>JASDDO010000024.1:60011441-61261441 GCA_030015575.1 Agapanthus africanus
CGCAGGGCGCTGGGCTTTATTTAAAGAACACTTTGTGTTCCCTCAGCGCACACGTGAGGAGCCAAACTTGGAGCGCTGAGGCGCTTCTTATGAAATAGTGCACACGTAAAGAGCACGTGGCGCGCTTGGCGCTGAGCACCAGACTTGGAGTGCAGAGCGCTCTTTATTAAATAGCGCAAATGTGAGGAGCACGTGGCGCGCTTGGCGCTGAGCGCCAGCCAATGAGTGCAGAGCGCTCTTTATTAATTCTGTGCTCTGAGAATTAAGTTCTCGTTTATAAGAGACTTTGTCTCTTAGATCTAAGAACGAAGTTCTTATTTTAATAAGAGATGCTATGATCTCTTCTGTCTTTGTAAAAGACTTTGTCTTTATCTTATAGATCTGTGATCTAAAGAGAACTAAGTTCTTTTCCCTCCTTTTTTATGATGAGATGCTCCAATCTCTCCTACTCTTATGAAAGACTTTTTTCTTTGTAGATCTATGATCTACAAAGAGAACTCAGTTCTTTTTTTTATGAGATGCTTTGATCTCTTTGTTTTATTTACCTTGAAGAAATTCTTCTTTTCAGAGCTTGCTCTTCTCTTTTTCTTTTTGAAGTTTATGGGGGGGTTCCTCTGTATGAAACTTATGGGGAGTTGTTTCTCTCCAAGACTTGAAGTCTTGGGACTTTTGTATAGTGGAGGCTGATTTGTTCAATCAGTTAAGGAGATCTTTTCTCTAATTGATTTGGGGATATTTCCTACCATTGGATCTTTGATCCTAGGGATTCTGTTTTACAGAAGACATCTTTCTTGTTACTTAAAAAGATTGAGAAAATATTTTCCCGTACAGAGCTTACTCTGTATCTTGGTGATTTTTTAATCACCATTGGATCTTTGATGCAACGGTGCTCTGATTTACAGAGCACAATCTTTCTTGTTCGGAAAGATTTGAGGAGTATTTCTTCAACAGAATTAAACTCTGTAATTTGATGATTTATTCATCTCAGTTGGATCTTTGATCCAATGGTAGAGAACATTTAATTCTAGCACTTGGCGCTCTCGTGCTTTGCACGTGATGTGTTGCCTCAGAGTCTTTGACTCTTGGCGCTAGTGCTCAGCGCTCTCATGCTTTGCACGTGATGCGCTGCCTCAGAGTCTTTGACTCTTTAGAGCTGGCGCTCAGCACTCTCATGCTTTGCACGTGAGACGCTGCCTCAAAGTCTTTGACTCATGGCGCTAGCGCTCAGCGCTCTCGTGCTTTGCACGTGAGGTGCTTCTTCATTACCGAAGGTGTCTTTTCACCTTCCTTCTCCGCTTTTCCTGAGTCAAACTTCTCTTTCCCAGAGCTTGGAAATAGTTCCATCATGCACAACATTTTCTGTGCCTAGACTTAAATGTCTCCCTTCATAATCTGAAGCAATACTTCTTTTCTCTCTCATTTTCAGAGAATCATTTTAACAGAGAAGAGTTATGGCTTGTAATCGCCCACATGCTCGCCGTCAGCTATGGGAGGTGCCCATTGAGGAAATTGTTCCTCCTTTTGCTGCGCGCTTGGTGAACCCTACTCTTACGGATGACCAATGCGATACGGTGCTGCACGAGCTCTTGATTCGTATAGGATCTCCTCTCCCCATCGGCTCCATTTGGCTCCGGATGGTTTTCTTGTCTGTGATCAATGATATTCCCCTTCCTCCGGCAGAGATGAATCTGGCAATGCTCGACGCCGCGAAAGACAAGATCGAGTGCTTCCACGAGCCACTTTTGATCACCATAGCTCTAAGGGATCGCTCTGTTTGGCTGCTAAGCCAGATACGGGCCCAGAGGGTCGTCATGTCTGCCTTTGCTGATGGGTGCGGTGCTAATCGATAGGTAGCTACTCTTCATGAAGATCGCTGCTTTGTCATGGTGGAGAAGGCAGAGAGGGAGTTAGATAATTTTATCCATAGTTTTGTAAATCCCTGTACTTTCGATCCCGTGTTTGGTGATCTATTTCCTGTAGAATAAAATGTTCAATTAAATGCTTTGTTTTTGTCGTTGAACACCTGTTCTTCCCCTGATGTGTGCATGTGCGTATATGAATGAGCCTGGTTTCACACATATCTATAAACGAAACTTAAGCCGACATAAACAGGAACAAATAGCTCTTGGCCGAAGATTTTGGCGGGAACAGAGATCATTACAGCCGCTATTCCTGCTGTGGAGCTTCCGGTAGTAGCTTCTGTTCCTTCGGTATCTATTCCTCCAGCAGAGGTGACCCCACCGGTTACGGACCCTATAGACATCTCTAGTGACGCACCAAAGGGTGTAGAAGAGATTGTCGAAGCCGTTAGTCCTATCTTGGAGCTCCCGGTGGTGACTTCCATTTCTTTAACATCTGTACTTTCCGCAGAGATGAGCTTACCTGCCGTAGATCTAGTAGGTCTCTCTGGTAGCGTCTTGGAGATTGTAGAAAAGATCACTGAGACCGCTGTTGCCTCCTCAAAGCCTGAAGTGGCGGCTGTTGTTTCCAAATTGGAAGCTGCCACGCCAGCAAATATCTCCAGTGATTCACCTGAGGGTGTGGAGGAGGCTACCGTAGCTGCTATCCCTTCGGTTCAAGGCGGGCGGAGAATAGAAGGTAATCTTGTACATTTCATGTTAATGATCTCTCCATTATCTGAACCCTTCTTTCCTTCAGAATTGCAGGAATTGGCGGCGTCCATCATGGATTTATCTCCCAGGAAGTTGTTCATACCAGAATATTGCATTTTATACCGCCCATTCTTACGCTCGTTTGTTTATAGGCAGGTGCTTTTGATCAGTGTTTGCTACATATTTGCAGAATACTGGTTCTCATCTCTAAACAATGAAATTCATGGAAAAGTATGACAAATTCCGGATTACTGCCAACCACAGATAAAACACGAGTCTCCGCTCTCTATCCGTATGTTGCCACACACCAGTTTAAGGGACAAAATGGAAAATCGATGTCATTTTCATGCACAAAACTCAATGTCAACACAAGATCCAACATATCTACGCGGAGCTCGAGAAAATCATGGCAAAAGATCCACATCACATCACCTTTTTGATCTACTGAAATTCAGGAAGAATTGTGAAGAGCTTCTGAGAAAAGTACTATACCACACTTAAGAAAACCACAAACCAGGGGATACGACAAAAGATGAAGGCTCAATCCTTCTAAAAGGCCGCGGAACCGCGGCATAAGCGCGCTTAGGCCGCGGAACCGCGGCCATGTGGGCTCCGCACTTGGTCAAATTTCAGGGGCAGTTTTGGAATTTCATATATTGACAGATTGTTGCCCTAGGTTCTCTGTTTCCTGCCTATAAATTGCCCAGAACTTGCCAAGCCAAGGGTGTTCATTCTTATGCCCACATTTTGTTAGTTTTTAGTTTACTTCTTCTTCTTCTTCTTCATTCTTTCCTCCACGAAATTGTTGTGAGAGCTTTTGAGTGGATGTTAAATGAAGATGGGGGTTATTTTGTATCATTCTTTTGCTTAGCTTCCCCCTTGAGCTCTCTACCTTAACTTGATCTTGCAACATCTTAAGTGAGCTTGCGAGTTTAAGCTTTGGTCATTGATCTCAAGGGGTTGTATCATTTTGTTCTCTCTTTTGTGCTTCATTCTCCATGAGTTCTTTGCCTTTTCTTGATCTTGCAACCTCTTAATTGAGCTTGCAAGTTTAAGATTTGGTATTGAACCCATGTCTTGTTTTAGGTTCTATGGTTCCTAGTTTCACTTCTTGCTCATTTACTTTCATGCACTTAAATTCCATGCACTTTTAATTACTTGCTTGTAATCTTTTCTTTTCTTTGTTTATCTTTTCTTTTGCTCTTTTTGGTTCGTTTTGTGAATGTTTGTAATTGTTGTTGTTAAGAATAAATACAATATTGTAAGTTAATGTTTCTTTGCTCATTTCCTTTTCCCGTTATTTTCCTTTGAACTCCGCCCAAACGTTACGCAAGCGCTTCATTAGACACCCTACCCTACCAAGGTAACGGTGATTCCTAACCGCGACCGGTTGTGTTCGGTTTGGCCGGAGGCGAAAGCACGAGACAAGAACGGACGGATAAGGGTCAATAAGCCGGATTCCACAAATACCGCGCTTAAATCCCCTAATCCACGTTGTTGCCGATTGCTCTAGCTTCAATTGGTCAAGACTCGGCTCAAAGGTTTTGAGTGCGGATTTCCTTAGCTTACACTTTCGTATCTTTTTCTTAACAACTTTATACTTGCATATAAAACACATAGGGTAGATTTGAACAAACATATACACATTCTTTATTGACTCGTCTAAGACTCGAACGGACATATAATCATCTCCTTGTGGATCGACCCGTGCTCAACCGGCTAGCTGCATAGCGACACCGTCCTGATCGCGGTTATAACTTTAGAACTTTGAACATCCGACACGCCAAAAGTGTGCGATCAAATGGCGCCGTTGCCGGGGAGACGGTAGCGTATTTTCTTTCTTGTTATTCGGGTTAATATTCTTTTTGTATATATTTATAAATAAAAAAATAAAATCTTTTTGTTATTTTTTGATAATTTTTGTGAGCAAGTGTGCAGGCTAATTTGGAGCAAGTACAGTAATCCAAAAAGAAAACAGAGGTTTTTATTTTGGAAAAGAGAAGAAGTGGAGTTCGTTGACCAAAGAAAAATCCCCAAGTCAACATTTTGACTGCGGAACCGCGGTCAAAAGGTGCCTTGCGCGGCGGTTCCGCGGTCCCATTGAGGCCTCTATGCCCAATTTTTTCTCCACCGCTTTGTCTTTTCTTTTATATTCTCTGTGAATTCCACTATACTGTATTTTCTGCAGATTTTTGCGGATTTGCAAACTGCGATTGTGGGGAGCAAAGTGTACATTCAAGGCTAAGGTGATTGCAAAGTACATTGCCAAAGATCCGGGTAGTTTGACCCGCGCAAGCGAACTTTTCAAACTTCCCGGATTTGATTCAACGGGGGGTTTTCCTAACCCAAAAACTTAACGGTACGTATTTCTTAAACACCTTCTTCTCAAATCCGACGCATCCAATATACTATTCTTTGCAGGATTCTTTGCAAGTTCGCTAGAAAACGCTAAAAATTGACTAACCCGTATTTGTTGCAGTGCCGTGCTTAAACTAAAACAAATGATTGTTTGATTCTTTATAGAATTTTTATTGAATTGCGCATTGCATACATTAATACGGACTTAAGGGCAAGCGAATCCCACAACATACGGTAAAGGATTTCATCACCTTTTCCGTGGCCCACAAATCACGAACTTGAGCATAACGTTTACCCGCACAAACTTTAAAAGGAACTAGACCTTAAGCCTTAAGGACTTCGCGCTCACTAGGAGAAGTTAACTGTGTTTAGAAGCTCGCTTAATGGTACATTGTTTACGGGGTGTCTAGGAAAGTGTTAACGGCGAAACCGCCAAAAGAGAAAGGGTTATTTAATTAAGGACCTTCGCGAAAGCGTCGGAAAACCTCCCCTTATCTCTGCACTTACCTGGCCTCGTGATCAGTGTATCTTAAGCCCGTTTCTCGACATAGTTTTACTTTGAAAATCAAGTTCTGGAGCAGGTCTAGTTGACCTAGGTGAACCCTAGAACGATTAGGTGTGTGGTATTTTTGTGTCGTGATTGTTTTTGTCCAGATTCTTTTTGTGTGTATATTTCATTCTTTTGTTAAAAACTAAAAAAAATCACATTCTTTTTCCCCTCCTTTTCTCTTCCTTTCTTTCTTTCTTTCTCTCTTCATATCATGGGTACCCCACCTCGCAAAACTCTTGCCGAACTTTGGTACCCACAACCAGACATTACTTCTTACGGTTCTTGCTTTGGCCGAACGTCGAACGATCCCTCAATGCCCAAAATTTCTTTGAAAGATCGGATAGACGCGTCTAGGACAAACACTTGCCCTCCACAATCCACTTTGTATCAACATTTTCAACCTCCCCCACCCTCTTATGTCGATACCCCTTTTGCAAGTCGTCTTTTGTCCGTCGCTGAACATATTGAACAATCCTGTAGCCGATCTTTCACTCCTTTCACCACTACAGATTCTTGGGATCAACAATTCCATTCACCTTCTTATCCACATGTTGATCCTGCTCCTGTCCAGCCATTCAATTCCTACCAGCCCTACCCGACTTTTGCACCTTCCCTAGACATTGCTTCTGAACCGCCATTTGGGAGTTTTCAGTATCCAAACAATTTTGAATCTTTTACTAAAACCCCTTCACAACCCATGTCTAGTCTGGAACAGTCTTTGGAAGACTTTAGGGTAGCGTCGTACCAACAGATGATGGATTTGAATGCGTCCATGGCCGCCCTCATACAACTTAGTGACCCAGTAGCTAGTTTTCAACTAGCTCCAAATTTTCCAATGTATGAAGAGGCGGTAGGACGGGTTGAGAATTTGAGTAGAGAGAGTGAGATGTACCCCCTTCCGAATCAAGCCTACCCGTTTCAACTGGAATCCCATAACTCCGGTTTTGAATATCTATCTAGTGTTCCAAACGATTCATTGATTAAAGATAGAACAGCTAATGAGTTGTGTGACTTTGTAGTGTTTGATTTGCCCGATTATGAAGGGTCATTTTCGAGTGAAACCACACCCAATCCTTTTGACCTCTACACCTCCACTCTAGAACCTGAATTGATTAATATCCATGCATTTGTTGAGGTGTCTGAGAATATAGATTTTCACTTGACTGAGGATATTGACGCTGGGAATATTTTGGATGATGAACCCGCAGATTTGGCTGAGTTTTTCTCTCCAATTCATCATCCCGAGTCATTAAATGTTTTTCCCGAACCCCATATGCGTCTGGATTTTGAGGATAAATGCATGGATGTGCTGAATTTTGAGGAAAATTTTGAGGATATTTTTGAGGATGAACCAGTTTTGCTTGATGAGTCGGATTTTCCAATTCATCCTATCCCTGTCATTGACTGTGTACACCCTCCAGAACCCTTAACCGATACCCTTCCTCAATCACTTCCCCCCATCCTTTCCATCGTTCCGACATTGCAAGAAACTGTATCATTTTCACTTCCTGTGTCTGGTTTACCAAGTTCGGCGTACCCATGGTTTCTCACGAATCTTGAGGGATTTGACCTAATTTCTCGCCATATTGATAGATTAGTACAATCCATCTTTTCACATCGATCATTACAGATTGTACTAATTTATTCAATCCATTTCCACCCTCAAGTTCGTATTCCACTTATTTCTCCCTTCCGCCATTCTTCTTCTTATATACCTAGACCGTATACCACTTCTATCTCCATACGGTCTCGTGTATTCTCCCTCTCTTTTCTCTACGCCTTCTTCCACCAACCTGTACATTATAGCGATAAAATCTTTGAATGGTTGGTGCTCACTTTTGGCCTGTGTAAGGCCTTGTATAGCTTGATACTGTTCTCTTTCCCCCCTATTCCTGAACTTCAACACTGTTTTACTTAAGTTTGGGGGGGAACCTTTATGTGTGTGTGTGTGTGTGTGTATATATATATATATATATATTTTATATATAAAAAAAAATTTTAGAGAGCGCCGACAATTTTGACCCTCTTGGTGTAGCCTGACAGTGAGGGCACTGTGAAGTTTAAGTTTGGGGGTGTGATCGGTAAGCTTTCTTCCTTCGCATTCATTTGTATATTATGCATTTGCATACCTTAATAAAAACCCACAAAAAATCGAAAATTTTCCAAAAATATAAAAACTTTGTCGTCAAGTTAGCTAATATGGTAACTTAGATTTTTATTCTGAAAGTTTGGTTGATATGTTAGAAATAACTAAATTCTAGGCTTAGGAATTGAAAATCCTAAAAATAACCCTCATTCTGTCTAACTTTGGTAAGTATACGTCCTTACAGTTTTTTTTTGAGAAATAGGTAATCTTGAGTTCAGTTCTTGAGTTAAGTCAAGATGAAGGGAAAGTATTGAAGCTTTACTGAAAGATAAGTCTGAAAAATAGTTTCGTCGAAATAGGAGAGCACTCATCTTGGGGTTTTTTGAGTTCAAATTTAGAAAGTATATACCCTACAAATTGCACTTACACGCACTTTGAAACTTGGGATAGTAGAGGATACCTAGAAATACTCTTTCCTGAAAGCCTAGTATGAAAGAAAAACGGTATTTAAAGCTAAACACCAAAAGAGCATATTGAAAAATATATCCGGTCTTGAAAAAGAAAAAGAAAAATAAAAAGAAAAATAGAATAAAGTCAAGACCTGGAAACTGCTATTTACGCTTTAAAGTTCACACATTCAGTAATCGGTCGTTAGTGCCTCAAGAAGCATTAATAGTCGCATGACAGGTGTGTGAGCAAATCCGTTCATTCTTAATGAAAAGAAGTAGTATTAGGTATCAGGGCAAGGGTATTATAGCTTGAATTGAATTCTTGAGTGTAGGGTGCAAATATACACACACGTAGGGGTATACAATCGATGTTTAGATAAGAGATAGAAATAAAGAATAAGACTTATGTTTTCTGTAAAGTTGATAAAAATCCTTGATTTAAGACCACACTTGAAGAAGGAAAACTCAGGAGATACCAATATCTTTCTAAACTTTTTTGGAACGTATAGGATCTAAGGTTAAATAGATAGGAGGTGTGAAACATTAGGGTTGGATATTTCTAACTTAGGATGATAGAATTTCTAACGTAAATACTAAACTGTAGGAGTAGAATCGACGTTAACTTATGACACTAGCTTGACGGGATTTTGTGGGTGTAATCCGCTGAAAACCCTCAGAAGACAACACTCCTCCTACTGGGGACACCTAGAGGTTTAACGGCTTGTTGCACGTGCTCAGTGCAATCGCGTTCCCTGCGAAAGTGCGGTTAGGACTTTTTTGTGAATAATTGGTTTTGCTCGGGATGAGCAAAAGTTAAGTTTGGGGGTATTTGTTCATACCAGAATATTGCATTTTATACTGCCCATTCTTACGCTCGTTTGTTTATAGGTAGGTGCTTTTGATCAGTGTTTGCTACATATTTGTAGAATACTGGTTCTCAGCTCTAAACAGTGAAATTCATGGAAAAGTACGACAAATTCCGGATTACTGCCAACCACAGATAAAACACGGGTCTCCGCTCTCTATCTGTATGTTGCCACACACCAGTTTAAGGGACAAAATGGCAAATCGATGTCATTTTCATGCACAAAGCTCAATGTCAACACAAGATCCAACATATCTACGCGGAGCTCGAGGAAATCATGGCAAAAGATCCACATCACATAATCTTTTTGATCTACTGAAATTTTGGAAGAATTATGAAGAGCTTCTGAGAAAAGTACTATACCACACTGAAGAGGACCACAAACCAGGGGATACGACAAAAGATGAAGGCACAATCCTTCTAAAAGGCCGCGGAACCGCGGCCATGTGGGCTCCGCACTTGGTCAAATTTCAGGGGCAGTTTTGGAATTTCATATATTGACAGATTGTTGCCCTAGGTTCTCTGTTTCCTGTCTATAAATTGCCCAGAACTTGCCAAGCCAAGGGTGTTCATTCTTATGCCCACTTTTTGTTAGTTTTTAGTTTACTTCTTCTTCTTCTTCTTCTTCATTCTTTCCTCCATGAAATTGTTGTAAGAGCTTTTGAGTGGATGTTAAATCAAGATGAGGGTTATTTTGTATCATTCTTTTGCTTAGCTTCCCCCTTGAGCTCTCTACCTTAACTTGATCTTGCAACCTCTTAAGTGAGCTTGCAAGTTTAAGTTTTAGTCATTGATCTCAAGGGGTTGTATCATTTTGTTCTCTCTTTTGTGCTTCATTCTCCATGAATTCTTTGCCTTTTCTTGATCTTGCAACCTCTTAATTGAGCTTGTAAGTTTAAGATTTGGTTATTGAACCCATGTCTTGTTTTAGGTTCTATGGTTCCTAGTTTCATTTCTTGCTCATTTACTTTCATGCACTTAAATTCCATGCACTTTTAATTACTTGCTTGTAATCTTTTCTTTTCTTTGTTTATCTTTTCTTTTGCTCTTTTTGGTTCCTTTTGTGAATGTTTGTAATTGTTGTTGTTAAGAATAAATACAATATTGTAAGTTAATGTTTCTTTGATCATTTCCTTTTCCCGTTATTTTTCTTTGAACTCCGCCCAAACGTTACGCAAGCGCTCCGTTAGGCACCCTACCCTACCAAGGTAACGGTGATTCCTAACTGCGACCGGTTGTGTTCGGTTTGGCCGGAGGCGAAAGCAAGAGACAAGAACGGACGGACAAGGGTCAATAAGCCGGATTCCACAAATACCGCGCTTAAATCCCCTAATCCACGTTATTGCCGATTGCTCTAGCTTCAATTGGTCAAGACTCGGCTCAAAGGTTTTGAGTGCGGATTTCCTTAGCTTACACTTTTGTATTTTTTTCTTAACAACTTTATACTTGCATATAAAACACATAGGGTAGATTTGAACAAACATATACACATTCTTTATTAGCTCGTCTAAGACTCGAACGGACATACAACCATCTCCCTGTGGATCGACCCGTGCTCAACCGGCTAGCTGCATAGCGACACCGTCCTGATCGCGGTTATAACTTTAGAACTTTGAACATCCGACACGCTAAAAGCGTGCGATCAGAAGTCCTTCCAGCGTCTACTCGATATGGTTGCCCTACAGGCGATATCCCCGCAAAGTTTAGTCCTTTCATCCGGGCAAGGTCGGTGTTCATTGACTCCTTTGTTTTATTATAATTTTTTATGACGATGCTAATATGCCCTCTATAGTTCTGGAAGCTTATAATGAAGTTGAGATCCTCAATGGTCCTGGGGATCATTCAAACCCTCCTTGGATGACTGTGGGTAAGTAAAGCTTTATTCTTGGTATTTTTTTGTTTATTCCATGTTTACCAGTCTTGCTGACTGTTCATAAATCTTGACAGCTTTGCCAGTCCTGACCCCTTTAGAGTCTCAAATCACTATGCCACCGGGCCCATATGCCCGACGTGCATCTGAACGGATGGAGAAATAGAGCATTCACTCTTTGTTGGCTCTCATAGAAGATCTCCACGCTGGTAGTTCGGTCACGGCCGAAGAATTTTCTGCTGAATCCAACACTTCCTTACTTTTTCTTGCCACCTATGATGACGAAATATTGGTGCATGTCTAGGTTGAGTATTGTCGTCGAGTGGAAGCTTGTCTACACAGGCTTGAGTGCATACGCCTTCCCTCTGACATTTTAACTGCAAAAGCGAGCCTGCAGGGATGGATCGAACGGTGCGCAGCCAATCTGCAGTCGTGCGAGAAGATGCTTAATTGGAAATTTTCGGAGAGGGGGTTAGCTTCGAATTCTTTGGGGGAACTTTAGGCTCAGCTTACTTCCAAGACTACCCGTGCGTACAAAATTTGGCGGGTGCTTCAAGAAGCTATCACGGAGGTGGTGACTCTTGATAAAGCTGTTATCTTTACTCGCGAGATAGTTGAAGCCCAAAAAGTTGCAGAAAGGGAGCTTGAGATTCGGTTTGCTTCATATCAGACTCAGCAGACTCAGGCGGGGGCCTATCTTGCCGCAATTACGGAGCTTGAAGCCGAGGTCCAGCGGAAGCATGATGAACTTACCGGCTTATTGCACCATCCGCTGGCTTAAAGATTTTTTTGTATATTCTTCTTCTCTCTTTTTGTATTCACTCCTGAATGGGAGTATTCTATATTCATTTTTATTCCTTTATGAGATGTACCTTGTATTCATTTGAATTCATGAATAAAAGACATATTTTATTTCATATTGGCTGTAACTCTGGCAAATATGGCCCGTAGATAGTCCATCCTGACCTCCTTGTAGGGCAGCGATGGCTTGGGAAACAGGTTTGGATCTGCCGCCTAAGACTTTTCAACTTTATGAGCCGTGAGGGTCTCATAAAGAATTTTCTCTCTACGAGTCGTGAGGATCTCGTAGGTGTATTTTCTCCTTAGGAATCATGAGGATTCCTAAATGCGTTTTCTCTTAAGAGTCGTAAGGATCTCACAAGAGAATTTTTCCCGTTTACAAGTCGAAAGGACTCGTAAGTGGTTTTTTCCTCCTTGTCGATATTCGACTTTGGAGAGTGTGGCCCATGAATAGTATATAATAGTCCATCTTGGACCTACTTGCAAGGCCCCAGTGCTTAATAAACAGGTTGATATCTCCGTAGCCTAAGGCTTTTCCCTACGAGTCGAGAAGTTCTCGTAGGAATATTTTTTTCCCTACGAGTCGAGACAAATCGAGAAGTTCTCGCAAGGATGCCCTAACGTCACAGTTAACCTCTGCTGATAGAAGTCCGTTAGGGTCTATGGTACTAGGGCTTTTATCCGTCGTACCGTCACGTTGGCCAATATATTCCCCGATACGCAATCTTGCTGTTCGAGTAGCCCCACGACTGTCGTGTCTCTGATCCCTTCGGGGGCTGAACAAAACGTCTTCAAGTAATCTTCCAGGTGATATTACCGTCAGAAGGGCAAGCGTTGGGGATATTCTATGCCGCTTTTTACTTGAGGTCAGGCTCAGTTTGGGAGCCCCGATGAGTCATGACCGCTCCGTGCTGGTGTGGGATGATCTCTGATAATCTTTCAGGTCTCATTTGAGTTGCCGTCAAGACCCTGAAGTTAGGGATCTTCCTTTGCATCATTTGTTGACATTGTGTCTGCAATATTGCGACGAATGTCGGGGTTGCCTCTAGGTTGTCTGTGAACCGTCGAGTCTTAGAAATAGGGACTTTGCCATGGCTCCATTGTTACCCTGGGGTCGGTCGTTGACGTTGTGTCTGCATCTTGCTGGAGTGAGAAGGAACGCCGTTGTGATCTTTAGGCTGTAGATATTGCCATCGAGACCCTGAAGCTAGGGATCTTCCTTCGCTTCGTTTGTCGACATTGTATCTACTATATTGCAACGAATGTCGAGGTTGTCTCTAGGTTGTCTATGAACCATCGAGTCTTGGAACTAGGGACTTTGACATGGCTCCATTTTTTTGACGCCGCATCTGCATCCTGCTGGAGTGAGAAGAAATGCCGTTGTTGATCTATAGGCTATAGATGTTTCCGTCGAGACCTGGCCCTCCTTCTGATGGACTCTGGTGGGAAAATATGGTTCCCTTTTTCGTTTGCGCCCATGGATTGTTTACAGGGGTCGACGTGGACTCGCCTGCAAGGCAGAAGTTTCATTTTTTTATTCTTTCTTTCCGCGATACTCTATCATTTCAGCTTTTTATATCGCGAAATTCGCGATTGCCCAATCATTTCGGCTATTTTTCTTGGTGCCCAATCATTTCGGCTGTTTTTCTTTTTATTCGCTGCTTTTTATTGCGAGTTGCCCAAACATTTTGGCTATTTTATATGCATACATTTTGCTCGCTGATTCTTACTGCGAGTTGCCCCATCATTTCGGGTATTTCATATGCATTTTTGCTCGCTGATTTATATTGCGATTATGGAACTCGAGGTCTGATACCAATCTTAGCATCACTATCGCTGCGACTGGAATATTGCCAGGAGCGAATCATCATTTGTTGTGAAAAGACTTGGAATTTGATACCGATTTAGGCATCAGCATCGCTACAACTGGGATATTACCATGAGCGAATCATCATTTGGCTTTGAGGATTTGAACAAAGGTGGCTTAGCAAACAGGGTTAAGATCCTGTTGACCAAGGTTTTACGACTTTACGAGCCGTAAGGGTCTCATAAAGGTGTTTCTCCCTGCGAGTCGTGAGGATCTCGTAGGTGTATTTTCTCCTTAGGAGTTATGAGGATTCCTAAGTGATATTTTCCCCGTAAGTCGTAAGGATCTAAAAAGAGTATTTTCTCCTTGCAAGTCGAGAGGACCTACAAGTGTTGTTCCCCAAATGGGGCAATTTCGCGCCATTGGTGGAACTAGGTGAGGGAACATTTATTTGTGCCCGTGGATTGTATATAAGGGTCAATATGGGACCGCTTGTAGGGCATTTTGGGGAATGTGATGGCTTAAGAACGGGTTCAGATCCCTGTAGTTTAAAGCTTTTGAATCCTATGAGCCGTGAGGGTCTTGTAGGAGGGAATTCCCCTTACGAGTCATGAGGATCTCGTAAGTGTAATTTCTTCTTAGGAATCGTGGGGATCCCTAAGTGTGTTTCTCACTTGTGAGTCGTAAGGATCTCACGCAGGTGTTTTCTCCTTATAAGGTCGAGGGGACCTTGCAAGTGTTTTTATTTTAACGAGATTGCGCCCTTTCGGGTTTTCACAAACTCACCGGTAGCACTGCTGTTTTTACTCACGGAGCCCTTTCGGGTTTTCATCCGTGCCCATTTCGCTTGCGGACGTACCGTTTTTTTAACAATAATAAAACCCTCAAGAATAGTTTCGCTGCATATGACCCATCTGTTGCCGGTGGGATTTGAGTTGCAGTCCTCACCGATGGGACTCGTGGACTTGAATTCCACCGTCGACATGTTTGAGGCGACGTGTTTAGTTTAAGGATATTACGGTCTATTGTTAGTTTAGGGACATCTCGGTCCACAGCTAGTTTAAGGACGTTGCGGTCCGTGGGGATTTTGAGGTGAAGTTTTGCCTTACAGAGTCTTGACTCGGGAAGATAGTGAGCGGGCACGAGCGTCGTCATCTATCATTAACCTGAGTTGTGAATTGTCAGGCGTAGTATTTCTTAAGGAATCGACCGTTTATTGGCCAGAAGGGTCTTTCACCATGCATATTCATGAGCAAGTAGGCCCCACCTTGGTAGACCTTTTCTATGATGTACGGGCCCTCATAGTTTGGCTCGAATTTCCCCCGCTTTGCACGGTTGGGGATCATAGGTCTTTTTATGACTAATACGAGTTCGCCTTGGCGGAATGTTCTCGGCCTAGTCAGTCTTTCGTATGAGTGTGTCATCCTTGGTTTGTAAGCTTCCAAGTTTTGCTTCGCCATGAGACGAGTTTCATCAAGGGCATCAAGATCCTCAAGCCGAAGATGGGTATTTTCCTCATCTGTTGGCTCATAACGAACCGCCACTCGTAGAGAGGGTAGTTCTATCTCCAGAGGAAGTACCGCTTTCGTGCCGAATACCAACGCGAATGAAGTTATATTCGTGTCCGTTTTGAACGTGGTTCGATATGCCCAGAGAGCTTCATGCAGTCTCTCGTGCCAGTCCTTTCTATTTCTGGACACCGTTTTCTTTATGATCTTTGTCAAGGTCTTGTTAAAGGCTTCAGCTAGACCGTTGGCTCGGGGATTGTAGACTGAAGAGTATCTCCGGTCTATATTATGCTGCTATGCAAAGCGGCTGATTTTATGGCTTCTGTAGGCCGGTCCATTGTTCGAGATGATCCATCGTGGGGTGCCGAACCGGTAGATGACGTGTGTTCTGAATAAATGGAGGATGTTTTCCGTCTTCACCACTCTTAGCGGTACTGTCTTTGCCCACTTAGAGAAGTAATCGGTTGTTGCCAATATGAACCCATGTCTCTTGGACGATGCTGGTTCGATAGGCCCGATTATATCGGTTCCCCACATTTCGAATTGCCAACTAGCCAGTATTGGATGTAGAGGATTCGGATGCTGGTGGATGAAGTCCCCGTTAATTTGGCATGAGTGACACTGCTTCACATATTCAAGACAGTCCTGAATTATCGTGGGCCAATAATAACCCATTCTTTTGATCTCCAGCTTCATCTTTGGCCCGGCTTGATGGGAACCGCAGAGTTCGTCGTGAATTTCTTGGACGACACTTCTTGCTTCTTCCGGTCCCAAGCATCTTAGCACAAACTATCGAACGACCTCTTATATAGAATATCATTGACGAAGGCGAAAGATAGAGCTCGTTTTATGAGCTGATATCTTGAGGACGCATCTTTGGGCGTTTGATGAGATTTGAAGTATTGTATGAAGACTTCTCTCCAATCCTTAATATTTTCTTCGTCTTCTATTTTGCAGGCTATTTGTTTGGACGCTTCCTTTTCTTCAAACAACTCTGGAGATATTTCTGTCGGCGCAAGAATCCGGCGGTTTTGCACAATGATCCTTACGTCATCGAGGTTTTCGTCGGCCAGTTCTTTAGCGAGCTTTGCCAACGCATCCGCCTTGCTATTTTCTGCACGTGGTATGCTTTCCATTATGTAAGAAGGGATTTGCTTCAGCAGTTGTTTCACTCTTTCACCATACCAGATCAATTCTGGCTTGCACGTCTGATAGTCGCCATTTACTTGGCTAACGACTAGCTGGGAGTCTCCATATATGAGGAGGTTTTCGATTCCCATGTCAATAGAGATCTCAAGACCTGCTATCAATGCTTCATATTCTGCTTCGTTGTTTGTTCTTGGCTCCGTTAAGGAAAGGGCAAAACGCATTATCCCTCTTTGTGGAGTCACGAAGATGAGGCCTACCCCTGCTTTGATTATGGGAGTGTCTTGCTTTTGCTTCTTCATGGAAGACACTCCGTCGAAGTAGAGTTCCCATTGGACATGATTTTTCTCTGTCTTCCCTTCGATTGTGTCGAACACGTGTTCATCTGGCAATTCGCAATTCAAGGGAGAATCAGCTGGTATCGGATGCTCGGCGAGAAAGTCGGCGATGGCCTGGCCTTTTACTTCCTTGAGAGGTCGATATATTATCGAGAACTCCATTAAGAGGAGGGCCCATTTAGCAAGACTTCCCGTTAGTATGGCTCTTGACATCAAATATTTCAGAGGATCCACCTTTGATATGAGATGGATCTCATGTGCCAAGGCATAATGTCGAAGCTTCGTTATCGCGAAGATCGGTGCCAGGCAATGCTTTTCGATGGGGGAGTAGTTGTTTTCTGCCCCCAGGAGAACTCGACTTAAATAATAGAGAGCTCTTTCCTTCCCCTGATCGTTCTCTTGTGCCCATAGTGCGCCTAAAGAACCTTCAATGGTTGTTGTGTACAGGATGATAGGCTTTCCCTTGACCGGAGGGTCAGTACTGACGGGTTCAGCAGATATTGTTTTTTTTCGTCTAGTGCACTTTGGCATTTATGATCCCAAATGAACGGGGTACCCTTCTTCATTAGATATATGTAGGGGCGGCATTTGCTGGAGAGTTTAGGTATGAACCGTCGGATATACGCGAGCTTTCCTTACAGAGACCGCAATTGCTTGAGATTTCTTGGCGATGGCATTTCCATAATCGCCTTGATCATTGATGGATCTATTTCGATACCTCGGTGTCGTATGGTGAATTCTAGGAATTTGTCTGAAGAGACTCTAAACGCGCATTTCAGAGGGTTCGTCTTCAGGTTGTACTTCCGAAGGCGCTGGAACACTATTTTCATATGCTCCCAGTGTTCCTCGGACGATTTGCTTTTCACCACAAGGTCATCGTTATAGCATTCAAGGATCTCATGGATGAGATCATCGAATATCTTCTTCATGGCCCTCTGGTAGGTAGCGCCTGCATTCTTCAAGCTGAAAGGCATCACCTTATAGCAGAATATGCCTAGCAGAGTCCGGAAGGCGGTATGCTTTTGGTCTTCAGGATGCATCTTTATTTGATTATACCCTGAAGATCTGTCCTTGAAGGAGAATACTTCATGAGTGGACGTGTTATCTATCATCAGCTCGGTAACAGGCACTGGGAAGTCATCTTTCGAACAAGCTTTGTTGAGGTCCTGAAAGTCCACGTGTTCCCCTCCGAATGGCGGCCAAGACATGGATTGTCTTGCTTGAGATTCGGGGAAGATGCTAATTAGTGCTATCCATCTACCTCTCCGAAGATGCCAAGTTGATTTATGGCACCGTGTATCGAAGGTTTAAACGGATGCGTCCGATGTAGCAGACTTCGTCAGATTCCCCTCACTTGAGGGGTTTTTGATTGTGGTGACGCTCTTCCCTGCAGGCGCAAGCCCCTGCAGTTAATTACGCTACCGCATTGCGGTAACAACTTTCTCCTTCTCCAGATGATCACTTCGTGTCGTGTGTGTTTGTTTCGTGTTCGGTTTCCCGTGGATTGTATACAGAGACTGAGTTATGTCGTCTCCCGTAGGGCGTGGACTAGTCCAAATCCGTATTATCTTAGATTTGGGTTTGGGGGTTGTGTTTAAGGATACGTTAGCCTCGTTTGAGACTAAGATCGACTTAAACGTTTGTTAAGGATACGTTAGTCTAGTTTTAGACTAAGATCAACTTAACGGGATCGTTTAGATCCAACAAGAGAGCGATTAGGGGAACCCTGGTGTTTAGTTTAGTGACGTTGCGGTCAATAGGTAGTTTAAGGACATTGCGGTCCAAAGTTAGTTTTAAGACATTGCAGTCAAGTTTAAGGACCTTATAGTCCATGGATTTAAGGACTCCACAGTCCGATGTTAGTTTTAAGACATCATGGTCAAGGTTAAGGACGTCATAGTCCGTTGTTAGTTTTAAGACATTCCGGTCAAGGTTAAGGACGTCATAGCCCGTTGTTAGTTTTAAGACATTCCGGTCAAGGTTAAGGACGTCATAGTCCGTGGGTTTAAGGACCCCACAGTCCGGCGCTTAGTTTTAAGACATTACGGTCAAGGTTAAGGACCTCATAATCCATGAGTTTAAGGACCCCACAGTCCGTATCAATGTGTGGTCATCAGAACCCGTCACCTCTTTGAAGACGTTGAGGAATTACAACACCAAGTATCAAAGGAGTGAAGAGATGTACCCTTAAACCAAGGTAGATTAAGTGATCTGTAGTCCAATTTGGAAACTAACATCAATTATTATATTATGAGCCCATTGGCCCAGTTAAGTTTGAATTGAGGACTTATGGCCAGTTTGGGCTAAGTCCAATCATGTTTGGGATATTGGCCCTTTGTTGGTTCATTGACGGAGAGGCTTTGCCTCTGGAAATTTAGACAATTGGGCTAAAGCTAGTGTCAAACACTAGAGACCAACAGTGTTGAACACTGGGAATAAGATTGACAAGTTAGTGTTAAACACTAAGAGATAATCAGTATTGAATACTGGGAACAGAGTTTTCAAATTAGTGTTAAACACTAAGCAAATCAGTGTTAAACACTGGGGACAAAATCTCCTGACTAGTGTTAAACACTAAGGAGAGAGGGGTCACGTGTGGACACGTGAGAGCGCCCTGATTCCCCTTATTTTATCCAGTCAAAAGTATTGAATACTTTGAAGTATCACGTGCTGTCACGTGATGGGAATTTAGGTGTTTATCTGTTAGAGCTTCAGCCAAGTGGTCACGTGGTAGCACGTGAGAGAGTCATGCTTCCCTTTATTTTGTTCTACAGATAAGTGTTTAACACTTTTAATTCTGAAAGCCATCACGTGTGGACACGTGATGGGGGTTCGCGCTTTGATCTGTTAGAATGTTCATTAGGGATCACGTGTTGACACGTGAGGGCGCCCTAGAGCTCTTTTCTATTTCTTTTGCCTTTTTCTCTGTGTGCTTTAGAGATCACGTGGGGCATTGCCTCAAAGTCCTCTTTTATAGATCTTTGCTGGAGTCACGTGGTAACACGTGAGGTGTTGCTTCAAAGTTCTTTTCTGTGGATCTTTGCAGGGGTCACGTGGTAGCACGTGACTCTGGTTCTTTGCATGTTTTAAAGATCTATTCATCTTTTAAGAATTAAATTCTTCATAGGGTTAAACCCTAACCACAAACTTTAGAGGAATTAAATTCATGTTTTCTTCTGATGAATTATATTCTTAAATAGGGTTAAACCCTAATTTCTTTTCTTAAGGGAATTAAATTCCTGTGAGTTTGAGAGAATTATGTTTTCAATTAGGGTTAAACCTTAGTTCTGTTCATTTTGAAGGAATTAAATTCCTATAACATAGGGTTAAACCCTAATTTTATCTCAAAGGAATTAAATTCCTATCATTTTGTGAGAATTAAATTCTCAAAACTCAGTTCCTCCTCTGTGTTTTAGATCTGCATGGCAGGATCTCAACCCAATGAGAATTAAATTCTCAATTCATGGGGAGATGTGCAATTTACAGATCCTTCACCAGAGAAAGAACTAAGTTCTTTTCTTTATATAAGAGTTAAACTATTTTGAGAATTAAATTCTCTTTTGAAGCCTCCTTTTTCTTTTCTTACCTAAGGTTTTCCTTTTGCAGAGAATCAAAGGCTCTATATTTCTCTCTTTGTGTATCAAAAGAAAAGGTCCAAAGGTCCCCCATCTTCTTTTCTTGGCACCTATTTATAGGAGAAGGAAAAGAACCAATCTGTTTAGTAAATCTCTCATTGAGAGATTTGATTTATATTTATCATTAATCTGGGCCTTTAGATTGTTGGGTGAATTTTATTCACCATTGGATTTTAAATCCAAAGATATTTCTTTGTTATTTTGGTTAGATTTAGGGGGAAATCTTTCCAAGTCCAAGATTTTTCCATAAATTGGTGATATTTAATCGCCTTTAGATTTTTAATCCAACGGTTTTAGATAATCCTTCTTCATTTTGGAAAGATTTGAAAGATTTATCCTCAGAATTTAATTATGTTAAAGAATAAGGCTCTTAAAGCCGGTCACGTGTGGCCACGTGACCCCTGGTCACGTGTAGGCACGTGACCCCTGGAATGGGCTTCTCTTTTTCTGCGCTATGTTCTATGGCCGCTGCTTAACCATCACGTGCCAACACGTGACCACTGGTCACGTGTGAGCACGTAATGCCTCTTCTGGAGCTTTTTCTTGATTTTTAATCAGGGGATGAATGTGCTTTTTGCCGTTGCTTTAAACGTCACGTGCCAACACGTGACAACTGGTCACGTGTGAGCACGTGATGCCTCTTCTGAAGCTTCTCCTGATTTTTAATCAGGGAACAAATGCCCCCACAGCGTTGTTCTCACGTGTCTGCACGTGAGTGCAACGCTGTCACTTTTATGACCGTCGGATCTGCTTTGGGAGTAGGGTAGATGAAACGTTTTCCATCCCATCCTATAAATGCCCATGTCTTTTCAGAAGAGCCTCCAGTTTGCCCATCTTCCTCCTTTGAGAACTTCCTTCTCTTGAGAATTTAATTCTCTTTTTCCAGAGCTTTGTTCTCTGTCTTGAAAATTTTTCAGAGTTTAACTCTGTTCAAGAAGGACTTTTCCTTTCAGGTAATGATGTTGAACGATTGAAGAACCTTCATTAAAAAAACTCTCTGGATTTTAAATCCACCTCAAGGGTTTCACCCCTCTTAACATGAATCCATTTTTTCTTCAAGTTCATCAACAAGAACAAAGACCCATCTAATTTTCAAACTGTAGATCTCTTAGGGCTTTTCTAGTCTTTAAGGAAGACGATAATGTCGGTTGTTTCTTCCACGGAATTTAATTCCATCCCCAAGGAGCTCTGGTTCTGGAACCACCTCCTCTGGGAATTTAATTCCCTTTTTCAAAAAGGAATTTAATTCCTTTGAAGAACTAAGTTCTTCCTAGAGAACTTCATGGGTTTTCTTGCCTTGAGTCATCCTCATCACAATCCAAAAACAGTTTGCACTGTTGGTCTTTGGGAATTTAATTCTCTTGATTATGTTTGATTCATCACATAGCCCGAGATGGATTTGTCTTTTAGGGGAGTGTGTAGGGTCACTTGAAGTCCCTTGTTTATTTTAATGAGAATATTCCCTTTGTCTCATTATAATTGCTTGGCCTCATTATTAACGAGCTGTCAACCTGATTCTGTGGGGCCCATGTGTTTTGTAGCCAGCGGCCCCATAAAAAGAGTCTGATGTCGCTTTCTTCAGCTGTCTTCATATATATAGTTATGCTCATATATATATATATATATATATATATATATATATATATATATATATATTGCTGGCTTTGCTTTTGACAGTTTCCTTTATTTGATTTCAGGTGCGATGGCTTCTGTTCCGTGCTTTCCCTTCACTCGTTCGGAGGCCGCTTTTCCTCAATCACCAACCGATGAGGAAGCGATGGCGATGATCCGGGCTCATGACCCGAACTGCACCAGCTTACTTCTATGGGGAACTTGGTACAGTCATATCATCCGAGGTCGCCGGAGTTTCCTCTGTGAAGTGTCGACGGAGCCTACTTTCCCGTTCTTGCCGATGGACCCTCCGAGGACGGTTTTCGCTGTGGAGATGCCAAATTGGACTCCAACGGGACGGCTCGAGCCTTCAACAACCGGTATCCCGAACCATCCGGTCCCCACTATAGATATCCTGGGACGACGCATTTGTCAGGGTGAGGCCCACCCATAGGGACAGATTTATAAGATAGGGCTCACTCCTCGACACCCAACGGGCTACCTCCTCTGGGCTCGTTATATCCTTGCTACCCATCGTGCGCGGCTGCAGAAGGTTGGGCTTGTAGGACTACGGTAGCGCCCCAGCTAGCTTTCCGAGGCCAAAATGCGGAAACGAAAATTTTCTTGACTTTAAACTGGCACTACCGCATCCTAAAAACCGGATCGAAACATTAACCTACAACTAGCTATCAAGAGAGAGGGTGGAAAGGCAATACCGAGCGATCCGTGTCCTTCGGTCTTCGGCCACCATCCCAAGCTCCACGCGACATATCCAGTCTTCATCTCCTTGTCGAAAAGGGCACCACATCGAGAAGTCTTTTTACGGGCTCCCGCTTCGTCCGAAGCAACTCGGGCGCGAAGTGTGCTAGCCGACGCGTCCAAGGTGTTGTAGAGAATGTTGTGATCACTTTTTCTCTTGGATCCATGACTTTGGATGGAGGTTAAAATGTTTCCATTGATGGAAGCAATGAGCTAGAGGAAGAAGAAGAAGAAGAGAAGGCTTTCTCATCTTTTCTTTTCTTTTGTTGTGAATGAGAGTGAGAGAGTGAGATTATGAAAATACAAGACCAATAATAACAACCATGGCAGCCCCTCTCTCTCTCCATCTCATTTCAACACATAAAACAATTCATTAATGTGACACATTTGCTAAAAAAGAGACCATGACTCATGATACACGTCCATGTCACATTAATGCATTGTCATGATGATCTCTAGCTCATTATTTCCTTAAGCAAACATTAATCCAAATGTTTGCCATAACAAAGAAAATCCGGCAACATCTAAAGTAAACTCGTGATGGATCACAAGAATACCCTTCACCTGTATATACATACCTGCACCCGCATTCCGACTGAATGCGAATGCGATGAGACTAAAGTAATCCAGCAAATCTAATACTAGGATCCGGCTTAAACCAAAGCCCACTAGTATGATCTGTCCGATCATGATCCGTGCAATACCGCACGTATAAGATCGAACCCTTCCATATATCATACGGCCTCTACAACATTTCGCCTGAAACTCGAGAAACTGTCTGTGGGGGACTCTAAAGACTCGTCAATACTTTGGCTGTGGATTTAACCACTAGCACGTCAGAGGTATTAGCCGTACGTAACGAGCTAACTGGTATTGACCAAAAGGGAGGTCGATGAGCGAACTCATCCTGACACCCCACTGAGCCTGTCAGTGACAATATCCGTACAGTCCGGTCCGTTCGTCTATGAGTATCGTATGGCGGGCCTAGGGGGTTGGTAAAAGTCAGACCCCCAAAAGCGGTACAAGTCGTGTCAGAGTGTAGCCTAGAACACCCTGAGATACTACTGGAATACCTACCAGTAAATCTCCTGCCTCGGCCGAGGGCTTTGTGTAATGGCTCTCCTAGACACAGCGCGACCTCACCCCTAATACCGGGAGAGACGAACCCCTGCAGATCCGCTCACTGCCTCCATGTGGTTCGGGACTGTACCCAACTAAAACCTGTTTGCATGACTCCTTTGAGCCGTGGTAGGGTAGTAATCAAAGCACAGTGGGAACTCACAAGAGACAAATGACGATCTCAGGTCGATGAACTAACCTGTACACATGTCACCAGGGAACTGCTATCTGACGTCAGGTATAATACCAACTAGCAGGTTCCCAGTGAGTCCTGTCCGGTGTACTCATAACCCAATGAGCACCTGTATACATCTTAGGTGAACCAACTGACACCAGTGGCTTGTGAGACCGGCCACCGCCCCTCGTCGGGGTCTCGACTGTATACACTAGTCTACTCTGGAGTATCAATGCCCTGTCTCGAAAACTCCCACCACTAGGGACCTTTTAAGGATGTGCTTATAGACCCCAGCTCCCACGTATATGATCGCCATCATACTACTGGCCGTCAAGCAAGAATCCGAAGGGCTCTATCAACGTGCAATAGTGACCTGTAAGGTCACCTGAAACAGTACACGATGATAAAGATAAACCAGATAGCATACTATCACCTTGAGTAAGACTGTCCTATCGGCATAGGTCCTCCCTCAATCATTGCAATCACGTGCTTGTGATCCAATAATTGACTCTGAGGGCACTATATCCAACAATCTCCCACTTGCACTCAAGGCTAATTATTGCGATGTCGCATACTCACAACCTGTGTGATACCGAGCACCCAACTCCTCTACTAATCAGTCTCACAAAACACGTTTGCGAAACTATTGCGTTCGAGGAATAGCCTCAGTGAGTGGATCCGCTCTGATGTTTCTTTCTATGTCTCTCTTTATCTCAAGTTCACGGAGAAAGCCACATCCCGAATATGAGCAATACCTGTCTTAGAATATATCTGGATATCTGATGGGACCTAGTTCATAAATGAACTCCAAATCCAAACTTCTTAGACTGTATCGTCATTTGAACTTAATCAGTATCCTGCGCCATGCCTCCCTCAGTATCCGCTTGGACCTCCTGTCCAAACAACTGCCCCTCGTCAGAGGGAAAACTATAACTCTGACAGCCACTCTGTCATATAGGTCACCTTGGAAGCCTGGAATGATAACTCTCTCCTAAAAGAGGTTGTTGTTATCATATCCCTAGAACATCCACTTATGTTCTAAAACTGCTTCCGATCGGTTCTCCAAGATTGGATCAATATCAAAATATTGCAACTAGTACAAAAACAACATCTGGTGTAGTACTTGACATCTCATGATCAACTCAATTGCCTAAGCAAGTGATCTTCCAATCATGCACATCCCTCTCCCCTTTAGTCTGTAAGACACCTTTAGAGAGGGTGACTCCATCCCCTGCAGGTACACTACCGTGCCAGGAGTCGTCCATTCTAAAACACCTTTAGAATGCTGTCTAAGTACCCAGATTGGGAAACTACCCAAATCTAGATCTAAAACCATAGATCCAGTAACCAGAATATCTGATATAATATCCAATTCCTATATGGAGAAACCACTGTGTGACAACCAAAGCATAACCGATCGTAGTATAGGAACTCCACTTCCTACTCTGTGTATGTCATCCAAATACCAGGACATCACACCCTACTACCTTCTTAACAGATCCATCCCCTATTCTGATGAAGTCAAACCTATGACTGTCACATCAGAAGATGATATATCTCCGCTATATCTGCTTTAGTATATAAATAGACATAAGCCACTTGTCCACTATGCTTCTGCTACTCCCACTGACTACAACAACCCTCTGGCATATCATATACACGTGCACTTCTAAAGCTAGTTTAGAACGGCACTATACTCATCCTCCTGTCGGGTCTCATAGCCTGGAACATCAGTAGTGTCAAGACTGGGTAAACTAGAACATCCCTGTCACCGTCCTTGAGGCTACCAGAGTACCTCTCGACTGCTTGAGGTTACCCACCATATCTGCGGAGTGGACAATGGAATGTCAATCCAGATTGAATCTTTAGGTTCTTATCAAATTTTTAGTAGTCGTTTGCGGTTCTGGAATCACTTACAGTTCTACCATACTCCCACTACTGTTTTCTGAAAAATCCATTTTTATTAAAATTGTGGCGAGTCAAGAATAATATCACTATTGATTTTTCAGATGGTAGAAAGTCAACCCTCGTCATAGCCCGGATCAACCCACAAACAGCCATTACAGAAACGTGCCTTGAGTTATCTAGAGTCTGGTTTTAAGCATAAGCCGGACAACTCCCGGTACCTTAACATTGTTAAGATATGAACCTTTCTATATCCAATATAGAAACAGAGGCACTGATTTAATTGGAACCAGATTCAAAACATGCAGTTGTCTCTAGTACATGTCAACTAATTGGAAAGATGTCGATCAACGTTACTCAACTCAGGAATGCATCCAGATATGAGTAACCTGAAAGAGAAACAAGTTTCTCAAAACCATTACTATCAACTGAATACCATACACAAGTATCTACATCTTCGATCACCTTGAAGAATCCTGATACTTGCAACATCTGGTTCTCTACTTTACTCTTATACCTATAACTTCTCAAAACTTGGACCTTGTGTTTCTACGAAACACATGTCTAAGAACTATACAAGTCACAAGTAAACATAATATAATACGAGTACCAACCCCTCTGTCCTAATGGACACTGGACAACATACAATACTCTGTATAAGTCCCTTGAGTCTTATAACTCATTCCCTGTGTTTCGTAGGTTGAAAACTGTACTTATGGTTAAGAAGAATTACACCGCTTTTTAATGCTCTTTACCTAACCATCCACTGATAAAGGTAAATGTCATAGACATAATTTCAAAAAGTTATATCTCACTCTATAAAAATAGTCATACAGATATGTCAATTTGAAATTGATGCATAACAACGGATATTCAAAACCAAATATTTGCCGTCCAGCAAACAACCCAGGTGATTTCCTCAAATATCACCAATTACAACGAATCCCGATATAATGAGGACAATCACCTAATTCCCAATAGCCTACTCCCACTCATCATCTGTAAAACCATACAGATGTGAGAATCATACCTGGTAAATACATACCCTGGAGCACGGACCAATTGGGAAATCAGTTTTCTATTAACAATACATAGTGAAACTGAAACATGGATATGTTTCGAAGGGGTATCCGGGTATTCCTAGTAATGCCTCTTCCATTATCCAGATTCACAACTATAACCGTATGTTACTTTGCCATCTCTCCAAATCCCTTTATATGTCTTAAGTCATTACCTTCTGTACACCCCTTTAGGCTAAATGGTTTTCTTCCTTCCCTACCGTTCGGCACCAGCCTATGGTTTGGAAGAAGACTATCCAATAAGCATAATGGGTGTACTGTCCCAATCCTAGGGGCACTCATAACCTGAGAGAAGGTGAAGATAAAAGACAATTGAATAAATCTTATTCCTTATTTCTCCTGAACCAGAATCCATCCCTGAACTGGAACATGTCCCTTCAAGTTCGTATATAACCATACGATGGAGTATCCAAATAACTGTGGATCTTCGTAGTGATACGGAGTGTTCTGGAGAAATACAAATGTGAAGTAGGAGTGGCGATGAAAATACTTGGTTTGGTCGTGAATAGCAGTCGCAATTTACTTTGCCCTCTTACTAATCCATTTATTTTTCTTTACTTAATACCTTCTGTACACCACACTTAGGCTAATCGGCTTTCTTCATTCCCTACCGTTCGGCACCAGCCTAAGGTTTGGAAGAAGACTATCCAATAAGCGTAATAGGTGTACTGTTCCTAATCCAAGGAGCACTCATAACTTGAGAGAAGGTAAAAGGAAAAGACAACTGAATATTCCTATTCGTTTTCTCCAGAACCGGAAACCATCCTCGAATCTGGAACAAGTTCCTTCGAGTTCGTATATAACCATACGATGGTTTTATCCAATGGAAGTGGATGTTCGTAATAATACGGGGTGTCTTGGAGAAAAGGGTAAAAGTAGGAGTGGCAATGAGGTATGCAACTCTGACAATCCAAAAGCCAGTGTTTTAAGAAGGTTCGGTTAATCTTGGTCACTGAGTCATAGTATAGGATCGGTCCTCGCTATAGATATCCTGGGACGACGCATTTCTCAGGGTGAGGCCCACCCATGGGGACAGATTTATAAGATAGGGCTCACTCCTCGACACCCCACGGGCTACCTCCTCTGGGCTCGTTACATCCTTGCTACCCATCGTGTGCGGCTGCAGAAGGTTGGGCTTTACCAAGAAATATATGCGTCGCTCTTCCATTATCAATCCCCGCATGTCTGGTGGGTTAAGGCGTTCTTAAATCAATGGAATCTCTCCACCAACACTTTTCTTCTCGGGGACAAAGAGGTTTCGATCTCTTTGGGGGAGTTTTACGAGATCTCGGGGCTGCAAATTCGAGGGACACTTTATAAGGAGTTACTGCCCTCTGATGAATACGTTTTTGAACCCGAGCCTGCACCGCTTGACGACTTGTCTGCCGAGAACGCCGTCCGCCACAAGCGTCCCAGCTTGATCAATGTGCTAGGTATCTTTGATCGATTGTTCACCGAATCTGAGGAGCAGGGCGTTACTTTTAAGAGCTTCATCGCATGTTTCCTTCGCGAGGGCGTCTTGTCGAAGGCAGCTCCGAAGTTTGCAAATATTAAAGACCCCTTTGGGTTTGGTCCGAAGAAGCTGCCGACCAATGAATCGGATCTACCGCAGTACTACATCCCCAGAATGTCGCCGATGTCCTTCGAATCCATCGCAGCTCCGGGCATGGATGAGGAGACGTTCTTCGTTGGATTTATCAGTGTCTGGCTCAGCTTGTTTGTCATCCCTATGCATCGCCGCTTTACGAGCTTCGGTCATCTATCCGGCTCACCGCATAGCTGAGGGAACACGGCTGGCCATTGGCATCCCGGCATTGGCGCATCTCTATCACAGGTTGGGCGCTGCAGCTAATACTTCCAGCCCTGGCGTAGATGTGGTAAATTTCTCGCTTCACTACTTTACGTCTTGGATCGAAATGCACATCTTGGGCGCTTTTGATATACATCAAAGGCCCACATTCTACGACGCTTATACATTTCCGAGGCTTATGCGATTGGTGGATGCTTCTGCCGCTGACCCGACTCAATTCGGGGCTATTCGGGCGTTGATTTCTCCTTACGCTATTGCTGGCGGGTTGGTTTTTAATGATCGGGTCTTATCTTCCTTCGCGGGTTCAGCCCAGCCGCTTTGGGACCAGTCGATAAATAATGCGCCCTCTTTGAAGCCTCAGGAGGCCGCGCGCTTATACGCAATCAGACCGGGTTACCTGGTATTCCGTCAGGATAGCGCGGCCCTCTTCATGCGATACAATCCGCACCGATTTTCCCGGCAGCTTGGTTATGATCAGGGTGTCCCATTTGAGTCTTTCATAGTCGCGCCGGTTCCTTCGCTCGAGGCCGTTCGAGATGTCGCCCATCATTTTGTGAGGCTGAACACGGGTTCTCAGTTCATGATCCCCGATGGTGAGTACATGCCCCGATGCGTGGGATCGTTCACGGGTT
This sequence comes from Agapanthus africanus, assembly GCA_030015575.1. NCBI lineage: Eukaryota > Viridiplantae > Streptophyta > Magnoliopsida > Asparagales > Amaryllidaceae > Agapanthus > Agapanthus africanus. Next base: position 60,040,557 of record JASDDO010000024.1, read on the forward strand.
GGTATCTCCATCGAGTCAACCCAATTATTCTTGAGGAAAGAAGGGTGCTTCTTGGTCATGGTGCCCCTACTCAGGTTCCGGCCACGGGAGCTACGCTGCGACCGCGCGCCCCGGTCCGCTTTCCTCTGAGGGATACCGGCACCGCGCTTATTCCGGGGGAGTCGGGGGTGGATCTTACTCCAACATCCGGTATGCCCCTGGGTACTCGGTCGCGGGGTAGACGAGCTCCGGTAACAGCGCCAACACCCGAGGCAGCCTCCCCCCCTTTGCATCGACAATGGCGGTGTCATCCTCGGTTGTAGCACCAAGCGAGGGTAATAAGGATGAGGGTGTTGAAGGTGACATGGGCCACCGCCGCACCAAGGCTTCGGGGGGGGGGGGGGGAAGAAACGGTCGTCTTCGGCGGCCGGTTCTGATTCTAAGAGGCGGAGGAGGGTGACCACCAACCTACTTGATTCTTTAACGGAGTCTGAGCCCATACTTCCAAATGAGCCGTTGATCGTGTGAGAGTCGGACACTGGTCTTCTCTTCCCGGGCTCGGCTGCCGAAGAGGCCGCGCAATTGGCTGAGGCCATAAGACGTTCTAAAGACGAGTCTTTGAACGCAAGGGTTCCGAAGAAACCCTATCCTGCCGTGATCTTTTATGAAGACCCCTCATAGATCCGGTGGCGGTTTATCGGCCCCTAGGAGGAGTGGGGTGAAAGGGCGCTGAAGCAGGCCACTTCGGAGGATACTGCGGACGCGCTCTCCTTATGGACTGACGGCCATGAGTCCACCCTCGAACCCCGACGAGCACGCCTCCTTGAGAAGGAGCATCGGCTTGAAGAAGCCATATTGAGGGCTTCCCTGCGCATTGGTATGTTTTTTTATACTTCTTCGCGGTTTTTCAGATTGCTTATGCCCATATATATGTATTCTTATTCTTGTGCGGATTGTGCAAAGTCATCGGCGATGGGGGAGGTCCCTACGGGCTTGTTGCAGCTAGAGCCTGTTGACATTCCCGATGCAGCCTTACTCGATGTGGAGGGGGCTGACAGTGCTGTTCCTCTTGCCATAGAGCCTCCAGTGGGGGTTCCTGATCACGGAGCGCTTGCTCCTTTGGTAGAGGCTCCTTTGGGGGTTCCCACCCCAATGACTCTTCCTGCGGGCGGCCGAGAGGCCGGAGGAGAGGTGGTCGGGACTACCCTCCCTTTGCTGGAGCCGAAAATCGTGGCGGAGGCCGTTGAAGCCGCCATCCCCTCGACTCAGAACGGGAGGAGTGTTGAAGGTAACCTTCTACATTTTAAATTAGAAATCTTTCTGTTGTCTGAACTCTTTTTTTTTCTCAGAATTGCGCGGGCTGGCGGCCTCTATCGCTGATTTGTCTCCCCGGCAATCGTTTCATCGTCTGCTGGAGATGGCAGCTCCACAGGCGATCTCTCCTTAGCGCATCGTCCTTTCCTCTGAGCAAGGTTAGCGTCGTTCGCCATTTTTTATTATAGCATTGTTGCTATTCTGCGAAATGACATTGATGTCTCTTACAGTTTTGGAGGCCGATGACGAGGTGGAGGTCGTTGAAGGGCCAGGGGAACCTTCAGCTCCTACTTGCATGACCGTAGGTAAGTGACATTTCAATATAGTCCCATTCGTTCTTTTGCTTAAGAGTTTTACTGACATTTTTCAAATCCAAACAGTCTTGCCGGCCTCCATAGCGCTGGAATCGCGTATCGCTATGCCGCCCGGCCCCTATGCTTTGCGAGCCTCAGAGCGCTTGGCCCAGTTAAGCCTTGTCTCCTTATCGTCTTTGATCGAGGAGCTTCGTCCTGGCAGCGCAACCACAGCTGAAGCATTTGCCGCTGAAGATAACGGTTCTCTTCATTTTCTTGCCACATACCATAGCGAAGAGGTGGTGCGAGTCTGGGTGGAGTTCTGTCGGCAGGTGGAGGCTTGCTTGCACGCCCTTGAGTGTTCCCGCCTTTCCTCAAAGGCTTTGGTTGCAAAGACGGAGTTGCGGTGGCTGATAGCACGGTGCGCGGCAAACATGGCATAATGCAAGAAGAGGCTCGGCCGCAAATTCTCAGAGAGGGAGCTGGCTTCTAAGGAGCTGAGCGAGCTTCAAGCTAATCTTACCGCCAATGCCAACAAAGCGTGTGAACTCTGGCGAGTGCTTCAAGAGGCCATCAAGGAGGTAGTGGCCATTGACAAGGCCGCCGAGTTTACTCGCGAAAGAGTCGAGGCCCACAAAGCTACCGAGCAGGAGCTCGATGGTCGGCTTGTCTCATATCAGGCCCAGCAGGCTCAGGCGGAGGCTCGTCTTCTGGCGATCTTGAATTATGAAGCCGTGGCCCAGCAAAAGTAGGATGAGCTAGCAAAATTGCTAAATCGCCTGCCGGCTTGAAAAAATTGTATCGTTTCCTTTCTTTTTGTACATACTCCTGAAAGAGAGTAAGAATTGTACTCTGTATCCATTTTGTTTCATGAATAAAGATGTATATATATATATATATATATATATATATATATATATATTTTAATAGTGTGTCCCTCTCGATTGAACTTGTTTTGTGGACAATTTATATTGGCCTACTTGCAGGGTAGCGATGGCTTAGGATTCAGGGTTAAGATCTGCCTCCTAAGACTTTTGAGCTTTATAAGCCGTGAGGGTCTCATAAAGAGCTTTTCTCCCTACAGGTCGAGAGGATCCCGTAGGTGTAAGTTCTTCTTAAGAACCGTGAGGATTCTTAAGCGGGTTTTCCCTTGGGAGTCGTAAGGATCTCACAAGAGAGTTTTCTTCCTTGCAGGTCGTGAGGACCCGCAAGTGCTGGGTGCGGTCACCCTTATCCGTATTTCACGGGATCAGAGGTTGGTTTGGGATGGTTTCCAGGGTATCGTAGTTTAAGGACATCGCGGTCAAGGTTAAGGACTTCATAGTCCGTGGATTTAAGGACTCCACAGTTAAGACATCACGGTCAAGGTTAAGGACGTCATAGTCCGTGGATTTAAGGAATCCACAGTCCAATGTTAGTTTTAAGACATCACGGTCAAGGTTAAGGACCTCATAGTCCGTGGATTTAAGGACTCCACAGTCCAATGTTAGTTTTAAGACATCACGGTCAAGGTTAAGGACCTCATAATCCGTGGATTTAAGGACTCTATAGTCCAATGTTAGTTTTAAGACATCACGGTCAAGGTTAAGGACCTCATAGTCCGTGGATTTAAGGACTCCACAGTCCGATGTTAGTTTTAAGACATCACGGTTAAGGTTAAGGACCTCATAGTCAGTGGATTTTAAGGACTCCACAGTCCACGAAACGTGTGGTTACTGGGACCCGTCACCTCTTTGAAGATGTTGAGTAATTACAACGCCAAATATCAAAGGAGTGAAGAGATGTACCCTTTAACCAAGGTAAAATCAGTCTAGAATCATCATGGTTCATCGTTAGTTTTAAGACATTACGGTCAAGGTTAAGGACATCATAGTCCATGGATTTTAAGGACTCCACAGTCCGGTGTTTGCTCTGGATGCTTCACACGGGTTCACTGCCGTGCTTGGCGAGGACCAGGCTCCGCTCTGGGCGTTTTCCGCGGGGTCAAAGAGTGACTTTATCCGCGTTCCATGTGACCAGGAATTTTGCACTAGATGCTTCACACGGGTTCACTGCCGTGTTCGGCGAGGACTAGGCTCCGCTCTGGATGCTTCACACGGGTTCACTGTTGTGCTCTGCGAGGACCAGGATCCTCTCTGGACGTTTTCCACGGGGTCAAAGAGTGACGTTATCCGCATTCCACGTGACCAGGAATATTGCTCTGGATGCTTCCCACGGGTTCACTGCCGTGTTTGGCGAGGACCAGGCTCCGCTCTGGGCGTTTTCCGCGGGGTCAAAGAGTGACTTTATCCGCGTTCCACGTGACCAGGAATTTTGCACTATATGCTTCATACGGGTTCACTGCCGTGTTTAGCGAAGACTAGGCTCCGCTCTGGATGCTTTACATGGGTTCACTGCCGTGTTTGGCGAGGACCAGGCTCCGCTCTGGGCGTTTTCCACGGGGTCAAAAAGTGACGTTATCCGCGTTCCACGTGACCAGGAATTTTGCTCTGGATGCTTCCCACAGGTTCACTGCCGTGTTTGGCGAGGACCAGGCTCCGCTCTGGGCGTTTTCCGCGGGGTCAAAGAGTGACGTTATCCGCGTTCCACGTGACCAGGAATTTTGCACTGGATGCTTCACACGGGTTCACTGCCGTGTTCGGCGAGGACTAGGCTCCGCTCTGGATGCTTCACACGTGTTCACTGTTGTGCTCTACGAGGACCAGGATCCGCTCTGGACGTTTTCCACGGGGTCAAAGAGTGACGTTATCCGCGTTCCACGTGACCAGGAATTTTTCTCTGGATGCTTCCCACGGGTTCACTGCCGTGTTTGGCGAGGACGAGGCTCCGCTCTGGGCGTTTTCCGCGGGGTCAAAGAGTGACGTTATCCGCATTCCACGTGACCAGGAATTTTGCACTAGATACTTCACACGGGTTCACTGCCATGTTCGGCGAGGACTAGGCTCTGCTCTGGATGCTTCACACGGGTTCACTGCCGTGTTTGGCGAGGACCAGGCTCCGCTCTGGGCATTTTCCGTGGGGTCAAAGAGTGACGTTATCCGCGTTCCACGTGACCAGGAATTTTGCTCTGGATGCTTCATATGGTTTCACTGCCGTGTTCGGCGAGGACTAGGCTCCGCTCTGGATGCTTCACACGGGTCACTGCCATGCTCTGCGAGGACCAGGATCCGCTCTGGACGTTTTCCACGGGGTCAAAGAATGACATTACCCGCGTTCCACGTAATCAGGAATTTTGCACTAGATGCTTCACACGGGTTCACTGCCGTGTTCGGCGAGGACTAGGCTCCGCTCTGGATGCTTCACACGGGTTCACTGCCGTGCTCTGCGAGGACCAGGCTCCGCTCTGGGCGTTTTATGCGGGGTCAAAGAGTGACGTTATCCGCGTTCCACGTGACCAGGAATTTTGCTTTGGATGCTTCCCACGGGTTCACTGCCGTGTTTGGCGAGGACCAGGCTCCGCTCTGGGCGTTTTCCGCGGGGTCAAAGAGTGACGTTATCCGTGTTCCACGTGACCAGGAATTTTGCACTAGATGCTTCACACGGATTCACTGCCATGTTCGGTGAGGACTAGGCTCCGCTCTGGATGCGTCACACGGGTTCACTGCCGTGCTCTGCGAGGACTAGGATCCGCTCTGGACGTTTTCCACGGGGTCAAAGAATGACATTATCCACGTTCCACGTAACCAGGAATTTTGCTGATTGTATCCGCATTTCACGGAGTTGGGATTTGACTCTCGGTCATCTGTACACCGTCGGGTCATGGAACTTGGAGTTGCTGCTGTTCCGCTTCGCCTGAAGTTGTGTCCGTTGTTATAAGACGAATGTCGAGATGATCTATAGGCTATCTGTGGCCCGTCGAGATTTGGCTTCTTCTTATGATGAAACCTCGGGGAGAAGGAGTGTGATTCCTTCTTCGTTTGCGCCCCTGAATTGTATACAGGGATTGATGTAACATCACCTGTAGGGCATAAATTTCATTTTTATTCTATTTCTTTTTCCGCGATGCTCTATCTTTTCAGCTTTTATATCGCGAAGGTCGCGATTGCCCCATCATTTCGGCTATTTTTCGCGGTGCCCAATCATTTCGGCTATTTATTTTATTTTTACTCGCTGCTTTTTATTGCGAGTTGCCCAATCATTTCGACTATTTCGTATGCATATGTGGCTCGCTAGCCTTTTCGCTGCAAGCCTGGATTTTAGATACCGATTTCGGCATCAGCACCGCTACAGCTGGGATGTTGCCAGGAGCGAATCATCATTTTCCTCTGTCGATGTTGAACAAAGGTGGCTTAGTAAACAGGGTTAAGGGTCCTGTCGACTAAGGCTTTTGACTTCATGAGCCGTAAGGGTCTCACAAAGGCATTTCTCCCTACAAGTCGTAAGGATCTTGCAGGTGTGTTTTCTCCTTGGGAATCGTGAGGATTCCTAAGTGCATTTCCTCTTGCAAGTCGTAAGGATCTTACAAAGGGGTTTCTCCTTATAAGTCGAGAGGACTTACAAGGGTTGTTCGCCATATGAACATATCCCTAGTCATGGATGGGACTTGGTTAGGGAAATGTTTATTCGCGCCCGTAGATTGTATACAAGGGTCAGTATTGAGACACTTGTAGGGCATAAATTGAAGGTTGTGGGGGTTGCTTAAGCACATGTTCAGGTCTCTGTGACTTAAGACTTTCAAATCCTATGAGCCGTGAGGGTCCCATAAGAGAGTTCTCCTTACGAGTCGTGAGGATCTCGCAAGTGTAATTTCTCCTTAGGAATCATGAGGACTCCTAAGTGTGTTGCTTTCTTGTGAGTCGTAAGGATTTCACGCGGGTAGTTTCTCCTTACAAGGTCGTAAGGACCCTGCAAGTGCCCTTTAACGAGGTCACGCCCTTTCGGGTTTTCACAAACACTCACCGGTATCCCTACTGTTTTTACTCACGGAGCCTTTTCGGGTTTTCATCCGTGCCCGTTTTGCTTATGGACATACCGTTTTTCTTTTTTTCTTTTTTTATATCGGCTTTGAGATACTGCAATCCACCGTAGTTTATCGACATCTCGGTCAACAACCAGTTTTAGGACATAGTGGTCCATTGTTAGTTTAAGGACATTTCGGTCCGTTGTTAGTTTAAGGACATTTCGGTTCGCCGTTAGTTTAAGGACGTTTCGGTCCATTGTAAAGGATGTTGGTTACTACTTAGAGTTCGGGCTTAGGAAGATAGCGAGCGGACATAGTCATCGTCATCTATCATTGACCTAGGCCTTGACCCGTTAAGCGTAGTATTTCTTCAGGAAGCGACCGTTCACTGGCCTGAAAGGTCTTTCACCGTGCATATCCATGAGTAGATACGCTCTACCCCGGTAGACCTTGTCTATGATGTACGGGCCTTCATAGTTTGGCTCGAATTTTCCCCGTTTGGCGCGATTGGGGATCATAAGTCTTTTGACCATTAGCACGAGTTCGCCCAGGCGGAACGTCCTCGGCCTGGTCAATCTTTCGTATGAGCGCGTCATCTTTGCTTTGTAATCCTCCAGATTTTGTTGCGCTATGAACCGGGTCTCATCAAGGGCATCAAGCTCCTCAAGCCGAAGGTGAGCATTTTCTTCGTCCGTTAGCTCGTAGTGGACCGCCATTCGTAGAGAGGGTAGCTCTATCTCTAGGGGGAGTACTGCTTCTGTACCGAATACCAACGCGTATGGCGTTGTGTTCGTGGCCGTTTTGAACGTAGTTCGATATGCCCAGAAAGCTTCTTGCAGTCTCTCATGCCAGTCCTTTTTGTTTTGGGACACCGTCTTCTTCACGATCTTTGTCAAGGTTTTGTTGAAAGCCTCAGCTAGACCATTAGCCAGCGGATTATAAACTGAGGAATATCTCCAGTCTATGTTGTGTTGCTGTGCGAAGTGACTAATTTTGTGGCTTCTGTAGGCTGGCCCGTTATCGGAAATGATCTGTCGCGGAGTTCCAAACCGATAAATGACATGCGTCTTGAAAAAATGGAGAATATTTTCCGTCTTTACTTCCCTTAACGGTACTGCTTCTGTCCATTTGGAGAAGTAATCAGTTGTCGCCAGGATGAAACGATGTCCCCTGGATGATGCTGGTTCGATGGGGCCGATTATGTCAGTTCCCCACATTTCGAACGGCCAACTAGCCACCGTTGGATGCAGAGGATTTGGATGCTGATGGATAAAGTCCCTATGGATCTGGCACGAGTGGCATTGCTTCGCATACTCGAGGCAGTCCTGGATCATTGTGGACCAATAATAACCCATTCGTTTGATCTTCAGCTTCATCTTCGGGCCTGCTTGGTGAGAACCGCAGAGTCCGTCGTGAACTTCCTGAACGACTCTTTTCGCTTCGTCAGGTCCCAGGCATCTCCACCATAGAGAGTCAAATGATCTCTTGTACAGAGTATTATTGACGAAGGCGAAGGACAGAGCTCGTTTCACAAGCTGATGTCTTGAGGACGCATCTTCAGGCGTTCGACGGGATTTGAAGTAGTCTATGAAGACTTCTCTCCAATCTCCAACCTTCTCTTGGTCATTTATTTACAGGGCCGTCTGCTCAGTTGCTCCCCTTTCTTCGGGTGATTCCGGAGATATTTTTGTAGGGACAAGTACTCGACGGCTTTGTACCACGACCCTGACGTCATCGAGGTTCTCATCAGCCAGTTCTTTAGCGAGCTTGGCTAATGCATCCGCTTTGCAATTTTCGGCACGCGGTATTCTTTCCAAGGTGTAGGAGGGGATTTGAGTCAGTAGTCGATGTACTCTCTCGCCATACTTTACCAGCTCTGGCTTGCATGTTTGGTAATCGCCGTTTACTTGATTGATGACCAGTTAGGAATCTCCGTATATAAGGAGGTTTTCAATTCCCATGTCGATGGCGATCCCGAGGCATGCTATCAAAGCTTCGTATTCAGCCTCGTTGTTCGTCCTCGGCTCTGTCAAGGAGAAAGCAAAGCGCATTATCCCTCCCTGTAGAATTACGAAGATGAGACCCGCCCCTGATTTGATTATAGGGGTGGTTTATTTGCGCTTCTTCACGGAAGATGCTCTATCGAAATAAAGCTCCCATCGGATATTACCATCGTCGATCGCATCAAACGCGTGTTCGTCTGGCAGTTTGCAATTCAGAGGGGAATCGGCCGGTATCGGATGCTCGGCGAGGAAGTCGGCGATGGCCTGGCCTTTCACTGCCTTGAGAGGCTGATATGTTATCGAGAACTCCATCAAGAGCAGGGCCCATTTAGCGAGTCGACCAATCAGTATGGCTTTCGACATTAAATACTTAAGGGGGTCCACCTTCGATATGAGACGGACTCCATGCGCCAACGCATAGTGCCTGAGCTTGGTTATCGCAAAGATCAACGCCAGGCAGTGTTTTTCAATGGGGGAGTAGTTGCCTTCTACCCCCAGTAGAACTCTACTTAAGTAGTAGAGTGCTCTTTCTTTCCCTTGATCATTCTCTTGCGCCCATAATGCGCCTAAGGAACCTTCGAGGGCGGTTGTATAAAGAATGAGGGGCTTTCCCTTGACCGGAGCAGCCAACACTGGCGGGTTCTGCAGGTATTGCTTGATCTCGTCTAGCGCGCTTTGGCATTTTTGGTCCCAGATGAACGGGGTTCCCTTCTTCATCAGGTGACTGTCAGGGCGGCACTTGCCTGAAAGGTTGGCTATAAATCGCCGGATGTATGCGAGCTTTCCCTGGAGAGACCGCAATTGTTTGAGAGTCCTTGGCGGTGGCATTTCCATGGTCGCCTTGATCTTCGACGGATCTATCTCGATACCCCAGTGCCGGACAATGAACCCTAGGAACTTGCCCGAGGACACCCCGAACGCGCATTTGAGAGGGTTCATCTTCAAGTTGTATTGCCGAAGGCGTTGAAATACAGTCTTCGGATGCTCGAGATGTTCCTCGTATGATTTTCTTTTCACGACGAGGTCGTCGATATAGCATTCGACGATTTCATGTATGAGGTCATCAAAGATCTTCGTCATGGCCCTTTGATAGGTGGCACCGGCGTTCTTTAGACCGAAGGGCATCACCTTGTAGCAGAATATTCCCAGAGGGGTCTGGAAAGCGGTGTGCTTCTGGTCTTCGGGATGCATCTTTATCTGATTGTATCCTGATGAGCCGTCCATGAAAGAGAAAACCTCGTGAGTGGACGTGTTATCTATCATCAGCTCGGTTACCGATACTGGGAAATCATCCTTCGGGCAAGCTTTATTGAGATCCCGGAAGTCTACGCATATGCGCACTGTCCCATTTTTCTTCATTACCGGGACGATGTTGGCGATCCATTCAGGATATTGAACTTCTTGGATAAACCCAGAATTGATCAGCTTCTTGACTTCGGCATTGATGCTCATCTCAAGCTCAAGCCGCATTCTTCTCGGCGCCTATTTGACTGGCTTGACGTCTGGGGATATTGCCAATTTATGCACAGCAATTTCTTGATCTAGTCCTGGCATTTCAGAATAGTTCCATGCGAAGCAATCTCTATGCTGTATAAGCACGTCATTTAACGCGGCCACCCTTTCTTCAGATATCAACTCGCTGAAGAATGTCGGTCGCGGGTCGTTCGTCGTGTCCAGCTCAATTTTCCTGAGGTCATCTGCAGTAGTATGTATGCCATCTTCCAGCTCTTTCGGCGCTGGCGGAAATTCTGAGATCACCTCATCACCATTGTTTTCGAAGTACCAGTGAAAGTCATCCATATTCTCGAGCTCTTCTTTTGATACCGTTATCATACGACAGGTACGAGCTCGCTTCCAAGACCGATGTGGATCTGGTTCTGCTCTTGTGGCTTTGGGTTCGTGCTTTTGTGGCGGCGTTACCTTCCAGCTATCGGATAGAGCAAATCTGCCTTGCTGGTATTGGTCTTCGACCCAGTTCTTGAAGGTGAAGCAGTCTTCGATAGGGTGTCCTATGGCTCGATGATAAGAGCAATAGCCCGTATGAGAGACCTCGTTAGCTTGCCCAGGGTGTTTAGACTCTGGAAGTGTAATCATTCGATGTTTTAAAGCGAGGTCAAGTATCTTTCGTGTTTTATCTTGAGGGAAAGAATACGCTCGACTCATCTTCTTCATGAGGGACAAATCCGGACCGCACAATACCCGATCACATGACTCTTTGATCCTGGGTTGTCGTTGTCGACCTCCTTTTCTTCTTTTTGACTTACTTCTACCTCTGCGTCGGGCTTTTTGCACAGCAGGTTGACAGGTAGGAGTATTTTTGTCTTTTGCAGCCTGTTGAAGAAGACGTTGCGTCCTGACTCTCTCGTAGATGGCCATCTCGCGATTATGGTCGTCTCGAGCTTTTTGACCCGCTTTCCTGATAAGATTGTCCATTCGTTCTTCAAACGACGGACTCGGCACTTCGATCGCGGGGTCTAGTTCTGATGAGGGGTTGGCATTTCCTGACAGGGCGTCCTCTTCTTCATCGAAGTTATATATGGCGTAGCTACCGTGGACTCGTTCCCATTTCCCAGCTCTCACATATCCAAGCCCAAGCGTTTCCATTTTCCCGTTGGGCAACTTGCGCTGAGTCCCAGGGACATCCCAAATCCTGTTATAGAATCGAGCTTTTCGAATAGTCTGTTTTAAGGGTACCCCTTGGCGCTTCAATAGCCTTTTTAGTCCGTTTGTGTAATATCTGGGCAAACGGATGGGTTGGAGCCTGTCAAGTGTAGAATCCGTGCCGTGCCAGATCTCTTTCTCCACTCTTGTTTCCGAGGATCGATAGAATAGGATCGCCTTTTCGCCTTTTCTCTTGGGAGGGACGTAAAACGTCTGCAGGTCTTGCACGTTGTGAGCTTCAAGCACGTCAAGATCTTTGTAGTGCTCCCGCAGAATCATGGTGATTTGCAAACTCTGATCATCACCAGGGAATTCTTGTATTAGCGGCCGACCGGAGAACACAGCATTAACCTCATCCTCCGAATCGCTTCCGAAGATCAGTATGGGAGCGGACGGTCCCGGGTCGTTGCGTCGAGACGGCCTGGAGTAAACTATCTCTTCGTCTTCTTCGATATCACTCCCGAAAACAGGAATGGTGGTAGCGGCTTTGTTCTCCGGTTTGCGACATCTCTCTGTATCCTCAAACTCTGGCAAAAAGTACTTTGCATCTTCGTATTTGCGGACTTCGTTCACGGAGAATGGGTTCAGCTCGCCTGTCACGGTGTACTCGAGACCATCCTTGAAATACTTCATACACTGATGTTGCGTAGAAGGGATGATGTTGTACTCGTGTAACCAAGGACGACCGAGCAAGGCGTTGTAGCAGGTCTTGGCGTCAATGACGTGAAACTTAATGTCTGTGACGAGCAGTCTGAAGCGTAACATTAGTATTACAGATCCTAGAGTCCGTGACGACTGGGAGTCAAAACCGGAGATGGTAATTTTGTCACGAGCGAGGTGCTGAACGCTCATGCAGATTTCCTTCAACACCCGCACGTTGAGGAGATTAACGGAAGATCCATTGTCAACCAAGATTTTGCCTATCTTTATATCGTGGCAATATCCAGAGACGTATAGGGGACGGTTGTGGTCGCACGTCCCAAGGAGCAGGTCTTCGTCACGAAAGTGATATCGGCCTTGTGCACTTCTTCCAGTTCATCCTTCATCCTTTCTTCGGGGAGGAAGGCTTGGAATTGTTCGGGCTCTTGTAGCGCCTTGATTAATGAATCTCTCGCTTCCTTTGCTAACAGGAGGGCGTCGAGAATGCTAAGCTGCGAGGGTAGCTTCCTCAGGTGCGCTAGGATGTTGTAGTCCACCTTACTCTTCTTAGACGGGTCCTTGGCAGTCAGCTCTTTCATAACTTGGTCATCTAAGGTGATATCCTCAGCGACCTTTTCCTTTTCCTTATCTTTTCTAGTTGCGGGTCCGAGATTCTTTTCAGGAAGCGTGCGATTGCGCAGCTGAATGTTTTCGCAGGCCTCTGGTTCTTCCTCTTTCCCTAAGATGGATTCTTTAAAGAGAGGGCTAAGAGCCAGCTCCTCGTCAGAATCGCTCCCGAATGTGGGCACTTGCGATCTCCCGTTGTTGACCGTGTAACAGTTACCGGTAGTTCTTTTGTGTCCTTCGGTCGTAGTTCTCTGCTCCCGACGAGTTCTGCGTTTCATTCGCTTAAAATGCTGCCGATGAGCAACATATCCCTGCCACCATGTCTTAAAAGCGTCGCATTCCTCAGTGGGGTGTGGAAATCTTCCGATGATACGAGCAGTAATTCGGGTGCCTCTCCGCCCCATCGAGCGTGTTTTCTTCCGAGGGCGGTAGTTTCATTCCTATTAACATGGCTTTGGCAAACCTTTTCCTCGTCTTGAATATGTTTTTACCCACGTCGGGTGTCTTTTGATCTAACGGGAGTGTTTCGACTCTTTCGTTTAATCGCCTGCGTTTGTCTCCTTCTGATGCGGCCATCTCATGCTCCTGGTCGACTTTACTTTTCAAACGAATCTCGTCTAGAAAGGCGTCGATCATTTCGTCTGTCGGCCACACAAGCTCCGGTTCAGGCTCTGCCCCCAGTTTCTTAGTGCCAGGAGTTTTTTTTATCGTCGGTAAACGAGTGGGAGATGACATTACAACTCGCCATGTATCCCTCGGATTCATCCGACGAACTCTCCCCCTCATCTTCCTTTTGAAAGACATGGTTGAGGAACTCTTGGAGTGTGGTGGGAGTCCATGCCTTTTGATTGTACTCTTCCAGTGCGTCAATCTGCTTTTGTAAGTCCGTGTGCTTCTTTCCAGGCTTCACGAACTTCTTAGCTTTCTTCTTCTTTTTCTTTGAAGATTTCGACGGCTGGTTGTAAGTGCTCGGGCCATCACCACTGATCTTCGGAGTTGGGCGCAGCTTCAACATCCCTTCAATGATCTAGGGTTCCAGCGGGTTCTTCCACCTGATCGCCGGGCATGTTTTAAGATCGTTCAGCATCCTCTTGGTTTTTGCTGAAAGCACGATTTCCCATGGAGCTTCTTCAATGAAAGAACAAGTTGCCCCCGGTGTGTCCGTCTTCTTAGTAGTGTGAGGTTGTGGCGGGTTCACCTTCCACTTCTCGAACAGCGCAAACTTGCCCTATAGGTATTGATCTTCAATCCATCCTTTGAAGACGAAGCAATCCTCAATCGGATGGCTTACCGTTTGATGGTAAGGGCAGTAGTTGGGGTTATTCACCTCACTGGGTTGCGGCGGTCGCCTTGGGTTTGGCAAGTTGATAAGCCTGTTGCGTATTGCCAGCTCGAATAGCCTCTTCGTCTTATCCCGCGGGAATGAGTAGGGGCGCTTCATTTTCTCATTGTAATACCGCCGTCTTTCTTCCAGCTGATCCGCCAGCTTTGGGGTACTGGGTTGCTGCTGAGCGTTCGCAACGAAGGTTGCCTTCCCTTTACCCTTGTCATTCCGAGGTTCTAGCTTCGGGGGAGACGGTCTGTGACTCATTTGGTCCATCTGGGCCAACTTGTCGATCAAAGCCTGGAACGTGGTTGGTTTAAAGAACATCATGAACTGTGAGATAGTTGCATGAGGATCCAGGGTACCCACGAACATGCCTACCGCGGGCGCTTCCTCAATGCGTTGTTCGCATTTCGACCATAAGTTTCGCCAGCGTATAGCGTACTGGACCCACGTCTCACCTGGTTTCACCCTGGCATTAATCAATGCCGTTATCGGAGTGCGTTCGCTGGCGCTCGCGAATCGCTGTGTAAATAGCAGCTCCATCTCCGCAAATGTTTTAATAGAGTCGTTTGAGAGCTCAGAGTACCGCTCGAACGCCGTTTCCGACAAGCTACCGACGAACTGGCGAAGCAAGAGCTTATCGTCGCTGCCGGTGTTGCCGCAAAGTGCCCTGAACTGGGCAACATGCTGGTGGGGATTGTCCGTCCCCTTATAGACATGAAATTTCAGTATTGTATAGCCCGGCGGGTACTTGATCTAGTCATACCAGCTCGGATATGGTCGCCCTGTTCTGACAACTTGACCAGCTGCCTCGGTCGCCTGGTGAACCCGTATCTGCTGAGCTATATATTCGTCTAGGTCAGCTTTGGAGATTGTCTCCTCCTTGGCTGTTGACAGAGCGGGTGGAGGATTTGACGTTTCTCCCCTGTCGTCTTCAGGGACGATTGGAGGATCTTCAACAGGAGAATCTTGTTGGATCATCATTCCCACCATGTCCTGGAACAGGAGGTCCATTCGTTGTATATTGGATGCTTGTTCGGCAGCCTCTTTATCCTTCTTCTCCAATATCCTGTGAAGGAATTCAACGTCGGTTTCTTGCTCCTGGTGTTGATCAGATGACGCTTCAGGGCTTTCTTTCGGCCCAGTGAGTGCGGCCATCGCGTCCATCATTTCTTGGAGCTTATGCTGTTGCTCCTGAGCTTTGGTCACTGACCGTGTAAGTGGTCTATAACCCGTGGATGTACGGCTGTCCTCCTTTCCCAATACCATGTATGCCGTATGCACCATCATGCCCCCAGACTTAGGGCATTTAGGCTTATTGTCCTTGACATTTGCTGCAGGAGTAGGGACTCTATCTGGCCTTCTTCTCTTTTGAGTGGTCACCGTGGAGGGAGCCGCTGCAGCAGGCACCCAAGTGGCTGCTGTCCTTTGTTGTTTGACACGACGGTTCTTTTCTTCCTGCACCTTCGCCCTTTTCTGTTGACGAGAGTGATCTTGGTCAATTGCCGAGTCTTGAACCTTCCGCCAGAGTTTATAAATTTTGGAGGACAGCCGTTGAGGAGGCTGCTCCGGCTTTGTTTCTATAACATTCTCCGCAGACGGAGGGGATCTTTTGAGAACCGCAGTTGGCGAATTTCTGCGTACCCTGTTTAACAGCTCGAAGCTGTTCCCGGTTGGAACAGCAGCCTCAATTTCCACCGTTGGAGCTGATGGAGTTAGTCCGGAGGGGGAGTTGCCCCCAGTCTTCCTTATCCGGCGCCAGTGGCGACGTCGGGCATGACGGGTTGTTGGGATTGATTCAGCGACGGCTTCGTCTTGCTCCCTGTTCTGGGGAGGGGCTGCTGCCGGTGTCAACCTCTTGAAGATTGACGTTCGTCGAGAAGCTACGTCCATCCGGTCAAACACAGATCTGGGAGCGGGAACGGGGGTAGTCAGTCTCGCGAAGACCGACCCTCTGGGAGGAGAAGCCGCCTTGGCGTCTTCGGGAGCATCTGTCTTCTTTGGGATGGCTACCTCAGGTATCATGGGCTTCTTGGCGGGCCCATCAAAGTTCAGGTTCAGTCTGGTGAAGACTGAAGAGTTGGACGACCCGTTGAGAGGGGCCTTGGGAGTGGCAAGTCGATCAAAGACCGACCTCTTTGAAGCTTCCGGTACGGGCATTGGGATGTTAACGTTCACCGGCGGGAGCATAGTCCCGAAAAACGGGCCGGTGGTAGCCTGAGTTACTTGTTCCACAGGCATAGTAAACAGGGAAGCAGCGTGCGGTCCGTTGGTTACACCTCCAGGTGAGGCGGAGCGTTGGTTGCATTTGCAGTTGGAGCAGCTTGAGCAGTTGCCAGCCATTGATCCTTTGGCTTTCTGCAGCAAACGAAACACCAAATCTTAGTACTTCGAAACCCAAGGGCAACCATTAGCGAACTGCGATTGGTTCGCGAATCACGACACACGAAGTGTGGAGTGGAAAGAGGAAAAGGTCCCACCGGGCGTGCCAGAATATGTTCCCCTCCGAATGGCGGCCAAGACATGGACTGTCTTGCCTGAGATTCGGGGCAGATGCTAATTGGTGCTATCCGTCTACCTCTCCGAAGATGCCAAGTTGATTTATGGCACCGTGTATCGAAGGTTTAAACGGATGCGTCCAATGTAGCAGACTTTGTCAGATTCCCCCTCACTTGAGGGGGTTTTTATTGTGGGGACGTTCTTCCCTGCAGGCGCAAGCCCCTGCAGTTAATTACGCTACCGCATTGCGGTAACAATTTTCTCCTTCTCCAGATGATCACTTCGTGTCGTGTGTGTTTGTTTCGTGTTCGGTTGCCCGTGGATTGTATACGGAGACTGAGTTATGTCGTCGTCCGTAGGGCGTGGACTAGTCCAAATCCGTATTATCTTAGATTTGGGTTTGGGGTTGTGTTTAAGGATACGTTCGCCTCGTTTGAGACTAAGATCGACTTAAACGTTTGTTAAGGATACGTTAGTCTAGTTTTAGACTAAGATCAACTTAACGGGATCGTTTAGATCCGACAAGAGAGCGATTAGGGGAACCCTGTTGTTTAGTTTAGTGACGTTGCGGTCAATAGGTAGCTTAAGGACATTCTGGTCCAATGTTAGTTTTAAGACATTGCAGTCAAGGTTAAGGACCTCATAGTCCATGGATTTAAGGACTCCACAGTCCGATGTTAGTTTTAAGACATCACGGTCAAGGTTAAGGACGTCATAGTCCGTTGTTAGTTTTAAGACATTCCGGTCAAGGTTAAGGACGTCATAGTCCGTGGGTTTAAGGACCCTACAGTCCGGCGCTTAGTTTTAAGACATTACGGTCAAGGTTAAGGACCTCATAGTCCATGAGTTTAAGGACCCCACAGTCCGTATCAATGTTTGGTCATCGGGACTCGTCACCTCTTTGAAGACGTTGAGGAATTACAACACCAAGTATCAAAGGAGTGAAGAGATGTACCCTTAAACCAAGGTAGATTAAGTGATCTGTAGTCCAATTTGGAAACTAAGATCAATTATTATATTATGAGCCCATTGGCCCAGTTAAGTTTGAATTGAGGACTTATGGCCAGCTTGGGCTAAGTCCAATCATATTTGGGATATTGGCCCTCTGTTGGTTCATTGACGGAGAGGCTTTGCCTTTGGAAATTTAGCCAATTGGGCTAAAGCTAGTGTCAAACACTAGAGACCAAAAGTGTTGAACACTGGGAATAAAATTGACAAGTTAGTGTTAAACACTAAGCAAATCAGTGTTAAACACTGGGGAAAAAATCTCCTGACTAGTGTTAAACACTAAGCAGAGAGGGGTCATGTGTGGACACGTGAGAGCGCCCTGATTCCCCTTATTTTATCCAGTCAAAAGTATTGAATACTTTGAAGTATCACGTGCTGTCACGTATGGGAATTTAGGCATTTATCAGTTAGAGCTTCAGCCAAAGGGTCACGTGGTAGCACGTGAGAGCGTCTTGCTTCCCTTTATTTTGTTCTACAGATAAGTGTTTAACACTTTTAATTCTGAAAGCCGTCACGTGTGGACACGTGATGGGAGTTCACGCTTTGATCTGTTAGAATGTTCATTAGGGGTCACGTGTTGACACGTGAGGGCGCCCTAGAACTCTTTTCTGTTTCTTTTGCCTTTTTCTCTGTGTGCTTTAAAGATCACATGGGGCACTTGAGGCATTGCCTCAAAGTCCTCTTTTATAGATCTTTGCAGGAGTCACGTGATAACACGTGAGGTGTTGCTTCAAAGTTCTTTTCTGTGGATCTTTGCAGGGGTCACGTGGTAGCACGTGACTCTGGTTCTTTGCATGTTTTAAAGATCTGTTCATCTTTTTAGAATTAAATTCTTCATAGGGTTAAACCCTAAACACAAACTTTAGAGGAATTAAATTCATATTTTCTTCTGAAGAATTATATTCTTAAATAGGGTTAAACCCTAATTTCTTTTCTTAAGGGAATTAAATTCCTGTGAGTTTGAGAGAATTATGTTCTCAATTAGGGTTAAACCCTAGTTCTGTTCATTTTGAAGGAATTAAATTCCTATAACATAGGGTTAAACCTAATTTTATCTCAAAGGAATTAAATTCCTATCATTTTGTGAGAATTAAATTCTCAAAACTCAGTTCCTCCTCTGTGTTTTAGATCTGCATGGCAGGATCTCAACCCAATGAGAATTAAATTCTCAATTCATGGGGAGATATGCACTTTACAGATCCTCCACCAGAGAAAGAACTAAGTTCTTTTCTTTATATAAGAGTTAAACTCTTTTGAGAATTAAATTCTATTTTGAAACCTCCATTTTCTTTTCTTACCTAAGGTTTTCCTTTTGCAGAGAATCAAAGGCTCTATATCTCTCTCTCTGTGTATCAAAAGAAAAGGTCCAAAGGTCCCCCCCTCTTCTTTTCTTGGCTCCTATTTATAGGAGAAGGAAAAGAATCAATCTGTTTAGTAAATCTCTTATTGAGAGATTTGATTTATATTTATCATTAATATGGGCCTTTAGATTGTTGGGTGAATTTTATTCACCATTGGATTTTAAATCCAAATGTATCTCTTTGTTATTTTGGTTAGATTTAGGGGGAAATCTTTCCAAGTCCAAGATTTTTCCATAAATTGGTGATATTTAATCGCCTTTAGATTTTTAATCCAACGGTTTTAGATAATCCTTCTTCATTTTGGAAAGATTTGAAAGATTTATCCTCAGAATTTAATTCTGTTAAAGAATAAGGCTCTTAAAGCCGGTCACGTGTGGCCACGTGACTCCTAGTCACGTGTAGGCACGTGACCCCTGAAATGGGCTTCTCTTCTTCTGCGCTCTGTTCTCTGGCCGCTGCTTAACCATCATGTGCCAACACATGACCACTGGTCACGTGTGAGCACGTGATGCCTCTTCTGGAGATATTTCTTGATTTTTAATTAGGGGATGAATGTGCTTTTTGCCGCTGCTTTAAACGTCACGTGCCAACACGTGACAACTGGTCACGTGTGAGCACGTGATGCCTCTTCTGAAGCTTCTCCTGATTTTTAATCAGGGAACACCACGAAGACGCGCACCGTCCCATTTTTCTTCATCACTGGGACAATGTTGGCGATCCAGTCGGGGTATTGAACTTCTTGGATGAAGACGGAGTCAATTAGCTTCTTGACTTCGGCATTGATACTCATCTCAAGCTCGAGCCGCATTCTTCTTGGCTCCTGCTTGAATGGCTTAACGTCCGGCGATATAGCCAGTTTATGCACAGCTATTTCTGGATCTAGTCCCGGCATCACGGAATAGTTCCACGTGAAGCAGTCTTTATACTGCATAAGCATGTCTTTTAGTGTAGCCACGTGTTCTTTAGATAGTAGCTCACTGACGAATGTGGGCCTCGGATCGTTTGTCGTCCCCAAGTCGATTATCTTCATATTGTCCGCCGTGGTGTGTATCCCATTTTCCAGCTCTTTCGGCACCGGTGGAAATTCTGAGATCACCTCGTCCTCATATTCATTTGCGAAGCACTGGAAGAGGTCGTCCGCATTCTCATGCTCCCCCTCTTTTGAGAATGTTATCATGTGGCAGGTACGAGCTCTTTTCCAAGCTTGATGTTGATGTGTACTTTCCCTCGCCGTGTAGGTTGCTCTTGGCTCATGCTTTCGTGGTGGGGCTACCCTCCAATTTTCGGACAGAGCGAACCTACCTTGCTGATACTGGTCTTCGACCCAGTCTTTGAAGGTGAAGCAATCTTCAAGAGGATGTCATATTGCTCAGTAGTAGGAGTAATAAGCCGGATGATAGACCTCGTTTATTTGCTCAGGGTGTTGAAACTCCGGGAGTGTCATCATTTGATGCTTCATGACAAGGTCGAATATTTTCCTTGTCTTGTTTTAGGGGAACGAGTACTCTTGATCCATCTTCTTCATAAAAGACAGATTCCAGCAGACTTTTTCTCGATCGCATGGCTTCTTGAATCTGCTTTGCTGTGTTTGAACGTCATTCCCGTTCTTCACCTTGTTGTTGCTTCTAAGTCGGGCTTTCTTCTTGCTACGAGAGCGCACAGCGGGATGATGGTGAAGGGAAACGTCATCCTCCATAGCCTACTGACTGATACATTGCGTCCTGGCTTTCTCGTAAATGGCCATTTCGCGGTTGTGGTCATCCCGATTCTTTTGACCCGCTTCCCTTATTAGCTTGTCAATTTGTTCTTCGAACGACGGGCTTGGTATTCTCATGGCGGGATATCGCTCTGGTTCGATATCATCGCTATCTGGAAATGCATTTGCTTCTCCACCGGGGTTATTTATGACATAGAAACCATAGAATCGCTCCCATTCTTGGACCGAACGTATCCAAGCCCAGTCGTCCCCATCCTCCCGTTGGGCATCTTTCGCTGAGTCCCGGGAACATCCTAAATCTTGTTATAGAACTGGGCTTGTCGAGCAGTTTGTTTGAAGGGCACACCCTGGCATTTTAGTAGCTTTTTCAATCCCTCTTCATAATATCTGGGCAGACGGATTGGTTGGAGCCTATCGAGTGCAAAATCGGCACCATGCAGACTTCTTTCTCCACTTTGGTCTCCGTGGATTGATAGAAGAGGATCGCCTTTTCACCTTTTTGCCTAGGAGGAATATAGAAAGTCCACAGATCTTGCACGCCGTATGTATCGAGCGCATCAAGTTCCCTGTAATGCTGCTGCGGAACCATGGTGATTTGCAAACTCTGATCAGCTTCAGCGAAGGTCTGCATTGATGGACGAACAGAGAATACTACGTTGGCATCGTCTTCAGAGTCACTGCCAAAGACTAAAATAGGAGTAGATGGTCTGAGCCTGCTGCCTTGGGATTGCCCCGAGTAGACTATCTCTTCATCTTCCTCGGTATCGCTCTCAAAAACCGGGATAGTGGTGACGGCTTTTTGTTGGTTCTCCGGTTTACGACATCTTTCTATGTCTTCGAAGTCTGGTAGGAAGTACTTGGCGTCTTCATATTTGTGGACTTCATTTACGCAGAAAGGGTTTAGATCCCATGTAACCGTGTACTCAAGGCCATCTTTAAAATACTTCATACACTGATATTGTGTAGAAGGGATGATATTGTACTCATATAACCAAGGCCTGCTAAGCAAAGCGTTGTAGCAAGTCTTGGCCTCGATGACATGAAACTTGATGTCAGTGACGAGCATCCCGAAGCGTAATGTCAGTATCACAGGCCCAAGCATCCGTGATAACTGGGAGTCAAACCCGGAGATGGTAATTTTGTCCCGAGCCAGGTGCTGAACGTTCATGCAGATCTCCTTTAGTACCTTCACGTTGAGAAGGTTGACGGACGACCCGTTGTCGACCAGAATCTTTCCTATCTTGATGTCATGGCAGTACCCAGTGACATATAGAGGACGGTTGTGCTCGCACGTTCCGAGGAGGAGATCTTTATCGCCGAATGTGATGTCAGCTGCATGAACCTCCGCCAGCTCGTCCTTCATCTTTTCTTCCGCAAAGAAAGCTTAGAATTGATCAGGCTCTTGCAGTGCTTTGATTAGAGAATCTCGTGCTTCTTTGGACAGGAGGAGAGCATCCAGTATGCTTAGTTGCAAAGGTATCTTCCTCAGGTATGCCAGAACATTGTAATCCGCTTTATTTTTCTTAGGCAGGTCCTTAGCTGTGAACTCTTCGACGACTCTATCATCAAGGGCAATTTCCTCAGGGACTTTTTCCCTCCCCTTGTATCTCTTACCCGAACCTTTATTTGAGGGTCCGAGATTCTTTTCAGGCAACGTACGGTTATGCAGCTAGATGTTCTCACAGTTCTTCACCTCTTCTTTTTTTCCAGAGGTGGATTCCTTGAAGAGAGGGCCGAGGGTTATTTCTTCCTCAGAATCACTCCCGAATGTGAGAACTTGGGTTTTCGCTTTTGTCAAAATGGTATCAACCATATGACAATTGCCAGTCATTTTTCCGCGCTCATTTGTCGCACTTTTTTGCTATCGACGAGCTTCGCGCTTCATCCGCTTGAAGTGTTGTCGGTGGGCAACGTATCCCTGCCACCACTTCTTGAAGGCATTGCACTCTTCGGTAGGGTGCATGAACCTCCGATGGTATAAATAGTAGTTCGGGTGTTCATCTTCTTCGTCAAGGTACGTACTCCCGGGAGGATTTCCTTCGAAAGGTGGTAACTTCATTCCTATTGACAGGGCTTTGGCGAACCGTTTCCCCATCTTAAACCTGCTTTTTCTGCCACGGGTGTGCTTTGACCTGATTGGAGTACCGTGTGACTCTTCCTCGCCACAGCTTCTTCGTCCTGACGCCGACGCTTGACCATTTCGTATATGTCCATTTCACGCTCTCGGTCCGCTTTGCTCTTTTGAAGAGCCTCGTTCAACAGTTTATTGATCAGGTCGTCTAATGGTTCCAGGGATTTTGACATTGGTCCTGCCCCCAGTTTCTCTGTGTTGCTTTCCGACACCGAGGGAATTTCTTCGTCTTTTAACAATGAATGAAAGACCATATGTGGCAACTTGCTACATAATCCTCGGGTTCTTCTGAAGAGTTGTCTCCCTCGTCATTGTCACTGTTCCCGTCCTTAAGGATATGGTTGAGAAACTCTTGGAGTGTGACTAGGGTCCGCGCCTTCTAGTTGTACTCTTCCAGTGCATCAATTTACTTTGCAGGTCCGTGCGCTCATCATTGTATGGGCTTGTTGGTCTTTTTCTTTCCCTTCGAAGACTTTGAAGGCTTCACCTGGGGTTTTGCCTTCGTCAACAATTTTCGGTGCGGGACGCGGTTTCAGCATCCCTTCAATAATCTCGGGCTCCAGCGAGCTTTTCCATTTGATTGACGAACATGCATGAATATCCTTCAGCATTCTTT
Source organism: Agapanthus africanus (assembly GCA_030015575.1). NCBI lineage: Eukaryota > Viridiplantae > Streptophyta > Magnoliopsida > Asparagales > Amaryllidaceae > Agapanthus > Agapanthus africanus. Next base: position 60,063,632 of record JASDDO010000024.1, read on the forward strand.
TAGTTTTAGCTTGAAGGACAACTTCCCATGGAGCTTCTTCTATAAATAAGCATGATGCCCCCGGCGTGTCCACCTTTTTAGGAACGTGCTGCTGTAGCGGGTTTACCCTCCAGTTTTCGGACAGCGCAAACTTGCTTTGTTGGTACTGGTCCTCGACCCAGTTTTTGAAGACATAGAAATCCTCAATTGTGTGGCCTATTATTCTATGGTAAGGGCAGTAGTTAGGACTGTTGACGTCACCAGGCTGCAGCGGGCGTCTCGGATCCGGCAGAGTGATGAGCCTGTTGCACACCGCCAGTTCGAACAGTCTCCTCGTCTTATTTCGGGGAAACGAGTAAGGACGTCTCAATTTCTTTTCGAGGGATCGTGGTTGGTTGCTTTGTCCAGCAACCGGTTTTGGGTCACTCGGCTATTGTTGAGCGTTGGCAACGAAGGTCGTTTTCCCTTTGCCCTTTTTATTCTGGAGATCCGTTTTTGAAGAGGACGGCCTATGGCCTATCTAGTCCATTTGGGTCAGCTTGTGAATCAAGGACTGGAAGGTGGTTAGCTTGAAGAACATCATAAATTGGGATATAGTCGCTTGAGGATTAAGGGTCCCTATGAACATACACACGGCAGGAGCTTCTTCTATGCGTTGTTCGAATTTTGACCATAGGTTATGCCACCGAATTGCGTATTGAACCCAGGTTTTTCCCGGCTCCACCCTGGAATTGATTAATGCGGTGATCGGGGTGCGCTTGCGAAACACTGCGTGAATAGTAGCTTTATTTCTGTAAATGTTTTAATGGAGTCATTCGGAAGCTCCGAGTACTATTCAAATGTTGTCTCCGCCAAACTGTCGACGAATTGGCGAAGCAGCAGTTTGTCATCGCCTTCAGTATTGCCGCATAGAGCTCTGAACTGAGCGACGTGCTGATGGGGATTGCATGTCCTCTTATACACGTGGAATTTAGGGATCGTATATCCTGGCGGGTACTTGATTTGATCGTACCAGCCTGGATAAGGTCGTCCAGTTCTGACGACTTGGCCAGCCGCTTCGCTTTCCTGACGAGCTCGTATTTGTTGAGCTATGTAGTCGTCAAGGGCAGCCTTGGAGATCGTTTCTTCCTTGGCTGCTGAGAAAGCCGGTGGATGATTTGACGTTTCCCCTTTGTCGTCTTTGATAATTATCGGAGAGCTTCGGCTGGAGGTTCCAGCTGGATCATCATCCCAACCATGTCTTGGAACAGAAGCGCCATCTGTTTTATATTAGAGGCATGTTCTGCGGCCTACTTATCCTTCCTTTTCAGCACCCTTTGCAAGAACTCCGTATCATCTCCTGCTCCCGGCGCTGTTCAAACGATGCTTCCGGGCTTTCTTTTTGCCCAGTGAGTGCTGGAATCCTCATTAGCATCTCTTGGAACTTCTGCTTCTTCTCTTGAACTTTTGTCACAGACCGTGTTAGTGGTCGATGACTCATGGAAGTACGACTTTCCTCTTTCCCGGAAGCCATGTACACCGTGTGTACTACCATGCCCCCAGACTTGGGGCGTTTGGGTCCACTGCCTTTGAAATTTACCGCAGGCATGGGGATCTTCTCCGGCTTTCTCCTCTTATGGGAGGTCGAAGTTGAGGGGGCCGTTGCAGCAAGTACCCATATGGACGATACCTTCTGTGGTATGATGGCGGGGTGGTCCTCCTCCTGCCGAGCCTTCTTTTTCTCTAGTCAGCGAGAGTAGTCCTTGTCAATTGCAGAGTCTTGGACTTTTCGCCAGACCCTGTGGATTTTGGAGGACAGCCGTTGAGGGGGCTGCTCTGACTTCACCTGTGTCATGTTTGCTGCAGGCGGAGGCGAATTTTTCATTACAGCGATTGGAGAGTTCTTTCGCACCCTCCTGAGCAGATCAAAGTTGTTCCCAGTTGGAACAGCAGCGTCAATTACCACCATTGGAGCTGGTGGGGTAATTCCAGAGGGGGAGTTTTCCCCAGCTTTCCTCACTCGGCGCCAGTGGCGACGTCGAGCGTGTCTTGCAAATGGGATCATCTCAGCTGTGGAAGTGGCTTCGTCATGCCCCCTGCTTTGATGAAGGGCTGCTGCTGGTGCCAGCCTGTCGAAGACTGACGTCCGTTGAGAGGAGACAGTCAATCTTTCAAAGGCCGATTTTCTGGTAGGGGAAGCTTTTTTGATGACTTCACCCATAGCAGGAATTGGAACAGCCAATCTTACGAAGACCGATCCTTTTGTAGGAGAAGCCCCTTTGACGACTTCAACTGCCGGAACTGGAATAGCTATCCGCTTCGGGATAACCCCTTTAGGTATTGCGAGCCTCTTTGCGGGCCCATTTGAGCTTTGGCTCAACCTGTCAAAGACTGAGGTGTCGACATGGAAGACACGTTGAGAGGGGTTGTGGTGGTTGTAAGTCGATCAAAGACCGACTTCTTTGGAGCTTCCTGTGATGGCATCGGGGCGCTGAAGTTTGTCGGTGGGAGTATGGTCCCGAAGAACAATCCAGTGGTGGCCTGAGTCACATGTTCCATTAGCATTGAGAAGATGCAGTCCGTATTTTTCCCGTATGTCACTCCTTCAGCAGGGACGGAGTGGGAGTTGCTGTTGCCGGTGCAGTTGGAAGCCATCGATTTCTTTTCTCTGCATAGGATCAAGACACCAAATCTTAGTACCTCGAATCTAGGGGCGACCATAGCAAACCGCGATTTGTTCGCGAACACGACACACGTAGTGTGGAGTGGAAAGAGGAAAAGGTCCCACCGGGCGTGCCAGAATCTGTTTACCGCCGAAAACCAGGAAAACAAACGTCTTGCCTGAATTTGGGGGGGCAGATGCTATTTAGGTTTATCCGTCCACCTCTCCGAAGATGCCAAGTTGATTTATGGCACCGTGTATTAGATGTTTAAGCGGATGCAGCCATTGTAGCAGACTTCGTTAGATTCCCCCTCGTTTGCGAGGGTTTTTTATTGTGGGGACGCTCTTCCCTGCAAGCGCAAGCCCCTGCAGTTAATTATGTTACCACGTAGCGATAACCACTTTCTTCTGCTTTAGAAGGTCACTTCGTGTCATATGTGTTTTTTTTTTTAGTTGCCCGTGGATTGTATACGGAGACTAATATATGTTGTCGCCCGTAGGGCATCGATTGTTCCAAATCTGCATAGTCCAGACTTGGGACGTTTGGGTCCACTGCCTTTGAAATTTACCGCAGGCATGGGGATCTTCTCCGGCTTTCTCCTCTTATTGGGAGGTCGAAGTTGAGGGGGCCGTTGCAGCAAATACCCATATGGACGATACCTTCCGTGGTATGACGGCGGGGTGGTCCTCCTCCTGCCGAGCCTTCTTTTTCTTTAGTCAGCGAGAGTAGTCCTTGTCAATTTTAGAGTCTTGGACTTTTCGCCAGACCCTGTGGATTTTGGAGGACAGCCGTTGAGGGGGCTGCTCCGACTTCACCTGTGTCATGTTTGCTGCAGGCGGAGGCGAATTTTTTAGTACAGCGATTGGAGAGTTCTTTCGCACCCTCCTGAGCAGATCAAAGTTGTTCCCAGTTGGAACAGCAGCGTCAATTACCACCATTGGAGCTGGTGGGGTAATTCCAGAGGGGGAGTTTCCCCCAGCTTTCCTCACTCGGCGCCAGTGGCGATGTCGAGCGTGTCTTGCAGATGGGATCATCTCAGCTGTGGAAGTGGCTTCGTCATGCCCCCTGCTTTGATGAAGGGCTGCTGTTGGTGCCAGCCTGTCGAAGACTGACGTCCGTTGAGAGGAGACAGTCAATCTTTCAAAGGCCGATTTTCTGGTAGGGGGAGCTTTTTTGATGACTTCACCCTTAGCAGGAATTGGAACAGCCAATCTTGCGAAGACCGATTCTTTTTGTAGGAGAAGCCCCTTTGACGACTTCAACTGCCGGAACTGGAATAGCTATCCGCTTCGGGATAACCCCTTTAGGTATTGCGAGCCTCTTTGCGGGCCCATTTGAGCTTTGGCTCAACCTGTCAAAGACTGAGGTGGCGACATGGAAGACACGTTGAGAGGGGCTGTGGTGGTTGTAAGTCGATCAAAGACCGACTTCTTTGGAGCTTCCTGTGATGGCATCGGGACGCTGAAGTTTGTCGGTGGGAGTATGGTCCCGAAGAACAATCCAGTAGTGGCCTGAGTCACATGTTCCATTGGCATTGAGAAGATGCAGTCCGCATTTTTCCCGTATGTCACTCCTTCAGCAGGGACGGAGTGGGAGTTGCTGTTGCCGGTGCAGTTGGAAGCCATCGATTTCTTTTCTCTGCATAGGAGCAAGACACCAAATCTTAGTACCTCGAATCTAAGGGCGACCATAGCAAACCGCGATTTTTTCGCGAACACGACACACGAAGTGTGGAGTGGAAAGAGAAAAAGGTCCCACCGGGTGTGCCAGAATCTGTTTACCGCCGAAAACCGAGAAAATAAACGTCTTGCCTGAATTTGGGGGGGCAGATGCTATTTAGGTTTATCCGTCCACCTCTCCGAAGATGCCAAGTTGATTTATGGCACCGTGTATTAGATGTTTAAGCGGATGCAGCCATTGTAGCAGACTTCGTTAGATTCCCCCTCGTTTGCGAGGGTTTTTTATTGTAGGGACGCTCTTCCCTGCAAGCGCAAGCCTTTGCAGTTAATTATGTTACCGCGTAGCGATAACCACTTTCTTCTACTTTAGAAGGTCACTTCGTGTCATATGTGTTTGTTTTATTTTTGGTTGCCCGTGGATTGTATACGGAGACTAATATATGTTGTCGCCCGTAGGGCATGGATTGTTCCAAATCTGCATAGTCCAGACTTGGGGCGTTTGGGTCCACTGCCTTTGAAATTTACCGCAGGCATGGGGATCTTCTCCGGCTTTCTCCTCTTATGGGAGGTCGAAGTTGAGGGGGCTGTTGCAGCAAGTACCCATATGGACGATACCTTCCGTGGTATGACGGCGGGGTGGTCCTCCTCCTGCCGAGCCTTCTTTTTCTCTAGTCAGCGAGAGTAGTCCTTGTCAATTGCAGAGTCTTGGAATTTTCTCCAGACCCTGTGGATTTTGGAGGACATCCGTTGAGGGGGCTGCTCCGACTTCACCTGTGTCATGTTTACTGTAGGCAGAGGCAAATTTTTCAGTACAGCGATTGGAGAGTTCTTTCGCACCCTCCTGAGCAGATCAAAGTTGTTCCCAGTTGGAACAGCAGCGTCAATTACCACCATTGGAGCTGGTGGGGTAATTCCAGAGGGGGAGTTTCCCCCAGCTTTCCTCACTCGGCACCAGTGGCGACGTCGAGCGTGTCTTGCAGATGGGATCATCTCAGCTGTGGAAGTGGCTTTGTCATACCCTCTGCTTTGATGAAGGGCTACTGCTGGTGCCAGCCTGTCGAAGACTGACGTCCGTTGAGAGGAGACAGTCAATCTTTCAAAGGCCGATTTTCTGGTAGGGGAAACTTTTTTGATGACTTCACCCATAGCAGGAATTGGAACAGCCAATCTTGCGAAGACCGATCCTTTTGTAGGAGAAGCCCCTTTGACGACTTCAACTGCCGGAACTGGAATAGCTATCCGCTTCGGGATAACCCCTTTAGGTATTGCGAGCCTCTTTGCGGGCCCATTTGAGCTTTGGCTCAACCTGTCAAAGACTGAGGTGGCGACATGGAAGACACGTTGAGAGGGGCTGTGGTGGTTGTAAGTCGATCAAAGACCGACTTCTTTGGAGCTTCCTGTGATGGCATCGGGGCGCTGAAGTTTGTCGGTGGGAGTATGGTCCCGAAGAACAATCCAGTAGTGGCCTGAGTCACATGTTCCATTGGCATTGAGAAGATGCAGTCCGCATGTTTCCCGTATGTCACTCCTTCAGCAGGGACGGAGTGGGAGTTGTTGTTGCCGGTGCAGTTGGAAGCCATCGATTTCTTTTCTCTGCATAGGAGCAAGACACCAAATCTTAGTACCTCGAATCTAGGGGCGACCATAGCAAACCGCGATTTGTTCGCGAACACGACACACGAAGTGTGGAGTGGAAAGAGGAAAAGGTCCCACCGGGCGTGCCAGAATCTGTTTACCGCCGAAAACCGGGAAAATAAACGTCTTGCCTGAATTTGGGGGGGCAGATGCTATTTAGGTTTATCCGTCCACCTCTCCGAAGATGCCAAGTTGATTTATGGCACCGTGTATTAGATGTTTAAGCGGATGCAGCCATTGTAGCAGACTTCGTTAGATTCCCCCTCGTTTGCGAGGGTTTTTTTATTGTGGGGACGCTCTTCCCTGCAAGCGCAAGCCCCTGCAGTTAATTATGTTACCGCGTAGCGATAACCACTTTCTTCTGCTTTAGAAGGTTACTTCGTGTCATATGTGTTTGTTTTATTTTTGGTTGCCCGTGGATTGTATACGGAGACTAATATATGTTGTCGCCCGTAGGGCATGGATTAGTCCAAATCTGCATATTCTTAGATTTGGGTTTTTATTTAAGGATCGTTAATCTCGTTTGAGATTAAGATCAACTTAAATATTTGTTAAGGATACGTTAGTCCGATCTTGGACTAAGATCTACTTAACGGGGGTTCAGGATCATTTTGATCCAACAAAAGAGTATTTGGGCTCTATTGCTTTAGTTTAAGGACGTTACGGTCCGTTGATCACCATTTTTGGCGTGAGGGTTTAGTTTAAGGACGTTGCGGTCTGCAGCTAGTTTAAGAACGTTGCGGTCCATTGTTAGTTTAAGGACGTTTCGGTCCACAGCTAGATTAAGGACGTTGCGGTCCATTGGAGTGTGCTCATCAGTCTGGGAATGCACCAAAGAGTCGTTGATTGTCGGGACCCTCCACCTCTCTGAAGACATTGAAAAATTACAACGGCATGTATCAGAGGTGTGGGGAGATGTACCCTTGAACCAAATTCCAGATTGAAGAGAGATCAAGATCATGGTAGAGTGAACATCATTTTAGAAACCATCTGCTAGGAGATCATTAGTCATCTTTGGAACTAAGATCCATTTGGGGAGACCTGAGCATAGGAGGGCTCGGTTGCTTGGTGATCAAAAGGGTTTTGGCCTCGGGAGACTTGACTAATTTGGGCTGAGGTTGGCCTCTCATAGTGTTAAACACTAATATCTGCTCGGCGCTCACGTGCTCCTACGTGAGGCTCTAAAGCAGTGTTAAACACTGAAATTTGGAGCGCTCACGTGTGGCACGTGAGGCGCCTGAAAACTGGGCACTGTTTCTTTGGGTTTATTCTCTTGTTCTTTTATAAGTGCTAAGCACTATTGGGGGTCACGTGGGATCACGTGAGGCGTTCCAAGAATAGGAACTGTCTTTGATTTATTCCCTTTTTCCTTTTATAAGTGCTAAGCACTATTAGGGGGTCACGTGAGGCACCCCAAGAATGGGAACTGTCTTTAATTTATTCTCTTTTTCCTTTATAAGTGTTGAGCACTATTAGGGGGTCACGTGGGATCACGTGAGGCGCCCCAAGAATGGCAACTGTCTTTGATTTATTCCCTTTTCCTTTTATAAGTGCTAAGCACTATTAAGGGGTCACGTGAGATCACGTGACTCGATCTCAGTCGTTCTTTTTTGTTCATCAGAGGTGCTCACGTGGGAACACGTGATCTGTCGTTATAGCATTGAACACTAATATGCATGGAGATCTTTATCTGAATTTTGAGAATTTCAGGTCCCTTATGTTTATAAGAATTAAATTCTTTTATAGGGTTAAACCCTAGTTTTATCAGAGGAATTAAATTCCTATATCTTTTTTGTAAGAATTAAATTCTTTGAACTTAGTTTTTCCCCATAAATTGTGAATCTGCATGACAGAATATCCCCGATGAGAATTAAATTCTCAACTTGTGGGGAGATCTGCTTCTGCAAACCTCAACCAGAGGAAGAACTAAGTTCTTTTTAGAAAAGTTAAACTCTTGGAGTGGCGAAGAAGAGATAAAATAATCTCTCTGTCTTTCTTCATACCTTAGGTTTCTTTTTCTAAAAGAGAGATCTTTTTTTTTGGAGAATTGAATTCTCTTTTTATCATTTTCTTTTGTTTCTCAAAGCTTACAGGGGGTCTCCTCTCTACAAGACTTGAATTCTTGGGTCCTTTATATAGTAGAGGCTAGTCTGTTGATTTATTTAAAAAAATCTCTCATTGAGAGATCTTAATTGATTTGGGGATTTTATCCACCGTCGAATCTTTGATTCAAGGATTTCTATTTTACAGAAAATATTTTTCTTGTTTTTAACAAGATTAGGGAAATATTTTCCCATACAGAATTTTTTCTGTAGATAGGTGATTTTTAATCACTGTTGGATTTTTAATCCAACGGTACTCTGTTTTACAGAGCGTAATCTTTCTTGTTTAGAAAGATTTAAGGAAATATTTTCCAAATAGGGTTTTGATCCCTTTATTTAGAATTTAATTATATCAGCTCAAAAGCCGTTTAAGACCACTCACGTGTAGCACGTGACCCTACAGATTTAAACTCATTCGCTTATGTGCAACAGCCCAAAAAGGCCATCGCGTGCTTGCACGTGAGGCTCGATTTCAGCGTTAATTGTTAAGCGCAATGCCTATAATCTTTGTTCATAGACACATCACGTGTGGGCACATGATGCTCCATTGGGGGAATTTCTTTCCATCTCTTTTTCTCTCCTTCCTTTCTTTCTTTTATTTTTTTATAAGGGAACCAAACGGATACCGACCTGAACTGCCTCCTGAGCGATGGCGGCCACGTGGGCCTTCAGGGTCTTCCGGGGAATCTTGCCCCCAGCTGCTTGCTCCATGTCGAAGAGTAAGCTGTCGGCGACGAAGATCCCCGAGGGCACCTCAAAGCAGAAGTCCCCCTCCTGCATTGGGATCCCGGTAGAAGGTGCCTGAGAAACTGTCTTTTTGTGCCTTTTTAGGGGGCGCCGGTGGACTTGGCCTCCTCCTCCCTCGCCCGGGGCACCGGATCCCACGCATGCTTCTGCCTCCCATCCTCCCTCCCCCCGTGGCTCTCTTCGGGGACTCGGGGTGACGCAGCTGAAAGCTTGCTCGGCGGGACAAGCCTCGGGGCCGAGCTCAGACCCGGTTGGGACGAGCTTCCGCCCCCCATCTTCTTTTGGGATTTCGCGGCCATGGAAGCTAAGAACTTGGATCGGTCCATTTTCTCTGAAAAAAGGGGGGAATACCAAAGAGAGTTGGTGACACTGAAAAGGGCAAAAAAATTCATCAAAGTCTAAATAGACCGTCTACTGCCCTAACTTACCCAAAAATACACCCATCTCGGCTCATCCTTGTTGGTGCCAGGGTGATTCTTATAACAGAGGAAGGAAACGAGGAGGGACAAACTGAAGGGAATATTTTCAAGTTTCAAGCGGACCAGAAACCCGAGGAGGATTCTCCATGATTTCAGCGCTAGCTAGCCCGTGGCAAGATGAAAGCAGTGAAGCACCCTCACATACCTCGTCTGAGAAGGGCAGATGCATTCCATCCTGGAATGCTTCCAAATACAGGACAATGTCCTTGCCCTGAATCTAGTTCGTCCGCTCACCCTCTCTAGCTAAGCGAAGCGAATAGTTGAAGGGAATATCAAATCGATCCCGAATCTCGGTAAGCTCGTCCACATTCCTCAAAACAGAGAGAGCATCGTGGGCGTTACCGATGCGCGTCTTAAGGGCCCTTGTCGCAACCTGACGGCGAACGACACGAGCGGTCATAGCTCTAGGGAGAGCCCGACACAGATGACGCAGTAGAAGAACCCTCCCGGCTATCTGAAGCCGGGGGGAGGAAGACCTGCTGGACTCGGCTCCAACCAGTGGAGCCTCATCGTCCGACTCAACCCTAACTATCTCTACGGACTCCTCAGATGAATACATCTAACCTGATTCAAGGGAATAGGCTCGCCGAGGAAAAATCACGGGTGATCCGATCTAAAAGGAAGGAGCGCCAAGCAATCTTCGACAACGAAAGTAAGTTATGGCGGAAGTGTTGGCCCTAGAGGGGTCCCCTCCTATTTACACATCCCAAAGAAAGTATCCGACGGCCTAGATCGACTTCCGCTAAAACGAAATGTCACACCTGGCAGCCGTCACAGCTCCACGTAGCGATCGGCCATTGGGGATGTCCCTTCGGTTGCAGGTGGAAGTGAAAGCCTGTCATGTCCGCCAACCGATGTCCGACACGTGGCCCGTATCCCAACTAGCAATCGACTAAAACGGTGCCCCCTCTTTAAAGCGTGATCATTTCATTTGATCCGCTGATGCCATCGGGGATACACGTGAAGATTTAGGCGCACGACGAGGCGAAACGTGAGCCCAAAAGATCGAAACGATGCGACCGACAAACGTCGCGTCGTTCCTAGGCATTCTGCATCATGATCCTTGGCGCCAAATTGAGTGGAAAAAAGACCGAGCAGACCACTCTCAACCCGACCCTTGGATATGTCGGAACGAGAGTGGGGGGCTAATGATGATGCTCACAAGTGGTGTCTCATCGGATTACGACATGTGGCGGATGACGTGTCCCGAAGGCTACGGAGGTGGAATAAATGAATTTCATTCTGAGGATTCCTCGGGACTTCGTCCCGAGGAACGTGTCCGACCTTCCAGGAGACCTCCCTGAATACATTCCACCTTCACCCAGGAATCTACTAACAGCTCGCCTCCGAGCTTCCTCGGCCTCCAGGCTCGTCTCCGAGCCTCCGACGTGTCGAGATTCCTCGACCTCCAGGCTCGTCTCTGAGCCTCCGACATTTCGAGCTTCCTCGGCCTCCCCCGATCTACCGGGAGCACAGATTCAATGCGCCCCGCAACGGCTCCGCGTATATCGCCACGGCGAGATATCTGCCTCCCTACAATCCACGTCCCACGCTAGCACATCCCACTATTAATGGACGCATCCCACCATTCAAGGAGAGGATAACGCTAGGGCGTAACTGGCGGCGATGATCTCACGCCCGCTCACTGCATGCAACCCCTATATAAACCCCTCTCTCAGAAAACTCGGGTAACTTAAATTATCTCAACACGTTGCTACTCTGCTCCTATTCCTCGGCTCTAAATTGATCGTCGGAGGGTCCTACGGTAGTCGCCCACCCTGGGACGTCTTTGTAGGTAGCTCGGCGTCCAACACCAACCCATTAAGATCCACACCCAACAACACCAAAACCAAATCTCAGCCGTCCAAGACCGCTATCGCAGGATCGACGGAGGACAACATCTGAAGGAGATGACGAAGCTCCATCAAAACTTCTTGTTGCTTCATATATATAAGATGCCATAATCTTGCTGCTGTTAATGAGCTTCGGAACACACAATTTCTCGCTCTTCCCAAGGTAAAAAACCACCTATTCAAAATTCCATCAGATACAACACCAAATATTTAAAATAGGCTTAATTCCAGAAAACTACCAAATAATTTGGCTCAGTAATGAACAACTACCAAATACTCTCAGTTTAGAGTCACCCCATATTATCTGGCGCATGTCCTAGACTCCTAGTTATTTTTTTCCAAAGACATGCGCCACATTCTATGAGGTGATCACCTCAAAGCTTTTGCTAGGGTACAAGCAGAACTACCACGTAGATAAGTATATCTAAACACTACTACAATGAGGGGTTGCCCTTACGGATAGAGAAATTCATAGGGGAAACTTTTTATTGCCCCTACGGTTTACATCGTAGGGGCATTGTTTGGCCCTACGGCTAAATCCGTAGGGGTATAAATAAATTAAAAATATTAAAATGTAATGTCTTTATTTGGTCCTACGGTACCGCAAAAGAGAGCCCTACGAATTAATCCGTAGGAGTAAAAAAGGGTTATTTAAAAAAATAAAGCTAAAAATTTTCCCGCTGCCCCCCAAGATTTCCCACCAACCCGCACTAGGATAAGATTCCTCCTCCATCGTCGCTGCCCCACTCTTATCGCCGATTTCCTCGTCGCCGAGTTCCTCCTCCATCGCCGTCAATCGAGCTCATCATGGAGTTTCTCGTCGTCACCAATCGACCTCGTCGCCGCCAATCGTCCTCGTCACTGCCTCAACCACTTCGAGCTCTATCTTTTCAGCCTCCTCCACCTCGTCGAAGCCTTGCTCTCCACCTCCTCGAGGAATTATACTCGTCGACCGGTCTTTGGCAGAGGTGGCTTAATTTTGATTTTGATTTATAATTTTGTTGTTTTTAATTGGTGTTATTGTTGTTGATTTTAGGGTTAGAGTTACCAGGCCAGGATAATTGGGGGTTAATTTGGGTTAGAGTTAGGCTTTGGGTGATGATTAGGGTTAGGGTTAGGGTTAATTAGATAAAATAAGGTTAGGGTTAGGGTTATAGGGCCGGGTTAATTGGGGGTTAATTTGGGTTAGGGTTAGGCTTTGGGTGATGATTATGGTTAATTAGGTAAAATAGGGTTAGGGTTTGGGTAATGATTAAGGTTAGGGTTAGGGTTAATTTGGGTTAATTAGGTAAAATAGGGTTAATTTGGGTTAGGGTGCTGATTAGGGTTAATTTGGTTTAATTATCTTAATTTTGGGTTAATTAGGGATAATTTGAGTTAAGGTGATGATTAGGGTTAATTTGGGTTAATTAGGTTAATTTGGGTTAGGATTTAGGGCGCACTAGTTCCTTCAGTAGGATACTCAATGATAACGTAAACGTAAAACTTTACCGTAAACGTAAGAAAATCTTACCCTAAACTAAAAACTTCAAACCCTTAAAAACGAAATGGAAACGTAAAACCTATTCAAATTAAATGTTCAAGTTAAAACCAATATATGATACTCGATGATAATATGAAACTTTCATATTCTCATCGATATTCATATGTGAAAATCAAAGAACAACTTAGTCCCCGTCTATCGGTTAACATACGTTCGATGTTCGTCGTGACATAGAAATATACGTAGGTTATTAAATATCGGACGGTATAGTTCGGTGCTAACAACCTTCGTATAGTCTATGTGATGAGAAGATTCAATCGTATGATAATAGATAGATTTGTCCAGTGTGGACAGGTTAGGAATGTATGAAGCAAACACCTGCATTCACTTATGTTTTCATTCGTTTTGAGTTATTTCGTCGGTACTTTTTCGCTGGTTCTCCGTGTACAAAGATAGATTAGATGTTCATTTCAACGTTGTTTCACAGCATTGAAATGATTATCTATTCTATTACAGTGTACTCGGAGAACAGTGGGGAGGTGCTGCCGAAATTTACTCGAAACGGATGAAAACACAAGCGAATAGGTGTCTGCTCTATACATTCTTAATAGGATAGAAGTCTTACCTCCGACAGCTGAAACACACACATACAACATGAATACACAACAAACGCACACACAAAGAACATACACACTAACAAACCTACACTTAAGCGGAATCATAAATTGAAACACACATATACAGATACAACCCATACTTAGGTATCTTCAAATCTAATTTTGTTAATCGATAATTTATTCTTTTCAATGACAAGCTTGCCTCTATGGATTTTCTTCTTTGTTAGTAACCATCTCGTTCTTAAATTTCTCAATATAGTCACCATAACCTACAATTTATATGTTATACAGTCTAACATGGCCCATGAGTATATCAGAGTTAAGGACTGGATGTACATTAATTGGCAACAACGCATGCAATCTAAGTTTGTCGCAGGAGTTGCTGCTTTCATTGAATTTGCACACACACATAATAAGATCGTGTTAGAGAAGATTCTCTGTCCGTGCGATAGATGTGGGAATAAGTTCTGGCAGAAAGTAGAAATCATAGAGCTTCACATCATTAAACATGATTTTATTAGACTTTATACAACTTGATTATATCACGGGGAAGGTCAAAAAGAAGACGGTAATGCGGCAGAAGAAGAAGGAGAAGATAGTAATACGGCAGAAGAAGAAGACGATAACTTTTTTTCAGGAGAAGAAATAGAGGATATGGTAGAGGCTGCTTTAAGGGATAGTATTCTTACCGAAGATTACATTCCTTCCGGTCAAGGACCGCATGCGGATAAGTATGAAAAGTTCATGAATGATGCTAGAAGACCAATTTATGAGAATGCAAAATATTCCACCCTATCATGGTTCGTCCAACTTTTCCAGATTAAGTGTCTAAATGGATGGAGCAAAAAATCATTCACGATACTTTGGAAGTTCCTGAAAGTTTCTATGCCCCCGGGAAATAACGTGCCTGATAGCTGGTATGAACCCCGGAAGATGATGTCTGATTTGGGTCTGAAGTGTGAGAAGATTCATGCATGTCCTAAAGATTGTGTGTTGTACCGCAAAGAGAATTCATATTTGAAAGAGTGTCCAACATGCGGAGAAGCCAGGTATAAGCCGAAAGAATCTGATAAGAAGCCCAATATACCTGTCAAGATAGCACGATATTTTCCCATAACACAGAGGCTGCATAGGCTATTCAGATGCAAGAAAACAGCCGAGGCAATGATTTGGCATCACCATGCTGCTCCAGGCGAAGATGGAAAAATGAGACATCCAAGAGATTCACCGGCATGGAAGGATTTCGATAGGAGGCACGAAATATTCGGTAGTGATCCTCGCAATGTCAGGCTCGGACTCTCTAGTGATGGCTTCTGCACATTCAACTATATGGCTAGAAACCACAGCACATGGCCCGTTGTAATGATAGTTTATAATCTGTCGTCTTTGTTGGATATGGATCAATCCTACTTTATGATGCATCTTCTTATTAATGGACCAAACTCACCGGGATACAATATCGACGTCTATCTCCGACCTCTGATCGATGAGTTAAAATCTTTATTCATTGATAGTGTAGAGACTTACGATACAATTACAGATACAACCTTCACAATACGTGTTGCTTTAATGTGAACAATTAATGACTTTCCTGCGTATGAAATGCTATCAGGTTGGTCCGTACAGGTCACAAAGCATGCCCTTATTCCCATCAATATACAATATCGAAATGGTTGAGTTTTAGCAGAAAGATTTGTTATTGCGGTCATCGATATTTCCTACCACTAGACCATCCCTACAGATTAGACGCTGCTCACTTTAATGGTCATCAGAAGCTTCTTGGGCCTCCAGCCTCATTGTCCGGAAAGGACGTGATTGCTAAGTGGGATGGCTACAATAATGTGACCTTCAAGATAGATCCGGCAAAACAGGTCAAACCACCATACTGGAACATGTTAAGCATTTTCTATGAGCTTCCGTACTGGTCAACAAATTTAGTGCGTCATTGTCTAGACGTCATGCACATAGAGAAGCGAGTATCCGAGCACGTACTCAACTTGCTTTTTTGTAAAGACGGAAAATCGAAAGACAACCTCCATGCTCGGATGGATCTTCAGGACTGGGAAGTTAGAAGTGAATTGCATCCTAAACCGATAGCGGGTAAATTAGGCAAGTTTGTACTTCTCAATTCCACGTATCATATATCACAACCGGAGAAGGAAAGGTTCCTGCATGTGTTGCATAATTTGAAAGTTCCCACATATTTCTCAGGATCATTCAGTAAAATGATAAAAATTATGAAAGGCAAAATCGATGGGCTGAAAAGTCATGATCACCATTTTATTATGGAGCACCTTATCCCATTAGCCCTCAGAACTTCCCTTCCCGAATCGGTTGGTCTAGTAATCAATGACTTTTGTTGCTTTTTTAGATAATTGTGCGCTAAAATCTTGGATGTTGTGACGCTGGAGAATCTAGAAGATTCTATTTCATTGATACTTTGCAAGCTTGAGCGTATTTTCCCACCGTCGTTTTTCGATATCATAATACATCTGACGGTTCATCTTGCAACCGAGGCTAAGTTTGCCGGACCAGTACAATATCGATGGATATATCCTGTCGAAAGGTACGTGGAATTTTTCGTCTAACGCAATTTGTAAAATTATTGTTGTCCTATATACCCGTATTTATTTATTTAACATATTTTTCTTTAGGTATCCTACACTCTAAAAAAGTATATACGCGATATAAATCGACCAGAGGGTTCTATCATGCAAGGTTATCTTCTAGATGAAGTAACCATATTTTGTTCCCGCTATCTGGACGAGAACATTGAGACGAAGCTTAACGGGCCTCGGAGTATTCAGGACGGGCCATATGGTAAGCTGATTATAAGAGAGTAGACACTATATTTATCAACAAGATATATCGGTTTATCCTCCTCAATAGCGTATGTCTTAAAGAAATTAGAGAGTAAGTTTTTTTGGATTAATTGTTATATTTGTGTTTGTGTGTGTATGAAATGATATAATATAAATATCATAATTTATTGTTGAGAACATAATTCATATTAATGAGATACGTGAGGGGAATCCTGATTAGAATGATGAACGATTGGAAAAGTATCATCAGGATAATTTTTGCGATTGGGTTGCAGATCATGTAAGTTGTTCGAATAACATGTTATTGCTACCAGCCTTAATCTAAACTTATAACGTTATGTATTTTCCGTAAAATTTATTTTGTCAGATCCACGATCCGAACTTGTTTGCATCATTAGAGAGATTTAAGATATTTAGCTTAGTTTCCTAGTATGGAGGTTGCATATTATAAAGGATTCGGTGTCTTTGGATACAAATTTGAAGTTAAGGACATAAAAATATCTCGAACCACTCAGAATAGTGGGATTGCGACGGTAAGATCGGATGGTGTGATTTATTATGGATACTTAAATTGCATACTTGACATCCAATATCCCGGACGATCAGAACTATTTTATATATTTCAGTGTATTTGGTACGATACACGAACCGATACGGATAAGTGGAGAAACAATCTCGGGACTTGGAATGATAAATATGGATTGACTAGTGTGAACACACTTCGATTTTATGGTCAGGACGATCCATTTATCTTTCCGAACCAAGTGTTCCAAGTATACTGCTCACAGTGGTTGAAGCATCGGGATGGAGTGTCGTATGCCGTTGGAAACCCAGGGATGTTTACGATGTCTCAGAATTCGAGGATCGTATAGGGGACAGCGATGAGGATGAAGAAGAGAGAAGACTTAGAGTGCTCCGACCGTCTGTTGCAAAAGACGGGTTAGCTTCGGCTGATCGTGAAGTTACGTGGGTTAGAAATGATATCGATGATGAAATCTAAGTAGATATGTCTAATATATCTACGCAACGAAAAAGGTTATCAGTAATGTTATATTATTACTTCATATTTCTACGATTTATACATATATTGCATGCATATGTAATGATTGTACTCTTATCTAGGTCTGACGACGACGTCCAGAGCAGCGAGGGGAAGCAGGAGCACCAGCCACGGCAGAGGCAGAGGCTGAACGGTTCTGCCGCCCGGGGAGCTGTGTAGGGAGCTCTAGAGGGCTGGTCTTGCACCCCGATCGGTATCCCTTTCGGATGACTCCTTCCGTGTGGACTTTGTCACACCTCCAGGTATATTTCACGCATATTCATTTTGAATGTAATATTATAGATATACACGCATATTTATTTCAAAATTACTTATATAGTCAATGTTTAATTGTCTAGTTGGTGGTGGTGCGTCCACATTAGAGGCAGAGGCCACTATCATACCTGCAAGTATGCTTATATATGCTATAGTGCATGCATATTGATTTAGAATGTTATATCATAAATATACACATATTCTTTTTGCTATTACTTAGATAATCATTTTTTGATTGTCTAGCTGTAGGTGGTGCCTCCACATCTCGGGCAGAGGCCACCACCGCACCTGCGGGTATGTTTATATATCCTATATTGCATGCATATTGATTTAGAATGTTATATTATAGATATACGCATTTTTTTGAAATTACTTATATAATATATTTTTAATTGTCTAATTATAGGTGGTGCATCCACATCTGGCGCAGAGGCCACCCCACCATTTCCGTACCCTCCGCTCAGTCTGCAAGTTAGTATGAATAAATATAAAATATTTAGTCATTTTACATATACTCTAAGAGTAAACATGAACTTCATGTAATTTTATCGTCAATAATTATTTTCTAGTTAGAGGGGATGCCTCTACATCCGGGTCACCAGCTGTTCCTCACCGGAGGAACTATCGTCCCGCTCGTGCTGCTGTCCGGGCCCAGGCTCGTGCTGCTGTCGCTGGAGGTATATATCGTAGCTCAATTTTCGTTAATCCTTGATTTCTTAATACCGTTTTTTCTTAATATTGCTTGTCTTGATATTTATTGTAGATGCATGGCAGCCCCATCCCGAGAGGGGGACTCGAGGGCCGAATCAGTCCCACGGGCTGAGGCCCGATAGAGTTAGTGGGGAGGCACCATTCCCCCTCTTCTTTACCTCCGATTATCTCTATACTGGCGATTATGCCGAGCGGTTCGGCCGGTATATGGGGGATGAGAGCCGCATCCAAAAGAAGTATCCACTTCACGTTGAGTGGGGCGATCAGCACCGACGCTCATTTGCCTTCTTCTGAGATCATGCTCGGGTATTAATATATATTTTCATTTGACTTATCTAATAAATTTATTATTATTTAACACTTGCAATTTAAATACATTATTTTTTGTATTTGCTGTTGGATTACGACTTTCAGCCCGTACCCAACCCTGATCACCCTGAGAGAGTGTTCGATCTTCGCGCTCTGTACCTGGTGTAGGGTGTTTTTCGTCACCCCATTAAGATGGGAATGCGCGCGCTTGTCAAGCGTATACAGATTCCCTCTGCCTAGGGTAGGCCGGAGTTTATTGATTGTAGAGATCCGAATTTCCGGCAGCCGCGGACTAAACTGCCGTTAATTACCCCTCGCCTTTGATGCGAAGGAACCTCTGATTGATGGGTTAATTAGTCTTGCGAACTCAATGTGCAGTATGTGTATGTGTGTCTTAAGGGTTTTTGGGTATATCGGGTGTTTCGCAGAGTTTACGGGAGTTCCGCTACCCGGATAGCGGGCTGGGGATCAAGGGGGCTAGCAGCCCCCTTGCGGGGTGTGAGGCAACGCCCCGTTAAAATTTTTTTATAACGAGGGAGGTATTTTTAGTGTGGAGTGTGTATAAAAAAAGGTGAGAGAGCGTCCTAAGGACGCGTGGGCGCTAGGCGCCCGCAGAAAAAGGGACTTAGTCCCTGCACTGGGAGTTGTACTCCCGATTGACTTTTGGAGTTAAACTCCAAGAAAAAGGACAAAGGGGCTTAGCCCTTGCACTGGGAGTTGTACTCACAATTGACTTTTGGAGTTAAACTCCTAAAAAAGATATTTTTATTTTTTTATTATTATTATTATTTTGTGGAGTTAAACTCCCATGAGATTTTCGGAGACGGTGAAAGGGGACCCATTTCTTCTCCCTTGAGCCCTAGATCTCCTCTTGAGGCTTGAATCTTCCCAAAGTGGGATTTTTGGAGATGGGTCTCCTTCTTCCTCTCAATTGGCTGGATCTTGGAAGAAAAGGGGGGTGAGACTTAAAAATCTCCCCTTTTAGGGATTTGATCAAAGGCCCGACCTCCCCTTCAAGGGTTTTATGGTGAAAAATTGTTTCTTTTTTGAAAAAGAAGAGTTCAACTCTTGATTTAAATCAAAAAAAAAGGAAGAAGGTTTAGAACCCTGGGGAAGAAGAAGGAGGCACAGAACCCTAAATTTTGAGAGAGTGAAAAAGGTCCTCTTTGATTTTTTCATCATGTTTGCCTTTATAGGCTACACACTTTATATATAGTCTCTTGGGCTTTATCAAATGGCACTTATGTCACCTTATGCCTTATTTGATTATTTCTTTTTGCACATAAGTCATGGGGTTTACAAAATTTTGGCTTTCTGTCCATTTTTTCATACATTTATTTCTATAAAAAAAGGAATTATATTAAACCAATTTATGGCTTCATTCTTTTTTTCATGGGGCCGGTCCCTTCCATGCTCGGTCTTGACCTGGACTTGAGCCCACTTGGCTTAGGGTTGACTTTGATTTTGACTTGGTCAACCGGGATGTAATTTTTGACCCCAACACCTAGGCCTGATAAAGAACATGCAATCTAAGATCCGATACAATAGGAACGAGCTGAAGATCGACTGTTATTTGGTATGGCTGGCGACCCCCGAGGCAGAGAGAGCGGCTCTCCTACATACTCCGGCCTTTGCGAGAGTCGACGTAGATACATGGCATCTCTTGTGCCAATATTACGACTTTCAGCCTAAACAGGTTTGTAATTTAAATGTAATTCATTGTTTAGTATATAATTTATTTTTTTTTTGTTGCTTAATTATAATACTAAATCTGAATGTGTTGTGCAGATACAAGCCGATCAAAAAAAGGAGAATAGGAAGTCGGCGAAGAGGGGTCGCCCCACTTATACAGATAGCTCGAGGAACATTACTCGTGTCATGGAGGCATCGGTAAATTACAATAGATATATTTTGATATAATGTAATCTTAAGAGTTATTTTATAATATATGTAAATTTTTGGCGAATTGCAGAGAGCTCAGACCCTGGCGCAGGGTAGTACACTAAACGTGCTAATCGCATATCTTGCTATCCACGACACCTCGATAGATCCCGCCACGGGCGAGCTTCGATTCCCCGACACCGCTATCCAGGAGTATTGTGTAAATATTAATATTTATTCTAATTCGAATGAAATTTTGTTTTGATAAGTTCAAAGTTAAATGATATACTTATATTTTAATGGTTAATGTGGATATAGGAGCGGGTGGTGGAGCAAGCGGAGGCATCGGGTATCGATTTTAGTGGACAGACCGATCCGATGCTACTGACCCCAGTCCTAGACGCCGCACACGAAGGGCACCACGGAGGTTGGGAGAAAGGTCGGGGATTAGGTCATAGCAGGGCCCATATAAGTTGGTCTCCACTCCGGCGGTTACTTCCCCTAACCCCGTGAGCAACGTTTGGAGCATGATATTGTCGCCTTGAAGACCACCTTAGAGGAGTTGAAGGAGATGTTGGTACGTATATTACTTAATAGTAAAATATTATATCACATTATAGATAGTAATATATGCAATATTAGTAGCCTGAGCTTATTTGGTTGTAGACTTTGCTTTGATTAATCATACTTACATAAAACTATCTAATTAATATAAACTACGGTTTTCCAAATTAGATACCCAAAATAGGCCTAAGTCCATAAGTATTCTTAGATTGTGGTTTCGCAATAACCTGGTAATGATACGAATTCGACTAAAATCTAATACACCGTTCTTACTCGTTTATTACACAAAAAATTTAACAGATTCGGCAGGCAATTTCGGCTGTGGCTCCACTTGCATCTCCTTCGGCTGCAGCTCCACAAGCCACTATCTCGGTTGCGGTTGCGCAGACCACTTCTACAGATCCACAGTCCGCTCAGACTCCCACACAGTCTGCATCTTCATTAGTCAAGTTTTTGACGAATCAGGGTTGGACCGAGGAGCAGATGCGTCAGATTACGGCGATTATCAGAGGTGGAGGAGCTGGACAGAGCTAGGATAGCTTTTTTATATTTTTTAGGATGTATGTACTTATCTGATACATATTGTATATATTTTGGACGATATCGGTGATTGTTTGCTTGTTTACGATGATTTAGATTGATATCGTATTCTGTTTGTTTATTTCTTTTAGATATTATGCGTGAGATATTGATTATGAATATTTCTGTATTTGGTTATATGATGTATATATTATTATGCACGGGACGGAGGAAAAACAGGAAGCCCCTTTTTAAAAAAACTGATATTTTGTCCATACGGATTAATCCGTTGGTGCAAGGTTTGCCCCTACACATTTCGCCGTACCTGATATTTTGTCCTTTGGACTCAGCAACATGGATAAAAGTTGCCCATACGGATAAATCTGTAGAGGCATTTATCAGACCCTACGGATAAATCCGTAGAGACAAGTGTTTTATTTTATAAACCGATAAATTAAATAAAAATTATGTCTCTATGGAGTAATCCGTAAAGATAAATGTCCCTACGGAGTAAGGCGTAGGGGCAATTATTACTTCGTAGGGGCATGTTCAAGACGAAAACTTGCGTCTGCGGCCTTTGGACCTACGGTGGAGTTTTATGTCCTTACGGAGATATCCGTAAGGACATTGATTTGCCCCTACGGCTAAATCCGTAGGGGCAATCCATTACTGTAGTAGTGAAATGATACGGATATGATTTTCCATACCCGATCAGATAAGGATACGAAATATATTTAACTATTTTCTCGGTTTATGAAATTTTATAGTGTTTAAAGTCCATTCATTAAATATGAACAACCAACTGCTCTTAAACTAGCGACCACCGTCTATATCTTTCCTTATCGCATTTCCTTATCGCATTCATCCATGTTTCCTTTGGTTAGCAAAGTCAAAGCTATTCCTTCATGGCTCATTGTTTACTTTGTACACATTCAAAACATTTCACAGCAATTTTCTAGTCTTATCCTCGATTTAGGTTGCTTCTAAACTTATTACCAATATACTAAACACAAGCATTCAGATACTCTTAGAATATCAGTTCCTATAATATATATTGATTTTTGTCAATGCTATAGCGTGGTTTTGCAAATCGGTAATCGATATGATGAAGTGACCATATATTTAATTACTTAGACTTGCCAAACTATGTTGAGATTTATAAATCAATTCAGAAGAAATATTCAGCCTAGTTGAGTTTCTTCCTTGCATTTCCATTAGCATAAGCAACTTACATAGCAGGATGAGATTTGGCTGGGCAGCAGTATAAAAGAACAAACCACAGCTTTGAGCGATTATTTGGTGCTTCTTACAGTGCCATTGAAATTCTTGAGTTCCTCTGAATTGGCACCGTAAAATGCTCAAATGCTCAAAGGTGAGGGGGATTTGGTCACGGTTTTAACCGTGACCAATTTTACGTAACGGTCTTAAACGAATGAGTCATGGTTTAAACCGTGACTGAATCGAAGATGATGAGGGGTCTACAACCCACCGGACAATAAAATTCCAATACCCAAAATATTTCCCACGATCGATCTTTTTTTTCTCCAAAACCCAAACTCCCCCCTCTCCCAAAAAATTCTCCCTCCAAAATTTCCCTCCAAATCGACCGGAGTCACCGCGCTTTCGTCGACCGGAGTCGCCGCGCTTTCGTCGATCGGAGTCGCCGTCGTCTCTCCATGAGCCTCCTCGCTCGGATCGCCTTCAGTGAAGTCGTTGTCGTCGTCTCGATCGCCTGCTCCGTAGCTCGATCGTCTGCGTCGGTCTCGCTCGAACTCACCGCCTGCCTTATCTCGTCGTGGTGTTGCCTCGCCTCCAATCTTCCAATCTAGATTAGTATTTTAATTTTTAATGTGTTGATTTTGTTAATTCCAATTATGTGGTTGTTGATTTTGATGATTATTAAGGCTGATTAGGTAGATAATTAGGGGGTTAGGGGTTAGGATTAGGGATTGAGTGAGGGTTTTTGTCACGCCCCACTTCTTAGCAGACAGAAACGGTGACGTGTCAAGCCCGCGGTATATTTATTTAGAGAAGGTCATTTTCTAAATAAATATGCTAAGCGTATTGAAACAATAATATATAATGTAAAAGTAAATGGAGACTGAAATTTTTTCAACAAATATTATTATTTACATTCAAACTTGAATTATTTACAAAACAAGAGTTCACTGAAAAGTAAATACAATAGCAGAAATACCTATACAGGTGGTATAAAAAAACTGAAAGAAAGGATAAGCTAATCTAAGCCTGAGCAGCGATCTGGTCGTACTCCTATATGGCGTCCACCTCCTCAGTCTCAACCGGATCTGACGAACATTCCAAGAAAACAAAGGTGGGTGAAATGCCCGTCAGCAAACGAGCGCTCGGTAAGTCCCAAAGGTAGGGTAAAAATGAAAAATAACAGGTATAGTATAATCATGAGTAATGTAAATGACAAGTAAAAAGTATGTAGAAATGAACATGGGTATATGTCCTATAGGTCTCTATATGGTCACTATATTAATGTTAAGTTCCAAGTGTGAATATCAACGTAACCGTAGAATTATTCATAAGCTCAAGAGTGGGACCCCAGGAGCAAGGAAACACGGGCTCATTTCATGTGTTAATATCGGGACTCCAAGCTGTGGAGAAGTCGACCCGACTGAGATTCGAGTAAATAAAATTCGAGTAGGTTAATACGGGACTTCTGAAGTTCCGTTGGATTCACACCTGAAACTATTCCAAACACTCTGAGTATAATAGATTATAATTGTTGTATCGACTTGGTTGATTTGATTGGTTAATTATAACATGTCTTGATCAAAACCATATATTGCAAAAGTGAATAATATAGTCGAGTAAGTCAAGTAGAATGCGAGTCATGTCAATTACAATCGTGGCAAGTCAAGTTGGTTCGAGTAGATTGA
Organism: Agapanthus africanus; assembly: GCA_030015575.1. Classification (NCBI taxonomy): domain Eukaryota; kingdom Viridiplantae; phylum Streptophyta; class Magnoliopsida; order Asparagales; family Amaryllidaceae; genus Agapanthus; species Agapanthus africanus. Next base: position 60,087,875 of record JASDDO010000024.1, read on the forward strand.
GTTCGAGTTTAAGTTCAAGTTTTAGGTTTGAGTTTGAATTCGAGTTATAGTCATTTCATATTACTAGATTTAAATCTTGTGAATAGTTTTAATCTTTTAAATTCTTGAATTTGGAAAATTATCGATAATCGCTGCACATGGACGGCAGAATTTAGGTCTTTTACAAAAACGATTATCATTGATAATTTCCACCATAAAATTACGATCTATATTTAAGAAGAGGCAACTGATGTATCATTGTCACTGGAAATCCCGAGGCAACTGACAAGAGAAGATATTACTCAAACCAATATGTGACCTAAATACGTAACCTAAACTAGCAAATTAATTTTCTAGGGTATTTTAGTAAAAATATCATTTAGAAATAATCGAGGTTTTTTAATTCGTCCTAGAGCCTCGAATAAGTTTTTAATAAAAAAATTTGTTTTAGGATTTTTGTATAAAAACGTATTTTATATTTTGTGGCATTTTAGTGTAAAAATCTAACTTTTAAAGTTTATGGTGTTTTAATGAAAAATACTACTTTTGGAAACTTGATGGTATTTTTATTTAAAACTTTAATCTTTCATTTAAAAATATAATTTTCACAATTTGTTTTCATTGAAAATACGGATTTATGATTTATATAATTTTCAAATGACTTAATTTGTTTTAAAAAGTCGTATTATTTAAAATCGTATTTTTATTATTTTTGAGATCGAATTCTTCGTGAGCAGTTCTGCATCTCGCTCTACTATCCCAAGTACATGTGATAACCTGCACCAACTGCAAATGGGTCTTCTAATGAGAGTTGTAGAGGCGTAATTGCAAAGGGTTAAAAATAGCGATAAAAAGTATTTTTTAAAAACGAGGGTATTTTAATGTAAATTGTTTCTTTTAAATGAAAACTAACCAAAATATCGTGCTATGAAACCATAGTGTTTGTGAGTGGGGTAGATCGTTACCCCGTGAATTTTCTAGAGTTATAGTTCATGATAATATTAAAAGGTATAAGTAAAGTTTATGGTATTTTTGTGTAATTTTGTTATATGAATTATTTAGCATAAAATTTTAAACAATTCAAAAATAAATGAAATGAATAATATTTAAAGTGGTGTTAGAAAGATTAGGATGAATTAATTAACATAGCAAGGGTGATAAAAAAATTTAAAAGAAGATTTATTTAATCTAACTTTACTTTAGACAATATTGTTTTAGGAAGCGGTTTGAGATGAACCGAAAGAGAGAAAGAAAAGACTTAAGGGTTTTATTACGCTTGAGAAGAGAAGAAAATGAGAGGGGTTCTTTGTGGAATCGTGGTAGTATCGAGAACGGCTCCGGTCTTCGAAAGAACGAACTTGGCTTGAGCTAACTCCACTTGACTTGCTTAACTTCTTTTGAACTTGGAAATTTTTGGAGAATTTTTGTTATAGATTCCATAATAGGGGAGAGCTGGGGGATGTGGTGGTATTTATAGGGTAAAATATAAGAGTATAGGAAATTAAAAATCGAATTAAAATAGATTTAATGGTGTTAATGGAGGAAAATGAAGGGTTTATTGCTCTCTGTTAATGTTCAAAGAAAATAAAGTATAAAAAGAAGTAGAGGGAAGCCAAAGGGGTGCACGGGCGAAACACGGAGCCGATTGGATAAAATCCAACCACCGAAAGCGGTTTTGAGGAATTTTTGGACAATCGAGATTTGGAATTGGGTCTCGGGATTTGGGCCTTGTGCTATATTTGGTCTTAACTCCTCATTTCTCAAGTTTTTTTTCCTCTGAAACTTTTCATTTTTCCGTGTATTACACGTGCAACTCTTGGGCTTCCAAAAGGTTAAAACAGAAAAAAAAAATTAAAAATAATTAGGACTGATGAGATTCGAACTTGCAGGTTAAAAAACAGCAATAGAGAGTCTTAACCGGTGAGCTTCAAGCTATTTCTTAATTTTATTGAACAATTTTAACTTATAACATCTAATCAAAATATCCATTTTTATACATTGAACAAGTTACATTTGTATAGAGATTTCAGGGTCGTTATAGTTTTGGGTTAGGGTTAAGGTCAGTGGTTAGGGTAGTTAATTAGGGTTAGAGACTGAGTTAGGGTTTTGGGTTAGGGTTAGAGACTGAGTTAGGGTTTTGGGTTTGGGTTAGAATAGTTAATTAGGGGTTAGGGTTTTGGGTTAGGGTTAAGGTTGGGGTTAACGTTAAGATAAGGGTTAGGGATAGGTAGTTTAGTGAAATGAAAGAATAGTTAAGGGTATTTTAGTGACATAGTAATAAAAGTTAAGGGTGTTTTAGTGTAAAAAAAATAAAATTGAGCGAAGGGTGTTGTACTAAAAAACTTAATCATAATTTAGTGAAAAACAACGATAATTAAGGGTATTTTAGTGAATTTTATATTAACTTAGTTAATTTAAGAATATAAGTTGTTTATTTAAATTTGTTAAAATAGTTTTGTGAAAATCCCCAATAGCTAAGGGTATTTTAGTGTAATATACAAAAAGACACATACACACACAATCATACACAGACACATACACATACACACACACATGCGCGCGCACACGTACAAGATCAAACCATAATTCATCTTCGATCATTATTCTCTATATTGAACTCTTGTTAAATACCATCCTAATCCCAACCCTAAATCCAAAATCTTAAACTCGATTAAGAAAACCATAAGTTTTATTAACTTTACCCTAAAATTAAAACTCCAACACATTGAAATCGAAACGTAAACGTAAAACTAGTTCAAATTAAATATTAAACTTGCGTGTATGATACTCGATGAAAATATGAAATTTTCATATTATCATCGCTAATCATATGTGAAAAATCAAAACGCGACTTAGTTCTCGTTTATCGGTTAACAACAGGGAGGTGCTACCGAAATTTTCTCGAAATGGATGAATGTATAAGTGAATGGGTGTATGCTCTATACATTCTTAATAGGATATGTGTCTTACCCATACAGCCGTTACTCTCTACATCTAATAAAGAACATTTAATATTATTATCATCTTTCTTAGAAGAAGAATCCAACTCTCGATCTTTGAGATTAGAAGAAGAAAGTTCTCAGTAGGAGTTGGAGGGGATTAGAAGAAAAAAGTTCTCAATAGGAGTTGGAGGAGAGCCCAATCCATTAACAATTGAAACCAAGCTTAACCAAGTCGTCAATTAAACCCAACACTAACGCTTCTTATTATCCGTCTATCATGTATCTGTCATGAAATCTTAATTTTATTACTCTTATCTATAGAAACCATGCTTCGTCCGGACTGTTCCAATATGACATTCCCGTACCTCCACGACAAGAGTTGGATGTATGTCGACGTTTCCTCGAGAGCTACTGATTTTTTTCTTAACGGTGTTTACTTTTTCACCGTTTTGCCTACGCACGTCTTGGGTTAGCGAAAGAGCATGAAATCTATTGTCCTTGTTATAAGTGTATGAACACGTGATTGCACAAGAAGTCGGATGTTGAATTACACATCATGAAAAATGGTTCCTTAGAGATTACACTAAGTAGGATATTCATGGAGAAAAAGACGAGGCATGGCTAGCGCAAGAGACGGAAAACAAATTCATTGAAACAAAAACCGAAGAGTGGTAAAGAATAATAGAAGAAAAGAAGGACGAGGAGATATGACAGTTTGAAGAAGACGAAACCTTCGAAGCCGATAATACTGTGTTCGCGCTGGTCGATGACATGGATGGTCTTATAAATGCCACTGGACTTGCTTATGATACGGAAAGCACTGGACCCGCGTTATTGGAGAAGTACAAGGCTGACTCGAGAATCCCGCTATATCCAAATTACAAAGGGTTTTCGATACTATCTTATTTCGTATGTCTCTTCTAGATCAAATGTAAGAACAAATGGAATAACCAGTCTTTCACTGATCTCTTGGCATTATTGAAGGAATCTTTTCTCAACGGAAATGAAGTGCCACCGAGCTGGTACGAGGCGCAAAAAATATGTAAGTCGATGTCGTGCACCCCGCAGGTTCGCGGGAGGCGGAATTTACAAAAAACGATTTTTACAAAGCTCGCAACACCGACTAAACTCCAGGATTTTTACAGAAACCTTAACTAGCTAAAACTACTAGGAGGTTCAACTACTATGAAGAGTTTTATACCTCCTAGAACCAAGTCCTTCGGGTCTTCTTCTCCTCCTCTCCTTGAGCTCCTCGAAGATCTGGATCGAGCTTGCAACGTCGACCTCCTCGGGTCAAAGACGATCCACCCGAGAGTATGTGCTTCAAGCTCCAACCTCTAAATCGAGGTAACTAGAGTACCTAGTTTGCTAAGCTATGTAGTCTAGATGATGCAGAGTATCTAATAGAGTGTTTTATCTCATGAGACTCTATGTTTTACAACTCATGTGAGGGTTAGAGTCTTGAGGAAGAAGGAGAAGGAAAATATGGAGAGAGGATGAGAAGTAACAAATGAGCTAGGGTTAGGCAAGTGAAGAATGGCTCATTTCTCTTCACTAAGCATGGATTATTTTTACATAGAAAATATCAGCCATGCTTGAATAGTGAGTCCAAACAAATAAATAAATATAAAGAGCCATACTTCACCCATACCATGTATGTCTCCAATTTCCATCTCATTAATCTATTTCTCAAAATAGATAATCCAAATAATGAGGTGTCCCCTTCTAAAGCATCTCTTGAGAAATTACAAAAATGCCCTCACCGTATATACATACCCGTATTTGTAATCCGAAAAATACGAATACAATTAGATAATAACATTCCAATAATATAATACTAGTATCCGGTTTAATCCAAAGCACACTAATATTATCCGCCCGAACATCATCCGTGTAGCCAGTACACGTATGTGATCGGAACCCTACCGTAAAACCATACGGCCTCTATATCGCTTCGCCCGAAGCAAGGAAACCCTCTGTGTGGGACTCCAAAGACTCGACAGTATGCTGGCATTGGGTTTAACCATAAGTCCATCAGCGGTACTAGCTGCACATAACGGCTACACAGGTATCTGTCAATAAGAATGCCAATGAACAAACTCATCTGAACTTCTACTGAGCCTATCTGTGACAATCTCCGTACAGTCCGGTCTGTTCGTCTAAGAGTATCTCATATTGGGCCTAGGGGGATGGTAAACGTCAGACCCCTAACAGCGCAATAAGTCGTGTAAGGGTAGAGCCCAATACACCCTGAAAACTACTGGAGTACCTACCAGTAAATGGCTTTCCGAACATAGCACGATATCAACCCCCAATACTGGGAGAGACGAATCCTATCTAACCACTACTGCCTCCAAGTGTTTCGGGACTGCACCCAACTACTACCTGTTTTCATGACTCTTTTGAGCCATGGTAGGATAGTAATCTAAGTGCAGTGGGAACACACTTGAGACGAATAGTGATATCAAGTCAACGGACTAATCTGTACTCATGCCACATGGGAAATGAGTGAAGCAAATGGTGAGCTTAGAAAAAAATGAATCAAGCATGTGAAAGAAAATCATCACCATGGTTTTGTAAAACAATTTTTACAATATAAAAATCCAACCATGCTTCAATAGTTAGCACAAATGAATTGAAAATTCATTTGTCAATAGTATTGAGGCATGGTTCTCACCATACTTCCCTCACCTTACTTTACACCTCATTTTCCATTTAAGATAAATGGATAATAACTAAAATGAGGTGTCCACCTTCTAGAAAATTTTCCGTATAAATACGGATTACACTCTACATACATGTATTCGTATCGAAATACGAATACCCAAAAAGATAGAATAACACAAAGAATATAATACTAGAATATACATATTGAAATATATCTATGTAAATTATTAAATCAATACCTGATTTAATAATCCGGCTCAATCCCGAGCCGGCTAGTATTATCAACTGTCCGATCGAAAGTCCGGATACACGGTACAATCAATCGATCGGAACCCTGCACGTATCCAATACGGCTACTGCATCATTTCTCCTGAACCAAGGAAACCCTCTGTGTGGGACTCTAAAGACTCGACAGTACGCCGGCAGTGAGTTACTGGATAAATCCATAACCATAAGCACGTCAGCGGCACTAGCTGTACGTAACGGCTACCCGGGTACCTGTCGAAAAAGAAGGCCGACGAGCAAACTCATTTGGATCCCTACTGAGACTATCTGTGACAATCTCCGTACAGTCCGGTATCTTCGTCTGAGAGTATCGCATACCGGGTCTAGGGGGTGGTAAACGTCAGATCCTAATAACCCGATAATTCGTGCTGATGCGGCTTAGGACCAATCCGGGAAACTGCTGATCAACCTATCAGTAAATCCCAACTGCCTTGGCAAAGGTCTTATGGTCCTGGCTAATCAAACACAGTGCGATATCAACTCCCTATACCGGAAGAGAAGAATTTCCATCAATCACTCACTGCCTCCATGTGGCTCGGGACTGTACCCAACCAAAACTTGTTTTCACGACTCGGTAGAGCCGTGGTAGGGTAGTGATCAAAGTACAGTGGGAACTCACATGAGACAAATGATGATCTCAGGTCTGAAGACTAACCTGTACTCATGTCACATGAGAACTGCTATCTGACGATAGGAATAGTACCATCTAGAAGTTCTCGGCGAGTCCGTCCAGTGTACTCACCCCCAGTGAGCACCTATATGCGATCTTAGGTGCAAAGACCAATAGCTGCGGGACCAACCATCGCCCCTCGTCGGGGTCCAGAAACGTATACACTATTCTACTCAAGAATATCGATGCCCAATCTTGATACTCCTACGACTAGGGACCTTTTAAGGATGTGCTTATCGACTATCCAGCTCCCACAAGTATGATTATCATCATAACGCAGGTAGTCAAGCAATGATCCTGCGGGCTTTATCAACATGTATAGAAAATACATAATAACAAATAAAACATATGCACATGTTAAGATAAAAACAAACCAGATAGCATACTATCATATCGAGCAAGATTGTCCTGTACATACATATGTCCAAGCATCCACATATATACATATACAATAATGGCCTCTAGGGCATACATATCCAACAATCTTCCACTTGCACTGAGGCCATATATTGGCGTACTGAGTATCCAACGTCTGCTCTAGGGCCAGCTGTTGGCGTATCGCATACCCAACGTCTCAAAAAGTCGCTCGAACTGCGCTTGAGGGAGGGCCTTGGTAAATGGATCCACTGTGTTGTCTTTGCTATCTACTCTCCGGACCTCGATCTCCCGGCGATCTACGATCTCCCTGATCAGGTGATACCGCCTCATGATGTGTCTGGATTTCTGATGGGACCGTGCTTCCTTCGCTAGAGCTATAGCCCTATTGTTAGCGCAATACAAAGGTATCGGATCAACAATGGACGGAACTATCTCAAGTTCAGTAATGAACTTCTTCATCCAGACCGCTTCTTTTACGGCATCGTTCGCAGCAATGTATTCAGGCTCCATCGTCGAGTCTGCAACGGTGTGCTATTTGGAGCTCTTCCAACACACTGCCCCTCCATTGAGGGTAAACACAAAACCTGAGACAGACTTGCTATCATCCTTGTCACTTTGGAAGATTGAATCGGTAAAGAACTCGACCTTAAGGTCTCCATTACCGTATACCAAGAACATCTCCTTAATCCTTCTCAGGTACTTGAGAATGTTCTTCACAGCTGTCCAATGATTCTCACCCGGGTTTGACTGATACCGGCTCACCATGCTAAGCATGCATGCTACATCTGGTCTGATACATAGTATCGCATACATTATAGATCTTATCGCCGAAGCGTAGGGTATAGTGCTCATGCGAACGCTCTCCTCATCAGTCTTGGGAGACATCTCTTTGGAGAGGGTGATTCCGTGCAATGCGGATATATTACTGCACTTGGAATCTTCCATACTAAATCTCTTTAGTACGGTCTCTATATACCTGGACTGCGAAAGTCCCAATAATCTCTTGGATCTATCTCTGTAGATCTTAATCCCCAGAATACACGAGGCATCACCCAGGTCTTTCATGGAGAACCTTTGTGATAAGAACAGCTTGACCGATTATAGCATAGGAATATCATTTCCAATCAAAAGAATGTCGTCCACATACAAGACTAAGAATATGACAGTTCGTCCTACAATCTTCTTATATATACAAGGCTCATCCTCGTTCTTGATGAAGTCAAATTCCTTGACTGTTTCATCAAAACAGATGTTCCAGCTCCTCAATGTCTGCTTTAATCTATAAATGGATTTAAGCAACATGCACACATTCCCGCTGCTCTCACTGTCTACAAAACCTTCCGGCTGATCCATATAAACGCACTCTTCCAAACTTCCGTTTAGAAAAGCCATTTTTACGTCCATCTGCCATATTTCATAGTCATGGACGGCAGCAATGGTAAGTGGGATCCGAATGGATTTGAGCATAGCCACTGGAGAAAAGATTTCGTCATAATCCACACTTGGTCTTTGACGAAAATCTTTCGCAACAAGTCTAGCCTTATAGGTTTTCACCTTTCCACCTACACCAAATTTTCTTTTGTACATCCATTTGCATCCAACGGGTTTTACCCCGGGTGGAGCAATATCCAAGGTCCACACTTTATTGGTGTACATGGACTCCATTTCGGATCGCATAGCATCCAGCCATCTTTCAGAGTCCCTACTGATAATGGCCTGCTTAAAACTAGTAGGATTATCTTCTTCCAAGATGCAATCCTCTCGATCCCCGTCTATGAGAAAACCGTAGTATCTCTCGGGCGGATGAGAAATCCTACTAGATCTGCGGAGTGGCTGAGGTTTGTCAGGTATTACTGAATCTAGCGGTTCCACCAAATCTTCAGTTATAGTTCATGTTTCTGGAACTTCATCCAGTTCTACCATGCTGTTACTAATGTTTTTTGCAAGAAATTCTTTTTCCAAACATGTGGCGTTCCGAGAAATAATATGTAACGACTCTATTTTCACTGTACGAATTTTTTTAAAAGTTAATGTACATAATGGAATATTTGCAAGTCTGGGTATATTTGAAATGTTGTTTTTATTTAAGAACAGCAAGAAACAACGTGTAGCTCATTGGTAAAGTCTCGCACTGCTGTGACGCAGTCCATGTGTTCGAATCCCATCAGCCACATATTATTTTTCTGAATTTTTCTTTTAAATTTTTTGGAAGCTCAAAAGTTTACACGTGCAATACACGTAAGAAATGAAAAGACAGAAAAATAAACATATGCACAATGTTGTATGAACAGCCGAGGACATGTGACACCAATCCAGATCGCCCAACCCCTTCAGTTTGGCCGGCGAGATCTTGCCCTAGGCCGGCACCGCCGAGCCCCCCGTAGGGGATAGTCCCCGTTTTCTGCACACCTAACCCTTGGCCTACCCCCACTACCCCTGTACTATTTATTTTGCTTGCATTTATCCGGAGAGTTTAAATTCACCCTTTAATTTTATTTTTAATATATTTTTAATTCTCTCTTCATTTCCAAAACTATAATTTTACCCTATAAATACAACCACATACCTTATCTCTCTTCATTCTGAAATCTCTTATCAAAAGTTCTCAAAATTTCCTAAGTCAAAGAAGAGTACAAGTGGAATTAGCCCTAGTTCCATTTCCGGCGAGAATTCGAGGCACTTGCGGCGACCCCGCGACTCCACGAAACTACCAATTTCTTCCTATACATCTCCTCTAATCTTCTAGCAAGTAGGTCTCATCTCTTTTCCTCTCTTCCTACCTTAAAATGATCTCTTTTCAAAACATATCGGTAAGTGGAGTTATACAGGCTTTATTTTTAAAACTTTGAAAACTATAATTTCTTCTTAATAACCACTCATCCATATCACTATACTTTACTTGTTAATCATTAACTAATGTTTTCAAACAAGTTTCACATTAAAACTCTATGTAAAACAACTTTATTTAAGCTTTTATAGTTAAATACCATGAAGTTTACATACGACATCTTTTAATACTTTTGTTTAGCATACCTTTAGAAAACCTCACGAGGTAATGACCTACCTCTCACATACACACATCTTGATATAGCACGATTCTCTTGAAACCAATATCTTGTGGCAAAATACAACTTTTCAATAAAATACCTCGAACTATAAAAACCCGTTTTCTTGTAAATAGTATTATTTAAATTCCTTGCGATTATATCTCTACAGCCCATTTCGGGGAACCCGCTATTAGATGGTGTGGATTATCGCACATCCACGGGCCAGTAGGGCGAGATGCAGACCTCCTCACGGAGCAGACAATCTCGATGGAATTTTAATACAATTTTTTTTAAAAACGAGAATTTCTATTTAATAATTAAAATTAATTTTTAATAGTTATATAAATATTATCAAATCATCTATTTTTAATATATAATAAAAATTCCATGTTTTCTAGAATATAAAAGAATTACAAGTTTCATAAAAATACCATCAAGATCAATGCAAGTCAAACTTTACACTAAAATACCTTGAACTATTCAAGTTTCACTAACATACCTCATTCTATAAAATTTACATCCATGAAAACCCTATATAACATAAATAAATACTTGAGGTTTATTTTGAAAGTATATTTTAAATATTTTTCATAAAAACCCCTCAAGTTATATTAAATTTACATTAAGGACCTAGTAAATATAGATTTAAGCGGACCAATTCTCTTGAGTCTCAAAGAGCCGGAGAAAGTGGGTGCTTCCCTATTTAAGATAGAAAACTAAAACGGGGTTATCAATAATAATTGTCTTGAAAAAAAACACAAATCATGTCGTCCATGTGCAGCAGTTACCGATAACACCAGAACCTAATTCAGGATCCAAATCTGTTTAAGTGTCTGACTCAATCTGAGTCTCAGTCTAATCTAAATACAATCCAAATATGAATCCAATCATAACTCCAATGCAGCATGAATCCAATCATAACTCCAATACAACATGAATCCAATATACCAAACATGAACACTTGAACCTGAACCTGAATATCAGAACAATATCAACATGCAAACATAACTTGACTTGACCGAACTATGGCTATATCTTGACTTGATTACATGCCTATACTTGATACATCCTGAAACCGTTTACACGAACAACTTGTATCCATGGTCACGGCAAGTCTATTAACTATATTTATAATATATATATATATATATATATATATATATATATATATTGCGGGGTTTTAACGGGGTAGATTGGTACGGAATGCATTATAAGTGGCACGATGAAGGACACCAAAAGACACCTACCATACATACATGTTGTCCCGTAGGTATTGGCGGGGCCTTGTACTTTCCGTTTCCCATGATCCATGAGATAGTTGGACTTCTCTCGTAAACACTGATACATTCTGTACCAAGATACAAACAACTACGTTAACATAACAAACAGATAATTTACCAGCTCTATTATCTTTACTTGTCTATTCCATTCTATCTTTTGGGACTTACCGAGCGCTAGTTCGCTGACGACATTCCTTTCTCTTCTATCTTTGGAATGTTGTCAAGAGGACCCGACTTACAGGAGATCGAGCCCAGCCAGGACGATTTGGAGCAATTTACAGAGGAGTCAGAGTTCTAGTTCCTACTTGTACTTGCTTTTCTTTCAGTTTATATGCCATTGTTTAGGCATCGCTTTCTTTCATTGTACTTTACTTTTCACTTGTATGTAAAGAATAGTTATCAATAAAAAGTTGTTGTTTTTATTACATCTCTTGTCATTCTTGTGTTATTTATTTATATTGATTATTTACGCTTAGCGTGTATACTTCTGAGTAAATACGTCGCGGCCCGCCATGTCTCTACACCCGAAAGCGGGGAGTGACACAATAATCTTTTGTTCCTCTGCGTAGTAGAATAGATATCCATTAGAATCCTTTGGGTATCCTACAAACTTACACAAAACTGATCGTGCCTCGAGTTTGTCCGGGTTCTACTTTTTGACATAAGTAGGGCAACCCCAAATCTTAACATGTTTAAAATACAAACTCTTGCCACTCCATATTTCATATGGTGTTTTAGACACGGATTTAGATGGAACTTGATTCAAAAGATGTGCCGCTGTCTGAAGATCATATCCCCAAAATGAAAGAGGCAACTCAGCACTACTCATCATGGAACAAACCATATCCAAAAGGGTACGATTCCTCCGCTCCGATACACCGTTGTGCTGTGGTGTAGACGGAGGACTAAGCTGAGAGAGAATTCCATTCTCTTTTAGGTATTCTAGAAATTTCGTACTCAAGTTTTCCTCTCCTCTATTAGATCGGAGGATCTTGATACTTTTTCCGGTCTAGTTCTCTACTTCGTTTCTGTATTCTTTAAATTTCTCAAAAGTTTCAGATTTGTGTTTCATGAGATACACATATCCGAACCTGGAGAGATCGTCAGTGAATGTGATGAAGTACGAGAACATACCCCATGCATGTATAGACATCGGACCACACACATCACTGTGTATGAGTCCCAAGAGCTCTGCTGCTCTTTCTCCGTGTCCGGTGAATGGAGATTTGGTCATATTTCCCTTGAGACAGGACTGACAAGTTCATACAATGAAAATTCGAACGCATTCAAATATCCATCTTTATGCAACTTAGTTAGTCTTTTCTCTCCGATATGACCAAGTCTACAATGCCACAAGTAGGATTCGTTCATTTCTGGACTCTTCCTCTTGCGTGTGTTTTGTATATTGAAAACTGTGTTTTGATTTAGAACATAGATACCATTACACAGTGTACCTTCTGCAACCAATACCTGATTAAGGTAAATGTTCATGATATTTCTATGAAGAAAAAACTTATATCCATCTTTATCAAGTAAAGAAACTGATATGATGTTGCAAACCATGGAAGGTACATAATAGCAATTGTTCAAAATCATAGTATTGCCACTTGGCAATGCTAGATGATATTCACCGGCGGTAGCAGCATTAACTTATGCTCCGTTCTTTACTCTGAGGGACATATCACCAGGTCCAACCATCCTACTTTTTCTTAGTCCATGTAATAAATTACAGATATGAGATCTTGATCCGGTATTTAGTATCTATGAGGTAATACTGACCGAAAAACAGTTCTCAATAACAAGAACACCTGAAGGAGATGCAATAATATGCTTCTTCTTCGTTGGGGTCATCAAAGAATTCATGCAATACTCTTTCCTTTGCTCACTCTCATGACTGTTGTCATAAGTTAGAGCCGAACTAATGTTCCCCAGCCCCGAATAAGAATTCGGATCAGTCAAGCAATACATTTTATTATCATGATTGGGGCATGAATTGATTGCTACCTGGAGATAGAGAAAAGAAACATTCAGCGTGCGCTCTTGCAAGATTAGATTGGTTATTAGTTTATCTAATAAGAATAGCTCGCACTGTTTTCTCGAATTCTCCTTCAAATCTTAAAAGGAGAACTAGATGGAATCATTAACACCTTACAAGTTCTCTAACCGTTCAGCCAAGTAAGTGTAGGTACTCTGAAAGAGGTTCCCCGTGCTCTCGCACGGACCTAATTAAAATAAACCTCATTTCCGCAGAATCATAGCCCCGTTAACACTTTTCTAGACACCTAATAGGTTAGCTAATTATGAAGTGAAAAATATCTCCCAAGAGTAATCCTACTCATCAGTGGGATCGGGATCCAACTATCATTGCATGATAAACTAAATGGAAGACACTCTAGTCACCACACTCCAGAAGATATGCAGCACTAGCAATTTTCCTGTATATTTGAAACTCCCAATGTAGTTTTTGCTCCTAAGATCTTAGTGACCTTGACACGGTCAACAAATCAAAAAGTCCTAGTCAAGTTCAACCCGTCATTATCTTGATTGCATTAAACCCACCCGTATAACCCTTAACACGGTCAACAAGGTTACACGACTGTCCTAACCAATCGCATCGTATGCTATAAATAAGTAGTACCCAGCTACCGTTCACTACGCTTTGACACAGTCAACAAACGCAGCACGAATACTGAGTATTACTTATAAGATATGACGGAGGGCTACGACTGGTTTTTGATGAAAAACCGTTAACGTAATAAACTTGATATCGTTGAAGGAACCCAGCAGTTTTGAAAATGAGTGGTTTAGGCTCCGCTTTTGAAAACTTATGGTTTTGAAGAAAACCGAGTAATCTACAGTATAAACTTTTTTTTCAGGAGGTCTCTCCCCACGAAGGGATCTAGGCTCTTTCCTCCTCGAATGAAGTGCTGGATATTCATGACCGAATACCACTATGCAAAGCGAAAGAATATGATTATAGTTTTTCGAAATTTGTTCCAACAATATCTTTTAAGTTTCTTATCTTGCATTAATCAAAATTAATGCGGTCCCATCAATTAATTCCAATCACACCAGAAAAGAATGAAAATACAATGTACGTATATGCCATCCGCATTCGCCACGGGGCCCCATCATGCACCGTTAGGTTACTTAACTAACGGCAGAGCGGGAGCTGGACTAGCGCGGGTGCAAAACATATACAACATCTACTAGTATATATAAATATATATATATATAACATTCGTCCTAGGCATGATATAAGCAACATCACAAATCAACAACGAGCAACACAGAATGATGGATAATTTTGGAGTCTCGGGTTTCACTTGAGCCGCAAATAAAACCCGACATTCCCGGTCGTGTGGATAGCCCGTGCAATGAAAACCTGGACCCCTACAAGCGCGGCAAGTTACCCGCCAATCCCAGAAGTGAGGCAACCCCAATCAACAAAGTGAATGGGCCACCCAGCACTTCACGGGATCCGGTAACTTGAGCGCCCCTCCGTGGGTCATCCTATACCCCCTACGAGTGAGGCGAATAGCCCGTCAATTCTAGAGTAAGGTTCATTCCGTCTCAATGCCATGAAATGCGGGCCCGTTGCCCTCTAGATCCCGGCTATTCGAGCACTCCACCGCGGGGTAATCTTAGTACAGAAAAGAAAATATATATATATGTACAATGGTAATATCGACCTCAACCCGGTCGTGCCCCAATCAAATAATATACAATCCGGCAGAGACGGCCGTCCACATGTCGGACGCTCGCCCTACAATATGAATATACAAATGAATCTGAACTGTACTACTACCATTGCAATATCAGCTATCCACCAAGACAATTCAACCACAATATCAGCACATTACAGAATATCAACGTGAATATCATGTTCGCAAAAGTCTAATAGAACATATAGCAATTAGTTGGGTTATACCGCTCAATGATATTCACGGTCGCAGATAATAACATATGTACTGATAAAACACATATTTAAAATTTCTATCGACAAAAAACTTTACCGTATAGGCCCCGAGTGCTAACCAGTACTCCAAAAAATCTGGGCAAAAATATACATCCAAAAATTCACATTTCCATACAGTAGAGCTCTAGAAGAATTTTTTAGCACAGAGGCCCCACTCCGACCGCGGAACCGCCGCAAACAAGCATGCTTCGTGGCACTTCCGCGGCGGAATGAAGGGTTCATGTGCTCAAATTTCTTGTGGCTCTCTAAAATACACTGCATGTATTTTTAAGGAACTCTAAATAATTTTTGAACACTTTTAAAATTTGACAAAAAGTATATGAAATGAAATTGTGGTTTGGAAAAAATTTGTCAATCGATATTTTAAACATATCTAAACTAGCTAGTTAAGGTTTCATGAGCTGGCTCTGATACCATGTTGGGTTATATTAGTGCCCTGACCATTTACCGTGGCCGTTTGCGGAACAAAAATTTTAGGGTTTGAAAAACTGGCGCTAAAGTAACCCGATATCGGATCTACCATAAATCTAAACTACCTAACATGAGAGGATATCTATCTACTATGATAGAATTGTCTCACCCAAAGATCTGTGTCCTTCGGTCTTCTATGCTCTTCATGTGCTCCTTGTGATCTCCTTGATCGAGCTTGTTCGTCTTTGCTTGCTCCTTCGGTTCTCCTGGATCGAGCTTGATGGCCGGTCTTCCTCCGTCGAAGATGATTCATCCGAGAGATATAGTTCATGGCTCTAGCTCCACACTACGTGTCAAGTGGAGCAACTAGAGACTTTAGATTGCTAATCTAAAAAGTCTAGAATATAGTGTATGGTTCAATGTGTGTATCTACCCCACCTTCCCTTTTGATTCTCAACACATGAAAGTGTAGAGAGAAGGTAGAAGAGCTCAAGAAACAAGTGAGGAGAGTGAAACAAATGGTGAGCTTAGAAAAAAATGAATCAAGCATGTGAGAGAAAATCCACACCATGGTTTTGTAAAAAAAAATTACAATATAAAAATCCAACCATGCTTCAATAGTTAGCATAAATGAATTGAAAATTCATTTGTCAATACTATTGAGACATGGTTCTCACCATACTCCTCTCACCTTACTTTACACCTCATTTTCCATTTAAAATAAATGGATAATAACTAAAATGAGGTGTCCACCTTCTAGAATATTTTCCGTATAAATACGGATTACACTCTACTGTATATACATATCTGTATTCGTATCGAAATACGAATACCCAAAGAGATAGAATAACACAAAGAACATAATACTAGAATATACATATCAAAATATATCTATGTAAATTATTAAATCAATACCTGATTTAATAATCCGGCTCAATCCCGAGCCGGCTAGTATTATCAACTGTCCGATCGAAAGTCCGAGTATACAGTACAATCAATTGATCGAAACCATGCATGTATCCAATACGGCAACTACATCATTTCGCTTGAACCAGGGAAACTCTCTATGTGGGACTCTAAAAACTCGACAGTACGCCGGCAATGAGTTACCGAATAAATCCATAACCACAAGCATGTCAGCGACACTAGCTGTACGTAACGGCTACCCGGGTACCTGTCGAAAAGGATGGCTGACGAACAAACTCATCTGAATCCCTACTGAGCCTATATGTGACAATCTCCAGACAGTCCGGTCTCTTCGTCTGAGAGTATCGTATACCGGGTCCAGGGGTAGTAAACGTCAGACCCTAATAACCCGATAATTCGTGCTGATGTGGCTCAGGACCAATCTTGGAAACTACTGATCAACCTATCAGTAAATCCCAACTGCTTTGGCCAAGGTCTTATGGTCCTGGCCAATCGAACACAGTGCGATATCGACTCCCTATACCGGGAGAGACAAATTCCCAACAATCACTCACTACCTCCATGTGGCTCGGGACTGTACCCAACCAAAACCTGTTTGCACGACTCAGTAGAGCCATGGTAGAGTAGTGATCAAAGTACAGTGGGAACTCACATGAGACAAATGACAATCTCAGGTCTGAAGACTAGCATGTACTCATGTCACCTGAGAACTACTATCTAACGATAGGTATAGTACCATCTAGAAGTTCTCGGCGAGTCCGTCCAGTATACTCATCCCAGTGAGCACCTGTACACGATCTTAGGTGCAAAAGACTAATGGCTGCGGGACCAACCATTGCCTCTCGTCGAGATCTAGAAACGTATACACTAATCTACTCCGGAATATCGATATCCAGTCTCGATACTCTCACGACTAGGGACCTTTTAAGGATGTGTTTATCGACTACCCATCTCCCACAAATATGATCGCCATCACAACACAGGTAGTCAAGCAATGATCTTACGGGCTTTATCAACATGTATAAATGATATGTAATAACAAGTAAAACATATGCACATGTTAAGATAAAGACAAACCAGATAGTATACTATCATATCGAGTAAGATTATCCTCTACATACATATATTCAAGCATCCACATGTATACATATACAATATTGGCCTCTAGGGCATACATATCCAACAGTATATGTGTGTCTGTGTGTGTATGCACACATATAGTAATATTTTTACTATAAAACTCAATTTACTAAATCCCTATGCCAAACACTAACCCTAACCCTATGCCTAACCCTAACCCCAATCCCAACCCCAACCCTAGCCACACATACACACACACATATAGTAAAATTCTTACAGTAAAACCCAATTAACTCTAACACTAATCATATCCCTAACCATAATTATCCTCTAACGTTAATCCTAATTAACTCTAACACTAATTAACCCTAACACTAATCATATCCCTAATCCTAATTAACACCAAACCCTGACCCTGACGATAATTAACATCGACGCTAATTAACCCTAACACTAATCCTATTCATAACCCTAACCCTAACCTAATTAACCCTAACCCGGCCTATCCCTAGCCCATAGCCCCTAATTTACCCCTAACCCGACCTAACCCTTGACCCTAAACAAAAAAATTTAGGAATTGGGGCAAAATTGTGTCACGCCCCGCTTCCCGGTATACGGCGAAGTGGACGCGACGAGACCCGCTACGTATATACTCAGAAGTACATACGCTAAGCGTATCTAAGTAATATAAAATAAATACACAAGAGACAAGATATAAAAGAACAACAACTTTTATTCATTAACATTCTTTGTATAATACATGAAAGGAAATACAACTGAAATAAAAAGATGCATAAATAGTGGCATAACAGGAAATGAAAAGTACAGAAAGAAAAAGTGTACAATGAACTAAAGTGCAGGGTCTTCGGCAAATTGCTCTAAGTCTTCTTGAGATGGCTCGATCTCCGCCGGGTCCAAACCACCTGACGACATTCAAAGAAGAGAGAAACAGAATGTCGTCAGCGAACAGGTCGCTCGGTAAGTCCCAAAGATAAGGGAGGAATAGACAGAGAGTAAGAGAGAGAGAGTAGCTTTTACAGTTGTATTATATTATTATATTGTTGTATTTCGTGTTAACGCTGTTGTTTGTAGCTTGGTACAGAAGGATGACAGTGTATACGAGAGGAGTCTCACTTGCCCCGGAGACTAAGGTATCAGGAGCTCAAGGAACCGTTTATTCCACGGTACAACGGCAATTGGATTCATGTTAGGTGTCTTAAATCTGACCACCCCGTGCCATCTTTAACACCTTCCGTACCAATCTACCCCTTAAACCCCGCGATGTCTTGTTTGTATTGTTATCTTGTAAATTGTATTGATTGTAAGATTGATTGACTGACTGACCGAAACCATGATATCAGGAAACGGTTATAACCGTAGTCATGTAAATGGAATACTGGGAATCATGTAAAAGGAACATATCTATGGTTCGGTTCAGCCAGATTGTATTCATGAATTCATGTGTTCATATTGAATTGGAAACTTGTAGATTATGGATTGACTTGAATCATACTCGAGTCAGATTAATCAGACTCAAACCCGAGTCAGACAATCAGAAATGTGAAACGAAGTCTTATAACTGTTAGGGTCCTTAGGGTAATTTATAAACTTGAGGGGGTTTTATGTAAAAATACTCTTATATATTTTTCAAAATACACCTCAAGTATTTATTACTCGTCTTTAGAGTTGTGGATTTTATATTGTGCCATTTCTAGTGAAAATATCCTAATTTTAGGTATTTATCTGTAATAGTGATTATTTAAAGTTCATGGTATTTTAGTGTAAAAATTATTATTGTGATTTTTAGAAAAAGGTGGAAAATTTATATTATAATAAAATAGGTATTTAAAAGATAAATATATATATGTTTATACAAAAATAATTTTAATAAATATTTTATATTTCAAAAATCTTATTTTCTTAAGATGTCGTATTTTAAACCTTTCGAGACCGAATGCTCCTTGCGGAGGTCTGAATCTCGCACTACTAGCCCGAGGGTGCACGATAAACCGTACGATCCCGAACGGGTTCCACAAAGATGGGTTGTAGCGGCGCTTTGTAAAGATTGTAAAATACTAATCCTTTAAAAAACGGTTTTATAAAGTAAAAGGTATTTATTTGCTAAGTGTAATTTTCCGTATTTTAGATTCTAGGGTTTCCTAAGCCAACTAGCCTATTTCTAAAAAGTCTAAACGACAAATCGTTAGAAGCCTCAAATCGTCTCTTCACCGCCAATTGCGGCCAGGTAAGTGCCAGGTAAGTGGGAAGCTCTCCACTACAAGTAGTGGCCCTAATTAAGTAACCACTTGCCTTAAACACACTTGCCTAGACACCACAAAGTCAGGTTTAGATAAACGATCGATGTCCACAATTTATCGTATTTTCCTAGTAAGAAATATTTACTTAAAAGTGTAACAAATCTAAAACCTTTAAGAATGGTTTTATGAAGATTATGGTATTTTGATGAAAATTTCGTTTTATCGTATTCTAAGTTTTAATGATATCATTTTAGGGTTGTATTTGCGTGTGTGTGGAGGTAGGTCATTACCTCGTGCTCTACTTTAAATGTATATTAAGGTTAAGGGGTTAAATGTGAAATTTGAAACTTCATGGTATTAAAGTGAAAAATACGGTAAATTGAAAAGGTTATCCTTTCATGTGTGAAAACTTATTCAAATTGATTTTTACAAGTTTAATGGTCAAGATGAAGATGTTTAGGAATGATTGAATTGATTAGAAGAAGAAAAATAAATATTATGGTATTAAAGTGAAAAAGAATACGATATTGCAAAAGCTATCATTTCATGTGAGAAACTTTGTCCAAATTAATTGTTATGTGATTAATAGTCATCATGAATAAGTTTAGGTATTATGGAATTGGTGACAAGTGAGATTTTATAGAAAACCGAATCGGAAATCGGTTTGTTCCGATTTCCGTCGGATTTCGTAAGTTCGTATTTTTGAGAAGTAGAAAGAAGAGAAGAATGGTACTTACGGGTTTCGATCTATACTAAAGAGTATAGGGAAACTAGATGAGTTGTCGAGGCGTTGCTTCGTCGCCGGTTGTTTCTAAAAAACGTCGCCGGAATTCCGTCAGAATCTCGTCGGAGCTTCGCCGCGAACTTGTTTTCAAAGCACACACTTCTTGGAAAACTTTAGAGAGAGTGGCTCAAGATTTTGGGGGTGAGAGGGTAGTGTGTAGGGTTGGTATTTATCGGGTTAGGTTAGGGTTATGGTAGATGAAAAGTTAAAAATAAAAATGTGATAAAATGTAATAAAAATGTATTAAAAGTGGAGTAATTGGGGTTTTTAAAGAGCTCTGGAAGTGGTATGAGGCTGAAACTTTGCAGGTGCATAGGGAATATGAAAAGACACAACTTTCATGTTGTGACCATCGCCGGAATCGGCCTAATAGGAGGTGACTCGGCCGTAACTCGATCGGAGCACTGAGTCGGCCGAGTCCGGTGGCCTGGATCCCCCTGACGGTTCATCTACCCTCTACAAGTGTTACATCTTTGGGTGTAGTGGGGTTTTTGTGAGATATGCACGTGTAAACTCTTAGTATTCTAAAGGTTTTTAAAAAAATCAATACTAAAAATAATGTGGGGTATGGGATTTGAACTCTAGTGGCTTGGTTCAGCAGTGCAAGGTATTACCAATAAGCTACAAGCTCTTTCTTGTAATCATTGTGGTATTTAATTACTTAAAATGATAGCAGCAAGAATAAATACTATGGAGTTATTATATTCTTGTAGTTTGTAATTAAAAAAAATAATTACCTATATCTTGTGCTCCGGCTAAAATACCCTTTTGTGGATTTTTAAAAAAATATTTGAAAAATTTTATATAGGAAATTTAGGGTTGTTACAAATTGAAATTAAAATTTCGGAATTGGGACAACAATACACAAAACCCCTAACCCTAACATAAAATTAAAATAATCAAATACAAAATTTGGGGAAAAATTAAAATTAAAATGGAAAAAGCTTACATGATGAGGCTAATGAAGGAGACAGAGACGGTGAGCGAGCTCCAGGCGTGGCGGCAACGACCGAGGCGTGCGGTGAGCGAGCCCCGGATGGTGAGCGGGCAATCGAGATGGTGGCTTGAGGCGGTGAGCGGGCGAGGAGGCAAGGGGCGGCGATCGAGGAGCAGATCGGTGGAGATAGAGGACAGGGGACAGTGGTGATCGGTAGGAAGGGGCGGGGTTTTTTTTTTTGGAAGGGAGAAATGAGAGCTCGGGGAAAGGTGGGGGAATTGGGGACAGTGGCCATCGGTAGCATGCTGATTGTTTCATTTGCATATATTTGATACTCAGCTGCAGACGTAATACTTGTTTTTTTTTATACGAACATTGTGGGAACTCATTCATGTACTTGATTCAAGTTGAAACATTAACTCTGAAACATTATACTCATAATTGTTTCTTGCATGCTTATACTTTCCTGCATGCAATTTTTTTTTTTTTTTGCATATGCATGCACCATAATACATGTATAATACCTTTACCCCATTTATATGGCCCATGTTACTGCACTGAAAGAAATAAAAACATATAAATGAAACTGTTAACAAATCAAGTAAATATATTAGTGATATACGGCATGATGAATTAATAGAACTGAGTCTTGGAAGCAAATGTTTCGCCATCCCTCCAACTTGAAGGCACAACTCTGGAGAACTCTAGGGTTTTTCCATCTCCGAGCATGAGCTTGAACGAGAGGGCTTGGTTTCGGAAGTCAGTGTTGACAGTCTGCCAGTTAGCTCCCCAATTCCTCTGCATGACGACCCATGTAGATCGCGTGGATGATCCCTTGATCCATGCAGCCTTCACGTCACCGCTCCCTCCCACATTGGAAAACATCACTAGATTGAAGCTGGCCTGCCCTTTCAGCGTGAATCGTACGCCACCGGACCTCTCACATGCCACCCTTCATATATAAAGCCAAAGAGTAAAATTTGTGAAGGTTAGGACAGGCTTCCTTTTGCTTATTTTAAATTTATATTTTCATTTTCATTCATATTCTATTTCATTTGAAAATTCACCCAATCATTTCAGGAATCTATTATTCCTCTGTAATCTCTTGATTTAGCATAAACTCAAATTTTGACTGCATCTTGTCAACTTCTGGCTAGCTTTCTTGAGATATTCTTCAAAGAAATGTGATCAAAAGTAAAAATATAAATTAAAAGTGAATACAATTATATTTTGGATTTCAGAAAGTCTGTTCAAAAGGTTAATGAAAAAACTTCCAATTTAGAATATTAAGGTGATTGAAATGATTACTTATAATAGTAGCAAACCAGCTGAAAGAAGTTTGGAGTTGGAAAAATATAAGAAGATTGTGATCAAGTGTTAATTAATGTAAATGGCAAAACTCATAGAACCTTCGATAGAGTACAGGAACAATGCCTTCGCTGCCAACAAGAGCGATTCGAGAGAAAGCAGCAATCGACATGTCAAAGTGGTGGTGAGGAGGATCGCACCATCCACCATTGTTGTTCGGAGGGCACAAGTTGGTACCCGTCACCGTAACTGTGCGTCGCGGGAGGCACCATCGGGGATCGGATTTCTGATCGCACGTAATCTGAAAGCATGCACCGCATGCCCCTCCTCCTTCAAAAAGGGCCGAGCTCAGTGCTGTAGTGTCGATTCCGAAGCCAGAATGGAACGTGTTGTCGTAGCCGCATGCGCCTCCTGTTCATTTGAAACATGATGGATTGAATCTAGTTAGTAGAATTTAAGAGACATGCGGAATTGATCACCGCTTTTGGTACTACTATACTGCTCTGGGTACCGTCGATATATCAGTTTACTTCAAAGCTAAACGGAGCAGGTGATAACTTACCAAGACTAGTAGGGTTTTGGGAAGCCCCATAGAAGGTGGCATGAGCAGGCAACCAGTTGCTATTATAAACTTGGCCCTTGATTCCCTCTAGCTCCAAGAAGAACATTAATAGGCCAAGAACATAGAGAATACCTACCATAATTAATCTTGCAGAAACTATATTATAAATAGATGTAATACTTTGAGATTAATTATGAAGATATATAAGAGAGTACAATTGATATCAACTCATACAAGAACTGCATGTTCTTATAGAGGAATATTATACGCGTTTTCTCTCGTCGGTGCATGCATTATAAGTTCAGAATAATAATTATAGGTTGAAAATAAATACTGGAGGAATAAATGTGAGAAGCAAATGCATGTGCTGAGCCTATGTTTTGTCCTTGAAAGTACAATTTATTCCTGTATGGTTCTCATGCCGGTGCAAAAATGAAAACTAAGTTCTGATTATTTTGTTTGACTCCGTATATAGCGGGTCTAGGTCGGGTCTGGATCCAATATATTGAATACTGAATACGGATTCGGGTTGGAAAACTCAGCCTTGACCATGTGTATATGTCATTGGTTGGGCTCATGACCATTTGCACATTTGGACTATGGGTGAAAGTGTATCGGGTTTGATCCAGACTCAATCGAACCCAACCCAGTTTTTCTGACGACTCACATATCACTGCTTGAATCCGTTTGGGCAGGTTTATCTTCCATTAAAAAACTTTTCGGCCGGGTTTGGGTAAATTAACCGTGTATTTAAAACCGCTTATGCCCAAACTTGTCCAGCCCGAAACTGCTTTAATAATCTAGCCAACAAATGCAAAGACCTGTAAGTTTCAATACTTGTAAACATGAATCTTGTCTTAGGGTTTTTTTAATATTGTATAAAATTTATGAAATTTTGTAAGTTGCTGATAGCTTCTATACTATTTTGTAATTTTTTTATAATATTTAATGAACTTTTTCGTGGTTCATAAAACTTGACCCGGCCATTGAAACCCGAAACTTACATAAAACCTGCCTGAGTTCGGGTATATAATATTGCAAGACTTGATAGGTTTGGGCGGGATTTGGGGTTTAGGATTAAAATTTTAAGTGGGGTACAAAATTGTTGAAAAATCCGTCCAACACGACCCGATTTAACCCTAATTTGGAGTGAAATTCATGTTTAAATTACAACTTGATGGAGGCTGTGATCTCCTTCACATGTTGTCCTCCGTCGATCCTGTGATGGCGGTCTTTAAACGTTGGGATTTGGTTTGGGAGTTGTTGAGCGTGTGGATCTCAATGGGTTGGTGTTGACGCCGAGCTATATGCAAATGAAGTCTTGGGGTGGGTGACCACCAAAGGACCCTCCGACGATCAAGTTAGTGCCGAGAAATAGGTGCAGAGTAACGGCGTATTGGAATGAGTTCGAGTTACCAGAGTCGTCTGAGAGAGGGGTTTATATAGTGGTCGCGTGGAGCGAGCAAGCGCGAGATAATCGCTGTCAGTTACGCCCCTGCGTTATCCTCGCATTAATGGCGGGATACGTCCATTAATGGGGAGACACGCTAGCATAGGACACGGAACGTGGGGAGGCGGATATCTCGCCCTGGCGAGATACGCGGAATCGTTGTGGGGGCGCTTGGGTTCCGCATTCTCGGTTGATCGGGAAAGTCGAGGAAGCTCGGCCTGTTAGATGGCTCGGAGACGAGCAGGGAGACCGAGAAAGCTCGACCTGTCAGATGGTTCGAAGACGAGCAAGGAGGCCAAGGAAGCTCGGCCTGTCAGATGGCTTGGAGACGAGCAGGGAGACCGGGGAAGCTCGGCCTGTCAGATGGCTCGGAGACGAGCTGTTGGTTGTTTACTAGGTGAAGGTGGAAAGTACTCAGGGAGGTCTGTTCCCCTCCGAACGACGGCGCGACGCGTGGTCGTCTCGCCTGAGGCTCGGGACAGATGCTAATCGGTTCTATCCGTCTACCTCTCCGAAGATGCCAAGTTGATTTATGGCACCGTATACGAAGGTTTAAACGGATGCGTCCGATGTAGCAGACTTCGTCAGATTCCCCCTCGCTTGAGGGGTTTTTGATTGTGGGGACGCTCTTCCCTGCAGGCGCAAGCCCCTGCAGTTAATTACGCTACCGCATCGCGGTAACCACTTTCTCCTTCTCCAGATGGTCACTTCGTGTCGTGTGTGTTTATTTTATGTTTAGTTGCCCGTGGATTGTATACGGAGACTGAGTTATGTCGTCGCCCGTAGGGCGTGGACTAGTCCAAATCCGTATTATCTTAGATTTGGGTTTGGGGTTTGGGTTTAAGGATACGTTAGCCTCATTTGAGACTAAGATCGACTTAAACGTTTGTTAAGGATACGTTAGTCTAGTTTTTAGACTAAGATCAACCTAACGGGATCGTTTAGATCCAACAAGAGAGCAATAAAAAGGGGGGCTCTGTTGTTTAGTTTAGTAACATTACGGTCGGTGGGTAGTTTAAGGACATTGCGGTCCATGGGTAGTTTAAGGACATTGCGGTCCAATGTTAGTTTTAAGACGTTGCGGCCAAGGTTAAGGACCTTATAGTCCGTGGATTTAGGGACTCCACAATCCGTTGTTAGTTTTAAGACATCACGGTCAAGGTTAAGGACCTCATAGTCCGTGGATTTAGGGACTCCACAATCCGATGTTAGTTTTAAGACATCACGGTCAAGGTTAAGGACCTCATAGTCCGTGGATTTAGGGACTCCACAGTCCGTATCAATATGTGGTCATCGGGACCCGTCACCTCTTTGAAGACGTTGAGGAATTACAACGCCACGTATCAAAGGAGTGAAGAGATGTACCCTTGAACCGAGGTAGATTAAATAATCTTTGGCCCAATTTGGAACCAAGACCAATTAATTATATTATGAGCCCGTTGGCTCAGTTGAATTTGAATTGAGGACTTATGGCCAGCTTGGGCTAAGTCCAATCATGTTTAGGATATTGGCCCTCTGTTGGTCCATTAGAGGAGAGGCTTTGCCTCTGGATATTTAGCCAATTGGGCTGAAATTAGTGTCAAACACTAGGGCAAGTCAGTGTTAGACACTAGCAACAGGGATCTCAAATTAGTGTTAAACACTAAGATAATCAGTGCTAAACACTGGTGGCAGAGATTTTAATTTGGTGTCGAACACTAAGAAAATTAATGTTAAACTCTGTCAACGGAGATTTAATTTAGTGTTAAAGACTAAAAAATTCAGTGTCAAACACTGCAAGGAAGCTCTTTAATTAGTGTTGAACACTAAGGCAAAACAGTGTTTAACACTGGGCTCAAGGGTTCCAATTTAATGTTAAACACTAGGGCAAGAGGGGTCACGTGATAACACGTGAGGGCACCCTCCCTTTATTTTATTCTGTCAAAAGCATTGAATACTTTGGAGCATCACGTGCTGTCACGTGATGGGCATCTTGGTGCTTGTATGTTAAAACTTCCGCCAAGGGTCACGTGGGTCACGTGAGGTACTGCCTCAAAGAGCCCTTTTCTGTGGATCTTTTCGGGGGTCACGTGGTAGCACGTGACCCTGCCTCTTTGTATGTTTTTTTTTTGGAAGATCTGTTAATCCCTTTAAGAATTAAATTCTTCGCAGGGTTGAACCCTAACAATAATTTCTTGGGGAATTAAATTCTTATTTCCTTCTGAAGATTTATATTCTGTCATAGAGTTGAACTCTGAATTTTCTGTAGGAATTAAATCCTCATATATGTGAAGAACTGCATTCTATCATAGGGTTAAACCCTAATAACAGCATTAAGGAATTAAGTTCCCATTCTCTTTTAGAGAATTATTCTGAGGAATGAGGTTCTGTCATAGGGTGAAACCCTAATTTCTTCTTTCTTAAGAGAATTAAATTCCTGTTATTTTAACAGAACTAAGTTCTTAACTAGGGTTAAACCCTGATTAAATTCCCATAACATAGGGTTAAACCCTAATTTTATTTTAAAGGAATTAAATTCCTATAGTTCTGTGAGAATTAAATTCTCAAGCTTTCATTCCCTCTCTATGCTTTGGATCTGCATGGCAGGATCTCAACCCAATGAGAATTAAATTCTCAATTCAAGGGGAGATGTGCACTTTACAGATCCTCCACTAAAGAGAGAACTATGTTCTTCTGTTTAATATCAGAGTTAAACTCCGTTGAGAATTAAATTCTCTTTTAAGGCCTTCCCTTTCTTACCTAAGATTTTCTTTTGCAGAAGATCCAAATTCCTCCAAAGTATCAAGGCTCTATTTTTCTCTCTATGTTATCGATCCCTCTGCATATATCCCTCTCTGTGTGTCTCTTGGCTCCTATTTATAGGAGAAGCAGCAAAATCAATTAGTTTTTGATGAATCTTTCATCGAGAGATTTGATTTGTATTCACCATTCGTTTGGGCCTTTGGATTATTAGGTGAATTTTATTCACCATTGGATTTTAAATCCAGAGATTTTCCTTTGTTATTTCGATTAGATTTTAAGGGAAAATCTTTCCAAGTTCAAGATTTTTCCATAGATAGGTGATAATTAATCACCTTTAAATTTTTAGTTCAATCGGTTCCAAATAATCATTTTCCTTTGGAAAGATTTGAGTGATCTCTTCAGAATTTGATTCTGTTAAATAAATAGGCTTTGAAAGCCGGTCACGTGTGGCCACGTGACCCTTGGTCACGTGTAGGCACGTGACCCCCTGGAACGAGCTTTTTTCTCCTTTCTGCGCTCTGTCTTCTAGCCGCTGTTCAACCGTCACGTGCCAACACGTGACCCCTGGTCACGTGTGAGCACGTGACCCTTCCTGAAGCCTTTTCTTTGATTTATTCAAGGAGCTGAATCTGCTTTTGCCGCTGCTTTTAGTTGTCACGTGCCAACACGTGACTGCTGGTCACGTGCTAGCATGTGATGCCTCTTCCGTAACTTTCCTGATTTTAAATCAGGAAACAAATGCCCCCACAGTGTTGTTCTCATGTGTCTGCACGTGAGTGCAACGCTGTCACTTTTGTGACCGCTGGATCTGCTTTGGAGAGTAGGGTAGACGAGACGTCCTTTCAGAAGCGCCTTCACTTTTTCATGTCCTTCCTTTCAAACCTTTCTTTTAAGAATTTGATTCTCGTTCTCAGAGCTTAGTTCTCTGTTGTGTCTGTGCAGTACCGCCTTATTTTCCAATCAAAGGCTAGTGCTCACGTGTTGCGCATGCAGGGATCTGCTTGATGGGGACGTTTCATTTCCCTAACCTGATTCCAATACGTCGTTGGATTTCATTTCCAACGCTTTCCCCTTCTTTCCGGGCTTTGAGAATAGTCCCACCATACACAACATTTTTTGTGCATAGCATTAAATGCTCCCCTTTATAACCTGAACCCATGCCTTACTTCTTTTCTTCACAGAGAAACCCATTCATACCTTAAGGTGGTCATCTTTGAGAACCCGATCAATCGTCATGGCTTGCAATCATCCCCATGCTCGTCGGCAACCATGGGAGGTGCCCCTTGAGGAGATAATCCCTCGCTTCGCTGCGCGGCTGGCAGATCCCCTTCTCACCGACGCTCAATGTGACACGGTGATGTACGAGCTACTGACTCGTCGGGGCTCTCCTCTTCCCATGGGTTCCATTTGGCTCCGGATGATCCTCCTGTCTGTGCTTGCCGATATACCCCCCATCCGGTGGAGATGACTTCGGCGATCCTTGATGTGGCGGAGGACAAGCTTGAGTGCTTTCACGAGGCTTGTCTAATCACTCAGGCTCTGAAGGATCACTCGGTTCATATACTGAGTCAGATAAGAGCCCGCCGGGCCGTCATGTCTGCTTTCGCTGATGAGCATGGCTCCAACCGATGGGGAGCGACTCCTCGCGAAAACCGTCGTTTTGACGTGCTGGAGAAAGCAGAGAGGGAGATGGAGAATTTTGTGTTTTGCTTTGTTAACCCTTGCATTTCTGATCCCTTGTTTGGTGATCTTTTCCCGGTAGTGTAGTATGTTTGAATCAATGTACTCCTTTTATCATTGGCGGTTTGCATGCTTTCTGTTGAATTTTCATGTTTGTCAGATAGTCGTACGTGTGTCTTGCTTGCGTAAACGAGCTGCATGTTTTTCTCATGAGAATTTTCTTTAATTGCGAGCACCATCGTTACGTGGGATGCGCGTCAGTGCCTCGGGTAACACTTCCTTTTAAACATTCGTACAGTTGCAAATGCGTGCCTGATAGGATACAGATCAGAAACTTTCCTCGTTATCTCCCGTATCGGGTGGTTTGTGCTGGCTTTAGATCAAGTATTGTTGTCGAAGGGAGGTTTATAAATGAAGACATATTTTTCTCTTCAATGGTGTGTCCCTTTTCTATTGAATGTGTTCTGCGGACAATTTATCTTAATCTCTTTGCAGGGCAGCGATGGCTTAGGATTCAGGGTTAAGATCTGCTTCCTAAGACTTTTGCACTTTATGAGCCACGAGGGTCTCATAAAGAGGTTTTTTTTTCTCCCTACAGGTCTAGAGGATCCCATAGGTGTGAGTCCTTCTTAAGAATCGTGAGGATTCTTAAGCGGGTTTTTCCTTGAGAGTCATAAGGATCTCAGAAGAGAGTTTTTCTTCCTACAGGTCGTGAGGACTTGCAAGTGCTGGATGTGGTCACCCTTATCCGTGTTTCACGGGGTCAGGGGTTGCTCAAGGCATCGTAGTTTAAAGACGTCGCGGTCAAGGTTAAGGACCTCATAGTCCGTGGATTTAAGGACTCCACAGTCGGATATTAGTTTTAAGACATTACGGTCAAGGTTAAGGACCTCATAATCTGCGGATTTAAGGACTCCACAGTCCGATGTTAGTTTTAAGACATCACGGTCAAGGTTAAGGACCTCATAGTCCGTGGATTTAGGGACTCCACAGTCCGGTGTTAGTTTTAAGACATCACGGTCAAGGTTAAGGACCTCATAGTCCGTGGATTTAGGGACTCCACAGTCCGGTGTTAGTTTTAAGACATCACGGTCAAGGTTAAGGACCTCATAGTCCGTGGATTTAGGGACTCCACAGTCCGATGTTAGTTTTAAGACATCACGGTCAAGGTTAAGGACCTCATAGTCCGCGGATTTAAGGACTCCACAGTCCGATGTTAGTTTTAAGACATCATGGTCAAGATTAAGGACCTCATAGTCCGTGGATTTAGGGACTCCACAGTCCGATGTTAGTTTTAAGACATCACGGTCAAGGTTAAGGACCTCATAGTCCGTGGATTTAGGGACTCCACAGTCCGTAGTTTGGTTGCAGGGTCCCGTCACCTCTCTGATGACGTTGAGGAATTACAACGCCGCGTATCAAAAGAGTGAAGAGATGTACCCTTAAACCAAGGCAGAATCCGTGGGGAATCGGGGTGGTTGATTGTTAGTTTTAAGACGTTACGGTCGAGGTTAAGGACATCATAGTCCGTGGATTTTAGGGACTCCACAGTCCGGTGTTTGCTCTGGATGCTTCACACGGGTTCACTGCCGTGCTTGGCGAGGACCAGGCTCCACTCTGAATGCTTCACACGGGTTCACTGCCGTGCTCCACGAGGACCAGGATCCGCTCTGGACGTTTTCCACGGGGTCAAAGAGTGACGTTATCCGTGTTCCACGTAACCAGGAATTTTGCACTAGATGCTTCACACGGGTTCACTGCCATGCTTGGCGAGGACTAGGCTCCGCTCTGGATGCTTCACACGGGCTCACTGCCATGCTCCGCGAGGACCAGGATCCGCTCTGGACGTTTTCCACGGGGTCAAAGAGTGACGTTATCCGCGTTCCACGTAACCAGGAATTTTGCATTAGATGCTTCACACGGGTTTACTGCCGTGCTTGGAGAGAACTAGGCTCCGCTCTGGATGCTTTACACGGGTTCACTGCCGTGCTCCGCGAGGACCAGGATCCGCTCTGGACGTTTTCCACAGGGTCAGAGAGTGACGTTATCCATGTTCCACGTAACCAGGAATTTTGCACTAGATGCTTTACACGGGTTCACTGCCGTGCTCGGCGAGGACTAGGCTCCGCTCTGGATGCTTCACACGGGTTCACTGCCGTGCTCCGCGAGGACCAGGATCCGCTCTGGACATTTTCCACGGGGTCAAAGAGTGACGTTATCCGCGTTCCAGGTAACCAGGAATTTTTCACTAGATGCTTCACACGGGTTCACTGCCGTGCTTGGCGAGGACTAGGCTTCGCTCTGGATGTTTTCCACGGGGTCAAAGAGTGACATTATCCGTGTTCCACGTAACCAGGAATTTTGCACTAGATGCTTCACACGGGTTCACTGCCGTGCTTGGCGAGGACTAGGCTCCGCTCTGGATGCTTCACACGGGTTCACTGCCGTGCTCCACGAGGACCAGGATCCGCTCTGGACGTTTTCCACGGGGTCAAAGAGTGACGTTATCCGCGTTCCACGTAACCAGGAATTTTGCTGATTGTATCCGCATTTCACGGGATGGAGGTTTGACTATTGGCGATATGTATATCACCGAGCCATGGAACTGGGAGTTGCCGCTGTTCCGCTTAGCTTAAAGTTGTGTCCGTTGTTACGAGGCGAGTGCTGAGATGATCTCTAAGTCGTTCGCGGCCCGTCGAGATTTTGCTTCTTCTTATAATGAAACTTGGAGGAGAAGTATGATCCCTTTTTTGTTTACGCCCTTAGATTGTATACAGGGTGTGATGGAACATCACCTGTAGGGCATAAATTAAAACTCTCTTTTTTTTACTTATTTTATTTCTCTTTACGCGATGCTCTATCATTTCAGCTTTTATATCGTGAAGGTCGCGATTGCCCCATCATTTCGGCTATTTTTCGCGGTGCCCAATCATTTCGGCTATTTATTTATTTTCTACTCGCTGCTTTTTATTGCGAGTTACCCCATCATTTCGGCTATTTGCATACATTTTTACTTGCTGCTTTTTTATTGCAAGTTGCCCCATCATTTCGGCTATTTTTTATGGATACATTTTTACTTGCTGTTTTTTATTGCAAGTTGCCCCATCATTTCGGCTATTTTTTATGCATACATTTTTACTTGCTGTTTTTTTATTGCAAGGTGCCCCATCATTTCGGCTATTTTGTAGGCATGTGTGGCTTGCTAACCTTTTCGCTGCAAGCTTGGGTTTTAGACGCCTCTTTCGGCATCAGCATCGCTACCACTGGGATATTGCCAGGAGCGAATCATCATTTGCCTCTGTCGATGTTGAACAAAGGTGGCTTAGCAAACAGGGTTAGGGTCCTGTCGACTAAGACTTTTGACTTCATGAGCCGTAAGGGTCTCACAAAGGTATTTCTCTCTACAAGTCGTGAGGATCTTGTAGGTGTATTTTCTCCCTAGGAATCGTGAGGATTCCTAAGTGTATGTTCCTCTGCAAGTCGTAAGGATCCTACAAGAGGGCTTTCTCCTTATAGGTCGAGAGGACCTACAACGGTTGCTCACCATATGGACATATCCCTAGTCACGGGTGGGACTTTGCTGGGGAAATGTTTATTCGCGCCCGTGGATTGTATACAAGGGTCAGTATTGAGCCGCTTGTAGGGCAATGTCGAAGGTTGGGGGGGATTTGCTTAAGAACAGGTTTAGGTTTCTGTAACTTAAGACTTTCAAATCTCATGAGCCGTAAGGGTCCCATAAGAGAATTCTCCTTACGAGTCGTGGGGATCTCACAAGTGTATTTTCTCCTTAGGAATCGTGGGGATCCCTAAGTGTGTCGTTCCCTTGTGAGTCGTAAGGATCCCACGCGGGTGGTTTCTCCTTACAAGGTCGAGAGGATCTTGTAAGTGTCTTTTAACGAGGTTGCGCCCTTTCGGGTTTTCACAAACACTCGCCGGTAGTCCTGCTGTTTTTACTCACGGAGCCCTTTCGGGTTTTCATCCGTGCCCCTTCTGCTTATGGACATACTGTCTTTTTTTTTATCCTTTTTCTCTTTTTTTTTACAAGGTCGCGCCCTTTCGGGTTTTCACGAACACTTGCCGGTAGCCCTGCTGTTTTTACTCACGGAGCCCTTTCGGGTTTTCATCCGTGCCCATTTTGCTTATAGACATACCTTTTTTTATTTTATTTTATTTTTATATATTTTTTTTCTCTTTTTTTTATTCATCTTGTCAGCCTAAGGATGCTGCGGTAGTAGTTTAGGGACGTTTCGGTCCGTCGTTAGTTTAAGGACGTTTCGGTCCGTCGTTAGTTTAAGGACATTTCGGTCCGTTCAGGGGAAGGCCGGCTACTGCTTATAAAGTCTGAGCTTAGGAAGATAGCGAGCGGACATAGTCGTCGTCATCTATCATTGACCTAGGCTGTGGCTCATTAAGCGTAGTATTTCTTTAGGAAGCGGCCGTTTATTGGCCTGAAAGGCCTTTCACCGTGCATGTCCATGAGTAGATAGGCTCCACCCTGGTAGACCTTGTCTATGATGTACGGGCCTTCATAGTTCGGCTCAAATTTTCCCCGCTTGGCACGATTGGGGATCATAGGTCTTTTGACCACTAGTACGAGTTCGCCTTGGCGGAATGTCCTCGGCCTGGTCAATCTTTCGTACGAGCGCGTCATCTTTGCTTTATAGGCCTCTAGATTTTGTTGCGCTATGAGCCGGGTTTCATCGAGGGCATCAAGCTCCACAAGCCGAAGGTGAGCATTTTCTTCGTCCGTCAGCTCGTAGTGGACTGCCACTCGTAGAGAAGGTAACTCTATCTCAAGGGGGAGCATTGCTTCCGTCCCAAATACCAACGCGTACGGCGTTGTGTTCGTGGCCGTCTTGAACGTAGTTCGATAGGCCCAAAGGGCCTCTTGCAGCCTCTCGTGCCAGTCTTTCTTATTTCGGGACACCTTCTTTTTTATGATCTTTGTTAAGGTCTTATTGAAGGCCTTGGCCAGACCGTTAGCTCGTGGATTGTAAACTGAAGAATATCTCCAGTCTATATTGTGCTGCTGCGCGAAACGGCTAATTTTATGGCTTCTGTAGGCTGGCCCGTTATCGAAGATAATCCGCCGTGGAGTTCCAAACCGATAGATGACGTGCGCCTTGAAGAAGTGGAGGATATTCTCCGTCTTCACTTCCCTCAGCAGTACTGCTTCTGCCCATTTGGAGAAGTAATCAGTTGTCGCAAGGATGAAACGATGTCCCCGGGACGATGCTGGTTCGATGGGGCCGACTATGTCAGTCCCCCACATTTCGAATGGCCAGCTAGCCACCGTCGGATGTAGTGGATTCGGATGCTGGTGGATGAAATCCCCATGGATTTGGCATGAGTGGCATTGCTTCGCATATTCGAGGCAGTCCTGGATCATCGTGGGCCAATAGTAACCCATCCGTTTAATTTTTAACTTCATCTTCGGGCCTGCTTGATGAGAACCACAGATTCCGTCATGAACCTCTTGAACGACTCTTTCTGCTTCGTCAGGTCCTAAACACTTCAGCCACAGAGAATCAAACAACCTCTTATACAGAGTATCATTGACGAAAGCGAAAGATAAAGCTCGTTTCATGAGCTGATGTCTTGAGGACGCTTCTTCGGGGATTCGGTGGGACTTAAAGTAGTCTATGAAGACTTCTCTCCAGTCCTCAGCCTTCTCACGGTCTTTTATTTGTAGGGTCGTTTGCTCAGTCGATCCTTTTTCTTCGTATGATTCGGGAGATATCTCTGCTGGGGCGAGCACTCGACGGCTTTGTACCATGATTTTGACGTCATCAAGGTTCTCGTCAGCCAGTTCTTTAGCGAGCTTAGCTAGCGCGTCTGCTCTGCTATTTTCCGCACGTGGTATGCTTTCCAAAGTGTAGGAGGGAATTTGGGTCAATAGTTGTTGCACCTTTTCGCCGTACTTCACCAACTCCGGTTTGCATGTTTGGTAGTCACCATTTACTTGACTAACGACCAGTTGAGAATCCCCGTATATAAGGAGATCTTCAATTCCCATGTCAATGGCGATCTCGAGGCCCGCTATCAAAGCTTCGTATTCGGCTTCATTGTTCTTTCTCGATTCCGTTAAGGAGAAAGCAAAGCGCATTATCCCTCCTTGTGGGGTTACGAAGATAAGGCCTACTCCCGATTTGATTATGGGGGTACATTGTTTGCGCTTCTTCATGGAAGAGCCCCATCAAAATAGAGTTCCCATCGGGTATCACCGCCGCTGATCGCATCAAATGCATGTTCGTCGGGCAAATCGCAGTTCAGAGGAGAACCGGCAGGTACTGGATGCTCAGCAAGGAAGTCGGCAATGGCCTGGCCTTTCACTGCCTTGAGAGGTCAATACGTTATCGAGAACTCCATCAAGAGTAGAGCCCATTTAGCGAGTCGACCTGTCAATATAGCCTTTGACATCAAATATTTAAGAGGGTCCACCTTCGAGATGAGACGGACTTCGTGTGCCAATGCATAATGCCTGAGCTTTGTTATCGCAAAGATCAACGCCAGGCAGTGTTTTTCAGTGGGAGAGTAATTGCTTTCTGCCCCCAGCAGAACTCGACTTAAGTAGTAGAGTGCCCTTTCTTTTCCCTGGTCATTCTCTTGCGCCCATAATGCGCCTAAAGAACCTTCTAGGGCAGTTGTATAAAGAATGAGAGACTTTCCCTTGACCGGCGCAGCCAACACTGGAGGGTTCTGCAGGTACTGCTTGATCTCGTCCAGTGCGCCTTGGCATTTGTGATCCCAAACGAATGGAGTTCCCTTCTTCATCAGGTGGCTGTAAGGACGGCACTTGCCTGAAAGATTGGCGATAAACCGCCGGATGTATTCGAGCTTCCCTTGGAGAGACCGCAACTGTTTGAGGGTTCTTGGCGGAGGCATTTCCATGATCGTCTTGATCTTAGATGGATCTATTTCGATACCTCGGTGTCGGATGATGAATCCCAAGAATTTACCCGAGGAGACTCCGAACGCGCATTTGAGGGGATTCATCTTCAAATTATATTGCCGAAGGCATTGAAATACAGTCTTCAGATGCTCTAAATGCTCTTCGAATGACATGCTCTTCACTACGAGGTCATCAATATAGCACTCGACGATGTCATGTATGAGATCATCGAAGATCTTTGTCATGGCCCTTTGATAGGTAGCACCGGCGTTCTTGAGACCAAAGGGCATAACCTTGTAGCACAATATACCCAAAGGGGTCCGGAAAGCGGTGTGCTTCTGGTCTTCGGGATGCATCTTTATCTGATTGTACCCTGATGAACCGTCCATAAAGGAGAAAACCTCGTGAGTGGACGTGTTATCTATCATTAGCTCGGTTACCGGTACTGGGAAATCGTCCTTCGGGCAGGCTTTATTGAGATCCTTGAAATCCACGCATATGCGCACCGTCCCATTTTTCTTCATTACCGGGACAATGTTGGCAATCCAGTCAGGATATTGGACTTCTTGGATAAATCCAGAATCGATCAGCTTCTTGACTTCGGCGTTGATGCTCATCTCAAGCTCGAACCGCATCCTTCTCGGCGCCTTCTTGACTGGCTTGATATCCGGGGATATTGCTAATTTATGCACAGCAATCTCCGGATCTAATCCCGGCATCTCGGAATAGTTCCACGCGAAGCAATCTTTGTGCTGTAGAAGCACGTCTTTTAATGCAGCCACCCTTTCTTCAGATAGCCGCTCACTGACGAATGTCGGTCGCGGATCGTCTGCCGATCCCAACTCAATCTTCTTGAGGTTATCTGCAGTAGTATGTATGTCATCTTCCAGTTCTTTCGGAGCCGGTGGAAATTCTGAGATTACCTCCTTGTCATTGTTTTCGAAGAACCAAGGGAGCTCATCTATGTCTTCGGGCTCTTCTTTTAATATCGAAATCATGTAACAGGTGCGAATCCGCTTCCAAGATTGAGGTGGATCCGGTTCTGCTCTTGCGGCTTTAGGTTCGTGCTTTTGTGGCGGCGTTACCTTCCAGCTGTTGGATAAAGCAAATCTGCCTTGTTGGTACTGGTCTTCGACCCAGTTCTTGAAGGTGAAGCAGTCTTCGATAGGGTGTCATATGGCTCGGTGATAAGAGCAATAGCCCGGATAAGAAACTTAGTTAACTTGCTCAGGGTGCTTAGACTCCGGAAGTGCGATCATTTGATGTTTTATAGCGAGCTCGAGTAACTTCTTCATCTTGTCTCGGGGGAAGGAATACGCTCGACTCATCTTCTTCATGAGGGACAAATCCGGGCCGCGCAATACTCGATCACATAACTCTCTAATCCTGCGTCGTTGTTGTCGGCTCATCTTTCTGCTTCTTGATTTATTTCTGCCTCTGCGTCGGGCCTTTTGTACAACGGGTTGACAAGGAGGAGCATCTTTGTCTTTTGCAGCCTGTTGAAACAAACGTTGCGTCCTGGCCTTCTCGTAGATGGCCATCTCGCGGTTGTGGTCTTCCCGAGCCTTTTGACCTGCTTTCCTGATAAGCTTGTCCACTTGTTCTTCAAATGATGAACTCGGCACTTCGATTGCGGGATCTAGTTTTGATGAAGGGTTGGCATTGCTGGACAGGGCATTTTCCTCCTCATCGAAGTTATATATGGCGTAGCTGCCGTGGGCTCGCTCCCATTTCTCGGATCTCACATATCCAAGCCCAAGCGTTTCCATTCTCCCGTTGGGCAATTTGCGCTGAGTCCCAGGGACATTCCAAATCTTGTTGTAGAACCGAGCTTTTCGAACAGTCTGTTTTAAGGGTATTCCTTGGCTCTTCAAAAGCCTCTTTAGTCCATTTGTGTAATATCGAGTCAAACGGATAGGTTGGAGGCTGTCGAGTGTAGCGTCCGCGCCATGCCATATCTCTTTCTCCACTCTCGTCTCTGCGGATTGGTAGAATAGGATCACCTTTTCACCCTTTCGCCTGGGAGGGACGTAAAACTTCTACAGGTCCTGCACATTGTGAGCTTGAAGTGCGTCAAGATCCTTGTAGTGTTTCCGCGGCACCATGGTGATTCGCAAACTCTGATCATCACTAAGGGATGCCTGTATTGACGGCCGACTGGAGAACACGACATTAACTTCATCTTCTGAGTCACTTCCGAAGATCAACATGGGGGCGGACGTTCCCGGGTTGTTGCGTCGAGACGGCCCAGCATAAACTATATCTTCTTCTTCTTCGGTATCGCTCCCGAAAATAGGGATGGTGGCGACGACTTTGTTCTCCGGCTTGCGACACTTTTCTGTATCCTCGAAGTCTGGCAAAAAGTACTTTGCATCTTCGTCCTTACGGACTTCGTTCACGGAAAATGGGTTCAGCTCACCTGTTACGGTATACTCAAAACCATCCTTGAAGTACTTCATACACTGATGCTGTGTAGAAGGGATGATGTTGTACTCGTGTAATCAAGGACGACCGAGCAAGGCGTTGTAGCAAGTCTTGGCGTCAATGACGTGAAACTTGATGTCCGTGACGAGCAGTCCGAAGCGTAATGTTAGTATTACAGATCCGAGAGTCCGTGATGACTGGGAGTCGAAACCAGAGATGGTAATTTTGTCACGGGCGAGATGTTGTACGCTCATGCAGATTTCCTTCAACACCCGAACATTAAGGAAATTGACGGAGGATCCATTATCCACCAGGATCTTGCCTATCTTGATATCATGGCAGTATCCAGCGATATATAGGGGACGGTTGTGGTCACTCGTCCTGAGGAGAAGGTCTTCGTCACCGAAAGTGATGTCGGCCGTGTGCACTTCCTCCAGTTCATCCTTCATCCTTTCCGCGGCGAGGAAGGCTTGGAATTGCTTGGGCTTTTGTAACGCCTTGATTAATGAGTCTCGCGCTTCTTTGGATAATAGGAGGGCATCGAGAATGCTGAGCTGAGAAAGTAGCTTCCTTAGGTGCGCCAGGATGTTGTAGTCCACCTTACCCTTCCTGGGAGGGTCCTTGGCAGTCAGCTCTTTCATGACTTGGTCATCTAAGGTGATATCCCCAGTGACCTTCTCCTTTCCCTTATCTTTTCTATTTGCGGGCCCGAGATTCTTTTCCGGGAGCGTGCGACTGCGCAGCTGAATGTTTTCGCAGGCTTCTGGTTCTTCCTCTTTCCCTAAAATGGATTCTTTAAAGAGAGGGCCCGGAGCCATTTCTTCATCAGAGTCGCTCCCAAAGGTGAGAACTTGTGACCCCCCGGCGTTAACCATGTAACAGTTGCCAGTAGTTCTATTGTGCCCGTCGGCAGTACTTCTTCGTTCCCGACGAGTCTTGCGTTTCATGCGCTTAAAATGTTGCCGATGAGCAACATATCCCTGCCACCATATCCTGAAGGCGTCGCACTCTTCCGTAGGGTGTGAAATTTTCCGATTATATGTGCAATAATAAGGGTGCTTCTCCGCCCCATTGAGCGTGTTTTCTTCCGAGGGTGGTAGCTTCATTCCCATTGACATGGCTTTGGCAAACCTTTTCCTCGTCTTGAATATCTTTTTGTCTGCCTCGGATGCCTTTTGATCTGGCGGGAGTGCTTCGACTCTTTCGTTTAATCTCCTGCGTTTGGCTCCTTCTGATGCGGCCATCTCACGCTCCTAGTCGGTTTTACTTTTCAAACGAATCTCGTCTAGAAAGGCGTCGATCATTTTGTCTGTTGGCCACACAAGCTCCGGTTCAGGCTCTGCCCCCAGTTTCTTAGTGCCAGGAGTTTTTTCATCGTCCGTAAACGAGTGGGAGATCACATGACAACTTGCCACATATCCCTCGGATTCATCCGATGAGCTCTCTCCATCATCTTCCTCCTGAAAGACGTGGTTGAGGAACTCATGTAGCATGACGGGAATCCGCGCCTTTTGATTGTACTCCTCCAGCGCGTCAATCTGTTTCTGTAAATCCGTGCGCTTGTCTCCAGGCTCCACGGGCTTCTTAGATTGCTTCTTCTTTTTCTTCGAAGATTTTGACGGTTGGGTGTGAGTACTCGGGCCATCACCACGAATCTTTGTAATTGGGCGCGGCTTCAACATCCCTTCGATGATTTGAGGTTCAAGCGGGTTCTTCCATTCGACTGCTGGGCACGTATGAAGATCACTCGGCATTTTTCTGGTTTTAGCCGATAGCACGACTTCCCATGGAGCTTCCTCAATGAAAGAACAGGTTGCCCCCGGTGTGTCTGCTCTCTTAGGAGTATGCGGCTGTGGCGGACTCACCTTCCACTTTTCGGATAGTGCGAACTTCCCCTGGAGGTATTGATCTTCAATCCATCCTTTGAAAACGAAGCAATCCTCAATCGGATGGCTTACCGTTTGATGGTAAGGGAAATAGTTGGGGTTATTCACCTCAGTGGGTTGTGGCGGTCGCCTTGGATTTGGCAGGTTTATAAGTCTGTTGCGTACTGCCAGCTCGAATAACCGTTTTGTCTTATCCCGCAGGAACGAGTAGGGGCGCTTCATCTTCTCATTATAATACCGGCGTATTTCTTCCAGTTGATCCGCCATCTTTGGGGCACTAAGTTGCTGCTGAGCATTCGCGACGAAGGTCGCCTTTCCTTTACCCTTGTCACTCCGAGGCTCCGGCTTCGGAGGAGACGGTCTGTGACCCATCTGGTCCATCTGGGCCAACTTGTCGATCAAAGCCTGAAACGTGGTCGGCTTAAAGAACATCATAAACTGGGAGATGGTTGCATGAGGGTCTAGGGTTCCCACAAACATGCCCACCGCGGGCGCTTCCTCAATGCGTTGTTCGCATTTCGACCACAAATTTCTCCAGCGTATAGCATACTGGACCCACGTTTCGCCTGATTTTACCCTGGCATTAATCAATGCCGTTATTGGAGTGCGTTCGCTGGCGCTCGCGAATCGCTGAGTGAATAGCAACTCCATTTCAGCGAACGTCTTGATAGAATCGTTCGGGAGTTCCGAATACCATTCAAACGCTGTTTCTGATAAGCTGCCCACGAACTGGCAAAGCAACAGTTTATCGTCACCGCCGGTGTTACCGTAAAGGGCCCTGAACTGCGCAACATGTTGGTGGGGATTGCCGGTCCCCTTATACACGTGGAATTTTGGTATTGTATAACCCGGCGGATATTTAATTTGGTCGTACCAGCTCGGATATGGTCGCCCCGTTTTTACGACTTGACCAGCTGCCTCAGTCGCCTGATGAACCCGGATTTGCTGGGTTATATAGTCGTCCAAGTCAGCCTTAAAGATTGTCTCCTCCTTGGCCGTTGAGAGAGACGGTGGTGGATTTGACGTTTCTCCCCTGTCGTCTTTAAGGACGATCGGAAAATCCTCAGCAGGTGGGTCTTGTTGGATCATCATTCCCACCATGTCCTGGAATAAGTGGGCTATCTGCTTTATATTGCCCGCTTGTTCCGCAGCCTCTTTATCTTTCTTTTCCAATATTCTCCGAAGGAACTCAGCGTCAGTTTCCTGTTCTTGTTGCTGATCCGAGGATGCCTCGGGGCTTTCTTTCGGCCCAGTAAGCGCGGCCATTGCAATCATCATTTCCTGGAGCTTTTGCTTTTGCTGTTGCTCCTAAGCTTTGGTTGCTGACCGTATAAGCGGTCTATGACCTGTAGACGCACGGCTGTCTTCCTTCCCCGACGCCATGTATACAGTGTGGACCATCCTGCCCCCAACCTTAGGGCGTCTGGGTTCAGCGCTTTTAGCTCTCGTTGCAGGCCCGGGAATCTTCTCCGGCCTCCTCTTTTTATGAGCAGTGGAAGTTGAGGGGGCCGTTGAGGTAGGCACCCAGACAGCTTTTCGTGGCTTAGCCTGGTGACTGGCTTCCTGTTGGATTTTCAGCTTCTTGTGCTAGCGGGAGAAATTTGGATCGATCATCAAGTCTCGGGCCTGCCGCCAGACTTTATAGATTCGGGAGGACAGCCGTTGAGGAGATTGGGGCTGTTCCGGCTTTACTTCTATAGCCCTTTTCAGCGGATGGGGAGACTTCTTTAGCGCCGCAGTAGGAGAATTCCTACGCACCTTATTTAGCATCTCAAAGTTGTTCCCAGTTGGAACAGTAGCATTAACTTCTGCCATCGGGGCTGGAGGAGTTAGCCCAGAAGGGGAGTTGCCTCCGGCCTTGCTCACTCGGCGCCAGTAACGACGTCGAGCGCGTCGTGCTGATGGAACCGGCTTGGTGAGGGCGATAGTCTCGTCTTGCCCCCTGTGTAGGTGGGGGGTCGTTGCTGGTGCCAGCCTGTTAAAGACTGATGTCCTTTAGGTAGCAGGAGTGGAAGCTGGAACAGTCAATCTTGTAAGGACCGACTTTTTGGAAGGAGAAGCCGCCTTGACGACTTCAGGAGCGAGATTGGTTATTTTCTTAGGAGCAGCCTTATCTGGGATTGCATGCCCCATTGCGGTTCCACAGGAGCTCTGGCCCAGTCTGGAGAAGACCGAGGCACAGGTGTTGGGCGACCCGTTGAGAGGGGCCGTGGCAGGGGTAAGACGATCAAAGACCGACTTCTTGGGAGCTTCCGTTGTCAGCACTGGAGCGGTGAAGCTTGTCGGCGGGAGCATGGTCCCAAAAAACAATCCTGTGGTGGCTCGAGTGACCTGTTCCACGGGCATTGTGAATAGCGAAGCAGCTTGGGGTCCGTAGGCCATACCT
This sequence comes from Agapanthus africanus, assembly GCA_030015575.1. Classification (NCBI taxonomy): domain Eukaryota; kingdom Viridiplantae; phylum Streptophyta; class Magnoliopsida; order Asparagales; family Amaryllidaceae; genus Agapanthus; species Agapanthus africanus. Next base: position 60,130,829 of record JASDDO010000024.1, read on the forward strand.
CCTGGCGAGACAGAGCGTTGGTTGCAATTGCAGTCCGAGCGATTGGAGCATTTCGCACAAATAGAAGCCATCGATTCTTTGCTTTCTGCAATAAGCAAGACGCCAAGTTTTAGTACCTTGAAACCCAAGGGCAACCACTAGCGAACCGCGATTGGTTCGCGGATCACGACACACGAAGTGTGGAGTGGAAAGAGGAAAAGGTCCCACCGGGCGTGCCAGAATCTGTTCCCCTCCGAACGATGGCGCGACGCATGGTCGTCTCGCCTGAGGCTCGGGGCAGATGCTAATTGGTGCTAATTGGTGCTATCCGTCTACCTCTCCGAAAATGCCAAGTTGATTTATGGCACTGTATATCGAAGGTTTAAACGGATGCGTCCGATTTAGCAGACTTCGTCAGATTCCCCCTCGCTTGAGGGGTTTTTGATTGTGTGGACGCTCTTTCCTGCAGGCTCAAGCCCCTGCAGTTAATTACGCTACCGCATCGCGGTAACCACTTTCTCCTTCTCCAAATGGTCATTTCGTGTCGTGTGTGTTTATTTTATGTTTAGTTGCCCGTGGATTGTATACGGAGATTGAGTTATGTCGTCGCCCGTAGGGCGTGGACTAGTCCAAATCCGTATTATCTTAGATTTGGGTTTGGGGGTTTGGATTTAAGGATACGTTAGCCTCATTTGAGACTAAGATCGACTTAAACGTTTGTTAAGGATACGTTAGTCTAGTTTTTAGACTAAGATCAACCTAACGGGATCGTTTAGATCCAACAAGAGAGCAATAAAAGGGGGGCTCTGTTGTTTAGTTTAGTGACATTACGGTCGGTAGGTAGTTTAAAGACATTGCGGTCCATGGGTAGTTTAAGGACATTGCGGTCCAATGTTAGTTTTAAGACGTTGCGGTCAAGGTTAAGGACCTCATAGTCCGTGGATTTAGGGACTCCACAATCCGTTGTTAGTTTTAAGACATCACGGTCAAGGTTAAGGACCTCATAGTCCGTGGATTTAGGGACTCCACAATCCGATGTTAGTTTTAAGACATCACGGTCAAGGTTAAGGACCTCATAGTCCGTGGATTTAGGGACTCCACAGTCCGTATCAATATGTGGTCATCGGGACCCGTCACCTCTTTGAAGACGTTGAGGAATTACAACGCCACGTATCAAAGGAGTGAAGAGATGTACCCTTGAACCGAGGTAGATTAAATAATCTTTGGCCCAATTTGGAACCAAGACCAATTAATTATATTATGAGCCCGTTGGCTCAGTTGAATTTGAATTGAGGACTTATGGCCAGCTTGGGCTAAGTCCAATCATGTTTAGGATATTGGCCCTCTGTTGGTCCATTAGAGGAGAGGCTTTGCCTCTGGATATTTAGCCAATTGGGCTGAAATTATTGTCAAACACTAGGGCAAGTCAGTGTTAGACACTAGCAACAGGGATCTCAAATTAGTGTCAAACACTAAGATAATCAGTGCTAAACACTGGTGGCAGAGATTTTAATTTGGTGTCGAACACTAAGAAAATTAATGTTAAACTCTGTCAACAGAGATTTAATTTAGTGTTAAACACTAAGAAATTCAGTGTTAAACACTGCAAGGAAGCTCTTTAATTAGTGTTGAACACTAAGGCAAAACAGTGTTTAACACTGGGCTCAGGGGTTCCAATTTAATGTTAAACACTAAGGCAAGAGGGGTCACGTGGTAACACGTGAGGGCACCCTCTCTTTATTTTATTCTGTTAAAAGCATTGAATACTTTGGAGCATCACGTGCTGTCACGTGATGGGCATCTTGGTGCTTGTATGTTAAAGCTTCCGCCAAGGGTCACGTGGGTCACGTGAGGCACTGCCTCAAAGGGCCCTTTTCTGTGGATCTTTTCGGGGGTCACGTGGTAGCACGTGACACTGCCTCTTTGTATGTTTTTTTTTTGGGAAGATCTATTAATCCCTTTAAGAATTAAATTCTTCGCAGGGTTGAACCCTAACAATAATTTCTTGGGGAATTAAATTCCTATTTCCTTCTGAAGATTTATATTCTGTCATAGAGTTGAACTCTGAATTTTCTGTAGGAATTAAATTCCTCATATATGTGAAGAACTGCATTCTATCATAGGGTTAAACCCTAATAACAGCTTTAAGGAATTAAGTTCCCATTCTCTTTTAGAGAATTATTCTGAGGAATGAGGTTCTGTCATAGGGTGAAACCCTAATTTCTTCTTTCTTAAGGGAATTAAATTCCTGTTATTTTAACAGAACTAAGTTCTTAACTAGGGTTAAACCCTGATTAAATTCCCATAACATAGGGTTAAACCCTAATTTTATTTTAAAGGAATTAAATTCCTATAGTTCTGTGAGAATTAAATTCTCAAGCTTTCATTCCCTCTCTATGCTTTGGATCTGCATAGCAGGATCTCAACCCAATGAGAATTAAATTCTCAATTCAAGGGGAGATGTGCACTTTACAGATCCTCCACTAAAGAGAGAACTATGTTCTTCTGTTTAATATCAGAGTTAAACTCTGTTGAGAATTAAATTCTCTTTTAAGGCCTTCCCTTTCTTACCTAAGATTTTCTTTTGCAGAAGATCCAAATTCCTCCAAAGTATCAAGGCTCTATTTTTCTCTCTATGTTATCGATCCCTCTGCATATATCCCTCTGTGTGTGTCTCTTGGTTCCTATTTATAGGAGAAGCAGCAGAATCAATTAGTTTTTGATGAATCTTTCATCGAGAGATTTGATTTGTATACACCATTCGTTTGGACCTTTGGATTATTAGGTGAATTTTATTCACCATTGAATTTTAAATCCAGAGATTTTCCTTTGTTATTTCGATTAGATTTTAAGGGGAAATCTTTCCAAGTTCAAGATTTTTCCATAGATAGGTAATATTTAATCACCTTTAAATTTTTAGTTCAATCGGTTCCAAATAATCATTTTCCTTTGGAAAGATTTGAGTGATCTCTTCATAATTTGATTCTGTTAAATAAATAGGCTTTGAAAGCCGGTCACGTGTGGCCACGTGACCCTTGGTCACGTGTGGCCACGTACCCTTGGTCACATGTAGGCACGTGACCCCCTGGAACGAGCTTTCTTCTCCTTTCTGCGCTCTGTCTTCTAGCCGCTGTTCAACCGTCACGTGTGAGCACGTGACCCCTGGTCACGTGTGAGCACGTGACCCCTGGTCACGTGTGAGCACGCGACCCTTCCTGAAGCCTTTTCTTTGATTTAATCAAGGAGCTGAATCTGCCTTTGCCGCTGCTTTTAGTTGTCACGTGCCAACACGTGACTGCTGGTCACGTGCTAGCACGTGATGCCTCTTCCATAACTTTCCTGATTTTAAATCAGGAAATAAGGTCTATGAAAGGTCGGATGCGTCCTCGGAGATGAGGTCCCGAGGAATGCCCCTAATGCATCTCATTTATTCCACCTCCATAGCCTTCGGGACACGTCATCCACCACGTGTCATAATCTGATAAAATACCACTTGTGAGCATCATCATTATCCCCCCACTCTCGTTCCGACCTATTTATGGGTCGGGTCGAGGGTGGCCTGCTCGGTTTTTCTTCTGCTCAGTTTGGCGCCGAGAATCTTAATGTGGATCGCCCAGGAACGACATGGTGTTTGGCGGTTGCGTCGTTTAGATTTTTGGGCCCACATGTCGTCTCGCCAGTGAAATGATTGCGCTTTAAAGACGGGGCGTCGTTTCAGTCGATTCATCAGTTTGGGTACGGGCCACGTGTCGGACGTCGGTTGGCGGGCGAAACAGGCTGTCTCTGACTCCTGCAATCGAAGGTACGTCCCCCAATAGTCGACTACCACGTAGAGCTTTGACTGCCGCTTAGACGCGACGTTTCGTTTTGGCGGGAATCAATCTGGGCTGTAAGATGTTCTCTTTTGGGGTTTATAAATAGGAGGGGACCGTCCTAGGGACAACACTTTGCCCCAATTCTCTCTCGTTGTTGAAGATTTGCCCGGCGTACCTCCGTTTAGATCGGATCTTCCGTTGGTTTTTCCTCGGCGAGTCCATTTCTTTGAATCAGGTGAGATGTCTTCCTCCGAGGTGTCTGTAGATCTAGTAGGGGTAGATTCGAGCAAAGATGCCTCAGTTTCTGGGACCGAGTCCAGCGGGTCTTCCTCTTCTTCGGCTTCAGATAGCCAAGAGGGTTCTTCTTCTTATTCGTCTTCTGTATCGGGTTCTCCCCCAAAAGTCAGGGCCGCCCCTGTCACTCGCCGTCGGGCGGCGATAAGAGCTCCCATGGTGCGCATCGGGAACATCGGTGATGCTCCTTCCGTTTTGAAGAGTCTAGACGACCTTTCCGACATTCGGGCTCGGTTCCATATTCCCTCTAATTATTCCTTTCGTTTGGCTAGGGAGGGTGAGCGGGCTGATCAGGTGCAGGGAAAGGAGGTTACCCTGTATCTGGAAGCGTTCCGGGCAAGAATGCGTCTGCCCTTCTCACCCGAGATTAGTGCGGTACTTCGTTGCTTCAATCTTGCCCCAGGCCAGCTAGCGCCGAACTCGTGGAGGATCCTCTTCGGATTTCTGGTCCAGTTGAAATTAGATCAGATCCCCTTCGGTTTGACCCTCCTCGTGTCTTTCCTTTGTTACAAAATTCACCCCGGTACAAGTAAGGAGGAGCCGAACTGGGTGTATTTTTCGTTTAAAAACGTAAGGGTTGGACGGCCGGGTCGGGGATAGTGGTCGTCCCTTCATCCATTAATGAATGGAAGGAGAAGTATGTATTCGTCGGGCCTCCAGAGGGTGAGGATTGGTCTGTGCCCATACAGTGGCACGGGGCCGACTGCCCGAGGTCAAAGCAGTCGACCTTCTCCGAGGCGAGGGTGGTGTCCCAGTGGGAACCGATCCAGCAGGCCGACGTCCTGCTTTCCGAGCAGGTACTGAGCTGGGCTGGGCTCAATCCTGCGCGTTTCTTAGATAAGTTAGGGCTTTCGACGATCTGTTTAAACATTGTTAAATTTTATTTGCCATTTCAGTGTCGCTAACCCCCTTTTGTTTGTGTGCTTCTTTTTTGCAGAGCCCATGGACCGATCAAAAATCCTAGCCGCTATGGCCTCCAAGGCCTAAGGAAAGAAGGCCGAGGGCACAAGCTCGTCCCGCCCCGGTCCGAGCTCGACCCCGAGGCAAACACCTCCGGTCAAACCTTCCGCGGCACCTCCAGTCCGGGAGGAGTGCCATAGGGAGGTCAGAAGCACGTGCGGAACCCAGCACCCTGGGCGAGGGAGGAGGAAGAGGATCCCGCCGAGGTCCCCCTTAAGAGAATGAAGCGGGTGGTCTCTCGGCCACCACCTACCGGGATTCCAGTGCAGGAGGGTGATTTCTGTATTGAGGTGCCCTCGAGGCTCTCCGTCGCCGACAGCTTGCTTTCGGACATGGAGCAGGCAACCGTGGGCAAGATTCCCCGAGGGACCATGAAGGCCCAGGTGGCCGCTATAGCGCAGGAGGCGGTTCAGATCAGTACTTGACTTTTCTTAAAATTTCTTAAGTCTTATTTCCTCGATTTGAGCTTTCTAACCCATTTGCTGCTTTCCTCAGGTATTTCATCTTTGTGCTCTCCTCGTGGCCATGGAATCCGAGGAGGTAGCCCTGGCCATGGAAAAGACGGGCGAATCCTCCTCGCGAGAGGAAGAACTTCGCCTCCAACTGCAGCAGACGGAGGAGAAGGTGGCCAGTCATGACTCGAGATTGATCGCGGAGGGGATGACGACCTCCAGGATGAAGGAGTCCCATCGTCTCCTGAACGAGTCCAACCGGGCTATCCAAGCTAAGTTGGAGGAGACGAACAGCCTATACAATACGATGAAGAGGTTAAGGGATGCCGCCAAGAAGGATGCTCAGGTGTCCTTAGACGCGGCGAAGCTTGCAGAGGGCCGGGCGGAGAAGGACGTGGAGAAATACAAGGCATCCGATCAATTCTACCTTGATCTCGCCGAATCCGCGGCCGACGTGTGGCACAGCACCCTCGACGCTATCAAGGAGTTTATGCCGGAGTTCGTCGACCGCGAGCTCCACGCAAAGTACCCCCTCGCCGAGGAGGCGCCACAGAGGGGAGGCGTCGGGCAGGCCGTTGGAGGCGAAGCCATCGGCGGGAGCGCCGACCCTAAGGTTACCATTCTGGTCCCCGGCGAGGGTGCTGAGCAGGGAGAGATCCCGGCCAAGCGGGCAGCCTGAGCTATCCCCCTTTCTTTTTTTTTCTTTTTAGGATTTTTGTAAACCTCAGGGCATTTTTGTAAGGCTGAGGAGCTCAGAATACCTTGTATTTATTTTTTATTATAAATAAAATACACCTTTTTTCCTTTACCCAAATGTCTGCTCACTGCGCAAGTACTTTAGCTCGTATACTTTTCATTGTTCGAATCTTCATTCTGCAAGTATTTTTAGCTTGTATGTCTTTTTATCATGCAAGTACTTTTAGCTCGTAAGTATCTTTTCATCTTGCAAGTACTTTTAGCTCATAGGTATCTTTATCTTGCAAGTGTTAGGCCGATGTCCACCCTTCCCACACTTTCCGACCATTCATCGAGTAGACTCGAATGATAGCCAAGTGTAGAAAGGTCGGTATTCTTCCTTTCCCCAAAGTCGAGGTGGCGATCGCGCGTCGAGTACGAACCGATTGATGGGTTGAGCAGGAATCCACTCGGCGGCCTCGTGAGTTCAAATCCACAGCGTTGTTGGGCAGGAAGCTACCCACTGCGAATGGACCGAGCAGGAAGCTACTCGGTTGCTCGCAACGAGGGCTTTAGATCCACAGCGTTGTTAGGCAGGAAGCTACCCACTGCGAATGGACGGAGCAGGAAGCTACTCGGTTACCTAGTGAGGAGGGCTTTCAGATCCACTTCTTTGTAGAGCATGAATCTACCCTTTGTGGATAGGCCGAGCATGAAGATGCTCGGTGGCCTCGTGACGAGGGCTTTGGATCCACAGCGTTGTTGGGCAGGAATCTAACCACTACGGATGGACCGAGCAGGAAGCTGCTCGGTTGCCTCACGACAAGGGCTTTAGATACACGGTGTTGTTGGGAAGGAAGCTACCCACTGCGGATGGACCGAGCAGGAAACTAATCGGTGGCCTCATGGTGAGGGTTTTGGATCCCCAACGTTGTTGGGCAGGAAGCTACCCGCTGCGGATGGACCGAGCAGAAGCTACTCGGTAGCCTCGTGATGAGGGCTTTTGATCCACAGCGTTGTCGGGCAGGAAGCTACTCACTGCGGATGGACCGAGCAGGAAGCTACTCGGTGGCCTCGAGGTGAGGGCTTTAGATCCCCAGCGTTGTTGGGCAGGAAGCTACCCGCTACGGGTGGGCCGAGCAGGAAGCTACTCGGTGGCCTCGTGATGAGGGCTTTTGATCCACAACATTGTTGGGCAGGAAGCAACCCACTGTGGATGGACCGAGCAGGAAGCTACTCGGTGGCTTCGTGATGAGGGCTTTGTTAACTCTCTAGTGTCTTCTTGGGGCGTTGTTCAACCTTCCTTGACCCGTGAAGGACGGGGATGGTGACCGTCGCGGGTGACATGTGGCAGCGCCATATCAGGAAAGTGTGATATTCCGTGATTTGCGTCGTTGTGCGAGTAAATCTCGGCCGTTGGAAGATTTTTGTTGAGGCTATAAATACTGGAGACATATTAGTTTCTTCATAGCTTTATGTTTCTGAAGATGACCGGCCACGTGTACACCATCAGAGAGATCGTTTCTTGCGATGACGTATATTTTTATAACCTTGATCGTTCCGAGGAGACGTATGAGGCGGTGATAAGCCGCTTGGAGGGTCACTGCGGACGCTTACTTTCCCGGCGATCTCCTCTGCTTCAGGTGCTGATTTACGCGATATGGAGGACTTCCCCTGGTTTGTACAACACGCTGTCTCCGCAGTTGATGGACGAAGCGTTTGACAAAATTCACACGGTCCATGGGCTTTGTCTGATCTCGAAGAGCAGGCGGGACCGCTCGATGAACCTTCTGCTTGAGAGTTTTCATCAAAGGTTGGTCGTCGCGTCTTGCTCGACGAAGGAGGATCCCGGGGAGTCAGTGGCTTCTAGGGTCCACGAGTACCGTCGGAGGGAGCGGGTAAAAACTACTTGGGATCGACTGGAGGCGCTTTCTTCGATGTATCACCGACAATGTTTTCTTAACCCCCGCCCTCATTTGTTGTAATTGGTGTAAGGCTGGGGAGCCCATACAACAACAAACAACAACAACTGAGCCTTTTATCCCAAGCATATGGGGTAGGCTACATGAACCAACATGAGAATCACGCCGGGTCCAGCACATGAATCCTCTGTCTCCACTCACTTCTATCGAACAATATGCTTTCATTGAGTCCTTTGGCAACCATATCGTTTCGTATCACCTCCATCCATGTTTTCTTCGGTCTCCCTTTTGCCCTTTTGCCATTACCCATATCGATAGTATCTATTCGTCGAACCGGTGCTTCCATAGGTCTGCGTCTGGGGAGCCCATAATGCCTCTTAAATAAATAAACTTGTCTTTGATTGTAGTGTACCGTCTCTTTTCCTCTCCTTGATATATATTTTATGTTTTCTTAAAAAACTTCGGAGTCTTGGAACCGAGAAAAGAAACAAAGGGCTAGAGCCCTGCAAGGGTACACAAAGTCTTTTTCGTGAGAGGACCTAGCCCGGAAGACTTAATTAAATGCAAAAAGGACTTACATTATTTTGAAAGATGATACATGTTTATTTATACAATTTAAGCTTTTCGGTATTATAGGGCCGAGGAAAATTATGCCCCCGGCGCTCTGTAGGCGGTAGGCTCCACCGGACAATGCTTCCATCACGAGGAACGGTCCGTCCCACTTCGGGGAGAACTTATGCAGTCTCACTTGGTCTACGAACTCGTTTCTTCATAATACTGGGTCTCCCATCTTCAAGTCCCGATATTTAATTTGGGCATTGTAGTAGCGGGCGGTTTGCTGCTGGTAGACAGCCGCTCTGATTTGCGTTCGATCCCATTTTTCCAATAAGATGTCCAAGTTGCTTCGGAGCGTCGAGGTGTTAGCTTCATCGTCAAAATGTTCTACCCTGTAACTGGGCAGTCCAATTTCCGCGGGGACCATTGCCTCGGTACCGTAGCAGAGGTTGAATAGGGTTTCTCCCGTGGGTGTTTTTTTTTATGTTCGTAATCCCCATAGAACCCGCGGCAGTTCTTCGACCCAGCCATCTTTCCTTCCTTCCAAACGGGCTCTTAGACCGCAGATGACACCTCGGTTCGCTACATCGGCCTGCCTGTTGCATTGAAGATGTGCGACCATGGCAAACTTCATCAGTATGTGGTAGTCGCTGCAAAACTCTTTAACTTTATCGTTTTCGAAGTTGGTCCAATGGTCGGTAATTATGCACCTAGGGATTCCGAATTGAGAAATTATGTTGTTCTGCAGGAACTTTATCGTAGAGGCGGGGTCTGGTTTTCTGATGGGTATGGCCTCTATCCATTTTGTGAAGTAGTCCACAGCGACGAGGATGTATATGTGTCCACCCATGCCGGTGGGGAGTTGACCGACCATATCCATCCCCTATTGTGCAAACGGCCAAGAGGAGCTAAGTGGCGTTAGTTCGGTTGCGGGAAGACGAGGTATACTGCCGAAGAGTTAGCATTTCTTGCACCTTCTGACCAGCTTCTCAGTATCCTGGTGCAATTTCGTCCAGTAGTACCCTTAGAGCAGCGTCTTCTGGACCAAGGTGCGGGCTCCTTGATGTGCTCCCCCGACCCCTTTATATATTTCTCATAGAACGTAGTCAGCCTCGTGGGGGTCGATGCATCGGAGCAGGGGCTGAGTGTATGACTTCTTGTACAAGTTTCCGTTGCTACGGACGAAATGGCGTGCTTTGGCCCGTAGCCGGCGAGCTTCTCCTTGGTCTTCAAGAAGAACACCGTCTTTTAGTAATTCCATGAGGGGCTTCCTCCAATCTTGGCCGTCTTCCTGGATTGTGTATATCTGGAGCGTAACCTTTCCCTCTTCCACGCTGGGTCGTGGCAAGACTTCGAAGAGGATATTTCTTTTATGTGTGGCCGAATAGGAAAAAGCGAGTTTGCTCAAAACATTGGCCCGGGTGTTCAAGTTCCTAGGGATCTGCTCCACTTGGACTTCGTCGAACTTTTTTCGAAGCCTTTTTACCTCGGCCATGTATTTTATCATGAGCGGTTCCCGGGCTTCGAAACGCCCGGTTACTTGGCCGACGACCAGTGCGGAGTCACTGTGAACTCTGATGGTCTTCAATCCTACCCCGGAGGCGATTCGCAGTCCTGCCAACAAGGCCTCGTATTCCACGGCGTTGTTTGACCCTCTGAATCCGAGCTTTAAGGAGTATTCCATTTCTGCTTCGTCCGGGCCGCGGATGATTAGGCCAGCCCCGATCCCCTCCTCGGTAGAGATCCATCCACGTAGAGCACCCAATCCGGGATGGGGTCGGGCACCTCCTCGACCGAGGGACGTAGTTCGGGGCCCCGTGTCGGTGTTTCTTGTTTAGTATGGATGGTGCATTCGACAACAAAATCCGCCAAGACCTGTGCTTTGATAGCTTGTCGGGGGCGGTATTTGATATCGAATTAGGACAATTCCCATCTCCATTTCTCCAGACGTCCTGATTACTCGGGGGAGGCGAGAATCGACCCTAAAGGTCGCTCGGTGAGGACGAGAATCGTGTGCGCTTGAAAATAGTGCCGAAACTTTTTGGAGGCGACAACAAGTGCCAGGACTATTTTCTCTATGGTCGGGTTTCTCGTTTCTGCGTCCTTGAAAATATGGCTCACGTAATAGACCGGTCTCTGTATGCCTTCGCATTCTCTGACAAGCACTGAGCCTACAGCTTGGTCGGAGATGGACATGTATAGCAATAGTTCATGACCCTCGACTGGTCAGATGAGTAGTGGTGGGGTCGCTAGATGCGCCTTGAGTTATTCGAAAGCGTTATGGCACTCTTCAGACCATTCGAACTTAGGGGTTTTCCTTAGGGCCCTGAAAAACGGGAGTCACTTCTCCTCGGATCTGGACATAAAGCGACTCAGGGCAGCGACCCTTCCCGTGAGTCGAATGATGTCGACAATGCTCTTGGGCGTTGCCATGTTGAAGATGGCGCTGATCTTTTCAGGATTTGCTTCGATTCCCCGGTGGGTTACCATGAACCCGAGGAACTTCCCACTGGTGACTCCGAACGTGCACTTAGCTGGATTCAGCTTCATTTTGTACTTGTGCAGGACGTCGAATGTCTCGCCGAGATCTTTAGTGTGTCCAGCTGACGAGATGAATTTTACGAGCACGCCATTGACGTAGACTTCCATGTTTCTGCCAATCTGAGGTTTGAACGGCTTATTGACCGGGCGTTGGTATGTGGCCCCGGCGTTCTTGAGTCTGAAGGGCATCACTTTGTAGCAGTATACCCCCACCCCCCCCGATCAGTGGTGAAGGCGGTAATTTTTTCGTCGATCGGGTTCATCCTGATCTGATTGTACCGGAGAAAGCGTCCATGAAGCTTAGTAATTCGTGGCTGGCCGAACTGTCTATCAGCTGGTCTATCCGAGGAAGTGGATAGTTGTCCTTGGGACAGGCCTTGTTCAAATCCGTGAAATCGACGCACATGCGCCATTTCCTGTTTGTCTTCTTGACCATGACCACGTTTGCCAGCCAATCTGAGTAGTCCAGGTTTCTGATGAAGTTGGCGGCGAGCAGTCGATCCACCTCGTCTTCTATCACCTTTTACTTGGCCGGCGCAAAGCTCCTCTTCTTTTGTCGGACGAGCTTTGCTTTTGGGTCGAGCTTGTGGGAGATCACTCTAGGGTCGATTTCGGGCATGTCCGCTAGCGCCCAAGCGAATACGTCCGAGTTATTTCGGAGGAACCGGATCAGGTCTCGCGGTGATCTCCTGTCAAGAGGGAGCAGATATGGACCGTCCGGCCAACGTCCCCTTCTGCGAGGGGGACTTCCGTCAATACTTCCACCGGGGAACCTCTAACCTCTCTAAGGTCGTCGCATATATCTAAGGACCCTTGGAAGTCATGCGTATCCTCAGAATCGTTGTCCTGCTCTCCGGTGGGGGACGTCGAGGTGAGGCAAATCTTAGCGGTTTGCTGGTCTCCATAGGCCCGGCCTATCTCCTCTTGATCCAAAAGGAATTTGATCGCAAGTTGATAAGTTGAGATCTGGACCCGGAGGGCGTTTAAGGTAGGACGTACCAGGAGAATGTTATAGGATGAAGGGACCTTGTCGACGAGGAAGTCTACTGGTATGGTTCGCATATTGCCCGCTTCCCTAATGTTGAGGAGGAGGGTGACCAATCCCTCGACAGGAACGGAATGATTGGTGAACCCATAGAGGACATGGGAGGTAGGTCGAAGGTCGGATGGTCGTAGCCCCATACGCTGGAAACAGTCGTGGAACAGGATATCCTCCGAGCTCCCTGAGTCGACTAATATCCTCTGGACTTCATAACGGTGGACTCTGGCCGTTATCACAATAGGGTCATTATGAGGGAGCGATATGCCATGGAGGTTTTCATCAGTGAAAATGATCGGCTCGTCCCTCCTGCACCTCGTGTGTGGTATATCACTTGTACCCTCGACTGGGAGGATGTGATGGTTCCCCCCACTTTCCCGAGCTGGATCCGAGGTAACGACCATGATCTTCCCGATCGTTAATTCCCCGAGAGGGGTTTGGTCCTTTTGCTCCCGCTCCGCCTGCCGCTTGTCCCGCAAGTATTTCGCCAAGTGGCCTGAGCGGATCAACTCCTCAATGTATTCATGAAGTTGTTTGCAGTTCTCAGTCGGGTAACCCCACAGCCTGTGGAAGGCGCAGTATGGGCCGCGGAGACGCTTTCCTGCCCTTTGCGTGACTTGCGGGATCTTGAAGAACCATTCACCCTTAGCTTCCTCCAGCAGTCGGTCTGAGAGATGTTTAGAGGAGTGTACTCCTGAAACCTCGGGGAGTAAGGCTTCGGACGGCCGACTTTCTTTTTCTCCTCCCTATCCCTTTTCTTTCTGTCCGCCTAGTCGGCTCGGGGGAGGTTTTAGTTCACCTCGGACTCGAGTTGGATTTCTCGCTCGGTCCAGGCTTTCACTTCGGCCATGGTCTTAGGTTGCGCTAATGCAAAAGAGCGGAGCCACTCTTTGTGCCTAAGACCCGACCTCAACGCAGTGATAACTTTTTCATCGCGGTGCTCGAGGACCTCCAGAAGGGCATTGTAGAAGCGGGTGACATATCCTTTGAAGGATTCCTTGTCTCCGCTCTTGACAGTAAACAGGTAGTCGACCGTCCTCTTCTGTCGTCGGTTTCCAACGAAGTGACTGAGGAATTGGGTGGCCAGCTCGTCGAAGGTCAAGATGGATGTTTACCCCAATCAGAGCAAAACTCTGTTCAAATTCCAAGGTGGGAAAAGAAGCAATGCTTCTGTTTTCCTCCAATCAGAGCAAAGCTTTGTCTTGAAAATTAAAGTGAAAATTAATGAAGCAACGCTTCAGATCCACTGCGCTGCGCGCAGAGCGCCACGTGTCAGAATCAGACACGTTAGCGCATGGGGGCGCAGCGCCCAAGGCAACGCACCCAATCAGAGCAAGGCTCTGTTTAAAATTCAAACTTTAATTAAAGAAGCAACGCTTCAGCTGGCCTGCGCTCTGCGCTGCACACCACGTGGCAACACGGTTGCGCTAGCGCGGTTGCGCTAGCGCCACGTGGCAGCGCGGTTGCGCTAGTACGGTTGCGCTGCGCTGTGCGCTACGCGACACGTGTCAGCGCAGTTGCGCAAGTGCAGTTGCGCTGCGCTATGCGACTGCGCGACACGTGTCACGAGCTGGTGCGCTTGCGCCAAACAGAATTAAAATTCTGAAAGATCTTTCTCAATCTTGTTAAAAACAAGAAGATTGTCTTCTGTAAAACAGAAGCCCTTGGATCAAAAATCCAACGGTGGGGAAAATTCCCCAAATCACTCAGAGAATGATCTCTTTAACAAACTTTAACTAATTTGTGGGCACTATAAAAAGGACCCTAGACCTCAATTCAAAGAGATCAACATTTTGTGAGAAATTAAACAGAGAGAACTCTGAAGAATTGGAGAGAAATCCTCAAGAACAAAAAAGAACAAAAAAAGGTAAAAAGTCTTTAGAAAAAGAGAAAATTCTCTCATGAATAGATCATTGATCTAAAAACAAAACCAATGATCTTTAATAAAAATAAATAAATATAAAATAAAAATAGTGCTTTGCATTTTTTTATGAAGCTCTGGTTCCTGAAATAAGAAAAAACTTGTTTTTCTTTGATCTAAATTAGATCAAGAAATCAAATAGTGCTCTGCACTTCTTTTATGAACCATTGGTTCTTGAATCTAAAAGATTCTCAAATTAATAGTGCTCTGCACTTGAAACTTGCACTGTTGCGCTCCTGTGTTGGCGCAAGCCACCAAAGAGCGCCACGTGTCAGCAGCGCAACAGCGCAGCGCACTGACACAGCGCACTGCGCTGTTGCGCTTGCGCTTCTCAGAACGTGACACGTGTCAGCAGCGCAGCAGCGCAGCGCACTGGCGCAGCGCACTGCCCTTGCATGACACGTGTCATCACCACAAGCGCTTGCGCTCTTTGATTGGCGCAAAGCGCCTGACAAATGCAATACATTTCTTTTGTTAAAGGGTCAGGCCCAAGTCAAAAAGACCTAGCAGGCCAAAATAAATTGCAAAGCAATAAAAAGGGGCAGAGCCCAAGTGAAATTGATGCTCTGCAACATTTATAAATGGGCAGAGCCCCAAAACAAATTGATGCTCTGCATCCTTTATGGGCAGAGCCCAGATCAAAATAAAAAGAAATGCAATGCAAAAACAAATAAAAACGATGAGTATTTTCCAACTGGACTTAGCCCAATTTTGGCCGTAAGTCCTCAAATTAAATTGACTGAGCAAGATTGCTCTCTTAAATCAATTTACCTCCGGTTCGAGGGTACATCTCTGAACTACTCTGACACCTATCGTTGTAATCCTTCAACGACGTCAGAGAGGTGACGGGTCCCGACGACCACATATGAATATGGACTGCGGGGTCCTTAAACTCGTGGACCGAAACGTCCTTAAACTAATGTCGGACCACCACGTCCCTAAACTGGAATACGGACCACCACGTCTTTAAACTGGACGATAGACCGTCACGTCCCTAAACTGGAACATGGACCACCACGTCCCTAAACTGGAACAATAGAGCCTCCAAATGCTCTTTTACCGGATCTAAACGATCCCATTTAAGTCGATCTTAGCCCCAAACACGGCTGACGTATCCTTAAACATTCAAATGGACTATAAAATTCCAAATCAACTCTGGTTCGAGGGTACATCTCCGAGCTCCTCTGACACCTGTCGTTGCAATCCTTCAACGATGTCAGAGAGGTGACGAGTCCTGACGGCCATATATTAAATGAATCACTACGTTAAGT
This sequence comes from Agapanthus africanus, assembly GCA_030015575.1. NCBI lineage: Eukaryota > Viridiplantae > Streptophyta > Magnoliopsida > Asparagales > Amaryllidaceae > Agapanthus > Agapanthus africanus. The sequence continues at coordinate 60,146,253 of JASDDO010000024.1, forward strand.
TGATCTTAGTCTCAAACAAGACTAACGCATCCTTAACAAACGTTTAAGTCGATCTTAGCCTCAACACGGCTAACGTATCCTTAAACCAAAACCCAAAACCCAAATCTAAGAAAGTACGGATTTGGACTAATCCACGTCCTACGGGCGACGAAATAAATAGTCTCCGTATACAATCCACGGGCAACCACAAACAAAACAAACACCCACGACACGAAGTGAAATTCTGGAGAAGGAGAAAGTTGTTACCGCGATGCGGTAGCGTAATTAATTGCAGGGGCTTGCGCCTGCAGGGAAGAGCGTCCCCACAATCAAAAACCCCTCAAGCGAGGAGGAATCTGACGAAGTCTGCTACATCGGCCGCATCCGTCTAAACCTCCGATACACGGTGCCATAAATCAACTTGGCATCTTCGGAGAGATGGACGGATAAAACCAAATAGCATCTGCTCCGAATCTCAGGCAAGACGTTCACCGCGTCTCCGCTGTCTTTCGGAGGGGAACAATGGAGCGTGGCGTAAGTCCTCGGAACCAGTCCCGGCCAGCCCGGATGAGGGTTGTGGGGAAAGCTCGACATTGAGCCGCGTCCGAGTTATCTTGGAAGCTCATGACCGCCGTAAATGCGTATAGGTGGTCCTTCGGGTCGGATTTCCCGTCGAAGAGGGCCACTTTTGGCAGCTTGTTCCTGGACGAAACGTGCTCGGCAAGAAGCTTTTCTGTACAGGGCTTTGTTAGTGAGTCGACGAAGTACCTGGCCCCTTCACCGGACGCATGGCCATCCCGTCGTATACCTTCAATTTTCTTTTCGAGGGCTTCAAGTCGGTGGTGGTACCCCGAGAATTCTGCACAGTCGGAGTTGTGGCTACCCCTGCTCTGAGTCTGCGCGATGGTGCGGCTCCGATTCCGCTCTATCAAATTTCTCAAATCCTCGGGCGAGGCCCTCCTCGAGTAGTCCCGGCGTTCGCCATTCGTGCGGCCCCGGCAAGCGTGGGGGCATCGGTCATGCCTGGAAGCAGGAGAGCTGACCGAAACCTCCTCGGGGGGAGAGAACGCGCGGCGGGCATCTGAGCGATGACCCAGTCTTCCCTGGGATCGGGGCGTGGAGCTGTTCAGCGCCCAACGGGTCATGGAATCAATCGTCGCATACGGGTCACGGTGGCCGGAGTCGGCACGCCGGCGCTTGGTGATGCTGGGATGAGCATGAGTGAGATCGAGGGCTTGAGCATGCCCATCTATCCTTCTGCGGACGTCGTTATCCCGGGGAGGGGGAACTACAGTCTGGTGGGTAGGGACCGCCACTTGAATGCAGATGAGGGCATCCACCAGCGATGCGAGCCTATCTATCTGAGCGGATAAGGCGTTGATCACGTTAGGAGAGGGAGACGAGCCACTCCCACCTCCGTTGTGGCGGCTCGTATTCGGATCTTCGTGGTTGTCGCTTGCCATCGGGTCGAGGGCGGAAGATCAACTTTATAGGTGGAGAAGCTTCTGAAATATTCCCATAGACGGCGCCAACTGATGGAGGCTGTGATTTCCTTTAGATGTTGTCCTCCGTCGATCCTGTGATGGCAGTCTTTAACGGTTGAGATTTGGTTTGAGAGTTATTGAGCGTGTGGATCTCAATGGGTTGGTGTTGACGCCGAGCTATCTGCAAATGAAGTCTCGGGGCAGGTGACCACCGTAGGACCCTCCAACGATCAAGTTAGTGTCGAGGAATAGGTGCAGAGTAACGGCGTATTAGAATGAGTTTGAGTTACCTGAGTCGTCTGAGAGGGGGTTTATATAGTGGTCGCGTGGAGAGAGCAGGCGTGAGATCATCGCCATCAGTTACACCCCTGCGTTATTCTCTCATTAATGGCGGGACACGCCCATTAATGGGGGGACGCGCTAGCGTGGGATGCGGATTGTGAGGAAGTGGATATCTTGCCCTGGCGAGATACATGGAGCCGTTGCGGGGGCGTTTGGATTCCGCGCTCTCGGTTGATCGGGGAAGCCGAGGATGCTCGGCCTATCAGATGGCTCGGAGACGAGAAGGGAGACCGAGGAAGTTCGGCCTGTCGGATGACTCGGAGACGAGCTGTTGGATGTTTGCTAGGTGAAGGTGGAAAGTACTCAAGGAAGTCTATGAAAGGTCGCATGCGTTCTCGGAGATAAGGTTCCGAGAAATGCCCATAATGCATCTTATTTATTCCACCTCCGTAGCATTCAGGACACGTCATCCTCCACGTGTCGTAATCTGAGAAAATACCACTTATGAGCATCATCACAACTCGAATGACGTATATTCTTTCATTTCAATTATATTGTACATCCCGCTATAGATAGTGGTAAAGTCTCTTGTCATTGATCAAAATGTTCGGGGTTCAAATTCCTCCTTGCATTAGGTTATGACTAACGGGAAAAAATCCATTTTACCTTTCAAATTAATTTATAATATGATTTTGAGAAAGAACCATATTACTATCTATCTATCTATCTTTATCTTTTTATATTATATATAAAGCGAGGGAATATTCCCTATTCAAGCTTTGTTTTCCTTCATACATGAAAAATTATACTCCGATCCTTTATTGTATGGAAATCTGCATTTAGCCCTTTCTTGATAAAAATTAATCTTCCTCCTCTTATAATTTAAATTAATATGCAATATTCTAAATTTATCTACAGATTTACGCAATATATTTTCGGATAAATTATCTGTATTTATTTTCATATAAGCTATCATCAATCAATTTAGATTGTAGCGTAATATTTACGGAAAGTATCTTCTCCATGGACACATGTGAATGGAAAATTAGATGAGGTATTTGATATTTTGAAAATTGCAATCAACCCGTCCATTATTACTTTGTATATGTACATGCATGAAAATTTTGATCAGACTCGGATGTATTTTTAAAAATTGCAATCAACACTTTCACTATTACTTTGTATACGTTCTCATTGATCAGATACGTTGTTCCACTATTAGTTTGTATATGTACATGCATAAAAAATTATATAAGGCTCGAATGTCTTTTAAAAAAATCTGTGATCAGCACTTTTACTATTACTTTTGTATAAATTCTCATCGATCGGATATGGATCCGATGTAGATGTTACTATATTCATACCATTTGATCGTTGGCCGATACAAATATAGATATGGATGGTTATAAGAAATGAAAATCCGTATATTATATAGATCGACTTCCAATAAGGCTATGAAATATATATATTAAAAGTTATATACACTTCTGAAATATATATTAAAAGAAGGGAGTTGAATTATATAATATAAAAATTTGCAAAATAAGAGTAATGATGTGAAGATAACCGTCGTCTGGAGAAGGATGAAGATCGACAGCAATCCATGATGATGGTAAGAAGATTCCGGAGAGAATCTTTCCAAATTTCAAATGCAATCAGTGATGATGGCAGAAATTTGCGAATGCAATTTATCATCTGTTGAATACATGCATAGAAATGTGTAAAGACGGATACTTTTAAAGAATTGTTTTAAAAGAAAATGAAGAAATTTTCTAAATTATTTCGGGAGAATCTAGTTTAAGCTTGATAATTTTGGCTGCAATAAAATTTAGTTACAATTCGGTCGTCTATACGCTATCATATTTTTCTGGCAACTCTCTGGGCCCGTGCATGGCACGGAGGCACTTGCTAATATTATATATAGAGAGAGAGATAGAGAGAGAGAGAGAGTTAAATAAATCAATATTCCTTTAAATATTTCTTTATCTGACTTTAATGAAAATTTGTTATATAACCCTTTTAAATTCTCTTATTATATTTAGGTCATGAAAAAAATTTATTAGCTTCTTGTTCAATATATTTTACTATTTTATCTCATACAATTAAGCTTATATGTTGGAAAAATTCCGGTTGGTCTCCTTTAAATATCTTTCTATTTTTACTCATCACTTAGGTTTACCTGGTAAAATATTGTTTATGATATTTGTGTGCTATAGCAAACTATTGGAAATCGGAAGAAAAAAATTCAGAGTTAAAAATTTCCGATTTTTCGTTCGGCAGTGCAATAAAAATATAGAAAAACCAAATAAATAAGAAAATTTTGACATTTTTTTATCACTATTTTCATTTGCTGTTGGATGTAGCATATAAAATATTAAAAATTGAAACAAAAAATTTGATGTTTTCATTTGGTATAACATACAAAATACTGAAACAATAAAAATACAGAAATTTTTTGATATTTCTGAGAATTTTGCGATTTTCAATCATTATAATGAGCAAAATATTGAAAAACCGAATAAAACATTTTTTGTGTGTGATTTTAAAAATATTACAATTTTCATTTTTTATATAGCAAGCGAAATAATAAAAACCGAAAAAAAGAAAATTTTGAGATTTCTAGAAATTCCACGATTTTCTTGTGTTGTATGGTACACAGCATACAAAAAAATTTAAGACCTTTTAAAATTTACCGATTTTCATGTGTTATAAGAAACAAAGTATTGAAAAACGGAAAAAAAACGGAAAATTTTTGATAATTTTAAAATGTTCGCAATTTTTGTGTGCTATAAGAAGTAAACTATTGAAAATCCGAATAAGACAGAAAATACTGAAATTTTTGAAAATCTCGCGATTTTATAGTGTTATTATGACTTGCAAAATATTGAAATATTCGAAGAATACATAAATTTTATGAATTTAAAAAAAATTGTTTGATATATCAAGCGTATATTGCAAATTTTGCTTGTAAATATTGATTTTCGTATGCTATATAACAAGCAAAATATTTTTAAAAAAAACTCGGAGATCACATAAAGTTTTAAATCTTTTAAAAATTTCGCGATTTTCGTATGCAACAAAATACTGAAAAATCAAAGATAACTGAAGTTTGTTGAGAATTTAGAAAATTTTAAGATTTTCGTATGATATAGCAAATAAAACATTGGAAAACAGAAAACTGAAGAAAATAAAAAAGTTTTAGATTATATAAAACTACACAATTTTCGTGTGATCGAATGCAAAATATTATAAATCTGAAGAAAACAAATGATTATGAATTTTTTTTTTAAAATTTGCGATTGTTGTCATGTGGATGCAAAATATAAAATAACCGAAAAAATGAGATTTTTTGAAAATTTCTTGATTTTCATGTGCTACCATGCATAATATTGAAGAAAAAAAAGAATATGAGAAACGTCTTTATCAGAAAAAATTTCTTCTCACTTTGGGCAGTTAGCAATAATCTTTCTGTGGACGTCCGGAAATCTGTTTCATATCATGGAAAATATTCAAAAACCGAAAAAAAACAAAAAATATTTCATTTTTGAAAATTTCATGATTTTCTTGTATCATAGTAAGCAAAATATTGGAAAACATAAGAAAAAGGAAATTTTAAGATTTTAAAATTTTCGCCATATTTATGGGCTACAGCGTGCAAAATATTGAAAAGTTCAAAAAATCAAAAAAATTCAGGATTTTTGTGCATTGCGTCGTTTCCGCATGCTATAAGCAAATATTGAAAAACTGAAGGAGGAAGAAATTTTTGAGATTTTAAAATATGCTATAACATGTAAAATATCGAAAAGCTAAAGAAAAATGGCAAACTATTTACAAGTTAATCCTTCATATTCTTTTTCATATATGAAATCATAAATATAAGATATTACAACGTATAAATCATATAACAATGAATTTTTAAATTAATATATATTTTTTTTATTTTGGACTTTGTAATCATACATTGCATTCGAACCATTGCTAATTATGAATACAACCAATATCAATTTCTCTGCCTTTCTTATCAATGTATCATCACAATAAAATTACAATTGCATTCTAGCTGTCACCCAAAATAAAAGATTACTTACATCATTTGTTACACTTAAACTTCATTGCAAATTGCAAACATAATTAAAATTTGCGTTCTATCTTTATTTATCTTTTCTTATGATAACTAGGATTAATAGTGAAACATGTTACCAAACAAATCAATCCACAACAACAAAAACAACCACCGCCACGAAATTACAACACCAGGAGCAACTATAAAGTCTAAAAGCTAAGCAAAAATCTGCTGAAACTCCCGGTGAGGCCAAAATATAACTCCAGAACATCTCTGAATCAAAACTTCTTGTTGCTTCATATATATAAGATGCCATAATCTTGCTTCTGTTAATGAGCTTCTGAACACAGTTTCTCTCTCTTACGAAGGAAAATGAACACCTATTCAAAATTCCATCATATACAACACCAAATATTTAAAATAGGCTTAATTCCAAAAAACAACCAAATACTTTGGCTCGGTAATGAGCAACTACCAAATACTCTCATTTTAGAGTCACCCCGTATTATCTGGCACATGTCCTAGACTCCTAGTTATTTTGTTCCAAGGACATGCGCCACAAACTATGAGGTGATCACCTCAAAGCTGTTGCCTGGGTACAAGCAGAACTACCACGTAGACAAGTATATCTAAATGATACGGATATGATTTTCCACACACGATCAGATAAGGATATGAAATATATTTAACTATTTTCTCGGTTTATGAAATTTTATATTGTATAAAGTCCATTCATTACATATGAACAACCAACTGCCCTTAAACTAGCGACCGCCATCTATATCTTTCCTTATTGCATTGATCCATGTTTTCTTCGGTTAGCAAGGTCTAAGCTATTCCTTCATAGCTCATTGTTTACATTGTACACATCCAAAACATTTCACAGCAATTTTCTAGCCTTATCCTCAATTTAGGTTTGCTTCTAAACTTATTACCAATATACTAAACAAAAGCATTCAGATACTCTTAGAATATCAGTTCCTATAATATATATTGATTTTTGTCAATGCTATCGCGTGGTTTTGCAAATCGGGAATCGATATGATGCAGTGACCATATATTTAATTACTTAGACTACCCAAACTATGTTGAGATTTATAAATCAATTCAAAAGAAATATTCAGCCTAGTTGAGTTTATTCCTTGCATTTCCATTAGCATAAGCAACTTACATAGCAGGATGAGATTTGGCTGGTCAGCAGTATAGAAGAACAAACCACAGCTTTGAGCAATTATTTGGTGCTTCTTACAGTGCGATTGAAATTCTTGAGTTCCTCTGAATTGGCACCATAAAGAGCAGTTATCGTATCCTTGCAGGAGCTGCATCACAAATGAGGACGTTGATACAAGAGTACGACACTGAGGGGAAGAAAAATCAAACGAGAGGCGGCTAGTTACCTGCATGCCTCCTTATTGAATCTCCTCTCAGGAATCCCGTATAGCTTTTGGAAAACATCTGGTTTGACTCGACAAAAGGAGGGTCGGTCTTCAAAATGAAAATTTGTGACGGTATATTAATTTCTTTGGTTAATTGTACAAAGGGGGAAAAAAGTAATTCTATATATCATCTACATCCTGTCAAGTAATTTATTAGCATAGACACCCGTTTTAATCATGAGCAAAACACTAAAGAATCACTTAAATTCTGCTTTGTACGACAGAAAGAAGAAGAATTAAATTAGACCATCACTCGAGTTGTTTAGAGTTGAATTTGTGTAATTTAAGCCCATTGGTCAATACGCATAGTGACTGCTTGTGCTAATAAATCACTCGAGGAAATATAAATGTTATATAGATTAAACCACAAGCGATATATAGTAACCATATATGGTACCTATTAGCACAAACACCCCTTTTGATCATGACTGGAACACTAAAAAATCGCTCAGATATTCTACTCTATACAGATAGTCAGTGTTTGTGCTAATAAATCACTTGAGGCGATATAAGTGTTATACAAGTTAAACTACTGGGGGTGTCGTGAAATTAACCAATAAATCGAATGGAAAGGCGCCAAACCTTGGTATATTAAGCAAGTGCGGGTTGTGTGCTGATAGTGTACGCACCATCCATCAGGGCCTACCATGCTCTTGTACAACTGATAAAGATCATGACAAGCTTAAGAGGCGGAAAAAAGAAGGAAAAAGAAATAAAGTTAAGAGTCGTTAATTAAATAGATTTCGACCTGAAGATGAACGGGATCGTCATCAAATATCTCTTCGGGTGTAGGGAAAGCAGGACCTTTGTCTAGCTTACAGCAGGCGCCGCAACCTCGAACACACTGCCATATCTCTTTCCCCTTTTGTGATCCCCCGAAACCTAATGTCGTTCCTACTTCTGCTTCCTTCTTCTTGGTTCTAGCCTTTGCACTCATCGTCGTCGAGAACTTGCGAATTGATTTATAGGGTAATTTAAATGCATTGGCTCCACTGCCAATGCTACATACCGTAATCATCTCCTCTCTTTTGATTCTGCTTGATTAAACTTATTTCACTGTTGAAACAAATGTAATATGGAAAGGGGGGGGGGGGATTGCAATTTTGATTCATAATTGCCAAAACTGTGTCTGCTCAAGATCATAATTCCCACTAAATTCACCTTGGGCACAAATTAATGAATTATCCATAAGTTCACATATGCTAACATTTAAATGACCTAACAGCACCATTTTTTTTTAAGAAAGATAAATTGACATAAACTTTTAGACCAACATGTACACCTTTTTAAACCCTAAGAAGAAGGGAAATTATGAGGTATAAAAAGATATAAATTTTAAATAAATAAAAAAAGCCACCTGAAATCGTCTTTTGAACTGAGAGAGAATCCCAAATGGTGCAGGCGGAGATAGGAAGAGGATAGAGAGCCTGGGACTTGGGTCCTAATTAAGGCCGAATAAGGCTAAGATGGGCTTACACTAGGTGGGCCAGGCCGAGAAGCTGGTTTATTGGCTTTTAATTATCTATTATATTAAATAAATATGGTGTTGCATATGTTACAATATTGATTTTACAAAATCCAATAAGAAGATATCAACATCAGATTCACTGTAGATATCTATGTGATGCATCTAAAGATCCATCTTACCCTTAATTTCATGCACGATTATTCTATCTCAAAAACCTTTGATCTCTTCAATTCTTGGTTGCATCACTTTTAACATATTAGGGTTGCTCCGTAGCCTGGAAACGGAGATGGGTGTTTAGAAATGGAGATGCATGCAAACACGCAGCAGCAACTTTCGAATACATGTAACATCATCTGCTAATTATAATTCTTAAAAGTCATCACATTAAATCAAACCTGTAGTTCGAACTTTTGATTACACAATTAGCAGATAAGAACAAATTGAGCATCTAGCATTCATGATAACTTAAGATTAAAGTGAACAGTTCCTGATTCAATGACCAACTTATAATTCAATTATATTTGCCTCACATTCAGAATGGACAGAAATATAATACAAGACATGATACCTACATATGACAAGAACAACATAACAATAAATAATAATACAAGATTATGGAACAACCCATGTATTATGAGAATCCAATGACATTATCCAAAAGATGCACTCACCCAAATAATAGCACCATGAACAACATAATGTCGATACAAACTTATGCATCAGCTAGAAACACTTCAAATATATGACAATCTTCCCCATTTTATTCCCCCCCCCCCCACCCTAACCTTAACGCGGAATTAACGAGGCAATAGGTGCTCCTCTGAATCTTTACTTGCAACCGTATCAGCAACATCCAAAATCTAAAACTCAAAACAATAGCAAACACAGCATAGCACAGCAGAATAGAAAAACCCAAATCTGATGAAGCGAGCTCTCAACCTCCCTCTCATGCCTCCTCTGCCTCGGACTCCCTCCATTCACCCCAGCATAGTATGGGCTCGGACTCGTCAACTGCATATTCACTCCCTCTAGCTGATTATTCCTAAACATCCAAGGGAGCACCGCGATCGCCATTCCCCCAAGCACACCACCAGCCGTCGAATTAATCACTCTGTTCATTGCTCCCAATGGAGAAACATAGGGGTGGTGGTGGTGATGCTCGTGTTGATGCATATGGTAATGATGATGCCGGTGTTGATTCCTATTAAAATAATCTTCTTCTTCTTCTTCCGGTTGAGGTTGTTGGTGGTGGTGGACCAAAGAGTTGGGCCTCTGAGGGATGTCAAAGGTTTGGTGGGCCCTCTTGGAGCTGTGGCCCCGGCCGTAGAGGGGAACGAGTGAATCTTGGGAGAGGGAGGCTTTGCAGACCGGGCACTGATGCATGGAGTCATAACTGTCGATCTGGAGCCATTTGTAGATGCAGGGCCAGCAGTAGAGGTGGCCGCAGAGGGTGACGACAGGGTCAACTGCAAAATCTAAGCAGATGTTGCAGTCGAAGCACCCAGTAGGTTGTTGAGGTGACGTTTCGGAGGTGGTGCTGGACTTTTTTAGGGGTTTGTTTTCGATCTGGGGTTCTTCTGTGGATTCGTTGAAGTAACCGGTCGTGGCGATGCCTTCAAAGTCCATGTAAGAATTCGGTTGATTGGGTCTTCGGATGATCTGCTGAAAACAACAAGGGAATGGGTTAGTTTTATGGATGCTGGGATGGCTTCTGCTAGGCACTATAAGGGTGTGAATGGTTGCTTGTGGTTGAAGAGGCAATTTATAAAACTACATCTTTTGTGTTTTTTGTTGAAAAGCAGTTCAGAGTATTCAGACTATATGTTTTAAACAACAGGTGTTTGGCTTGTAGTTGCAACACTATAACTCAATGTCCGTTCGTCCTCCTGTTTCGACAAATGTAGATGGAAATTTGGAAATGCATTTCATTTAAGCATGTTTTTAACTACATGTTGGTGTAGATATTTTGGTGTAATACATAAGGCTTCAGCTACCATCAACCAAACAGCTCATGAGATGCTTTACAATAGCATTTGTGTATTGCAAAGGTTGTTGGTGAGCGTTCAGATTTAGAAACTAAGAAGAGAGTTGGATAGTGACACCACAACCACTAGAAAAACAAAGGGGACCAATGAGCTTTTATGGAGGCCTAAGAGTAACGACTTAGTCTCTAACTACAATTGGTTCACGAGAAAGAGATGGACCTCAAACACAAATAAAGTTATAGCAAGAAAGGAAATGCAAAGCTGGAGGGAAATGAATACAGATCTAGACGAGGAACACGTGTAGTCATCTAGTTGATTTCGAAATAGATGCTTGCCACCTTTTATATCCACTAAGTGAGATATGCAATTAAGATGCTTCGTGCGTAGGCAAATTTTATCTAGTAATACATCAAGGGAAAATACGAGACTAACATGCTTGTCTATTATGCCCTAGCAATCTACAGTGATGAACAGGACCATGGAAGTGGGGTGGTGGTGACATTGTTCTAACAAATTTTCAAAGTATTTATCGGCATCCATTATTTGGACCAAATACTGCTACTGCCTATACAGACATCGCCATTTACAGCATATATAAATGACACTCAAATTGACTAACAAATACAAAATCGACTATGAAGTGGTTATATAAAGGCGGTTATAGGACTTCTTAGGATATCGCCAGCCAAGACTGATCGAACTTTCTTGTGCAGATACCTTCTGACTTCTGAGTTCAACCAATGACAAAACAATAATACACAAATGGCTTCTACTACTGAATGTTAGTATAGGTGGTTCCCTTGGGCATGGTTCATATGACTAAAGTGATATAAAAGTTCTTGTTAATAGTAAAATACCCTTACAGAACACGTAATCTCCAATAAAACTGATATAGGTCATAATGCTGATTGGATCTAGCTTAATTATGATATTAGTCCACATTCAAGCAATATCTTGTTCAATTACCACTTTCAGCTCAAGAGTTTCATTGCACAAATCAGCAAATATATGTACTTAAGAAATGGAAATGTCACGAGGCCCTACTTGTTCTATCCTCTATCCTCTTTGCATGGTCTTCAACTTCAGAAATAAATAAAAAGAAAGCATAAAAAGAAAGGATGTGGCTCCCAAAGCCCAAGATCAAGATGCTTAACCTATACCAATTAGCAATTGCTCGTTGGTATGGCATTTCCTCTCTGGGAGAGTGCAGGGGTTCAATACCCAGTGGGGGAAGTTACCACAATTTAACGCTTTCCGGACACATTCGTGGGCGGTGGGTCCCCTAGGCATGTGTGCTTGTGTGTGATGTGTGGGTGGGTCTGTTGTGTGCGTTGTATGCATAGGTTAGGGCTTACGTGCCAGTGCCAAAAGAAGAAGAAAAGGATGCTTAAGCTATCTATCAAAGACAAATGCATAAACTTCATCATCATGCTATGTATATAAGTATATTCGAGGATAAGTTTAACCATCATGTATTTCACTGCCCATATAAGCATCCTATGTGAATGTATGGAATTGATAACAAATATAGATTCAACGTAAAAAGATATTTAAAAGGTTAAATGACTTGAGTTGCCAGGTAGGACGGTGGGGTTGATAGCATAATGTTTGACATAAACCACCAAAGAGTAATTCGAGTATCATGAGAAAATATCTCGGAGGCATTTTGATTTCGGTCAATTGTAACCAGAAAAAACTAGTGATTTACTAATGGTACAAGAAGTCTCTTGGACTTGATTCGAATGGTAAAAGAAAATTAACACCATGACCCACAAAAAAATGCATATAAACATGTAAAATCCAATTGAACTGAACGAAATCATAATGCATTAAGCCCCATCTTAAATAATAAACATGATGTCTAAACATTTTATCAATGTCCTGCTCAACCTATTTAAAATTGACTCGAACCACTTCCAGTTCGAGAGATTTATCGTGCAACTCAACCAATATACACAAAAAGGCAGGAAAAAACAAGTGCAAAAGTAATAAAATTGTTAAGATGGTAGGTCAGGCTAACACAATGGTGGAAAGTAGAATCCCACCAGAGACAGAACTTAAAATAAGCAAGTAAAGATGCTGTGAGAAATATGTATATAAAATCAATACTTCGTCAAAAAAAGAAAGAAGGAAGAGATAGCCACTGACTAAGCAGCTCCAATCCTATAACAAGCACATGAATCCATCCTAACAAATTTCTTTAATGAGTGATGTTTCCTCACTTTAAAAAAAGGAGGTTGGGAATCTCCAAAAGGATAAATTAGAGGCAATGAGGGCCTGCTTCTACTTGTCCTCTCTCCCCTGTCCTCTTTGCACAATAAACTTCAGATATGGGTAAAAGAAAGAACAAAAACTATGAATGTTGCCAAAAGCCGAATAACAAGGCGATAAAGCTGCCTATCAAAAAGAACCGAAAAGCTCCAGCATCAAGTGCTTTTAAGGATATTGTTTAATCGTCATGTATTCGGGTTCTTCTATCTTTAGATACATTACTTAGTCATACATGGAGTATATAATTGATTGAAAAGGACTAGCACACACCATGGATAAGGAAAGGTCAACTCCTCTATGAAAATTATTAGGGGCCACTAATAGCGAATACATAATTTGGTTCTAGAAGGATAAGAATACCGTCTTTTCAAAATAGAGGCACTAGCAATTTGAAAGGTATATAATATTATTACCAAATAAAAAAGATATAGATTGGTTAAAGAACTAGGTTCAGCTAATGTCCATATCAAACTTGAACAAAAATGCTGTTTTCAACCTGTTGCTAAGTAATTGAAGCAGACTAAGCTAAGACCCCAAAGCATATGGTTTTCGGATCCGGAGCGTCTGCTATTTTTCTTCTCCACTAGTAGGAACTATTGAACCCAACGGCTAGGAAGTGGGTAAAACAGGTGGGTCCCATGGTTTGGTATTCTTCTGATCCTGATGTGTGACCGAAATCCGAGCATTGCATGAAAATAGCAAAGAGGGATGTAATCAGAGAATTAAGGAAAATTATAAGGTAGCTTGAGAATACTCTCTGCCTCATATATATATATATATATATATATATATATATATATATATATATATATATATACAATTGTTTTTCTAATAATAGAAAATACAAATAATCTAATTAAATCTAAATTTTACCAATCTAAATATATATCTAATTCTTAACAATCCAACTCAAGTTGGAGCATATATATCACACATGCCCAACTTGGTACAAATAAACTGTGCTCGACTCCTTCCCAAAAGTTTGGCGAATAGATCTGCTAATTGATGGTCAAATGTATCAATAATCCCTTCTTCAATCTTTTCTCGAATAAAATGGCAATCTACTTCGATGTGCTTTGTCCGTTCGTGAAAACTGGATTGTTGGCAATATAAATGACAGTCTTGTTGTTACAATAAAGTTTTACCGACTTCTTAGATTGATAACCAAGTTCTCGAAGAAGAGAAACTATCCACACTAGCTCACTCGTAGTATTGGCCATGGCTCTATATTCTGATTCAGCACTTAAACATGAAACGGCATTTTGTTTCTTGCTTTTTCACGAGACCAAATTGCCTCCAACAAACACACAAAAACATGTGGTTGATCTTCGATCACTTCGCGATCCAGCCCAATCTGCATCCGTAAACCCTGTAACTTTAGAATGCCCAAATTTCTTATACATAATACATTTCCCTGGTGTAGCTTTCAAATAGCGAAGAATACGTATCACTGCACTCCAATGTGAATCTCTAGGATCCGCCATAAACCGGCTACTATACTAACATGAAAAGAGATGTCAGGCTTTGTTCCAGTCAACTAATTATGCTAACCAACCAATCTACGATATCGTCCTGGATCGGTAAATGGATCCCCTGCCCTGGATATAGCTTGACATTGTGATCACAAACGACGATGCAAAAGGTATAACCGAGTTAAAGGCTTATCTTTAGAAGAAGTTCAACACTAAAGACTTAGAAGAGTTGAAATACTTCCTTGGTATTGGGGTGGCACGTTCTTCTCCTCATGACAGTATCTTTGTAATTTAAAGGAAGTATGTTCTTAATATGCTTAAGCACAGATGTCTGAGCGGCGGTGGTTGTGAGGAGGGGTGATGGCTAAGTGTTAGGGTTAGGGTTAGGGTCTGATACCATGTGATCAGAGAATTAGGGAAAATTATGAGGTAGCTAGAAAATCTCCTTTACCTCATATATATATTATTGATTTTCTAATAATAGGATTACAAATAATCTAATTAAATCTAAATCTTACCAATCTAATTAAATCTAAATCTATATCTTACTCTTAACAAGGGATAGCAGAGGTTCCAAGTCCATGGTTTTCCATGCATAACTTGTGCCAGAAATTTACGAAACTAACCCTATCAGATTTACCATTAGTAAGCAGCATTAGATATTTTTCTGGAAGTTGCCTAAAGTTAGCATTATACGGTGAGGTGGATTTTAATTTAGCTTTTTTCATTTTGAGTATAAGAATATCATTATGCTTACTTATTGACTCTAAATTTCTAAGGACAATATTTTTTATAACCAGTTACAGTAAGAGCTTAAAAATACACAGATATTAGAGTAAATCAAGCAACCAACTTCTAAGATACAAGCCCTGATGTTAGTCATTTTCAGGTTATATCTGGCTTCACATAGACTAAATTCGCTAATAAGCAATTTATTATGTTCTGTTAATTGATGGAGTAATAATACATGTATCCTTAAACTACCATTGAATGTTACCTTATAACCAAAACTAAATTTAAACTTTTATTTGCTTGCTTGTGGGGGCAGTAATTTAAGAAACTACTATCGACTGCCTGATACAAACTCACAATCCTAAACATAGATATTGCCGCCATTAACCCACACTTGCATAATCCATGAAGAAAACACTTGTAATCTAAATAACATCTACCCATCAAAAAGTTTAATTTATACTCACACGAAGCATAACATTGAATTAAGGCAGCAGATTAGTGAAGAATGACTACAAATCAAACATGTAAAAAATGGGCAAAAAAACTAATAATTTCAAGAATGAAGAGCACAACATAAACTTGCAATCTGGAATCAAACGAGGCATTTCTATTGCAGCTTGAGAATATACCATTTCTCATCCATCGAATCTAAACCCTAAAATATCGAAAAAAGAATCCGAATTCAGATCAAAAGAAGAAATCTTTCTCCTTGATCAAACAATCACTGAATCAATGAACGGATTCTCATATTGATGAACAATGCGTGCGAATTTGTAAAAGAAAATTCCATTCACAGCGGGAAAAATAACATGAAAATACCTGCAGCGATTCTGAGATTTCCCTTTCTCTTTCTTTCTTCGGCTTGTGCTGCGATCCTTGATCCTCTATTTTTCTTTATTTTTTTCTTTAAAAAAAAGGAAAATTTAGTTGCAGAGCTACGATATGGCTGAAAAGGAAATTAAAAATAGTAATTTTAACCAATTTCTGCCCCCTTTTCGATACTTATGAGGAGGCGAGAGAGCGCGTCGCTGTTAGTGCGTTACGTTGTGCCTGCGGATCATTTGCACGTGCCGACTTCATCCATGAACTAACAGGGTGCGCTTGGCTGGGGTGGTGCGGGGGCTAATTCTAGATTCCCAAGAAACATTATGTTCGGGTCTGGGTGTCGATCGGGCCGGTTCAGGCCGGTCCGGCCTGGAGCCTTCCGGGTCGGGAGGTCTTCAAGCCGGGCCTGGCCCGAGTTGACCAAGCTACAGGCTGGGCTTAGGCCCGGCCCGAAGCCCCCAAATCCAAACCCAGCCCGGCCCGTGACCCGGCATGGATTGGGCCGGATCGGGCCGGTCCGTTTAAAAAATTGATTTTTAAAAAAAATATTTTTAAAATAAATTTTTATTTTTACGGAAAAAAAATTTGGAAATTTTTTTACCCGAACTTCGTATAGGTCTCGGGACAGACCTGCATATTTTATTAATTAAAAAATATTTTGAGGGGACATAAGTTGGCAAACCTTACCCCTCATACAATTGCGAAAAAAATTAAAATACAATTCAATAAAAAAAAACAACCGATGAGCTCCTATCGGTCTTTACTCTTCATCGGTGTCAGAGTCTTCAATGCTCTTAACATGTCTTATTTCTGCATCGAACCAATATTTTTGGCACACTGCGATCTCCAATACATCATTCGACAGTCTCGCTTTCTTATTGCTCAGAACCCTATTATCTGCACTAAAAGCAGACTCCGGAACTATTGTGGACACCGGAGTTGTTAGTAAATCACGAGCCATGGTAGAGAACACAAGATACATATGTTCATGTGTTTTCCATCAATCCAAAGTATCAAGATTATCTATTTGATCCGCAGTGAGAAAATTACTCAAATCAGTTTACAAATACATTGTAGGCTCATTATAAGTGGAAGAAATAGAAACGATTGTTCTTTGTTTTTTGTGCAAAAACTGAAATATTCATTTTTTGAAAGTTTGCTGTGAAGAGAAAGATAAAGAAAAGTTCTTTTTTGACCATACTGTGCATTATATATGACATACAACTCATGCAAACAAGAATCTAATATATTTTTATAATCTCCTATATCAGTAAATAAATTTTCATAGTATCCATCTAATAAAAAAAATAAATTAACTTTTTTAAGTTTAGGATCAAGAACAGAAGCTGAACAAAACAATGCAGGAACTTTTTGCTAATATTTATTCAATTTCGTAAGCATGATATGTAACATTCCAGCAAATACACTTTCAAGGTCAATTATATGCTCAATAATTTTACTAATATAAAATAACTATTCTACTGCTAAACATGTAGTAGGATAAAAAACACCAGAAAAACATTTAGTGGTATTGTAAAATATTTCTACAAATTTCAAAATATATTCCCAAACAAACCAATCATAATTATCTAAATTATTATTAGGCATTTATTCCTCATAAAATAAAGTAATGAGCTTCCGATATATTAAAACACATTTCAACATCTCGTAAGTGGAATTTCACCTAGTTGGAATGTTGATTTTGAAAGATCTAAATTTTAAATTTAACTGGGTACAAATCAATGTTTTATTTTGAATATTATATCCACGTACAGTAGCCAAAATACAATTACTTATATTATTTCTCTTATGTGGATGCTCCATTTTTTAAAAACTAATAATTCTCTTATGTAAAAATCAATCATTATCAATAAAATGTACAATAACACAAATATAACTCATACCCTATTTTGTAGTCCAAATATCAGAAGTTAATACAATTTAACTCTTAAGATTTGTAAAAATATCAATCAAATTGGTTTAACCATCATGAAATTATTTTAAAATAACACTTCTAAGTGTTATTCTTGTTACTCTTTGAAATGCTAGATTATATGCATTTTTTACCAATCTATCAAATATTTTGTTTTTTGCAAAACCAAATGGTTGTTCAGCATGTATTATATCTCTTGCATGTTTTATTCTATTAGTATTTTGCGAATAAAAAAACTAGAATTAGACAGCATAGTTAAGGTCGTCTGCCGATAATATGCTTTTTCGTGTTTGATTAAATATCTTTTTAGGTGGGCAGTTTCACCTGAAGTGGCACAAGTAAAATCTGCTTGGCAATGAGTGCAAACTGCCCGCTCGTCTTTACCTGCAATTGTTTGCACTACAAAATATTTCCAAATATAAGAAGTTTTAGCTCTTTTAACTTTAAGGGCAGAAGCTCTTACTTCAGGAACGGTAGGAGCAGGAATTTTTTCAGGGACATTACTTTGTGATATCGCAGGGATCTCGTAATTAGAAGATTCATAATTAGAAGAATAAGAATCAAAATTAGTTTGCAGCATATTGTTTAATTTCTGTCTCTCTTGTGAATCCATATCGATTTGAAATGAACGTCTTCGTGAAGATGAAACATCCTTGTTATCTTGTGAAGATGAACTTGACATTCTTAATTAAAAATATTAGTAACAGAAAAAAAGATACGAGAAAAATATATAATCAATACAAAAAAAAACTGATTCCAAATAGCAGAAACAATTAGTGAAATTGAAGTGAAGATTGAGACTGCGGAAATGAAGATTGCGTGATTCCAATTTTAACAGTAAACTTCTTGGAAATTAAAGAGAGTGATTGGGAGATTGAAAAATTTATTGTTGTGAATTGTGAGAAGAATGAGAAGTGTAGATAGGTATTTATAGAGTTTTGGATTAGCGGTATAGAAATGTATAATTTTGAGTAAGGGGGTTTCAGATAATTTTACAACCCTCACTTTAATTCAAATTTCCTTCCTTTATTAAAAAAAACCCACCCCCATTAAAAAAAAACCTCATCCTAAGAAATTGACCGGCCCATACCCCAAACCCCCCAGACCAAATGGCCAAATTCAAATTTGAATTTAGCCGGTTGGCCGGGCCGGGACGGGCCGTCACACCCCGCTTTCCAAAATACGGAACACGAAGGGTGACTAGGTCAGCCATGCTCCTACAGTCAAGAAATAATCCCGCCGTAGTCACACTGCGGCTTCTAGCATTACATGTTAATCAGTAAACACAACACTGGAGTAAAAGAAATTACAGCTCACAACTTTATTACATTAAAATAATAGAGTTCAGGATACATTTATTTACATAAAAGAAATAATTAACCAAAAAAATAACAGTGTTCTTATAGCGAGCAAAAGGCGATGGCGCTGATGTCGCGGTCTAAACCTCCGCGATCTCGAATGGCAGGTCCTGCTCCTAAGCCGGGTCCACTTCGTCCTCTGAGTATGCACACTCAAGTCGTCATGGCGACACATATAGCAATAAATATGTAGTGTGTGTACTATGTTATTAAACATGAAATGTAACACAAAAACATGAGAATAAGGAATATCAAGTGAATATGAAAGTATATATATCATGTCAGCAATCCACGCAATATGTATGTCATTACCTATCTGTCGCTAGGTCAAATGAAATCAATTGGTGGAAAGGATGTTCGTGTTTAACAAGGGTCTCGTGCATGTCCGAGACTACGGTCCATTGTTGCCCGGGACATAACCCTACAGTCGTGCCGCTAGGCCCACAACCTTATATATATATATATATATATATATATATATATATATATATATATATATATATATTCGATTCCTTTCTCTCTCTCTCTCTCTCTCTCTCTCTCTATATATATATATATATATATATATATATATATATATCGCTAATATCGAATGATCATCCTCTAAGTCATTATACCTAGCTAAATATGAGTTCGATTCCGCCTTGATTTTCCAATTTCCCCAAATTTCAATAACTATATGTATAGGACTAGTTGTAAACAAGCACGCGCCAAATCACGGTCTTATTCACTTTTCACTGCACTGTTCACTTTCACGAATCAATCACTTATCACTGGCGTACTTGACACAACTAATCCAATATCACCCACGTTCGACAATGCAAAGTTCGCTATGAATCACTATGAACATTCACTATCACCTAAGATATCATGGTCGGGTAAAATATGAGAATAATGCAACATAGCAAGTCATATGTGATATGAAACACAATGTACATTGCGAGTTCAGAACACATTAATTCGCATGATAGTAATTAGACGAAATGCTACAAAAGAGGATATATGTAAACTCAAACAGAGATCCAACAAAATTGGTTTCAGGTCAATCGGGCGTCAGGTTTGCGGGTTACGGTCATTTCATTTTAAGTGCTCATCGCTGGAAATTCAGTTCTTGAACCGAAAGACCATTTCGTAACACATTTTAATCCAAGTTGGGATCATAATTAGGCAATGCTACAGTTAAGTAAAATTTAGTTCTATCATTTATGTTTCTAACGCACCAGATGAATTGACAATATCCGCTGTGTGCTGGGAGTTATGTCCCGTCTAAGGTTAGGGTATACAATCTGTCCCTGTACTAAACTGCAGTATGCCTCGATAGTTTAAAATGCAATTAAAATATCAAACGACAGTAAAATTGAACGAAACCATAACCTATAGTTAGCTAATAGGATTATCTTTACAACAGTATAGGGTTACACATAATTCCATATTCATACAGCGCTACATATTTATTTAAAGTCAGGTGTCAATATGGAATGCTGCTCTGGACTGCAGTCCAGAGCCGCGTTTCAAATCAGTTTTCGTTGCTGTGATATATCAGTATCGGAAGATAAACTACGGGGGGTTCTAGATTATTGAGTCAGCTTTGATATGAACTATAGAACATTACATTTCAGTATGTATCTAAATTTATATCAATTTAACAGCTCGACATGTACGGTAAAACCAGTATTGACATCGCCTCTTTGGGGCGTCGTTACACATGCGATACTTCGTCATTTTAAGTCCAATTTTCTACAAGACATTCCCAAGTAGCAAAAGGAAATACGGGTAAAGGATTTGAGCATGATCAACGGGGTTTTAGTTCAGTTCTCCATATCAAACTAACAGCACAAACTATCGAGAATTATCGAATTAAAGTTGGTTTTGTCTAACACGTGGAAATGGAATCAAACGCTTACAATTCTACATGTTAATAATGTGATGTTCAAATCTAGTTAGGCTCAAACTAATCACCCTAGATTACTATGATTTTACATGAAGATACGATGATAATTTGCTAATGATGTGTGATAGTAAACTAACACGAACTCGTAACAATCTAGTTAGTATACATTTAACCCGAGCCTATAATTATAAGTATGTAGCATGTAGAAGCAAGTGAGGTTTCATTTGCCTATGACGACGGCATGACGATGACAATCGCACGGACGGTTACGGCGAAGGCACGGACACGAGCACGACATGTTCACGGCTGCAATGACGACAACTTGGCTCAACTACGGGTTCCGGTCTTGGCCGTGGCTGGAGCGGTGTGGGGAGGTTGCCGAGATGGGGTCGACAGCGACTGACGAAGGAGGAGACACCGTGGTGGCAGCGGCGGTGATGCTCGGGCGATGGCGAGGGCCGTGGGTTGCATTGGTGGGGGTCGAGTATGGGCCGATGGAGGAGGAGTTGAGGCGGGTGGTTGCCGATGGTGACGAAGGGGTTCGTCGGCGGAGTTGTTGAAGGGTGGTGAGGGGTTGTCGGAGTTGCTAGAAGGTGGTGATAGGGAGAAGCTAGGGTTGGGTTACAGTGAGAGGAGACGGTGGTGGTGCGGTGGATGCAGTGGCGGTGAGAGGCGGCAGCAATGGTCTGCAATGTGGTCGTCAGTGCTCCGGCAATGGGTGAAGGCGGGAGGATGCAGCGGCTGTGGGGGTTATTGACGGTGATGGTGGGGCTGTGTTTTGAGAGAGGGGATGACGAGTTGAGGTTGGTGATGAAGGAGGAGGTCGGTGGAGGTGATGTGGGTTGAGACGACGCCGGTAGTGAGGGGTTTGCAGAGGAGAGGGGGGTTAGAGACGGAGATAAAGAGGTAGAGAGAGAGAGATTTAGAGAGAGGAAGAGACGAAGATTTAAAGGATGAGATCTCGAGTTGGTTGGCGACGAGGCGAAGACGTAGGTGAGCGCGGGTCACGAGGAGGCGGTTGCGAGGAAGGAAGGGAAACATTGGGGCTCGTTCAAAAAATGAAAAAGAAAGGAATGAAGAAGAAAGAAAAGAAGAGGAAGAGAAGGAGAGGGGAGACAGGTTGGGGTGAGGGAATGGCCGCGTTAGCTTGGGCCGGAGCTCGGGAATTGGTTTTAGGGTTAGGAATTGGGTTAGGGTTTAGGGTTAGGTTCTTAAAAAATATATATATAGGAAAAAATTTAGATTGGGGTTTACAAAGAAAATATAGAAATAGAAAAATTGGAAAATTGGGAAAATATTTAGGAAATTAAAATGGAAATTAAACGGAAAATTTATTGGGACCAAAATTTTAAATACAAATTGTACCATGGAACTGGGGATTTACATCTTACCCACCTTACAAAAATTTCGTCCTCGAAATTAAAGAACCAAAACAACTACTCAAACAGGTACGGAAATCGTGAACGGATGTCCTCCTCACGCTCCCAAGTAGACTCCCCTGGAGAACGATCACCCCAAGAGACTCAAACCAAGGGAATGAATTTATTCTTTAGCACTTTTTCCCTACGATCGAGAATGGTGGTAGGCTGCTCCTCGTAAGACAGATCGGTACCCAACGTTAACTCTGAATGGTCCAAGATATGGCCGTCATCCTGAACGTAGGTCCTCAACTGAAATACATAGAAGGTATTGTGCACACCAGCTAGCGATAGAGGCAAGGCAAATCGATAAGCTATCTCTCCTACTCGCTCTAGCACTTCAAAAGGTCCGATAAATCGGAGACTGAGTTTCCCCCAACTACCAAACCTAATCACTCCCCGAGTGGATGATATTTTCAGAAATGCATGGTCACCAACACCAAACTCCAACTACCTTCTTCCGGCGTCTACCCAACTCTTCTGTCGGTCCTGAGAAGCCTTGATACGTTGCCTGATCATCTGAATCTTACTCACTATCTGCACTATAAGCTCAGGGCCCAGCAACCTTCGTTAACCTATGTCATCCCAGTAAAGAGCTTCGAACGACGCCATCTGGATGCTTTCCTGATAGCTGTTGTTTTATGAAAACTCCACCAGATGAAAGTGATCCTCCCAAGAGCCCTGAAAATCCAGCATACACGCCCTCAACATATTCTTAAGCGTCTGGATAGTACACTCAGATTGCCCGTCCGTCTGCGGATGATAAGCCGTGCTGAACTTGAGACAGGTGCCCAAACTCTCCTGCAGGCTCCTCCAGAAGTGGAAAATGAACCTGGTGTCTCGATCAGACACGATACTAACGGGCACTCCATGCAGCCTCACAATCTCCTGCATATACCTTTCTGCAAGTGACTCCGTAGATTGTCTCACTCGGAAAGGTATGAAATGCGTTGCCTTCGTGAGACGATCAGTAATAACCCAGACAACATTGTTGCCTCTTAGATTTCTAGGTAGTGCCGTCACAAAATCCACGGTGATGTGCTCCCATTTCCACTCTGGTACCGGAAGAGGTTGCAACAACTCAGCTACTCTCTGATGCTTGGCTTTCACCTGTTGGCATACCAGACATTTGGAGACAAAATGAGCAATTTCCCTCTTCATTCCGTTCTACCAGAAATGCTGCCTCAAATCTTTGTACATCTTGGTGCCTCCTGGGTGCACTGAGTAAGTGAAACTGTATACCACAGCTAAAACTTTATCTTGAATACTCCCCTTTGGAACACGCATCCGGTTTCCAAATCTCAGGGACCCATCTTCGTGAATCAGCAAGTCCGTCCTCAAACCAGTTTCAACCAACCTTTTGAACTTCTGCATCCGAGAATCTTTAGCCTGTGCAGCTTTGATGCAATCTATAAGAGATGACTGAATCTGCAACTGCCAGAGCTGTCCGGGTACGTCCGGTTTAACTACCTCCAACTCGAGTTTCTGAAGATCTTCGAGAATCCCCTTCTAGAAAGACAGCAAAATAGATGATGGCCTGCGACTGAGAGCATCAGGAACGACGTTCACCTTCCCCGGATGATACTGCAGATCGATATCGTAGTCTGCCATTAGCTCCAGCCATCCGCGATGTCTCATATTCAGCTCCTTCTGAGTGAACACGTACACATCCAGTCTTTTGCCCAGTATGTAATGCCTCCATATCTTTAAGGCGAACACAACCTCCGCTAACTCCAGGCCATGCGTGGGGTAGTTCTTCTCGTGGGTCTTCAACTGACGAGAGGCGTAAGCCACTACATGCCCGTGCTGCATCAAAACACGGTCGAAACCCATTCCCGACGCGTCACTATGAACGACCAAGCCACCGGAACTATCTGGCACAGTCAGGATTGGGACCGTGGTCAACTTTAGTTTTAACAGCTCGAACGCCTGGGTGCACTCCTCCGACCAAATATAAGGTACCCCCTTCCACATAAGCTTCGTCAAGGGTTCTGCTACTCTGGCAAAATCTTGGACAAACCGTCAATAATACCCAGCCAATCCTAAGAAGCTCCTTATCTCAGCTAGTGATTTCAGGTCCAGACAGTCTTTGATAGATTCAATTTTTGCCGG
Organism: Agapanthus africanus; assembly: GCA_030015575.1. Taxonomy (NCBI): domain Eukaryota; kingdom Viridiplantae; phylum Streptophyta; class Magnoliopsida; order Asparagales; family Amaryllidaceae; genus Agapanthus; species Agapanthus africanus. The sequence continues at coordinate 60,170,965 of JASDDO010000024.1, forward strand.
ATCCAAAAAAATACTATCATTCGAAACGTCAAGCCCTAGAAATTGCACCTTGTCGAGCCAAAACTCGCATTTGCTTAACTTAGCATAGAGCTTCTCCTCACATAGAATCTGCAATACAATTCGTAGATGCTCGGCGTGCTCTTCTCGACTTCTAGAATAGACTACAATGTCGTCGATGAATATAACGGCAAACTGGTCCAAGTATTTGGAGAAGACCTTGTTCATCAAGTCCATAAATATGGCAAGTGCATTGGTAACACCGAACGACATCATAAGAAACTCATAATATCCATATCAGGTCCGAAACGCAGTCTTGCAAACATCCTCTATCTCGAACCTGATTTGGTGATACCCTGACCGAAGGTCCAGCTTAGAAAATACCCGAGCACCACCTATTTGATCGAACAAGTCGTCGATGCGGGGAATGGGATACTTGTTCTTCACGGTCACCCTGTTCAACTCACGGTAGTCGATGCACATGCGCAAAGAACTGTCTTTCTTCTGCACCAGTAATACAGGAGTACCCCACGGGGAAGCACTTGGACGGATAAATCCTTGTCCAGAAGATCTTCTACCTGCTTCTTTAATTCTACCAACTCAACTGGCGCCATCCTGCAGGGAGCCTTGGAAAATGGCGCAGTACCTAAAATCAGGTCGATTGAGAAACTCAATATGCGAGGCGGGGTAAAACCTGGTAGATCTTCGGGGAACACGTCAAGAAACTCTCGAACTACCTCTGGTGCTGGCTTCTCGTCTATCTCGATAGCGGTCAAGGTCTTCGATTTCGCTCGGAACTTAGCTGGCTCCAATGACTCACTACCACCCACGACCACGAACTCCGGATGATTAGAAATGCGAAATGTAACACTCTTAGCTCGGGAGTTGATGATTGCATGAAACGTGCTCAGCCAATCCATCCCCAGAATGGCGTCGTAGCTACCAGTCCCAATCAAAAGGAAGTTTGCATAAAATTCTCTTCCACAAACTACCACAAGGCATAATCTGCACACTTGGCTGGACACAATAATTCCATTACCCGTATGTATCTCCCAACCCTTGGTCAACGGCTCGTAAGGTATAAAGTATGTGCCAACAAACCATGCAGAAATAAAGCAATGCGAAGCGCCCAAATCAAATAAAACTCCATCTGGTACAAAATAAACAAGGAGAGTACCTGTAACCACTTTTTCAGACGCTTCCGCCTGCTCGGCAATCAGGGTGAAAGCCCGCCCCTGATTCCGACTCGTACCAGTCTGCCTCTGATCGAATAATCGCCGCTGGGGTACCAGAGGTAGACCCCTCTGAGCTGGAGTGTCGAACGACGGCTGTTGTTGCTCAGACCCTTCCTGTAGCTCGGATCTCTTGGGACACCCGCTGACCCTGTGCTCGCTGAACCCGCAAATTAGGCACTGCCCCTTGGCTCTGCGACAATCTCTCTGCATATGCCCTGGCCTTTGGCAATAGTCGCAAATCAGGGCCCTCCGCTGCGGCCGCTGGGGCGAGAAGGTACGCTTCATCTGCGTAACTCCTGACTATGAACTGGGATTGCTCTACGAGGGGAAATGGCAGCTCATTATGGAACTACATAGAGTCTCTTATCTACCGATCGCTGGCCCTTGGCCTTCTCTGCCAGCCTTTCTTGTACCCACGCAACGTTCAACACCTGTGCTGTAACGACTCTGAATTTACTGTACGGAATTTTCCAGTTTAATGTACAAAAAGGAGTTAAACAGCCTGTGTCACACCCCGCTTCCCAGTATACGGGCGGAGAACGCGACGAGGCCGCTACATATTTACTCAGAAGTAAACACGCTAAGCGTATCTAAGCAATATAAGTAAAATACACAAGAGACAGAGACAATACATCTGAAAAGGAAATACATGGAATGAAAAGCAACTTTATTTATTAACATTCCTTTTACAATACATCTGAAAAGGAAATACATGGAATGAAAAGCAATGCCTAAACAGTGGCGTAACAGAAATGGAAAGTACTGAAATGAAATGTACAAGTAACTAGAGCTCCGGGTCGAAAGCTAGCTGGTCCAAATTCTCGCTGGTGGGCTCGATCTCCAGTGAGTCCGAATCACCTGACAACATTACAAAGAAGAAGAAAGAGAATGTCGTCAGCGAACAAATCGCTCGGTAAGCCCCGTAAATAGACAAGAATGGAATAGACAGAATAGAGAGTATATTGTTATAATGTTGTATTTAGTGTTAACGTTGTTGTTTATAGCTTGGTACAGAAGAGGCCAGTGTATACGAGAGGAGTCTCACTAGACCAGAGACTACGATATACAGAGTGCAAGGAACCGTTCAGCCACGGTACAACGGCAATTGAATTCACGTTAGGTGTCTTTATGGTTGTTGTCTCGTGCCACTTCTAACACCTTCCGTACCAATCTACCCCTTATAAACCCCGCGATATCTTGATTGTATTGTTGCATTGTTTGTATTGTATATTGAATATATATATGGATGACTTACTGAAACCATGATATCAGTAATGGAATGGATATAATGGATGATCATGTAAATGGAATATATCCATGGTTCAGTTCAGTCAATATAGATTGAATAGACGGATTCATAGATCCATGTTGTATTGAAGTTTAATACTTGAATCACATTCAAGTCGGATTGATTATATTTAGACTCATTCTGAGTCGGATAATAAAAAAAAGATTGAATCCTGAACTATGTTTTGGTGTTATCGGTAACCGCTGCACATGGACGGCAGGATTTGTGTCTTTTCAAAGACAATTACCGTGTTGATAACACTGTTTGTTAAGTTGTCTACATTAAATAGGCAAGCACCCATATCTCCGGCTCTCTGAGGCTCAAGAGACCGGTCCCGCTTAAACCTATGTTTACTAGGGTCCTTATTGTAATTTAGTATAACTTGAGGGGGTTTTATGTAAAAATAATTTTGTATAATTTTCAAAATACACCTCAAGTATTTTATTATCGTCTTTAGAGTTTTCATTGATGTATATTTTATCAATGTGATATTTCTAGTGAAATAAACCTAATTTCATAATATATGGTATTTATTTGTAATATTGGAATTGTATGGTATTTTCTTGTAAATGGAATGTTTTTCTTGAATTTTGGAAATGTGGAATATTATAAATATTAAAAATATATATTTTGATATTAATTACATATATATATTTATTTATTAAAAATATAAGTTTTATTTATAATAGAAATCACATTTTCTAAAGAAAATTGTATTTTAAATCTTTCGAGATCGTATGCTCTTGCGGAGGTCTGCATCTCACTATACTAAACCTCGAGAATGTGAGATAATCCGCACCATCCCGAACGGGTTTCCCAAATGGGTTGTAGAGGCGCATTTGCAAAGATTTGGTAAAATACATATCTTGTAGAAAAAGGTTTTTATAAGTCGGAGGTAGTTTTGTATAAAATCGTATTTTCCCAAATCTATATTCCCAAATTTCATCGTGCTATGTCACATATGAGTATTGTGAGGAGCTAGGTCATTACCCCATGAGTTTTCTAAAGCTAACATGGTTAAAAGGTATAAACATGTCGATATGAAATATAGAGCTATTTTAATGTAAAAATGGAATAAAGCTTACTATGCTTATCATTTTAATGTCAAACTTGTTCTATTGTCTTAGTTAATAAGTATTAAACAATATATCAAAATTTATAGGTTTGTTATTAAGAAAATGTTGTATTTTTTTGAAAGAAAAGAGAATCAGAAGCCGGATAACTCTGCTTCCGACACGTTTTAAGAATTAAGAATTTGAGAATAGCAAAACAGAGAGAGAAGGGGGACTTACTGGATTAGGGTCGAGAGAGGAGGAAGAGGAAGTTTGGGGAAACACCGGTGCGTCGTTTCGTCGCAGGAAACTCCTCGGATTGCCGTCGGAAGTTTGTCGGAGCTTCGCCCTTTGCTATCTCCACTTGCACACAAAAAGTCTTGGGTATTTTATTGAGAGTTTCGGCAGGGATTTGGGAGTGAGGATGGGTGATTTTATGTGTGGTATTTATAGGAAAAATTAGGGTTTAGGGTAAATGAAAGGGTGTGATAAAAATTGTATTTAATTTTGCATTAAAATGGGGTATTTTAATTCTCTGGTTAATTGCAGAGAATTTAAATAGTGCAGGGGGAGTGGGGTAGTCCAAAGGGTGCAGGGGAATGAAGAAAATCGGGGTTTCGACCGAGTCAGACCGGCGGTGCCGGCCGAGTCGACCGAGTCGCCGGCCCGAGTTGGCCGAGTCGGGCCGCATCTCCTTGCCACGTATCTCTGTCGCTTCGTCTTGACTCGTGGATCCGTTCGTTTATTCTGTAACTTATCCTATTATGTGTAGTGCACGTGTAGACTCTTCGGCTTCTAAAAGATTAAAAGAATTTAATTTTAAAAAAAAGTGTGGTTGATGGGATTTGAACTCTGGTGCTTTGGTTCAGCAGTGCAAGCTCTTACCAATGAGCTACAAGCTCCTTCTTGCTATTCAAAAGCAAATCAAACTTATAACTTGTGCTCAGGCTCAAGTACCCTTTTCTGTATTTTTGAAAAAAAAATTGTACAGAAAGTTTAGGGTTGTTACAGCCTGAAATTGAGTTATAAGTTAATTTTGTTAAATAATAGCAAGAAACAACTTGTAGCTCACTGGTAAAGCCCTTGCACTGCTGTGACGTAGCCCCTGTGTGCGATCCCCATCAGATATATTATTTTTTTCTGATTTTTTTAAAAAACTTTTTGAAAGCCCCAAAGTTTACACATACAATACACATAAAAATGAAAAATCAGAAAAATCAAACATGTGCAAAAGGGTTTAAACACTAAGTTGTACACATGGCACAAATCCAGAGCCCCTATGCCCTTGATTGGCCAGCAAAAGTAAGGATTAGGCCGGTACCGACGGCTTGGATAGGCCCAAATGTCTCCGGGATTTGCACACTTGACTCTTCCCCTACTCCTAACTCCTCTGCACTATTTGATTTCCCTGCAATAAAACGGAGACTTTCATTTCACCATTAAACTAAATTTTAATGCTTTTTAATCCAAATTTTTAATTCAAAAACCCTAATTCTACACTATAAATACCATCCACACTTTGGCTCAGCATCATTCTGAAATTCTAGCCAAAACTCTTAAAAATTCTCTAAGTACAAGTAGAGTAAAGAGGAGTTAGCCAGCGGTTAACTTCTGGCGAAGGATCGAAACTATTCCGGGGCTCCCACGACGACAGCCCTCTCTTATTATACCTTTTCTTAACCTAACTAAGTTGCAAATCCCTTCTAATCTTCATTTCTCTTCTTTAAAAAATTCATTTTAAAATGTATATCGATAAGTGGAGTTAATACCGACATCACTTTTTCCAACTCCTATAACTCCAATTCCTATTATCTTTTGGTCAAACTAATTTTTATACAATACTTGTAACTTTAAACCCTAATATTTAGAATCAAAATTCTCATGTGAAATAACAATAGTAACACTTTTTCATTTAAATACCATGAACTTTAAATATAACCTCTTTTAGTTTTTGTTACAAACATACCTTTAGGAAAACTTCACGAGGTAACGACCTACCTCTCACATACACACTTAGTTTCATAGCACGATAATCTTTGAATGTATTTTTCGTTGCGAAGACATTATTACAAGAAAATACCACTTACTATAAAAACCGGATTTCTTTGAAATTGTATTTTAAATTCCTTTGCGATTATACCTCTACAACCCTCTTTAGAAGATCCGCTATTGGATGGTGTGGATTATTGCACATTCTTGGGCTAGTAGAGCGAGATGCAGACCTCCTCACGAAGCATTCGGTCTCGAAAGGTTTTGAATACGGTTTTTAAGAAAACGAATTTTTCTAATTAAATAAAATTAAATTTTTAATAATTATATAAAATTACAAAATCCATATATTTTCAAAATATAATAAACTTAAATTTTTTTAAATTAAATAATTATAAGTTTCACTAAAATACCATCAAGATACCAACAAAAGACAAGTTTTATAATAAAATACCATGAACTTTTCAATCTAAGCAATTATCACTAAAATACCTCAAATCCATAAAATTTATATCCATGAAAATCCTAAATAATATAAATAAATACTAGAGGTTTATTTTGAAATTTTATTACAAATATTTTTCATAAAACCCCATCGAGTTATATAAAATAATATTTAAGAACTTCAGTAAATATAAGTTTAAGCGGGATCAATTCTCTTGAGCCTCAGGGAGACGGAGAAGGTGAGTGCTTGCCTATTTAAGGTAGAAAACTTAATGGAGTTATCAATGGTAATTGTCTTGAAAAAAAACACAAATTCTGCCGTTCATGTGCAGCAGTTACCGATGACTCCCGAACCTAATTCAGGATCTAAATCAGTTACAAGTGTCTGACTCGGTCTGAGTTTAACTCAAACCTGAATCCAAACCCAAACCAGAGTTCAATTCAAATATGAATCCAAACTCTAACATGAATTCTTGAACTTGAACCTGAATACTTGAATTCAAACATCAATACCAAACATGAATACTTGACTTGACTTGACCGAACCATGGTTATAACTTGACATGACTTCTTGAATACATGATTACATTCTGAACCTGACTACTTGAACAACTTGTATCCATGGTTTCGGCAAGACTTGTAAATATAATCTATACAATACATTACGCGGGGATAACATGGTAGATTGGTACGGAACGTATTAACGTGGCACGAGATGATCACTTAAAAGACACCTACATGAACTCTCGTGCCGTTGTCCCGTAGGTTTTAACGGGGCCTTGTACTACATGTTACCATAGTCCATGGGGTTAGATGGACTTCTCTCGTATATACAAATACCTTCAGTACCAAGATACAAACAACTACGTTAGAATAACAAGTATATACATGTACAACTTACCAGTTTCATTTCACATTACTTGTTATATTTCATTCTCTCTTTTGGGACTTACCGAGCGCTAGTTCACTGACTACATTTCTGTCTTTTCTTTCTTTGGAATGTTCGTCAGGAGGATCGGACTCTCAGGAGATCGAGCCTGGCCAGCATGACTTGGACCAGTTCACTGCACAGCTCTCCTTGTATTTACTTTCAGTTTGTATGCAAATGTTTAGGCATTGTTTATATTGTATCTTTTCATTTTCAAACAGTTGTATGTAAAGTGAATGTAAATAAAAGTTGTTGTTTATTATTTTATATCACTTGTTATTCTTGTGCATTTTATATATATTGTTTAATTACGCTTAACGTATTTATTTCTTAGTAAATACGTTGCGGCCCGCTACGTCACTGATTCCGTACACTGGGAAGCGGGGTGTGACATATGCGAAGGTCTGTAGGTCGAGAGACGCGATAAGCTGCTGCAGCTCGATATCGAGCCCCTGCTAAAACCGTCAGGCCCTGACGGGTTCGGTGGCTACCATGTACGGTGCAAAGTGACTCAACCAGTTAAAATCTGCGGTGTAGACATTCACTGGGCGGCCATTTTGCTTCAACGTGATAAATTTCTCCTCCATCTCGGCCTTAGCGGTGGCCGGAAAATAGTGATCTAGGAAACACGCGGAGAATGTGTCCCATCCGATAGGTTTCTTTAGCCTGCTTTCCTCTACGGACCACCATGTGCGGGCCTCGTCCTCTAGCTGGATCTTCACCACGCTCACTCTGTCATCGTCAGGGACTCGAGCAGCCGTCAAAAGATTCTCCACATTGATTAGCCATTGCTCGCTGATTAGTCAAAAATATTGCATATTTTAGCCGGCAATTTCCTCATCATTTGCATTCATATAGAAGTGTTCGGCATTCATATTTTACATATTAGCAAAACTGTCGCAAAATATCAGATTACATGTATTAGACTCTAAAACCAACACTATAAAGGAAATTGACTGCATTTCATGGCATCGCATCATCCCTACATTTGCGCAACACTTGTTTTGAGATCTGTGCAGGAAAATCCAGAAGAAAGGCCAAAAATGTACATGGTACCGATCAAACTTGACGCCAACTCAATGATTTCAGTTCTGGAAGCAATCCAAAAGGCAAAATACAATTCAACATATTAGCTAAATCTCCAAATATTAGCCCAAGACCACAGAAGAAATATCAAAGCCCAAGGAGCCAACATGGCCGCGGAACCGCGGCAGGAGCCTGCTTGCGCCGCGGTTCCGCGGCTACTTGATGACGTCACCACTTCGTATTTGCATCAAAACTCTTCTCTCAGGGCCCACACTTCAGAAAGACACAACAAATTCCAGAAGACTCCAGAGACTTCTGCCAGATCAGCAAACTCTTGTTCGTACACTAAACTAAGCCTTGTATTCTAGAACCTTCTTCTTAAACCCTAGCTTAAACCCTAAGCTAAGCCTAACAAACTCTTTCTAGAAGTCTTTCAACAAACTTTTGGAGGGAACTCAAAGGCTTAGGGTTTGGGTGTTCTATAAATAAGACCCTAGGCTCACTTATTCATCTTGGAATCTAATCATCTTTAGCCAATTTAGAGCCATTCTATCTCTTTCTTCATCTTCTTCTTCCACAAGTCTAGTGAGAGGACTTGTGTGAAACCCTAACCCTAATTCCATTCAAAAGCCAAGATCCCGAGTACCCATTCAAGCAAGAAGCCTTGCAACCTTTTAGGAGCCGAGCCGGTCTTCAACGGAGCAAGTGGTCCAAGCCGATTCGCGACTCACGAAGCCGAGCGAAGCCAAGTTGACAATTTAGTTCTTCCTCTTGTAGTTCTTGAGCGACTGTAATCAAATTGTTGATATAAATAAAAGGTGAAATTCTTTTATCTTGTTTTCTTTAAATTCTTGCATCATGAGTCAATCTAAATTTCTAGTTATAATTCTTGTTGTGATGTTTGAGTAATACTCCGCTCGTCGAGGAGTCGAGACGATCAATAGAATGATGATGTAATATATCTTAATTCGATTCTTGATTCCTACGAGTTTTGTAAACCCTAGCAAATTCAAGAACCGACGACCCATTTCGTTGCGATGCTTTCTTGATTGATATCGCTCGAGATTGGGGAGTTACGATCGTTTCTTGAAATTGCTAGAGGCTAGAATGTGAATAAAATCAACGAAAGAACAAGGGTTAAACGATGAAACCCTAGTTTCATCAAGAAAGCCCTAACTCTCGTCGATCATCATCGATCTAGTATCAATCCTTCGAAGGACAAGAACACGAAATCTTTAGGTTACATCACATCTATAGATCCGATCAATTCCTACGAGCTTCATTTAGATTCTTGACATTTTGGTTGGAAATATTATCGAAACCCAATTCTTGATTGTTTATCAGTTTCTTGATTCTTGATTAAACTCGTGACACCTGAATCAATTGATAAATTCTTGAATCATGTTTTCTTTTCTTTTCGATTAACTTTTCGATTCAAACAAAGCAAATATAAAAACGAATCGCACAATCCCTGTGGACGATCCGCACTCGCTTACGATCTACAACTGACACCGTAGTTGATTGCGGTCAAATATAATTTTTTGATTGTGAACTTTATTCAATTTTCTAATTACCGACTCAAAGAGACTCTTATCGATTTGATTTACTTACTCAGTCTCGCATTTTACGATCGATCAAATAGCACCGAAATCGGGGACTATTTGAATTGATACTTTTTCATACACAATCGGAAATTGTCTAAATCAAAATGGCGCCGTTGCCGGGGATCGCGCGCTAATTCGTTTTATATCAAAGTTTGAATTGAAAGATTTATTTCATTGTGATTTTTGAGATCAAAATTCGTGCAAACCCTAAACAATTTGTTGTGTTTCATTGCAAGGAGATCTGGAGCTTGCTGGAAATTTGGAAATTTTTTTGGAAAATACCAGAGAGCAGAGGGAGTCTACAGAAGCTCCCTGGTGAAGTTTTGTGCATTGATCCCATCATTGAACCACAGAAGCGCGGCATAAGGGAGGATCTGCGGCGGAACCGCGGCAGGGTTGGGGGATCTCTGAAATTTTTTTGCTTCAGGTGATTTCTTGACTTCTCCTCTCTCCTCTTTTTAGCTCCAACTGACAATTTTCTGCAGGATTCTTTGCAAAGAATAGCAGCTCGCAAATTGCAAAATTAAATTTGTGCGTGATTTTATTTCTTGGTTGTTTGCATTATAAATACGGATATTAAGGGGCACGGCCAAATCCAAATTAGATGGGGATTTCATTACCCTTCCTAGGCCCCGAAAACCACAAACTTGCATCCGCATTGAACCCACATTAACTAAAAGAAATCTAGAGATGACTCTAAGGACTGTCGCGCTCAATTAGGACAGAAGAAGGCCGTGGGTAATTCATTGCTTATCCGCGTTTTCTTGTGGTGCCTAGGAAAGTGTGTCGAAGGCTAGTGGTTATTAATTAGGCCCACTACTTACGTAGTGGAGTACCTTCCCACTTACCTGGCACTTACCTGGTGTTCCCCTCCGAAAGGCGGCGCACAGGACCGCGATGTCCTGACGCTGAGATTCGGGGCAGATGCTAATTGGTTTTATCCGTCTACCTCTCCGAAGATGCCAAGTTGATTTATGGCACCGTGTATCGGAGGTTTAGACGGATGCGGCCGATGTAGCAGACTTCGTCAGATTCCCCCTCAGGGTGAGGGGTTTTTGATTGTGGGGACGCTCTTCCCTGCAGGCGCAAGCCCCTGCAGTTAATTACGCTACCGCATCGCGGTAACAACTTTCTCCTTCTCCAGAATTTCACTTCGTGTCGTGTGTGTTTGTTTTGTTTGTGGTTGCCCGTGGATTGTATACGGAGACTGAGTAATGCCGTCGCCCGTAGGACGTGGATTAGTCCAAATCTGTATTTACTTAGATTTGGGTTTGGTGTTTTCAGTTTAAGGATACGTTAGTCGCGTTGCGGCTAAGATCAACTTAAACGTTCGTTAAGGATACGTTAGTCCTGTTTGAGACTAAGATCAACTTAACGTGATCGTTTAGATCCGACAAAAGAGCGTTTGGGCTCTATTGTTCCTGTTTGGGAGATTCATAGTCCAATTTGGGACTAAAGTCTGTTTGGAGGATACGTTAGCCATTTTTGAAGCTAAGATCGACTCAAACGTTTGTTAAGGATACGTTAGTCCAGTTTGAGACTAAGATCAACTTAACGGGACCGTTTAGATCCGACAAAAGAGCATTTGGGCTCTATTGTGCCAGTTTAGGGACGTGGTGGTCCATATTCCAGTTTAGAGACGTGGTGGTCCGATATTAGTTTAGGGACGTTTCGGTCCGTCATTAGTTTAGGGACGTTTCGGTCCGTCATTAGTTTAGGGACGTTTCGGTCCGATATTAGTTTAGGGACGTCTCGGTCCGATATTAGTTTAGGGACGTTTCGGTCCGATATTAGTTTAAGGACGTTTCGGTCCGATATTGATGTGTGGTCGTTGGGACCCGTCACCTCTTTGACGTCGTTGAGGAATTACAACGAGGGATGTCAAAGGAGTTCGGAGATGTACTCTCGAACCGGTCGTGAATTGGTTTAGGAGAGCCATTTTGCTCAATCAATTTAATTTAAGGACTTACAGCCAGGATTGGGTTAAGTCCAATTTTTTTTTATTTATTTTAGGCTTTGCCTGACTGAAAGAATCAGTCCAAACAGGGCTCTGCCCCTTTATTATTTTGCAATTTGATTTGGGCCAGGCCCTTAAGAATTTTCCAAACAGGGCTCTCCCCTTTTATTATTTTTGTGATTTGATTTGGGCCAGACCCTCAAGAATTTTTCAAACAGGGCTCTGCCCTTTTATTATTTTTGTGATTTGATTTGGGCCAGGCCCCTTTTAAATAATGAGTTGCACTTGTGCAGAAACTCAAGAATTTTCCAGATTTGAGAACAAAAGTGCATAGCACTTTTGATCTAAATTTGGATCAAAGGAAAACAAGTTCTTCTTGTTTTCCCTGATTTTACAGAACCAAGGGTTCATATCAAGTGCAAGGCACTATTTATCTCTTTTTATTATTCACTTTTTTAGTCTTCTGTTCTTCAGAGATTTTTACCTTTTCTTTTTTTTTTGTTCTTGATTAATCTTCAAGAGTTCTGTCTCTTCCTTTTTTTTTTAGAAGTTGATTCTTCTTCTTGATTGATGATCCTTTTTGAATGAGGCATGGGGTCTTATTTATAGTGCTCACAAATTTGTTGAATTTGTTAACAAAATCTTTCCTGAATGATTTTGGGAATTTTCCCACCATTGGATCTTTGATCCAAAGGCAGAAGAAAATCTTCTGGTTTTGGAAAGAACAGAAAAGATTTCATCAAATTTTCATTCTGTTTCTGCGCAACTCCCCAGTGAATGACACGTGTCGCGCAGTGGAAGGCTTGCGCAACAGTGCTTGCGCAGCTGCGCAGACACGTGTCGCGCAGTAATTCCCTTGCGCAACTGCGCAGACACGTGTCGCGCAGCAGTGAGCTTGCGCAAAAGTGTTTGCGCAACTGCGCAGACACGTGTCGCGCAGGTGTGCACTTGCGCAACAGTGTTTGCGCAACTGCGCAGACACGTGTCGCGCAGCGGTGCGCTTGCGTAACTGCGCAGACACGTGTCGCGCAGCGGTGCGCTTGCGCAACTGCGCAGACACGTGTCGCACTGTGGACCGCTTGCGCACTGCGCAACGCACGGAATTTGAAGCGTTGTTTCAGAAAATTTGAATTTTCAAAATTCAAATGAGCCTTGCTCAGATTGGGGGAACAAAATGCCCCCCCACCGTTGTGCTTACGTGGCGCGACGTAAGCACAACGGTGGCCAGGGTCAGTTGAAGGGGCGCATGCGCCTATAAATAAGACCCTTGGTCTTTGTTAATTTCTTTCTTACCATTTTCAAGAATCAGAGCCTTGCTCTTGCTTAAAAATTTTCAGAGCCTTGCTCTTGCTTCCAAAGTTAGAACTTGTTTTTTTAGAAAACTTTAGGTAAAAATTAATCTTAAATTAAATTAATTTTAATTAATAGAGCCTTGCTCTCATAGATCTTTTGATCTAAGGAAAACCCCTTTGGGGTTTCACCAACAGAGCCTTGCTCTCAAGAATCTGTTTCAGGGTTTCTTAACCCATGAACAGAGCTTTGCTCTTTGGCAAAACATAGATCTTTTGATCTAAAAATGAAGAACTCTTAAGAGTTTTCATGGATCTGTAAGATCCAAATTTTTTTTAATTTTTAATTTTTAAAAATTAATTTTCCTTTGATGGATATTTCCATCATTATCACAGAGCCAAGCTCTTTTAAGGAATCTTGTTCCCTGAGACCAGAGTTTGACATATGTCACTCTGTGACAGAGCTTTGCTCTAAAAGAGGAGATTTTTTCTTTGTCTCCAGGGACTTCCCCACCAATGGGTGTATCCTATTGGGCCCTTTTTATGAATTGACAGTCCTATCTGATGATGGGATTGTCTTATTAAATTATGCACATCATCCAGATTTTGTGGGTCCCCCTTTGGTCCCCTACCTACTGCATCACAGTGTGGAGCAAGATATATATATATTTTTTAAATGCCAAGCGTTAGGCCACTAATGATGTATGTTTCTTTGTCTCTCTACAGAACATGTCTGACGACTTGTCTTTTCCCTTCGTTCGCTCGGAAGGAGGGTTCCCCCATGCGCCAGTGGACCGGGTGGTATTCGCTCTTATTAAAGACCGCGATCCTGAGTGCAAAAAGCTTCATCTGTGGGGAAGGTGGTATAGCCAGATCATCCAAGGCCGCCGCAGTTTTAGTTCCGCCGTGCCCTCTGAGCCCATAGTCACGATCCCTTATGCGGACGAACCCCCGGTGAAGTATGCCGTGGAGGTTAAGAATTGGAATTCTGATAACCTCCTTCAACCTGCAATCGGCGCCATCCCCGTGCAGCCGCCGCCGGCGATAGATATTCTGGGGAGGCGAATCTGTCAGGGCGAGGCACGCCCTTGGGGGCAGGCTTATAACATTGGAATGATCCCGCGAGCCCCCGCCGGATATTTGCAGTGGGCCCGGTACATTTTATCGGCAAAGAGGACCCACCTAACGAAGATTGGTCTATACTCAGCCGTCTTCGTCTCGCTCTTCGAGTACCCCTCTCCTCCAACGTGGTGGATCAAGGCCTTCATTGAACAGTGGAATATCCCCACCCATACCTTCCTGATGGCGGATAAGGAAGTTTCTGTCTCTTTGGAGGAATTTGCCGAAATTTTAGGTCTGCCAACGAGGGGAGAACACTACGAGGAGTTGCTCCCTCCTGACGAGTATGTCTTTGCCACCAAGCAGCTGGTATTCGACTTAACCCCGGAGAATGCCATTCAGCATCAGCATCCAGGTTTGGTGAAGGTGTTGGAGATCTATGAGGAACTCCACTTGGAATCGGGAGACAAGGGCGTCAGTTTCGCAGCTTTCATTGCTCGCTTTATCCGCCCGGAGTTCTTATCAGAGCAGAGCGAGAAGTTCGCTCAGCTTGACGACCCCTTTGGTTTTGGTTTGGATCGCCGACCCGTATCAGAGAACAACCAGAGGGATTTCTATCTCCCCAATGCTGCCATTATCGCCTTCTCGGAAATCGCGGTCCCCGGCATGGATGAGGAAACTTTCTTTATTGGGTTCCTGGGCTTGTGGTTATGCAACTTTGCGCTCCCTATGCACCCGCGCTTCATGCGGCCCTCTGTCTTTTACCCGGCACATCGGATGGTGGCCGGTCTGCAGTTGTCGGTAGGAATTGCTGGGTTAGCTTATCTTTATCATGGACTCAGCGTAGCGGCGGACGCCAATGATCCTGGGACACAGCCTGCTAACTTCCCAATGCATTACTTCGTTTCTTGGATGGAGATGCACGTGCGAGGGGTGTTTGGCGCCCACAAGACTCCTCCATTCTTCGAGAAGTACAGACTCCCGAGAGTCATACGGTTAATTGGGGCTTCAATTGTGTTTGCATCCCCGCGGGATTCTAGGGGACTCCTCCTGCGCCCACATTTGGTCGGAGCGACGACTTCTTTCGTGGATAAGGTTATCACCATAGGCTCGGAGACTACTAAGTCGGTGGTGCCCCTACGTGACGAGTTTAAGGGTGGGGCTTCTGTACTGAAGGCTCGGGAAATCGTCCATCTCTACTCCATTCGGCCGGGCTACCTAGTGTTTCGGCAGAATGAGACGGCTTTATTTATGAGGTATAATCCACATCGATTTGCCCAGCAATCAAGCTACAACCAGGGGATCCCGATGGAAGCCTTCTTGGAAACGCCTGTGGTTGGCCCAGAGGGGGTAAAGAATGCGATGCATCACTTTATACGGCTTAACACTGGTTCCTATTTCTTCATCAGTGAACCCAGCTGTGTCCCTAAGATGCTTAATTCATATGTGGCCTGGTATGCGCACGCTATGGGTCCAATCATTTTAATGGAGAAACGCCTACTGGTTAACCGTAGGGGTGCGCCTCCTGGCGGTGATCGCAAGGCCCCTTTGCAGCCAAGGCTCCCGGTCGTCCTTCCGCTAAAAGATGCCGGAGCTGACCCACCACGCGTGTTGGCCCCTCCGCGTGGATTGCCACTGTCTACTACGGTGGATGCACCAACGGCGCCCCGTGCTCCGACAAAGACGGTTAAAGTGGTATCGCCGGAGTCGGGCGCAGGAGCGGATATCGGGACTCGCCGCCCGAAAGTGACTGCCAAAACTGCCAAGCGCAAAGCTGTTCCGAGTGGATCCAAAGCTGGCGGACAGAAGAAGAAGAAGTCCACCCTATCCCTCGATGCGATCCTCAGCTCAAAGCCTGCGGCTTCTCCTGCCGAGGCCATATGCGAGTACGGCAGCAATGAGGGCTTTGTGGTGGACCCTGCGGACACCAACTTGGCTGCCGCCATTGCAGCTTCGGAGCGATCGGCGAGGCTCGAAGCGATGCTGAGTAAACTCGCTGAGTCCGGTAATCATCAGACGCTTTATTTGTTATTTCATTGCACTTTGTATTATTACATTTAACTAACATTTGCTCCATTTTTAACAGGTGTCTCTACTGAAGATGCTATCGCTGCCTCCCTGAAAACCTTCCAAGAGGAGGAGGAGAAACGTGCCCTAGCAAGCGTCGGTATGTTTTATCCTTTTCTCTTTTATACGGAAATTTTGTTGTCTCTCTATGATAGTCAATCTGACCTTCTCTTGTTTCTTTACAGGGGTTGTATTAATCGGCGCAAGGATCCTTTCCGAGCCCGTTACCGAAGCCCCGGCTCCGTCGAAGCTGCCGCAAGAGCCTCGGCTTGATGCAACGACGAGGGATGCTCTGAAAAATATGGAGGCATCCCTCTATACGGATGAGGATGCTTCACTCAAGGAAGCTCTGATAGTATCCGTCTCAACGGCTCGAGAAGAGCGGAAGCGGTTGAGACGTGAAGCAAAGGCGCGGAAAGCTGCTTTGGCCACGGGAGCGGGCCCTAGCACCATTCCTCACGCTAGTACTCCTTCCGAAGAGCCCCCTGTTTCCCTGTCTACTGCTCGTCGGCAAGTGGCGCGCGCGGTTCGGAGCGCCAATGGTAAATCCGCTTCAGGTAGTACTCCTTTCAGAACCTTGTTGTACGAATTGTAAAGCTATTGGCTTATACGTATCTCATCTTGCAGGGTCAAGTCCAACTGAGGGGGAGGCGGAGACGACCGTCGAACCTAGGGGAGCGGAGGAAGCGGTACTCGCTGAACCCGAACCGACAGTGAGCAACGTTGTCGGGATCATGGGGCCTAAAGCCGAGATTGAGGAACCTGCCGCGGAGAGGGTCGTTGATGCCGCACCTGAAGTGGCGGCAGATGAGATGATTGTCTCCACCGGCGGTAGAGGGCGAGGTGCTTGAGGCTGGGGACCTCGTGATGCCGATGGACGAGGCAGCTGTAATCGCCGATCCTGAGGGAGTAGCGGGTGAGGCGGCCATGATTCCTGAAGACGAGCTAGGCGCTCCTTCTCAGGAATCTGGCAATGTTCCTATCATAGCCCTCCCTGCCTATGGTCCCCCGCCGCCTGTAGAGCTTGAGAGCATAACAATGGTTCCCCTTGAGTCGGGTGATGAAGCTACGGGCGGTGGCCTTCCGTCAATGGAGGATGTGATTGCCTCCGTTTCTGCGGGCAACTTGTCGGGTAAATTTTAAATGACCAATGTTCTTCATTTATATTTACTTCACGATCTCTTTTAACCAGTTTGTCTTTGTTTCAAATGCAGGTGCGGCTAGTGCCGATGCTCCATTGCCTGAAGGCACACCTTCAACCATTGCCTTGGCGGTGGTTGCTCCTCAGTCTTCCCTTGTGCCATCGCGGATGTCGGAAGGTATGAATTTACGACTTATGCATTAATCTTTTAACGTGTAGCCTATGTACTAACGTTATACCACTATGCTCTTTTCAGGGGTGTTCTTCGATCATCTGTATCAAGTGCTGTTCCCACACTTCTCCTTCCCATCCGAGCTCGCTTCTCCCTCTAGGGGTACCGGTAAGTGCTGTCTTGGTCTCTTTTGAGGGAATATAGGATCGTATCTGACTTTTCCTCTTCCTGACTGCAGTGCCTCAAATCGAAGGAGGGGACACCAGGCCTGTGCTGCCACCGGCGCCTCCGGCTTTGCCGTCCGTTGCGACTGGTACAGATATTCCTTTCCCCTTTTTATATGATCTTCCACCGACTTTTCGAATCATTGTTTGACCATGTTTCGTTTTTTGCAGCTATTGTCCCAGCTCTGATCTCTTTTGAGTCTCATGTCCTCTCACCGGCGGGTCCTTTCTTGAGACGCCCGTCTTCAATGGGTGATGTGATGAGCTTGGGCATGTTGAGCGGGTACATCGAAGAGCTCAACATGGATGCCCTTCCTTCTGCCGTAGATTTCGCTGTGGATGTTAACCCAATGTTGGCGGCGCTCGTAACTTTTCATAACGAAGGCGTCGTCGAATCGTGGGTTAACTATTGCAGAGAGATCGAGGCTCGCCTGCATCGGTTGGAGTCGACACGCCCTTCTCCCGAGGTTTTGGCCGCGAGCACCGAACGGACAGCTTGGCTTGAGCAAAGCGCCTCTTATCTCCGCCATTTGGAGCAGGAGGCAGCTTTACGGCTAAAGGCGCATCAGGAATCTTCAAACGCGACCGCTTGCCTTCGTGCTGAAGTTAGGACGAATGCTGCTGAGGTGAAAGCTGTCTTTGAAGGTCTTCTCAAGCGTATATCTAATGGGCTAGCACTGAAGCGGAAACTTGATGCTGCTGAGCGCGATGCCCGAGGCCAAGAAGCAGCTCAGCAGGTTGTTGGGGAAGAGCTCGCATCCTTCACGCAGCAGCGGGCTCAAGTAGAGGCTGAACTGGCAGTGGTAGTTGATCAGGAGAAGGCGTGGGAGGAAGTACGCGAGCAATTGATAGGGTTATTTAAGACGCTTCCTTCCCAGTAGCTGCCCTTGTATCAATATACTTGTAATTTTCTTTTTCGAATAAGATGTATACATTCTTTATTCTTTTGTACGATTCGCCATGTACTTGATTGAATTAATAAATAAAGATACATATTTTTTGCAATGTCTTGTATCATTTCTTTGCTTTCTCCCTTCTCTTATTATCAGCATGCTGTCTTGATAAACATGATTGACAGGTAATAGAGCAAGCATTTTGGTTTCTTCGAGATACGGCGAGGGCTTAGGCCGCAGGTTCAGATCTGCTGCCTAAGACTTTTCAACTCTATGAGCCGTGAGGGTCTCATAGAGACTTTTCTCCCTACGGATCGAGAGGATCTCGTAGGTGGATTTTCTCCTTAGGGATCGTGAGGATTCCCAAGTGTGGTTTCTTCTCATAAGTCGGAAGGATCCTATAAGAGAATTTCTCCCTCTTACGAGTCGAGAGGGCTCGTAAGCGGTTGTTTTCCTCTTTGTCGAGAATCGACTTCAGAGAGTGAGACCCGTGAATAGTATGCAAGAGACCATTTAGGATTGACTTGCAGGGTCCCATTGCCCTCTTACGAGTCGAGAGGGCTCGTAAGCGGTTGTTTCCCTCTTTGTCGAGAATCGACTTCAGAGAGTGAGACCCGTGAATAGTATGCAAGAGACCATTTAGGATTGACTTGCAGGGTCCCATTGCCCTCTTACGAGTCGAGAGGGCTCGTAAGCGGTTGTTTCCCTCCTTGTCGAGAATCGACTTCAGAGAGTGAGACCCGTGAATAGTATGCAAGAGACCATTTAGGATTGACTTGCAGGGTCCCATTGTTCAGGAAGTAAGTTTTTGAAGCCTTACTGCCCGAGATGTGAGTCAAAGAAGCTCTCGTCACGGAGTGTTTGTATCCGTGAGTTGAGTATTTTGCTAGGGATTATTTGTTTCCCAAGCGCCAAGGATTATTTGTGTCCTTGGGGTTTGAAACGAATCGATGGTTCCCGCGAAGGCGCTGGTGGCTCTGCGAGTCGACGCGGATCAGAAGGCTCTCGTCAAGGAGTGTTTGTATCCGTGAGTTGAGAAGTTTTGCGAGGGATTATTTGTTTCCCAAGCGCCAAGGATTATTTGTGTCCTTGGGGTTTGAAACGAGTCGAGGGTTCCTACGGAGGCACTGGTGGCTCTGCGGGTCGACGCGGATCAGGAAGCTCTCGTCAAGGAGTGTTTGTATCCGTGAGTCAAGGAGTTTGCTGGGATTATTTGTTTCCCAAGCGCCAAGGATTATTTGTTTCCTTGGGGTTTGAAACGAGTCGAGGGTTCCTACGGAGGCACTGGTGGCTCTGCGGGTCGAC
The DNA here is from genome assembly GCA_030015575.1 of Agapanthus africanus. Lineage (NCBI taxonomy): Eukaryota > Viridiplantae > Streptophyta > Magnoliopsida > Asparagales > Amaryllidaceae > Agapanthus > Agapanthus africanus. The sequence continues at coordinate 60,190,635 of JASDDO010000024.1, forward strand.
GCGGATCAGGAAGCTCTCGTCAAGGAGTGTTTGTATCCGTGAGTCGAGGAGTTTGCTGGGATTATTTGTTTCCCAAGCGCCAAGGATTATTTGTTTCCTTGGGGTTTGAAACGAGTCGAGGGTTCCTACGGAGGCACTGGTGGCTCTGCGGGTCGACGCGGATCAGGAAGCTCTCGTCAAGGAGTGTTTGTATCCGTGAGTCGAGGATTTTTGTTGAAGTCACTGGCTTCTTCGGTTGAAATGAACCGTTGAGGTTTGGCTTCGTCATTTGACGGAATCCGCTGGGGAAGTATGGTCCCTTCTTTGTTTACGCCCTTGGATTGTATACAGGGATCGATGTGATCTTAACTGTAGGGCCGAAGTTTTATCATTTCTTCTTTTTATTTTATTTTATTTCCGCGATACTCTATCATTTCAGCTTTTATATCGCGAAGGTCGCGATTGCCCAATCATTTCGGCTATTTTTCGCGGTGCCCAATCATTTCGGCTATTTATTTTATTTTTACTCGTTGCTTTTTATTACGAGTTGCCCAATCATTTCGGCTATTTTGCATACATACATTTTACTTGTTGCTTTTTATTGCAAGTTGCCCTATCATTTCGGCTATTTCGTATGCATGTGCGGCCTACTGGCTTTTCGCCGTAAACCTGAAATTGGACACCGATTTTGGCATCAGCACCGCTGCAACTGGGATATTACCAGGAGCGAATCATCATTTGCCTCTGTCGTTATCGAACAAAGGAGGCTTAGCGACCAGGGTTAGAGTCCGGTCGACTAAGGCTTTTGACTTCATGAGCCGTAAGGGTCTCACGAAGTTATTTCTCCCTACAAGTCGTGAGGATCTTATAGGTGTATTTTCTTCTTAGGAATCGTGAGGATTCCTAAGTGTTTGTTTCCCTTGTAAGTCGTAAGGATCCTACAGGGGGGTTTTCTCCTTGTAAATCGAGAGGACTTACAAGGGTTATGCGAACATATCCCCAGTCACGGATGGACCTTGGTTAGGGAAATGTTTATTCGCGCCCGTGGATTGTATACAAGGGTCAATGCTGAGTCACTTGTAGGGCTATATTGGAAGTTTGTGGGGGTTTGCTCAAGCACAGGTTTAGGTCTCTGTGACTTAAGACTTTCAAATCCTATGAGCCGTGAGGGTCCCATAAGAGAGTTCTCCTTACGAGTCGTGAGGATCTCGCAAGTGTATTTTCTCCTTAGGAATCGTGGGGATCCTTAAGTGTGTTGCTCCTTTGTGAGTCGTAAGGATCTCACGCAGGTGGTTTCTCCTTACAGGGTCGAGAGGACCCTATAAGTGTTTCTTAACGAGGTTGCGCCCTTTCAGGTTTTCACAAACACTCGCCGGTAGCCCTGCTGTTTTTACTCACGGAGCCCTTTCGGGTTTTCATCCGTGCCCATTTTGCTTATGGACTTACCGTTTTTTTTTATATATATTTTTTTATATTTTTTTTTATTTTTACTCATCTCGTCAGCCTAAGGATGCTGTGGTAGTAGTTTAAAGACGTTTCGGTCTGCTATTAGTTTAAGGACATTTCGGTCCAGCATTGAGAGGGCTGGCTACTGCTTATAAAGCTTGAGCTTAGGAAGATAGCGAGCGGACATAGTCGTCGTCATCTACCATTGACCTAGGCTGTGGCTCATTAAGCGTAGTATTTCTTTAGGAAGCGACCGTTTATCGGCCTGAAAGGCCTTTCACCGTGCATGTCCATGAGTAGATAGGCTCCACCTTGGTAGACCTTATCTATGATGTACGGGCCTTCATAGTTCGGCTCGAATTTTCCTCGCTTGGCGCGATTGGGGATCATAGGCCTTTTGACCACTAGCACGAGCTCGCCTTGGCGAAATGTCCTCGGTCGGGTCAGTCTTTCATATGAGCGCGTCATCTTTGCTTTATAGGCTTCCAGATTTTGCTGTGCTAGAAGCCGGATTTCATCAAGGGCGTCAAGCTCTTCAAACCGAAGGTGAGCATTTTCTTCGTCTGTCAGCTCGTAGTGGACTGCCACTCGTAGAGAGGGTAATTCTATCTCGAGAGGGAGTACTGCTTCCGTCCCAAATACCAACGCGTACGGCGTTGTGTTTGTGGCCGTTTTAAATGTAGTTCGATATGCCCAGAGAGCTTCTTGCAGCCTTTCGTGCCAGTCTCTCTTATTTCGGGACACCGTCTTTTTCATGATTTTCGTCAAGGTCTTGTTGAAGGCCTCAGCTAGACCGTTAGCTCGCGGATTATAAACTGAGGAATATCTCCAGTCTATATTGTGCTGCTGTGCGAAGCGGCTAATTTTATGACTTCGGTAGGCTGGCCCATTATCAGAGATGATCCTTCTCGGGGTTCCAAACCGGTATATGACATGCGTTTTGAAGAAATGGAGGATGTTCTCCGTCTTCACTTCCCTCAACGGTACCGCCTCCGCCCATTTGGAGAAGTAATCAGTCGTCGCCAAGATGAAACGATGTCCCTTTGACGATGCTGGTTCGATGGGGCCGACTTGTCAGTTCCCCACATTTCGAATGGCCAACTAGCCACTGTTGGATGCAGTGGATTGGGATGCTGATGGATAAAGTCCCCATGAATTTGGCATGAATGACATTGCCTCGCGTATTCCAGGCAATCCTGCATCATCGTGGGCCAGTAGTAGCCCATCCGTTTTATTTTCAACTTCATCTTAGGGCCTGCTTGGTGGGAACCGCAGAGTCCGTCGTGAACTTCTTGGACGACCCTTCTCGCTTCGTCAGGTCCTAAGCATCTCAGCCACAGAGAATCGAATGACCTCTTGTATAGAGTGTCGTTGACGAAGGCGAAAGACAGAGCTCGTTTCACGAGCTGATGTCTTATGGATGCTTCTTCAGGCATTCGGTGGAACTTGAAGTAATCTATGAAGACTTCTCTCCAGTCTTCGGCCTTCTCATGATCTTTTATTTGTAGGGTCGCCTGCTCAGTTGCTCCATTTTCTTTATATGATCCTGGAGATATTTCTGTTGGGGCAAGCACTCGACGGCTTTGTACCACGATTCTAACGTCGTCGAGGTTCTCGTCCGCCAGTTCTTTAGCAAGTTTGGCTAGTGCGTCCGCTTTGCTGTTTTCCGCGCGCGGTATGCTTTCCAAAGTATAGGAGGGAATTTGGGTTAGCAGTTGTTGCACTTTTTCACCGTATTTTACCAATTCCGGTTTGCATGTTTGGTAATCGCCGTTCACTTGACTGACGACCAGTTGGGAGTCCCCATATATGAGGAGGCTTTCAATTCCCATATCAATGGCGATCTCGAGGCCTGCTATCAAAGCTTCATATTCAGCTTCATTATTCGTCCTCGGCTCTGTTAAGGAGAAGGCGAAGCGCATTATTCCTCCTTGTGGAGTCACAAAGATAAGTCCTACCCCTGATTTGATCATTGGAGTACTTTGTTTGTACTTTTTCATAGAAGATGCTCCATCGAAATAGAGCTCCCAGCGGCTATCACCACTGTCGATTGCGTCAAACGCATATCTGTCTGGCAAATCGCAATTTAAAGGAGAATCGGCAGGTATGGGATGCTCAGCCAGGAAGTCGGCGATGGCCTGGCCTTTTACTGCCCTGAGAGGTTGATATGTTATCGAAAATTCCATCAAGAGCAGGGCCCATTTAGCGAGTCGTCCTGTCAATATGGCTTTTGACATTAGATATTTGAGAGGGTCCACTTTTGAAATCAGACGGACCTCGTACGCCAACGCATAGTGCCTAAGCTTTGTTATTGCGAAGATCAACGCCAGGCAGTGTTTTTCAATAGGAGAGTAGTTGCTTTCTGCCCCCAGCAGAACTCGACTCAAGTAGTAGAGCGCTCTTTCTTTCCCTTGATCGTTCTCTTGTGCCCATAATGCACCTAAGGAACCTTCAAGGACGGTTGTATAAAGAATGAGAGGCTTTCCCTTAACCGGAGCAGCCAACACCGGCGGGTTTTGCAGGTATTGCTTGATCTCATCCAGTGCGCCTTGGCATTTTTGATCCCAAACGAATGGGGTTCCCTTCTTCATCAGGTGACTATAGGGACGGCACTTTCCTGAAAGGTTGGCTATAAATCGCCGTATGTATGCGAGTTTCCCTTGGAGAGACCGAAGCTGTTTGAGAGTCCTCGGCGGAGGCATTTCCATGATCGCTTTAATCTTTGACGGATCTATTTCAATACCTCGGTGTCGAACAACGAATCCCAGGAATTTGCCCGAGGAAACCCCGAACGCACATTTAAGAGGATTCATCTTCAAGTTGTATTGCCGAAGGCGTTGAAATACAGTCTTCAGATGCTCGAGATGTTCCTCGTATGATTTACTTTTAACCACGAGATCGTCGATATAGCATTCAACGATTTCGTGTATGAGGTCGTCGAAGATCTTTGTCATGGCCCTCTGATAAGTAGCACCGGCGTTCTTCAAACCGAAGGGCATCACTTTATAACAAAATATACCAAGAGGAGTCCTGAAGGCTGTGTGCTTCTGGTCTTCCGGATGCATTTTTATTTGATTATACCCCGATGAGCCGTCCATGAAGGAGAAAACCTCATGAGTGGATGTGTTGTCTATCATCAGTTCGGTGACTGGCACTGGAAAATCATCTTTTGGCCAGGCTTTATTAAGATCCCGAAAGTCTACGCATATGCGCACTGTCCCATTTTTCTTCATCACTGGGACGATGTTGGCGATCCATTCAGGGTATTGAACTTCCTGGATGAAGCCAGAGTCTATCAGCTTTTTGACTTCGGCGTTGATGCTCATCTCAAGCTCGAGTCGCATTCTTCTCGGCGCTTGTTTGACTGGCTTGATGTCCGGGGATATCGCCAATTTGTGTACAGCAATTTCTGGATCTAGTCCCGGCATTTCGGAATAGTTCCACGCGAAGCAATCTTTGTGCTGTAGAAGCACATCCTTTAACGCAGCCACCCTTTCTTCAGATAGCAGCTCGCTGATGAATGTCGGTCGCGGGTCATTTGCCGTCCCCAACTCAATTTTCTTGAGATTATCTGCAGTGGTATGGATTCCATCTTCCAGTTCTTTCGGAGCTGGGGGAAATTCTGAGATTACCTCATCGCTGCCGCTTTCAAAGCACCAAGAGAGGTTGTTCATGTCCTCGGACCCTTCTTTTAAAATTGTTATCACATGGCAGGTGCGAATTTTCTGCCAATCCCAATGCGGAGTTGGTTTTATCCTTGTGTTTTCGGGTTCGTGCTTTTGCGGCGGCGCTACCCTCCAACTGTCAGACAACGCGAATTTGCCAAGCTGATATTGGTCCTCAACCCAATTCTTAAAGGTGAAACAATCTTCAAGCGGATGCCCTACTACTCGATGGTAAAAGCAATACTTTGGGTTGGAGACTTCGCCTGCTTGTTCAGGGTGTTTAGACTCTGGCAGAGTAAGCATTTGATGTTTTAGAGCAAGATCAAGTATTTTCCTTGTTTTGTTCCGAGGAAATGAGTATGCTCGACCCATTTTCTTCATGAGGGCTAGGTCAATAACGCTCGACTCTCGGATGCGTGGCTTCTTAGCTCTGCTTTGTGGTTGTCGAGCACCTTTTCGGCCCTTCGACTTGTTTTTGCTTTCGCGTCGAACCTTCTTTGTAGCGGGTTGACAAGGAGCGGCATTTTCATCCTTCACCGCCTGTTGAAGGAGGCGCTGTGTCTTGGCTTTCTCATAGATTGCCATTTCACGATCGTGATCATCTCGGGCTTTTTGACTGGCATCCCTTGTAAGTTTGCTCATTTGGTCTTCAGACGATGGGTTGGGAGGTCTTGCACCAGGAACTTTTGCTGATTCAGGATTAGCGTCTTCCCATTGAGCGTCCGCCTCTTCATCGAAGTCATACATGGCATAACAGCTGTTTATTAGCTCCCGTTTCTTTGAGCGAACATACCCGAGCCCTTTTGTTTCCGTTCTCCCGTTAGGCAGTTTGCATTGAGTCCCGGGAACGTTCCAGACCTTGTCATAGAATTTGGCTTTTCTAGCGGTCTGTGTGAAGGACATCCCTTGGCGTTTCAACAGTTTCTTCAAACCTTCGGTATAATATCTGGGAAGACGAATAGGTTGAAGCCTGTCAAGCGTGGGATCCGCGCCATGCCAAACTTCTTTTTCCACCTTATTTTCTTCAGAACGGTAGAATAGGATTGCCTTCTCGCTTTTTCGTCCGGGAGGGATATAGAATGTCTGCAATTCTTCTACGCTGTTGGTGTCGAGTGCATCCAGTTCTTTGTAATGTTCAAGCGGCACCATGGTTATCTGCAGACTTCGATCTTCATCAGCGGAAACCCGTATTGAAGGCCGAGCGGGGAATACAGCATGAACTTCATCCTCTGAATCACTACCGAAGATCAATGAAGGAACGGATGGTCCTGACCTGGCTGATTGGGCTGGACCTGAATAAATTATATCCTCCTCCTCTTCAGTGTCACTGCCGAAGACGGGGATGGTGGCGTTAGTTTTGTTCTCCGGTTTGTGACACCTTTCCGTGTCTTCGAAACTCGGTAAGAAGTATTTGGCATCTTCATACTTGCGAACTTCGTTTACGGAAAACGGATTCAGTTCTCCCGCCACTGTGTACTCGAGGCCATCCCTACAATACTTCATGCACTGATGCTGCGTAGAAGGGATGATATTGTACTCGTGTAGCCATGGTCGGCCGAGCAGAGCATTATAGCATGTCTTGGCATCTATAACATGGAATTTGATGTCTGTGACGAGCAACCCGAAGCGTAGCGTCAATATCACAGATCCGAGAGTCTTTGAGGATTGAGAGTCGAAACCGGAGATAGTGATCTTGTCTCGGGCGAGGTGTTGGACACTCATGCAAATCTCCTTTAACACTCGCACATTGAGTAAATTGACAGACGATCCGTTATCAACCAAGATTTTGCCTATCTTTATGTCATGGCAGTATCCTGAGACATAAAGGGGCGATTGTGTTCACACGTCCCGAGGAGAAGGTCTTCATCACCAAAAGCAACGTCGGCTGTGTGCACTTCTTCTAATTCGTCTTTCATCTTTTCTTCGGCTAAGAAGGCTTGGAACTGGTCCGGATCTTGTAGCGCCTTAATCAAAGAGTCTCTCGCCTCCTTTGATAGTAACAGGGCATCAAGAATGCTGAGTTGTGAGGGCAGCTTCCTCAGATGCGCCAAGACATTGTAATCCACCTTATTTCTTTTCAGCGGATTCTTGGCGGTTAGCTCTTCCGCAACTTGGTCATCTAGAGTAATATCCTCGGAGACCTTTTCTTTCCCTTTATTTTTCTTGTTTAAGGGTCCGAGATTCTTTTCAGGTAATGTCCGATTGCGTAGCTGGATATTTTCGCAAACCATCGGCTCCTCTTCTTTTCCCGAAGTTGACTCTTTAAAGAGAGGGGCAAGCTCTAGCTCCTCATCAGAGTCGCTCCCAAATGTAGGCACTTGTGTCCTGGTAGTGTTAACCATGTGACAATTGCTGGCAGTTCTTTCAAGCTTTTTGGTCGTATTTCTTTGCTCTCGACGAGTTTTACGCTTTTCCCGTTTAAAGCGTTGTTGATTAGCGACGTATCCTTGCCACCATCTATCGAAAGCCTTGCACTCTTGAGTGGGATGCGAGACCTTCTGATGATATAAGCAATAGGAGGGGTGTATTTCTACCGCGCCAGTAACTTTTTCTTCGGAGGGCGGTAGCTTCATGCCCATCGATATGGCCTTAGCAAACTTCTTTTTTATCTTGAATTGGCTTTTGTCAGCGGTGGAGGCATTTTGCTCCAGCGGGATCATCTCAGCTCTTTCCTCAAGTCGCTGGCGCTTGGCCCTTTCGAATATAGCCGTCTCGCGTTCTCGATCAGCTTTGCTTTTCAATCGAGCTTCGTTAAGAAACGCGCCAATCATTTCAACTGATAACCCTGGAGCCCCTGATTCGGCATTTGCCCCCAGCGTTCCAGTCCCAGAAGTCCCTTCATCGTTCGTGGTCGAATGAGAGATCATATGACAACTCGACACATATTCCTCGGATTCATCCGATGAACTTTCTCCCTCATCTTCTTTTTGAAAGACGTGATCAAGGAAATCTTGGAGCGTAATGGGAGTCCGCGCCTTTTGGTTATATTCATCCAGCGCGTCGATTTGCTTTTGTAAATCCGTGCGCTTGTCGCCAGGCTTCACGGGCTTCTTAGATTTCTTCTTCTTCTTTTTCGAGGATTTTGACGGCTGGTTATGAGCGCTTGAACTACCACCATCGGTCCTTGGAGTCGGACGTGGCTTCAACATCCCTTCTATAACCTGCGGTTCAAGGGGTTCTTCCACTTGACCGCTGGACAGGTCTGAAGATCATTTAACATTCTCCTCGTTTTGGCTGATAATACAACCTCCCAAGGAGCTTCTTCAATGACGGAGCATGTTGCCCCCGGCGTATTCGTCCCTTTAGCGATGTGGGGCTGCGGGGGATTTTCCTTCCATTTGTCAGATAGCGCAAATTTGCCCTGGCGGTACTGGTTTTCAAGCCAATTTTTGAAGACGTAACAGTCTTCGATTGGATGTCCTAGCACTCGATGATAAGGGCAGTAATTAGGCTCGTTGACGTCACTCGGTTGCGACGGACGTTTTGGATCTGGCAGATTTATGAGTCTGTTGCGCAATGCCAGCTCGAATAGCCTCCTTGTTTTATCACGGGGGAAGGAGTAAGCACGTCCCATCCTGTCCTCAAGGGGTACGTATGGGCGCGTATTGTTTGGACGAGCAACCGGCTTCGAATCGTTCGGTTGTTGTTGGGCATTAGCGACGATGATCGCTTTTTCCCTTTCCTTTATCGTTTCGGGAGTCCGGCTTCGGGAGAGGGGGGTTTATGGCCCATCTGGTCCATCTGCGCCAATTTGTCGATCAAAGCCTGAAAGGAAGTCGGCTTGAAGAACATCATAAACTGTGAAATGGTTGCTTGTGGATCAAGGGTTCCAACAAACATTCCCACCGCAGGGGCTTCTTCTATACGCTGTTCACACTTAGACCATAGATTACGCCATCGTATAGCGTACTGGACCCACGTCTCGCCGGGCTTTACCCTGGCGTTAATCAGCGCCGTCATCGGAGTACGCTCACTGTCACTTGCAAAGCGTTGGGTGAAGAGCAGCTCCATCTCCGCAAAGGTTTTAATAGAGTCGTTGGGGAGCTCGGAATACCATTCGAAAGCCGTATCTGATAGGCTTCCAACAAACTGGCGCAGCAAAAGCTTGTCGTCGCCGCCGGTGTTACCACAAAGCGCCCTGAACTGGGCAACATGTTGATGGGGATTGCCGGTCCCTTTGTAGACATGAAACTTGGGAATTGTGTAACCCGGCGGGTATTTGATTTGGTCATACCAGCCTGGATACGGTCGCCCCGTTTTTACAACGTGGCCGGCTGCTTCGGCCGCGTGATGAACCTTTATTTGCTGGGCTATATATTCGTCCAGATCAGTTTTAGAGATTGTATCCTCTCTAGCCGTTGATAGAACGGGCTGAGGGTTTGATGTTTCTCCCTTATCATCCCCAAGGACAATCGGGGGTTCTTCAGTTGGGGGATCTGGTTGTATCATCATCCCTATCATGTCCTGGAAGAGGAGGCCCATACGCTGTATATTGGCTGCTTGTTCAGCAGCCTCTTTGTCTCTCTTTTCCAGTATTCGGCGGAGGAACTCAGCGTCGGTCTCTTCCTCTTGGCGTTCATCTAAGGACGTCTCAGGATTATCTTTTGGCCCCGTGAGTGCAGCCATTGTAGTCATCATCTCCTGGAGCTTTTGTTGCTGCTCCTGAGACTTGGTCACTGACCGGGTAAGCGGTCGGTGACCCGTAGAAGTACGACTTTCTTCCTTCCCCGAAGCCATATAGACCGTATGAACTGTTATGCCCCCTGACTTGGGGCGTTTAGGTTCACCGCTTTTAAACTTTGTCAGTGTCCCGGGAGCTTTTTCTGGCCTCTTCCTTTTATGGACCTTTGAGGTTGAAGGAGCCGTTGAAGCGGGCATTCTAGCATTTGTTGCCCCCTGCTGTTTAATGGGGCGGTTCTTGTCTTTTTCCACCTTTGCCCTTTTCTGGCGACGGAAGTGGTCTGAGTCAATCACGGAGTCTTGAACCCTCCGCCAAACTTTATAAATTTTTGACGACAGCCGTTGAGGGGGCTGTTCCTGTTTCGTCTCCGGAGCTTTTTCCATGGGTGGAGGAGACCTTTTCAATGTAGCAACCGGGGAGTTCTTTCTCACCTTCCTCAGCAATTCAAAGCTGTTCCCAGTTGGAACAGCAGCATTGACCTCCACCACTGGAGCAGGTGGGGTTAGCCCTGAGGGGGAGTTGCCCCCTGCTTTCCTTACTCGCTGCCAATGGCGACGTCGCGCACGACGGGCCGTTGGGACTGGCTCGGAAATCGAGATGGTTTCCTACTGCCCCCTGTTTGAGCGTGGGGTAACTGCTGATGTCAGCCTATCGAAGACTGATGCCTTCTGACCAGCTGGGGGAGGAGTAGGAACCGTCAATCTTGTGAAGACCGACCCTCTGATAGGAGAAGCCGCTTTAACGACTTCCAAAGCAGCGGTCGTTGCCCTCTTTGGGACAGCCACCTTATAGTTCTGACCTAGCCTGGTGAAAACGGAGGCTGTTGGTTCAGTAGCAGGCGACCCGTTGACAGGGGTCGTGGTAGCAGTGAGCCGGTCGAACACCGACTTCTTGTTCGCTTCCGGTACGGATATCGGCATAGAGAAGCTTGTAGGTGGGACCATGGTCCCGAAAAACAGGCCGGTGGTGGCCTGGGTCACCTGGCCTACCGGCAGAGTAAGGAAAGAAGCCGCTTGGGGCCCATACGTCACCCCTCCTGGTGAAGTGGAGCGTCTGTTGCAGTGGCATTTCGAGCAGCTGGTGCAATTGGAGGCCATTGAATCTCGAATTCTGCGCCAGACAAAAGACCAAATCTTAGCAACTTGAAATCCGAAGACAACCATTTAACAAACCGCGATTGGTTCGCGAAGACGACACACGAAGTGTGGAGTGGAAAGAGGAAAAGGTCCCACCGAGCGTGCCAGAATCTGTTCCCCTCCGAAAGGCGGCGCACAGGACCGCGATGTCCTGACGCTGGGATTCGGGGCAGATGCTAATTGGTTTTATCCGTCTACCTCTCCGAAGATGCCAAGTTGATTTATGGCACCGTGTATCGGAGGTTTAGACGGATGCGGCCGATGTAGCAGACTTCGTCAGATTCCCCCTCAGGGTGAGGGGTTTTTGATTGTGGGGACGCTCTTCCCTGCAGGCGCAAGCCCCTGCAGTTAATTACGCTACCGCATCGCGGTAACAACTTTCTCCTTCTCCAGAATTTCACTTCGTGTCGTGTGTGTTTGTTTTGTTTGTGGTTGCCCGTGGATTGTATACGGAGACTGAGTAATGCCGTCGCCCGTAGGACGTGGATTAGTCCAAATCCGTATTTACTTAGATTTGGGTTTGGTGTTTTCAGTTTAAGGATACGTTAGTCGTGTTGCGGCTAAGATCAACTTAAACGTTCGTTAAGGATACGTTAGTCCTGTTTGAGACTAAGATCAACTTAACGTGATCGTTTAGATCCGACAAAAGAGCGTTTGGGCTCTATTGTTCCAGTTTGGGAGATTCATAGTCCAATTTGGGACTAAAGTCTGTTTGGAGGATACGTTAGCCATTTTTGAAGCTAAGATCGACTCAAACGTTTGTTAAGGATACGTTAGTCCAGTTTGAGACTAAGATCAACTTAACGGGACCGTTTAGATCCGACAAAAGAGCATTTGGGCTCTATTGTGCCAGTTTAGGGACGTGGTAGTCCATATTCCAGTTTAGAGACGTGGTGGTCCGATATTAGTTTAGGGACGTTTCGGTCCGATATTAGTTTAGGGACGTTTCGGTCCGTCATTAGTTTAGGGACGTTTCGGTCCAATATTAGTTTAAGGACGTCTCGGTCCGATATTAGTTTAAGGACGTCTCGGTCCGATATTAGTTTAGGGACGTTTCGGTCCGTCATTAGTTTAGGGACGTTTCGGTCCGATATTAGTTTAGGGACGTTTCGGTCCGATATTAGTTTAAGGACGTTTCGGTCCGATATTGATGTGTGGTCGTTGGGACCCGTCACCTCTTTGACGTCGTTGAGGAATTACAACGAGGGATGTCAAAGGAGTTCGGAGATGTACCCTCGAACCGGTCGTGAATTGGTTTAGGAGAGCCATTTTGCTCAATCAATTTAATTTAAAGACTTACAGCCAGGATTGGGTTAAGTCCAATTTTTTTATTTATTTTAGGCTTTGCCTGACTGAAAGAATCAGTCCAAACAGGGCTCTGCCCCTTTATTATTTTGCAATTTGATTTGGGCCAGGCCCTTAAGAATTTTCCAAACAGGGCTCTCCCCTTTTATTATTTTTGTGATTTGATTTGGGCCAGGCCCTCAAGAATTTTTCAAACAGGGCTCTGCCCTTTTATTATTTTTGTGATTTGATTTGGGCCAGGCCCCTTTTAAATAATGAGTTGCACTTGTGCAGAAACTCAAGAATTTTCCAGATTTGAGAACAAAAGTGCATAGCACTTTTGATCTAAATTTGGATCAAAGGAAAACAAGTTCTTCTTGTTTTCCCTGATTTTACAGAACCAAGGGTTCATATCAAGTGCAAGGCACTATTTATCTCTTTTTATTATTCACTTTTTTAGTCTTCTGTTCTTTAGAGATTTTTACCTTTTCTTTTTTTTTGTTCTTGATTAATCTTCAAGAGTTCTGTCTCTTCCTTTTTTTTTTAGAAGTTGATTCTTCTTCTTGATTGATGATCCTTTTTGAATGAGGCCTGGGGTCTTATTTATAGTGCTCACAAATTTGTTGAATTTGTTAACAAAATCTTTCCTGAATGATTTTGGGAATTTTCCCACCATTGGATCTTTGATCCAAAGGCAGAAGAAAATCTTCTGGTTTTGGAAAGAACAGAAAAGATTTCATCAAATTTTCATTCTGTTTCTGCGCAACTCCCCAGTGAATGACACGTGTCGCGCAGTGGAAGGCTTGCGCAACAGTGCTTGCGCAACTGCGCAGACACGTGTCGCGCAGTAATTCCCTTGCGCAACAGTGCTTGCGCAACTGCGCAGACACGTGTCGCGCAGGTGTGCACTTGCGCAACAGTGTTTGCGCAACTGCGCAGACACGTGTCGCGCAGCAGTGAGCTTGCGCAACAGTGTTTGCGCAACTGCGCAGACACGTGTCGCGCAGCGGTGCGCTTGCGCAACTGCGCAGACATGTGTCGCACTGTGGACCGCTTGCGCACTGCGCAACGCACGGAATTTGAAGCGTTGCTTCAGAAAATTTGAATTTTCAAAATTCAAATGAGCCTTGCTCAGATTGGGGGAACACCTGGCCACAGGGGAACAAAGAGGCAGTGGAGGATTCTATCCCGCGACTTGTCTTTTGGCAGTTAGGAGCGGTCTAGAGCCGGACCTAGGTGACCACTAGATTCTAGGGTTTGTGTGCTGCATTTGTTGTGTCGCATCATTTTTCAAAAATCCGTCCCTTTTTTCAAAGCAAACACCGCATTCATTTACCCCTAATTATAAGCCAACGCTGCCACTTGTACTAACCCTTTTTAGTACAAGATAGGCTGGACACGGGATTCTAGTGCCCGTTTAGTCCGCGTACCCTTTATCGACTCCGAAGTCGATATTTCTCCATTTACCTTTCCTTTACCTACTACCACACCCACACCGATAGATCCAAATCCATCAAACTTCTTTAACCCTAATCTGCCGCCGTCCGTTGGTGCGCAGAATCCACCCCGCATCTCTCTCCAGGAGAGATGCTATCCACTTAAAGGTCCTCTTTCGACCTGCTTATCCACACCACCAGCCAATGGGGATAACTTTGAGATTAAGCCCCGGTATATCAATCTTTTACCCAAATTCCATGGACTCGAGACTGAGGACGCTTACGTTTTCATTACCAAATTTGAAAACGTGTGCGCAATGATGGGTACGTCACAACTTTCAGTGGATGCGATGCGTCTACGACTTCTTCCATTTACATTGTGCGATATAGCCGAGAAGTGGCTATATAACACTACCGCATACTCTATTACGAATTGGGAAGAATTCGTCGCTGCATTCCTTAAGAAATTTTACCCAATCCAAAAGACAGCTCGAATCCGTAGCGAACTGAATCAATTTGCCCAGCTCCCTACCGAACCATTCTCTAAATGCTTTGAACGTTTCAAGGATCTTTTGGTTCAGTGTCCTCATCACAGCATCCCGAGATGGGAGCTTTGCCGAATCATTTATGAGGGCATTAACCCAAGCACTAAACAGAGCCTTGAAAACATGTGTCAAGGTACATTTATGACTAAGGATGATGGGGAAGCTTGGAAGTACTTAGAAGAGTTCGCTGAAAAATCACTACAGTGGGAGAGTGGAACCCAACCATTGAATAAGTGTGGCGTACACCAAATAGATGTGTCCATAGGTGTTCGAGCTGAGATGGCAGCAATGCAAAAGAAGCTCGACGCTATGGAACACAAATTTTCTGCAGCCTCCCTAAACCCAATGTCGCTCCCCAAAACTGTTTGTGGGTGCTGTTCTGATCTGTCTCATTTAACGAAAGAATGTCCATTAAACTCTGCGTTTTAAGGTCACGAGCATTCTAATGCCGCATTTCAAAGACCTCGAAATGATCCATATTCTTCCACGTACAATCAGGGTTGGAGGAATCACCCGAATTTCGCTTAGAACAAAAACCAATCTCAAAACACGGTTCCAAACACGAATCAATTTCAAAGGGCTCTTCCTCTACCACAACAGCAACCCCTTCAACTCACTCAGCACCCCTATCAGTCACAAAATTTCCAAAACCAGGGCAACAATCCTGCACAGTCTAATCCTATGCAGTTGTCCTGTTCTGACGAATTCTCTCAATTCACTCAAACCATGAAATCACTTTTATCAAATTTCATAGAGGTTTCGACTGAGGTTAGATCTTCCGTCAGTGAGATAAAGAAAAACTCAGCGTCCCAAGCTGAGAGTATCAGATCGATGGAAGCTGAAATCGCACGCCTAAAAGCCGAAATGAGTGCGAGAGAAAAAGGGAAACTTCCCTCTCAACCCCTACAGAATCCTGGGCATTACAATGTAAATGCCATCACAACGTTGAGATCGGGAAGAGTGCTGAATAATCATGTCGGGGAAGGTATTGATGATACTGAAAATCATGTCAACACCCCGGCTGAGACCTTTCCACACACACACACTTCTCCTTCTGATCCTTCTTCTTCTACCATACCACCTTCTCGAGAGCCTATTCTCCATTTCCCACTAGGCTCAACACCTTCTCCCAACCCTTATAGTTCTCCACGGACGGTCCCCACACCTCTTTTGGGACCTCGTCTACCCCCTCTTCCTTCTCCTATGATGGACCCTGCGCTTATTGCGAAAGCTCCTTACCCGAACCGGTTAAGGGGTAATAGAACGAGTCCTCATATGGAGAAAATTATGGAAATGTTCAAACAGGTTAACATCAATATCCCTCTCCTAGATGCGATTCAACAAGTCCCCGCTTATGCGAAAATTCTTAAGGACTTGTGCACTAGGAAGAGGAAGACTCAAGTGCCGAAAAAGGTCTTTATGTCTAATAATATCAGCACTGCTTTTATTCCCCAGCTACCAAAGAAACGAAAGGACCCAGGATGTCCTAGAATATCGATTTCTATTGGGGGTAAAAACATAAATCGTGCTCTTTTAGACCTTGGCGCAAGTGTTAACCCACTCCCTTATTCTGTCTATGAGCAATTAGGGATTGGAGAGCTGAAACCTGCTCACTGCACTCTCCAGATGGCAGACCGATCTATCACCAAACCAAGGGGTGAATTAGAGGATATGTTGATAAAGGTCGGGGAATTTGTTTTCCCTGTAGACTTCATTGTACTCGACACACATCCTGTAGCAAACCCCCGGGGCCAAATTCCGGTGATTCTAGGTCGTCCTTTCCTTGCCACTTCCAACGCTGTTATAAACTGTAGAAACGGTTCAATGAACTTATCATTTGGAAATATGACCATTGAACTAAATATCTACAAAGTTGGAAGTCAGCCATCAGAACCCTCTGCTCATATTTTAGATGTGTGCTCTGTCTATGAGATCGCTCCCGATAGTTGTGGAGCTGAGGAACTTTGCTTTACTGATCTCGATGACATTACCACATCTTTGTTTGACTTTACACAAGATCTTAGTGAGGACACTTTACCTACACTTGAGTCCTGCACTTCTGACTTTTCTCCACCCGAGTCTGTATCTTTCACAGGCTCTGAGCTTCTTTGTAAATCCAAAAATCACTCGATGATCCCTCCTTCTATCATTTCTCCGCCCGAATTAGATCTAAAAATTTTACCCTCTCATCTGAAATATGCTTATTTAGGTGAGAAGGAGTCTTTACCGGTTATAATTTCCGCTTCTCTAGCATTAGAGCAAGAGAATGCACTTTTATCGGTATTGAGATCTAACAAAGAGGCGTTTGGTTGGAGTATGGCGGACATCAAAGGGATTAGTCCCTTGATAGTTGAACATCATATACATGTGATGGATGATGCCAGACCAACCCGAGAACCACAGAGACGGTTGAATCCCGTCATGAAGGAAGCGGTCATGAAAGAGATCGTCAAATGCTTAGATAATGGTATTATATACCCCATCTCCGATAGCCAATGGGTGAGTCCTATACATGTCGTTCCTAAGAAATCCGGCATCACAGTTATAACCAATGAGGCGAATGAGTTGATTCAGACACGCACCCAAACTGGGTGGCGTGTATGTATCGATTATAGAAAACTCAATGCTGCCACGAGGAAAGACCATTTTCCTCTACCATTCATTGATCAGATGCTGGAACGCTTAGCGAGACGAGAGTATTATTGTTTTATGGACGGATACTCAGGCTATAATCAGGTCCGCATCGCCAAAAAGGATCAAGATAAAACCACTTTTACTTGTCCTTTTGGTACCTTTGCTTACAGTCGCATGCCCTTCGGGCTATGCAATGCTCCCGCTACCTTTCAGCGGTGTATGATGGGGATATTCTCTGATAGGGTAGAGAATTTCCTGGAGATCTTTATGGACGACTTCTCGATTTTTGGAGACTCTTTTTCCGATTGCCTAACGAATCTTAACGCTGTTCTTACTCGTTGCAAAGAGAAGAACTTGACTTTGAACTGGGAAAAATGCCATTTTATGGTCCAAGAAGGAATTGTCCTTGGACATGTCATTTCACAGAAAGGCATTGAGGTTGACAGAGCTAAGATAGATGTCATTCAAAACCTCCCTCATCCCAAAAGCGTCAAAGATATTCGCTCTTTCCTTGGCCACGCGGGCTTTTATAGGAGATTCATTAAGGACTTTAGCAAAATTGCTAGACCTTTAACTCTTCTCCTGGCCAAGGATACGACCTTCCATTTTGACTCGGACTGCGAGACAGCTTTCGACTCACTTAAACACTCACTCACTTCAGCCCCCGTTTTATCATCACCAAACTGGGACTACCCCTTTGAGCTGATGTGTGACGCATCTGATTTAGCAGTAGGTGCAGTCTTAGGACAGCACATCGAAAAGATGCCACACGTGATTTACTATGCAAGTAAGACCCTGAATGATGCGCAAATCAATTATACAACCACAGAAAAAGAACTCTTAGCGGTTGTATTTGCATTAGAAAAATTCAGGCCTTACTTAATTGGCTCACCTATAGTTGTGTATGCTGGCCATTCCGCTTTAAAACATCTTCTGGCGAAGAAAGATGCAAAAGGTCGACTAATACGTTGGATCCTTCTGTTACAAGAATTCGATCTTGTTATCAAAGATAAGAAAGGATGTGAAAACGTAGTAGCCGATCATCTTTCACGCATCATTTCTTCCCCTGTGACCTTGCCGATCAATGACTCGTTTCCTGACGAGCAACTCTTGAGCGTATCCAATGAACCATGGTTCAGGGATATTATGAATTATCATGCTACGGGACTGATACCCAGCGATTAGTCAAAACAGGACAAATACCGTTTTCTATCCTAAGTAAAACACTATTACTGGGACGAGCCCTATTTGTTTAAATATTGTCATGATCAGATCATTCGCCGGTGTGTCCCGAATGAAGAGTTCAAGAGTGTTCTTTCTTTTTGTCATGATCAGGCCTGTGAGGGTCACTTCGGTCCTAGAAAGACAGCGGAAAAGGTTTTGCAATGTGGATTTTATTGGCCGACCTTATTCAAGGACGCATTTGACCATTGCAAAACCTGTACACAATGTCAGCATACGGGTAGAATCTCCCAGAGGAATGAAATGCCTCAGCAACCCATCTTGGTTGTTGAAATATTCGATGTTTGGGGCATTGATTTTATGGGTCATTTTCCCAACTCCTTTGGGAATTTGTACATACTGCTGGCGGTTGATTATGTCTCAAAGTGGGTAGAAGCCATTCCATGTCGTACTAATGACAAGAAAGTTGTCATTAAGTTCTTAAAAGAGAATATCTTCTCGCGATTTGGACACCTACACGCTATTATTAGCGATAATGGGACACACTTCTGCAACAGGTCTTTCGAGACTCTGATGCGGAAATATTCAATCAACCACCGACTTTCTACCCCCTATCACCCCCAAACAAGCGTGCAGGCTGAAATCTCAAACATACAAATCAAACTTATCCTGGAGAAAACTGTTGCTAAAAATAGAAAAGACTGGTCGACCAAACTGACGGATGCTCTTTGGGCATTCCGAACTGCATATAAGACCGACCTAGGGATGTCTCCATATAGGATAGTGTTTGGAAAAGCATGTCATTTACCCGTCGAGATAGAACATAAAGCATTGTGGGCTATTAAAGAGATAAATTTTGATTTAAACCTTGCTTGCAACTTTCGGAAGCTGCAACTTAATGAGCTAAGCGAACTCCGCGATGAAGCTTATGATAACGCTGTAATCACAAAGAATAGGACTAAGGTTTTTCACGATAAAAACATTTTGAGGAAAACATTTTCACAAGGTCAACAAGTCCTTTATGATTCAAGATTACACCTTCACGCGGGTAAGCTTCGATCTCGATGGAAGGGACCTTTTGTTGTGCGGTCTGTATACCCGCACGGGGCAGTAGAAGTAGAAAATGTTAAAAACGACACCTTTTTCAAAGTAAATGGATATAGACTAAAGCCGTATTTTTCCATTGACCCCACGGAGGAGCTCTTGTTCTTACAAGAGCCAGTTTATTTGGATTAAAATTCCTCCGTCTCACCTTCATATCCAGTATATCATTGCTTCATTTTTTTTTTGAATGAAGGTGAGTGAAAAGAATAAGTTTGGGGGAAGTTCTTCACTTATATTTTGCCCCCACTAATAATCCCTCCCAGATTTACAGGTTTTTGTAGATATAGTTGTTGGCAACAGTGAGGACACTGTTGAAAACAAGTTTGGGGGAGGTTTGTGCTTATTTTCGCATCATTTGCATAGCATTTGCATAAGCACAAAACATTTCTTTTTTTTTTAAAAATCTATAAAAATTTAAAATTTTTCAAAACCCATAAAAATTTAAAAATTTTCTAGTATAAAAATAATTTTAATATTTACACTTTTTTGTATATAAATAAGATAATGAAAGTTTAGATAGTGAACAATTACATCCATGAGATTAGAAAATTTTTAGAAAACTAAGAAAATTAGAAGTTTTCTTATACGAACTAGTAATAAGTAGTTATGAGCCGTTGTCCCAAGGGATTAGTAAGATGAAGGACGTCACTAATCTGAGGATAAAAATAAGTCTGAAAAATAGTTTCTATTCTGGAAGCCAAACATTTTGAACGTTGCTTCCCTGCTATTCGCACTTACACACGTCTTAAAGCCTGGGATAGTAGAGGATACCTTGAAATGCTCTTGTCTTAAAGCCAAAAGTATGAAGGAAATAAAAAAAAAAAATAGTGAATAAAAAAATATATAAAGTGGTGAGAAAAATGGACACTGGTTTTGTTATCACCAAGGGCAATAAAAATGTATAGCGAGGGTGCTTCTTCACCTAGTGCCCTAAGGCCAACTGGTCTGGGAGTCACTGCTATACCTGAGGTGGTGCAAGACGAAGAAAATACACCAAGTAAGCAAGCACAGGAGTAATCGGTCGGTTAGTACCTCAAGAAGTATTAACGGTCGCATGAAAGTGTGTGAGCAATCTCATCTAAATATTCATTAATTAAAAAATACTGAGGCTGATGGGCAAGAGTATGATAGCTTGAATTGAATTCTCCGGGTCTAGGGAAGTCTTTACACACACGCAGGGTTATATGATCGATGTTTGGAAGAAAGATAGGAATGAAGAATAAGACGATGTTTTATTGAGGGAGGATGTGATTTCTAACATCTTTTCATGACCATTAAGATAGGGCTCATGACAACCGAAAAGCTAGCTTAGTTGGAAACCCTAATTTTCAAGGTTTTTCTTTTACAATTCTTTTCTTTAAATGTAATATTCATGATCTTTCTTTTATTATTGGATTTTGTGGGTGCAATCCGCTGAAAACCCTCAGGAGACAACACTCCTCCTACTAGGGACACCTAGAGGTTTAAAGGCTTGTTGCACGTGCTCAGTGCAATCGTGTTGCCTACGAAAGTGTGCTAGTTAGTTTTTCTCTTTCTTTATTTTCTCCTTCTCTTTTTAATAAAACAGTTCGCTCGAGACGATCGAAATTAAGTTTGGGGGAATTTGATTAGTCGAAAATATTGCATATTTTAGCCGGCAATTTCCTCATCATTTGCATTCATATAGAAGTGTTCGGCATTCATATTTTACATATTAGCAAAACTGTCGCAAAATATCAGATTACATGTATTAGACTCTAAAACCAACACTATAAAGGAAATTGACTGCATTTCATGGCATCGCATCATCCCTACATTTGCGCAACACTTGTTTTGAGATCTGTGCAGGAAAATCCAGAAGAAAGGCCAAAAATGTACATGGTACCGATCAAACTTGACGCCAACTCAATGATTTCAGTTCTGGAAGCAATCCAAAAGGCATAATACAATTCAACATATCAGCTAAATCTCCAAATATTAGCCCAAGACCATAGAAGAAATATCAAAGCCCAAGGAGCCAACATGGCCGCGGAACCGCGGCAGGAGCCTACTTGCGCCGCGGTTCCGCGGCTACTTGATGACGTCACCACTTCGTATTTGCATCAAAACTCTTCTCTCAGGGCCCACACTTCAGAAAGACACAACAAATTCCAGAAGACTCCAGAGACTTCTGCCAGATCAGCAAACCCTTGTTCCTACACTAAACTAAGCCTTGTATTCTAGAACCTTCTTCTTAAACCCTAGCTTAAACCCTAAGCTAAGCCTAACAAACTCTTTCTAGAAGTCTTTCAACAAACTTTTGGAGGGAACTCAAAGGCTTAGGGTTTGGGTGTTCTATAAATAAGACCCTAGGCTCACTTATTCATCTTGGAATCTAATCATCTTTAGCCAATTTAGAGCCATTCTATCTCTTTCTTCATCTTCTTCTTCCACAAGTCTAGTGAGAGGACTTGTGTGAAACCCTAACCCTAATTCCATTCAAAAGCCAAGATCCCGAGTACCCATTCAAGCAAGAAGCCTTGCAACCTTTTAGGAGCCGAGCCGGTCTTCAACGGAGCAAGTGGTCCAAGACGATTTGCGACTCACGAAGCCGAGCGAAGCCAAGTCGACAATTTAGTTCTTCCTCTTATAGTTCTTGAGCGACTGTAATCAAATTGTTGATATAAATAAAAGGTGAAATTCTTTTATCTTGTTTTCTTTAAATTCTTGCATCATGAGTCAATCTAAATTTCTAGTTATAATTCTTGTTGTGATGTTTGAGTAATACTCCGCTCGTCGAGGAGTCGAGACGATCAATAGAATGATGATGTAATATATCTTAATTCGATTCTTGATTCCTACGAGTTTTGTAAACCCTAGCAAATTCAAGAACCGACGACCCATTTCGTTGCGATGCTTTCTTGATTGATATCGCTCGAGATTGGGGAGTTACGATCGTTTCTTGAAATTGCTAGAGGCTAGAATGTGAATGAAATCAACGAAAGAATAAGGGTTAAACGATGAAACCCTAGTTTCATCAAGAAAGCCCTAACTCTCGTCGATCATCATCGATCTAGTATCAATCCTTCGAAGGACAAGAACACGAAATCTTGAGGTTACATCATATCTATAGATCCGATCAATTCCTACGAGCCTCATTTAGATTCTTGACATTTTGGTTGGAAATATTATCGAAACCGAATTCTTGATTGTTTATCAGTTTCTTGATTCTTGATTAAACTCGTGACACCTGAATCAATTGATAAATTCTTGAATCATGTTTTCTTTTCTTTTCGATTAACTTTTCGATTCAAACAAAGCAAATATAAAAACGAATCGCACAATCCCTGTGGACGATCCGCACTCGCTTACGATCCACAACTGACACCGTAGTTGATTGCGGTCAAATATAATTTTTTGATTGTGAACTTTATTCAATTTTCTAATTACCGACTCAAAGAGACTCTTATCGATTTGATTTACTTACTCAGTCTCGCATTTTACGATCGATCAAATAGCACAGAAATCGGGGACTATTTGAATTGATACTTTTACATACACAATCGGAAATTGTCTCAATCACTCGCCTCAAGTTGATCTGCTCCCGTGAATACCGCTGGATGAAGTCTCCTGAAATCAGAAACGGTACCAGCCCTAGCGTGTGTAGCCGGTATGAGGGCGCCCTCGAGGACGGCGGGGAAAGCTGTAGATCACTCTAGAGTGGTAATTGCGGTCTCTTGCACCGCCTCCAATCCCTCAGCCAAGAGATCGGTCTTCCTTTCCTGAGCCTGTGCTAAGGTCGTCAGTGTGCTGAGGATCTTCTCTGTATGATCGTGGGAACAAGCACCTGAGGAGTTGTCTGAGGAGTCCATATCTTTAAAAGATGATTAAGGAAAGGAATCAGATTCAAGTAAGGATTATAGGATGATTCAACGAGGATTATAAGAAGTGAGAGTGTAATATAATAAAGTATAAGTCAAGGGTGTAACTTAGTCTAGAGATCTCTTGACGGAACTGTGACTTCATTCTAAACCTGGCTCTGATACCAGCAAAACCATGTCACGTCCCGCTTCCCAAAATACGGAATACGGGGGGTGACTAGACCAGCCATGCTCCTACGGTCAAGGAATAATCCCGCCGTAGTCATACTTCGGCTTCTAGCATTACATGGTAATCAGTAAACACAACACCGGAGTAAAGGGAATTATAGCTCACAACTTTATTACATTAAAATAACAGAGTTCAGGATACATTTATTTGTATAAAAGAAATAACTAACTAAAGAAATAACAGTGTTCTTATAGCAGCAAAAGGCGCTGGTGCCGATGTCGTGGTCTAAACCTTCGCGGTCTCGAATGGCAGGTCCAGCTCCTGAGCTGGGTCCAGTTCGCCCTTTGAGTATGCACACTCAGTTCGTCAGGGCGACACATATAGCAATAAATGTATAGTGTGTGTACTATATTATTAAACATGAAATGTACGGCAGAACACATAAACATGAGAATAAGGAATATCAAGTGAATATGAACAATACGGTATATGTATCATGTCAACAATCCACGCAATATGTATGCCATTACTTATTATTCACTAAGTCAAATGAAATCAATCGATGGAAAGGATGCCCATGTTTAGTAAGGATCTCATGCATGTCCGAGACTACGGTCCACTGTTGCCGGGGATATAACCCTGAAGCCGTGCCGGTAGGCCCATGACCTCATATATATATCGCTAATATCGAACGATCATCCTCTAACTCACTGTACCTCACTAAATACGAGTTCGATTCCACATTGATTTATCCATTTCCCCAGGTTACAATAACTATATGTATATGACTAATTGTATATAAGCACGCGCCAAATCACGGTCTTGTTCACTTTCACAAATCAATCACTTATCACTAGCGTACTTGACACAACTAATCCAATACCACTCACGTTCGATAATGCAAAGTTCGTTATAAATCACTATGAACGTTCGCTATCACCTAAGGTATCATGGTTGGGTAAGATATGAGAATGATGCAACATAGTAAGTCATGTATGATATGAAACACAATGTACTTTGCGAGTTCAGAAAAACATATTAATTCGCACGATAGTAATTAGACAAAATGTTACAAAAGAGGCTATAAGTAAACTCAAACAGAGATCCAACAAAATTGATTTCAGGTGGGTGAAGGCGGAGGATGTAGCGACTGCGGGGGTTGTTGACGGTGATGGTGGGGCTGTGTTTTGAGAGAGGGGATGATGAGTTGAGGTTGGTAACAAAAGAGGAGGTCGGTGGAGGAGATGTGGGTTGAGACGACGCCGGTGATGAGGGGCTTGCAGAGGAAAGGGGGGAGTTAGATAAAGAGGTAGAGAGAGCGAAAGAGAGAGATTTAGAGAGAGGAAGATGCGGGGATTTGGAGGAGGGGATCTCGAGTTGGTTGGCAATGAGGCGAAGATGTGAGCGAGCGCGGGTCACAAGGAGGCGGTTTACGAGGAAGGAGGGGGGACGTTGGTGCTCGTTCAAAAAATGAAGGAGAAAGGAATGAAGAAGAAAGAAAAGAAGAGGAAGAGAAGGAGAGGGGAGACGGGTCAGGTTGGGGTTAGGGTGAGGGAATGGCCGCATGGGCTTGGGCCGGGACTGAGGAATTAGGTTTAGGGTTAGAAATTGGGTTAGGGATTAGGGTTAGGTTTTATATATATATATATATATATATATACGAAAAATTTTAGATTGGGGTTTACAAAGAAAATATAGAAATAGAAAAGGTGGAAAATTGGGGAAAATATTTAGGAAATTAAACAGAAAATTTATTGGGACAAAAATTTTAAATACAAGATGTATCATGGAACTGGGGATTTACACGGGCCGCCAACGGCTGGCCCGGGCCCTCCACGTGGCGGCCAGGCCAAGCTGGCCCGCTGGCGGCCCAACCCATTAGATTCCTTGACGTTCAGGTGTAAAAAATATTTCTGAGAATATTGCATTACCGTGGTAATCAAATGACCATATTTCATAGGAATCCAAGTACCCCCAAAACAGGTGTTTATACTAGATTACCATGGAATATATCCACATAATACGACATGTACCATGATCATCCACCACCCGCCGCCGGCATCCCTCACCGCCCGCCGACTGGCCGGCCCAACGCCGGCCTCCCTCATCGGCCGCCACTAGCCGTCCGTCGGTCGAAAGTTCGTCGCCGGCCTTTTGTCGGTCGAAAGTTCGCTGCCAGCCTCCTTTACCTCCTTATGTCGATCTGACGTCTTCTGTCAGCCTCTTTCACAGGCCACCGTTTGTCTCCCTTGCCGCCGACTGTCGGTCGGACGTTCGCTGCCGTCTTCCCTCACAGCCGGCCGGCTGCCGCTCAGGTGTTCGCCGCCGGCCTCCCTCGCCACTGACCGCCGCTCGGGTGTTCGCTGCCGGCCTCCCTTGCCGCCGGCCGCCAGTCACCGATCTTCTTCCGTTCGGACGTTCGCTGTAACGACTCTGAAATTCCTGTACAAAATTATTTGTTTATTTTATAGAAAGGGTATTTCGGCCTCTTGTGGAGTTATAAGTTAAATTTGTTTAATAAAAGAAAGAAGTAACTTGTAGCTCATTGGTAAAACCTTTATACTGCTGTGACATGGCCTGTGTGTTCGAATCCCATCAGTCCCAATTATTTTAAAGATTTTTCTTTTTTAATTATTCGGAAGCCCAAGAGTTGCACGTGCAATTCACGGAGAATCGAAAGGTTTCAGAAAAATCAAACAGGCGCAATGAGGAGTAAACACAGATTAAAGCATGTGGCACGAATCTCGAGACAATTGGTGAAAATCAGCCAGCCCGTTTCCCTCTTTTCCCCACCGCCGACGGTCCATGATGCTCCAATCGACTCCGTGCTTTGCACACTCACCCCTTCAACTCCCCTCTTCTTCCCTGCACTTTTTGATTTCCTTACAATTAAACAGAGACTATTCAATTTCTCATTTAACATCAATTTTATTTTTTTAATTCAATTTATAATTCTCATACCCTAAATTCTTCACTATAAATACCATCCCATCTCCTAACTCTCTCCCATTCTGAAATTTCTATCAAAATTCTCTCAAACTCTCTATGTACCAAGTGGAGTTAAGCACCCAAGTAGAGTAGCAAACCAAGATCGACGACCGAACACTTTCCGACGAAACCACGACCCCCAAAAGCTTCCGCTCTCTCTTATTAACAATCTAAATTGGTAAGTCCCTTCTCTTTTTAATATTTTTCAACCTAAATCACATTTTAAAATCATACCGACAAAGTAGAGTTAACATGTAACAATCTTCTCTTTTAAATATTTTATCATGCTCGACAGGTTTATATGTCACACAATCACCCTAATATGTTTTTAAAACAAAATTCACATATTTTCCCTTTTTGTATAACCAAAATTTTATGTGAAACAATCATATAACAAATTTTTCATTAAAATCCTATGAATTTTAGTATAACCGTTATTTCGATAACTTGTTTACCTACTTATAGAACCTTCACGAGGTAACGACCTACCCCACACGCACACTATGGTTGTATAGCATGATATTCTAAAAATATGGTTGATTCAAAGAATAGGTTTTAAATTAAAATACCACGGTTTTACATTAAGTTTCTTTTAATTGATAATTTGGAATCCTAGGCAATTGCGCCTCTACAACCCTCGCTAGGGGGCCCGTAAATGGATGGTGCGGATTATCGCACATTCTTGAGATAGTAGAGCGAGATGCAGAACTCTTCACGGAATATTCGGTCTCGAAAGGAAATAAAAAATTCGGTTTTTAAGAAATACGACTTTTTTAAACAAAACAAACTTTGAAAATTTTATATAAAACTACAAATCCGTATTTTCAATAAAAATAACTTGTGAAAAAATATATTTTTAAATGAAGATTAGAATTTTAATAACATACCAACAAATTTCCAAAAGTAGTGCATTTCATAAAAGTACCAAAAACTTTTAAAATTTAGGTTTTATTACTAAAATACAACAACAATTAAAAATACATGTTCATGAAAATCCTAAATATTATAAATCATCCTGGAGGTTTATTTTAAACCATATTAAAGTATTTTTTCACAAAACCCCCTCGAGAAATGCAAATAATATAATTACAAAGTAAACAACAATAATAAATATTTAAGTATTCTAGATTAATATAGGCTTAAACGGTATCATTTCTCTTGAGCTCCGGGGAACTGGAGAAAGTGAGTGCTTGCCTATTCAGGTTAGACAATTTAACGGAGTTAACAAGTAGCAATTGTCTTAGAAAAAGACACAAATTCTGCCGTCCATATGCAGCTATTGCCGATTTCTCTCGAACATAAGATTTTTAACAGTTAATTCAATTCATATGATAAGGACTATAACCCGAATCTAAACTTGAATATGAACTCGAACCCAGTCTACTCGAACTAACTTGACTCGAACCAAGATTGCAATTGACATGACTCACATTTTACTTGACTCTCTCGACTTCATTCTACACTTTTTGCAATTTATGGTTTCGATCAAGACATATTATAATCAATCAATCAAATTAATTAAATATATTATACAGTTATAGACTATTTATACTCGGGGTGTTTGGGATAGTTTCTTGTGTGAATCCAACGAAACTTCAAGAGTTCCGTATTAACCTTTTTTTATTTTACTCGAATGTCAGTCGGGTCGACTCCTCCACGGGCTAGAGCCCCGATACTAACATATGAAATGGGTCCGTATTTCCTTACTCCTGGGGCCCCACTCTTGAGCTCGTGAATACTTCTACGGTTACGTTGACTTTCACACTTGGAACTTAACGTTAACATAGTGACCATATAGAGACCTATAGTATATATTTACCTATGAACATATACTTTTACCCGTCATATATTATTCTACACTTGTCATTTTTTTACTCTTACTTTATCATTAGGACTTACCGAGCGCTAGTTCGCTGACGGACATTCCACCCATCCTAATTTTCTTGGAATGTTCGTCAGATACGGTCGAGACGGAGGAAGTGGAGGCCATAGAGGAAGGCTACAACCGGATTGCTACACATGATTAATCTAGTTTTACTTTTTATTCAGCTTATATATACCACTTATTTAGGTATTTTCTTTTATTGTATTTACTTTCCAACTGTAAATCATATACTTGTAAATATTTGAAGTTGAATGTAAATAAAAATATTTGTTAAAAATTTTACAGTCTCTATTTATTCTTGTATTGTGTATTATTGTTTCAATACGCTTAGTATATTTATTTAGAGAATAATCTTATTTGGATAAATATACCGCGGGCTTGCCACGTCATCGTTTTCGTCTACTGCGAAGCGGGGTATGACATTCGCCGTCCGCCGCCGATCAGACGTTCACCACCATCCTCGCCACCATTGTTTTCCGCCGACCGCCAGTTACATACATATATTACCTTGGATGATTAAAATATACCGATAATGTAAGATTTCCTCATATTTCCCGGAATATGATGACTCCTGATAATCTTTCATTCCATGTACCAAGTGCAACCATAATTTTTTTTGTAGGGTTTCTTTGTCATATATTTCTTTTCAGAAAAGGAAATGTGACGCTACACTACACTGGTTCCCACTGTGCAGCGGTACGCAACTAGACTAGAGAGGGACGGGTGGGACTCATACATTTCCGATGAGGCCTACTGTTCAGCCCTCCTATTTAACGTAATTGTGTGGCGCTGCGCTGTGCCCGCCCACTTGCGCAACACCACTAACATCTTTTGAAATTGTATTGAACATGCAGAAAATAATAAATATTCCAGGCAACAGTGTTGGATAAGAAAAAAATGATTAGATATTTATATACTTGAATCCGTTGGAAAGAGTTTCCGGACAAAACATTTGAGTTTTTACATAAAATCGTATAACAGTTAAATTAGTTTTGCTGCGACAAGGAAAGAACGATCTTCAAAGAAGAAAATGAAGAAGAAAAGACGATTTGTAATTGTCTATATGTCCGATTAGCTTTATCTGGAGTTCAAGTCATGCCTCCATCTATTTGTTTTGGAAATACGCATTACCATATAGCACATTGATACTCCATAATAAGAGTCTGCTTATGTTGAAATCAAAGAAGAACTATTCAGATTTGGTCCAAAAAGAGGTTGGTGGCACTCTTATTTTTGGTTGTTGTAGGTAATAACAAGCGAATGCAGCATCACTTGCTGGCCGCTAGCTTTAAGCCAATTAATGCGATGGTTGATTTTTTCCATTTGCCTAACAATTTTATATCCAACCTCAAGTCATGCTACATGTTGACTTTTGGCCACTCAAGAAAAGCTGAATTGATGGGACATGTACCAACTGATCTAAATGGTTCCAAGCTATCTACGATTGTAAATATAGGCATCGTTCTCTGCAACCTCGCAGATCAAAATGTTAATTCCTTTTTTTTTTCTTTATAATCTGCAACCTTCCTCTTAATCAACATATGATATATCTTGTATTTGCATTGTGGATTTAATATTTTACTTAATATAATAGAAGACATTATAAATTTAAAAAAAGTCGCAGAACTCTGGTTTTTTAACCAATTTAGGAGCCCGAGACACCCATAAGATATTCATTAACATAAAATCTCTCTTAGGTATGCATGCATAAATTAACTTTATCGCATAAACAAACTTTATTAAATGTTGCTAAACAAACTTCATTAAATGCTGCGATACCAACTTTATTTCATAAATAGCATAGCAAACATTACATAAAGAAAACGACTTGGAGCAACACTGACAACTCCTGACTTGATGGCTCGATTGGGCACCGCCCACATAGAAAATGAAAGGATGCCTTTAATTGGGCACCAGGCCACGAGTCAGAACTGCTCACTTCAATGAAATATTTAAGTAGAAAAAAAATCCAAAAGATTAGGAAAAATTAATATACGAGTTCATAAGAACATCAATCAACTGAGACCAATAAGGGTAAGATTTCCTCCTATTATTTATTCCAGAAATATCACTGAGCCATGAAAACCAGGGGCTCAAGTGATAAAACCATGGGCTCATCACTAGCTGCAAATAAAAGGGCATCAATTTGTGGGTTCTACAAAATTCTGCAGCTTCTTCAAGTCCCTGCTGCTGCTGTTGACACATTTGCAGTTGTACAGAAATATAAAAGTTGGAATGTTATTGTTTCATGGAGATATGTACTTTTAAATCATGGGGGCATCACCAGCAGCAAATTGAAATACACTAGTTCAAAGTAGCAACACATAAAACAGTTGAATCTCATAAGAAATAGAATCATTTACCTAGCTATATAAATCTCTCAACGTACGTAACCAGAGTACTTTCAGGGACAGCTCCTATCAGGGCATCTTTCTTCTCTCCGTTCTTGAAGATCATGATCGTCGGGATACTCCGGATCCCATATTGGGTTGCGATATCGGGGCTCTCATCGGTGTTGAGCTTATAGCACTCCAGTTTTCCTTCGTATGTCTTTGATAGTTTTCCTATGACGGGAAGAATCAATTTGCATGGCCCGCACCATGGTGCCCAAAACTCAACCAGCACCGGCTTATCACACCCAATCACAAGTGACTGCCATGTATCTTTAGTCACATCTCGAACTGCAATAAAACGAATAAAGATTCGAATTAATGAAATTCAATATCAGACAAATTCTTCAAGTAAATATTATTACACAAGTCCGAAAGAATAAGATTATTTATTCTGTTCTCTGCATCCACAAAAAAAAATAGATTAGAACTGATGCAATGACCAAATGGCAGCATCACTAATTTCTGATCCTTATTGTAGCGATAACGAATCTCCTTGAGAAGTTTCGAAAGTAATTTCCTTGATTTAAGTATGAATGAGAACTAGGGCAATATGCATGGAAAAGAATTGCCCTTGGATTTGGGTGGGGTTCTGTTATTCAAATCTCTTATGTTTCAGCTCCAGGATTCTTTGACAGAATAGTGTGCAGCAAATGAACTGCAAGATGATCACTGAACAACTTCAAGGCAATGCTAACATGAAGGCGATGGGACTTTGGTCTTGTTTCAATGCAAAACAATCGCAGCTCCACAACTTTTAGTGAATAGCATTTTAGCATTTTTCATTTAATTTGGAGCATCATATCTAAAGATAATCTTTGGTGAATCAATAACAAACCAAGATAATCAAGTTGCAATTCTAGCATAAGGTATCTTCAAGGTGCAAAACTAAACATTTGTTAGTGGTGAACAAACTTTAATCAAGTATAAGCAATACATGTTGAACTAAGTTCCGCTTATACTTAAATATGATGGAAGAATAAGGACGTTATCTGGAAAACTAGAAAATCTTATACCCAATCCGCTATGAAGCACAGACACTTTTATTTGCTTTTCGTGTCCGTGTCCGATCGGACATTTGGACACTCGGACCGACACGTATCCGACACACTTACGCCGTGTCCGTTCATGGTGGACGTGCTTGACACTTCTATATTGCAAAAAATGTTGAAAAATAAGATTGTTGAATATATGTTTGAACAACTTTAATACATTTAAGAATACAAAATATCAAATATTTCGATTCTCTTTAATAACGGACTACGATTTGAAGGAATAAACATTTAAATTGATGCAAATGATGAAGTCCGGTCTATGACGGCCGGCTCTAATTAAAAAAAAATGTTAACATTTTATTTGCTTTCAAATGTATACTAGTATTTTCTTGTAATTTATCATATTTTGTTTAATATATAAATAGTAATATAGTCGTGACCCCGTGTCCTCCATTTGACATATTTGACATTACCCGTGTCCGTATCCGTGCTTCATAGCAATTCGTCTTTAGGGTTTAACAGGTCTGAGGCGATTAACACTTTTTGGGGCTTTTGTTTAGTAAATTTCTAAAGTAGGAGCCTTTTTCACATAACTTCAACATCACTTAGCCAAATCATGTTTGCAAATTTCTAATAATCGCAAGTAGAAACAATTGTAATGCATATAATTCGTGTTGAAATGCATGAGATAAGTTTCCATATGTATTTAACATGTTCACGCACCCATGCACAGTGTGTGTGTGTGTAGCAAATGCTTCATGTTAACAGCATTAAAATAGTTGTATGCTAATCGCTAAAGCTATCACATGTGTCCACCTAAGTACCTAACTGCCACTTGTTTCATGAAATCATATGAGCTAAATTATTGCAAAATCTTCCGTACGATCATCTGTATTGTTTGTATTAGCTTAAAAAACCAAGCATTGAAACATATGACATCATTAACATATAGAACTATGATTTGATGCTTATGGTACTTCTAGCAGATCTACTGACTTTCTTCATCGACAACCAACAAAGTCCTTGCTACATGTTCAGATAGGGTCAAGGTAAGGTATATCACAAAGGAAATGGAGTAGGGGCTTAAATTGAGTAGATAAATATTGTCTAGCCTATAATTATAAAATGCCATTTATGTTTTCCCGAATTATCTACTCTTAACTTTTATATACATTATAAAGTGAACATGACCCATAATGAGAATGATAGGGCTACTAAATGTATAAATGTACATGCAAATCATACCCGCAAACAAGCGAACAACGTAGACTACTCTAAAGAGGATATCCTAAACGAGTACAACAATATGCAAACACACAAGCGAGAACCAAAATAAATAAATTGCGACAAATAAATAAATATAAACCTACAAATATGTCACAATTGAACTTCAGATTTGAAGAGTCAGGTTGTAGTTGGTGGTTTTATATGATTTAAGGATGCATGAAAAGCATAACAGCCGTACTATGGTTTTTCTCAATGAAAACAAACAGTTTTCTCATCACAGATCCAAAAGAAATTGACTTAAAAAAATTAATACAAAATAAAACCTTTTCCTCGCATACAAGTACAAGCATGAGAATACCCCTGTCCTGGCTTTTATAAGAGCCCACAAGCTCAAGTGGGTTCCACACCTTAACTCAATAATCCTCAACTAAAAACAGTCTACATTATTTGCATTCACACACTCCATAATAGTCGACACATTTTTGAGTTAAGAGATGTAATTTATGACGCTAGTTGGCATGAACTGCACATAAAGGTGTCCAACTTGTTGAACAAAGAGTAGGTGTAATTAACGTGAATCGCCGCGAACTCTTGAGTTAAGATAATGGGACGCATGTGGCCCCCTATAAAATGCGGGAACGTGACCATTGGCACATGCATACTTACGCTTGTTCCAGAATAGAAGAATTTATGTAAAAAATCTCTATTGAAGTCGGTTCTTTTGTTTTTGTGATAAGAAAACCATTCATTTTAATTACCAAGAACCCTTGCATGCAAATTCAAATCGTATAATATAAACAACAGACCGAGATTTACATGGTTCGATCTAATTCTGTGTGTGGGTGCAAAGGGGTTTGTTTCATTACACACTGATCTACAAAATAAGACAACAGAAAGCTTTTGATTAACAAAAGTTTTGGGTGATCCACACCATTTGCTATTCTCTTTACCTTCAAACCTATGTTTATGAATAAAAATCAAAATATTTAAAGTCCTCTAACCCATGATCGAATGAGCTTTGTGTTCTATATCGAAATGGCATTCATTTTGTACCCATTTGATGCATGGGTTAAAAGCCTCCAAGTTCTTTGATTTAATGTGTGGGTTAAAAGCCTCCAAAGTCTTCCATTCGATGCAGGAGTTTAAAACCTCCAGATTCATCAATTCCTCATCCTGTATGGGAATAGAATTCCTCATCCTGGATCTTAATCATTGAATGAACTTTGTGTTCTACATCGAAATAACATTCAATTTGCACCCATGTTATGCATGGGTTGAAGCCTCCAAATTCTTTGATTCAATGCAATGGTTAAAAGCCTCCAAAGTGTTTCGATGCACATCAGCACATGAATTAATAACCTCCAGATTCTATGATTCCGCGTGCTTGATCAGAATAAGATCCCTCATCCTGGATTTTTCTTGGAGAATCATCTTTGCACTTAGTCAACTCTTGCCTACTCTCTTTACCCTCTAACAAACATAATGATCTTCTTAACTTACTTGAAAGCAGGTTAAACTGATTGAAGGATTGATTGTGGCATATTGCAGCACCTTCGATCTCTTTCGGTTGAGGAAACTCATGAATAGCCTCAATATTGGCCTTTCTTCCTCCCCCGCTTTGCTTGATAGCTAGAGGCCTTCTACTTCCCATCATTCACTTCCAAATCGAGAGCGATCAATGGCTCACAATGAAAGCACCAGCCACCAAATGATGACGTTGATCTTTGTAGACATCAGATTCAAGGCTAACTTAGGGCCTGTTTGGTTGCAGGATTATGGATTTGGATTTGGATTGTGGATTGTGGAATCCTGGGATTCTATAATTTTGTGTTTGGTTGATAGATTTGGATTTCTAGGATTCCTTTGTTTTTTATGGGAGGCCCACCACAAAACAAGGATTCAATCCTAAAAAAATTCAAGGATTTTCAAGAATTTGGCACTATTCATTGTACTTTTAGATGGGACCCGTGTATTTTATTTATTTAATAATCCTCTCTATCTATCTCTCTCTAAAATCATCAAATCCAAATCCCACTTTTTCTTCACCAACCAAACAAAGATTACAAGGATATACAAATCCAATACTAGGAATTCAAAACCAACCAAACAACAAATTACCAAATCCAGAAATTTCAACCGTAAATCCAAATTCCATAATCATGCAACCAAACAGGTTATGGAAGGAATGGGTTATCTTTTACGCATATCTAATCTCTCAAATCTAGCATTAACACCCAAAACGTGAGATGAGGTTGAGTGATTAGGGGAGAGAAAAGATATTGTAGGGTGTGTGGCGGCGTCATATTTGGAAGGGTAGATCCCTAATGCATCAGTGGATCTAGGGTTAGATTGTAAGAAATGTTGATACGGGTTGTCCACATAGACTTTTCATTAAGAATTGGCTGGTGTGGCATGTGTCCTATTTGCAATTGATATACAAGCCCTATTTGCATTTGATATATTGTATTATATTAAAATAGCATGAACTTCTGCTATATTAATACTATGGTTTTCTTTAAAACACTGAAGTACAAAACTTGCGTTCACCGTTTTATGCATATATCATTTGTTGCCTCTCCGTATGCAATACTTGGTAACTTCATCAATAGGGTTCACATGACATTATAATCATAAAATGGTCCCTAAGACAACTACTACTCTCAAACCTCCTACTAACTCCACTCCCCACCTCTCCGGAGGAGCCAGAAAATTTCCACGTCCTCCCTCTACTTTGCAATCAAATCCACTCGTATCTGACCACCGCACCTCAATCTTGTTCCCCCTATTCAAACCTTGTTCCAAAACTTCCAAATCCCAAATCTTCAAAGGGTGAGAAGAAAGAGGTGGAGAAGAATGACCTTATGATTGAAGATATTTATCGATAATAAAAGTAGTCCACGGTAATTCGTATAATTTATAGACTACATGCTTATTGTCTAAAAAATGGTGCAAAAATGGTATATATGTATAATTTAGCAGGTATTGTTGTAAATTACTTTGGTGGGTTCGATATTGGGGGTAGAGAAAAGGGAATCGGTGCATCCAATAAGAGAAAGCTACGTGTTGGTTTCAAGACTTCTCCTGGACAGTTCACGAGGGACATGTCCTTCAGTGTAGAGGGTGAGGAAAAATGAGTCAATGTATCCAATAAAAGAAAGCCACGTGTCAGTTTCAAGACTATCCTGGACAGTTCACGTGGGACATGTCCTTTAGTAAAGATGATAAAGCAATTATAGCACCTACTTACTCATAAGCGAAGATGATAAAAGGCTCAACGAAGCTTGGTTTGAATAATCCCCAAAACCCAAAAAAGAAAAAAAAAACTATTTTTTGTAAACTATTTCCTCCTCATGAATCATGGATCAAAGCCGGCTACGCGGAGGAAGTCGGCACCTACATCCATATCCGTATCCGAAAACATTTTTATATGCATATCCGTATCTGGCCGGATATCAAAAAATTGTTTCAGTATCCGGTGACTCCGGTCGGTATCCCGATTCAATTCTGGATGCAACCCTACGGTTGTAGATGCCAACTTCCTTCGCGGAGCTACCTGTGATCTATGATTCATGAGGAAATAGTTTTAAGAAATAGTTTTTTTTTTGGTTTGGGGATTATTCAACCCAAGCTTTGTTGACCATTTTGTCATCTTCATTTATGAGTAGGGTGGTATTATGATTGCTTTATCCTCTTCACTGAAGGACATGTCCCATGAGAAGTGCCCAGGAGAAGTCTTGAAACCGACTGGTGGCTTTCCCTTATTGGATGCACCGGCTCCCTTTTCCCCACCCCCTTCACCAAGGGACAAGTGCCACATGAACTGTCCAAGAGAAGTCTTGAAACCGACACATAGTTTTCCCTTATTGGATACACTGACTCCCTTTTCCCCCACAGCCTAAAATCAAACCCACCGAAGTAATTTACTGTGAATTATAACAAGCAACCAATACAATGGTGAGGACACAAACTCTATTAGTCCTGCATGGCTCACACCTTTATATCTTAAAAAATAAAAGCATAGGTGAGTAGCATTATCAGACTGATTGTTCATGACAATACATTCGGATTGTTCATGACAATACATTCGACTTAGTGAACACTACTAATAAAACGGAATAATTACTTTGTCACAAATTAGAACCTACAAAGCTCAATCTTCCTAGGGATTGATTTGGCAATACAACAAAGCGTAGCATTTAATCCTTCTTCCCACTTATATCTCTACTCTTATTATGCAAACTCCAAGGCTATAGATGATGCTATCAATCGATAACTCTCCAGTTTAACCAAAAAAAATATTTAAGAACAAGAATAATCTTTCAATCTAATCCTCATTTCAAGCTATCCACGTCATCATCTCATTTAAATATCTAAATTGACCATTTTAAATTCAAATTTCAAAGATCGTAACACGCACGGGCGTCAAGATTAAGTCATCCCATCTAATTTTTAATGCTACTTCTACAACTTCATTCAAAAACTAAATTATTTAATCCAATAGGATGGACAGGATTGAACCATAATCATCGAATCAATAGAATTGATATTACCCAGACAATATCTATTATTCCTTCACGTGCATCGCACGTGCAAAGACTAGTAATCATCAACTCTAAATTCCAACATCCTCCCATCTCAACCAAATAAACACTCAGATTGGATTAACTTAAAACCAGAAATATATTTTTAAAATAAAAATTCAAGAAGTTACCCTCAACAGCCGTATCTTGCGCTTCACAGACCACGGATCCTCGGCTAACAGCACCGCGCCTGCTCGCGGGGCCCACGGCCGAGGCCGATCTCTGAGGAGGCCTTGCGATCCTCGATCCGCTGAACTCCTTCGCAAGCCCTAACCCTAATCCACGGCCTCCAAAAGCGGCTGCTCGCGGCGAAGAGGCGGCGACGGAATTGAGAGGGAATCGAGGAATTGGGAAGGATTGGAGGACCGCAGCGGCCATTAATTGCAGCAAAGATCAGAAGGAGAAACCCTTGCTTTCGTTAGATTTGGGGGGGGGGGGGGGAGTGTGTGTGTGTGGTGACAAAGTGAGAGAGGGAGGAGGATAGCGAGAGTAACAAACACAACTTTTTTTAATGCAATGGATCCGGGCTTATCTCAACTGCTGTCGTGTATTATCATGCGACGTTTGTGACAAATTACCAAACTAAAGTTTTCATTTTAAAAAGGGCTATTTCTTTGAAAAACTGCTTGAGCTTTGACCTCTATATTTTAATTTTGTTTCCTCTTTACCTCCTACCATTAAATCCAAACCAAAATACATAATCGTCCTTCCCGAAACAGGAAAAGAAAATAGAAAAAAAACCGTATTTATTGTTTAAAATTTCGGTTGCAGCTATAAAACAGGATTTCTTGCACGATATACGCCGTTGGAGCTCTTCTCAATCGAGTGAGTGGAGCCGAGAAATTTCCACCATTTAAGCCATCCAGAAAACGCTAACAAAGAAGAACTCATGTTAGTTTGCAAAGTTTGATTTGGGGAAGATGGTCGGCAACAGCTTTAATGGGTATAAAGGGTACTATTGGAAGGGGAAAAAAAAAAGTAAATACTAGCCACGGGTGTTACACATGACATTGTTTTTCCACAAAACTTAATGGAATAAAAATATAGAAGGTTAAGAAGTAACGGAATTAAAGTAAGATATTGGATAACTGGGAATACTTAAGTTTTTAAGAATTAGGCCAAACCACAAGAGTGATTTTAAGAAATAAGTTTTTTGGTTATAATAATTGCATATTCTAATATTATGCACATGTGATGCATGTGTTTCTTTTGTTTTCTTGCCAAATGTTTTCGTCCGAGACTCAGGAATTACAGGCTTGCACAGCTTCTGTGCGCAATGGAGGAAAACCAAGGGACCGAGTCTCACCTGAATGGGCGGCGCCCGCTTGCTTTCACTTTGTTGCGTAGGGAATTTTGTAGTGAATACAGACGATATCGAATTTTTTTTGGTTATTTAATCTATTTTATTCCCTTCATTAATAGTTTTTTTTTGCCGGTAATATATAGAATCATCTTTTCATATTGGTTGCGGAGAAAAAAACCGGAGAATAATTTATATATATATTGGTTGCGGAGAAAAAACCCGGAGAATAATATATATATATATATATATATTGTCATTTCCAATTATTTGTCATTCTGTATCTTCTTCTATATATTTCTCTTTTTGGCTATATGATTTCTCTCTTTTTCTATATATGATGAGGTGGCATTTGTAGCACTCTCCATTTTCGCTTATTATTTTTAGAAATGTAAACCTCTATATCTAATTGAACAACAAGTTTAAGAAGTCTACATTCATCACAAGAAATTGATCAAAGTTTTAATGAAACAAAAAAGAAAAATATCTATAGCACAACCCACTCTAGTTTTAACTAAGTAAATAGCCCATTAGAGCACAGTAACATGAGCTGGGCTCAGGCTAAAGTCTTATCGGGCTTCATCTGATGCAAAAAGACCCAATTGAATAAAGCCACTTCCAGTTCTAATATCAGAAGGCCCATTTCAACAAGTATCGGCCATACACCAAAGGACAGCAACAAGCCTATCTCATACCAATCGCGCTTAACTCACTTGGTATCAATTTTCTCTCCAACGTGAGAACAGCTGATCTTGCAATGGGTTGATTTGGTTGGAAAAAGCCTACATGATTTTTGGTTAAATAATGAGCAAATTCAAACTTAAGGCCCCATAAACTCAAGTATTTTTAAAAGGGTAGATTGTCAAAAAACCTCTGGCCTGCTTTATAGGAGTCTAAAAATCCCTGGTATTTTCGAAATGGCTGGAAAGGGCCTACTGATTTAAAATCTTTATGAAAAACCCCTGGGTTGTATTTAATTTAGGCCTTGTATTCTCTTTTAAATGCAATTATAAAAATACCTCTCTCCCGCTATTCATCTTCCTTCTCTCTTTTTCTTCCAAAACCTTTGTTCCTCCTCCTTCATCCGCGTTCCTCTGCTCCCGCCGCTCCTCCTCCCTCATTATTGTTACGTCACTTCTCATCCCTCCTCTACTCATCTGTCGTCGCTCCCGCCGCCCTCCTCCCTTCGCTCCTCCATAATTACTTTGACGTTCATCCTCTTTTTCCTTCGGTTCTTCTCTATTCCTCTCCTCCTCCTCTTCTTCCTCCGCCGTTCTAAGATGGTTTCGACGAAGAAGGAGGTAGAAGTGCTTAGATATTATAGACAGCTGCTTAGATACATGCAACTGTTTAGATATTTCATGTGATACTTAGATATTACAGGCAGATGATTAAATATTACACGCAACTGCTTATATGTTACATGGAAGCAGAAAGATCTTTTAGAGGCTTTTCATCCGAAAGAAATATATTTGGCAGGGAATTAGACTTTGGGAGAAAAAGGTATATTTGGAGGAAAAAATGAAAACAAAATAGATATCACAGACAACGCTCTAGATATTACATGCGGGTATTTAGATATTAAAGGCAAGCTGTTTACACGGTGACCGTCATGTATAGGCTATCAAACCACACATGCAGGAGCATTATTAGGATATATGAAATTATAAGTGGTCAAAAGTACAGTTGAGGGTTTTAATTGAGCCTAGGGTTTTTTTCAGCAAAAGCAAAAGACTCCGGGATTTCTTGAAGCGGAAATTGACCCGGGGCTTTTTGATAATTTGCCCTTTTTAAAAAGACTTATGTTATTTTAATAGCAACATATCCAAATACAACAACTAGTGTGCATTTTAGGAACGAGAAAAGATTCATAAAGCAGAGATTCTAGAAACATCACTGGATTGAGTAAAATTTGGCCCCTCGTTGAAACCTAACTATAATGTATAGAAAAAGTATGAAAACCAAATCATCACTAACCATGTCAAATCAAGTTCTATAAACTAACTCACAAATCAAACCAAAACCTAATAATTTTAATTACCGTCTTTGTAAGAAATTGACTTATCACACCTTCGGAGAAAATCTAACAAAATTACTTAAACCCTTTATGAAATTAAACCAAAGCCTATATATGTCTATCATGCAACCATCTTCTATACAAAAAAATCTAGAAGTTTCACTCTAAAAAAAATGTTGCCGATTAAGTGAAATCGTATGAAAGATAAACTATTGTATTAAACTAAGAAGGAAGAGAGGAAAATAACGAAGTCAACTAGGGTTGAGCCTACGTGAGAAAAACCATCACCTTTCTGAACAAAAAGTTTTTTTCCCCTTGGCTTCCATGTTCCATCATTAGTATGTTGTCACTCTTGTTTAATAATAAGTATGGTACTCCGAGAGATCTCGGATGGAAGAATGGAAGTTACCCAACCTTAAAAGGATGCCCAAATATATATTTAAGGAAATTAATCATTTTTGCACTTAGGCATCCAAGCAATTCCATCTTGATAATCTTATTTGCTATTTCATAAAGGGGAGTGATCCATTGCAAACTGGTCCGTGTTTTTTTAAATACGGGAACTCTCGATCCACAGCATATTTGAACGATCCGATCCGTTCAAGTTGATCATCCTATTATCAAATAAACGTGTATGAAAAATCAAAGGATTTAAACACCTCTAACCCATGCATCGAATGAGTGCAAAATGAACGTATTTCAATATAGCAACATAAACTATATCTAATGCATTAGTTAGAGTTGTTCAAATCCTTTGATTTTTCATATACATAGACTTGAAGGTAGGGTGATCAACTTTAACAGTAATATCCGGTTCTTTTGTATTATATCTGTAATAGAATAAATACTATTTTCCTATTCTTTCTTTTTCATTGGCCTAGCAATCTGGCTCGGCCCAAGTTCGTCCCTCTCTTCTTTTCTTTCTTTTTATTTTATTTTCTCGTAGGCCAAGACCAGCCGAGCAGCCCCTACCCTCTCCTTCTTTCTCTCTTTTTCTTCTCCCTTGTTTAAACCCACGACCCGCGCTACCCTCGCTCAACCACCTCCGTGATTCTTGGACCCACTTCCTGATTTTGCAACCCCCTGTCTCTCAACCTTCCCTCTTCAAGTCTCTCTCATATCTCCCGCTCTCTCTTTCCCACTCTCTCAATCTCTCACACTTTTTCTCTCATTCTCTCACCACCACCAACGAGCTCCCCGACGCCGCCATCACTAGCAGGACCTCCTTCATCACCTCCCTCTATTTGTTCTCCCTCAAACGGAGCAACAACCCCAGCTCCATCATCACCTCTGCACCATACAGTCATGACTCGGAAAAGGGCATGTGATCGACAATTGAATCACGTAAATTTTATATGACCCTACCGTAACCCAAGTAAGCCAAAAACCCGGAATCTAAACCTTTTTAAAAAAATAGTGGAGGTGAAGTTTTGAAAAGGGTTATTAAATGAAATCAAGTTCTTTTTGAAAGCAGAAGAAAAGTTTGTTTGAAAATACCTACGTTGTTTAAAAATCGGGCAGCACCTTCTTTATAAATTTTGAATAAAACCACATATAAAACATAATATATAATAAGCATCCCTAACGAGATCTAGCTTTCACGTCCAAACAGCGGAGTAACTACGCAGTTAATATACGATGCCCAAGACGAAGAAAAGCAAGCGAAATATAGACAAATACAATATAAAGTCGACTCCAAACGATGTGCGACACCCAAAAACACATAAATCTCCAAGTCTCAGTTCGAAATTTAGAAAAATACAAATATACAAGTTTTGGTCGATGGAGTTTTTAACTAAATAAAAAAATATACATATACAAGAGGTGTTTATGATGAAAATATGTAACCCGCCTACCAAAAGCAATCACCGTCGTTAGAAGTGTGTCAGTAAGCCGTTATTGATCCAAGCGGTCGGTCCTGCAAGAAACTAAGGCACAACGGGGGTGAGTTGCCGACTCAGTGAATAAAAATATATCGCAGGGTAGAAATCGAAATGTATAATGATCTACCTAGTTCATACAGTATAAAACCATCATACTATGTGATAACGAATATAAATATACATATACATATATATGTATCACATCAGTATCCATAAGTGCGTCATATCGGATTGTGCACAACGCACATGATCCACAAGATCATCAATATATAAAAATATATCATCCATATCATGTATATCATCATGTGAGTGTCCATCATTGACATTTGAAATTATCAACTGAATGTCCAGTATCGACACTCGAAATCATCATAAAACCTATGTCCATTAGCGACACATGGAATTCAGATATTGTAGGCATCGTCTCTCAGATCGGCCTTCTCTCGATATCAATATAGCCTCGGTCGGTATTCCCCGGATATCCGCCGTACTCCAATACTATCACCGGTATCGACCAACCTCACTAGACTCCTCGTATCTCCCTACGGACTTGCTGCCCCTTGGTGTCATATCGGGTTTACAATGTATCCGAATGTATATTTCCCCCACCCAGTCCGGATAACGTAGCACATTTACAACCGTATAGCTCTCCCACTCGGTTCAGATAAAAATCAAATAAAAAAACTTATGGTGGATGCATATCAAGAGAAAAATATATTTTTAAAACATACTCAAGTTTTATAAATCACATCGCGGTTTCTCAAATTCATGGAAACGTCAAGTTCCGAAGGACAACATTTGC
Source organism: Agapanthus africanus (assembly GCA_030015575.1). NCBI lineage: Eukaryota > Viridiplantae > Streptophyta > Magnoliopsida > Asparagales > Amaryllidaceae > Agapanthus > Agapanthus africanus. Next base: position 60,233,802 of record JASDDO010000024.1, read on the forward strand.
ATAATTCATTTTGATGATATATCATATATACACATATACATGTATATGTATGTGTGTGTATGTCTCATACCACTGAGATATATTATCATAAATAAAAATATCATAAAATCTATGTCGATCATATACGAATATCCATGGCAATGGTATTCGTATCTCAAATCAGCAAGTGTCATAATGCGTCGTGCATATCTATAACGAAGTCGTAATAGACAGTACTAATATCAGCATGAGTATAACTTAGTATGTCAGTCCTACAGTGTCATGATAGTACGAATGATGTATGGGGTAATATGCGTGCCTGTGATCGTGCAACAAGGCAATTATTGGTAGTTGTGCAGTGTTATACAAGTGTGTTCATATAGCATGGCAATTATAAGCTAGCCTACAAAGCTAATTAGAACTAATGGTATAAGCGTAGCGTATACAATAAGGTAATCGATGCGCGAGCGTATAATGAGTATAATAGTCATAACGTGAATAGGCGTTAATATAGATAATTATTTACGAGCAATACAGTTATAGTTTAAAACGGAACAAAACGCTATTTTGGAAATAAAGAGGCCACGATATTTTTGAAAATTTGCAGCGCATTCTTGACATTATCATTTAAAAGTAACAGATAATTAGTTTTTAAATAAGTATAGATCTATCAATCATAATAATGTCCTAATCGGGATTTAGCAAGACTCCACGAGTCTTATAAATATCGGCCGTATTCGGCAATCTATCCTCATCACATCAGGTACGAAATCTCCCTCATACGATATCATCCGATCAATATAGAACGGATCTATAGTCGCGTACGCAAACACATAACATATATAGTATGGACATCAAGTAGTATACACCACATAACAATGATCACATATATATAGCTATGAAATAGAGACTAAGTACATAACTAGCTACTAAGTAAACGAATATACATATATGGGTGTTCTAGTATGACCCTATAGGCTAGGTATATGGTCCAAGAATATAGTATTCTAGTTACTACGGTTGCGGGGGTGGTATACGTCATCCACCCGATTTTCTCCGTAAATATAAATCTACTCACCGATAGCTAATCGAACTAGTCGTATGTTATGACTTTCTTGCCCCTCGTTGCCGCCTCGGAGGTCTCCGCATTCGAATCTAACTTTGAAACCATAAATTACCGTGTAAGGATCGAAACCGAAACGATTTATAACGAACTAACGTTCATAGGTTAGAAACTAAGGCCACAAATCATGTCTCAGTTGCGTAAGACTATCCCCGTTATTAACGTTTTAACCTGAAAATATTGTGTCGCGGATGCATATTGTGTGAAAATGCAAGTTCAGAAAGCGGCAGTTTTTAAGCTCACTTTGAAAAATCACCAAAAATAGTAAACACAATACTTAGATTCAAACTAAAATTCTACATATAGATAAATGAGTTAAGTTTGATATCCCAAAATATCTTTTCCAGATTTTGAGAATAAGACATGAATTAAAATGCAAACTTAAAACTCGTTTCTGAATATTTTGACAGACCAGAAAAACAACCTTTCACCAAAAATTTAATATCTACAAATTTTGTAAAGTGAATAAGGTAAATAAAAATTCTGGAGATATCTACATAAAATTATATACAACTAAAATCTTTTAAAAGTTTTAAATTGTTAACAGAAAATTTAAGAAAATGTTTGTAGGTTGCATGAAAAACAACCATTGAAACTGAAATTTCCAGCAGGGAAACCCTTCACTTGAAAATTCGTACAAATTCCATTTTATTGTAAAACTCAACCAAATTATTTTGTACTAAAAGCTCAGCCAATTATCTACTGTTTAGTTTTACAGATTTGCTAATTCTCAACAAGGAATATTCTAAAAATTCGAGACCCCAACTTGTCGCCGATTTTTCCAGCAATAACTCAAAGTAAACACTAATTTTTTATAGCACAAAGTTTTAAAACTAAGTAAAGATCGTATATTTACGTTAACTTGTGGGAACAAAGAGGTGATCCATGCTTGTAGGACACTACTAGGGGACTTAAGTGCTCTACTTGAAAAGTTTGTGACCGAAATCGGATTTGTGTAGGTGTGGATGTGAGTTTTGGAGTTAGAAATTTTTTAGGTGGAGAATGAGAAGGATGAGGATGAGAATGAATGGCTAAGACTTGGCCATATCGCCCGCTCTCTCTCACATTCCCATTATTTTTTAATCAAGGACATGCTTCTACCCATACCCTTGTTCTTCTCTCATTAGAATTTTAAAACCAACATAGGAAATTAGCTAAAAGATGAAGGGGATATTAACTTGCCATGACAAATAAACATATTTTGTTAAAGATTAAACAAATTTGAAGTGTGCACTAATTATATAAAAAGGTAACCATTTTAATTCATTGTCCTCTACTTAGATAAAACTAATTATATCATAATAAAATTCTAGATAATATGATATATTTTTAAATGAGTTGAAGAAAAATGTTTACTTAAATTGTTAAGGATATGTATAAACATACAACAATTTAAAATGCCAAATGATAAATACCACTTATATCATTAACTTTCTATATATCTAATTAAATTATAAAATATTAGTACTGAAAATTCGAAGTGTTAAACACAAGCACCTCCACTTCCTCTCTCATAACTCGACCACCTCACTGCAACCGCAGCCGTCCACCGCCAGCAACCACCATTGTCTCACCGACTTCCGTGATGGCTCCCTAGCTCCTTGCCGACCTAGACCGAGCATCCAAACCTTCACCCTCATCCTCTCCAACCGAGCCGCCCCTGTCCAAGTTGCCATCGCCGTCGTGTTCTCTTCGCTTCCGTCGTCGTAACAGTCGTCGTCACCGCTGTCGTCATCGCTAGCACCATCGTGTCACGGTTGCATCGCGCCGTGCCATGCCCGTTTCGCCACCGAACCACGCACGCGCCTAGCATGCATCACACACGCACCACGGACCGTGCCCCGCATCGCGCCGCTTCGTCACCGTCTCGTGTGTCGAGATGAACACCTGCATTCGTGTCGCTTCTATTTCAGCGATCCAAGACAAGTGATCCCCCACTTACTGTCATGCAAATAATTATATTATATATGTTATAATCGAAATGTGTAAATCCCCAGTTCCATTGTACTTCCTTTATTTAAAATTTTAATTGCAATAAATTTTCGTTTAAATCCCAAATTAGTTTTCTAATTTTTCTTATATTTTAATTTCCCTAAATCTAACTAAATTATTTCCCCAACCTTAAACCCTAACCCATACTTACAAGCTCGGCCCATATCAAACACACACAAACCCTCTCTTCCTTCCTCACAATGAGTTTCCCCCTCGGAATCGCTCTACCACAATGCAGGACCCGCTCGCCCCTACGACCTCGACCACGCCGGAACTGCTCCCCGAGATCCCCGGCCTCAAATCTCTCAACCTCTATCTTACTCTCTCTTCGGTTCTCTCACTCTCTTTCTCGTCCCTAACAAACCCCACGAGAACAACGTAAAGGCTCGTCCCTCAACAAACTCTGAGATCCACCTCCTTCGAATCCTCTTATTCTCAACCGAGCTCCCCTCTCTGATATCTCCATCTCTCTCTCTTTTCATTCCATCACACAATCTCTCTCTCACTCTCTCGATCTCCCTCTATCTCTATTCCTCTCTCCAAAACCAACCGAGCTCTAGCACTGAACTCGTCGACGACCACCATTACACCTACCGGCCACCTGCTCTCTCTCTCTCATCGCCAACGACGCCACCGAGCTCATTCCCCAACTCCTCCAATGAGTTTCCTCTCCAACCGAACCCTACTCCCTCTCTCACCCTCCAAGCACCGTCGCTTTTCCCCGCTGCCCATATCCTCCGTCAGCCATCTTTCACCGCCGGCAACTTTCCCAGCCATCACTGGCCTCTGCCATCTCCAGCGACCAACGACACTAAGCTCCCGAGCACTCCACTGCCCCAACTACTGCTTCCCTGACCATCGTCGCCTCCTCAACTACCTTTTTGATGCTAGAGCCTCGACATCGCCGGCCCCCACCTCTACTTCCCGACAACCACCATCACCTTGCAAACAAAGTGCCGAGTCCAAAAACCCTAGCCTAGTTGAGCCTCCAAGCACCAACGCCGAATCAAGCTCGCCACCTTGCTGCATTGTTGCCGCCGTGCCGTCGCCGTCGTTCACCTCTCTCAGCCGGAGCCCGCGAGTTAATCGTCTCCAGGGAAGTTCAATACTTGCTTTACATGCTAAAAAAGTTATATCGAGTAAATGGATGGTTTTAATTGTAATAGACATGATGTATCGTGAATTATCATCGAATATATGGTAGCAATTCTTTGATATTAACTTTAGTGGATGGAAAACAAATAGGGATTTATTTATTGTTTAACCAATTAGATGAAACCGATGTTCGATTGATAACCGTACTCAAGCTAAGTGTTAGATGTGAAAACCTAAACTACAACCATTTAAAAATGGCCATACCTTATGATTTATGAATGCCTTTATTGTAAGTAGACCATGTGAAAATTTGAGCTAAAAATATCATGACTATAACCTGTAATGTTGCCTCCAAAAGCCGACGTTGAATCTGGAATTCACCGTACATGCCACGTTCTAAAATCTACATTAAATTAAATATAAATCGAAACGTGATGTTTTAGGGTTCATATCGAAGCCAACTCGATAAATTAGAACCCCCTGTATTTTATATTTCCATACTGCCATAATAAGATGACGAAAACTAACCGGAAATATGGCTCTGGACTGCAATCCAGAGCAGCATTTCGTATTGATACCTAAACTTAATCGCCTGTACATCCCTACATAAAACTGAAAATATACGGAGTCTTATATCGTTGCGTAGATAATTTAGTTAGATAACTCATGGTTCTGGTATCGTTCAGTTTTCCTGTCATTTGATAATTTAATTATATTTTAGATTGTCGACGTGTGCTACAGTTTTCTACAATGACAGTTTTTATATCTTGACACGAAATAGAACATGTCTCCTAGTACACAGAGGCTATTATTGATCCTCTTGATATGTTAGAAACCTAACAGATAGAACTAGGTTTTATTCAACTGGAACAACACCTGAATCTAAACGCAATCCATAGTAAACTGCACGTGAAGTTAGACTTCCAGTTCTGGAACTGGAATTCCAGCAACTAATCGCTGATTTAAAATGATGATAAATCCTTAACCTGAATTCCTATTGACAAGAAACTAATTTTATGTCTTAGATAATCATGTATACTTCGTATGCCTTTTACATTGTTTTAGCCGATTCTACACGTGTGATTTATGGTGAATTTTTCAAGTCATATGGCGTTGACTATCATAATTTAGCGAACCTCTGTTTAGTGCATTTCTACCTTATTTTGTGGTTCCTTTATACCCAGTGCATAGTGATCGTTTACATTGAGACCTAGCGAATGGTTTGCATTGTCAATAGATAAGTGTTAGTGATTAGGTTGTGGTAAGTACGATAGTGAACCGGTGATTGAAAGTGATATTGATAAGTGAAAGCGTGATCGAAAGTGAAAGTGATACATACTTGTTCACAACCTATCTAATACCTGAACACATACTATAACCTGGAGAAATGGGAAAATCAAGGTGGAATCGAACTAATATTTAGCGAGGTATAGTGACTTAATGATGATCATTCGATATTAGCGATATACATATTACATCGTGGTCCTAGCGGCATGGCTGCAGGGTTCTGTCCCGGGCAACAGCGGACCGTAGTCTCGGGTATGCACGAGACCCTTGTTAAACATGAGCACCCTTTTCCACCGATTGATTTCAATTGACTTAGCGATGGATAGGTAATGACAGATACATTGCATGGATTGCTGACATGATATATATACCATACTGTTCACATTCACTTGATATTCCATATTCTCATGTTACTGTATTCTGCCGTTCATTTCATGCTTAATATCATTGTACACATTATATATATATATATATATATATATATTACTATATGTGTCCCTGACGACCTGAGTGTGCATACTCAGAGGACGTAGTGGACCCAGCTCAGGAGCAGGACCTGCCATTCGAGATTACGGAGATTTAGACCGCAACACCACCGTTATCGTCTTCTGTTTGCACTAAGGATATTGTTATTTCTTTTGGTTAGTTGTTTCTTCCATGCGAATAATTGTATCTTGAACTCTGTTGATTAAATGCAATAAAGTTGAGAACTTTGATTTCTTTTACTTTCGTACTGTGTTTACTGATTACCATGTAATGTTAGAGGCCGAAATGTGACTACGGCGGGATTATTTCTTGACCGTAGTAGCACGGCTGGCCTAGTCACCTCTCGTATTCCATATTTTGGGAAGCGGGGCATGACATGGTTTCGTTGGTATCAGAGCTAAGTTTAGAATGAAATTATAGTTCCGTCGAGTGATCCCTAGATCAAGTTACACCCTTGACTTCAACTATATTATATTGTATTTTCACTTCTTATAATTCTCGTTGAATCATTTTATAATCCTTGCTTGTATCTAATCCCTTTCCTTGATCATCTTTCAGAGATATTGCCTCCTCAAGCAACTCCTTAGGTGCCGGTCCCCAGGATCGTACAGAGAAGTTACTCAGCACACTGACGACTCTAGCAGAGGCTCAGAAAAGGAAGACTGATATCTTGGCTGAGAGATTGAAGGCGGTGCAAGAGATAGCAATTACCGCTTGAAAATATCTATAGCTGTCCCTGCCGCCCCCGAGGGTGCTCTCATACTAGCTACATAGGGTAGAGCTGGTACCGTTTCTGATTTTAGGAGACTTCACCCGGCTGTATTCACGAAAGCAACAGATCCACTTGAGGCCGAGCAATGGCTAATCAATATGGAGAATATTTTGACGGCCGCTTGGGTCCCTGACGCTGACAGAGTAAGCGTGGTGAAGATCAAGGTAGAGTACGAGGCCCGCACTTGGTGGTCCGTCGAGAAAAGAAGGCTAGAGAAACCTATCGGATGTGACACATTATCCACGTGTTTTCTAGATCACTATTTTTCGGCTACTGCCAAGGGAGAGATGGAGGAGAAATTTATCACGCTAAAGCAAAATGGTCTCCCGGTGGATGTTTATGCCGCAGAGTTTAACAGGCTGAGTCGCTTTGCACCATACTTGGGTAGCCACTGAAGCTGCTAGGGCCATACGGTTTCAGCAGGGGCGCGATATCGAGCTATAGCAGCTTATCGCGTCTCTCGACCTACAGACCTTCGCACAGGTATTAAACGCTGCCCAGGTACAGGAAAGTTTGGTAGATAAGGCTAAGGACCAGCGATCAGTAGATAGGAGGCCCCATGTAGTTCCGTCATAACCCGCCTCTTCTTCTCGTGGAGCAATCCCAGTTTACAGGCCAGAGGTAACACATATGAAGTGTACCTTCTCACCTCAGCAGCCGTAGCGGAGGGCTCTAACTTATGATTATTACCAGAGGCCAAGGCACATGCAGAGAGATTGCCACAGAGCTAAGGGACAGTGTCTAATTTGCGGATCCGGTGAGCACAGGGTCAGCGGGTGTCCCCAGAGGTCCTACCTACAGGGAGGGTCAGAACAGCAACAACCATCGTTTGGCACTTAGAGGGGTCCACCTATGGCATCTCAACGGCGATTATTCGATTAGAGGCGGAGTGGTACAGGTCAGAATCAGGGGCAGGCTTTCACCCTGACTGCCGAGCGGGCAGAACCTTCTGGAGAAGTGGTTGCAGGTACTATTCTTGTACATTCTGTACCAGCTAGAGTTCTATTTGATTCGGGTGCTTCGCATTGCTTTATTTCTGCACGGTTTGTTGACACACAGTCTATACCTCACGAGCCATTGACCAAGGGCTGAGAGATACATACTGGTAACGGAATTATTGTGTCCAGCCAAGATTGTAGGTTGTGCCATGCGGCAGTTTATGACAGAGAATTTTATGCAAACTTCTTTTTGATTGGGACTGGTAGCTATGATACCATTCCGGGGATGGATTGGCTGAGCACATTCCATACTGTTATCAACTGCTGAGCTAGGAGTATGACATTTTGCATTCCTAATCATCCGGAGTTCGTATTCGTGGGCGGTAGTGAGTCATTGGAGCCAATTAAGTTCCAAGCGAAGTCGAAGACCTTGACCACTATGGAGATAGATGAGAATCCAGCACCGGAGATAGTTCGAGAGTTTCTTGATGTGTTCTCCAAAAATCTACCTGGTTTACCCCCGCCTCGCATATTGGGCTTTTCAATTGACCTGATGCCAAGTACGGCGCCAGTTTCCAAGGCTTCATACAGGATGGCGCAAGTTGAGTTGGCGGAATTGAAGAAGTAGATAGAAGATCTTCTGGACAAGAGATTTATCCGTCCAAGTGCTTCCCCGTAGGGTGCTCCTATGTTATTGGTGAAGAAGAAAGACGGTTCTTTACGCATGTGAATCGATTACCGTGAGTTGAACGGGATGACAGTGAAGAACAAGTGTCTCATTCCCCGCATCGACGACTTGTTTGATCAGCTAGGTGGTTCCCGGGTATTTTCTAAGCTGGACCTTCGGTCAGGGTATCACCAAATCAGAGTCAAGGTAGAGGATTTATGCAAGATGGCTTTTCGAACCCGATATGGCCATTATGAGTTTCTTGTGATGCCGTTCGATATTACCAATGCACCCGCCATATTTATGGACTTGATGAATAGGGTTTTCTCTAGATACTTGGACCGGTTTGTTGTTGTATTCATTGACGACATTCTAGTCTACTCCACGAGTTGAGAGGAGCATGCCGAGCATCTACGAATTGTGTTACAGATTCTGTAGGGGGAGAAGCTCTATGCTAAGCTGAGCAAGTGCGAGTTTTGGCTCGACTCAATGCAATTTCTGGAACACGTCGTTTTGAGTGACGACATTTCAGTGGATCCGGCGAAAATGAATCTATCAAAGATTGGCCGACACCGAAATCAGTAGCTGAGATAAGATGCTTTCTGGGATTGGCTGGGTATTATCGGCGGTTTGTTCAAGATTTTGCCAGAGTAACAGAACCCTTGACGATGCTTACGTGGAAGGAGGCATCTTATATTTGGTCGGAATAGTGCACCCAAGCGTTCGAGCTGTTAAAGTAGAAGTTGACCACGACCACAATTCTTACTGTGCCAAATAGTTCCGGTGGGTTGGTCATTCATAGTGATGCATCGGGAAATGGTTTAGGCTGTGTTTTGATGCAGTACGGTCAAGTAGTAGCTTACGCCTCTTGTCAGTTGAAGACCTACGAGAAGAACTACCCTACGCATGGCTTAAGGTTAGCGGCCATTGTGTTCGCCTTGAAGATTTGGAGGCATTACTTACTGGGTAAAAGAGTCGAGGTGTACAAGGATCACAAAAGTTTGAAATACGTGTTCATTCAGAAAGAGCTGAATATGAGATAGCGTAGATGGCTAGAGTTGATGGCGGACTACGATATTGATCTGCGGTATCACTCGGGGAAGGTGAACGTCGTTCCTGATGCCCTCAGTCGCAGGCCATCAACTATGTTGCTGACTTGTCAGAAGGGAATTCTCGAAGGTCTTCAGAGACTCAAGTTAGAGATAGTTACACCAGGTGTGTCCGGACAGTTCTGGCAGTTGCAGGTTCAATCATCGCTCTTGGATCGCATTAAAACTGCACAGGCTAGAGATTTTCAGTTGTAGAAGTTCAGAGGATTAGTTGAGCCTGATTTGAGGACAAACTTGCTGATTCATGAAGATAGTTCCCTGAGATTTGGCAATCGGCTGTGTGTTTCCAAGGGGGTATTCGAGATAAAGTTCTAACAGAGGAACATAGTTCCGCTTACTCAGTGTATTCGGGAGGCACTAAAATGTACAGGGATTTGAGGCAACACTTCTGGTGGAACGGAATGATGAGAGAGATTGCTCTCTTTGTCTCCAAGTGTCTTGTATACCAACAGGTGAAAGCCGAGTATTATAGAGTAGCTGGGTTGTTGCAATCTCTTTCAGTACCAGAGTGGAAATGGGAGCACATCACCATAGATTTTGTGATGGCACTTCCTTGACAATGCTGTCTGGGTTATTGTTGATCGTCTCATGAAGGCAGCACATTTCATACCTTTCTGAGTAGGACAATCGACGGAGTCGCTTGCAGAGAAGTATATGCAGGAGATTGTGAGGCTGCATGGAGTGCCCATTAGTATCGTGTCTGATCGAGACACCAGGTTCATTTCCTACTTTTAGAGGAGCTTGCAGGGAGTTTAGGCACTTGACTCAAGTTCCGCACAGCCTATCATCCGCAGACGGACGAGAAATCTGAGCGCACTATCCAGACGCTCGAGGATATGTTAAGGGCGTGCATGCAGGATTTTCAGGGCTATTGGGTGGATTACCTTCATCTGGTGGAGTTTTCGTATAATAACAGCTATCAGGCTAGCATCCGGATGGTACCGTTCGAGGCTCTTTACGGATGGAAGTGTCGATCCCCTCTTTGTTAGGATGACGTAGGTGAACGAAGGTTACTATACCTCGAGCTTATAGTTTAGACAGTGAGCAAGGTTCAGATGATCAGGCAGTGTATCGAGGCTGCTCAGGGTCGACAAAAGAGTTGGGCATATGCCGGTGGAAGGTCGTTGAAGTTTGGTGCTGGTAATCACGTATATTTGAAGATATCACCTACTCGGGGAGTGATCAGGTTTGGCAGTCATGGAAAGCTTAGTCCCCGATTCATCGGACCTTTTGAGCTGCTAGAGCGAGTAGAAGAGGTGGTTTATCGACTTTCCTTGCCTCTATTGTTAGCTGGAGCTTACAATACTTTTCATGTATCTTAGTTGAGGCGCTACGTTCGGGATGACAGCTATAACGACTCTGTTTTAATATACAAAATTTTCTTAAAGTTAATGTACTGAATGGAGTATTTGCAAGCCTGAGTATACTTTAAGTATTATTTTGTTTGAAAAACAACAAGAAAGCACTTGTAGCTCATTGGTAAAGTTTTGCACTGCTGTGACATAGCCCCTGTGTTCAAATCCCCTCAGCCACATATTATTTTTAATGATTTTTCTTTTAAACATTTTGGAAGCCTAATAGTTTACACGTACAATACACGTAAAAATGAATAGTCACTGAAAAAAAACATATGGAAAATTGTATCAACAACGACCTAGACACGCGGCAAGAATCCCACACCCAACCTCACCAAAACGACCGGCGAAGATTGCAAATTGGCCGGAGCCGCCGGGCCAAATCGTAGGAAATGCCCCCATATTTTGAACCCTAACCCCTTGGCCTCCCCCACTACTCTTCATCTGTTTGATTTCTCTGCATTTATCTAGAGAGTGTAATTTCACTATTTAATTCTATTTTAAATGCATTTTAATTCCATTCTTCAATCTTCAAAACCCTAATTTCTCCTATAAATACAACATCACACCCTAGCCCTCTCCATTCTGAAATCCATTATAAAAAATTCTCAAATTTTTCTAATTCAAAGAAGTTTACAAGTGGATTTAGCCTAAGGCCAAGTTCCGACGACGATTCAAGAAGATTCCGACAACCCCGCAACTCCACGAAGCTCTCAAATCCTTCCTATAGCTCCCCTCTCTCATTCTAACTCGTAAGTCCCCTCTCTTCTATTCTTTTCACATCTCAAAACTATCTCTTTTCAAATGATGTCGGTAAGTGGAGTTACCCGACTTTTAAATTCTATTCTCTTTAAAATAACAATTTTTCTTAGGAAATAATTATTTAAATTATTATACCTTGCTTGTTAAACATTAACTAAAATCTTAGAAACCAATTTCACTATAAAACTCCATGTAAAACAATTTCTATTGCACTTTTACGTTTAAATACCACAAACTTTATATTCGGTATCTTTTATCATATTTGCTTGTACTACCTTTAGGAAAATCTCACGAGATAATGACCTACCTCTCACAACACACATCTTGATATAGCACGATTTCCTTTTAACAATATTTTTGGGCCAATACTTCTGTTACATTAAAATACCATAAACTATTAAAAATCGTATTATTTAAATTTGTATTATTTACATTCTTTGCAATTAAGCCTCTACAACCCATTTTGGGGAACATGATCAAGATGGCGCGGGTTATCGCACATTCTCGGGACTAGTAGAGTGAGATGAAGACCTCCTCATGGAGCATATGACCTTGAAGGAGTTTTTAATACAATTTTTAGGAAAACGTGATTTTTTATTTAATAAATAAATTCTATTTTAATATATATATATATATATATATATATATACTATCAAAACATCTATTTTAAATATATAATAAATTCCATGTTTTTCCAAACAAAAGAAAAGAATCACAAATTTCATGAAAATATCATTAAGAATTCATACAAGTCAATTTACACAAAAATACCATATATTATTCATGCTAGGTATTTATTGTTGGATATAGTGCCCTCGAAGTCAATTATTGGATTGCAGGTAAATGATTGCAATGATTGAGAGATGACCTATACCGATAAAACAGTCTTACTCGAAATGATAGTATGCTATCTGGTTTGTCTTTATCATCATGTATACGTTGATAGAGCCCATAGGATTCTTTCTTGACTACCAGTATTATGATGGCGATCACATACGTGGGAGCTGGGGGTCTATAAGCACATCCTTAAATGTCCCTAGTCGTGGGAGTATCGAGACTGGGCATCGATACTCCAGTGTAGACTGGTGTATACTTATCTAGACCCTGACGAGGGGCGGTGGTCGATCTCACAAGCCATTGGTGTCAGTTGTTCACCTAAGATAGTATACAGGTGCTCGTTGGGTTATGAGTATACTGGACGGACTCGCCGGGAACATATTAGTTGGTATTATACCTATAGTCAGATAGCAGTTCCGTGGTGGCATGTGTACAGGTTAGTCTGTCGACTTGAGATCGTTAATTGTCTCGTGTAAGTTCCCACTGTGCTTTGATTACTACTTTACCACGGCTCAAAGGAGTCGTGCAAACAGGATTTAGTTGGGTACAGTCCCGAGCCACATGGAGGCAATGAGCGGATCGTCGGGGATTCGTCTCTCCCGGTATTGGGGGTTGATGTCGCGCAGTGCATGGGTGGCCATCACTAGAAATCCTCGGCCGGGGTATGTGAGAATTACAGATCCAGGATCGATAGTTTCTCAGGTGGTGATGGGTTTCATACCGACACGAATTATCGCGTTGTTAGGGGTCTGACTTTTTCCACCCCCCTAGACTCGATATGCGATACTCTTAGACGAACAGACCGGACTGTACGGATATTGTCACTGACAGGCTCAGTAGGGGTTCGGATGAGTTTGCTCGTCGGCCTTCCTTTCGCTCAATACCTGGGTAGCCGTTACGTACAGCTAGTGCCGCTGACGTGCTTGTGGTTAAACCCACTGCCGGCGTGTTGACGAGTCTTTAGAGTCCCACACAGAGAGTTTTCACGGTTCAGGCGATTTGGTGTAATTGATGTATGTTGGTACATACAGGTATCTAATTAAATATGTGCACATGCTGTACAGACTTTAATCGGACGATTGGTAATACTAGCGGCTTAGCATTAAGCCAGATTGTTAAATCAAGTTTTGATTTAATAATTTACATATGTATTTATATATATGTATTCTAGTATTATTGCTCACTATTTATTTTCTCTCTTTGGCTATTCGTATTTTCGTACGAATACGCGTATGCGTATTTCGATACATGTACCGGGAAGCATTCCGTATTTATACGGAATGGCTTCTAGAAGATGCAACCTAATTATTGATTTTCTTTTGAAAATCATTTGTTTTAGATGAGGTGGAAAAGATGACATGGCATGGGTATGGGTTTTGGTCAAAGCATGGCTTTTGCTCATGTAGAGATTGGTATGGTGTATTTGTTTAATGCAAATTGGGAATGACATTTTTGTGGGGGCATGAGAGGAAGGGGCCGGCCACTTTTGAGGTAGGATTCTTGCTCATTTGTGATGGTTCACTTGGTGCTTTCTCACTCTCATGCTCACACAAAAATACTTGGCCAATTTTCCATGCCATCTCCTTTTTGATCACCTCTTCTTCATCTTCACTTGATGCTTACTTAAGCTCATGAATGAGAGAAAGGATTATAGTGATATTATTCTACACCCTCCCCACTCTCCACCACTAGCAATCTTGGAGAGTCGGTTGGTCCGCTTGGCGAACCTGGAGCTTGTGCTGTTTCCCTCAGGTGGATCATCGGAGATGAAGGAAGACCGGCGACCAAAGTCGATCCGCATCACTAGGAGCTTGGAAATGGTTGAAGATCCGAAGGACTTGGATCATTAGGTATATCCATTCTATCTCTTTGTGTTTGGTTTGCTAGTTTTAGGGTTAATGGTTTCGATCTTGGAAATCGGGTAATGGTAGCGCCGGGTTTTTAGAAATTTTTGTTCCGCATTTGGCCACGGTTCGATGGCCAGGGCGCTTCCATAACCCAGCAGTGATATCAGAGCCACCCATTAAACCCTACTAGCTAGTTTGCACAAGCTTAAAATCTCGATCGATCAAAATTTCCAAATCAATTTTCCAATTTGTCTATTTTCTGTCGATTTCTGAAAGTGCTCTAAAAATGTTTCTATGTAGCTTAAAAATCCGTGCAGGCAAAACTAAAGCTACGGAAAAAAATTTGGTGACCTAACTCCAAAATTCCACCGCGGAACCGTCACGAAATGTCACATTTGGCGGCGCTTCCGCGGCCCTTTTTGGGATACAGTGACCAAAACTTTTTCTGGAGCTCTATTTGGTGGAAAAATGATTTTTGTGATATATAGTTTTGGCCCATATCATTTGAGTACTGGTTTAGCACATGGGGCCATTTTGGGAAAGTTTAGTCGATCGAAATTTTAATTGTGTGTTTTCAGTACATTACATTTCTATCTGCGACCGTGGATGTCATTTGATCGGTAAATCTTATCTAATCGCTATAGTCCTTTTAGACGGGTTTGCGAACGTGACATTCACGTTGATGTTCTGTGTTGTGCTGTGATATTGCGGTTTTGTCATGGTGGATAGCTCGCGTGCAATGGTAGTGCCGTTTGAATTGGTGGGCTGTTCGCCGCACTCGTAGGGGGTACAGGTTGACCCAAGGAGGGGTGCTCAAGTTACCGGATTCTATGAAGTGCTGGGTGGTCCATTCACTTTGCTGAAGAGGGCTGCCTCGCTTCAGGTTTTGGCGGGTAACTTGCCGCGGTCGTAGGGGTCTAGGAGTTCATTGCACAGGCTATCCACATGATCAGGGGAACGTCGGGTTTTCAGTTGTTGCTCAAACTAAACCGGGGGCTCCCAGATTATTTGTATTGTTTTGTGATGCTTATTACTTTTCTGTGATGTTGCATTTATCATGTCTGGGACGATTGTTATATATATACATATATACTAGTAGATGTTGTATATGTTTTGCACCCGCGCTAGCCCAGTCCCCGCTCTGTCGTTAGTTAAGTAACCTAACGGGTGATGACGGGACCCAGTGGCGAATGCGGATGACATATACGTACATTTTATTTTCGTTCTTTTCTGGTGTGATTAATTGATGGGACTGCGTTGATTCTTATCAATGCAAGGAAAACAAACCTATATATATGATGTTGTTGGAACCAAGATTTTAAAAACTGACATTACAGACATTCTCTTTTGCTTTGCACAGTGGTATTCGGTTATGAATATCTAGCACCTAATTCGACGAGGTAAGGGCCGAGATCCCTTCATCGGGAGTGACCCCTTGGGCAGGAGTTTGCGTCAACGTAATAACTTCACTATAGTCGATTGCTTTTTGCTTTGCATCGTGGTATTCAGTTTGGAATATCCTGCACCTCATTCGACGGGGAAAGCGCTGAGATCCCTTCACCGGGAGTGACCTCTTTAGCAAATGTTTTCGCTACTATACTTTTATAAAACCACTTGGATTCTTTCAACGATATCAAGTTCATTACGTTAAAGGTTTTTCGCCAAAAACCAGCCGTAGCCCTCTTTCATTTCAGAAAAGCAGCGCCTAGTATTCGTGCTATGTTTGTTGGCTTCCATCAAGGCATAGTGTGCGGTAGCTATGTGTTACTTTTCTGTAGCATGGATATGCATTAATCTAGGACAGTCGTGCAGCCTTGTTGGCATCCGTCAAGAGCGAGTACGGGTGGGTCTAGATTAATCAGGATAATGACGGGTAGAACTTGACCTGCAACTTATGATTTGTTGGCATCTATCAAGGTCATAAGCTGCTTGGGGTAAAAATCATATCGGGAGTTTCAAACATGCAGGAAACTTGCCAGGCTTGCGCATACCTTCTGGAGTGTGGTGACTTAAGTGGCTTCCATCAAGTTATCATGTGATGATAGTCGGATCCCGATTCCCACTGATGAGTTGGTTTACTCCTCGGGTGATTCCGACTAATTCTTCTTTCAGGTTTGGAGGAGAATTAGAGGAAACAGTGGGAGCCATCCAGAATAGATAAAGTGATTGTCCATTCTGATCTAGGTTAGAGTGCATGCTGAGCGTTTCTTTTCTCTCTCTCTTTGACTGCGACCATGACCCGACCCTAGACTATAACTCAGTGACCAAATTAACCGAACCTTCTTAAAATACTGGCTTTTGGATTGTCCAAGTTGCATACATCATTTCCACTCCTTCTTTAACCCTTTGCTTTTCTCCAGAACACCCCGTATCACTACGTGTATCCACTTCCATTGGATAAAACCATCGTATGGTTATATACAAACTCGAAGGAACTTTTTCGAGGATGGTTTTTGGTTCTGGAGAAAATGAATAGGATTATTCAGTTGTATTTTCCTTTTACATTCTCTCAGGTTGTGAGGACTCCTAGGATTAGGAGACCGTACACCTATTATGCTTATTGGATAGTCTTCTTCCAAACCATAGGCAGGTGCCGAAAGGTAGGGAATGAAGAAAACCAATTAGCCTAAGTGTGGTGTACAAAATATAATAAGTAAAGACAAATAAAAGGATTAGAAAGAGGGTAAAGTAAATTGCGACTGCTATTCACGACCAAACCAAGTCTTTCATCGCCACTCCTACTTCACTTTTGTATTTCTCCAGAACACTCCGTATTATTACGAACATCCAATTCCATTGGATAAATCCATCGTATGGTCATATACGAACTCGAAGGAACTTTTTCGAGGATGGATTCTGGTTCAGGAGAAATTGAATAAGGTTTGTTCAGTTGTCTTTTATCATCACCTTCTCTCCGGTTGCGAGTACTCCTAGAACTAGGAGAGTACACCTATTACGCTTATTGGATAGTCTTCTTCCAAACCATAGGCTGATGCTGAACGGCAGGGAAGGAAGAAAACCATTTAAGCCTAACGAAGGTGTACAGAAGGTAACGAGTAAAGACAAATAAAGGGAATTGGAGAGATGGCACGGAAATATATGGTTTTAGTCATGAATCTGGATAATGGAAGAGGCATTACTAGGAATACCAAGATACCCCTACAAAATATTTTAATGTTTCAGTTTCACTATGCGTTGTTAATTGAAAACTGATTTCCCAATTAGGTCTTTACTCCAGGGTATGTATTTACCAGGTTTGATCCTCACATCTGTATGGTTTTACAGATGATGAGTGAGAGTAAATTATTGGGAATTAGGTGATCATCCTCATTATATCGGCATTCATTGTAATTGATGATATTTGAGGAAATCGCCTGGGTGGTTTGCCGGACGGCAAGTATTTGGTTTTGAATATCCGTTGTTATGCACCAATTTCAAACTGATATATCTGTACGTTTATTTTTATAAAGTGAGATATAACTTTTTGAAATTATATCCATGATATTTACCTATATCAGTCGATGGTTAGGTAAGGAGCATTCAACAGCGGTGTAAGTCTTCATAACCATAATACAGTTTTCAACCTATGACACACAGGGTTTGAGTTATTAAACTCAGGGGACTTATACAATGTATTGTATGTTGTCCAGTGTCCATTAGGACAATGGGGGTTGGTCCTCGTACTATATTCTGTTTACTTATGACTTCTCAAGTTTTGGACAAGTGTTTCGTAGAAATACAAGGTCCAAGTTTGAGAAGTTATAGGTACAAGAATAAAGCAGAGAACCAGGTGTCGCAAGTATCGGGATTCTTCAAGGTGATCGAAGATGTAGATACTTGTATAAGGTATTCAGTTGATAGTAATGGTTTTGAGAAACTTTTTTCTCTTTCAGGTTACTCATAATTGGATGCACTCCTAAGTTGAGTAATGCCGATCGGCCTCTCTCCATTTAGTTGACATGCACTGGAAACAACTGCATGATTTGAATCTGGTTCCAATTAAATTAGTGCCTTTGTTTCTATATTAGATATATTGTAACACCCGAGCTCAATAGTACTATTCCTGTTACTAGTTGAGGGTTATACATTGCTTATTTCAATTATCCTGATTGTTTGGTGTTTATTGCTAAATTCTAACCGGTTAAGTCATTTTGGCACATATCAAATTTTAACACCTAAAATGAAATTAAAAATATCCATGTTGGCCTACTCGTCGCCACTAGTCGTGTGGTAGCGTCCGCGTGTCGAGATTTCTTCCCGTTCGGTTAAACGGGCAAGTTTGGACGGCTACGCGCGCGTACAAGTGTCCGACTTGGGGGTATGCATTTTAATCATTAAACACCCCTTTTCAAAATTTGGAACCCGCTTAAAATCCTATAATTTGAATTTGGAACATTTGGGCGCAACCCGGGCGCGATTTGGAAATGTTTCATTTAGCGCCAAAATCCCAATTTAATTAATTATACTAAACTATAAAATATATTCGAAATATTAAACTGTTTAGGTTTTTAACCAATCAAATCTTTTCAATCTCTTTAAAAATTTCCTTTTATAATCCCAGTATTCTTTCCAGCCAATCACGAGGGGGGGTTTCACCCTCGTGGGCCCCATCCCTCTCTCCGTCTCTCTCTCATTCTCTCTATCTCTCTCTCTCTCTAACAAACCCTCTCTCTCTCTTCCTTTAAATCCTCTCTCTCTCCTCATCAGATCTCTCTCTCTCCCTCTATATTTTTCCTCACGTCCTCAAGCTTCACATGAGAAACCCATCGCGAAACCCTCCGAACCCTAACCCTAGCCCCTCGTGCTTGTGCCGCCGA
The DNA here is from genome assembly GCA_030015575.1 of Agapanthus africanus. Classification (NCBI taxonomy): domain Eukaryota; kingdom Viridiplantae; phylum Streptophyta; class Magnoliopsida; order Asparagales; family Amaryllidaceae; genus Agapanthus; species Agapanthus africanus. The sequence goes on from JASDDO010000024.1 coordinate 60,252,868, forward strand.
CCTCCCCGCGACCTCGCCGTCGCCGTCCTCACCCCCGCAGCTTCGACCGCAGCCTCCTCCCTTCTTCCCGAGCCTGCAACCCAACCCCCCGACGCCACCGTCACTTGCACAGACCACCGCCGGCGACCCCACTTCCTCGTCGGCCTTCGTTCGTCCTCCTCATCACCTGCGCATCCACCCCTACCTTCTTCCTCCTTTCCCTCGCCTGCGTTGCACTGCACCCGAGCCCCCATCACCTAACCCTAGTTCGCCGGGAAGCTTGCCGTCGATCATCGCCGCCCTTGCCAGAGCCACCTCCGACCACCTCCTTCTCCCCTCGATCACCAGAGCAGGCCAGCACCTCCTCTACCCTCAGCACCATCGTTTTCCAGCAACATCCAGCCACCTCAAACCCTTGCCGCGCCACTGTTCCTCGCTGCCGGCGCCCCATCGCCGTCGAGCCGTCGTGGTTGCCCCCTGGTGTCTCCCAGTAAGCATCCCTTTACTTTCCATTGGTGCAAAACCCCCTCGCTGGTCGTTTGCCCACATGTATCGTGTTTGCTAACTTCGTTGCTTTTGACTTTTGCCGGATTCCGACCGTGCCTTCGTTTGGACCCGACGCTCCAGCGAAGTACCCTGGTCCGTGTGGTCACGTTGTTCGCTGTTGGGACTCGATCCGTGGCCCGTGCACCCGTCTCGTGTTTTCTGCCGACTTTGCATCCGTGCTTTCCGGTTTGCGAAACCGTCGAGGCAAGTACCCGAATACTTGCTTTAACATGCTAGCACACAAGATCAAGTCTTGCTTTAAACTTAATCATCACACTATTTATTATAACTTAGAATTTACAAAGTCTAGCCGTGCTATACAGTTAAATATCATATTATATAATGCAACAACTTAATGATGGTAATATCGATATTATATTATAACTTAGAATTGACGGTCACAATTATCCTTAACATTAAATCAGTATAGTAGTTGCTTGTAAGTAATCGGTCTGCTATCAATCCACACTTTAACTAACTAAACCAAGTAAATCGTCCTCGCTTCATTTGTCAAATCACCCATGAGACAATTATTATGCTTTAATTAAATTCATGTCGCTTCATTACGTATGTCGTTGATATGGTTTCACTTTGTGACTATTGCACCCCAAGGGTGCTTGAACCTGTTAATAAAAGATAATACAAGCACCTTGTGATTAAGTGACTATTATTGCTGTTTACTTTAGATTCTTGCTGCTGTTACTTATTCGATTGTATACCTGTTGAGCGCACCCACTCGATCACATTACATATTGACCTGACTCTGCTGCACCTGACACATACATACATATCGAATCAACCTGTTGAAACATGACCTGACCTGTTACCTGATTTCATGCCCAATGCCGACAAACCTGACTTGGGGTCCTTTTGGACCATTCCTGCTGTCTATCCGGACAGACCTGCTTTTACCGGATTTTGTGTTGACATTAATCCTGGACTACTGAATACCTGACCTGGCATACATAACTTGGGGGTATGGGGAAATCAAAGGTGAAACCGACTTGTAACTCAACAGTTCGATACTTGTTCTGATCAGTCTTACGGGCTTGGCCTGCCCCGGAGTGATGATGCTGACATCACTCATCCATCCTACTACCTATTACTGCTTAGCGGCACGTCTCGGATTCAGCCCCGAGAACCTTGACCGTGGTCCCGGGCACGCACGGGATACTATTGAGTTACATCGACGATTCATCAATTGATTTCAAAGACTTTAGAGTAGAAACCTGATAGAACAGTTTAGTTACCCATTGCACATTACCCTGCACTGTTGTTTCATAATATTGCTTATTTCATGTTCATACCTGCATTGCTTATTACCATGTTTATATTGTATTATTTGGTTGACATGACGCGCTGACGTCTGGGTTTTGCATGGCCCAGATTCCTTACCACTGTCGACGACCGAGCAGGAGTCCTTCAGCCAGCAGGCTGAACTGTGAGTCCTTAGTGATTAGTTTATTTATGTCATTTCATTTCCAGATGTGAGCCCGCACTATGGGACATACTGTTTATTTATTGTATTGGATCATTTGCTTCCGCACTATTGTTTATTGACTCTTGTTATTATGGATTTGGACATGTGATAGTTTAGTTATTTATATTGTTCTTGATATCTCTACAACTGTAATGTGACTGTGGATGGATACTTCCTACCCACAGGTAGCATGGTTGGCTATGTCACGTGCCCAATCTTGCGTACTCTGGGAAGCGGGGCGTGACATGGTTCTTTTGGTATCAGAGACATGGGTTAGTTGGGTTGATTCTTTTGTAGTTGGGTATTGTACCCGATACACGAATCAGAATACCCGTGATTAGGAAACATGTCCTGCCACCTTGACCGTTTTACCATCCTTGAATCATTCTTCCGGATCATGTCGACATGCAAACTTACTTTGCATTGTCAATTCGACAACCTAATTCCTTGTTATCTCTAGGACTTAGGCGACTTGGGTGGAGTTAAGTAATTGCGGCTATGATACCGCGGCATAGCTACAATGCTGTACTCTATTTAAGCATCTTGGAGTTCTAGCCTTGATCTATACTCAGAATCTATCATCATGCTAATGTTGGGTACTTTGATTTTCAGGAATATGGCCGGTCAGAATTTGAAGATGGACCAAAGACGTGGGGTCATAGCCGCCAGGCGTAGAGTGATAAGGGGATTGCTGGAGAATCTAAAGGAACAGACCGAGCTGGAACCGGCATTTGCACTGAACCAAACGTCTGTACGTAGAAGTATTCCGGTGAACAGGCGCAGCGTAGCACCAATGAAGAAAACAATTGTGGGTGATCGGAAAGGGAGCGTGATCTGTAACTACTGCCAGGTACCCGGACATGTGCGAAAGGAGTGTCGTAAGAGGCTGGGACTCTGTTTTAGATGTGGAGCGGCAGATCACGCCGTTGGTGCTTGTCCGTCGAAGCTTCGCACGAGAGATGATATACAGAAGCCTCCGCAGAGACCGTTCCAAGGGCAGAGACAGTTGACTCAAGGATCTATTCAGGCTCGAGCTTTCACGTTGACAGTTGAAGAAGCTAAGGCATCAAGAGAAGGGGTTTCAGGTAATTTACTCGTTCATGGTTTTCCCGCATTGGCATTATTTAATTCGGAGCATCCCACTGTCTTATGTCATCCAAATTTATAACTATACACTCGATTACCTGCACGACCCTGTCTAGTTTTTGGGACATACACACTGGGAATGGGACAATCATAGCTAGTAAGGAGTGTAGAGATTGTACAGTTGTTGTTAGCGGACGGGAACTCCTTGCAGATTTCTTGGTGATAGATACGAGCAGTTATGAAGTAGTCTTGGGAATGGATTTTGGCACTTTCCACGCACACATTGATTGTAAGGCAAGGAAAGTAATTTTCCAGATTCCCGGACACCCACTTTCACTGGAGGAAGCAACTCTGTCGGGCCAGTCGAGTTTAGGGCTAGGCCGACAAACAGTGTTCTTGCGGCTATGGTAGTGGATAGTAATGAAGAGCCGGCAGTTGTTCGTGACTTTGAGGATGTATTTGACGATATGCTGGTATGCTCGAAGGTTCCGGAGGAGCATGCTGAGCATTTAAAGATCGCACTGCAGACGCTGAGACATGAGAAATTGTTGCGAAGATGAGTAAGTGCGAATTCTGGCTGGAAGAAGTGAAGTTTCTGGGGCATGTCGTGTCGGGCGATGGAATCGCCGTTGATCCCGAGAAGATTGCAGCAGTTCGAGATTGGCCAACTCCAAGGAATGTTGCGGAGATAAGGAGTTTTCTTGGACTCGCCGGATACTACAGAAGATTTGTGGAGAACTTCGCTCGTGTAGCTGAGCCGTTAACCAAGCTCACGCGCAAGGAGGTACCGTTTGTTTGGACAAATGGATGTGCATTGGCCTTCGAGGCGTTGAAACAGAAGTTGATAACCGCCCCGATCCTAACTGTACCGGATAATTCAGGAGGACTGGTGATTCACAGCGACGCATCTGGAAAAAGGATTGGGATGTGTTTTAAGGCAGAATGGGAAGGTCGTGGCTTACGCATCGAGACAACTGAAGACTCATGAGAAGAATTATCCGACTCATGACTTGGAGCTTGCAGCCGTGATCTTCGCCCTGAAGATTTGGAGACACTACCTTTTGGGCGAGAGAGTCGAAGTCTTTACAGATCACAAGAGTTTGAAGTATGTGTTCACTCAGAAGGAGTTGAACATGAGGCAACACAGATGGTTGGAGCTGATGGCCGACTACGACCTTGATCTTAAGTACCATCCGGGAAAAGTTAACGTCGTGCCAGATGCGCTAAGTCGGTTACCAGCAATTCAGGTATTGACCGCACAAAGGGAGATCATTGCAGATTTTCAGAGATTTGACTTGGAGGTTGTGCTACCACATGCTACGGGACAGTTGATGCAGTTGCAAGTACAGTCGTCCTTAGTTGAGAAGATTAAAGCGGCACAATCACAGGATCCTAGACTGCAAAAGTTTCGAGAGCAGGTTGAAGTTGGACTGCGAACCGATTTACTGATCCATGAAGATGGTTCGTTGAGATATGGTAGCCGTGTGTGTGTGCCAAAAGGAGATGTGCGTGAAGAGCTTATGAAGGAGGCACACAGTCCAGCTTACTCTGTACATCCAGGAGGGACAAAGATGTACCGAGATATTCGACAGCACTTCTGGTGGGAAGGTATGAAACGGGAAATTGCTCGCTTCGTGGCTAAGTGCTTGGTGTGTCAGCAAGTCAAGGCGGAACACGAAAGGGTTGCTGGTTTGTTGCAACCACTCCCGATTCCTCAGTGGAAGTGGGAACATATAACCATGGATTTCGTGACGGCTTTACCGCGGAGTCCAAAGGGCAACAATGCAGTATGGGTGTTTGTCGATCGGTTGACCAAGGCAGCTCACTTTATTCCTTTTCGGATTGGTCAATCGACAGAGACTTTGGCAGAGCGGTACATGCAGGAGATTGTAAGATTGCATGGAGTGCCGGTAAGCATCGTGTCCGATCGGGACACTCGGTTCTTGTCGCACTTCTGAAGGAGTTTACAAGAAAGTTTAGGGACTCGATTGAAGTTTAGCACAGCTTATCATCCTCAGACTGATGGACAATCGGAGAGAACGATCCGGACCCTTGAAGATATGTTGAGGGCTTGCATGTTGGACTTCAAAGGTTCTTGGGAGGATCATCTACACCTGGTGGAGTTTTCGTACAACAATAGTTTCCAAGCGACTTTTCAGATGGCTCCGTTTGAAGCGTTGTATGGTCGTAAGTGCCGTTCACCTGTTGGTTGGGATGATGTTGGTGAACGAAGGTTGCTAGGACCAGATTTGGTAGTACAGACAGTCGAGAAGGTGAATACAATCAGGAAGCATATGAAGGCAGCTCAAGACAGACATAAAAGTTGGGCTGACACGTCAAGAAGACCTCTAGAGTTCGCCGTGGGTGATTTGGTATTCCTGAAGATATCACCGACTAGAGGGGTGATTCGCTTTGGAAGTCGGGGAAAGCTTAGTCCTCGATTCGTTGGACCCTTCGAGATATTGGAGCATGATGGAGGGGTAGCGTACCGTTTGGCGTTACCACAGTCATTGGCAGGAGTGCACGATGTGTTTCGTGTATCTCAACTACGGAGGTATGTCCGAGATGAGACTCACGTCTTGGATCATTCGGAGTTGACTGTGCGGGAGGACCTAACTTTTGAGGAGCGACCAGTTGAAATCAAGGATCGAAGAGAAAAGGTTTTTAAGAACAAGGTTATCCTTCTTGTGCTAGTTTCTTGGGGAAATCGATCGCATGGAGAATCCACTTGGGAGCGAGAAGACGAGATCCGGCAGAAATTTCCTCACCTTTTCCTGTAGTTAGCTATCTTGTATTCTTGGAATTTCGAGGACGAAATTCTTTTTGTAGTTGGGTATGATGTAACACCCGAGCCCAATAGTACTATTCCTGTTACTAGTTGAGGGTTATACATTGCTTATTTCAATTATCCTGATTATTTGGTGTTTATTGCTAAATTCTAACCGGTTAAGTCATTTTGGCACATAACAAATTTTAACACCTAAAATGAAATTAAAAATATCCATGTTGGCCTACTCGTCGCCACTAGTCGCGTGGTAGCGTCCGCGTGTCGAGATTTCTTCCCGTTCAGTTAAACGGGCAAGTTTGGACGGCTACGCGCGCGTACAAGTGTCCGACTTGGGGGTATGCATTTTAATCATTAAACACCCCTTTTCAAAATTTGGAACCCGCTTAAAATCCTATAATTTGAATTTGGAACATTTGGGCGCAACCCGGGCGCGATTTGGAAATGTTTCATTTAGCGCCAAAATCCCAATTTAATTAATTATACTAAACTATAAAATATATTCGAAATATTAAACTGTTTAGGTTTTTAACCAATCAAATCTTTTCAATCTCTTTAAAAATTTCCTTTTATAATCCCAGTATTCTTTCCAGCCAATCACGAGGGGGGGTTTCACCCTCGTGGGCCCCATCCCTCTCTCCGTCTCTCTCTCATTCTCTCTATCTCTCTCTAATCTCCTTCTCTCTCTCTCTCTAACAAACCCTCTCTCTCTCTTCCTTTAAATCCTCTCTCTCTCCTCATCAGATCTCTCTCTCTCCCTCTATATTTTTCCTCACGTCCTCAAGCTTCACACGAGAAACCCATCGCGAAACCCTCCGAACCCTAACCCTAGCCCCTCGTGCTTGCGCCGCCGACCTCCCCGCGACCTCGCCGTCGCCGTCCTCACCCCCGCAGCTTCGACCGCAGCCTCCTCCCTTCTTCCCGAGCCTGCAACCCAACCCCCCGACGCCACCGTCACTTGCACAGACCACCGCCGGCGACCCCACTTCCTCGTCGGCCTCCGTTCGTCCTCCTCATCACCTGCGCATCCACCCCTACCTTCTTCCTCCTTTCCCTCGCCTGCGTTGCACTGCACCCGAGCCCCCATCACCTAACCCTAGTTCGCCGGGAAGCTTGCCGTCGATCATCGCCGCCCTTGCCAGAGCCACCTCCGACCACCTCCTTCTCCCCTCGATCACCAGAGCAGGCCAGCACCTCCTCTACCCTCAGCACCATCGTTTTCCAGCAACATCCAGCCACCTCAAACCCTTGCCGCGCCACTGTTCCTCGCTGCCGGCGCCCCATCGCCGTCGAGCCGTCGTGGTTGCCCCCTGGTGTCTCCCAGTAAGCATCCCTTTACTTTCCATTGGTGCAAAACCCCCTCGCTGGTCGTTTGCCCACATGTATCGTGTTTGCTAACTTCGTTGCTTTTGACTTTTGCCGGATTCCGACCGTGCCGTCGTTTGGACCCGACGCTCCAGCGAAGTACCCTGGTCCGTGTGGTCACGTTGTTCGCTGTTGGGACTCGATCCGTGGCCCGTGCACCCGTCTCGTGTTTTCTGCCGACTTTGCATCCGTGCTTTCCGGTTTGCGAAACCGTCGAGGCAAGTACCCGAATACTTGCTTTAACATGCTAGCACACAAGATCAAGTCTTGCTTTAAACTTAATCATCACACTATTTATTATAACTTAGAATTTACAAAGTCTAGCCGTGCTATACAGTTAAATATCATATTATATAATGCAACAACTTAATGATGGTAATATCGATATTATATTATAACTTAGAATTGACGGTCACAATTATCCTTAACATTAAATCAGTATAGTAGTTGCTTGTAAGTAATCGGTCTGCTATCAATCCACACTTTAACTAACTAAACCAAGTAAATCGTCCTCGCTTCATTTGTCAAATCACCCATGAGACAATTATTATGCTTTAATTAAATTCATGTCGCTTCATTACGTATGTTGTTGATATGGTTTCACTTTGTGACTATTGCACCCCAAGGGTGCTTGAACCTGTTAATAAAAGATAATACAAGCACCTTGTGATTAAGTGACTATTATTGCTGTTTACTTTAGATTCTTGCTGCTGTTACTTACTCGATTGTATACCTGTTGAGCGCACCCACTCGATCACATTACATATTGACCTGACTCTGCTGCACCTGACACATACATACATATCGAATCAACCTGTTGAAACATGACCTGACCTGTTACCTGATTTCATGCCCAATGCCGACAAACCTGACTTGGGGTCCTTTTGGACCATTCCTGCTGTCTATCCGGACAGACCTGCTTTTACCGGATTTTGTGTTGACATTAATCCTGGACTACTGAATACCTGACCTGACATACATAACTTGGGGGTATGGGGAAATCAAAGGTGAAACCGACTTGTAACTCAACAGTTCGATACTTGTTCTGATCTGTCTTACGGGCTTGGCCTGCCCCGGAGTGATGATGCTGACATCACTCATCCATCCTACTACCTATTACTGCTTAGCGGCACGTCTCGGATTCAGCCCCGAGAACCTTGACCGTGGTCCTGGGCACGCACGGGATACTATTGAGTTACATCGACGATTCATCAATTGATTTCAAAGACTTTAGAGTAGAAACCTGATAGAACAGTTTAGTTACCCATTGCACATTACCCTGCACTGTTGTTTCATAATATTGCTTATTTCATGTTCATACCTGCATTGCTTATTACCATGTTTATATTGTATTATTTGGTTGACATGACGCGCTGACGTCTGGGTTTTGCATGGCCCAGATTCCTTACCACTGTCGACGACCGAGCAGGAGTCCTTCAGCCAGCAGGCTGAACTGTGAGTCCTTAGTGATTAGTTTATTTATGTCATTTCATTTCCAGATGTGAGCCTGCACTATGGGACATACTGTTTATTTATTGTATTGGATCATTTGCTTCCGCACTATTGTTTATTGACTCTTGTTATTATGGATTTGGACATGTGATAGTTTAGTTATTTATATTGTTCTTGATATCTCTACAACCGTAATGTGACTGTGGATGGATACTTCCTACCCACAGGTAGCATGGTTGGCTATGTCACGTGCCCAATCTTGCGTACTCTGGGAAGCGGGGCGTGACATATATATAGAATCAATTTATATCTTAACGATGTTAAGGTATAGGGAGTCGTCTGGCTAATGCTTAAAACCAGAATCCGGATAAACTCAGGGAACGTTTCAGTAATGGCTGTTTGTGGGTTATCTCGGGCTTTGACGAGGGTTAATTTTCTACCATCTGGAAGATCAATAGTGATATTGTTCTTGACTCGCCACAGTTTTAGTAAAATGGATTTTTTCATAAAACAGTAGTGGGAGTATGGTAGAACTGGAAGTGATTCCAGAACCACAAACGATTACAGAAAATTTAATAGGACCTAAAGATTCAATCAGGATCGACATTCCATTAGCCACTCCGCAGATATGGTGGGTTGCCTCAGGCACCCGAGAGGTACTTCGGCGGTCTCAAGGACGGTGACAGGGAGGTTCTTGTTTACCCAAACCTGACACTACTGTTGTTCCAGACTATGAGATCCGGCAGGAGGATGAGTATAGCGTCATTTTAAACTATCTTTAGAAGTGCACGTGTATATGACTCTGTCAGAGGGTTGTCGTAATCAGTGGGAGCAGCGGAAGCGTAGTGGAAAAGTAGCTTGTGTCTATTTATAGACTAAAGCGGATATAGCGGAGATACATCATCTATTTATGATGTGACAGTCATGGGTTTTGACTTCATCAGAATAGGGATGGATCTATTAAGAAGGTAGTAGGGTGTGTGTCCTGGTATTTGGGATGACATACACATAGTAGGAAGTAAAATTCCTATACTACGATCGGTTATACTATGGTTGTCACACAGTGTTTTCTCCACATAGAATATGGATATTATATCAGGCATTCTGGTTACTAGATCTAAAGTTTTAGATCTAGATTTGAGTAGTTTCCCAATTTGGGTGCTTAGACAGTATTCTAAAGATATTTAGAATGGACGACTCCTAGCATGGTGGTGTACCTGCAAGTGATGGAGTCACCCTCTCTAAAGGTGTCTTATAGACTAAAGGGGAGATGGGTGTGCATGATTGGCATATCACTTGCTTAGGCAATTGAGTCAATCATGAGATATCAAGTACCACACCAGATGTTGTTTTTGCACCAGATGCAATAAATTGATATATTAATCCAATCTTGGAGAAAATGATTGGAAGCAGTCAATGAATATAAGTGGATATTCTAGGGATTTGATAACGGCAGCTTCCTTCTGGAGACGATTATCATTTCAGGCTTCCAAGATGACCTGGATGACAGAGTGACTGTCAGAGTTATAGTTTTCCCTCTGACAAGGGGCAGTAGTTTGGACGGATGGTCCAAGAGGATACTGAGGAAGGTATGGCGCAGTGTACTGATTAAGTTCAGTAGACGATATAGTCTATGAAATTTGCTGGATTTGGAGTTCATTTGTGAACTGGGTCCCATCAGATATCCAGACATATTCTAAGACAGGTATTGCTCATTTCGGGAGATAGTTTTCTTCGCGAAGTTGAGATAAAGAGAGACATAGAAAGAAACACTGGAGCGGATCCACTCACTGAGGCTATTTCTCGAACGCAATAGTTTTACAAACGAGCTTTGTGAAACTGATTAGTAGAGGAGTTGGGTGTTCGGTATCATACGGGATGTGAGTATGCGACATCGCAATAATTAGCCTTAAGTGCAAGTGGGAGATTGTTGGATATAGTGCCCTCAAAGTCAATTATTGGATCGCAGGTACGTGATTGCAATGATTGAGGGATGACCTATACCGATAAAAAAGTCTTACTCGAGATGATAATATGCTATCCGGTTTGTTTTTATCATCATGTATATGTAGATAGAGCCCATATGATTCTTTCTTGACTACCAGCATTGTGATGACGATCACATACGTGGGAGCTGGGGGTCTATAAGCACATCTGTAAATGTCCCTAGTCGTGGGAGTATCGAGGCTGGGCATCGATACTCCAGTGTAGACTGGTGTATACTTATCTAGACCCTGACGAGAGGCGGTGGCTGGTCTTACAAACCATTGGTGTCAGTTGTTCACCTAAGATAGTATACATGTGCTCATTGGGTTATGAGTACACTAGACGGACTCGCCGGGAACATGCTAATTGGTATTATACCTATAGTCTGATAGCAGTTCCCTGGTGACATGTGTACAGGTTAGTCTGTTGACCTGAGATCGTTATTTGTTTCGTGTGAGTTCCCACTGTGCTTTGATTACTACCTTACCACGGCTCAAAGGAGTCGTGCAAACAGGTTTTAGTTGGGTACAGTCCCGAGCCACATGGAGGCAGTGAGCGGATCGTCGGAGATTCGACTCTCCTGGTATTGGGGGTTGATGTTGCGCAGTGCATGGGTGGCCATCACTAGAAATCCTCGGCCGGGGTATTTGAGAATTACCGATCCAGGATCGACAGTTTCTCAGGTGGTGATGGGTTTCATACCGACACGAATTATCGCGTTGTTAGGGGTCTGACTTTTTCCACCCCCTAGACTCGATATGCGATACTCTTAGAAGAACAGACCGGACTGTACGGATATTGTCACTGACAGGCTTAGTAGGGGTTTGGATGAGTTTGCTCGTCGGCCTTCCTTTCGCTCAATACCTGGGTAGCCGTTACGTACAGCTAGTGCCGCTGACGTGCTTGTGGTTAAACCCACTGCCAGCGTGTTGACGATTCTTTAGAGTCCCATACAGAGGATTTTCACGGTTCAGGCGATTTGGTGTAGTTGATGTATGTTGGTACATACAGGTGTCTGATTAAATATGTGCACAGGCTGTACAGACTTTAATCAGACGGTTGGTAATACTAGCGGCTTAGCATTAAGCCAAATTGTTAAATCAAGTTTTGATTTAATAATTTACATATGTATTTATATATATGTATTCTAGTATTATTGCCCACTATTTATTTTCTCTCTTTGGCTATTCGTATTTTCGTACGAATACGCGTATGTGTATTTCGATAATGTACCGGGAAACATTCCGTATTTATACGGAATGGCTTCTAGAAGATGCAACCTCATTATTGATTTTCTTTTGAAAATCATTTGTTTTTCTTTTGAAAATCATTTGTTTTAGATGAGGTGGAAAAGATGACATGGCATGGGTATGGGTTTGGGTCAAAGTATGGCTTTTGCTCATGTAGAGATTGGTATGGTGTATTTGTTTAATGCAACTTGGGAATGACATTTTTGTGGGGGCATGAGAGGAAGGGGCCGGCCACTTTTGAGGTGGGATTCTTGCTCATTTGTGATGGTTCACTTGGTGCTCTTTCACTCTCATGCTCACACAAAAATACTTGGCCAATTTTCCATGCCATCTCCTTTTTGATCACCTTTTCTTCATCTTCACTTGATGCTTACTTAAGCTCATAAATGAGAGAAAGGATTATAGTGTCATTATTCTACACCCTCCCCACTCTCCACCACTAGAAATCTTGGAGAGTCGATTGGTCCGCTTGGCGAACCTGGAGCTTGTGCTGTTTCCCTCAGGTGGATCATCGGAGATGAAGGAAGACCGGCGACCAAAGTCGATCCGCATCACTAGGAGCTTGGAAATGGTTGAAGACCCGAAAGACTGGATCATTAGGTATAACCATTCTATCTCTTTGTGTTTGGTTTTCTAGTTTTAGGGTTAATGGTTTTGATCTTGGAAATCGGGTAATGGCAGCGCCGGGTTTTTAGAAATTTTTGTTCCTCATTTGGCCACGGTTCGATGGCCGGGGTGCTCCCATAACCCAGCAGTTATTCACTAGAATACCTTACTTTTAAAATTTACATCCATGAAAACCATAAATATGATAAATAAATACTTAAGGATTATTTTGAAATTATACTAAAACTATTTTTCATAAAATCTCCTCAAGTTATATTAATTTACATTAAGGACCTTAGTAAATATAAGTTTAAGCGGGACCAATTCTCTTGAGCCTTAGGGAGCCGGAGAAAGTGGGTTCTTGCCTATTTAAGGTAGAAAACTAAAACAGGGTTATCAATGGTAATTGGCTTGGAAAAATTCATAAATCCCGCCGTCCATATGCAGCAGTTACCGATAACTCCAAAATCTAATTCAGGAATCCAATTCTGTTTAAGTGTCTGACTAAGACAGAGTCTCAGTCTAATATGAATGCAATCCATACATGAATACAATTGGAATATACCTCCAATACAACATGAATCCATATATACTGGAACTTGAAAATGAATACCAGAATACTATCAAATATCTACATGACTCGACTGGACCGACCCATGGATATATATTGAGTTGACTACATGACTATCCGTTTATATCCTTATCCGTTTACACGAACAATTTATACCATGGTTTCGGCAAGTCACATACAACAAATCATTGCAATCAATACAATATGCATTACGGGGTTTTTAAGGGGTGGACTGGTACAGAATGTGTTAAAAGTGGCACGATGATGATCACTATAATAACCTAACCTGAACATCCGTTGCCGTTGTCCCGTGGGTTTTGACGGGGCCTTGTACTCCATATACCTTAGTCCACGGAGCAAGTTGGACTCTTTTCGTATACACTGGCACATTCTGTACCAAGCTACAAACAACTACGTTAATATAACAAACATAACTATATATACTTTACCTGTTCTATTCTCTATCTATTCTTCTTTATCTTTTGGGACTTACCGAGATTTTTTTTGGAATGTTGTCAGGAGGACCCGACTCTCTGGAGATCGAGCCCAGCCAGGACAATTTGGAGCAGTTCATTGAGGACCCAGAGCTCTAGTTCACTTGTATATACTTTTAATTTCAGTTAATACCATTGTTTAGGCATTGTTTTCCATCATTGTATTTACTTTCCAGTTGTATGTAAAGAAATGTTTAATCAATAAAAAGTTGTTGTTTATTTATATCTTTTGTCATTTCTTGTGTACATTTATTATATTGCTTATTTACGCTTAACGTGTTTACTTCTGAGTAAATACGTCGCGGGCCTCGTCGCGTCGCCTTACCCATACTCTGGGAAACGGGGCGTGACAGGTTTTGTTGGTGGCTCATGCAGGTCAGTTCTGCATGAAGTCATACCATGCAGGTCGGTTCTGCATGAATTCATACCATGTAGGGTTATTACTGCATGGAAACCTAAGCAATATATCACAAGAATTATAATAATCAGCAACTAAACGTTCTTTACATTTCATATTCTTTGAATCTATCCTAACCCTATTTTTCTTTCAAGTTTATGAATTCCCCGAACAATACGAGCACCAACGTGAACAACAACACCACACCACCACCTCTTCCACTTACACCTACCGTAGCAGCTCATATTAACCAGCAGACGGTATTTCTCGAGATGATCAAGAGCTTCTTAGAGGGACAGCAGCAGTAGACTGCTATCCTAATGAACCGCCCCGAAGCTGAGACACCTGGAGTGAAACAATTTCGGGCATTGCACCCTAAACAATTCTCTAGGAAAGAGAGCCCTTTGGAAGCAGAGGAATGGTCTCAGTCGATCGAAGACGATCTGGCAGTAGCACAAGTGCCAGAGATCGTTTGGGTAAGGGTTGCAAAGCTGCAACTAACTGACAATACCAGGGTATGGTGGAAGGCAGAAGAAAGCCGTCTTGCCCAGCCGATCGAATGGAGGATTTTTTGCGAGATGTTCGACGCGAAATATTTTCCCGAGACTGCCCGTTTTGATATGGAGCAACAATTCATCCACTTGCAACAAGGCTCTATGTGGAGCAAATCTGTGGATGAGTATGATACTGAGTTCAACATGTTGAGCAGGTAAGATATGTCTTTAATATTCGAATTTCTAATATCACAGCTAATACAAGACTGTAACAGGTTTGTGGCCCATCTCATACCGACTGCTAAGATCAGGGCCAGACGATTTCAGCAAGGGTTGGACCCAGATCTCCAAGCTGCATTAGCTACAGGGGATTTCCTAACCCATGATTTAGCTCTGAAAGCTGCCCGAAGATATGAGGCAGCGGTGAAGAAGAAGGGAAGATCTCAATCTGCCGGTGTGAAGCGCCCTGCTACTCAGATAGCAGGAGGAACCTCTTCCATGCCACCGTTTGTACCCAGGAGACCAGGAGTACCTTTTAACCGGCCCAGTCTAGATTTCTGTTTCTATTGCAAAAGAAATGGAGAAGGATTGCAGGCACGCAAATCGCCTATGCTTAGTCTGTGGCTCATCCACACACGATATTGGATCTTTTCCTTATAGTTTCAATCCAAACCCTGCACCCAGACCAGCAATCACGTATCCGCAGCGAACAGCTATCCAGGCACCTGCTCCTCGTCTTGCTCTCCCAGCTCCACCTCCTCGTGGACTTACTGCACCCACTTCTCATCAGTTCCATCATGCACAAAGGAACCTACCTCAGGGACAGAGGAACGGAAAGAGGAATGCTCTCCCAGCAAGGAGGAATGTACCTAGACAACATGCTTTCACAATGACTATGGAAGAAGCTGAAGCCACTGGCCAAGTCATCACTGGTAACTCCCTTTCTTTTCAAACTTATTTTCAATCTTTATACATATCAAAGTATCTTTTCCTATACCTAAACATATTCCACACAACTTAGGTACAATCTTCTTAGCCTCACTTTCTGCACTAGCACTCTTCGATACTGGAGTATCACATTGCTTTATGTCGCAACGGTTCGTCCGAACTCATGCGATTCCAGTTAAACCGCTCGTATCCAGCTGGAATGTCAGTTCAGGGAATGGCGTTCTAAAGACAACTTTAGGATACGACCTGTGTCCAATGGTTGTCTGCAGCAGAGAATTTTATACTGACTTCAAGGTGCTGGACATACCGAACTTCGATGTAGTCTTGGGTATGGATTGGCTAGGATCTTTTTACGCTACCATCGACTATCGTCAAAGGAGGGTAGTGTTCGAGATTCCAGACTATCCGATCTTTTATTTCAAGAGTGGAGACCGTACATTGGAGCTTAGCACATACGAGGCTAAGCCAAGGAAGGCCGTGGTTGCAACACTACAAGCAGAGGAAGAATCGAAGCCAGAGATAGTTCGAGAGTTCGACAATGTATTTCCTAAAGACATATCAGGTTTGCTTCTTGATCGAGCTCTTGAATTCAGTATTGACTTAGTACCTGGTACACAATCGGTGATCAAAGCACCGTATCGGTTAAGTCCAGAAGGATTGAAGGAGATCCGTACTCAGCTGGACGAACTTCTGCAGAAAGGGTGGATTCGTCCCAGTACTTCAAGTTGGAGATATCCAGTTTTGCTTATGAAGAAGAAGGAAGGTTCATAAAGAATGTACATTGACTATCGAGCTCTGAAAGAAGTCACGATAAAGAACAAGTATCCGCTACCGTGAATCGAAGATCTGTTCGATCAGCTAAGTGGATCTTGCATTTTCTCAAAATTAGATCTTCGTTCGGGTTATCTTCAGGTGAAGGTCAAAGAGTCTGATATTCCGAAGACAACATTCATGACTCGTTATGGTTATTATGAGTTTCTCATGACGCCATTTGGAGTGACCAATGCACCATCCATATTCATAAATCTGATGAACCATATTTTCCGAGAGTACCTAGACAGGTTTGTTGTCATATTCATCGACGATATCCTGGTGTATTCTAAGAGTCGGAAAGAACACGCTGAACATTTGAGGATTGTCCTTAAGAGACTTTGCGACAGCATCAACTCTATGCCAAGTATAGAAAGTGCGAGTTTTGGCTAAATCAAGTCGGATTTCTCGGGCATATCGTTTCAGATGAAGGAATCCCTGTGGATCTAGCTAAAATATCAGCAGTAAGCGAATGGCCGACACCAAAGACAGTGAAGGACATTCGAAGTTTCTTTGGATTAGCGGGATACTACCGAAGATTCATAGAATTCTTTTCGAAGATTGCAACACCTCTGACCAAGCTCACACGTAAAGATAAAGCATTCGTGTGGTCAGAAGCATGCGAATAAGCTTTTGCAGAACTCAAGTCAATATTGACATCAGCGCCTATTCTTGTAATACCGGAACAATCAGGAGGTTTTGTTGTGCATTGCGATGTATCCTGTAAGGAATTAGGATGTGTTCTACACCAGCATAGAAAAGTTGTAGCTTATACATCAAGACAGTTGAAGATTCATGAGCGCAATTATCCAACACATGACTTAGAGTTGGCAGCTGTTATATTTGCACTGAAGATTTGGCATCATTATCTTCTTGGAGAACGGGTAGTATATAAACAAACCACAAAAGTCTGAACTATGTGTTTACTCAGAAAGAGCTGAATATGCAGCAGAGAAGATGGCTAGAACTTATGGCAGACTTCGACATCAACCTAATATCATCCAGGGAAGGTGAATGTAGTTCCTGATGTACTTAGTCGACAACCACTATCAATGAATCTCACCGCACAATGGAAGCTACAGCAAGATTTGCACAAGATGGAGATTGAAGTGGTTATGCCAGGTAATACTTCGGAGTTGATGAATTTACAAGTTCAATCTACTATTGTTAATCAGATCAAAGCAGCTCAAGCAAGAGATGCAAAGTTGCAAAAGATCAGAGAACAAGTAGAATGTGGACTTAAAACAGACTTCATCATCCATGAAGACGGATCTTTGAGATACGGAAGCAGATTGTGTGTACCACAAGGTTCTGTTCGGGAAGAGTTGATGAAAGAAGCTCACAGCTATCCGTACTTAGTACACCCTGGTGGTACAAAGATGTACAAATATCTGCAGCAACATTACTGGTGGTATGGAATGAAGCGTGAAGTAGCCAGAAGCATATCCAAATGCTTGGTGTGTCAGCAAGTAAAAGCTGAACATCACAGGACTGCTGGTTTACTTCAACCGTTACCTATCCCAGAATGGAAGTGGCAACACATCACCATGGACTTCGTGACTGCACTTCCTCGCAGCACGAAAGGTAACGATGCAGTATAGGTTATTGTGGATCGACTCACAAAGTCGGCTCACTTCATCCCATTTCGAGTTGGCCAATCCACCGAGACACTAGTAAAGAAGTACATGGAAGTAAGTCTGAATCTAAGTAAGATTTAACTCTTCATAGTGTACTATTCCTGATATCCATGAACTCATGCAGGAGATCGTGAGATTACATGGAGTACCAGTTTGCATTGTCTCTGATCGTGATGCCAGATTCCGATCGCAGTTTTGGCAGAGTCTGCAAGCTAGCTTGGGAATGAGTCTGAATTTCAGCCCAGCTTATCATCCACAAACAGATGGTCAGTCTGAGCGAACGATTCAGATCCTTAAAGATATGCTAAGAGCGTGTATGTTAGACTTCGGAGGATCGTGGGAAGATCACCTACATCTTGTGGAGTTTTCATACAACAACAGCTACTAAGCGAGTATAGGAATAGCACCCTTTGCAACGCTCTATGGAAGGAAGTGTTGATTACCATTAAGTTGGGACAATATCGAAGATAGAGAACTCCTTAGACCTGAGATGATCGTGGCAACTGTGGATGTAGTTCGTACGATCAGGGAAAGACGCATAGCCCAAGACCGATAGAAGCATTAGGCTGATACAAAGCGCCGACACTTGGAGTTCCAACCAGGAGATCATGTGTTCTTAAAGATCTCTCCAAACCGTGGAGTGATTCGCTTTGGTAAGAGGGGTAAGTTAAGTCCGAGATTTATTGGACCGTTCGATATACACGAATGAGTCGGAGAAGTGGCTTATCGTTTGGCACTACCACCCTCATTGGAAGGAGTGCACAATGTGTTCCACATATCCCAGCTTCGAAAATATGTGAGCGACTCCAGCCACATCCTTGATCACTCTGAGTTCACTGTACAGACAGACTTATCTTGTGAGCAACAACCCGTTGAAATTCTGGACAGAAAGGTAAAGTCACTTAGCAAGAAGAAAGTAAACTTGGTCCAAATGATGTGGAGAAAAGATTCACCAGGAGAATCAACATGGGAAAGAGAAGACGACATGCGTGCAAGATACCCTTACTTGTTTGTAAATTACTCCTTAGATATTTGTAAATTTCGAGGAAGAATTTTTTATAAGGAGGGTAGAATTTAACGACTCTGTTTTAATGTGCAAAATTTTATTAAAGTTAATGTACTAAATGGAGTATTTGCAAGCCTGAGTATATTTTAAGTATTATTTTGTTTGAAAAATAACAAGAAAGCACTTGTAGCTCATTGGTAAAGTTTTACACTGCTGTGACATAGCCCCTATTTACAAATCCCTTCATCCACATATTGTTTTTAATGATTTTTCTTTTAAACATTTTGAAAGCCAAAAAATTTACACGTGCCATACACGTAAAAATGAAAATGCACTGAAAACAAACATATGAAAAATTGTATTAACAGCGACCTAGACACGTGGCAAGAATCCCACACTCGACCTCACCAAAACGACCGGCGAAGATTGAAAATTGGCCAGCGCCGCCGGGCCAAACCATAGGAAATGCTCCCATATTTTGAATCCTAACCCCTTAGCCTCCCCC
This sequence comes from Agapanthus africanus, assembly GCA_030015575.1. Taxonomy (NCBI): domain Eukaryota; kingdom Viridiplantae; phylum Streptophyta; class Magnoliopsida; order Asparagales; family Amaryllidaceae; genus Agapanthus; species Agapanthus africanus. The sequence goes on from JASDDO010000024.1 coordinate 60,272,265, forward strand.
CCACTACTCCTCTTCTGTTTTATTTCTCTGCATTTATCTAGAGAGTGTAATTTCACTCTTTAATTCTATTTTAAATGCATTTTAATTCCATTCTTCAATCCTCAAAACCCTAATTTCTCCTATAAATAAAACATCACATCCTAGCCCTCTCCATTCTGAAATCCATTATCAAAAATTCTCAAATTTTTCCAAGTCGAAGAAGTGTATAAGTGGAGTTAGTCCAAGGTCAAGTTCCGGCGACGATTCAAGATGATTCCGGCGACCCCGCAACTCCACGAAGCTCTCAAATCCTTCCTATACATCTCCTCTCTTATTCCAACTTGTAAGTCCCCTCTTCTATTCTTTTCACATCTCAAAACTATTTCTTTTCAAATGACGTCGGTAAGTGGAGTTACCCGACTTTTAAATTCTATTTTCTTTAAAATAACAATTTTTCTTAGGAAACAATTATACAAATTATTATACCTTGCTTGATAAATATTAACTAAAATCTTAGAAACCAATTTCACTATAAAACTCCATGTAAAACAATTTTTATTGCACTTTTACGTTTAAATACCACAAACTTTATATTCGGCATCTTTTATCATATTTGCTTGTACTACCATTAGGAAAATCTCACGAGGTAATGACCTACCTCTCACAATACACATCTTGATATAGCACGATTTCCTTTTAACAATATTTTGGGGCCAGTACTGCTGTTACATTAAAATACCATAAACTATTAAAAATCGTATTCTTTAAATTTGTATTATTTACATTCCTTGCAATTAAGCCTCTGCAACCCATTTTGGGGAACCCGATCAGGATAGTGCGGGTTATCGCACATTCTCAGGACTAGTAGAGCGAGATGCAGACCTCCTCATGGAGCATCCGATCTCGATGGAATTTTTAAGAAAACGTGATTTTTTATTTAATAAATAAATTCTATTTTTAATAAATATATATATAAATATTATCAAAACATCTATTTTAAATATATAATAAATTCCATGCTTTTCCAAAAAAAAGAAAAGAATCATAAATTTCATGAAAATACCATCAAAAATCCATACAAGTCAATTTACACAAAAACACCATATATTATTCATGCTAGGTATTTATTCACTAGAATACCAAACTTTTAAAATTTACAACCATGAAAACCATAAATACGATAAATAAATACTTGAGGATTATTCTGAAATTATCCTAAACTATTTTTCATAAACCCCCCTCAAGTTATATTAATTTACATTCAGGACCCTAGTAAATATATGTTTAAGCGGGTCCAATTTTCTTGAGTCTCAGGGAGCCGAAGAAAGTGGGTGCTTACATATTTAAGGTAGAAAACTAAAACGGGGTTATCAATGGTAATTGGCTTGGAAAAAGTTGCAGGGTTCTCTAGGGCGGCGGCAAAGTTTCGGGAGGCATCGTCCATACCGTTTTCAAATTTTTGCCGTACTAAAGAACCCTAACTCTAGAATCTTAACTAGAGATTTAGACGAAATAACATGTAAACAACTTTACATCTAAGTGAATGAGAAATACAACTTTTATAGATCGGTCCTTCACTTCTAAAGCTCCGTGTAGTAGTCCCTCCGCTCCAAGTAGTGAACACCCGAACTCTAGTAAGGGTTCACATGAAGAAATGAACAAGCTTACTTGAAGTCTTCGAGGCCGAAAATGATCTACGTCGAGAAGACTCAAGCTCGTGCTACCTCTTCACTAATTGTAGATTAATGAAGCAAACACTCTTAACTAAATGGCTAATATAGTAGAGGATGATGAAGTAGGAAATTGGCTCACTTTAGATTTATTTTTCTCATTATTTTTCTTCATCTCCCATTAACCTACAGAGCTAAGCTCTTGAAGAAGAAGAAGATGAAGAGATAAGAGAATAAAAACTCATGAGGTGAGAATAGCAACCATGGGTGAGTTAGTGTCATACACTAACTCATGTAGAGAATAAACCATGGCTAACAATAATGGTTAGTTTAATAAATATCTACAAGTAAAACAAAACTAGTGGACTAAGTTAAAAATGCTTCAAGCTTCTCCAAGCTTCCAAGCATGACAATTTCCAACTAATATTGAATTACTTTAAATAAATAAAACCTCACATTATTATAAGCATGGTGTGAGTCTCATACACCCATGTAGCATGTTGCATCTAGCATGACACAAAAGATGTACATTAATATATATAACAAATATACTAAGTGTACACAAGTGAGAAAAAGAAATATTTAAGTGGGCTAATATTAGTTAATGTAAATTAATATATCACATATATAATTATACATTAAATTATCAAATCAACACTTGATCTAATAATCCGGCTATATCACATACAACCGACTAATATCAAATGTAACAAGTTATCGAATCAACACTTGATCCGATAACCCAATTATATCACATATAACCGACCGATATCATATATCACGAGAATAGAATGCGGTATCACATACGCGCATTAATCTCGGTCCCGCACATATCACATATGTGCTCCTACTTCGTTTCGCATGAACCAGGAAACCTCTGTGTAGGACTCTAAAGACTCGTCAATACGCCGGCAGTAGGTGATGATCATATCAAACACACACAAGCCGCAAGCGGTCTGCTAAACATAACGGCCACCCGGGTATTGAGCGATCAGAAGATCAAAAAGCAAGCCAGCTCATAATCCTGCGAGTCCAATCAGTTACATTACCGTACAGTCCGGTCTTTTCGTCAGATATGTCGCATATCGCAGCCTGGGGCTGGTATAACATCAGACCCCAATAGCCTGATAAGTTATGCTGATGCAAGGTCCATAACGGTTCGAGAACTACTGATAACACTTACCAGTAAATCTCAGCAACCCTAGCCAGGGATTTCCTGTTATGACCAATCGAGCATAGCGCAACATCAACCCCCAATACCGGGAGAGACGAATCCCCTCCTATCGCTCATTGCCTCCATGTGAATCGAGACTGTACCCAAAAGCCACCTTTTTGCACGATCTCTTGAACGTGGTATGGTGGAAATCAAACCACAGTGGGAATCACACAAGACTCTGTGACGATATCGGGCCGACAGACAAATCTGTACCAGTGTCACTAGAGAACTGCTATCTGACGATAGGTATAATACCATTTAGTAGTTCTCAGCGAGTCTGTTCAGTGTACCCAGTCTACACTGAGCACCTGTATACCATCTTTGATGTCAAACACCAATGGATGTGGGATCATCAATCGCCCCATCATATGGGTCAAGATGCGTATACGCTAGTCTACTCTGGAATATCGATGCCCTGTCTTGATACACCATCGACTAGGAACAATTATAGAGTGTACTTGTGGACTACCCTTGGCCCCACTAGTATGATCTCTATCATAGTCCTGGTAGTCAAGTATACATCCTAAAGGCTTTATCAACATGTGAGAGCAAGACAACATCACTTATACAAGTCAACATGTTAAGACAAAGAGCAACCAGATAGCATACTATCATGTTGAGCAAGAAAGTCCTCTCTATATATATCCAAGCATCCACTATAATATACATCACATGTACAATAATGGCCTCTAGGGCATACATATAACTAACATTCTCTCACTTGCACTAAGGCCAGTTCTTGTAGTATCTCATCCCCAATATCCCGAAGTGTCTCTCAAATTGTATTTGGGGTATGGCCTTTGTGAGTGGATCCGCCGTGTTTTCCTTCGTGTCAACTCTCCTGATCTCGATCCCTTGGAGATCAACCATCTCCGTGATCAGGTGATACTTGCCTTAGAATATGTCTGGATCGCAGATGGGACCGGTGTTCCTAGGCTAAAACCACAACTCCATTGTAGTCACAATAATAGTTATTGGACGCTCAATGGTAGGAACCGTGTTCATCTCATGAACAAGAAATGCCCAGACAGCTACTTTGGCAGCATCGTTGGTAGCAATGTATTCTTCCTTTATCGTCTAGTATGTCACGGTATCTAGCTTGGAACTCTTCCAAGATACCGTCCCTCCACTGAGGGTAAAGACAAAGTCTGTGACTGACTTTCAGTCGACCTTATCACTCTGGAAGCTCGAATTGGTAAAGGACTCCCACTGGAGTTCTTCGTTACCTAAACCCAAAGGACATCTCTTTAGTGCTCCTCAAGTACTTAAGAATGTCCTACACAGCTGTCCAGTGATTCTTCCAAGATCCGATTGATTCCTGATCACTACACCTAGTGAGTTAGCTACATCTGGTCTGGTACATAACATCGCACACATGATAGAGCCTACTGCCGAAGCATAGGGTATCCCTTGCACGCAAGCTCTCTCCAAATCAGTCTTGGAAGAAATCTTTTTGGAGAGAGTGATTTCTCAGTAAGTGGGCGAACCACCACGCTTAGAATCTTCCATACTAAACCCCTTTAGTATAGTGTTCAATGTACCTGGATTTGGGACACTCCCAACATCCACTTAGATCTAATACCATAGATCATAATCCACAAGATGTAGTAGGTATCATCCAGATCTTCCATGGAGAATCCTCGTGATAAGAGGAGCTTGACCGAATGTAGCATAGGAAACCATTTCCTATCAAGAGTATGTCATCTACGTACAATACGTGGAAGACAACCTTACTCTCTAGCACCTTCTTGTATATACAAGGTTCATCTATGTTTTTGATGAAGTCAAACTCTTTGACTACCACATCAAAACAGATGTTCTAACTCCGCGATGCGTGCTCTAATCCTGACGGACTTAAGCATAGCCACTGGAGAAAAAGGTTTTATCATAAACCACACCTGGTTATTGACGAAAACCTCTTACTACAAGTCTAGCTTTGAAAGTCTCAACTTTTCCATCTACACCAAGAATTTTCTCAAGATCCATTTGCTCCCAATGGGTTTTACCCTTTCAGGTGCAACATGCAAAGTCATACTTTGTTGGTGTTCATGGATTCCATCTTTGATCGCATGGCATCCAGCCATTTCACAGAGTCCCCACTCGTGATGGCCGGCCTGAACCTGGTTGGGCCATCATCAACCATGATGCAATCCTCGCTCCCACCGTCACCGGGAAAACCGTAGTATCTCTCAGGTGGATGAGGAACCCTACCAGATTCGCGGAGAGGCTGAGGTTCATTGGAGACTATTGAATCCTTTGGTTTTACCAAATCATCAGCTTGTTAGTTTGTTTAGCTAGAACTCCTTCCAGTTCTACCTCTTGACCACAAATTTCTTCACAAGAAATTCCTTTTTCTAAAAAGGTGGCATGCTGAGAAACAAAATACCTTTTTCTCCTTAGTTAGGTAGAAGATATACCCTCTCAAATGTTCGGGATATCCTAACAAACTTATACAGAACTGACCTTGCCTCGAGCTTGTCCGGATTTTGTTTTTCAACATAGGCCGGACAACCTCATATCTTAAATCGTTTAAGAGATGGTCTCTTCCCATACCATATCTCATATGGAGTGGTAGGCACTGATTTGGTTGGAACCGCATTCAATAGGTATGCAGCTACTCAAGTGCATAACCCTAAAAAGAAACAGGTAACTCAGCAGTACTCATCATAGAGCGCGCCATATCTCATAGGGTGCGAAACCTCCGCCCCGATACACCGTTGTGCTGTGGTGTACTCGAGAGAGTAAGCTGAGAGAGAATCACATTCTCCTTTAAATAATCCAGGAACTCAATGCGCAAGTATTCCCCTCCTCGATCACATCGAAGGATTTAATACTTCTACCCGTCTGGTTCTTAACTTCAAGCTTATATTTCTTGAATTTCTCAAAAGTTTCAGACTTGTGTTTCAACAAGAACATATGTTCGAATTTTAAGAGATGATCATTGAATATAATGAAGTACAAAGAACCAGCCCTGGTATTAATAGACATAGGACTGTATACATCATTATGTATCCGTCCCAACAGTTCAATAACTCTTTCTCTATTTCCAGTAAACGGAGTATTGGTCATTTTACGTTTGAGACAAGACTGGAAAGTATCATAAGATGAAAATTTGAACAGATTCTTATATTCATCCTTATAAAACTTTAGCTGGTCATGTTACATTGATATGACCTAGTCTACAATGCCACAAGAAGGATTCGTTCATTTCTGAACTGCTCTTCTTGTGTGTGTTCTAGATACTTTGAATTGTGGTTTGATTTAGAACGTATATGCTATTATATAACGTGCCTAATTTAATCAACTCTTGATTCAGGAAAATGATCACAACATTATTCTCCAATACAGAATTATATCCTTCTTTAACTTAATAAAAAAACTGATGTAATGTTGTATATCAGATTCGGTATCTAATAATATTTGTTCAGAATCAATGTATTTACCATGGTAATACAAGGTGATATTTGCCAACTGATTTGGCTGCAACAATTACATCATTCTCTAACACTTAGAGACATATCACCCAATTTCAGTTCTCTACCTTTCTGTAGCCCATGTAACAAATTACATATGTGGGATCCTATTCCGGTATCTCATACCTAGAACGTAGAGGAAACTGAGAAACAGTTCTTGGTAATGAACACACCCGAAGAATATGCATCAACATTCTTATTCCTCGAATGGGTGGCATGGAAATCCGGATATTCCCCCATTTCCTGCTCGGACTTATAACAATTATAAGATAGAGCGGAACCAACGTTCCCTAGCACAGTATAATAAGTAGGTTCGGTCAATACATCTATATTATTATCTTGATTAAGGCATGACATGGTCTCTACCCAAAGAGAGAAAGAGAGAAGAAAACACTCTGCGTGCGCTCTTGCAAGATTAGATTGGTTATTATTTTATCTAATCAGGATGGCTGCCACTGTTTTTATCAAATCTTCCTTCAAACCCTAAACGGTAAGACTAGTCGGGATTAATTACACCCTACAAGTTCGCCAATCTTTCGGCCAGGCCAGTGTCGGTATTTTGAGAGAGGTTTCCCGTGCTTTCGTACGGACCTAATTAAAATAAACCTCATTTTCACAGGGGCGTAACCCCGTTAACACTTTTCTAGACATCTACTTGATCGGCTAATTGTAATATGTAAAACTCTCTCAGGAGTAACTCTTACTCGCAGTGGGTATCGGGATCCAACTATCCCATAGAAGGTATGCAATCTCATTGCAAATTTCAACACTTGAAATTCCCGATAATATTCTGCCCCTAGCGATTTATAACCATGGCTAAGGTCAACAAATCATAAGCGCTAGCCAAGTTCAACCCGTCATTTCTTGATTGAATTAAACCCATCCGTACGACCCTTGGCTAAGCTCAACAAAGCCGTACGACTATCCTAACTCAATCACATCATATGCTTGCAGATAAGCACTAATTAGCTACCGCACACTACGCCTTGGCTAAGGTCAACAAACGCAGCATGAATGCTAAAAATTACTTATCTGAAATGATGGAGGGCTACGACAGGTTTTTAACAAAACCTTTTGCGTAATGAACTTGATATTATTGTAGAATCGAGTGATTTTGAAAAGGAGTGTTTTTGAGGCTTTTACTAGTTTTGCTAAAGAGGTTACTCCCGGTGAAGAGATCTCAGCTCTTTCCTCATCGAATGAGGTGCAGGATATTTCACAAATACCACCATGCAAAGAAAAAACTATAGAAGCAATCAAAAGAAAAACCGAGTGGGTTGTAATATCTGCTAGTTTCGCTAAAGAGGTCACTCCCGGTGAAGGGATCTCGGCTCTTTCCTTATCAAATAAGCTGCTGCATATTCTACAAGGAATACCGCTATGCAAAGAAAGAACTAGAGCTACCAATTTTTAAAATAAGTTTCTACAACATTTTTAGGTTTCTTTTATTTCATTAATCTCATTAATGAAGTTCCATCAATTATATGCTTCCCAAGCATCACAGAAGAAACGAAAGCAGCAATAGTTATTATATATCATATATATAATATAGGCATTCGTCTCAGAATATCAAGTGATCACATCACAGAATATCAGCAGCAGAAGAATCACATATGAAATATTGGATATATTAGGAATCCGTGTTTTAAATTAAGCCAGTATAAAACACGGATTCCACGGTCGTGATGAATAGCCAAACCCACATCCCTACACCCCTACGAGAGCAGCAAGCAACCCTACCAATTCTAAAGTTAGGAGACCCGGTCTCAACTCCTTGAGATGGTCTTCCACTGGACTCTAGAACCCGGTTACTTGTGCTCTCTCCCTTAGGTCTATCCTAATGCGGAAAAGTAAATGATATACATCAATGGTGACATCATCCTCAACCCGGAAGTGCCCCAATAAAAGAATATTACATACAAGTTTTTACATGAATGAAAATGAAAACTCTCATCTCACATAAAAACCCCTGGCTATTCAAAATACGGCCATCCAATATTACATATCACAGCAACACATAACATCACATGTCATCAATGTAAGTAAATATGCGTATCCCAATTGTCGTTGATATATAGCAACGAAACCGGCGATACACCACATATTACACTTACGGTCGCAGAAAAGAAAGTGAAAAACTACAACAATTGGAATCCGCAACCACCTTAGACATCATAAACCCAATGTATCACATATTTTGGATTTCATGCCCAACCAAATGAATTCCTTAGACATCACATGCCTAACAATTATAAACCCCGCTTTTTAGTCTCGATATTGAAAACACTTTCCAATAACCTGTCGGGTATTTCAACAAGATTCCCGATAACCTGATTGAATGCTCGTCAGAAACTTTAGTAGATGGACGCACCTCCGATGCCGTCGACGAAGTGCACTTAGGCGGAACACCACGACCGTGAGCACCCGAACAGATGCTTTTGGAGATGGGGTTCTCTTACAGTCACTTGGTCGGGGCTATGGGGAGTGGCTATCTAGTAAGGTTACCCGACAAGTATCCACGTACACTACGTAATTGCGACGGACTTTTGATCCACATCAAAATTCTGTGGCAACCGATCAAATGAGACTAAACTGCTAGATTTATAAAATCCAAACTAGTTATCACATAACTATTTATGGATTCCAAATATTGTATCACAATCATAAATAACTAGACGATGTTAAACTTTTCGATCGAATAAACAAACAACCAAAATTTCCCAAAGAGCTCAACACTTGAGCGGAGTTCAAAAAATACCCAGAACTTGCCACAGCTCCTATGAAACATCCGTAGAAGGGCCGACCCATGCCTCACTCATGTCGCTGCGGAACTGCCGCAAACCCTAGGGAATGACCGCGATTCCGCGATCCAAAAATTCGAGTTTGGGTATCGTTCTTCTAGAGGGTCCACAGAATCGCTTGCATGATTTCATGAAGATTTTAAATTTGGAAAAAATCCAACTCTTGGAAAATTTCCAATGAGGGAAAAATTGGGTTATTGATATCCGTTCGAACTTTTTAACGTCGTCTAAATAACCCGAATAGATGTTAAAATTACGATTACGAAACACTCCGAATTTCCTTTGCAGAAAGTTAACATCACATGCAAATTTAGCAAAAACAAGCAACACCTGAAACACCAAAACCTAGAGCCTGGAACACTGAAAAAATTTGAAGCCCAGAACCCTACACAGGGCAGGCCGTCTCGGAATTATTGGTGATGTGGCCGGCCAAAAACAGGCCAAATTGCTTCAAATTTTCATAGTGTTCATGTTCTATCACATATAACATTCTGCAGTTGCTTAAAAAATTTTTAGAGGCCATTTAAAATTCGACAGAAACTGGATTTCGTTGTTTTAAGTTTTGGAGTAGTTTCGGTTTCGTAATCTAACAAATATCGTCTAATTCTCTAGTTTGGCTCTGATACCACTGCAGGGTTCCCTAGGGCGGCAACAAGGTTTTGGGAGGTATCGTCCATGCCGTTTTTAAATTTTTGCCGTACTAAAAAACCCTAACCCTAGAATCTTAACTAGAGATTTAGACGAAACAACATATAAACAATTTTACATTTAAGTGAATGAGGAATACAACCTTTGTAGACCGGTCTTTCACTTCTAAAGCTCCGTGTAGTAGTCCCTTCTCTCCAAGTAGTGAACACCCGAACTCTAGTAAGGGTTCACATGAAGAAATGAACAAGCTCACTCGAAGTCTTCGAGGCCGAAGATGATCTACGTCGAGGAGACTCAAGCTCATACTAGCTCTTCACTAATTGTAGATTAGTGAAGCAAATACCCTAAACTAAATGACTAATATAGTAGAGGACGATGAAGTAGGAAATTGGCCCACTTTAGATATATTTTTCTCACTATTTTTCTTCATCTTCCATTAACCTAGAGAGCTAAGCTCTTGAAGAAGAAAAAGATGAAGAGAGAAGAGAATAAAAACTCATGAGGTGAGAATAGCAACCATGGGTGAGTTAGTGTCATACACTAACTCGTGTAGAGAATAAATCATGGCTAACAATAATAGTTAGGTTAATAAATATCTACAAGTAAAACAAAACTAGTGGACTAAGTCAAAAATGCTTCAAGCTTATCCAAGCTTCCAAGCATAACAATTTCCAACTAATATTGAATTACTTTAAATAAATAAAACCTCACATTATTATAAGCATGGTGTGAGTCTCATACACTCATGTAGCATGTGACATCTAGCATGACACAAAAGATGTACATTAATATATATCACATATATACTAAGTGTACACAAGTGAGAAAAAGAAATGTTTAAGTGAGCTATGTAGGGTTCCTAGGCACTCATACAAGGGTCTATAAGGCATCAACCATGCCCGATTTAAAATTTAGACGTGCCGAACAACCCAAAACTAGGATCTTTGCTAGATAATTAGGGTTTCACATGCTAGTAAACATCTTTACAACTAAGAGAGAGGGATTACAACCTTTGTAGTCCGCTCCTTCGCTTCATAAGCTCCGAGTAGAAGTCCCTTCGCCGCGATCCATGATCTCCCGGACTCAAGAGAGGCTCCACAACCCGAACGATCCATACTTGCTTGTAGTCTTCCTTTTCAAAGATGATCTACCTTGAAATTTCTTTAACTTAAGCTTCTCACTCACTAATGAAGTGAACACCCTAAAATAATTGGCTAGATTAGATGAGGATGATGAAGTAGGATTTATGCTCTCTTTTATTATCAAATTCTTACACTAAATCATCACTAAAGAAAAACCTAGAAAGCTTTTTCAAGGCTCAAGGAAGAAGAAGAAGAATGAATATCCTTTTATGATGAATAATGAAAAAGATATATTATGATTACAAATGCAACCATGGTCAAAGATGAAAGGCTAACCATTGTAGAAACTTAACTAGGGTTAAGGGTGTGGGTTGGGTTAGGAAAATATCTCCAAAAATATCAACCATAATATCTTTGTAAGAAACAAAAGAAAAGCTCCTAGAAGTTTCATGAAAGAACTAACCCAAATCAAACCCTAACCATATTTAATCTCCACTAATCATGTTACATTAGTAATCATAACATGTTACAATATTATATATCACATATATAATATATATTTGTAACAAAAGAAAATTATACAATTAACATATATCGCATATATATCAATGTATTATCCGGTGAGAAAATGAATCAATAAAGCGAGCCAATATTAGATAATGTAAAGTAATATATCATATATATAATTATACATTAAATTATCTAATCAACACTTGATCCGAAAATCCGGCTATATCGAATATAACCGACTAATATATCATGTACCGATTCATCGAATCAACACTTGATCCGATGACCCGGCTCATATCAAAATATCGCGAGAATATAATACGGTATCTCATATCGTATTATCCTCGGTTCTGCACATATCACATATGTGCTCCTACTCCGTTTTGCCCGAGTCAAGAAACCTCTGTGTAGGACTCTAAAGAATCGTCAATACGCCGGTAGCAGGTGATGATCATATCAAACACCCACAAGCTGTAAGCGGTCTGCTAAACATAACAGCCACCCAGGTATTGAGTGATCAGAAGATCAACAAGCAAGCCTGTACATTCTCCTGTGAATCCAATCAGTAACACTCCCGTACAGTCCGGTCTCTTTGTCTGATATGTCGCATATCTAGTCTAGGGGTGGTATACGTCAGACCCCAGTAACTGATAAGTCGTGTCGATATGAAGCTCATAACAGGTCGAGAACATACTGATAACACTTACCAGTAGTACTCAATATCCGCCCTGGCCAGGGACTTCCAGTTATAGCCAATCGAACACAACACAATATTAACTCCCTATACCGGGAGAGACGAATCCCCTCCTATCGCTCATTGCCTCCATGTGATTCAGGACTGTACCCAAAAGTCACCGTTTTGCACGTCCTTTTGGACGTGGTAAGGTGGAAATCAAAGCACAGTGGGAATCACACAAGGCTCTATGACGATCTCGGGTTTACAGACTAACCTGTACCAGTGTCACCGGAGAACTGCCATCTGACGTGAGGTATAATACCATCTGGGAGTTCTCGGTGAGTCCGTACAGTGTACCCAGTCTCCACTGAGCACCCGTACACCATCCTTGATGTCAAACACCGATGGATATGGGATCATCCATCGCCCATCATATGGGTCAAGATGCGTATACGCTAGTCTACTCTAGTGTATCAATGCCCTGTCTCGATACACCCTCGACTAGGAAAAGTTATAGGATGTACTCATCGACTACTCTGGCCCCACTAGTATGATCACATCATAGGCCCAGTAGTCGAGTACATATCCTAAGGGCTTTATCAACATGTGAGAGTAAGACAATAAACTAATATAAGTCAACATGTTAAGATAAAGTGAAACCAAATAGCATACTATCATGACGAGCAAGAAAGTCCTCTCTATATATATCCAAGCATCCATTATAATATACATCATATGTACAACAATGGCCTCTAGGGTATATACATAACTAACAATCTCCCACTTGCACTAAGGCCAGCTGCTGCAGTATCTCATACCCAGCATCCCGAATAATCTCTCAAACTGTATCTGAGGAATGGCCTTCGTGAGTGGATCCACAGTGTTGTCCTTCGTATCAACTCTCCTGACCTCGATCTCCCGGCGATCAACTATCTCCCTGATCAGGTGATACCGCCTCAGAATATGTCTGGACTTCTGATGGGACCTGGGTTCCTTGGCCAAAGCCACAGCTCCATTGTTATCACAATACAGAGGTATTGGATACTCAATGGATGGAACCACACCAAGTTCACTAATGAACTTCTTTATCCAGACAGCCTCTTTGGCAGCATCGTTGGCAGTGATGTATTCAGCCTCCATCGTTGAGTCTGCAACAGTATCCTGTTTAGAACTCTTCCAACATACCGCCCCTCCATTGAGGGTAAAGACAAATCCCGAGTGTGACTTAGAGTCATCCATATCACTTTGGAAGCTCGAATCGGTAAAGGACTCCACCTGGAGTTCTCCGTTACCATACACCAAGAACATCTCTTTAGTCCTTCTCAAGTACTTGAGAATGTTCTTCACAGCTATCCAGTGACTCTATCCAGGATCTGCTTGATACCTACTCACTATACCTAGTGAGTATGCTACATCGGGTCTGGTACATAGCATTGCATACATGATAGAGCCTACTGCCGAAGCATAGGGTATCCCTTACATGCGAGCTCTCTCTAAATCAGTCTTGGGAGACATCTCTTTGGAGAGAGTGAGTCCAGAGATCGTGGGTAGGTTCCCACGCTTGGATTCTTCCATACTAAACCTCTTTAGTATGGTGTCAATGTACCTGGATTGGGACAATCCCGGTATCCGTTTAGATCTATCTCTATAGATCATAATTCCCAATATGCAGGAGGCATCACCTAGATCTTTCATTGAGAATCTTTGTGATAAGAAAAGCTTGACTGATTGCAGCATAGGAACATCATTTCCTATCAAGAGTATGTCATCGACGTACAATACGAGGAAGACAACCTTATTCTCTGCAACTTTCTTATAAATACAAGGTTCATCTACGTTTTTGATGAAGTCAAACTCTTTGACTACAACATCAAAGCAGATGTTCCAACTCCGCGATGCTTGCTTTAACCCATAGATGGATTTAAGCAGCTTGCACACCTTTCTGCTGCTCCCACTATCTACGAAGCCCTCTGGCTGAGTCATATACACGCACTCTTCTAAATCACCGTTTAGAAAGGCGGTCTTAACATTCATTTGCTAAATTTCGTAGTCATGGTATGCAGCAATGGCAAGTAAGATCCGGATGGACTTAAGCATAGCCACTGGAGAAAAGGTTTCGTTATAATCCATACCTGGTCGTTGACGAAAACCCTTTGCAACAAGTCTAGCTTTGAAAGTCTCAACTTTTCAATTTACACTAATTTTCTTTTTAAAGATCCACTTGCTCCCAATGGGTTTTTCCCCTTCAGGAGCATTTTCCAAAGTCCATACTTTGTTGGTGTACATGGATTCTATCTCAGATCGCATTGCATCCAGCCATTTCACAGAGTCACCATTCGTGATGGCCTGCTCGAAACTAGTCGGGTCATCATCTTACATGATGCAATCCTTGCTCCCACCATCAATGAGAAAACCGTAGTATCTCTCAGGTGGATGTGAAACCCTGCTAGATCGGCAGAGAGGCTGGGGTTCGTCAGGTACTACTGAATCTTCTTGTTCCAATAAATCATCAGTTGTAGTTTGTGGTGCTGGAACCTCTTCCAGCTCTACCTCATCGCTACTAATTTCTTTTGCAAGAAATTCCTTTTCTAAAAAGGTGGCATGTTGAGCAACAAACAACTTTTGTTGTTCACTGTGGTAGAATAGATATCCATACGAATTGCTTGGATATCCTATAAACTTACAAAGAACTGATCGTGCCTCGAGCTTGTCCGGATTTTGCTTTTTAACATAGGCCGGACAACCCCATATCTTAACTCTTTTAAGAGATGGTCTCTTCCCATTCCATATCTCATATGGAGTGGTAGGCACAGATTTGTTGGAACTCTATTCAATAGGTATATGGCTGTCTCCAGCGCATACCCCCAGAAAGAAATAGGTAACTCTGCTGTACTCATCATAGAGCGCACCATATCTAATAGGGTGCGATTCCTTCGCTCCGATACACCGTTGTGCTGTGGTGTATAAGGAGGAGTAAGCTAAAAGAGAATCCCATTCTCTTTTAGGTAGTCTAGGAACTCATTACTTAAGTATTCTCCTCCTCGATCAGATCGAAGAATCTTAATACTTTTACCCGTTTGTTCTCTACTTCGTGCTTATATTCTCTGAATTTCTCAAAAGCTTCAGACTTGTGTCTTATCAGGAACACATGTCCGTATCTTGAGAGATCGTCAGTGAATGTAATGAAGTAGGAAGAACCATTCCTGGCATGTGTAGACATGGGTCCGCATACATCACTATGTACCAGTCCTAAGAGTTCCGTAACTCTTTCTCCGTGTCCACTAAACGGAGTTTTGGTCATTTTTCCTTTGAGACATGAATGGCAAGTATCATAAGATGATAATTCGAACAGATTCAAATATCCATCCTTATGTAACTTAGCTAGCCGTGTCGCATTGATATGACCAAGTTTACAATGCCATAAGTAGGATTCGTTCATTTCTGAACTTTTCCTCTTGTGTGTGTTTTGTATATTAAGGACTGTATTTTGATTGAGAATGAATATGCCATTATGTAACGAGCCTGATGCAATAAACTTTTGATTTAGGAAGATGTTCATAACATTATCCTGTATTACAAAATTATATCCTTCTTTACTTAATAAAGAAACTGATATAATGTTGTACATCATGTTCGGTATATAATAGCACTTACTCAGAATCAGTGTATTACTACTTGGTAATACAAGGTGATATTCGCCAACTGCTTTGGCTGCAATACTTGCACCATTCCCTACTTGTATGGAATGATCACCTTTTCCCAGTTCTCTACCTTTACATAGCCCACGTAATAATTTACATATACATAACCCACGTATTTAATACCCAGGACGTAGGGTGAACTGAGAAACTATTCTCAATAACTAACACACCCGAAGAAGATGCATCAGCATGCTTGTTCTTCGTTTGGGCGGCGTGAGAATCCAGATATTCTCCTGTTTCCTGCTCAGTCTTATAACTCTTATAAGAAAGAACGGGACCAACGTTCCGCTGCTCAGTATAATAAGCGGGTTCAGTCAATACATCCATATTATTATCTTGATTAAGTCCTGACATGGTCGCTACCTGGAGAGAGAGAGAAGGAAACACTTTAGCGTATGCTCTTGCAAGATTAGATTGGTTATTATCTTATCTAATCAGGATGTCTCCCACTGTTTTTATCAAATCTTCCTTCAAACCCTAAAAGGTAAGATTAGCCGGGATTAATTACACCCTACAATTTCGTAAATCTTTCAGCCAGATCAGTGTCGGTACTTGAGGGAGGTTCCCCGCGCTATCGCACGGACCTAATTAAAATAAACATCGTTTTCCCAAAGGCATAACCCCATTAACACCTTTCTAGACACCTACTTGATCGGCTAACTGTCCTGTGTAAAATTCTCCCAGGAGTAACTCTTACTCGCAGTGGGTATCAGGATCCAATTATCTCATAGGGGGTATGCAATCTCAATGCAAATTTCAATACTTGAAATTCCCGATAATGCTTTTGCCCTTAGCAACTTATGACCTTGGCTAAGGTCAACAAATCATAAGTGCTAGCCAGGTTCAACCCATCATTTCCCGATTGAATTAAACCTACCCGTACGACCCTTGGCTAAGGTCAACAAAGTCGTATGACTACCCTAACTCAATCACATCTCATGTTTTAGCAGATAAATACTAATTAGCTACCGTACACTACGCCTTGGCTAAGGTCAACAAACGCAGCACGAGTACTAACCAGTCTCTATCTGAAATGACGGAGGACTACACAGGTTTTTCAGAAAACCATGAGCGTAATGAACTTGATATCGTTGTAGAAACAAGTGATTTTGAAAAGGAGTGTTTTTTAGGCTTTTCTAGTTTCGCTAAAGAAGTCACTCCCGATAAAGGGATCTCGGCTCTTTCCCCATCGAATAAGGTGCAGGGTATATCATATATACCGCTGTACAAAGCAAGAACTATATAGGCTATCAAAAACTAAACTGTAAGTTTGTAGCATCTGCCAGTTTTGCTAAAGAGGTCACTCCCGGTGAAGGGATCTCGGCTCTTTCCCCATCGAATAAGGTGCAGGGGATATCATATATACCGCTGTGCAAAGCAAGACTGTAGCTACCCTTTTTTATAAAGTTTTGATTCTACAATATCTTTTAGGTTTCTTTTCTTTTTATTAATCTCATTAATATATCCCATCAGCTTATGCTTCCTAAACATCACAGTAGAAACGAAAGCAGTAATATTTATATATCAGCATATATATATATATATATATATATATATATATATATATATATAGTATAAGCATTCATCTCAGACAGTAATATGATCTCATCACAGAACATTGCAGCAGAAGATAACATATGAAATATTGGATATACTAGAACGTCCGTGTTTTATTTTGAGCCTGTATAAAACACGGATTCCACGGTCGCGATGAATAGCCAAACCCACATCCCTAGACCCCTACGAGAGAGGCAAGTAACACTGCCGATTCCAGGGTTAGGAGACCCGGTCTCGACTCCTCGAGATAGCCTCCCACTGGACCCCAGAACCCGGTTACTTGTGCTCCCCTCCTTGGGTCTACCTAAAGCGGAAAAGTAAATAATATACACTGGTGACATCAACCTCATCCCGGAAGTGCCCTAATAAAAGAATATTACATACAAATGAATTTTACATGAATGAAAATAAAAACTCTCATCTCACATAAAAACTCCGGCTATTCAGAACACGACGATCCAATATAACATATCACAACAACACATAATATCTCATATTATCAACGTAAGTAAGTATGCATACACCGATTGTCGTTGATGTATAGCAACGAAAACCGGTGATACAACTACATACTACACTTACGGTCACAGAAAAGAAAGTGTAAAACTACAACATTTGGAATCCACAATCACTTTAGACATCTTAAATCCGAAATATCACACACTTCGCATTTCATGCCTAACTGTATGGATTCCACATATTGTATCACATTCCAGATAAATAGACAATATTAAACTTTCCGATCGAATATTCAAATACCCAAGATTTCCTAAATAGCTCAACACTTGAGCTGAGTTCAAAAATTCCTAGAATATGTCACAGTAGCAATGGTCCAGCCGTAGAAGGGTCAAACCAACGCCTCACATGTGGCAACGCCGTACTGCCGCAAACCCTAAGGTTTAGAGGCGGTTCAGACGGTCACATAATCGGGTTAAGGTTTGTGTTCTTCTAGAGGGTCCACCGCATTACTTGCACGTTTTTCCGAAAGATTTAAACTCAAGAAAAATTCTACATTTGAAAGTTTTTCGTGTCGGGAAAAAGTGAGTTAATGATATCCGTTCGAACATTTCAATACTTTCTAAATTATCCGGAAAACAGAACGAAATTAAACTTTCCGATCGAATTAACGAATACATAAAAATCCCCAGAACACTCAACACATGAGTAAGATTAAAAATACCCAGAATCATGTACAAGTACCTACGGATGTACTGTGCCAAAAAGCTAACCCTAATTCTACTGTGCTGCCGCGGAACCGCCGCGCAAGGCATGGTATTGCCGCGGTTCCGCGGCGCTTTAGTGGAATTTTGGTGTCGTTTTTCACAGTAACTCTTAGAATTCCCTGCTGATTTTTTTGAGTATTTTTAATGCAGAAAAAACCAACGTTTTAGAAAATTTCCAGAGAGGGGGTCTATTTCGACGTTTTGGGGTTCGATCGGACTTTTAACTTCGTATACACGTTGCCTAATGCTCTAGCTAGGCTCTGATACCACTGTAGGGTTCCTATGCACTCATACAAGGGTCTATAAGGCATCAACCATGCCCGATTTAAAA
This sequence comes from Agapanthus africanus, assembly GCA_030015575.1. Taxonomy (NCBI): domain Eukaryota; kingdom Viridiplantae; phylum Streptophyta; class Magnoliopsida; order Asparagales; family Amaryllidaceae; genus Agapanthus; species Agapanthus africanus. Next base: position 60,291,132 of record JASDDO010000024.1, read on the forward strand.
TTTAGACATGCCGAACAACCCAAAACTAGGATCTTTGCTAGATAATTAGGGTTTCATATGCTAGTAAACATCTTTACAACTAAGAGAGAGGGATTACAACTTTTGTAGTCCGCTCCTTCGCTTCATAAGCTCCGAGTAGAAGTCCCTTCGCCGTAATCCATCTCCCGGACTCAAGGAGGCTCCACAACCCGAACGATCCATGCTTTCTTGTAGTCTTCCTTTTCAATGATGATCTACCTTGAAATTTCTTTAACTTAAGCTTCTCACTCACTAATGAAGTGAACACCCTAATCTAAGTGGCTAGATTAGATGAGGATGATGAAGTAGGATTTATGCTCTCTTTTATTATCAAATTCTCATACTAAAGCATCACTAAAGAAAAACCTAGAAAGCTTTTTCAAGGCTCAAGGAAGAAGAAGAAGAAGAAGAATGAAAATCCTTTTGTGATGAATAATGAAAAAGATATATTATGATTACAAATGCAACCATGGTCAAAGATGAAAGGCTAACCATTGTAGAGACTTAAGTAGGGTTAAGGGTGTGGGTTGGGTTAGGAAAATATCTCCAAAAATATCAACCATAATATCTTTGCAAGAAACAAAAGAAAAGTCTCTAGAAGCTTCATGAAAGAACTAACCCAAATCAAACCCTAACCATGTTTAATCTTCACTAATTATGTTGCATTAGTAATCATAACATGTTACAATATTATATATCACATATATAATATATATTTGTAACAAAAGAAAATAATACAATTAACATATATCGCATATATATCAATGTATTATCTGGTGAGAAAATGAATTAATAAAGCGAGCCAATATTAGATAATGTAAAGTAATATATCATATATATAATTATACATTAAATTATCGAATTAACACTTGATCCGACAATCCGGCTATATCGAATATAACCGACTAATATATCATGTACCGATTCATCGAATCAACACTTGATCCGATGACCCGGCTCATATCAAAATATTGCGAGAATATAATACGGTATCTCATATCGTATTATCCTCGGTCCTGCACATATCACATATGTGCTCCTACTCCGTTTTGCCTGAGTCAAGAAACCTCTGTGTAGGACTCTAAAGAATCGTCAATACGCCGGTAGCAGGTGATGATCATATCAAACAGCCACAAGTTGCAAGCGGTCGGCTAAAGGTAACAGCCGCCCAGGTATTGAGTGATCAGAAGATCAACAAGCAAGCCTGTACATTCTTCTGTGAATCCAATCAGTAACACTCCCGTACAGTCCGGTCTCTTCGTCTGATATGTTGCATATCTAGTCTAGGCGTGGTATACGTCAGACCACAGTAACTGATAAGTCGTGTCGATATGAGGCTCATAACAGGTCGAGAACCTACTATAACACTTACCAGTAGTACTCAATATCCGCCCTGGCCAGGGACTTCCAGTTATAGCCAATCGAACACAGCACAACATCAACCCCCTATACCGGGAGAGACGAATCCCCTCCTATCGCTCATTGCCTCCATGTGATTCGGGACTATACCCAAAAGCCACCGTTTTGCACGCCCTCTTGGACGTGGTAAGGTGGAAATCAAAGCACAGTGGGAATCGCACAAGACTCTATGACGATCTCGGGTCTACAGACTAACCTGTACCAGTGTCACCGGGGAACTGCCATCCGACGTGAGGTATAATACCATCTGGGAGTTCTCGGCGAGTCCGTCCAGTGTACCCAGTCTCCACTGAGCACCCATACACCATCCTTGATTTCAAACACCGATGGATATGCGATCATCCATCGCCCATCATATGGGTCAAGATGCGTATACGCTAGTCTACTCTGGTGTATCGATGCCCTGTCTCGATACACCCTCGACTAGGAATAGTTATAGCATGTACTCATCGACTACTCTGGCCCCACTAGTATGATCTCATCATAGTCCCAGTAGTCGAGTACATATCCTAAGGGTTTTATCAGCATGTGAGAGTAAGACAATAAACTAATATAAGTCAACATGTTAAGATAAAGTGAAACCAAATAGCATACTATCATGACGAGCAAGAAAGTCCTTTCTATATATATCCAAGCATCCATTATAATATACATCATATGTACAACAATGGCCTCTAAGGCATATACATAACTAACAAGCTAATATTAGTTAATGTAAATTAATATATCACATATATAATTATACATTAAATTATCAAATCAACACTTGATTAAATAATCCGGCTATATCACATACAACCGACTAATATCAAATGTAATAACTTATCGAATCAATACTTGATCCGATAACCCGGTTATATCACATATAACCGATCGATATCACATATCGCGAGAATAGAATGCGGTATCACATACGCGCATTGATTTCGGTCCCGCACATATCACATATGTGCTCCTACTTCATTTCGCATGAACCAGGAAAGCTCTGTGTAGGACTCTAAAGACTCGTCAATACGCCGGCAGTAAATGATAATCATATCAAACACTCACAAGCCGCAAGCGGTCTGCTAAACGTAACGGCCACCGGGGTATTGAGCGATCAGATGATCAACAAGCAAGCCTGCTCATACTTCTGCGAATCCAATCAGTAACACCACCGTACAGTCCGGTCTCTTCGTCAGATATGTCGCATATCACAGCCTGGGGGTGGTATAACGTCAGACCCCAATAGCCTGATAAGTTATGCCGATGCAAGGTCCATAACGGTTCGAGAAACTACTGATAACACTTACCAGTAAATCTCAGCAACCCTGGTCAGGGATTTCCTGTTATAGCAAATCGAGTATAGCGCAACATCAACCCCCAATACCGGGAGAGACTAATCCCCTCCTATCGCTCATTGCCTCCATGTGACTCGAGACTGTACCCAAAAACCACCTTTTTACACGATCTCTTGAACGTGGTATGGTGGAAATCAAACCACAGTGGGAATCACACAAGACTCTATGACGATCCCGGGTCGACAGACTAACCTGTACCAGTGTCACCAGAGAAATGCTATCTGACGATAGGTATAATACCATCTAGGAGTTCTCGGCGAGTCCGTTCAGTGTACCCAGTCTTCACTGAGCACCCGTATACCATCTTTGATGTCAAACACCAATGGATGTGGGATTATCTATCGTCCATCATATGGGTCAAGATGCGTATACGCTAGTCTACTCTGGAATATCGATGCCCTGTCTCGATACACCCTCGACTAGAAACAATTATAGGGTGTACTTGTGGACTACCCTTGGCCCCACTAGTATGATCTCTATAGTCAAGTACACATCCTAAGGGCTTTATCAACATGTGAGAGTAAGACATCATCACTTATACAAGTTAACATGTTAAGACAAAGAGCAACCAGATAGCATACTATCATGTCAAGCAAGAAAGTCCTCTCTATATATATCCAAGCATCCACTATAATATACATCACATGTACAATAATGGCCTCTAGGGCATACATATAACTAACAAAAGTCACAAATCCTGCTGTCCATGTGCAGCAGTTACCGATAACTCCAAAACCTAATTTAGGAATCCAATTCTGTTTAAGTGTCTGACTCACACAGAGTCTCATTCTAATCTGAATACAATCCATACATGAATAAAATTTGAATATACCTCCAATACAACATGAATCCATATATACTGGAACTTGAACATGAATACCAGAATACTATTAAATATCAACATGACTCGACTGGACCGAACCATGGATATGTATTGACTTGACTACATGACTATCCGTTTACATAAACAATTTATACCATGGTTTCGGCAAGTCACATACAACAAATCATTACAATCAATACAATATGCATTACGGGGGGTTTAAAGGGTAGATTGGTACGGAATGTGTTAAAAGTTGCACGATGATGGTCACTATAATACACCTAACCTGAACATCCATTGCCGTTGTCCCGTGGGTTTTGACGGGGCCTTATACTCCATATACCTTAGTCCACGGAGCAAGTTGGACTCCTATCGTATACACTGGAGGATCTGACTCTTTGGAGATCGAGCTCAGCCAGGACGATTTGGAGCAGTTCATTGAGGACTCAGAGCTCTAGTTTACTTGTATATACTTTTACTTTCAGTTAATGCCATTATTTAGGCATTTCTTTCCAACATTGTATATACTTTCCAGTTGTATGTAAAGAAATGTTTAATCAATAAAAAGTTTCTGTTTATTTAGACCTCTTGTCATTTCTTGTATACATTTATTATATTGCTTATTTACGCTTAACGTGTTTACTTCTGAGTAAATATGTCGTGGGTCTCATCACATATCCTTACCCGTACTCCGGGAAGCGGGGCGTGACAACAGCCATATCTTGGACCATTTAGAGTTGACGTTGGGCACTAATCTGTCTTACGAGGAGCAGCCTATCACTATTCACGATCGTAGGGAGAAAGTGCTGAAGAATAAAGTTATTCTCTTAGTTCGAGTTTCTTAGGGTGGTCGTTCGCCAGGGAAGTCTACCTGGGAAAGTGATGAGGATATCCGTTCACGATTTCCACACCTTTTGAGTAGTTGTTCGTTTGTTTCCATTGTTTTCGTTCATTAATTTCGATGACAAAATTTTTGTAATGGGGGTATGATGTAAATCCCTAGTTCTATTGTACTTCCTATATTTAAAATTTTAAGCCCAATAAATTTCCTTTTAAACCCCAAATTAGTTTCCTAATTTTTCCTATATTTTAATTTCCCTAACCCTAACTAAATTATTTCCCCAACCTTAAACCCTAACCCACACTTACAAGCTTGGCCCACATCAAACACACACAAACTCTCTCTTATTCCTCTTCTTTAATTATTTCCCCCTGTTTTTAGGCCCAGGCCCAACACCCTAACCAAAACCTCAAACCCGATCCGACCCCTTCTTCTTCTTTCCCTCTCTTTCTCTTTCTTCCTCTTCTCCTCCTTTCTCGCAACGAGATTTCCCCTAAGAACCGCTCCACCACGACGCAGGCCCCGTTCGCCCCTACGACCTAGCCCACGCCGCAACCGCTCCACGAGATCCACGGCCTCCAATCTCTCAACCTCTAACTCACTCTCTTTTCGGTTCTCTCTATCTCTCTTCCTTGTCCCCAACAAACCTTATGAGAACCGCACCCACGACGACAAGGCTCGCCCCTCAACAAACTTCGAGATCCCCCTCTTTCGAATCCTCTCCCTCTCAACCGAGCTCCCCTCTCCAATATCTCCATCTCTCTCTTTTCATTCCATCTCACAATCTCTCTCTCTCTCTCTCGATCTCCCTTTATCTCTCTTCCTCTCTCCAAAACCAATCGAGCTCCGGCACAGAACTCGCCGATGACCACCACTACACCTACCGGCTACCTGCTCCCTCTCTCATCACCAACGACGCCACCGAGCTCCTTCCCCAACTCCTCCACTGAGTTTCCTCTCCAACCGAACCCCACTCCCTCTCTCACCCTCTAAGCACCGTCGCTTCTCCCCGCCGACCATCTCCTCCATCAGCCACCTTTCACCGTCGACAACCTTCCCAGCCATCACTAGCTTCTGCAATCTCCAGTGACCAATGACACAAAGCTCCCGAGCACACCATTGCCCTACCAACTGCTTCCCCAACCATCGCCGTCTCCTCGACCATCTTTCTAATGCCAGAACCTTAACACCGCCGACCTTCACCTCTGCTTCCCGGCAACCACCATCACCCCGCAGAAAAAGAGCCGAGCCCAAAAACCCTAGCCTAGTCGAGCCTCCAAGCACCAATGCCGTTCATTTCATGCTTAATATTCTATATTCTCATGTTACTGTATTCTGCAATTTATTTCATACTTAATATCATTGTACACATTATATATATTGCTATACGTGTCGCCCTGACGATCGGAGTGTGCATGCTTAGAAGAAGTAGTGGACCCAGCTCAGAAGCAAGACCTGCCATTCGAGATTGTGGAGATTTAGATCATGACACCAGCGTTATCGTCTTCTGTTTGTGTTAGGAATATGTATGCTATAGAGGCTATTATTTTATATTATAGTGGATGCTTGGACATATATATAGAGGACTTTTTTGCTCGACATGATAGTATACTATCTGGTTGCTCTTTATCTTAACATGTGCACTTGTTTTAGTTTACTATCTCATTGATACATGTTGATAAAACCCTTAGGATTTTGGATTGAATACTAGTACTATGATGCAGATCATACCAGTGGGGCTTGTGTAGTCCACAAACTTAACAGTTCCAAGTCGAGGGAGTATCGAGACAGGGCATCGATATTTCATAGTAGATTAGTGTGCACGTTTCTTGACCCTGTATGGGGTGATGGTTGATCCCATAACCATTGGTGTTTGACATCAAAGATTGCATACATGTGCTTATTGGAGAATGGGTACACCGAGCAGGACTCACCGAGAACTCCTAGATGGTACCATACCTATTGTCAGATAGCAGTTCTTTGGTGACACTTGTACAAGTTAGTCTGTAGACCCGAGATCATTATAGTTTCTTATGTGGTTCCTACTGTGCTATTCCTCCCTACCACGGCTCAAAGGAGTCGTGCAAACATGTGGTTTTTGGTTACAGTCCCGAGTCATATGGAGGCAGTGAGCGATAGGAGGGGTTTCGTCTCTCTCGATATTGGGAGTTGATATTGCGCTATGCACGATTGGTTTTAACAGCAAGTTCCTGGTCAGGGCTGATAAGATTTACTGGTAAGTGTTATCAGAAGTTTCTCGAAAGGTTATAGGCCACACATCGGCATGACTTATCGTGTTAGTGGGGTCTGACAATTCCACCCCCAGACTTGATATACGACATATTAGACGAAGAGACCGGACTGTACGGTAAGTGTTGCTTATATGCTCTACGGGAGTTTGGACAAGTTTTCTAGTTAATCTTCTATTCGTTCAATACCTGGGTAGCCGTTATGTCCAGCTAGTACCGCTGACGGTTTATGGGTATCTGATATGATCATTACCTACTGCTGGCGTATTGACGAGTATTTAGAGTGTTGGCTATAGTGCCCTCAAGTCAATTATTGAATCGCAGGCACGCGATTGTAATGATTGAGGGATGACCTATACCGGTAGAACAGTCTTACTCGACATGATAGTATGCTATCTGGTTTGTCTTTATCATCATGTACAACATTAGATGGAGTTACAAATCACTATTACATGTTGATAGAGCCTATAGGATTTTGTTTGACTACCAGCATTATGATGGCGATCATATACGTGGGAGCTGGATGGTCTATAAGCATATCCTTAAATGTCCTTGGCCGTGGGAGTTTCGAGACCGGGCATCGATACTCTAGAATAGACTAGTGTATACTGATCGAGACCCCGACGAGGGGAGGTGGACAGGTCCCATAAGCTATTGGTGTTAGTTTGTTCACCTAAGATAGTATACAGGTGCTTATTGGGTTATGAGTACACTGGACGGACTCGCCGGGAACCTGAATGGTATTATACCTATTGTCGGATTGCAGTTCTCAGGTGACATGGGTATAGCTTAGTCTGTTGACCTGAGATTGTCATTTGTCTCGTGTGAGTTCTCACTGTACTTTGATTACTACCCTACCACGGCTCAAAGGAGTCGTGCAAACAGGTTTTAGTTGGGTACAGTCCCGAGCCACATGGAGGCAATGAGCGGATCGTCGGGGATTCGCCTTTCCCGGTATTGGGGGTTGATGTCGCACAGTGCATGGGTGGCCATCACCAGAAATCCTTGGCCAAGGTAGTCGAGAATTACTGATCTAGGATCATTAGTTTCTCAGGTGGTGATGGGCTTCATACCAACACGAATTATTGCGTTATTAGGGGTCTGACTTTATCCACCCCCTAGACTCGATATGCGATACTCTTAGACGAACAGACTGGACTGTACGTAGATTTTCACTGTCAGGCTCAGTAGAGGTATGGATGAGTTTGCTCGTCGGTCTTCATTTCGCTCAATACCTGGGTAGCCGTTACGTACAGCTAGTGCCGCTGATGTGCTTGTGGTTAAACCCACTGCCAGCGTATTGACGAGTCTTTAGAGTCCCACACAGAGGATTTTCACGGTTCAGGCGATATGGTGTAGATGACGTATGTTGGTACATACAGGTGTCCGATTAAATATGTTTACATGCTGCACAAACTTTAATTGGACAGTTGATAATACTAGCGGTTTAGGATTAAGCCGGATTATTAAATCAGATTTTGATTTAATAATTTATATATGTATTTATATATGTATTTTAGTATTATTTTTCACTATTCATTTTCTCTCTTGGTTATTCGTATTTTTGTACGAATACGCGAATATATATTTCGATACGTGTACCGGGAAGTATTCCGTATTTATACGGAATAGCTTCTAGAAGATGGCCACCTCATTATTGATTTTCTTTTTAGAAAATCATTTTGTAAATGAGGTGGAGGGGTGAGTTGGCATGAGCATAGGTCATGGCATGTAGAGAAGTATGACGTGGATTTGTTTAATGGAAATTGAGGAGATATTTTTCCATGGTTGAATTATTGTGGCCATTATTCTTTAAATGCCATGCCATCTATTATTGACTTGATTTTTATTCTTCACTTGGTTTTCTTCACTTGCTCTTTCTCATTTGGAGAAAACACTTAGCCATTTTCCATGGTTGCTCATGCCATTGCTTTCCTCACCTCCATCTTCATCGTCTTGAGTTGCTCTTTTGAGCTTAAGATATGAGAGAAAAATTATAGTGAGACAATCCTACATCTCCACTCTCCATTTCTAGAAACCTTGGAGCATCGGTTGCCTCGCTAGGCGAGGTGGGAGCTTTCACCGTTTCCCTCGGGTGGATCATCATCGATGGAGGAAGACATGCAACCAAATTCGATCCGCAACACCTCAAAGAGCTTGAAAATGGTAGAAGACCGAAGGACACGATCCGTTTGGTATAACCATCCAACTCCTTGTTTACATATTGCTAGTATAGGGTTTAGGGAAGATCCGGGCATCGGGTTGTGGTATCGCCAGTTTTTGTAAATTTTTGTTCCGCAATAGGCCACGGTTTGATGGCCGGGGCGCTGCCGTAACCCAACATGGTATCAGAGCCAACCCTTTAACCCCATGCTAGCTTGTTTGCATGAAGTTAGAATATCGATCGACAAATTTTTCCGAATCAAATTTTCATTTCATATGCTTGCTGTCGAATTTTAAAGTTGTTCATAAATTTTTTTCAGGCATCTTAAAAATATGTGCAGGCAAAACTATAGCTGTGGAAAAAATTTAGGTACGTAACTCCAAAATTCGGCAGTGGAACCGGAGCAAAATGGCACATTTTGCGGCGGTTCCGCCGTGCTTTTTGGGCTACAGTGCCCCAAATTATTTCTGGGGCTTTAGTTCATGGAAATTTGATTTTTGGTATATATGGTTTTGGCCCAGATTTGTCTGAGTGCTGGTTTTGCATTTAGGACCAATTTGGAAAGATTTAGTCAATTGAAAGTTTAATTGTGTGTTTACAGTACATGCATTATTATCTGCGACCGTGAATGTCATTCGAGCGGTACAATCCGTCTAACTGCTATATGTTCTTTTAGACGGGTTTGCGGACGCGACATTCACGTTGATGTTCTGTGTTGTGCTGTGGTTGTGGTTGGATCGTCGTGGTGGATAGCCAGTGGTGCAATATTAGTACAGTTTAGATTCATTTATACATTTGATATTGCGGGGCGAGCGTCCGACATGTGGACTGCCGTCACTGCCAGTTTGTATATTATTTGTTTAGGGCACGACCGGGTTGAGGTCGATGTCACCTTTGTATATTATTTTCTTTTTTGTACAAGGATTACCCCGCGGTGGAGTGCACGAATAGCCAGGTTCTAGAGGGCAACGAGTCCGCATCTCATGGCGTTGAGACGGAGGGGACCTTACTCTAGAATTGGCGGGCTATTCGCCGCACTCGTAGGGGGTATAGGTATGACCCACGGAGGGGTGCCCAAGTTATCGGATTCTGTGAAGTGCTGGGTGGCCCATTCACATTGTTGAAGGGGGTTGCCTCACTTCTGGTTTTGGCGGGTAACTTACCGCGCTCGTAGGGGTCTAGGTTTCATTGCACAAACTATCCACACGACAGGGAACGTCAGGTCTCATTTGCAACTCAAGTGAAACCCGGGGATCCAAGATTATCCACCATTCTGTGTTGCTTCTGTGATACTTCTGTGATGTTGTTTTATATCATGTCTGGGACGATTGCTATATATATTTATATATATACTAGTAGATGTTGTATATATTTTGCACCCGCGCTAGTCCAGTCCCCGCTCTGTCGTTAGTTAAGTAACCTAACGGGTGATGACGGGACCCAGTGGCGAATGCGGATGGCATATACGTACATCATATTTTCGTTCTTTTCTGGTGTGATTAATTGATAGGACTGCATTGATTCTGATCAATGCAAGGAAAATAAACCTATCTGATGTTGTTGGAACCAAGTTTTTAAAAACTGCCATTATAGACGTTATCTTTTGCTTTGCACAGTGGTATTTATGAATATCTAGCACCTCATTCTATGAGGCAAGGGCCGAGATCCCTTAATCAGGAGTGACCCCTTGGGCAGAAGTTTGCGTCAACGTAATAACTTTATTATAGTCGATTCTTTTGCTTTGCATCGTGGTATTCAGTTTGGAATATCCTGCACCCCATTCGACGAGGAAAGAGCCGAGATCCCTTCACCGTGAGTGACCTCTTTAGCAAAAGTTTGCGCCACTATATATTTGTAAAGCTATTCGGTTCCTTCAACGATATCAAGTTCATTACGTTAAAGGTTTTTTGCCAAAAACTAGCCGTAACCCTTCGTCATTTCTTTCGAGTAGTACCTAGTATTCGTGCTGCGTTTGTTGGCCTTTGTCAAGGCGTAGTGTACGGTAGCTGGATATTGCTTGTCTGTTACATAGTGTTGCGATTATCTAGGACAGTCGTATAACCTTGTTGGCCTTTGTCAAGGGTTAGTATGGGTGTGTCTAGATTAATCTTAAATAATGATGGGTTGAACTTGACTTGTGGTTTATGATTTGTTGGCCTTTGTCAAGGTCATGAACCACTTGGGGTAAAAATCACATCGGGAGTTTCAAACATATAGGAAACTTGCCAGGCATGCACATACCTTCTGGAGTGTGGTGACTTGAGTGGTTCTACCAAGTTATCATGCGATGATAGTTGGATCCCGATTCCCACTGATGAATAGGATTACTACTCCTCGGGTGATTTTAGATGATCCCGACTAATACTCCTTTTGGGTTTGGAGGAGAATTCGTGGAAACGGTGGGAGACATCCTGATTAGATAAACTGATTAACCATTCTGATCTAGGTTAGAGTGCACGCTAAGTGTTTCTTTTCTCTCTCTCTTTGGCAACGACCATGACCTGACCCTAAACTAAAACTCATGAACCAAGATAACCGAACCTTCTTAAAACACTTTGGCTTTTGGATTGTCACTTAGTCGTATATATCATTGCCACTTCTATATCACCTTTGCGTTTCTCCAGAACACCCCGTATCACTACAAAGATCCACATTACTTGGATATTCCATCGTATAGTTACATACGAACTTGAAGGAACTCGTTCCAGTTCGATGATGGATTCTGGTTCTAGAGAAATTGAATAGGATTATTCGGTTGTCTTTTTCTTTTACCTTCTCTCAGGTTGCGAGAGCTCCCGGTATTAGGAGAGTACACCTATTGCGCTTATTGGATAGTCTTCTTCCAAACCAAAGGCAAGTACCAAAAGGTAGGGAAGGAAGAAAACCAATTAACCCTAAGTGTGGTGTAAAGAAGGTAATAAGTTGAGACATATAAAGGGATTAGATTGAGAGCATAAGACATTGTGAATACTATCATTCATGATGAAACCGCGTATACCCCTGCCACTCCTAGTTCACCTTTGATTTTCTCCGGAACATTCCGTATCACTACGAAGATCCAAATTTATTGGATATGCCATCGGATAGTTACATACGAACTCGAAGGAACTTGTTCCAGATTCGAAGATGGTTTCCGGTTTAGGAGAAATAAAATATGTTTATTCAGTTGTCTTTTCTCTTTACCTTCTCTCAGGTTGCGAGGGCTCCTGATTAGGAGTGTACACCTATTACACTTATTGGATAGTCTTTTTCCAAACCTTAGGCTGGTGCCGAAGGGTAGGGAAGGAAGAAAACCAATTAGCCTAAAGGTGGTGTACTGAAGGTAATAAGTAAAGACATAATAAAGGGATTGGAGTGAGGGCATGGAATTATACGGTTACAGTCATGAATCAGGATAGTGGAAGAGGCATTACTAGGAATACCCGGATACTCCTTTGAAACATTTTCATGTTTCAGTTTCTCTGTGCAGTGTTAATTGAAAACCGATTTCCCAATTAGATTCTTACTCCAGGGTATGTATTTACCAGATTTGATTCTCACATCTGTATGGTATTACGGATGATGAGTGGGAGTAGAATATTAGGAATTAGGTGATTATATCCTCATTATATCGGAATTCGTAGTAATTGGTGATATTTGAGGAAATCACCTAAGTTTTGCTTGACGGCAAATATTTGGTTTTGAATATCCGATTGTTATGCACCAATTTCAAACTGATATATCTGTACTTTTATTTTATAAAGTGAGATATAACCTTTTGAAATTATGTCTATGACATTTACCTATATCAGTTGATGGTTAGGTAAGGAGCATTCAACAACAGTGTAATTCTTCTTAACCATAGTACAGTTTTCAACCTACGACGCGCATGGTATGAGTTATTTAACTCAGGGGAATTGTACAATGTATTGTATATTGTCCAGTGTCCATTAGGACAAAGGGGTTGGTACTCGTACTCTATTCCATTTACTCATGACTTCTCTAATTTTAGACAAGTATTTTGTTGAAATACAAGGTCCAGATATTGAGAAGTTATAAGTATAAGAATAAAGTAGAGAACCATTTGTTGGAAGTATCAAGATTCTTCGAGGAAGTCAAAGATATAGATACTTGTGTTTGGTATTCCGTTGATAGTAATGGTTTTGAGAACTTACTTCTCTTTCAGGTTACTCATATGTGGATGCACTCCTAGATGAGTAATGCTGCTTAGCATCATTCCACTTAGTTGACATGCACTGGAGACAGCTGCATGATTTGAATCTAGTTCCAATTAAATTAGCACCTCTGTTTCTATATTGTATATATAATGGTTCATATCTTAACGATGTTAAGGTATATGAAGTTGTCCGGCTTATGCTTAAAACCAGACTCTGGACAAACTTAAGGCACGTTTCTGTAATGGCTGTTTGTGGGTTATCCCGGTTTATGACGAGGGTTAACTTTCTACCATGTGTAAGATCAATAGTGATATCGTTCTTGAGTCGCCACAGAGCAAAATGGATTTTTTCAGAAAACAGTAGTGGGAGTATGGTAGAACTGGAAGCGATTCCAGAACCACAAATGATTACTGAAAGTATAATAGAATCGAAAGATTCAACTGGTTTTGACATTCCATTAGCCACTCCGCAGATTTGGTAGGTAACCTCAGGCACCCGAGAGGTACTTCGGTCCCCTGAAAGATGGTGACAGGGAGGTTCTTGATTACCCAAACTTGACATTACTACTATTCTAGACTATGAGACCCGGTAGGAGGATGAGTATAGCATCGTTCTAAACTAGCTTTAGAAGTGCACGTGTATATGACTCTGCCAGAGGGTTGTTGTAGTCAGTAGGAGCAGCGGAAGCGTAGAGAGAAAGTATCTTATGTCTATTTATAGACTAAAACAGATATAGCGAAGATAGATCATCTATTTTTGATGTGACACTCATAGGCTTTGACTTCATCAGAATAGGAGATGGATCTATTAAGAAGGCAGTAAGGTGTGATGTCCTGGTATTTGGATGATATAAACTTTGTAGGAAGTGAAATTCCTACACTACGATCAGTTATGCTGTGGTTGTCACACAATTGTTTCTCTACATAAGATATGGATATAATATCAGGCATTCTGGGTACTTGATCTATGGTTTTAGATCTAGATTTAGGTAGTTTCCCAATCTGGGTACTTTTACACTATTCTAAAGGTGTTTTAGATTGGACGACTCCTGGCGAGGTGGTGTACCTGCAGGTGATGGAGTCACCCTCTCTAAAGTGATGTCTTCTAGACTGATGAAGAGAGTGATTTGCATGATTGACATATCACTTGCTTACGTAATTGAGCCAATCATGAAATGTTAAGTACAACACCACAGTTGTTTCTTCACATAGGATATAGATATAATATCAGGCATTCTGGCTACTTGATCTATGGTTTTAGATCTAGATTTGGGTAGTTTCCCAATCTGGGTACTTTGACACTATTCTAAAGGTGTTTTAGAATAGACGACTCCTGGCAAGGTGGTGTACTCCCAGGTGATGGAGTCACCCTCTCTAAAGTGATGTCTTCTAGACTGATGAAGAGAGGGATTTGCATGATTGACATATCACTTGCTTAGGTAATTGAGTCAATCATGAAATGTCAAGTACAACACCAGATATTGTTTTTGCACTAGCTGTAATAAACATATATTAATCCAATCCTGGAGAAACATTGGGAAGCAGTTATGAACATAAGTAGATGTTCTTGGTATATGGTAACGACAGCTTCCTTCGTGACACGGTTATCATTTCAGGCTTCCAAGGCGACCTGGATGATTGAGTGACTGTCAGAGTTTTAGTTTTCTCTCTTTTGAGAGACAGTATGTTGGACAGGTGGTCCAAGCGGATACTGTGGAAGGTATGGCGCAGGATACAGATTAAATTCAACGGATGATATAGTCTAAGAAGTTTGTTGGATTTGGAGTTCATTTGTAAACTGGGTCCCATCAAATATCCAAACAAATTCTAAGACAGGTATTTCTCATTTCGGGAGATGGTTATTCTCCGCGATGTTGAGATATAGAGAGATACAGAAAGAAATACTGGAGCGGATCCACCCACTGAGGCTATTTCTCGAACGCAATGGTTTCGCAAATGGGTTTTGCAAGACTGATTAGTAGAGAAGTTGGGTGTTCGGTATCACACGGGCTGTGAGTATGCGACACCACAATAATTTGCCTTAAGTGCAAGTGGGAGATTGTTGGCTATAGTGCCATTAAGTCAATTATTGAATCGCAGGCACACGATTGTGATGATTGAAGGAGGACCTATACCGGTAGAACAGTCTTACTCGACATGATAGTATGCTATCTGGTTTGTCGTTACCATCATGTACATCATTAGATGGAGTCACAGATCACTATTACATGTTGATAGAGCTCATAGGGTTCTTTCTTGACTGCCAGCATTATGATGGCGATCATATACGTAGGAGCTGGGTGGTCTATAAGCACATCCTTAAATATCTCTGGTCGTGGGAGTTTCAAGACTGGGCATCGATACTCTAGAGTAGATTAGTGTATACTGATCGAGACCCCGACGAGGGGAGGTGGCCAGGTCTTACAAGCCATTAGTGTTATTTTGTTCACCTAATATAGTATACAGGTGCTTATTGGCTTATGAGTACACTGGACGGACTCGCTGGGAACCTGCTAGATGGTATTATATCTATTGTCAGATTGTAGTTCCCAGGTGACATGAGTACAGCTTAGTCTGTCGACCTGAGATCGTCATTTATCTCGTGTGAGTTCCCACTGTACTTTGATTACTACCCTACCACGGCTCAAAGGAGTCGTGTAAACAGCTTTTAGTTGGGTACAGTCCCGAGCCACATGGAGGCAGTGAATGGATCGTCAGGGATTCGTCTCTCCTGGTATTGGGGTTTAATGTCGTGCAGTGCTCGGGTGGCCATCACCAGAAATCCTTGGCCAAGGTAGTCGAGAATTACGGATCTAGGATCAGTAGTTTCTCAGGTGGTGATAGGCTTCATACCAACATGAATTATCGCGTTATTAGGGGTTTGACTTTATCCACCCCCCTAGACTCGATATGCGATACTCTTAGACGAACAGACCGGACTGTACGTAGATTGTCACTATCAGGCTCAGTAGGGGTACGGATGAGTTTGCTCATCGGCTTTACTTTCGCTCAATACCTGGGTAGCCGTTACGTACAGTTAGTGCCGCTGACGTGCTTGTGGTTAAACCCACTGCCAGCGTATTGACGAGTTTTTAAAGTCCCACACAGAGGGTTTTCACGGTTCATGCGATATGGTGTAGATGACGTATGTTGGTACATACAGGTGTCCGATTAAATATGTGTACAGGCTTCACAGACTTTAATCGGACGGTTGATAATACTAGCGGCTTAGGATTAAGCCGGATTATTAAATCGGGTTTTGATTTAATAATTTATATATGTATTCTAGTATTATTGTTCACTATTCTTTTTCTCTCTTGGCTATTCATATTTTTGTACGAATACGCGTATATGTATTTCGATACGTGTACCGGGAAGTATTACATATTTATACGGAATAATTTCTAGAAGATGGCCACCTCATTATTGATTTTCTTTTTAGAAAATCATTTTGGAAATGAGGTGGAGGGGTGAGTTAGCATGAGCATGGGTCATGGCATATAGAGAGGTATGACATGGATTTGTTTAATGGAAATTGAGGAGATATTTTTCCATGGTTGAATTATTGTGGCCATTATTCTTTACATGCCATGACATCTATTATTGACTTGATTTTTATTCTTCACTTGGTTTTCTTCACTTGCTCTTTCTCACTTGGAGAAAACACTTAGCCATTTTCTATGGTTGCTCATGCCATTGCTTTCCTCACCTCCTTCTTCATCTTCTTGAGTTGCTCTTTTGAGCTTAAGACATGGAAGAAAAATTATAGTAAGACAATCCTACATCTCCACTCTCCATTGCTAGCAACCTTGGAGCGTCGGTTGTCTCGCTAGGCGAGGCGGGAGCTTGCACAGTTTCCCTCGGGTAGATCATCATCGATGGAGGAAGACCGGCAACCAAATTCAATCCGCAACACCTGGAAATGGTAGAAGACCGAAGGATATGATCTGTTTTGTATAACCATCTAACTCCTAGTTTACATATTGCCAGTATAGGGTTTAGGGAAGATCCGGGCATCGGGTTGTGGTAGCGTCAGTTTTTGTAAATTTTTGTTCCGCATTAGGCCACAGTTTGATGGCCGGGGCGCTGCCGTAACCCAACATAGAGTCCCACATAGAGGTTTCCTAGATCAAGCGAAACGAATTAGGACACGTATGTAGATATGTGCGGGAACTTGATTAAATACGAGTATATGATATCTTATTCTAATCTAGCAATATTTGATATCAGCTGGATTATATATGATATAACCGGATTATTGAATCAATTGTTGATTCAATGATTTGATTTATATATATGATTATATATTTGATATTAGCCGGATTATATATGATATAACCGGATTATTGAATCAAGTGTTGATTTAATAATTTGATATATATATATATATATATATATATTAACTAATATTAAATATTAGCCGGTTATATGTGATATAACTGGATTATTGAATCAAGTGTTGATTTAATAATTTGATATATATATCTATCTATCTATATATTTGATATTAGCCGGGTTATTTATGATATAATCGGATTATTTAATCAATAGTTTATTTAATAATTTAATATATATATATATATATATATTATATATATATATAAACTAATATTAAGCCCACTTAAGATTTTCTTCTCTTTACATATATATATATATTGTATTATGGTTGATGATACAAGGAACATAGATGTATAAGAATCACACAAGATTTGAATATGAGAGGATAATGATTTATATTTTAAAGAATAAAATAAAGAAAAGAAGAATGAGTCATGGCTTTGGATGCTTGGAGAAGTATTGAGGAGTCATGGCTTTGGATGCTTGGAGAAGTATTGAGTCTTGTTTTATTCTTAGATATTTTATCACTATCATTCTTATCTCATTCTTATCCTCATGTTCACAACACATCCATCTTCATCTTCATCTTCATCTCCTCGCCGGTTTTCTAGGGTTAAGAAAAAGAAAAGAAAAGAAATATTTTCTAGTGAGCAAAATTATCTATTTTATCTACCTACACTTCTCTAGCCTATTAGAATAGGTTGTTATCTTCATTAATACCTTGATCAGTGAAATGTGAGTTTGAGTGTGAATTTCCTCAAGGTGGATCATCTTTGACAATAAAGACTACAAGCAAGCTCGTTCCATTCTTCAAGTGGAGTCAAAGAAGAGTTCTAGGGACTAATACTTAGAGCTTTAGAAGTGAAGGACCAGACTACAAAGATTGCAGACTCTCTTCGCTTAATTTAGAATATAGTTTGCTAACTATAAAACCTTAATTCTCTAGTTCGATTCTTATTTAGTATACTTAAATCTTTAATTTTTTAAAATTGCATGCTTGATACTCATTGAAACCTAGTAGAGGTGTTAAGAAATACTTTCATGCTATCAGAGTCAAGCTAGAGGCTTAGGAATGCATTAGACGACGTTAAAGTGTTCGATCGACGTTTTAAACTCCGATATTTACTAGCTTCTGTCCATTTTTTCAAACTTCATTATTTTCACAATTAAAAATTCTCAGAAAATCGTGCAGGGTATTTTAAGGAGGCTCAAGAAACACAAGACATTATTTCCACTAAGTGGCCACGAAACCACCGCCTAGAGCATGCTTTAACCGTGGTTCCGCAGTTGACTTGTGGAGATAGAAATCCAAATTTCTTATTCTGCTTCATTTTGAAATTTTGAATTTTCTGGATAATTTTAATAAGCCTCAAGTGGTTGAGGTCTCAGTGAATAGTTGTTGTTTGAAATATCGATCGAAATGTTTAACATCGACTATATTGCTTTGGATATGTGATACGATTTTTGGAATCCACATTGATTAGTTTTGCGAAAACTAGTTATCGATTTGTAAATCTCGCGTTTTAGTCTCAAATGATAGATTACCACGGAGTTTAGATTTGGATCGAAACTCCGTCATAATCGCGTATCGTACGCGAATACTCGCCGGGAGACACTAGTAGACATCCACGCTCCTTTGCCCCGACCAGGTGACTATAGGAGGACTCTATGGCCAAGATCATTCACTCGGGTGCTCGCGGCCATGGTGTTCCGCCCAAATGCACTTCGTTGACGGCCTCGGGGGGTGCGGCCATCTACTAAAATTCCCGAAAAGCCTTCAAATCATCAATCAAGAATCTTGTTGAATTGCCCGACTAAATTTTTGAAAAGTGTTTTTAATTCGAGACTTAAATATAAGGTTTATAGGGTTACGCATGAAATTTAGAATAAATGATAATCCGAGTGTTTACTGCTTAAAGACTGGACCGAGACGTTGGGACGTCTGGCGTGAATTTGGGGGCAGATGCTATTTAGAAATATCCACCCACCTCTCCAAAGATACCAATGTTTACCGCCGAAAGCCGGAAAGACAAACGTCTTGCCTGAATTTGGGGGAAGATACTATTTGGTTATATCCGTCCACCTCTTCGATGATGCCAAGTTGATTTATGGCACCATGTATCATAGGTTTAGCCGGATGCAACCGATGTAGCAGACTTCGTCAGATTCCCCCTCATTGTGAGGGGTTTTTGATTATGTGGACGCTCTTCCCTGCAGGCGCAACCCCCTGCAGTTAATTATGCTACCGCATCGCGGTAACCACTTTCTCTTTCTCCATATGGTCACTTCGTGTCGTGTGTGTTTGTTTTGTTTTTGGTTGCCCGTGGATTGTATACGGAGACTAATTTATGTTGTCGCCCGTAGGGCGTGGATTAGTCCAAATCCGTATTTTCTTAGATTTGGTTTTGGGTTGGGTTTAAGGATCGTTAATCTCATTTGAGACTAAGATCAATTTAAACGTTTGTTAAGGATACGTTAGTCTAATTTTAGACTAAGATCTACTTAACAGGAACATTTAGATCCAACAAAAGAGCATTTGGGCTCTATTGCTTTAGTTTAGGGACATTGCGGTCCATTGGGTTTAAGGACGTCATAGTCCGTGACAGTTTGAAGACGTCATAGTCTGTGTAGTTTTGGTTTAACCATTTGGGGATGTACCAAGAGTTATTGGTTATTGGGACCCTCCATCTCTCTGAAAACATTGAAGAATTACAACGACATATATCAGAGGTATGAAGAGATGTACCCTTGAACCAATGTTGGTTGGGAGATCTGTAGTCAAGTTTGGGACTAAGATCAGTTAACTAGATTTATAAGCATATGGGTTCAATTAGTCTGAATCAGGGGGGCCTGTGGCCAACTTGGGCTCAACCCACTTAGTCAAAATGTTGGACATTTAATTAGGCTCAGTCCTTTTTCATTTGACAATGCTGAGCATTGGTTTTGGGTTCTGACAACCTTTTTGTCTTTTATTGAGTGTTGAACACTCATTACGGCTCTGGGGTTTTATTAAAAGAACAGTTTATGTTCTTTCAGCGCATACGTGAGGAGCACGTGGTGCACTAGGCGCTGATCGTCAGACTTGGAGCGCTAAGGCGCTTCCTGTGAGATAGCGTTCACGTGAGGAGGATGTGGCACGCTTGGCGCTGAGCGCCAGCTAATGAGTGCAGAGCGCTTCTTGTGAGATAGCGCACACGTGAGGAGCATGTGGCGCGCTTGGCGCTGAGTGCCAGTTTATGAGTGCAGAGCGCTCCTTATGAGATAGCGCACACGTGAGGAGCACGTGGCGCGCTTGGCGCTGAGCCCCAACCTTGAAGCGCTGGGCGCTTCTTTAAGTTGGAGCGTTAGGGCTCTGCAGCGCTGTGCACCAGACTTGGAGCGCTGGGGCGCTTCTTTAAATTGGAGCGCTATGAGCGCTGCGGCGTTGTGCGCCAGTCTTGGAGCGCTAAGGCTCTTTTTAGGCAGCTTTGATCAGTTCTTCGTTCTGAGAATTAAACTCTCGTTTTTAAGAGACTTTGTCTTATGGATCTGAGAACTATGTTCTTCTCTTTTTTATGAGATACTATTATCTCTTTGTTTTTGTGAAAGACTTCGTCTTTATTTTATAGAGCTATGATCTGAAGAGAATTAAGTTTTTCTCCCTCCATTTTTATGATGAGATGCTCCAACATCTTTTTGTGAAAGACATCTGTCTTATAGATCTATGATCTTAGAAAGAGAACTAAGTTCTTCCTTTTGATGAGATGCTTTTATCTCTCTGTTTTATTTATCTAGAAGAAATTCTTCATCCGAGAGCCTGCTCTTCTCTTTGAAATTTCTCCAAACTTGTAGGGTTTTTTTCTGTGCAAGACTTGAAGTCTTGGGTCCTTTATATAGGGGAGGCTGATTTGTTGAATCAGTTGGAGAGATCGTTTCTCTATTGATTTAGGAATGTTTCCCATCGTTGGATCTTTGATCCAAGGGCTTCTGTTTTACAGAAGGCAATCTTCTTGTTTTTAACAAGATTGGGAAAATCTTTTCTCATAGAGAACTTATTCTGTATCTTGGTGATTTTTAATCACCATTGGATCTTTGATTCAACGGTGCTCTAATTTTCAGAGGTAATTTGATGATTTTTAGTCATCTTTGTTAGATCTTTGATCCAAGGGTGAAGAACATTTAGTTCCAGCGCTAGCGCTCTCGTTCTTTGCACGTGAGCGCTGCATCAGAGTCTTTGACTCTTGGTGTTAGCGTACTTAGCGCAAGCGCTCTCGTGCTTTGCACGTGAGCACTACATCAGAGTCTTTGACTCTTAGCGCTGGCGCATTTAGCGCGAGCGCTTTTATGAAGCGCTGCTTTATTTTAAATTTCAAAATTTGAAAAGAGCTTTGCTCTGATTGAGGAAAACAACCAAGTTGATTTATGGCACCGTATATCGGAGATTTGGATAGATGTGAACGTTGTAGCAGATTTTATCAGATTCCCCCTCATTTTGAGGGTTTTTTTATTGTGGGAATGCTCTTCCTTGCAGACGCAAGCCCCTGCAGTTAATTTCGTTATCGCGTTGCGATAACCATTTTCTCCTGTTCTAGTAGTTCACTTCGTATCGTGTTATATTTGTTTATTTTGATTGCCCGAGGATCGTATACGGAGACTAATTTATGTCATCGCCCGTAGGGCGTGGATTAGTCCAAATCCGTATATTCTAGATCTGGGTTTTTAACTTAGGTTGTATGTTCTCTCAGTTCAAAAATGTTTTGCTTTATTTAAGGACCGTTAATCTAGTTTGAGATTAAGATCAACTTAAATATATGAGCATTTATGCTCAATTTATTTTTAACTAAGGATACGTTAATCCTATTTAAGACTAAGATCAACTTAGCAATATTTTAAGGATCATTATTTTATTATGACATAACAACAGAGCATTTGGGCTCAGCTGAAAGAAAACTTAAGAGACTTAGCCAATTTGGACTTGGTCTGCTCAGTCTTTTTTTGTTCAAAAGTTCTAACCACTTATTTGGGCTCTGTTCGTTCAACCCCCACTTTTTTTATACAAAATTGCTAAGCACTTGTTTGAAGCTCTGGCGCTCACATGAGTATCCAGTTATGGGCGCTACCCAATCAGTGCTAAGCACTCAGTCATTTTGACTAAATATATATAGTGCTAAGCACTTTTTATATGGTGTCCACGTGAGAAGCACGTGCGGCGCTATCTTATTTATTTTGTTGAGCATCCACGTGTATTTCACGTGAGGCGCTGCCCAATCAGTGCTAAGTACTCAACTGTTTTGGCTGCGTATGAAGTGCTAAGTACTTTACTCAGCGCTCACGTGTGTTTCACGTGAGGCGCTGGACTTCTGTTTTAGGTGCCCATGTGTTTTTCATGTGAGGCGCCAATTCCTTTGTTTTGGGAATCTTTAGGGCGCTCGCATGTTTTTTGCATGAGGCGCTGATTCCTTTTCTTTTTAGAGATTGAATTTCTGTTAATGGCATTTTGACCATTATTGATCACCATGATCTTTGTTTTGAAGATCCGGGATCAGGTTTTCTTTAAGAACTAAGTTCTTATGTTTTTTTATAAGAACTAAGTTTCTTTTATGGTTAAACCCTATTTTCAGAGGAATTAAATTCCTATAGGATATGTTCTTTTTCTTTTCTTCTTTCTTTTTAACTTAGTTCTTTTATGAATCTTTGATTCTCAAGAACAAGATCTTCCCGATGAGAATTAAATTCTCAACTTGTGGGAGACTTGTCTTGTGGATCTCAGATCCTGAGAAAAAACTACGTTCTTGAGAAGTGTTAAACCCTTAGATATGCTATGATAACTAAAGGAGATGTTTTGATCTCGGTAGTTTCTTTACCTAGGATTTGAGAGGAGGAAGGTCTTCTTCTTTATTGAGAATTAAATTCTTTGTTGTTTTGAAAGCTTTCTGTACTTTTACAGGAGCTTATAGGGTTCCCTCTATATCTCTGTGTCTTTTTTTTTTTTTTTTTTTTCTTTAGAAACTTATGGGGTCAATCCTCTATATGAGACTTGAA
This sequence comes from Agapanthus africanus, assembly GCA_030015575.1. Lineage (NCBI taxonomy): Eukaryota > Viridiplantae > Streptophyta > Magnoliopsida > Asparagales > Amaryllidaceae > Agapanthus > Agapanthus africanus. Next base: position 60,314,501 of record JASDDO010000024.1, read on the forward strand.
GTCTCGGGTCCTTTATATAATAGAGGCAAATTTGTTAATTAGTTTGAGAAGATCTCTCATTGAGAGATACCAATTGATTTAATAGGTCTCGGAATTTATTCGAGGGATTTTACCCACCGTTGGATCTTTGATCCAGTGATTTTTGTTTCACAGAATATGTTTTCTTGTTTTTAACAAGACTGGGGAAATATTTTCCCATATACAGAATTTTATTCTGTCAAACGGTGATTTTTAATCACCATTGGATCTTTAATCCAAGAGCTCAGAGAGCAATCTTTCTTTGTTTAGAAAGATTGGGTAAATATATTCCCAAAATAGAATTTAATTCTATCATTGGATCTTTGATCTAACCGAGAATGTTTTTCTCTCTTAGAAAGATTTGAGAGATATTTTTTCGTAATAGAATTTACTTCTATTATTTGATGATTTATCATCACCATTGGATTTTTGATCCAACGGCTCTGTTTAACAGAGAGTGTCCTAATTTTTAGGAAAATATCCTCCCTGTAGAATTTAATTCTATTTGATTTTAATTTGGGCGCCGGCGCTCACGTGTTGTGCACGTGAGCACAACTTAAGAATTTATTTCTTACATATGATAGGTGCTCCTGTGCTTTGCACATTGGCACCCATATGAGCTTCACGTGCGGCACCACTATAGGATTTAATCCTAAGGGTTTGGCGCTAGCGCCCTCGTGGGGAGCATGTGAGGCGCTGCCTCATTAAAATTTAACAGAGCTTGGCTCTTTTTGTTATGTTTAAATTTTAGGGGAACAAATGCCCCCCACAGTTGTTCTCACGTAGCTCACAAGTAAGTGTAACAGTGTCATTTTTACCACCGTTGGATCTTCTAGGGAGTTGAATCGTCTTCCCCACGTCCTATAAATAGGGCCTTTGAACCTTGAAATGACTGCTGTCTCATCATCTTCTTCCTTGAATTTTTTCTTTCTTGAGAATTTAATTCTCATTTCAAAGCTTAGATCTCTGCCCACAGAACACTTTCTGATCAGAGTTAAACTCTGCCAAAAATTTTGGTAAGGATTATGAACAGAGCTTAGCTCTTAAAAGACTTTTTGTTTTGTTTTGCATTTTTAATCCATTAACAGAGGCTCTTTTCTTGAACTGACCTCTTAGAGATCTTAAAAAACTTCTTTTTTAGTAGACTGTGGGTCTTGAATCAATGGGCATCCTTGAGAATCGCTAGTTCTCTTCTTAGGGTTTTACCCTATCATCGATTCTGATATTTGAGAGTCTTTGGAATTTAATTCCATTATGTTTCCCATCTGTTTCCCATCATGGGGATTTCTGGGATTTAATCCCATTATTGGAGGAATTTAATTCCATCTTGTCTTGCACAGCTTAGCTCTGAAATTTTTGGAACTTTTGGGAATTTTATTCCCCTTCATGTTCTTGAGTATTTTCCTTTTAAGGGTTTTAATACCCTCTTTATAGATTTAAATCTGTTGTTATTTTTAATAGAACCCGCTTTTCAAGAACATTGGGAGTTTTTTAACTCAACTATTTAATACGACTATTCATTTAATGAGAATTCTTTTGGATTCTCACAATGGGCGCATGTCTCATCATTGATGAGCCATCACCTTGATTTTGTAGGGCCCAATGTTTTTCTTTAGACTGTAGTGATTTTAGTATTTTAATTGCCAACCCTCTACTGGTTTTTTAGGAACTATGGCTGGTCGTCTGTATGATCTTGAAGAAATTATCTCTTATAAGGAGATTCACATCCAAGACTGCTGTCAAGGCCGGGAGTTTAGTAAAGCCTAATGCGACTCGGCGATGCGTCGCTTCGATGATTACAATGGTCAATTTCTTCCCCGCCATTCTTCCATTTTGAAGACCGTCGTTGGGTCGATCTGGGAAGCCATACCTGGGCGTCTTGAGGTTATGCCGCTTCAAGCGCTCGATGATTCTGAGAATAACGTACATTCAGTGTACTTGATGGGGTTGATCTTAAAGAAACGGAAAGATAATCTCGTCACAATCTTGCACCGCGTTTTTCAATAGAAAGGAATAGTATCAGTATATCAGAGGGTGGAGGACATCAGTGGTGACCCTGACGCTTACATCCGAGAAAAGATGCATAAAAAGATGGTTAATGAGGCTGAACATGCATTGCTCAAGCTTGCTTTTTAGTTTGAAAATTAATGTCCAGAATTCAATGTCTTGCCATTGTAAACATTTTGATGATATTTGTTTCTTTCTCTCTCTTTTTTATCATCCTCATTACTGATATATAAATTTCTTTTGAAGTATGAATGATAAAAAAAACCCTTTTTACGCCAACGCTCACATATGTTTTACGTGAGGTGTTATTATATATATATATAACTAGCGACGGCGCTCACGTGTCAAGCACGTGAGGCGCTGCTATGGGACTTAACCCTAAAAAAATAGTGCCGTCGCTCATGTGTCATGCATGTGAGGCGCTGCTGTGGGATACGAAGGAATCGTTTCACCTTCTTGCTATGCTTTTTATGAGTCAACTTTTTCTTTTCCCATGCACTTTTTGTCAGGACTTGGAAATAGTTCCACCATGCACAACATTTTCTGTGCCTAAACTTAAATGCTTTTCTTTATAATCTGAAACAATGTTCTCCTTTTCCTTCATAAGGAGAGAACCATTTTTAACAGACCAAGAGTCATGGCTTGCAATCGTCCACGTACTCGTCAGCAACTATGGGAGGTGCCTATCGAGGGATTTGCTACACGCTTGGTGAATCCCATTCTCACGGATGACCAATGTGACATAGTGATGTACGAGCTCCTGACCCGTAGAGGGTGTCCTCTTCCCATCGGTTCCATTTGGCTCGGATGATCTTCATGTCCGTGCTTGCTGACTTTCCCCCTCATCCAGTGGAGATGACTCAAGCGATGCTCGACGCAACGGAGGACAAGATCGAGTACTTTCATAAAGCAGATTTGATTACCCAGCCTTTGAGGGATTGCTCTATCCAGTTGCTAAGCCTGATACGGGCTCAGTAGGCTATCATGTCTACCTTCGCTGATGGGCACGGCGCTGACCGATAGGGAGCAAATCCTCGCGAAGATCGCCGCTTTGACATGGTGGAGAAGGCTCAGAGGGCTTTAGAAAACTTTATTCATAGTTTTGTAAATCCTTGTACTTTTGATCCCGTGTTTGGTGATCTTTTTCCAGTGGAGTAATGTGTTTATTTAAATATGTTTCTTTATCGTTGACCGCTGAATGTTTCACCCCCAGCACATATCCATGTGGGCATTTTGCCTCTGCACATATACTTTGCACTTTACCCTTAGGAGTTTCTGCTGCGTACGAATGCCAATGATGCGCGCATATGTGGCGCACACACGCACACATAAATATGCATCTAGATATAGGTGAACACTAGACTGATGTGAACAAATTCTTCCCCTACTACCTTGCTCATGGAGGTATACCTATGAGTGAAGTAGGGTAGAGTAATGCATAGCATATGGCTAGTTTCGGGTTGGCGTATCGTATATAAATTTTAAAATTCCAACCTTTCTATTTCTCGATGTTTTGATCTGGCACAAAGTAGTTTATGCACTCATTTCGGAGTTTGTAGTTTATTCACTCGTTTCGGAGTCTCTAGTATATGTACTCGTTTCAGAGTTTTTAGTTTATTCACTCATTTTGGAGTCTCTAGTTTATGTACTCATTTCGGAGTTTGTAGTTTATTCACTCGTTTTGGAGTCTCTAGTTTATGTACTCATTTCGGAGTGTTTTTAGTTTACCTTCTAAGGGTTTACAGGCAAACTTGTCCTAACATTGTATGTAGATAACCCCCATTCTTTACGACATGCGTCCGTTAGGTTTGTGATACTAGGTTTTTATTCCGTGGTACCGTCGCGTTGGCTGATGTATTCCCCGATATGCAGTTTTTAAGCCGCTGTTCGAGTAGCCTCGCGACTGTCGTGTCTCTGACCCCTTCAGAGGCTGGACAAGACTTCTTCAAGTAATCTCCTTAGGTCATATTACCGTCGGAAGAGAAAGCATTAGGAATTTGCCATGATGCTCTTTACTTTTGTTAGGCTCAATTTGGATCCCCAATGAGTCATAACCGCACCTTTCTGGGGTGGGATGATCTCCAATGATCTTTTAGGCTTTATATGAGTTTCCGTCAAAACCCGAAGCTAGGAATATGCCGTCACTTCATTTTTTTCTTTTGCTTTGACAATGACGCGCCAATTCTTTGCGAAGGAGGGTAGGCATCTATAGGATCTCTATGCTGTATGTATTGCAATTGAAGTCTGGAGCTAGGAATATGTCATTGCTCCAATTTCATTTGATAGCTGCGTCCGCATCCTGCCAAAATGAGGGGGGAACGCCAGGATAGTCCCTAGGTTGTATATGTACCATCGAGACTTGGAGCTAGGATTTTGCCGTTACTCCATTTTTGCTTTGACCCTTGGGTCATTTGTTGACGTTGAATCTACATCCTGCTGGAATGAGAAGAACGTCGGGGTGATATTTAGGCTTTAGATGCTGCCATTAAGACCTGAAACTAGGATTTTTCCGTCACTTCAATTTTTATTTGATTGTTGTGTCTGCCCCTGCTGGAATGAGGGGGGACACAAGGATAGTCTCTTGGTTGCATATGTATCTTCTAGACTTAGAGCTAGGATTTTGCCATGGCTCTAGTTTTGCTTTAATCCTTAGGTCTTTTGTTGATATTGCATCCGCATCCTGCTAGCATGAGAAGGAACGCCTAGATAGTCTCCAGGTTGTATATGAACCATCATGATTTGGAGTTAGGATTTTGCCATTACTCCATTTTTGTTTCGACCCTTGGGACTTTCTTAATGCTGCGTCTGTATCCTGTTGGCATAAGAAGTACGTTGAATTGGAGTTAGGATTTTGCCACCACTCCTTTTAATTTGGCTCCTTGGAGCCTTTGTTCACGTCGTGTATGCACCGAGAAGGAACGTTGGGATGGTCTTTAAGCTGTAGATGTCGCCATCAAGACCTGAAATTAGGATTTTGTCGTCAATTCATTTTTATTTGATTGTTGTGTCCCCACCCTGCTGAAATGAGGGAGGAACACAGGGATGTTCTCTGGGTGGTATATGTACCGTCGAGACTCGGAGCACCTTTTGACGAAGCGTAGTGGGAAAATATGGTTCCGTTTTCCTTAATTTGTGCCTATGGATCGCATACAAGATTCTATATGGACATACTTGCAGGACAGAAAAATTTCATTTTTATTTTTTTTATTTCTTTCCGCGATGCTCTATCTTTTCAGCTTTTATGTCGCGAATTGCGCGATTGCCCAATCATTTCGGATTTTTTACTCGCTGCGTTTTATTGCGAGTTGCCTTATCATTTTGGCTTTTTTTTAGTTGGGGATTTGAAGTTTGATACCAATCATGGCATCAGTATCGCTGCCACTGGAATATTGCCAGGAGCGAATCATCATTTGCCATGAGAAAACTTGAATTTTGATACCTATTTAGGCATCAGCATCGCTACCACTGGAATATTGCCAAGAGCGAATCATCATTTGCCTTTATGATCCTTCCGACTAGGGTTTTTTTTGACTTTATGAGCCTTAAGGGTCTCATAAAGGTATTTCTCCCTACGAGTCGAGAGGATCTCATAGGTGTATTTTCTCTTTAGGAGTTGTGAGTATTCCTAAGTGTGTTTTCTCTTGTTAGTCATAAGGATCTTACAGGAGTATTGTCTCCTTGTAAGTCGAGGGGACTTACAAGTGTCGCTCACCATATGGGGACATTTCTCGCTATTGGTGGAACTTCGTGGAGAATATTTATTTATGCCCGTGGATTATATATAAAGGTCAATATTGGACTGCCTGTAGGGCACTTGGGGGATATGACGGTTTAAGAACAGGTTTAGATCCATATACCCTAGACTTTTGAATTCTATGAGCCGTGAGGGTCTCATAGGGGGAATTCTCCTTACAATTCATGAGGATCTTGCAAGTGTAATTTCTTCTCAGGAATCGAGGGGACTCCTAAGTGTGTTGTTCCTTTGTGAGTCGTAAGGATATTACCCAGGTTTTTTTAACGAGTTCGCGCCCTCTCGGGTTTTCACTAACTTGTTGGCATTCCTGCTGTTTTTACTCACGGAACCCTTTCGGGTTTTTATCCGTGCTCATTTCGCTTGTGGACATACCCAATTTTTTTAACGGCCTGTAAGGTAACACACCATTAACTGTACGTCTCGATCTCCTTCAAAGAACTATCATATGGAACCTGGGAGAGTTATAAATCGTTTATGCCCATGGATTGTATACGGTAATCGATATGGGGATTAACCGTAGGGCTAAATGTGTGAGTTCAAGGACGCGACGGTCCTTTATTGCTATATTTTGGGGCAAAATGCTAGTTTAAGGACGTTCTGGTCCAACATTCCCTTTTTGGGGACGAATGTTAGTTTAAGGACGTTTCAGTCCATTGTTAGCTTAGGGACGTTTCGGTTTATTATTAGTTTAGGGACGTCTCGGTCCATTATTACCATTTTTGAGGTGAGTATTAGTTTTAAGAACATTTCGGTCCAGCATTCCTATTTGTAGGACGGATATTAGTTTAGGCACATCTCGGTCCATTATTAGTTTAGGGACATCTCGGTCAAAGATTAGTTCAGGGACGTCTCGGCCCATTATTAGTTTAAGGACGTTTCGGTCCAAGATTAGTTTAGGGAGTCTCGGTCCAAGATTAGTTTAAGGACGTCTCGGTCCAATGTCACCGTTTTTGAGGCGACGGAGGTTTTTGCATACTACTCTCAGAGTTCTGACTCAGGAAGATAGAGAGCAGACACAAGCGTCGTCATCTATCATTGACCTATGTCGTGACTCGTCAAGCGAAGTATTTTTTGAGGAATTGGCCGTTTATTGGGCGGAAGGGTCTTTTGCCATGCATATCCATGAGCAGGTAGACTCCACCTTGGTAGACTTTTTCTATGATGTACGGGCCTTCATAGTTCGGCTTGAACTTCCCCCGTTTTGCACGATTGGGGATCATTGGTCTTTTGATGACTAGTACGAGTTCGCCTTGGCTGAATGTTCTCGGCCAGGTCAGTTTTTTGTATGACCGCGTCATCCATGCCTTATAAGCCTCCGGATTTTGCTGTGCTATAAGGCGAGTTTCGTCGAGAGCGTCGAGCTCCTCAAGCCTAAGATAAGCATTTTCTTCAAATGTCAGCTCATATCGAACCGCTACTCGTAGAGAGGGGAGTTCTATCTCCAGTAGGAGCACTACTTCTGTGCCGAACACCAATGCGTATGGTGTTGTATTCGTGGCCGTCTTGAACGTTGTTTGGTACGCCCAGAGATCTTCATGCAGCCTCTCGTGCCAGTCTTTTTTGTTTCTGGACACCGTCTTTTTTATAATCTTTATCAAGGTCTTGTTGAAAGTTTCAGCGAGACCGTTAGCCCGAGGATTATAGACTGAAAAGTATCTTCAATCTATTTTATGCTGTTGTGCGAAGCATCTTATTTTATGACTCCTATAAACTGGCCCATTATCTGAGATTATCCGTTGCGGAGTGCCGAACCGATAGATGACATAGGTTCTGAAGAAGTGGAGGATATTTTCCGTCTTCACCTCTCTTAATGTTACTGCTTTTGCCCATTTAGAGAAATTGTCAGTTGTTGCTAATATGAACCGATATCCTCTGGATGATGTCGGTTCGATAGGGCCAATTATATCGGTTCCCCACATTTCGAACGGCCAGCTAGCCACTGTTGGGTATAGCGGATTTGGATGTAGATAGGTGAAGTCCCCATGAATTTTACACGAGTGACACTACTTCGCATATTCGAGGTATTCCTGGATCATTATAGGCCAATAGTAACCCATTCTTTTTATCTTCAGTTTCATCTTTGGCCCAGCTTGATGAGAACCGTAGAGTCCGTCGTGAATTTCTTGAATGACTTTCTTTGCTTCCTCTGGCCCCAGGCATCTCAACCATAAACAATCAAACGATCTCTTATATAGAGTATCATTGACGAAGGCGAAAGACAAAGTTCGTTTCATGAGTTGATGTCTAGAAGACGCATTTTCAGGTGTTCATTGGGATTTGAAGTAGTCTATGAAGACATCCCTCCAATCGATGACCTTTTCTTCATCCTCTATTTGAAGGGCTACTTGTTCGGTCATTTTTTCTTCTTTCGGATGGCTCTATTAAGTCTTCCGAAGACGTGTCTGTTGGTGTGAGAACCCTGCGGCTTTGCACAATGATCTTTACATCAACGAGGTCTTCATCGGCCAGTTCCTTAACCAATTTGGCCAATACATCCACCTTGCTGTTTTCCGCTCGTGGTATATTTTCCAGGGTATAGGAGGGGATTTATTTCAGCGGTTGTTGCATTCTTTCGCCATACTTTATCAGCTCTGGCTTTCATATCTGATAGTCGCCATTTACTTGGCTAACGATCAGCTGGGAGTCTCCGTATATGAGGAGATCTTTGATTCCCATGTCGATAGCGATCTTAAGACTCACTATCAAAGTTTCGTATCCAGCTTCATTATTAGTCCTTGGCTCTGTTAAGAAGAGGGCATAACGTAATATCCCTCCTTACGGAGTCACGAAGATAAGGCCCACCCTGGCTTTGATTATGGGGGTGTTTTGCTTTCGCCGCTTCACGGAAGATGCTCCATCGAAGTAGAATTCCCATTGGGAATTATGTCATGCCCCACTTCCCGGTGTACAGGGGCAGAGACGCGACGGACACACGACGTATTTACTCAGAAATAAATACGTTAAGCGTAAATAAGCAATATATGAAATGCACAAAAAATGACAAGAGATATAATGTAAACAACAATTTTTATTAACATTCATCTTTAAATACATTACTTTTAAAAGGAAAGTACAATGATATAAAGCAATACCTAAACAGTGGCATATGAAATGAAAAGTAAGTACAAGGAAAAGGTAGAAGTCCGGCTGCTCTGTGAACTAGTCCACGTCCTCCTGGCTAGGCTCGATCTTGAGAGAGTCCAGTCCTCCTGACGAACAATCCAAAGAAAGAAAAGATAGGATATTGTCAGCGAACTAGCGCTTGGTAAGTCCCAAAAGAAAGACAGTAATATATCAAGTATAGAGAATTGAACTATTAAGATATACATGTATAAGATTGATATTCTAACGTAGTTGTTTGTAACTTGGTACAGAAGGTATCAGTGTATATGAGTGAAGTCCATCTTACCCCATGGACTATGATAACATTTAGTACAAAACCTCATCAAAATCCACAGGACAACGGCATGAGAGTTCATGTAGATGTCTTTTAATGATCATCTCGAGCCACTTTTAATACATTTCGCACCAATCTGCCCCTTTAACCCCTTGTAATATTTTATATAGATTATAATTATTAGATTTGCTGAGACCATAGATACAAGTTGTTCATGTAATCAGGTTCAGAATGTAAACAAGTAGTCATGTAATCAAATCAAGTTATAGCCATGGTTCGGTCAAATCAAGTCATATTTGCATGTTGATATTGTTCTGGTATTCAGGTTCAGGTTCAAGTTCAAGTATATATGTTAGAGTCTGGATTCATGTTTGAATTGGATTCTGGTTTGAGTTTGGATTCAAGCTTGATTTAGACTCAGACTTAAGTCAGACACTTAGAACTGATTTGAATCCTGAATTAAGTTCGGGAGTTATCGGTAACTGCTGCACATGGACGGCAGGATTTATGTCTTTTTCCAAGATAATTAACATTGATAACACCGTTGAGTTTTTCTACCTTAAATAGGCAAGCACTCACTTTCTCCGGCTCCCTGGGGCTCAAGAGAATTGATCCCGCTTAAACCTATATTTACTAAAGTCCTTAAACGTAATTTTATCTAACTCGAGGGAGTTTTATGTAAAATATTTTTAAGATATAGTTCAAAATAATCTCCAGAAATTATTTAGATTATTTAGGGTTCCATGGATGTGTATTTTAAGAATTGAGGTATTTTAGTGATAATAGCTTAACTTGAATAGTTCATGGTATTTTACTGTAATCTTGTCTTGTATTGATATCTTGATGGTATTTTGATGAAACTTGTAATTTTTTTATTTGAAAAAAAAAATAAATTTATTATATTTTGAAAATATATGGATTTTTAATATTTATATAATTATTTAAAAATTTAATTTTGATTATTAAGTAGAAAGTTTCGTTTTTCTTAAAAATCGTATTAAAAACCTTTCAAGACCGAATGCTCCGTAAGAAATTTTGCATCTCGCTCTACTAGTCCAAGGATGTGCGATAATCCGTACCATCCAATAGCGGGTCCCTTAGAAAGGGTTGTAGAGGCTTTTTTGCAAAGGATTTTGAAATACAATTCTAAAGAAAACCATTTTTTTATAGTAGATGATATTTTAATGAAACATATTGTATTGGCCACAAAAATAGATTCAAAGAGAATCATGCTATGGAATCGTGTGTGTTTGCGGGGGGTCGATCATTACCTCGTGAGGTTTTCTACAGGTATGTTTCAATAAAGGAAAATAAGATGACATATATAAAGTTCATGGTATTTAAACGAAAAACTCCATTTAAAGTTATTTTACATGAGAATTTAGATGAAATTTGATTCTAAATAACTATGAGTTAAAGTTACAAGTGATGTATACAAATTGGACTTAACGAAATATTAAAGATGGGTAGTTTTCTAGGTTTTAGTAGGTAGTAACTTCACTTCGACATATATTTTGAGAAGAGATATTCAAAGAAGAAGGTGAGGAATTGAGAGGGACTTACGAGTGAAATTGTTTAAGGAGAGGTAGAAGAAGAGTGGGTTGTCGTCGTGGTGTCGCGGGGTCACTGGAATAGCCTCAATTCCTCACCGTAAGTTGGTCGTTGACTAACTCCTCTTCTACTCCACTTGTACTTGAGAAAATTTGAAAGTTTTGGCTAGAATTTTCAGAATGAGGAAGGGTTAGGGTATGGGATGGTATTTATAGTGTGGAATTAAGGTTTTGGAATTAAAAGAGTAAATTAAAATGTATTAAAAAGATGATAAATTATGAATTGAAGAGTTTCTGTTTGATTGCAGGGAAATCAAACAGTGCAGGAGAGTTAGGGGTAGGCCAAGGGACTTGTGTGCAAAGCTCGGGAAACATTGCCTACGGGGGGACCGTTGGTACCGGTTTTTCAAGGCATTTGGCTGGTCGATTTGTATAGGGGAGCCGTCGGGTTTTGGACACGTGTACATCTATGTATTTAAACCAATTTCCATATGTTTATTTTTCTAGACTTTTCACTTTTATGTGCATTGCACGTGTAAACTTTTGGGCTTCCAAAAAGTTTAAAAGAAAAATCAGAAAAATATAATGTGTCTGATGGGGTTCGAACACAAGGGCTACGTTACAACAATGCAAGAGCTTTATCAGTGAGCTACAAGTTGTTTCTTTCTGTTCTTAAACAAAAATTAACTTTTAAATTGCATTCAGGCTTGTAAACTCTCTTCTGTACATTAAATTGAAATTTTTTCATACAGTTAATTCAGAGTCGTTACAAATTATCTTCTTCTTTGATTGCGTCGAACACATGTTCATCTGGAAACTTGCAATTTAAGGGGGAATCGTCTGGTATCGGATGCTCCGAGAGAAAGTCGGTAATGGCCTGCCTTTTCACGGCTTTGAGGAGACGATACGTTATCAAGAACTCCATTAGGAAGAGGGTCCATTTGGAAAGCCTTCCTGTTAGTATGGCTCTTGAAATTAGATATTTGAGAGTATCCACCTTTGATATAAGATGGTCCTTGTTCATACCATAATTTTGCATTATTTTATAATCCATTCTTATTCAGTTTACAAATAAACAGGTGCTTTTGACCCATATCTGCTACATAGTTGCAGGTTACAGGTTCTCGGAAAAAAAATAGTGAAAAAGAGAAAAGACGATACAAAAGTGAGACTACGACCAACAAATGGAAAAATCTTGATCAGCCTACAGTTCGAAGACTAAACGAAGATCAATAGATAGTACAAGATTTAAGACTTCGACACGACGCAAGCGGTAAAAGTCCACGACTTTATTCACTGTAGAAATCTGGAAGAAATATAGAAGACAAACCGAGAAATTAAGTAAAGAAAGAAGAAGACCAAAGCAGCAGAAATAACCCCAGAAGAAATGAGCACACAATCCCACTGTTTGGCCGCGGAACCGCGGCCAAACCATGCTTTTGGCCGTGGATCCGCGGCCGTGTGGGGCCCGTGTCGGTGTAAAATTCTATTGGCGCCGGCGGTGCGTTGACTAGTTCTTTTCTTAGGGGGTAAAATTGTAAAAGAAAGCGTGAGTCGACTGTAACCCTAGGGTTTCTATGAATCTATAAATAGAAACCCTAAAACCATTTTTCGGTTATGCCTCTTCTTGTGCCTCATTTTATATCTAAAATTCAGATCTGTAAATTTCTGTAACGAATGAAGAGTGCATCAAATTAGAGTAAGTTTTCAATTCTTGCCCTAGTTAATTTTATTATCTACCCTAGTATAATTTTCTATTCTTGCCCAGTTTAGATTTCATTAATTGCCCTAGTTAATTAGTATAGAAGATGTTTTTCAATTCCCTAATGAGTGAGTAGTCTCCTCGCTTGTTAGGGTTGGATTTGGGGAAGGCTTGAGAGATGAAGATCTTTCACCCCTTTCTTGCCCATCACACGTTTTCACAGGACTCCATGCATACATGCACACACCGCTCCCTACGGCACCCTATCCCACGAGGTAGCGGTGATACCGTAGTATAAACGACCGGTTGTGCGTGTCTTCCATGGAGGTTAGGATAAGGATTAAGAAAGGAAGGACAAGAACCTAGAGGAAGAAACACCGTTTCTTCCCGATGGTACTAATCCACTTAATTAATTATTAGCATAACACCTCATATATCTTAAAAGGGCATAGAAAGCGGTGAGGAATATTGACTTTCCAAACTTAACCTAAACCTAACCCTAGCAAGATTTAGATCAGTTTAGTTTTAGATTTAATCAATCCATTCACACCGTTTGGAATTAACTCGTTAGACCAAATTAGGAAATACACAACATCCCTGTGGACCGACCCGTACTTACCGGCTAGCTACCAAGCGACGCCGTTTTTTATTGCGGTTATAAATTATTCTTTAAGATCAAATCAAATGGCGCCATTGCCGGGGATGGCATAATATTTGCTTTTTGCAATTTCGGGTTAATATAAAATTAAAAAAATCATAAAAAACTGAAAAAAAATAAAAAATATAAAAATTTATCATCTTTTTATTGTTTGAAGGGTTTTTTGTGTGAATTTTTCAAGATCGACAAACAAGTTCGGATCTGGAAAAATCCAGAGATCAAAACAGAAAATGGCAGATCTGAACAACAGAGGATTACAACAACAGAGGAGTAGAATTTTTCTCGGGGCCTGAACTGCACACCCAACCGCGGAACTGCCGCAATAGAGCCCTTTTGACAGTGGAAACGCGGCTTCCTGCTGACGTCAGCACGTGGAAATCCCACTGTTTGTTTTTCTCTCTCTTCCTATGCAACCCCAAATATCTCCTCTGTAAATTTGCCTGCAGAATTCTTTGCGCTACAAAAAAAAATCTCTCCCCCTTCCAATAATTGATCTTGTGAAGGATTCTTTGCGCCATGCTAAAAATATAAAAATTTGATTGCAAGTGATTGTTACTGCTTTGGATAATTTTAATCGGACTTTAAGGGCTTGAAACCAATCCAGATTGGGTGGGGATTTCATCACCCTTCCCAGGACCCCAGAAATCACATAAGGCATATTGCATTGACCATCTTTTAATTAAAAAGTATTAGACTCAGCCCTAAGGACTTCGCGCTCAATAGGACAAAGGACTAGTTGTAGGCATCGACCGTTGATCCTAACTTGACTTTGTGGTGTCTAGGAAAGTGTGTCTAAGGCGAGTGGTTACTTAATTATGGCCACTACTTGTAGTGGAGGGCCTCCCACTCACCTGGCACTTACCTGACCGCAATTGGCGGTGAAGAGGCGGTTTGAGGTCCTATTTCTAGCTGACCTAGGTGATCCTAGATCTAAGCCTGATTGTGCATTTGTGGTTGATTGAACGCGTGTCTAAGCCTTTTATTGAAAATCTTTTTGCAAAAAGCTTCATAAAAAAACCAAAAAGATATAAAAAGGAATTTTTTTTTACAAAACTAAAGACTTGCAAAATTTTGTCGCCAAGAAATCTATTGCACCCCACTTACACCCACCTTCTTTTTCTTCTCTTTTTTACATCATGGGTACCCCACCTCACAAATCTCTTGCCGAACTTTGGTACCCTGAACCAAACCTTGCTTCATACGCGAATTGTTTCGGTTGAATTATGGACGACCCCTCCATACCCAAAATTTCTTTGAAAGATCTAATAGAAGCGTCTAGGAGAAACAGTTCGACTCCACAATCCACTTTGTATCAACCATTTCAACCATCACCACCTTCTTACGTTGATACTACTTTTTCGAGTCCTGTTGTAACTCCGAAACCCATGTCTATTGCGGAGCATATTGAACAATCCCGTAGCCGATCTTTCACTCCTCTCAACACATCCAGTTTTTAGGATCCACAAGTCCATTCACCTTTTTATCTAAATGTTGATCCTACTCCTGTCCAATCATCAAATTCCTACCAGTCCTACCCGACTTTCCCACCTTCCCTAGACATTGCTTCTACACAACCATTTGGGAGTTTCACATCTCCAAACAATTTGGAATCTTTTACTGAAACCCCTTTACAACCCATGTCTAGTTTGGAACAGTCGTTGGAAGCCTATATGGTAGCGACAAACCAAATGATGAGGAATGTGGATGCGTCCATTGCCGCCCTTATGCAACATAATGAACCGGTAGCTAGTTTCCAACTAGCTCCAAATCTTCCAATGTATGATGAGACGGTTGGACAGAGTGAGAATTTGAGAGGAGAGAGTGAGCTGTGCACCCTTCCAAATCAAACCTACCCATTACCAATTGAATTCCACAACTCCAGTTTTCAAACAAGTGTCCCAAATGATTCATCAGTTGAAAATAAAACATTTAATGAGTTGTGCGACTTTGTAGTGCTTGATTTGCCAGATTGTGAAGAGTCCCTTTCGAGTGAAACCACACCTAATCCTTTTGAACTTTACACCTCCACTTTAGAACCTGAATTGATAAATATCCATGCTTTTGATGAGGTGTCAAAAAAAATTGATTTTCACTTGATTGAGGATATTGACGCCGAGAATATTTTGGATGATGAACCCGTAGATTTGACTGAAATTTTATCTCCATTTTATCATCACGAGTTATTAAATGTTTTTCCTGAACTTCATATGCGTCTTGATTTTGATGATAATTGCATGGATGAGATAACTTTTGAGGAGAATTATGAGGATAGTATTGAGGATGAACCAGTTTTGTTTGATGTGTTGGATTTTCCAATTCATCCTCCTGAACCTTTAACTGTTATACTTCCTAAATCACCCCTCCTTTCCATCATTCCGACCACGCAAAAGATCACGCAGGAGGACTGTGAGTTTGAAAAATTTCCGTTCGATCACAGCAGTTTTGACGCCACTAGTGCGTTCCTCCTTGAATCTGACACTCTTCTCACAACTGATATCGATTACGAGTGTTTCACTTTTTCGGACGATTTTGAAGACTCACCCCCCGAGTTTGAATCCTTTGAATTTTCAGATGAGTTAGTTGAATCATCAGACTCGGTTGCTTACAGTCATTTCGAACCCTTGATGGAATCCTTCGAGTTCGAGGCAGATCACTTTGGTGAGAATAAGACTATCCCTAAATCTTTCCCCTTCATCCTTTCCATCGCTTCGACCACGCAAGAATCCGTTGCGTTTCCTCTTCCAATGGATGGTTTACCAAGTTCAACGTACCCATGGTTTTTTGCGAACCTTGAGGGATTTGACCCTATTTCCCGACGGGTTGATAGATCAGTACAATCGCTTTTTAACCCATCGGTCATCATAAATTGTGCTAATTTATTCACTCAATTTACACCCTCAAGTTCGTGCTATACTCCTTTCTCTCTTCCGCTATTCTCCTCCTCCACTGAGACTGTATACCACTTCTATCTCCACACGGTCTCGTGTGCTTCTCATTTCTTTTCTCTACACTCCATTCTTTCACCAACCCTACCATTATCAGGATAAAATTTTTGAATGGTTGGTGCTAACGTTTGGCCTGTGTAAGGCCTTATTTAGATTGGGGAGGATCTTGTTGTATATATGTATATATATTTTTTGTTTTCTTTTTCTGTTAACAATAAAAATATAAAAAGTAAAAAATAAATAAATAAAAGTAAATAAACAGGGGAGTGCCGACATTTTGACCCTCTTGGTATAGCATGACAGTGAGGACACTGTCAAGTTTAAGTTTAGGGGTGTGCTCGGTAAGCTTTCTTCCTTCGCATTCATGTGTATATTTTTGCATTTTCATATTTATTTTAAAATCCATAAAAATTGAAAAATTTCAAAAATTATAAAAATTAAAGTATTCAATTTTGGCCTTAATTGACTTGAGTTTGACATATAGGTTAACTAGCTAGGAACAACTAGATCTTAGACTTAGTAAATTAAAAACCCTAAAAATAACCTTTCTTAAAATTTAACGGTAGAAAGTATATGTATTTGTAGTTTATTTAGAAATAGGCAAATTTCGAGTTGAATTCTTGGGCTAAGTTAAAACAAGGGAAAAGTATTGATATTTTTATTAAAGTATAAGTTTGAAAAATAATTCCTAGCTTAAGTCTAAATTCTGAAAATATATACCCTATAAAATTGCACAAACACGAACCTTGAAACTTGGAATAGTAGGAGAGACCTTGAAATGCTCTTTTCTTAAGTCCTTAGTACAAAGAAAAAAAAGTACAAGTGTGAATAAAGAAAAAATGAACACTGGTTTTTGTAATTACTTAAGGCTGCAAAAATAGAAAAAATATTTAGCGAGAGTGCTTCATCACCTAGTGCCTTAGACCAACTGGTTTGGGAGTCACTGCTAAAACCTTAGGTGTTACAAGACTAGGAATTACTTTTTAATGTGCAAACGCATTTTTTAATCGGTTGTTGGTACCTCAAGAAGTATTAACGGTCGCATGAAGGATGTGTGGGCAAAATTCATCTAAAAATTCACCAATTAATAAGTGCTTTGGACGACGGACAAGAGTATGATAACTTGATTTGAATTTTCAAGTGTATGGGTGATATACACACACACGTAGGGGTATGTGATTGGGGTTTAGATAAGAGATAGGAATGAAGAATATGACTTATATCTTTAATAGAGATGATAAAAATTCCTAAGTTGAGATAGAACCCTAGAAGGAAAACTTAAAAGATACCAAAAGTTAAGTAAATTCACAAGAACATATATAATCTTAAGTTAAATGATAAGGAAGCGTGAAGAATATAGGTGGATAATTTATGAGTCGAAGATAATAGAGTTTCTTGTTAGAAAACCTAATTGGAGGATAAAAGTCGATAAGCCAAATCTATAGGATTTTGTGGGTAGTATCCACTGAAACCCCTCAGGAGACAACACTCCTCCTACTAGGGACACCTAGAGGTTTAACGGTTTATTGCACGAGCTCAGTGCAATCGCGTTTCCCTGCGAAAGTGAGGTTAGGATTTTGTTGAGAATAAAATTAGGTTTGTTCGAGGACGAGCAAAAAATAAGTTTGGGGGTATTTGTTCATACCATAATTTTGCATTATTTTATTCCCCATTCTTATTCAGTTTACAAATAAACAGGTGCTTTTGACCCATGTCTGCTACATAGTTGCAGGTTACAGGTTCTCGGAACAAAAACAGTGAAAAAGACAAAAGACGATACAAAAGTGAGACTACGACCAACAAATGGAAGAATCTTGATCAAGCCTACAGTTCGAAGACTAAACAAAGATCAATAGACAGTGCAAGATTCAAGACTTTGACACGAAGCAAGCGGTAAAAGAGCACGACTTTATTCACTATAGAAATCTGGAAGAAATATAGAAGACAAACTGAGAAACCAAGTAAAGAAAGAAGAAGACCAAAGCAGCAGAAATAACCCCAGAAGAAATGAGCACACAATCCCACTGTTTGGCCGCGGAACCGCGGCTAAACCATGCTTTTAGCCCGGATCCACGGCCGTGTGGGGCCCGTGTCGGTGCAAAATTCTATTGGCGCCGGCGGTGCGTTGACTAGTTCTTTTCTTAGGGGGTAAAATTGTAAAAGCAAGCGTGAGTTGACTGTAACCCTAGGGTTTCTATGAATCTATAAATAGAAACCCTAAAACCATTTTTCGGTTATGCCTCTTCTTGTGCCTCATTTTATATCTAAAATTCAGATCTGTAAATTTCTGTAAAGAATGAAGAGTGCATCAAATTAGAGTAAGTTTTCAATTCTTGCCCTAGTTAATTTTATTATCTGCCCTAGTATAATTTTCTATTCTTGCCCTAGTTTAGATTTCATTAATTGCCTTAGTTAATTAGTATAGAAGATGTTTTTCAATTCCCTAATGAGTGAGTAGTCTCCTCGCTTGTTAGGGTTAGATTTGGGGAAGGCTTGAGAGATGAAAATCCCTCACCCCTTTCTTGACCATCACACGTTTTTACAGGACTCCATGCATACATGCACACATCGCTCCCTACGGCACCTATCCTACGAGGTAGCGGTGATACCATAGTATAAACGACCGGTTGTGCGTGTCTTCCATGGAGGTTAGGGTAATGATTAAGAAAGGAAGGACAAGAACCTAGAGGAAGAAACACCGTTTCTTCCCGATTGTACAAATCCACTTTATTAATTATTACCATAACACCTCATAGATCTTAAAAGGGCATAGAAAGTGGTGAGGAATATTGACTTTCCAAACTTAACCTAAACCTAACCCTAGCAAGATTTAGATCAGTTTAGTTTTTAGATTTAATCAATCCATTCACACCGTTTGGAATTAACTCGTTAGACCAAATTAGGAAATACACAACATCCCTGTGGACCGACCCGTACTTACCGGCTAGCTACCAAGCGACGCCGTTCTTGATTGCGGTTATAAATTATTCTTTGAGATCAAATCAGTCCTTGTGTTCCAAGGCGTAATGTCTGAGCTTCGTTATTGCGAAGATCAGTGCCAGACAATGCTTTTCGATGGGAGAATATTTGTTTTCTGCCCCTAGGAGAACTCGACTTAAATAGTATATAGCCTCTCCTTTCCCTGATTGTTCTCTTGTGCCCACAACGCGTCTAGAGAACCCTTAAGGGTTGTTGTATAGGATAAGGAGTTTTCCTTTAACCGGAGCAGTCAATATCGGCGAATTTTGCAGGTATTGCTTGATTTCGTCCAGTGCATTTTGGCATCTTTGATCCCAGACGAACGAGATTCTCTTCTTCATCAAATGACTATAGGGACGGCATTTTTCGGAGAGATTAGCTATGAACCACCGGATATAAGCAAGCTTTCCTTGGAGAGACTGCAGTTGTTTGAGAGTTCTTGGTATGGGCATTTCCATAATCGCCTTGATCTTTGAGGGGTCAATTTCGATATCTTGGTGACGTATGATGAATCCTAGGAATTTGCCTGAAGAAACTCCAAATGTGCATTTTAGTGATTTGCTCTTTACCATAAGGTCGTCGATGTAGCATTCGACAATCTCATGGATGAGGTCATCGAAGATCTTTGTAATGGCCCTCTGGTAGGTGGCGCCAGCGTTTTTGAAACCGAAGGGCATCACCTTATAGCAGAATATGCACAGCGGGGTCCAAAAAGCAGTATGCTTTTGGCCTTCAGGATGCATTTTTATTTGGTTGTATCCTGAAGATACATCCATGGAGGAAAAGACCTCATGGGTAGACGCGTTATCAATCATCAGCTCAGTAACAGATACTGGGAAGTTGTCCTTTGGGCAAGCTTTGTTGAGGTCCCGAAAGTCCATGCATATGCGAACCGTCCCATTTTTCTTCATCACTGGAACGATGTTAGCGATCCTGTCAGGATATTGAACTTCTTGGATGAAGTCGGAGTCGATTAGTTTCTTAACTTCAGCGTTGATACTCATCTCAAGTTCGACACGCATTCTTTTTGGCGCCTGTTTGATTGGCTTTATACCTGGTGATATCGCCAGTTTATGTACTACCACTTTTGGATCTAGACCAGGAATTTCAGAGTAGTTCCAGGGGAAGCAATCTTTATACTTCATGAGCACGTCTTTTTGCAGGGTTACATAAGACGGCAGCAAGGTTTCGGGAGGTATCGCCCATGCCAAATAACATATGTAAACACTTTACATACTAAGTGAGCAAGGAATACAACCTTTGTAGACCGGTCCTTCACTTCAATAGCTTCGTGTAGTAGTGCCTTCGCTGCGATCGTGAACTCCGGACTCTTGATAGGCTCCCATGAAGAAACGAACATGCTTGCTTCGAAGACTTCGAGACCGAAGATGATCTACGTCATGGAGATATTAACCCAAGCTATCTCTTCACTAACTATGGAATTAGTGAAGCAAACACCCTATACTAAATGGCAAGTAGTAGAGGATGATGAAATAGAAAGTTTGCTCACATTAGAAATGATTTTCTCACTCATTTTCTCATACCTCCATTGAAGCTAGAAAGCTTTTGGAGGAGGAAGAAGAAGAATGAACTCATCATATGAATTAATCCAAACGAATTATTGCAACCATGGGTGAGTTAAGCCCTCATGCCTAACTCATGTAGAGAATAAACCAAGTGATAAGGTTAAGGGTTGGGTTAACAAATATCCTAAGCTAGACAAAAGAGTGGATTTAGTCAAAAGTTCATACAAGCTTCTACAAGCTTTGGACCTTAAACTAATTCTCTCCTAATTTGTTTAACTTTGAATAAATTATAAACCCTAACTTAACCCTAACATGGTATAAGTCTCATAAACCCATCTTGCATGTATCATCAAGCATGCCACATACTTTTGTACTCTAATATATATCACATATATACACATGCACAAACTAGTGAGAAAAGAAATCCCAAGTGAGCTAATACTAGTTAATGTAATGTAATATATTAAATATATAATTATACATTAAATTATTAAATCAACTCTTAATTTAATAATCCGGCTATATCACATACAACCGACCAATATCATGTGTAACAACTTATCGAATCAGCACTTGATCCGATAACTCGGCTATATTGCTTATAACCGACCAATGTCATAATTCGCGAGAATAGAATACGGTATCTCATATCGTATTAATCTCGGTCCGGCACATATCACATATGTGCTCCTACTCCGTTTCGCTTGAGCCAGGAAACCCCTGTGTAGGACTCTAAAGACTCGTCAATACGCCGGCAGTAGGTGATGATCATATCAAACACTCACAAGCCGCAAGCGGTTTGCTAAACGTAACGGCCACCCGGGTATTGAGCGATCAGAAGATCAACAAGCAAGCTTGCTCACACTCCTGCGAATCCAATCAGTAACACTACCGTACAGTCCGGTCTCTTCATCTGATAAGTCGCATATCTCGTCTAAGGGTGGTAAACGTCAGTCCCCAGTAACTCGATAATTCGTGTCGATATAAGGCTCATAACGGGTCGAGAAACTACTGATAACACTTACCAATATATCTTTGAAGTAGCCTTGGCCAAGGACTTCCTGTTATAGCCAATCGAGCACAGCGCAACATCAACTTCCAATACCGCTCATTGCCTCCATGTGACTCGGGACTGTACCCAAAAGCCACCGTTTTGCACGTTCTCTTGAACGTGGTAAGATGGAAATCAAAGAACTGTGGGAATCACATAAGACTCTATGACGATCTCGGGTCTACAAACTAACTTGTACCAGTGTCACCAGAGAACTGCCATCTGACGTAAGGTATAATACAATCTGGGAGTTCTCGACGAGTCCGTCTAGTGTACCCAGTCTCCACTGAGCACCTGTATACTGTCTCCGATGTCAAACACCAATGGATATGGGATTATCCATCGCCCATCTACATGGGTCGAGAAGCTATACGCTAGTCTACTCTGGTATATCGATGCACTGTCTCGATACACCCTCGACTAGGAACATTTGAAGGATGTACTTAGCGACTACTCTGTCCACACTAGTATGATCTGCATCATAGTCCTAGTAGTCAAGTACTCATCCTAAGGGCTTTATCAACATGTAACATAGAGACAATCATCGTACATGTTAAGATAAAGAGCAACCAGATAGCATACTATCATGTCGAGCAAGAAAGTCCTCCCTATATATGTCCAAGCATCCACTGCAATATACATCGTATGTACAGTAATGGCCTTTAGGGCATACATATAACTAACACTTTTAACGTGGCCACTATTTTTCAGATAGTAGATCACTAACGAAAGTTGGCCTCGAATCATTTTTTGTCCCTAAGTCAATCTTTTTTAGGTTGTCCGCCGTGGTGTGTATCCCATCTTCCAGATCTTTTGGTGCTGGTGGAAACTCTAAAATCACCTCGTCCTCATCTTCGTTTGTGAAGCACCTGAAGAGGTCATTCATAGTCTCATGCCCTTCATCTTTTGAGAATGTTACCATATGGCAGGTACGAGTTCGCTTCCATTCTTGATGTTGAGCTGGTCCTATCCTGACGGTATAGGTCCTTTTTGGCTCATGCTTTTGCGGCGGGGTTACCCTCCAGCTGTCGGATAACGTATATCTGTCTCGTCGATACTGGTCTTCTACCCAGTCTTTGAAGGTGAAGCAGTCTTCAAGGGGATGACCTATTACTCGGTGATAGAAGCAATACTCCGGATGATGGACCTCGTTTATTTGTTCGGGGTGCCGAGACTCCGGAAGTGTCATCATTTGGTGCTTCATGACAAGGTTGAATATTTTCCTTGTCATGTCTTGTGGGAAAGACTATTCCCGACCCATCTTCTTTATAATGGATGGACTTTAATCGATTTTTTCTCGATTGCACGGCGTCTTGGATCCGCTTTGTTGTCTACGAACGTTGTTTGCATTCCTTGCCCTATTTTTGCCTCCATTTCGGGATTTTCCACTTTCGTGAGAACATACGGTGGGCCAGGGATGAAGAGCATTACTGTCTTCTTTCTCCACAGATTGCAGACTAAGTCGCTGCATCCTGGCTTTTTCATAAATGGCCATTTTACTGCTGTGGTCGTCCCGGCTCGTTTGATAAGATTCTTTTTATTAACTTGTAAATTTGTTCTTCCAGCGATGGTCTTAACGTTTTTAGAACCGGATCTCGCTCCGATTTGACGTCACGGCTATTTGGAAGAGTGTTTTCTACCTCATTAGAGCTGTTTATGACGTGGAAACTGTGAACCAGCTTCCGTTTCTTGGACCGAACATATCCGAGCCCGGTTGTCTCCATTTTCCCGTTGAGCATCTTTCGCTGAGTCCCGGGTGTGTCCCAAATCTTTTTGTAGTATTGGGCTTGTCGAACAATTTTTTTGAGGGGTACACCTTGAAATCTTAATAGCCTTCTCAATCCCTCCGCGTAATATCCTGGCAGACGGATGGGTTGAAGCCCATCGAGTGCAAAATTAGCACCATGCCAAACTTCTTTTTATACTTTGGTCTCCGTAGATTGATAAAAGAGGATTGCCTTTTCACCTCTTTGCTTGGGAGATACGTAGAAAGTTTGTAGCTCTTGTACGCTGTATGTATCGAGCTCATCAATTTCCTTGTAATCCCGATGTAGAGCCATTGTAATTTGTAGACTCTGATCTGTCCCGGCGAAGGCTTGCATTGACGGGCGGATGGAGAACACTGCGTTGGCCTCGTCTTCAGAGTCGCTGCCAAAGACCAAAATAGGACCAGGCTTATTGTTTTCTTTTTGGGGTTGCCCCGAGTAGACTATTTCTCCATCTTCTTCAGTATCGCTCCCAAAGATCGGGATAATGGCGACGGACTTCTGTTTATCCTTCGGCTTATGACACATTTCCGTATCCTCGAGTCTGGCAGGAAGTACTTTGCATCTTCGTATTTCCGAACTTCGTTTACCGAGAACGGATTTAGCTCTCCCATGACGGTGTACTCCGAACCATCCTTGAAATACTTCATACACTGATGTTGTATAGAAGGTATGACGTTGTACTCGTGTAACCAAGGCCTGTCGAGCAAAGCATTATTGTAAGACTTGGCGTCAATGACATGAAATTTGATGTCAGCGACGAGCTGCCCGAAGCGCAGCGTCAGTACGGACCCAAGTGTCCGTGATGACCGTGAGTCGAACCCAGAGATGGTAATTTTATCTTGTCAAGGTGCTGAACGTTCATGCAAATCTCCTTCAGCACTTTCACGTTGAAATGGTTACTGGAGGATCCGTTGCCGACAAGAATTTTCCCCATCTTGATGTCGTGGCTGTACCTAATGACGTATAACGGGCGAGTATGTTCGCACGTACCGAGGAGGAGATCTTCATCGCTGAATGTAATATCAGCCGTGTGGACCTCTGCCAGTTCATCCTCCATCTTCTCTTCAGGAAAGAAAACTTGGAATTGATCGGGCTCTTGTAATGCCTTGATCAGGAAATCTTGTGCCTCTTTGGACAGGAGGAGAGCATCCAATATGCTCAGTTGTGAAGGTATTTTCCTCAAATGTGCCAGGACATTGTAGTCCACCTTGTTTTTCCTAGGCGGGTCCCTTGCTGCAAGCTCTTTGACAACTCTTTCATCGAGGGCAATTTCCTCAGGGATTTTCTCTTTCCCTTTGTCTTTTTTGCTCGAACCTTTGTTTGTAGGTCCGAGATTCTTCTCAAGTATCGTGCGGTTACGCTGCCAAATATTCTCGCAGTTCTTCTCCTCCTCTTCTTTTTCGGAGGCAGAGTCTTTGAAGTGAAGGCTGAGGGGTATTTCGTCCTCAGAATCGCTCCCGAAAGTAAGAACTTGGGGTTTTCCCCCTTCCGAACTGGTATCAACCATATGACAGTTGCCAGTCCTTTCTTCAGATGTGTTCGTCTTACGATTTTGCCGCTGATGGGCATGAGCTTCGCGCTTCATCCTCTTGAAGTGTTTTTGATGGGCAACGTATCCTTACCACTACTTCTCGAAGGCACTGCATTCCTTGGTGGGGTGGGTGACCCTCCGATGATATAGGCATTAGTTTAGGCGTGCTTCTTCTCCATCGAGACATATGACCCCGGGAGTATTCCTAATGAAAAGTGGCAGCTTCATCCCCATTAACAAGGCTTTGGCGAACCGCTACTCTGTTTTGATCCTTCTCTTAATTGTAGTAGGTGTGTTTCGGTTTGTTCGGAGTACTTTACGACTCGTCCTTGCCGCAGATTCTTTATCCTGACGCCGACGCTTAGCCTTTTCATATATGCCCGTCTCGCGTTCTCGGCCAAGTTTGCTTTTTTGAAAGGCTTCGTTTAACAGCCTCTCAATTGGGTATTCTGGCAATTCCGGGGATCTTAGCCCCGATTTTGCCCCCAGTTCCTCTGCGTTGTTTTCTGACACTGAGAGAGCCTCTTCATCATATAACGACGAATGGGAGATCATGTGGCAACTTGCTACACGGTTTTCGGAGTCTTCTGATGAGTCATTTTCCTCATCACTGTCACTATCTTCGTCCTCAAGAATATGCTTGAAGAATTCTTCGAGCGTGACTGGTGTCCGCGCCTTCGGGTTGTACTCTTCCAACGCGTCAATATATTTTTGTAGATCTGTGCGCTTTTCTTCATACTTGGCAGACTGCACGGGTTTCTTGATCTTCTTCTTTTTCTTAGAAGACTTCGAAGGTTTGACTTGGGGGTTTTCCCTTCGTCAACAATTTTCAGTGCGGGATGAGGTTTTAGCATTCCTTCGACGATTTCGGGTTCAAGTGGGCTTTTCCACCTGACTGTCGGACATGCTTGTCGATCCCTCAGCATTCTTTTGGTTTTTGCTGAAAGAACGACATTCCATGGAGTTTCTTCCACGAGTGAGCATGGTTCCTGTTCGCCGCCGAAAATAGAGACGAAACCGTGTAGGTCGTCTAGTATGAATTTGGGGGCAGATGCTATTTGGTTTTATCCGTCCACCTCTCTGAAGATGCCGAGTTGATTTATGACACCGTGTATCGGAGGTTTAGACGGATACGGCCGTTGTAGAAGATTTCGTCAGATCCCCCCTCATTATGAGGGGTTTTTCGATTGTGGGGACGCTCTTCCCTGCAGGAGTAAACCCCTGCAGTTAATTACGCTACCGCATCGCGGTAACCACTTTCTCATTCTCCAGATGGGCACTTCGTGTCATGTGAGTTTGTTTTCTTTTTAGTTGCCCGTCAATTGTATACGGAGACTAATTTATGTTGTCGCCCGTAGGACGTGGATTAATCAAAATCCGTATTTTCTTAGATTTGGGTTTGGGTTGGTTTAAGGACCGTTAGTTTTGTTTTAGACTAAGGTCAACTCAAGCGTTTGTTGAGGATATGTTAGTCTAATTTTAGACTAAGATCTAGTAAACAGGGTTTTGGGATCATTTAGATCCGACGAAAGAGTGTTTGGACTCTATCGTTTTAGTTTAGGGACGTTGCGGTCCATAAGTTTAAGGACATCATAGTCCGTAGAGTTTAAAGACATCATAGTCTGTGGGGTTTAGTTTAGGGACGTTGCGGTCCATAAGTTTAAGGACATTATATTCCATGGAATGTCTGGTTGACGGGACCCGTCACCTCTCTGAAGACGTTGAAGAATTACAACGACACATATCAGAGGAATGAAGAGATGTACCCTTGAACCAATGTTGGTTGGGAGATCTGTAGTCAGGTTTGGGACTAAGACCAATTAGGGAAATTGTGAGCACATGGGCTCGGTTGGTCTGAGTTAGGGACTTGTGGCCAATTTGGGCTTAGCCCACTCAGTTTTGATTAAGTGTTGTACACTTGTTTGGGTTCGGTCTATTTTTATTCAATAATGCTGAGCATTAATTTGGGTTCTGACACCCTTTTTTTCTTTTTGTCTTTTATTGAGTGTTGAACACTCTTTGTAGCGCAGAGCGCTTTATGTACAGAACTTTTATGTACAGAGCGCTTGGCGATGAGCGCCAGACTTGGAGCGCTAAGGCGCTTCCTCTGAGATAGCGAGCACGTGGCGCGCTTGGAACAGAGTGCCAGACTTGGAGCGCTAAAGCGCTTCTTATAAATTGGAGCGCAAAGGCTCTTCTTATAAAATAATGCCCACGTGAGGAGCACGTTGCGCGCTTGGCGCTGAGTGCCAGATATGGAGCGCTAAAGCGCCTCTTCTAAATTGGAGCACTAAGGCTCTTCTTGTAAAATAGCGCCCGCGCGAGGAGCACGTGGCGCGCTTGGCGCTGAGCGCCAGACTTGTAGCGCTAAGACGCTTTTTTGGTAGCTCTGATTAGTTCTGTGCTCTGAGAATTAAATTCTTGGTTTATAAGAGACTTTGTCTCATGGATCTAAGAACTGGGTTCTTCTTTTTGTGAGGAGATGCTTTGATCTTTTCTGTTTTTTGTGAAAGACTTGGTCTTATAGATATGTGATCTAGAAAAAGAACTAAGTTCTTTTGATGTGAGAGTTGCACTCTCAAATATGGAGGAAATGTTATGATCCCTATTTTTTTTATTTACCTTGAAGAAAATTTCTTCTTCTTAGAGCTTGCTTTTCTCTTTTTCTTTTCTGAGAACTTGAAGTTTATTAGGGGGGGGGTTCTTCTATGCAAGACTTGAAGTCTTGGGTCTTTTATATAGGGGGCTAATTTGTTGAATTAGTTAAGAAAATCTCTCATTGAGAGATCTCTGATTGATTTAGGGTTGTTCCCTACCATTGGATTTTTGATCCAAGGGCTTCTGTTTTACAGAGGACATTTTTCTTGTTATTAACAAGATTGGGAAAATATTTTCCCATACAGAACTTATTCTGTATCGTGGTGATTTTTAATTATCATTGGATCTTTGATCCAACGGTGCTCTGATTTACAGAGCACAATCTTTCTTGTTTGGAAAGATTTGAAGAGTATTTCCTCAACAGAATTATATTCTAGTAATTTGATGATTTATCATCTTTGTTGGATCTTTGATCCGAGGGTTGAGAACATTTAGTTCTAGCACTGGCGCTCTCGTGCTTTGCACGTGAGGCACTGCCTCAGAGTCTTTAGGGCTGGCGCTCTTGGCACGAGCGCTCTCGTACTTTACACGTGAGCGCTGCCTCAGAGTCCTTAGCACTGGCGCTCTTGGCGCGAGCGCTCTCGTGCTTTGCACGTGAGCACTGCTTCAAAGTCTTTAACTCTTAGTGCTGGCGCTCTTGGTGCGAGCGCTCTTATGAGGCGCTGCCTCATTTCAAATTTCAAATTTTGAATAGAGATTTGGTCTCTTATTGGGGGAAACAAATGCCCCCCCACCGTTGCGCTTACATGGCTCACACATAAGTGCAGCGGTGGCAACCTCTCCGCCGTTAGATCAACTTGGAAGTTGGATCGACTTCCAGCACCTATAAATAGGGCCTTTAGCCCTTGAGATGACTTTTTGTTCATTTTCTTGTTTTCTTGTTCTTGAGAATTTAATTCTCCTTCAGAGCTAAGCTCTCTGCCTTAAAAAAATTTCTTAGATTCAAAACTCTGCCCAAATTTGGTAAGAATTGAACTTATTAACAGAGCTTTGCTCTTCTCAGATCATAGATCTTAAAATGTTTTAGGGTTTTACCTATTAACAGAGCCGTGCTCTTCTCAGATCATATAGATCTAAAAAAAATATTTTAGGGTTTTACCCATTAACAGAGCCTTGCTCTTCTCAGATCATAGATCTGTTCATCTTCCATGAAGGACTCTTAGAGTTTGTTCATAGATCTTAAAGATGTTGGAGTTTTTAACTTAGTAAAGTTTTGCTTTTAGGGTTTTTGATGGGTTACTCCATCATCTTCACAGAGCATAGCTCTTCAGAATTTTTTTGGGAGAATCTTTATTCCTTTCATCATTAGAGTTTACAGATGTCACTCTTTTGCAGAGCGCTGCTCTCAAGGGAGTTTTACTCCTTGGCCCGAAGGGCCTCTCATTAAATGAGAATCCTTTTAGGATTTTCTATTTAATGAGTGACTGTCTCATCAATGATGAGCCGTCACCTTGATTTGGTGGGCCCCCCTTTGGTCCCTTTCCACTGCATTGCAGTATGGAACAAATTTTAAGTACCAAGTGTCAGAATTTGAATTGTAGCCTTGAGAGCTAATTCTAGTTCTTCTTTGCGCAGGTACTATGTCTTTTGACACTTCTTTCTTGTTTGTTCGTCCGAAGAGCACATTCCCTGATGCCCCAGTAGACCGAGAAGTTTTTACACTGATCAAAGATCACGACCCAAAACGAAAATCTCTTCATCTATGGGGGTCATGGTACAATCAGATCATCAGGGGTCGGCGTAGATTTTCTTACGCAACACCCTCGGAGCCCATTTCAGCGATCCATTACGCCGACTCACTCCCGGTGAACTATGCCATAAAGGAAGTCAACTGGACTTTGGAGGGTTGCCTTCATCCCTCTATGACCGCGATACCCGTACAGCCATCGATGGCTTTGGATACTCTGGGGCGGCGTATATGTCAAGGCGAGTCGCGCCCTTGGGGACAGCCGTACATGATAGGCTTGACTCCTCGTCTTCCAGCTGGATATGTGCAGTGGGCCCGGTACATTTTGTCGGCCAAGAAATCGCAGCTGCTGAAGCTCGGGTTGTACCCCGCGATTTATGCATCTCTCTTTCAGTATTCCACGCCTCCTGTATGGTGGGTCAAAACTTTCTTGGAACAATGGAACGTTCTGACTCATACCTTCCTTCTATTAGATCGGAAAGTTTCAATCTCTTTAGAGGAGTTCGTGGAGATCTCCGGCTTTCCTGTCAGAGGGGAAAATTATGAGGAGATGTTACCCACTGACGAGTACATTTTTGCCACTCGATCAGTAGTGATGGGTCTAACCCCAGAGAATTCCATTCAACACTGATTCCCAAGCTTGATTAAGGTGTTAAATATTTACGAGAGCCTGTTTCTCGAATCCGGAAGCCACGGGTTCAGCTTTACGGATTTCATCACCCGTTTTCTTCGCCCGGAAGTCTTGTCGAAACAAGGTGCGAAGTTTGCCAAGATCGAAGATCCTTTCGGTTTTGGCTTGGATAGCCGGTCGACAGCGGAAGTAGATCAAAAGAATTTCTTCCTCTTAAACGCCGCGGTCATCCCCTTTGCAGAACTCGCCGCTCAAGACATTGACGAAGAAGCGTTCTTTTTAAGGTTCCTTAGTTTCTGGTTAAGCTGGTTTGCGCTCCCCAAGCACCCTCGCTACATGAGGCCATCCATTTTCTACCCGGCTCACCGAATGGTTGAAGGGACGCAGGTTGCCGTTGGGATTGCTGGGCTGGCTCATTTGTATCACGGCCTTATCTTGGCGGCAGACGCCACTCAACCGGGAGTCCAGCCCGTAAACTTCCCGATGCACTATGTCACTTCGTGGCTCGAGCTGCATGTACTCGGAGCTTTTGGAGTTCACAAGAGGCCCCGTTTCTACGAAAGTTATAACTTTCCTCGGGTTATGCGGCTAGTTGACGCTTCCGCTTTGGAACCGACTCAGCGAGAGGCTCGGGGTTTGATTCTTCGCCCGCGTACGGTCGGGGATGGCACGACCTTCGTCGATAAGGTCATGACTATCGGTAAGGAATCCGCTAAGACGGTGCAGCCGCTGCGGGACACTTTCAAAGATGGGGTTTTGTTCAGTTGATAAAACTGCACTTTTAATATGACATTTTTCCTACTATTTCTATATAATAAAAGATGTTTATTATAAATATGACACATACAAGGGTTTATCCGTAAAAATACTATTTTCAGGTGTTTATATATTATAATTAACATTATGAAGGAAAATGTAAGCATATATTATTCATATAATATTTGGTCTATTTAAATATGCTTATCTTATTAAATATCTTTGACCAAATCTCTTAAAACTAAAATATCATGATAAATGGTTAAGATAATATCTCAATAAAAACAAATTCAACTAACATCATTTATTGAGATAATTGTGCAGGAATTATATCATGACTGAAATCAAGGATATCTGAGTTGGCGAGATCAAATCTGCCGAAGATATTCAAGTAAATTGAAGAAACCAATTCTGGCAAAAACGTAGAAAAAAATTTCAAAGTTTAGATATTCAAAAGATCACCAAGTGCTACAGAGTTGAAGCCCCAAATGTTGGAGCCTAAGATCCTACCAAAAAGCGGCGGATCTGCGGCCAAAACCCACTATTGGCGGCGGATCCGCGGTTTGTTAGTGGAGTTAGGATGTGTAATTTTCTGAGAAAGATTTTCTCAACAAACCCTAACTAAAACGATCTAGGGTTTTCAACTTCTGTGACTATAAATAGAACCGAGAGCCTCTTGGAAAAATCATCAAACCGATGCGATCATGAAGTCCAAGACGACTCACGCATCCAGGCTGATCATCAACAGTTCATCTACCTTCTTAGAAGAGATCGAGAAGCAAACTAGGGTTTTGTAATTATTTTCGAAGGAAACAAAGTGTACTTGATCTTGTTGATTAATAAAGATAGTTGTTTTCTTATATCATTTTATTTTTCTGCATTTTACAATATGTTTTCCCTCTCTATCTTTTCTTTTCCAAACATGCGCGAGTAATTCTCCGTTTATTAGGGTTCGTAGGATTATGGTAGATTAATGGATGATGAAGATCCTTAAAATCTTTTTAAATCCTATAAAGTTTATAAATTTTATCAAAAGAATAGTTAACATCCTAATCGGGCGCGCTATCAAATTCATTGATAGTCACGACCACGATTAGAGATTAGATTAACAATTGCTTTGGTCCATGTCAAGATAGGGGTTAAGAGTGGGAACCATATTCTCTCCAGAAACCCTAATCTACATGCATCACTGTCGATCTAGTTTTAAATCTATTAAAGGATAAAAAGAGTAATCTTTTTGTAATCATCCATGACTACTAAATCTTAAAGAACCCTACAAGCCTCCTTCTACTATAAAACCTATATCCATAGTTAATCTAGATCTATATTCTGCATCCGTGTTTGACGTAGATTTAGAACCAACAACCATTCTTCACCATTCTTTATTCTTCCTCCTTTCATTCTCAACACGCCTCAAGTAAGATTAAAAAATTCAACGTAACCCAGAGGACGACTCGTACTCATCTCGGTCTAGCTACACGCGACACCGTTATTGATTGTGGTTAACTACTACACATAAATCAGATCAACCAATCAAATGGCGCCGTTGCCGGAGATACGTGCGTAATTTATTTTTCTTACTATTCGTGTTGAATTCTTATTCGATCCATATCAAAAACAGAACAAAACTGCAAATTGTATTTTTAACGATTATTGTATGAATTTTGCAAGGGGATCTGGAGTCACAGAATTGAGGAAACAGAGAGTCAGAGACATTCATCAAGATCCAGAGGAGCATAGGAGGCCACGTAGCAAAAATCATCATGAGATCCTTCCACTTCGCGGCGGAACCGCGACAAATAAGAAAAACTGCTGCGGAAGCGCGGCGGATTTGAGGGATTAGGGTTCCAAACTTCTCTGGTAAATTTCTCAACTCTTTCTCTCTCCTCTGGAATCCAATAAATATCTTTCCTGCAGGATTCTTTGCAAAATATCACCGCTCAAAAATCTTTTTGCAAAGTTTTGTACTTGGTTTGTTTATTCATATTTTAATACGGATTTTAAGGGGTAAGACCAAAATTCAAATTAGGTGGGGATTTTATCACCCTTCTTAGGCCCCGCAAATCACAAAACGAGCATCCGCATCAACCCTACAATAATTTAAAATATATCTAGACAAGACTCTAAGGACTGTCACGCTCAATAAGGACAGAGGAAGGTCGTGGGTAATCTATCGTTTTTCCGCATTACTTTTGTGGTGCCTAGGCAAGTGTGTTTAAGGAAAGTGGTTACTTAATTAGGCCCGCTATTTTCGGTGATTAGTATAGCGGATACCTCCCACTTACCTGGCATTTACCTGGCCGCAAGGGTAGTAAAGAGGTGATAGAGGACTGATCCTGCGGCTTGTCCTTTGGAAGTCTATGAACGGTCTAGAGACTTGACCTAGGTAACTTTAGTTCTAGGGTTATTTGTGCATTTTTATGTGATTTGTCTTAAGTCCCACTTTTTCAAAACAAACCAATTTTAAATCACACACGCTGCCACTTGCGCTAAAGACGCTTAGTGTATGCTCGGCTGGACACGAGATTCTAGTGCCCGTCTTATCCGCGTTCCTGTTATCGACTCCGAACTCGGTACTTCTTCATTTTCTTTTTTCCCACCACCCACCACATCGATCGAGATGGACGGTACGCCATCAAATTATAATACCACCCTGCCACCGCTCGTAGGTGAGCAGAATCCACCGCGCATCTCTTTCCAAGAAAGATGTTATCCTATACGCGGTCCCCTTCCTACCTGTTTATCTATTCCATCAGCCAACGAGGATAATTTTGAAATTAAACCGCACTACATCAACTTGTTGCCCAAATTTCACGGGCTTGAGTCTGAAGACGCGTATGTTTTCATCACTAAATTCGAAAACGTATGCGCAATGATGGGTACTTCACAACTGTCCGTGGATGCTATGCGCTTGCGTTTTCTCCCATTCACTTTGTGCGAATTGGCAGAAAAATGGCTTTATAATACTGCCGCACACTCTATTACCAATTGGGATGAATTCGTGATAGTATTCCTTAAGAAATTTTACCCAAATCATAAGACTGCCCGTGTTAGGAGCGAAATCAACCAGTTCACCCAGATTCCCAATAAACCATTTTGGAAGTGCTTTGAATGTTTCAAGGATCTGCTTGTCCAATATCCTCATCATGGAATACATAGATGGGATCTGTGCCGAATTATATATGAGGGCATTAATCCAGCGACAAAGCAGAAGTTTGAAATGTGTCAATGCAATTTCATATCCAAAGACGATAGTGAAGCCTGGAAATATTTGGAAGATCTCGCTGAAAACACCTTGTAGTGGGAAAGCGTTAGACCACCTTCATCTAGGGGAGGTATTCACCATCTCGATATTTTCATCGCAGTAAAAGCCGAAATGGAAGCGATGCAAAAGAAACTCGAAGCTATTGAAAACAAATTCTCATCAGTCTCCCTAAACCAGGTAACGCTTCCCAAAACCGTGTGTGGTTGCTGTTCCGATCCATCACAATTGACGGAAGAATGTCCTATGAATGCACCGTTTCAAGGTAACGAGCAAACTAATGCTCCTTTTCAGCAGCGACATAGAAACGATCCTTATTCTTCCACATACAATCAGGGATGGAGGAATCATCCTAATTTTGCTTGGAACCAAAACCAACCCCAAAATCAAAACCAGTTCCAAAGCAATTATCAAAGACCTCCTCCACAGCAACAGCAAACACCACCACAGAGTCAACACCCCTTTCAATCGCAACCTGTTCAATAGCCGGCCAATAATTCTTTCTAAACGACCGGTACCGATAACTCCTCTTCACTCGCACAAACTTTGGATTTGTTTATGAAACATTCCATCCAAATGTCGGCTAATATGAAGTCTTCTATTGATTCCATAAAGAAAGACTCCGCCTCTTACGGTGAGAGTATTAAATCAATAGAAGTCCAAATTGCACAGTTGAATGCCGCGATGAGTGCGAAAGAAAAAGGAAAACTCCCATCTCAACCCCTACCAAATCCTGGCCACTCACAACATCATAATGTTAGTTTCGTTACTACGTTGAGATCGGGAAGAGTGCTGGATAACCGAGTGGGTGAACAAGTTGATGACGTTAGTGATACCTATGATACCCTGGCTTCTACTTCATCCCCTAATTCGTCTAGTCTCTCACCTACTTCCGAGCCTATTCTACGCATCCCACAAGGCTCGAACCCTCAGCCCACTTCCTCGAATCTATCTAAAGCGATCCCCACTCCAATTTTGGGATCCATTCCATCCCCACAATCTTCTCCAATGTTGGACCCAACCCTTATTGATAAAGCTCCGTTTCCAAACAGATTAAGGGCCAACAAACCTAACCCACAAATGGAGAAGATTGTGGAAATGTTTAAGCAAGTTAACGTCAATATTCCTCTCCTAGATACTATTCAACAAGTCCCATCTTATGTAAGAATTCTTAAAGACTTGTGCACTAGGAAGAGAAAAACTCATGTGCCGAAAAAAGTTTTCATGACGAGTAATGTTAGCACAGCTTTTACCCAGCAAATACCAAAGAAACATAAGGACCCTGGCTGTCCTACCATCTCTATTTCTATTTGGGGTAAAAATATTAATCGTGCTTTACTCGACCTTGGCGCTAGCGTTAATTTGCTTCCATATTCCGTATATGAGCAGTTAGGAATTGGAGAGTTGAAACCCACCCATTGTACTCTTCACATGGCAGGCCGATCAATCACCAAACCTAGGGGTGAACTAGAGGATGTGTTGATTAAAGTCAGGGAATTCATATTCCCTATGGACTTTATTGTTTTGGATACACAACCTGTGGCTAACCCATGCAACCAAATCCCGGTGATACTCGGTCGACCTTTCCTAGCAACTTCTAACGCTTTAATTAATTGTCGTAACAGTTCTATGAACTTATCCTTCGGGAAGATGAAAATTGAGCTTAATATTTACAAGCTAGGAAGTCAACCATCTGAACCTTTTTCTCATTTGGTTGATGTTGTTCCATCAACGAGATAGCTTCCGACAGCTGCGAAGCGGAAGCACTTTGCTATGATGATCTGGACAACACTAGTGAGACATTGTTTGATTTGGAAAATTCTTATAGTGAGGATATCCTCGATGAGTCCATCTCCGAGTTTGAATCTGTTGACTTATCACAAAAGTCAGTAGCACTTTCCGAGTCAATATCCTATGCAAGTTATGAATCTCTTAGGGAGTCCGAGCATCATTCCCTTATCCCACCTTCTATTGTCTCTCCGCCAATACTAGATCTCAGACCGCTACCTTCTCATCTTAAATATGCATATTTAGGTGAGAATGAGTCTTTACCCGTGATCATATCCGCTTCTCTAGTTTTAGAGCAAGAGAACGCATTTTTGGCGGTGTTGAGATCAAATCGGCAAGTATTTGGTTGGACAATGGCTGACATCAAAAGGATTAGTCCCTTAATTGTTGAACATTATATACATCTGATGGATGAAGCCAAGCCAACCCGAAACCCATAAAGACGGTTAAATCTTGTTATGAAGGAGGCGGTAAAGAAAGAAATCGTCAAGTGCCATGATAGTGGTATAATTTACCCTATATCTGATAGCCAATGGGTAAGTCCTATTCACGTAGTCCCTAAAAAGTCTGGCATCACAGTTATAAAAAATGAGGCTAATGAGTTAATCCAAACACGCACCCAAACTGGGTGGCGCGTATATATTGATTACAGAAAACTCAATACCGCCGCGAGGAAAGATCACTTCCCTCTACCTTTTATTGACCAGATGTTAGAACAATTAGCTGGACTTGAATACTATTGTTTCTTGGACGGATACTCTGGCTATAACCAGGTCCCCATCGCCGAAAAGGATCAAGATAAAACCACATTTACTTATCCTTTCAGTACGTTTGCTTATAGACGCATGCCCTTTGTGTTATGCAATGCTCCCGCTACATTTCAGCGGTGTATGATGGGGATATTCTTAGACATGGTTGAGAATTTTCTGGAAATATTTATGGACGATTTCTCCATATTTGGGGACTCCTTTGAGAACTGCCTTCGTCATCTTGACGCGGTTCTTACCCGCTGTAAGAATAAGAACTTAACTTTGAATTGGGAAAAATGCCATTTTATGGTCCAAGAAGGTATTGTCCTTGGACATATAATTTCACGAAAAGGAATTGAGGTTGACAGAGCTAAAATAGATGTCATCCATAACCTCCCTCGTCCCAAATGCGTCAAAGATATACGATCCTTCCTTAGCCATGCAGGATTTTATAGGAAATTCATTAAGGATTTTAGCAAAATCGCTAGACCCTTAACTCTTCTCTTGGCCAAGGATACAACATTTTACTTCGATTCGGATTGTGAGGCTGCTTTTGAATCGCTTAAAAGATCTCTCACTACAGCCCCCGTTCTATCATCTCCGGATAGGAACCACCCGTTCGAGCTTATGTGTGATGCATCAGATTTTTCTATTGGTGCGGTCTTAGGACAACACATTGAGAAGATGCCACTTGTAATTTACTATGAAAGTAAGACCTTGAACGATGCACAAATTAATTACACAACTATCGAAAAAGAACTCTTGGCAGTTGTATTTGCGTTAGAAAAATTCAGGCCCTACTTGATTGGCTCGCCAATTATGGTTTACACTGATCACTCCGCCCTACGACACCTTGATGCTAAGCCCAGGCTAATGCGTTGGATCCTGTTGTTACAAGAATATGATCTTGTCATCCGAGACAAGAGTTGATGTGAAAACGTAGTAGCTGACCACCTTTCACACATCTCTTCTTCACCAGCATTGACTATGCCGATAAATAACTCATTTCCTAACGAACAGCTCTTGACCGTATCCCACGAACCTTGGTTCGTGGATATTGTGAATTATCTAGCGACATGACTTATTCCTAGCAATTGGTCGAAACAAGACAAACTTCGATTTCTATCCCAAGTAAAATACTTTTACTGGGATGGACCTTATTTGTTTAAGTATTGTTCCGATCAAATCATTCGCAGATGTGTCCCTAACGATGAATTCAAGAGAATGTTATCATTTTGTCATGATCAGGCATGCGGAGGTCACTTTGGACCTCGAAAAACGGCGGAGAAAGTTTTGCAATGTGGCTTTTATTGGCGAACACTATTTAAAAATGCTTATGATCATTGCAAAACTTGCTCGCGGTGCTAGCACTTGGGTAGGATTTCACAAAGGAATGAGATGCCGCTCCAACCTATCTTGGTTGTAGAAATATTCGATGTTTGGGGTATTGATTTTATTGGCCCTTTTCCCAACTCTTTTAGGAATTTATATATCCTGTTAGCAGTTGATTACGTCTCGAAATGGGTGGAAGCAATACCGTGTCGCACTAATGACAACAAAGTTGTCATTAAGTTCCTTAAAGAAAACATTTTTTCGCGATCCAGACACCCTCGCGCTATAATTAGCGACAACGGGATACATTTCTGCAATCGGTCTTTTGAGGCTTTGATGCGGAAATATGCAATCAACTACAAACTTTCTATGCCTTATCATCCCCAAACAAGCGGGCAAGCTGAGATCTCAAATAGGCAAATCAAACAAATTTTGGAGAAGACGGTTTCTAAAAACCGTAAAAATTGGTCAACCAAATTGACGGATGCTCTTTGGGCATTTCGCACCGCTTATAAGACCGATCTTGGTATGTCTCCATACCGCCTTGTGTTTGAGAAGGCGTGCCACCTTCCTGTCGAAATCGAACATAAAGCAATGTGGGCTATTAAAGAGCTAAACTTCAATTTTGATCAAGCTAGCAGCTATCGGAAGCTGCAATTGAATGAGCTAAGTAAACTCCGCGATGAAGCTTACGATAATGCGGTGATAGTAAAGAACAGGACTAAAGTGTTCCACGATAAAAACCTTTTTAGAAAAACTTTTACACCGGGACAACAAGTCCTTCTTTACGATTCCCGACTCCGTCTTCATCCGGGTAAACTTAAATCTCGTTGGAAAGGACCTTTTGTGATGCAGTATGTACACCCGCACGGGGCAGTAGAATATGAAAATATAAAAAATGGTTCAATTTTTAAAGTAAATGGGTATAGATTAAAACCGTATTTCTCTGTTGACCCAGCGGAGGAGCCCCTGTTTTTACAGGAGCCACTTTATCATAACTAAATTCCTCTGCCTCACTTCCATGTTTCTGTAACATTGTATCATCTTAAGAATGGAGGTGAGTAAAAAAAAAAGAGGACTTAACTGAATATCTGTGCGTGCCAAAGAACAAGTTTGGGGGTGGTCTTCATTTAACTATTATTTTACCCCTATTATTGTCTTTTCCCAAGTCTACAGGTCTATGCTCTCAAAGGACAATATCAATGAGTACACTGCTGAAAACAGGTTTGGGGAGGGGGGAGATTTGTATTCACTGAATTATCTTTGGCACTGGGCATTAAAAAATCACTGAATTATCTTTGGTGTTGGGCATTAAAAAAATATTTTTATAATAAAAGAGTAGAAAGTAAATAATTATATACGAAAGATATGAATAGTTTAAGAAAAACAAGAAAGTTAGAAGTTTTCTTAAACAAAACTAGTAATAAGTAGTTATGAGCTGTTGTTCCAAGGGTTAGTAAGATGAACGAAATCACTAATCTGAGGATAGATCTAAGTTTGAAAAATAATCCTTATTCTTGACGCCAAATATCTGAATGTTGATACCCTACTTTACGCACTTATACACATCTTGAAACTTGGGATAGTAGGGGATACCTTGAAATGCTCTTGTCTAAAAGCTTTAGTATGAAGGAAAATAAAATAAAATATAAGAGGTAAAAAAAATGAACACTGGTTTTTTAATTACCAAGGCAGCATAAAAAAATATAGCGAGGGTGCTTTATCACCCAGTGTCTTAGACCAACTAGTTTGGGAGCCACTGCTGAGCCTTAGGTGTGCAAGACGAGGAATTACGCCTTAATACGCGAGCACATTTTGTAATCGGTCGGTTAGTATCTCAAGAAGTATTAACGGTTGCATGAAGAATGTGTGAGCAATTTTATCGAAAATATTCACCAACTAAAAATTACTAAGGAAGATGGACAAGAGAACGATAGCTTGAATTAAATTCTCTAAGTGTAGGGATGTCTTTTACACACACGTAGGGGTATACAATCAATGTTTGGAAGAAAAATAGGGAGGAAGACTAAAGGCGATGTTTTATTGAGGGATGATATGATTTCTAACATTTTTTCACGACCATTAAGATAGGGCTCATAGCAACTGAAAAGCTGGTATAGTTCGATCCGCATCCTTCTTGGTGCTTGTTTGACTCGCTTGACGTCTGGAAATATCGCCAATTTATGCACCGCTATTTCTGGATCTAGCCCCGGCATCTCGGAATAGTTCCATGTGAAGCAGTCTTTATACTGCATGAGTGCGTCTTTTAGCTTAGCTACCTGTTCTTTAAACAGCAGCTCGCTGACGAACGTTGGCCGCGGGTCATTTGCTGTCCCTAAGTCGATTTTCCTCAGGTTGTACGCAGTAGTATGTATCCCATCTTCCAACTCTTATGGCGCCGGTGGAAACTCAGAGATCAACTCATCTTCATCCTCATTTTCGAAGCACCGGGAGAGGTCATCCATGTTTTCGGACACTCCTTCTTCTGACAGCGTTATCACGTGACAAGTACGAGATCGTTTCCAAGACCGATGTTAATCTAGTTCTACTCTCGCCATATACGTTACTTTTGGCACATGCCTTTGTGGTGGGGCTACCCTCCAACTGTTGGATAGAGCGAACCTGCCGAGTTGATATTAGTCTTCGGCCCAGTTTTTGAAGGTGAAACAGTCTTCTAGAGGATGTCCTATTGCTCGGTGATAGGAGCAATAATCCGGTTGACGAACCTCGTCTGCTTGTTCGGGGTGCTTGGACTCCGGAAGCGTAATCATCTGATGTTTCACGACGAGGTCAAATATCTTCCTTGTCTTGTCTTGAGGGAAAGAATATCCCCGATCCATCTTCTTCATCAGCGATGGATTCCGGCTGGCCTTTTCTCGATCGCGTGGCTTTTTGGATCCGTTTTACCGTTGCCGAACGTTTTTTCCATTCTTTAACTTGTTTTTGCCTCCATATCGGGCCTTTTTCTTGTCTTGAGAATGCGTGGCGGGCTATCGGCGGAGGGCATTGTCATCCTCCGTAGCCTGTTGAAGGAAACGTTGTGTATTGGCTTTCTCGTAAATGGCCATTTCGCGGCTGTGTTCGCTCCGAACCTTTTGAATCACTTCCCTCACTAGCTTGTCTATCTACTCTTCAAACGATGGACTCGGCACTTTTATGGCAGGATCTCGTTCTGGTTCAGCGCCGGCGTCGTTTAAAAGAGCATCCTCTTCTTCATCAAGGTCCTTTATGACATGGCAATTATGAAACTGCTCCCGTTTCTTGGACTGGACATATCCAAGCCCAATCGCTTCCATTTTTCCGTTGGGCAATTTTCGCTGAGTTCTGGGGACATTCCAGATCCTGTTCTAGTAATGGACTGAGCAAGAAACTTCCTTCTGAGCCGGGAGAGTCGAAGTGCTCTGATTTTTTCCTACAAAAAGTAATTGGGCCTGTCGTGCGGTTTGCTTAAAGGGTATGCCTTGGCATCTCAATAACCTTTTCAATTCCTCTGCATAGTATCTGGGCAAACGGATTGGTTGGAGCCTGTCGAGCACAAAATCGGCACCATTCCAAACTTCCATTTCGAATTTAGTCTCCGTTGATCGGTAGAATAGGATCGCCTTTTCACCTCTTCATCTGGGAGGGACATAGAACGCCTGTAGCTTTTGCACACTATATGTCTCAAGCGCATTAAGCTCTCTGTAGTGTAGTCACGGAACCATGGCGATTTGCAAACTCTGATCATCTCCAGTGAGGGCCTGCATTGATGGACGGACCGAGAATACTGCATTGACTTCATCTTCAAAATCGCTGCCGAAGATCAACATAGGGGTAGACAGTCCGGGCTTGTTGTATTGGAGCGGCCCCGAATAGACCATCTCTTCTTCCTCTTCGGTATCGCTCCCGAAGACCGGAATAATGGTGATAGCTTTTTGCTTATTCTCCGGTTTATGGCATCTTTCCATGTCTTCGAAGTCTGGTAAGAAATACTTTTCATCTTCGTACTTCCGGACTTCATTTATGCAGAATGGGTTTAGTTCACCCGTCACGGTATACTCGAGACCATCCTTGAAATACTTCATACACTGATTTTGTGTAGAAGGGATGATGTTGTACTCGTGCAACTAAGGCCTACCGAGCAAAGCGTTGTAGCAAGTCTTGGCGTCAATGACGTGGAACTTGATATTAGTGACGAGCGACCCGAAGCGTAATGTCATTATTACGGACCCGAGTGTCCGTGATGACTGGGAGTCGAAACCGGAGATGGTTATTTTATCTCGAGCTAGGTACTGCACGCTCATACAAATTTCCTTTAGCACCCTCACGTTAAGAAGGTTGATAGAGGACCCGTTGTCAATTAGGATCCTTCCTATCGTGATGTCATGGCAATCCCCGGAGACATAGAGGTTATGCTTGCACGTTCCGAGGAGGAGATCTTCATCGCCGAAAGTGACGTCAGCAGTGTGCACTTCTTCCAGCTCATCCTTCATCTTTTCTTCGGTAAGGAAAGTTTGAAACTGTTCGGGCTCTTGTAGTGCCCTGATCAGGGAATCTCACGCCTCTTTAGACAACAGAAGGGCATCCAAGACGCTCAGCTGTGAGGGTATCTTCCTCAAGTGTGCTAGGACGTTGTAATCCACTTTCCTTTTCTTGGGCGGGTCCTTGGCTGCCAGCTCTTCGACAACTCGATCATCGAGGGCGATATCCTCAGGGACTTTTTCCTTCCCCTTATCTCTTCTATCCGATCCCCTATTTGTAGGTCTGAGATTCTTTTCGGGCAATGTACAGTTGTGCAGCTGAATATTCTCGCAGTTCTTCGCCTCTTGCTCTTTTCTTGATGTGGATTCTTTTAAGAAAGGGCCGAGCGCTATTTCTTCGTCAGAATCGCTCCCGAAGGTGAGAACTTGCGATCCTCCGGAATCAACCATGTGACAGTCGCCGGCAGTTCTTTTGCGCTCATCTGTCATGCTTCTCTGCTCTCGATGAGTTTTGCGCTTCATCTTCTTGAAATGCTGTCGATGAGCAACGTATCCCTGCCATCAATTTTTAAAGGCCATGCATTCCTCGGTAGGGGGTGTGATTCTCCGATGGTATAAGCAGTAGTTTGGATGTGCATCTAGTTCGTCGGGGAACGTATTTTCTGAAGTGTCTTCTTTAAAAGGTGGCAACTTCATTCCCATCGACAGGGCTTTAGCGAACCGCTTCCTTGTCTTAAACCTGCTTTTACCAGTGGCAGAAATGCTTCTATCCGGTTGGGGTACTCTATGGCTTCTCAATACTGGAGCTTCTTCAACGTGACGCCGCCGCTTGGCCCTTTCATATATGGCTGTTTCACGCTCTCAGTCAAATTTGCTTTTCTGAAGAGCTTCGCTCGGCAGTCTATCAATCAATTCGTCTAATGGCTCCAGGGATTTTGATTCCGGTTCTGGATCTGCCCCTAATTTCTCTGCATCAGGAGCTTCTTTGCCATTTATTGATGAGTGAGAGATCATGTGGAAATTTGCCACATAATTCTCGGGCTCTTCTGAAGAATTGTCTCCTTCATCAGCGTCATCAGCTTCATTCTCAAGAACATGCTTAAAACATTCATCCAACGTGATTGGGGTCCGTGTCTTCTGGTTATATTCTTCCAGTGCATCGATGTATTTCTGCAGACCTGTACGGCTGTCTTCGGGTTGGACGGGCTTCTTGGCCTTCTTCTTTTTCTTTAAAGAGTTTGGAGGCTTGGCCTGAATATTTTGTCCACCTTCACCAACTTTCAGCGTTGGGCGCGGCTTCAGCATCCCTTCAATAATCTCGAGCTTCAGCGGGCTCTTCCACCTAATCGCCGGACATGCTTGGAGATCTTTCAGCATTCTTTTAGTTTTTATCGAAAGAACAACTTCCCATGGAGCTTCCTCTATAAATGAGCATGATGCCCCCGGCGTGTCCATCTTTTTCGGGGCGTGTGGTTGTGGCGGGTTTACCCTCCAGTTTTCAGACAACGCGAATTTGCCTTGCTGGTACTGGTCCTCAATCCAGTTCTTGAAAACAAAGCAATCTTCGATTGGATGGCCCATTATTCGATTGTAAGGGTAATAGTTGGGACTATCGACGTCTTCGGGCTGCAGTGGGCATTTCAGATCTGGCAGGGTGATGAGCTTGTTGCGCACCGCCAGATCGAACAGTCTCTTCGTTTTATCCCGGGAAAACGAATAAGGGCGTTTTATCTTCTCGTTGAAGAATCTCTGTCTATCGTTTGGAGATCAGCTGGTTTTGGACCACTGGGCTGAAGCTAAGAATTGGCGACGAAGGTCGCTTTCCCTTTCCCCTTTTCATTTCGAAGCTCCATTTTCGAGGAAGACGGTCTATAGCCTATCTGATCCATTTAGGCCAGCTTGTCAATCAAGGCCTGGAAGGTAGTTGGATTGAAAAACATCATGAACTGGGATATAGTCGCCTGTGGATCGAGGGTACCCATGAACATTCTTATTGCAGGAGCTTCGTCGATGCGTTGTTCGCATATCGACCATAGGTTCCGCCACCGGATTGCATACTGAACCCATGTTTCTCCCGGCTTCACCCTGGCATTGATCAATGCCGTGATTGGGGCGCGTTCGCTAGCGCTTGCAAAACTCTGGGTGAATAGCAATTCCATCTCTGTAAGAGTCATTGGGAAGCTCTGAATACCATTCGAATGCCGTCTCCGCCAAGCTGCCGACGAATTGGCGAAGCAGTAGCTTATCGTCACCTCCAGTGTTGCCGGACAGAGCCTTGAACTGGGTGACATGTTGATGAGGATTGCCTGTCCCCTTGTATACGTAGAACTTAGGAATTGTGTATCCTGGTGGGTACTTGATCTGATCGTACCACCTTGGATACGTTCGCCCAATTCTGCCGACTTGGCCAGCGGCTTCGTTCGCTTGATGAGCTTGTATCTGTTGAGCTATATAATCATCGAGCGCAGCTTTCGAGATTGTTTTCTCCTTTGCAGATGAAGAGGCCGGAAGAGGATTTGATGTCTTCCCTCTATCGTTTTCAATTATTATTGGAGGATTTTTGGCTGGGTGGTCTGGCTGGATCATCAAGTCTACCATATCTTGGAACAATAGCGCCATTTTTTTACGTTGGTCGCCTGTTATGCGGCCTCTTTGTCTTTCCTCACGAGCATTCTTCGGAGGAATT
The DNA here is from genome assembly GCA_030015575.1 of Agapanthus africanus. Taxonomy (NCBI): domain Eukaryota; kingdom Viridiplantae; phylum Streptophyta; class Magnoliopsida; order Asparagales; family Amaryllidaceae; genus Agapanthus; species Agapanthus africanus. Next base: position 60,359,397 of record JASDDO010000024.1, read on the forward strand.
GGGCATCAATTTCCTGTTCTTGGCACTGCTCCGACGATATCTCCGGGCTTACTTTTGGCCCAGTGAGTGCGGCCATGGTTGTCAGCATCTCCTGGAGCTTTTGCCGTTGTTGCTCCTGAGCCTTTGTTACTAATCGGGTGAGTGGTCGATGGCCCGTGGAGATACGGCTATCCTCTTTTCCGGAAGCCATGTAAATGGTGTGCACCACCATTCCCCCAGACTTGAGGCGTTTAGATTCAGTGCCTTTGAGCTTTGTCGTGGACACAGGGATTTTTTCCGTCCTTCTTCTTTTGTGGGCGGTCGAAGTTGAGGGGGCCGTTGCAGTGGGCACCCAAGTAGATGACATTTTCTGTGGTATGACAGGGTGGTCCTTCTCTTACCGAACCTTCATTTTCTTTGGTCGGCGGGAGTAGTCTTTGTCGATTACTTCACTAGACCCTGTGAATTTTGGAGTACAGCCACTGAGGGGGCTGCTCTAGCTTTGCCTTTATAGCGTTTTCCACAGGTGGAGGACATCTTTTCAACACAACAGTTGGAGAGTTTTTGCGCACCCTCCTAAGTGGTTCAAAGTTGTTCCCAGTTGGAACAGTAGTATCAATTTCCACCATTGGAGCGGGTGGAGTCAATCCAGAAGGGGAACTGCCCCCAGCTTTCCTCACTTGGTGCCAATGGCGACGTCGAGCGCGTCTTGCAGATGGGATCACCCCGTTGTCGGGATAGCTGCATCGTTCTTCATGCTTTGATGAGAAACTGTTGTTGGTGTCATCCTGTCAAAGACTGACGTCCGTTGAGAGGGGATGGCCAACCTGTCGAAGGCAGACTTTCGAGCAGGGGTAGCAGCCTTGGTGACTTTGCCTGGAGCGGGAGTTGGAACGGCCAATCTTGTGAAGACCGCCCCCTTAGTAGGAGAAGTCTCTCTGATGACTTCATTTACTGGAGCAGGGATGGCTATCGGCTTCGGGATAACCCTTTCAGGTATTGCGAGCTTCTTCATGGACCCACTGGAGCTTAGGCTCAGCCTGTCGAAGACTGATGTAGTAGACTTGGAATTGGACGGCCCGTTGAGAGGGCCCGTGGTAGTTGTGAGCTGATCGAAGACCGACTTCTTCGGATCTTCCTGTGACGGCATTGGGACGCTGAAGCTTGCCGGTAGGATCATGGTCCCTAAGAACAGTCCAGTGGTGGCCTGAGTTACCTGTTCCAATGGCATGGAGAAGATGGAGGCCACTTGGTGCCCATAGGTCACTCCTCCACTGAGGACAGAGTAGGAGCAGTTGTTGCAGTTAGTGCAGCTGAAGGCCATTGCTCTTCTTTTCTGCACGGAGCAAGACACCAAATCTTAGTATCTCAACCATATTAAACCGCGATTCGTTCGCGAACACGACACACGAAATATGGAGTGGAAAGAGGAAAGGGTCCTACCGGGCATGCCAGAATCTGTTCGCCGCTGAAAACAGAGACGAAACCGCATAGGTCGTCTAGCCTGAATTTGAGGGCAGATGCTATTTGGTTTTATCCATCCACCTTTCCGAAGATGCCGAGTTGATTTATGACACCGTGTATCGGAGGTTTAGATGGATACGGCCGTTGTAGCAGACTTCGTCGGATTCCCCTTCATTGTGAGGCTTTTTTTGATTGTGGGGACGCTCTTCTCTGCAAGCGCAAGCCCCTGCAGTTAATTACGCTACCGCATCACGGTAACCACTTTCTCCTTCTCCAGATGGTCATTTTGTGTCGTGTGAGTTTGTTTTCTTTTTGGTTGCCCGTGGATTGTATACGGAGACTAATTTATGTTGTCGCCCGTAGGGCGTGGATTAGTCCAAATCCGTATTTTCTTAGATTTGGGTTTAGGTTGGTTTAAGGACCGTTAGTCTTGTTTTAGACTAAGGTCAACTCAAACGTTTGTTGAGGATACACTAGTCTAATTTTAGACTATGATCTACTCAACAGGGTTTTGGGATCATTTAGATGCGACGAAAGAGTGTTTGAACTCTATCATTTTAGTTTAGGGACGTTGCGGTCCATAAGTTTAAGGACATCATAGTCCGTAGAGTTTAAAGACATCATAGTCTGTGGGGTTTAGTTTAGGGACGTTGCGGTCCATAAGTTTAAGGACATCATATTCCATGGAATGTCTGGTTGTCGGGACCCGTCACCTCTCTGAAGACGTTGAAGAATTACAACGACACATATCAGAGGAATGAAGAGATGTACCCTTGAACCGATGTTGGTTAGGACATCTGTAATCATGTTTGGGACTAAGACCAATTAGGGAAATTGTGAGCATATGGGCTCGGTTGGTCTGAGTTAGGGACTTGTGGCCAATTTAGGCTCAGCCCACTAAGTTTTGATTAAGTGTTGTACATTTTTTTGGGCTCGGTCCCTTTTTGTTCAAAAATGCTGAGCATTAATTTGGATTCTGACACCCCTTTTTCTTTTTGTCTTTTATTAAGTGTTGAACACTTTTTGTAGCGCAGAGCGCTTTATGTAAAGAACCTTTATATACAGAGCGCTTTATGTACAGAGCGCTTGGCGATGAGCGCCAGACTTGATGCGCTAAGGCGCTTCCTCTGAGATAGCGCCCATGTGGGAAGCACGTGGAGCGCTTGACACTGAGCGCCAAATTTGGAGCGCTGGATCGTTAAAGCGCATCCTTTATAATAGCGCTCACGTGAGGAGCACGTGGCGCACTTGGCGCTGAGCGCCCGACTTGGACCGCTAAAGCGCTTCTTCTAAATTGGAGCGCTAAGGCGCTTCTTAAAAAATAGCGCCCACGTGAGGAGCACGTGGCGCGCTTGGCGCTGAGCGCCAGACTTGGAGCGCTAAAGCGCCTCTTCTAAATTGGAGCGCTAAGGTGCTTCTTATAAAATAGCACCCGCGTGAAGAGCACGTGGCGCTGAGCGCCAGACTTGGAGCGCTTAAAGCGCTTCTTTTTAAATTGGAGCGCTAAGGCTCTTCTTTGGCAGCTCTGATTAGTTCTGTGCTCTGAGAATTAAATTCTCGGTTTATAAGAGACTTTGTCTCATGGATCTAAGAACTGAGTTCTTCTTTTTGTGAGGAGATGCTTTGATCTCTTCTGTTTTTTGTGAAAGACTTGGTCTTATAGATCTGTGATCTAGAAAAAGAACTAAATTTCTTCTTCTTAGAGCTTGCTTTTCTCTTTTTCTTTTCTGAAAACTTGAAGTTTATAGGGGGGTTCTTCTATGCAAGACTTGAAGTCTTGGGTCCGTTATATAGGGGGCTGATTTGTTGAATCGGTTAAGGAAATCTCTCAATGAGAGATCTCTGATTGATTTGGGGATGTTCCCCACTATTGGATCTTTGATCTAAGGGTTTCTGTTTTACAGAAGACATTTTTCTTGTTATTAACAAGATTGGGAAAATATTTTCCCATACAGAACTTATTCTTTATGTTGGTGATTTTTAATCACCATTGGATTTTTGATCCAACGGTGCTCTAATTTACAGAGCACAATCTTTCTTATTTGGAAATATTTGAAGAGTATTTCCTCAACAGAATTTTATTCTAGTAAATTGATGATTTATCATCTTTGTTGGATTTTTGATCCAAGGATTGAGAACATTTAGTTCTAGCGCTGGCGCTCTCGTGCTTTGCACGTGAGGCGCTGCCTCAGAGTCTTTAGCGCTGGCGCTCTTGGCGCGAGTGCTTTCGTGCTTTACACGTGAGCGCTGCTTCAGAGTCTTTAGCGCTGGCGCTCTTGGCGCGTGCGCTCTCGTGCTTTACACATGAGCATTGCCTCAGAGTCTTTAGCGCTGGCGCTCTTGGCGTGAGCGCTCTCGTACTTTGCACGTGAGCGCTGCCTCAGAGTCTTTGACTCTGGCGCACTTGGCGCTAGCACTCTCGTGCTTTGCATGTGAGCGCTGCCTCAGAGTCTTTGACTCTTGGCGTTGGCGCTCTTGTCCCGAGCACTCTTATGAGGCACTGCCTCATTTCAAATTTAAAATTTTGAATAGAGCTTTGCTCTCTGATTGGGGGAAACAATTCCCCATGCGCATCCACCTTTTTTGGAGTGTGCTTCTGGGGTGGGTTTACCTTTCAGTTATCAGACAGCGTGAATTTTCCCTGTTTATACTAGTTTTCGACCCAGTTTTTGAAGACGTAGCAATCTTTAATTGGGTGGCTCACTATTCTATGATTGGAGCAGTAGTTAGGGTTGTTGACGTCGCCGGGTTGTGGTGGACGCCGCATGTCTGGCAATGTGATGAGTTTATTACGCACTACCAATTCGAATAGTCAAATCGTCTTGTCACAGGGAAATGAGTAAGCGTGTCCTAATCTTTCCTCCAAGGATGGGCGCGGACGCGCGTTGTTTTGGTGGGCAGACGGTTTTTGGTCACTCAGTTGTTGTTGCTTATTGGAAACGAAGACCGTTTTCCCTTTACCCTGTTATTTCAAGGGTCCTTATTTGAGGAAGAAGGCCCGTGGCCCATCTAGTCCATTTGGGCCAGTTTATCTATCAAAGCCTGAATGGTTGTGGGCTTGAAGAATGTCATAAACTGGGACACAGTCGTTTGAGGATCAAGGGTCCTGATGAACATTCCCACGTCAGGGGATTCTTCAATTCGTTGTTCTCACTTAGACCATAGGTTCTGCCACCGGATCGTATATTGGACCCATGTTTCTCCCGGTCTTACACTGGCGTTGATTAATGCCGTGATCAGAGTGCGTTCGCTCGCGCTGGCGAAACGCTGTGTGAACAGCAGTTCCATCTCTGTGAATGTTTTCACAGAGTTATTTGGGAGCTCCGAGTACCATTGAAAGGCCATTTTTGACAGGCTGCCAACGAACTGGCAAAGCAAAAGGTTGTCGTCGCCTCCAGTTTTGCTGCATAGAGCTCTGAATTGCATGACGTGTTGATGTGGGTTGCATGTTCCTTTATAGACACGGAACTTAGGGATCGTGTATCCCAGCGGGTATTTGATTTGATCATACCAGCCTGGTTATGGTCGCCCGGTTCTGATAATTTGGCCAGCGGCTTCATTAGCTTGATGAGCTCGTATTTATTGAGCAATGTAATCATCAAGGGCGGCCTTGGATATTGCTTCTTCTTTGGACTCTGATATGAGGGTTTGATATTTCCCTTCTGTTATTCTTGATAATTATCTGCGGGTCTTCGGCCGGGGGTTCTGGCTGGATCATCATTCCAACCATGTCTTGGAACAAGAGAGCCATTTCTTCATGTTAGCAGCTTGCTCAGCGGCCTCTTTGTCCTTTCTCTCGAGCACCCTTCACAGAAACTCTGTATCAGTCTCTTGCACTTGGCGCTGTTCGACCTCTTTGTCCGAACTTGTTTTCTGTCCAGTGAGTGCCGTCATCTTGTTCAGCATTTCTTGGAGCTTTTGTTGTCGCTCCTAAGCCTTTGTCTGCAACCGAGTTTGCGATCGGTGACTCACCAAAGCATGGCTCCCTTCTTGTCCATTGGTTATATAGACCGTATGGACGATAATGCCTCCAGACTTGGGACATTTAGATCCATCGCCATTTGAATTTGCCATGGGCGGTAAAGTTTTCTCCAGCCTCGTTCTTTTATGAGAGATTGGAGTTGAAGGAGCCGTTGTGACAGTCACCTGTTTAGGAGAACTCCTCCGTTGTATGGCAGAGGAGTGGTCTTTTTCTTATCGAGCCCTCAATTTCTTTGGTCGACGAGAGTGATTTTGGTCAATCACAAAGTCCGGGATTTTTCTCCAGACCCTATGAACTTGCGAGGAGAGCCGCTAATGAGGTCACTCCAGTTTCGCCTGCATTGTAACTTCTGCAGGTGGGGGTGATTTCTTTAGCACCACCATTGGAGAGTTTTGTGTACCCTCTTAAGCAGATCAAAGCTGTTCTCGGTTGGAACATCAGCGTCGACTTCCACCATTGGAGCTGGTGGGGTGAGTCCAGAGGGGAAGTTGCCCCCTGCTTCTCTTACTCGGTGCCAGTGGCGACGTCGAGTGTGCCTTGTTGAAGGGAGCGCCTTAGTTTGAAAGCGGCTTCATCACGCTTTGGTTTTGCTGAGGAGCTGCAATTGGCGTCAACCTGTTGAAGACCGACATCCTTGTTAAAATTTGAGGAGGGCGGGCTAATCTTTCAAAGACCGACTTTCTTATGGGGGAAGCACTTTTGACGATTTCGCCTGCATTAGGAGAAGGGAGGGCTAGCCATTTTGGGATATCCCCTTCAGGTATCACGAGCTTCTTTGCGGGCCCGTTTGAGTTCTTACTCAGCATGTTGAAGACTGAGATGCCAGATTTGGACGGCCCGTTGAGAGGGGCCGTTGTGGTTGTAGTCGATCGAAGACCAACCTTTTAAAATCTTCTTCTTACAGCGCTAAAGCACCGAAACTCACAGGTGGGAGCATGGTCCCAAAGAACAATCCAGTAGTGGCTTATGTGACTTGCCCCACTGGCATTGAGAAAATAGAGGCCGCGTTGAGCCCATAAGTCACTCCACCAGTTAGGGTGGAGCAAGAGTTGCTATTGCATGCAGTGCATTGAGAAGCCATTGATTTTCTACACAGGAGAAAGACACCATGTTTTAGTACCTCGAATCCGAGGGTAACCATAGTGAACCGCGATTTTGTTCGCGAAACACGACTCACGAAGTGTGGAGTGGAAAGAGGAAAAGGTCCCACCAAGCGTGCCGGATCTGTTTACAGCCGAAAGACCGGACCGAGACCGAAGACCGTGTAGCAAGCTGCCACATGGTATCCCATTCTTCGTTATATGACGAAGAGACTCTCTCAGCGTCAGAAAACAACGTAGAGGAACTAGGGGCAGAATCAGGGCTAAGATCCCCGGAATTCCCAGAAGACCCAATTGAGAGGCTGTTAAACGAAGCCTTTCAAAAAAGCAAAGTTGTCCGAGAACGTGAGACAGCCATATATGAAAAGGCTAAGTGTCAGAGTCAGCTTCAGAGTCAGGATAAAGAAGCTGCGGCAAGGACGAGTCGTCAAGTACTCCGAACAAACGGAAATACACCTACTACAAATAATAGAAGGATCAAAGTAGTGAAGCGGTTCGCCAAAGCCCTGTCAATGGGGATGAAGCCGGTAAAAACAGATATTGGGAATTTCAGGTGTTGAAATTTGCAATGAGATTGCATACCTTCTATGTGATAGTTGGATCCCGATACCCACTTCGAGTAAGTGTTACTCCTATGAGAGTTTTCCACTTTACAATTAGCTAATCCAGTAGGTGTCTAAGAAAGGTGATAACGAGGTTATGCCCCTGTGAAAACTAGATTATTTAATTAGTTCCATGTGAAAGCATGGGGAGACTCTCTCGGAGTACCAACACCTGCCTGGCTGACCGATTAGCGAACTTGTAGGGTGTAATTAATCCCAGCTAATTTTACCTTTTAGGGTTTAAAAGAAGATTTAATAAAAACAGTGGGAGCCATCCTGATTGGATAAGATGATAACCAATCTAATCTTTCAAGAGCGCACGCTAAAGTATTTTCTTCTCTATCTCTCTCTAGGTAGCGACCATATCACGTCTTAATCAAGATAATGATATGGATGTATTGACCAAACCCGCTTATTATACTGGGCTGGGAAACGTTGGTTCCACTCTACCTTATGACAACTGTCATAAGTCTGGGTAAGGGATATGAGAATGTAAGGATTTCCACACAACCCGAATGAAGAAAGAGCATTCTGATGCATCTTCTTCGGGTGTGTTAGTTATTGAGAACTATTTCTCAGTTTGCACTACGTCCTGGGTATTGGATACCTGATCAGGATCCCACATTTGTAATCTGTTATAAAGGTTAAAGAGAAGTAGAGAATGTAAGGCCGGACGTGCCCTTCGCATGCGCGTAGCGGAAGCGGGACTGTACGGAAAACAAAAATTCCATAGGAGCGTGATCGACCGTACCCCAAAAATCGTCTAAGCACTAGTTTCTAGCTAAAGGTAAAGAGCAAAATGAAAAGGGTAGAGATGCTACAACCTTTGTAGCGTGTCCGGCTGATCCTGGAAGACCCCATCTAAATTTCGTGAGCTCCCGAACGTGTCTTCACGCTGACTGCCTCGCCGTAGATGATCTGCGTTGAAAGCGGACTGCCCGAACTCCATTTTCGTCATCGGACGGAGAGGCTTTCTCCAGAGACTTGCTGGGCGTGGAGGAAGACGATATGAACGATAGGTACTCTCTACAGTTTGCACTCCCTCACCATGGCAACACTTGCCATTTTTCTAGTGAGCTCAAGCTATTGTATTCTGAGGAAGAAGAAGAAGGTATTTTGTTGATGGCTTGTGTTGAAAAGAAAAATGAATTATCTCCCATCACATAACCATGTCATGTTTAATATGACGCATGCCCCTCTCTCCCACTCTTTCTCATATGTGTGTAAACACACAAGAGAGAGGGTGGTCCCCACCATTTAATTAGGTATACTAAATAAATAAAAATATATATACATTAATATATATATATATATATATATATATATATAAAGAGATACATATATATATTTATTTATACATAATTTATAATGGTGGGAATTAATATATATATATCAAATATATATATATATCAAATCAGTATTAGTACATGTATCACATTCACGAAATGCCATCAATATTTTCTCAGTATCATATACTATAGAGAGTTTGTGTATCATATACACTATACTAGAAACCGTATCATTAATATGGTTATCAAGTCAACACTTGACCTGATATTCCAGCTTTGAAACCGGCTAGTATAACAGTCGTTCGATTAAACACGTATATCCAATATACATGTTTTATCGAACTCATGTACGTATCCCTTTACATACGTCACATTGCGTTTTGCTCGGGCGGGCACTTTCGTTGCAGGACTCTAAAGACCTGTCAATACGCTGGCAATAAGTTTTACAGGATCGTATCCAATTGAATCTGAAACACTTTTAGATTCAACCCCCTTTCGGGTTAACACACAAGCTCGTCAGTGGCACTGCTGTACGTAACGGCTATCCAGGTATGAGCAAGATAAAGGCAGGTCGATGAGTGAACTCATCCGGACCCAAAAAAGTCTATAAGTGACAGTCACCGTACAGTCCGGTCTCTTCGTCAAGAAGTATCACATACCGGATCTGGGGAGTGGAATCTGTCAGACCTCTAATAACCCGATAAGTCATGCTGACAGAGGACTTATAACCAAAGAGATACAACTGGTAACACTTACCAGTTTATCTCTACTGTCGTGGCCACGGATTTCTGGCTATAGTCGTGTCTTGCACAGTGCGATATCGACTCCCAATACTGGGAGTGACGAATTCCTTCGACTGCTCAGTGCCTCCATGTGTTTTGGGACTGTACCCAACTAAAACCTATTTGCACGACTCAGTAGAGCCGTGGTAGGGTAGTAATCTAAGTACAGAAGGAACACACACGAGACACTGTGATGATTTTAGGTCTAGGGACTACCCTGTACTCATGTCACCGGATAACTGCTATCTGACATTGGTATAATACCATCTAGGAGTTCTCGGCGAGTCCGTCCAGTGTAACTTATCCAATGAGCACCTATATACAATCGTCAGTGTCAAACAATCATGGCTATGGGATCATCCATCGCCCCATACAGGGTCATGAAACGTATATACTAGTCTAAACTGGAGTACCGATGCCCTGTCTCGATACTCCTACGACTAGGGACATTTGAGGATATGCTTATAAACTATCAGGCCCCACTAGTATGATCCTTATCATAATCCTGGTAGTCAAGCAAAGATCCTATGGGCTTTGTCTCATGTATTAGCGATACGCGTAACTAGTAACACGTATTCACTTAATAGATAAAGACAAACCAGATAGCACATTATCATCTTGAGTAAGACTGTTCTTGGTATAAGCCCTCCTCGAATTCAGTAATTGCATTCCCGCAACTACGATAATTGCCTTGAGGGCACCTATATCCAATAGAGAACTGGGAAGGGGTGATATGTCTCTCAGAGTAGGGAATGGAGCAATTGTTGCTGCCGAAGCTGTCGGCGAATATCACCTTGTATTGACAAATGGTAATACATTGATTTTGAACGACTATTATTTCGTACCGTCGATGATATGCAATATAATATTCGTTTCTTTATTAGCTTAAAAGGGATATAACTTTGCATTAAAGAAAAATGTTATGAACATTTTCCTAAATCAAGTGTTGATTGGGTTTCGTACGTTGTGCAATGGTTTATACGTTCTAAATCAAAATACAGTTCTAAATATACAGAACACTCACAAGAGGAAAATTTCAGATATGAACGAAACCTTCTTGTGTCATTATAGACTTGGTCATATCAATACGACCAGACTAGCTAAGTTGCATAAAAATGGATATTTGAATCTGTTCAAATTTACATCTTATGAAACTTGTCACTTATATCTCAAAAGTAAGATGACCAAAACTCCGTTTATGGGACACGGAGCAAGAGCTACTGAACTCTTGGGACTGATACATAGTGATGTATGCAGTCCTATGTCTACACATGTTAAGAATGGTTTCTCGTACTTCATTACATTCACCGATGATCTCTCAAGATTCGGACATGTGTTCCTGTTGAAACACAAATCTGAAGTTTTTGAGAAATTCAAGAAATATAAAAGCGAAGTAGAGAACAAGACGGGTAAAAGTATTAAAATCCTTCGATCTAATTGAGGAGGTGAATACTTAAGCACGGAATTCCGAGATTATTTAAAAGAGAATGAGATTCTCTCTCAGCTTACTCCTCCATATATACCACAGCACAATGGTGTATCGGAACGGAAGAATCGCACCCTATTAGATATGGTGCGCTCTATGATGAGTACTGCTGAGTAACCTATTTCCTTTTAGATTTATGCACATGAGACAGCTGCATACCTATTGAATCAAGTTCCATCAAAATCTGTGCCTAAAACACCATATAAGATAAAGCGTGGAAAGAGACCATATCTTAAAAGAGTTAAGATATGGGGTTATCCGGATTATGTTGAAAAACAGAATCCGGACAAACTCGAAGCACGATCAGTTCTTTGCAAGTTTGTGGGATATCCAAAGAATTCACATGGATATTTATTCTACCACATCGAAGATCAAAAGGTGTTTGTTTCTCAACATGCCACCTTTTTAGAAAAGGAATTTCTTGTAAAAGAAATTAGTAATAATGAGGTAGAGATGGAAGAAGTTCCAGATACACAAACTACAACTGAAGATTTGGTAGAACCGGAGGATTCAATAGTCCCCGACGAACCTCGGCCACTCCGTCAATCTAGTAGGGTTCCTCATCCACCTAAAAGATACTACAGTTTTCTCATAGTTGGTGGGAGCGACAATTGCATCTTTAAAGATGATGACCCAACTAGTTTCGAACAGGCCATCATAAGTGGGGACTCTGTGAAATGGCTGGATGCTATGCGATCTGAGATGGAATCCATGTACACCAATAAAGTATGGACTTTAGAAATTGCTCCTGAATGGGTAAACCCTATTGGGAGCAAGTGGATCTTCAAAAACAAAATTGGTGTAGATGGAAAGGTTGAGACCTTCAATGCTAAACTTGTAGCAAAAGGTTAGACTTATAGCAAATGGTTTTCGTCAACGACCAAATGTCGACTGTGATGAGACCTTTTCTCCAGTGGCTATACTTAAGTCCATCAGGATCCTACTTACCATTGCTACATACCATGATTATGAAATCTGGCAGATGGACATCAAGACAACTTTTCTAAATGGTGATTTAGAAAAGAGCGTGTGTATGACACAGCCAGAGAGTTTCGTAGACAGTGGGAGCAGCGGAAAGGTGTGCAAGCTGCTTAAATCAATTTACGGATTAAAACAGGCATCGCGGAGTTGGAACATCTGTTTTGATGTAGCAGTCAAAGAGTTTGACTTCATAAAGAACGTAGATGAACCATGTATATATAAAAAGGTTGTAGAGAGTAAGGTCGTAATCCTCGTATTGTATGTGGATGACATACTCTTGATAGGAAATGAAGTTCCTATGCCGCACTCGTTCAAACTCTTCCTATTATAAAAGTTCTCAATGAAAGATCTGGGTGATGCCTCCTACATCCCGGGGATAAAGATCTATAAAGATAGATCTAAAAGGATGTTGGGATTGTCCCAATCCAGATACATAGAAACCATACTAAAGAGATTTAGTATGGAAGATTCTAAACATGATAATTTACCTGCTTGTTCAGGAATCACTCTCTCCAAAGAGATGTCTCCCAATACTGATTTGGAAAGGGCTCGCATGAACGTGATACCCTATGCTTCTGCAGTTGGGTCTATCATGTACGCGATGTTATGCACCAGGCCGGATGTAGCTTACGCACTCAGTGTGGTAAGTAGGTATCAATCAGACCCAGGGGAGAAGCACTGGATAGTTGTGAAGAACATTCTTAAGTACTTGAGAAGGAATAAAGAGATGTCCTTGGTGTATGGTAACGGAGAACTACAAGTGGTGTCCTTTACCGATTCGAGCTTCCAGAGTGATAAGGATGAAAACAAGTCTGTCTCGGGCTTTGTCTTCACCCTCAATGGAGGGGCGGCATGTTGGAAGAGTTCTAAGTAATATACCGTTGCAGATTCGACGATGGAGGCTGAATACATCGTTGCTAACGATACTGCCAAAGAGGCTATCTGGATGAAATAGTTCATTATTGAACTTGATGTAGTTCCATCCATTGAAGCTCTAATACCTTTGTATTATGATAACAATGGACCTGTGGTTTTAGCCAAGGAACCCCGGTCCCATCAATGGTCCAGACATATTCTGAGGCGGTATTACCTGATATCGAGGTCAGGAGAGTAGACACGAAGGAAAACACAGTAGATCCACTCACGAAGGCCCTCCCCCAGACACAGTTCGAGAAACTTTTTGGGATGTTGGGTATGCGATACTATAACTGTAACATTTCAGAAAATAAAAATATTATTTTAGGAATTTAAATAATTAAATAATAAATATTATGGATATTTTAAAGTATAGAGATTAGTTTTAATGATATGGTATGATTATATACCGATAGTTTGGAAAATAAATGGAAAATAAATGTGAATTATTGACATTGAAAGAATTTATGTGATTTGGATATTTTAAAAATTATTATACAATTAATTGTATATAAGTTAATACTAAACTTGATTAATATTTCGCTAATTATGCATTAATCATGTTTATGTTCATGACATGCAACATAACATGTTGCAAACACTCGTTATATTTTTTTTTATATAACCATGGATTCATTTTTGTTTTTTTTAAAAATGCTTTGCCTTAAAAAGTGAAAAGGGAAAATGAAAAATGAAAAGAAAAAGAAAAGGTTAGATATTTTGCATAAGGGGGACATGGGAGTATAGGCTAGGAGGGAGAGAGAGAGTGAGGGTGTTCACCGCCGAAAGACCGAACCGAGACGTTGGGACGTCTGGCCTGAATTCTGGGGGCAGATGCAATTTGAATTTATCCATCCACCTCTCCGAAGATGCCAAGTTGATTTATGGCACCGTACATCGGAGGTTTGGATGGACGCAGCCGTTGTAGCAGACTTCATCGGATTCCTCCTCATTTGCGAGGGGTTTTTAATTGTGGGGATGCTCTTCCCTGCAGGCGTAAGCCCCTGCAATTAATTACGTTACCGTATCGCGATAACCACTTTCTCCTTCTCCGAAAGTTCACTTCGTGTTATGTGCGTTTTTGTTTGTTTAGGTTGCCCGTGGATTGTATACGGTGACTAATTTATGTTGTCACCCGTAGGGCGTGGATTAGTCCAAATCCGTATATCTTAGATTTGGTGTTTTTATTTAAGAACCGTTAATCTATTTTTAGATTAAGATCGACTTAAATGTATGTGAGCATTTGGGGCTCGATTTGTTTTTGTTAAGGATACATTAGTCTAATTTGAGACTAAGATCCACTTAACGAGATTTCAGGATCATTTTTATTTAGAATCCAACAAAAGAGTGTTTGGACTCTATTATTTTAGTTTAAGGATATTTCGATCCATTATCTCCATTTTGGAGGCGAATATTAGTTTAGGGATATTTCGGTCCCTTATCACCATTTTGGAGGCGAATATTAGTTTAGGGACATTTCGGTCCATTATTAGTTAAGGGACATCTCGGTCCATTATCGCCATTTTGGAAGCGAATATTAGTTTAGGGACTTCTCGGTCCTTTATCTATCTTGCGCACATGAGTATTTTTTATGTGACGAGGCGAATAATGGTGATATGGAATGCACCCAATTTGGGGTGCGATCCTATTTGAGGTGTGCACGTCAATTTGGAAGTGCATCAACGTGGGATGTATCATTCCCAGTCTTGATGAAGTTTTATATCAAGTTAGGACAAGAAAAGAGTTATTGGTTGTCGGGACCCGCCACCTCTTCGAAGACGTTGAAGAATTCCAACGACATATATTAGAGGTGTGGAGAGATGTACTTTTAAACCAAATCCCGTGTTTGAGAAAAAAAGGGGGTTATTGTGGCCTTAAGAATTTTTATTAAGGCTATGTTAGTCCAATTTGAGACTAAGATCCACTTGACAACATTTTAGCATCTTCTTTAATTAAGACCCGGTAACAGAGCATTTGGACTCATTTGCAAGACTTAGCAACTTAGCCAATTTAGGCTTTAGTCTGCTTAGTCTCCCCTCTTTTCTGAAAAAGTGCTAAGCACTTGTTTGGGCTCAGTTTAATCAGTCCCATTTTTATGTAGAAATTGCTGAGCACTTATATGAGTTCTGATGCCCACATATGTTAATGTGGAGCTTTCAGTCATGAGGATTGCCTATTAAGTGTTGAACACTTCACCCTTTTTGTCTTTATATAGAGTGATAGGCACTCTTTATGGCGTCCACGTGAGGAGCGCGTAAGGCGCTGGGCGCTGCCCAACGAGTGTTGAACACTCAGCCGTTTTAGACTGCTTGTGGAGTGCTAAGCACTCTTTCCTTTTTCTTTTGCGGCGCACATGTGGGGATCACGTGAGGCGCTGGGCGCTACCTAGTGGGTGCTAAGAACTCTTCCCTTCTGTGGTGTCCACGTGAGGAACACGTGCGGCGCTGGGCGTTGTCCAGTGATTTCTAAGCAATCTTCTCTTCCATGACGCCCACGTGAGGAACACGTGCGGCGCTGGGTGCTTTTCTCCTCTGCTGATAGCATTTTTGCCCATTAATGATCAATATGATCTTTGTTTTGTAGATCTAGGATCAAGCTTCATTTTTAAGAACCAGGTTCTTTTACGAGAACTAGGTTTCTCTTATATGCTTTGTTTTGAGGAATTCAATTCCTAGTTCTTTTCTGAATTTTTTATTCTCAAGAACAAGTTCCTTCCGATGAGAATTAAATTCTCAACTTGTGGGAGACTTGTCTTGTGGATCTTAGATCCAGAGAAAGAACTAAGTTTATTGAGAAGGGCTAAACCCTTTAGATATGTAAATGAGATGTTTTTATCTCTATATATTTTTTGTTTACCTAAAGTTTTTAAGGAGTGAGATCTTCTTCCTTGAGAATTTAATTCTCTGTTCCTTTTTGAATCTTTTTCTTTTTGTTTTTGGAAGCTTATAGGGGGTTCCTCTCTCTCAGACTTGAAGTCTTCGGTCCTTTATATAGTGGAGGCAAGTTTGTTAATTAGTTTTGAAGAAATCTCTCATTAAGAGATTCTAATTGATTTAGGGAATTTTTACCCACCATTGGATCTTTGATCCAAGGGTTTCTGTTTTTACAGAACATATTTTCTTGTTTTTAACAAGATTGGGAAAATATTTTTCATATGCGGAGTTTTACTCCGTGAAATGGTGATTTTTAATCATCATTGGATTTTCAATCCAAGGGTTCTCTGTTTTACAGAGGCCATAGAATTTTATTCTATGATCCAACCGAAGGTATCTTTCTTATTTTAGAAAGATTTGGGGAATGTTTTCTCCCCAACAGAATTTAATTCTGTATCTTGATGATTTATCATCTCGGTTGGATTTTTGATCCAACGGCTCTATTTAACAGAGAGTAGAATTTAATTCTACCTGGACGCCGGTGCTCACGTGTTCCTCACGTGAGCGCCACTTAAGAATTTGGTCCTTAGGGTGGGCATTCTGTACTTTGTACACTGGTCCCTGCGTGAAGAGTACGTGCGGCGCTATATGAGATTTTTAACTCTTATTTAATCTAATAGATTCTTTTCTACTTTGCACACTAGCGCCCGCGTAAAGAGCACGTGAGGCACCACCATAGGTTTTGATCCTATTGGCGCTGGCACCCTTGTGGAAGGCATGTAAGGCGCTGCCTTATTAATTTCGAACAGAGCTTTGCTATTTTATTGGGGAAACAAATGCCCCCTACCATTGTGCTCACGTGGCTCACACGTGAGTGCAGCGGTGGCATCTTTTCCACCGTTCGATCTCCTGAGGAGTTGGACTGTCTCCTTGTGTTTATAAGTAGGGCCTTTGGCCCCTGAGATGACTGTTGTTCATCTTCTTTAGTCTTCTTCCTTTCTTGAGAATTTAATTCTCTTTTCAGAGCTTGGCTCTCTGTTCAAAAGAAACTCCTTCAGAGTTAAAACTCTGTCAAAATTGGTAAGAATCATGACCATGTCTTAACTCCTGCAGAAACCATTGAAGGAATCTCTTCATGTTCTAGGGTTTTTAACCATTAACAAAGTTTTGCTCTTCTTTTGTAATGATCTCTCAGAGATATAAACTTTTACTTGAGTAGCCCATAGATCTTAAAGATCTTTAGGGTTTTACCCTATTATTAACTTTGATTTTTGAAGGTTATTTGGAATTTAATTCCATTTTTTGAGCGGATTTCTGGAATGTTATCCCGTTCTACAGAGCTTGGCTCTGAAAATTTTCTTTTAAAGAAATTCTTTTGGGAATTTTATTCCCTTCCTTATTTTCCTTGCAGATTTGAAATCTGTTTGCAGGACACATTTCTTGAGCGAGTTTAACTCCAGAGTTCAATGATATTTTCTCATTAAATGAGAATCCTTTTGCTTTCTTTCAATGAGTGACTGCCTCATCATTGATTGGGCGTTACCTTGATTTTGTAGAGGCCCTTATCCTTTTCCCTTTGAACTGTGACGCAGTACTATTTTAGGTGTAAAAGAAAATTGTGCCGATAATTAACCCCTCCTTTTTTGTGTGCAGGTACTATGGTTTTCGATTCCTCCTTTCCCTTCGTTCGCTCGGAGAGTGCTTTCGCCGACGCACCTACAGATCGGGAAGTCTTCGCACTTATTTAGAACCATGACCCAGAGCAAAAGTCTCTTCCTTTGTGGGGGTCATGGTACAGTCAAATTATCCGGGGTCGGCGCAGTTTTACTTGCGCAGCGACTTCTAAACCTATCCGGGTGATCCAGTATGCTGATCCGCCGCCGGTAACTTACACAGTAGAATAGGTCAACTGGACCTCAGAAGGTCGTCTTCAACCTTCTATAGCATCAATACCAGTACAGCCATCGATGACCTTGGACATTTTAGGGCGACGTATATGCCAAGAAGAGTCAGGTCCTTGGAGGCAGGTTTACATGATAGGAATGACTCCCCGTCATTCAGCTGGTTATTTGCAGTGGGCTCGATATATCTTGTCGGCTAAGAAATCGCTGTTACTGAAGACCGGGCTATATCCCGCGATCTATGCATCCCTCTTTCACTACCATACTCCTCATGTGTGGTGGGTCAAATCTTTCATGGAACAGTGGAACATCCCGACCCATACCTTTCTCTTATCAGATCGGGAGGTTTCAATCTCATTGGAGGAGTTTGCGGAGATATCCAGATTACCCGTCAAAGGGGGACATTATGAAGAGATACTTCCCCCGACGAGTATATCTTTGCCACCAAATCAGTGGTGATGGGTCTTACCCCATAGAATGCCATTCAACACAAGTTTTCAAGATTGATTAAGGTGTTGAACATATACGAGAGTTTATTCCTAGAGTCAGACGAGAACGGAGTTGGCTTTACAGATTTTATCGCCCGTTTCCTTCGTCTGGAGGCTTTGCTGAAGGAAGCTGCCAAGTTCGCCAAGCTTGATGATCCTTTAGGATTTGGCTTAGACAAACTACCGGCCTCAGAAGCAGATTGAAAGAAGTTTTTATTCCGGATACTTCGATCGTTTCCTTCGCAGAGGTCGCTGCTCCGGACATTGATGAGGAGACATTCTTCCTGGGGTTCATTAGCCTGTAGTTGAGCTAGTTCGCACCACTGATGCATCCTCGTTATATGAGGTCGTATGTCTTTTATCCGGCTCACCATATTGTGATGAGGACACGCTTGGTCATTGGGGTTGCAGGTCTGGCTCACTTATACCACGGCTTGAGTCTAGCGGCTGACACTACTCAGCCGGGTCTGAAGCCTGTCAATCTCCCACTGCATTACTTCACCTCATGGATTGAGTTGCATGTACTAGGTGCCTTTGGGGTGCATAAACGACCCAAATTTTATGAGGGATGCAATTTTCCTCGGGTCATGCACTTAGTCGATGCTTCTTCACCCGACCCGACACAACGGGAGGCTCGGCAACTACTTCTTTGCCCGCGCATGGTCGGATAGCATGACCTTCGTTGACAAAGTCCTGACCATCGGCAAACAATCTTTAACAGCGATCTAGACGCTGCATGATGTTTTAAAGGACGGAGCTTCTGTGTTGTGGGCTCGTGAAATAGTCCATCTGTATTCTATCAGGCTAGGTTTCCTGGTATTCAAACAAAACGCCTCAGTTTTATTTATGAGTTATAACCCACACCGCTTTACCCAGCAATTGGGTTACAACCAAGGGGTTCCTCTCAAGGCGTTCATCGTAGACCCGGTTACTACTGAGGAAGGTGTTCGTAACACGACGCATCACTTCATGTGTCTAAATATGGGGTCCCACTTCCTTTTCTGTGAGCCGGGTTATACTCCAAGGGCATTGAATGCTTATGTTGCTTGGTACCAACATGCAACGGGTGATATCATTAGGGAGGAGAGGCAGCTGCTGCTTGACCATAAGGATGCCATTCCCGCTAGTAATCCAGTGGTCCCACTGAAGCGACGGACAGTCGTTCATCCTTCTTTAAGAGATATCGCTATGGCTGTAGTCCCACGAGCTTTTCCTGATAGGCTTCGACCGGATGTTCCTGCGACTACAGTAGACGTGGCATCCCCAGATTTGTGCATTGGTTCGGAGATTTGGACTCGTCGTTCGGAGTGACCCTTCAAGCGAAAACTCTTATCATTGGGTGTTGGTGCCAGCTCGCAGAAGAGAAAGAAATCCTTATTTTTTGCTGACATCGTATTCGGCCAGGAGCCCCATGCCCCCTATAGCGAGGGCTTGTGCGAGTATGGCACCAATGTTGGTCTGTTCAATGTTCCTGTGACCGATAACGATCTTCAGGCTTCCATTGAAGCTTCCAAACGACTGGCCCATGATCAGGAGGCGTTAGCCTCTATTGCGGAGTCCGATATACTTCATTTATACTCTCATGTAATATCCCCTCCTTTTTTATTGAATTTATTGTGCTTTAATAACCCTCTCTTCCTTAATAGGTATTTCTGCTGAAGAGGCTATCTCGACTTCCCTCAAGACGTTTGAAGAGGAGGAGAGGCTTCGCGTCTCCTCGGGCCTTGGTATGATTCGCTTCACAGCACCTTTATATTTTTAGTTCCTTTTATTTATGATCTGACCATTTTCTTTATCCTATAACAGGAACCACCACAACTCAGGATGTTATGAATGTAGTGCCAACCCTGGGTGGTGATGTAGAAAAGCCTTCAGAGCCATCGACTACGGCTGAGGCCTTCCCAAGGCCACCGCAGGAGGTGTTGCTGAAGCAGCCGATGATGGATACCATAGCGAATCCGGAGGCCGATTTGGACGATGATGTCCCTTTATCAGAAGTTTTGAGGCAATCGGTTCATACAGCCCAGGCTAAGAGGAAGCATAGAAAGAACTCTACGAGGGAACGTTAGGCTATTTTGGCTGTGGGCACAGGTTCGAGTAATGCTCAACCCTCTGGCGTTCCTATGGTAGACGTTCCTTCTGCCCTATCTACTGCCCATAGACAGGCTGTGTGTGCGGCCTGAGAAGATATTGAATGACGGCTTCAAGGTAGAACAATGCACGGTTCTTAGTAACAGCCATTTTCTTGTATCATAACACACACATTTCTTAACAGGGCCAAATTTAGGTGATGGCGTGGCAAGTGAAGTGCCGGCGACTAAAGAGCCTGAAGTGGCCAACCTTTCTCTGGAATCTGGGATCGCTCTGACTGTCGCTTCTTCTCCCTATGGATCCTTGATATCGGCGGGAGATGCAAGCATTACGACGGCTCTTATCGAGTCAATGGATGAGGTGCGGGTGCTGAATCCACTTTCCCAATGGAAATCGATGAAGCCGTCACAACTGGTGACGCTTCGGGAACTGTCTTAGTTTCTACTCTGTCAGGTACTCCTTGAGTTATTATCTCCTTTATTCTGAGTATAGGCGCAGTAGACCCTGATACTGTACTGACTGAAGAATTGCCGCCGGTCATTGCTCTGACTTCCACAGTTCCACCCCTTTCTTCTGCGTCTCTCCGAACTCTGGAAGGTGAAGATTTCTTATTTCTTTACTTCAGTGTAGATACCATTTTCATGAATTAACCATATATTGTTGCAATTCTGCACGAGTGCTCTTTGATCACTTACACCAGGTGTTAAGCCCGCATTTTGCCTTCCAATCGGAATCCGTTCCCCCTTTCGGCATTGGTTAGTATACTCCTCACTTGGTGTTTCTTCTCTTCATTGTGTTCCTAAGCTTTTCTCATATTTGCCACAGTACCACGGCTAGAGGGAGGGAGCGAAGGAATATCCGAGCCTCCTATACTCCATGTCGTGCCACTTTCAACAGCTGGTATGGTAGATCTCATCCATCGGCTTTTTATCTTTCAAGTTGAAATCTGACCCTTATTCGTGCAAGATTTGTTTTGCAGCAACTATTCCGGTTTTGGTCCATTTTGAGTCTCACATTCCCATGCCTACGGGATCTTTTGCTAAGCGTCGGTCTTCGAGGGACGCTGTGACTAGCAGGCGGATGTTAAGCGAATTTATCGAAGATCTTGATGCCGGGGCTCTCACATCTGCTGTGGATTTTGCTGACGAAATCAATCTTATGCTGGTGGCGCTTGTGAATTTCCACAACAAAGATTTCGTCGGCTTTTGGGTCGACTATTGTAAGAGGATCGAAGCTTGTCTGCATGAGATCGAGCTCAAGTGTCTTACTCCGGAATTATGGACCTTGAAGGCTCAGCGGGTCGCGTGGATCAAGAAAAGTGCTAATTTCATTCAATATTTTGAACAAAAGTTGATCCTAAAGCGAAAGGAGCATGAGACGGATTCTGGCGAATCCATCCAATTGCGCGCCCAGATCGAGGCGAATGCCACGCATCTGCAAGTTATTTTCGAAAACCTCCAACAATGTATTTCTAATGGGCTAACGCTGAGGCGGAAACTTGACTTTACCGAGCGAGGCATGCAAGATTACAAAGTTGCCAAGCAGGAAATTTCTGAGAAGCTTTCATCATGTTTGCAACAACGGGATCAAATTGAAGCGGGGCTGGCTGCAGTAGTAGCATGCGAGGAGGAGATGCGGGGAGAGCGTGAGCGGGTTGCCAATTTGTTGAAAGCCCCGCCTTCTTAACAATTGTAATTGTATTATCCCTTTTGTATTAGTTGTATCTCTTAAACACTTTGATTCGTGAATAAGAATATACATTTTTTTGCGTGCGCTTATCTGTGTTCTGATGTCTTAATGTTGCGCTAATTAGTTTACTTACTCGTTTTGGAGACCGTAGTTTATTCACTCGTTTTGGAGTCTCTAGTTTATGTACTCATTTCGGAGTTTGTAGTTTATTCATTCGTTTTGGGGTTTCTAGTTTATGGACTCATTTCGGAGTTTGTTTAGTTTATGGACTCCTTTCGGAGTTTGTTTAGTTTACCTCCTTTGGGTTTACAGGCAAACTTATCCTAACGTTATATATAAATAACCCCTGCTCTTTGCGACAAAGGTCCGTTAGGTTTTGTGGTACAAGGGATTTGGTCCGTGGTACCGTCGCGTTGGCTGATATATTCCTTGATATGCGGTCTTTAAACCGTTGTTCGAGTAGCCCCGCGGCTGTCGTGTCTCTGATCTCTTCGGGGGCTGGACAAGTCGTCTTCAAGTAATCTCCTTAGGCTATATGACCGTCGGAAGAACAAGCGTTAGGAATTTGCCATGTCGCTTTTACTTGAGGTTAGGCTCAATTTGGAGCCCCGATGAGTCATAACCACTCTACGCTGGTGTGGTAAGATCCCTGATAGTCTTTTAGGCATTATATAAGTTGCCATCGAGACCCTGAAGCTAGGAATTTCCCATTGGTTCATTTTCGTTTGACGATGCCATGCCGTTTCTTTGCTGAAGTATGGTAGATATCTGTAGGACCACTATACTATATGTGTTGCAGTTGAAGTCCGGCGCTAGAAATATGCCTTTGCTCCAATTTAATTTGGCTCGTTGGAGCTTTTGTCGACATTGCATCTACACCCTGATGGAATGAGAGGGAACACCGAGGTAGTCTTTAGGTTGTATATGAACCGTCAAGACCTAGAGCTAGGAGTTTGTCGTTGCTCCATCTTGATTTGTCTATTTGGAGCTCTTGTTGACATTGCGTCTGCTGTAACAAGAGGAATGTCGAGCTAGAGCTTGGATTTTGTCGTCGCGCCTTTTTGATTTGGCCCATTGGAGTCTTTTTTGACGTCGCATCTGCACCCTGATAGAATGAGAAGGTACGCCGGAGGAGTCTTTACGTTGTATGTGAACTGTCAAGACTTGGAGCTAGGAATTTGCCATGGCTCTGTTTTGTTTCGACCTTTGGGCCTTTGTTGACGCTGTGTCTGTTCTGAGAAGGAACATCAGGCTGATCTGTAGGCTGTAAATGTTTCCATCAAGATCTGGCACTCCCTTTGCCAACAAGTAGGTCTTTAAATCTTTCAAAACACTTCCAAAAAGGTTCGGAAGGAAGCTGGGAAAATTGAATAATTTCGTTACGAATTCTCGCGGTCTTGTGGTGTGGGTAAAATTTTTTTAGAAAATCCTTAACAAACTCTTCCCAATTTTTTATCGAGTGTGATGCTGTGCTATATAACCATTTTTCGGCTAGGTCACATAAGGTGAATGTAATGACACGTAGCCTTATAGCATCATCAGAAAGTTGTGTAGTCTTCATCATTGCGCAAACATTCTGGAATTTGTTAATGAAGATGTAGGCATCTTCGGATTCCAGCCCTTGAAATTTGGGCAACATATTGATGAAGTGGGGTTTAATCTCAAAGTTATCCCCATTAGCCGGTGGAAGTGAAAGACAAGTGGGAAGTGCGGTGCGGATAGGGTAGAAAAGATCCTGGAGCGCGATTCGTTGGGGCGCTTCAACAGGTGGGTGATGTGGGTTATTCGCACCTAGTGGAGGTGGAATCAATCCCGCAGGTAAGGGGTTGTTAGGATTGAATCCCGACATCTCCTTAGAAGACGAAGAATATGAAGGTGAAGGTAAAGAAGTGGATGGAATTTCGACTTCGGAGTCGAAAGCGTTGTCAGTCGATACTAACGAGACACGGACTAAACGGGCACTAGTGTCCCTAGTCCAACCGGACATACACTAAAGAGGTAGTGTAGTCAAAAGGTGAAAACAGAAGGTGGGGGTACGAAAACGTCAATGGAAAGAAGTGGGTGCAAGTGGGGTGCAATGGATTTCTTAGCGACAAGTGGCAAATTTTTGTAAAAATTTTCTATTTTGTGTTTTTTTAGAAGGAGCTTTTTGCAAAAAGATTTTATAAGAAGTTTAGACACAATCACAATATGCACAATCAAGCCTAGATCTAGGGTCTCCTAGGTCAACTAGACTGCTCCTAACTGTTCCAAAGGGCAAGTTGTGAGGTCCTCAAATCGCCTCTTCACCGCCAATTGTGGTCAGGTAAGCACAAGTAAAGAAAGGAGGGATCCGCTCACGAATCACCGTGAGACGGGCCTTTTAAAATTATCTTTCCTCACTTGTCTAGCCTAGGCACCACAAAGTCTATTTTAGATAAACGGTCGATGCCCATAACTATTCCTTTGTCCTATCGAGCACGACAGTCCTTATAGGCCGAGTCTAATCTTTTTTAATCAACTCGATGGTCAATGCAATATGCTTTTTATGATTTTTGGGATCGTAGAAAAGGTAATGAAATCCCCACCCAATCTGGATTGGTGTTCAAGCCCCTTAAAATCAGTTTTAAAGATGCAAAGCAGTAAAACACACAAAACACTTGCAAACAAAAATTTTTATTTTTTATTGCGGCGCAAAGAATCCTGCACAAGATAAAGTTATTGGAGAAAGAAGAGAAGTTTTTGCACAAAGAACCCTGCAGGAAAATTTTTCAGAGTATATCAGGGGGTTCAGAAGAAGAAAAGAAAGCTTACAGAGGGATTTCGGAGTGCTGACGTCAGCAGACCGTGGCGGTTCCGCGGTCAGAAGCACGTATTAGCGGTGGATCCACGGTTCTTTAGGTGTTTCAAGCCTCCGAGATTTTTATGTTTGTTGTTTATGTCTTCCTCTGCCTGTTCAGATCTGTTGTTTGCTGTTTTGCTCTCTGGATTCTTCCAGATTTGAATCTGTTCGTCTCGTCGATCCTGCACAATTCACACGAAAAAACCCTTCAAAAAATAACAAGATGATAAATTATTATATTTTTTAAATTTTTCAGTTTTTATGATTTTATATTAACCCGAAATTGCAAAAAGAAAATAACTACGCCATCCCCGGCAACGGCGCCATTTGATTGTCGAGAAACTTATGCGTGCGTGCGCTTTTTAAAGATAAATCAAAGAATATTAACCGCAATCAAGAACGGCGTCGCTTGGTAGCTAGCCAGTGAGTACGGGTCGGTCCACAGGGATTTTGTGTATTTTCTATTTGTTCTAACGAGTTAATTCCAATTTGGGTTGGATTGATTATCACTAAAAACTGAAATGGGTTTGATTAGGATTAAAATCTTGCTAAGGTTAGGTTTAGGTTAAGTTTGGAAATTCAATATTTCTCACTGCTTTCTATGCCCTAATTAAGATCTTTTAGGTGTTAAGGTAATGGTTAACAAAGTGGATTAGTACCATCGGGAAGAAACTAGGTTTCTTCCTCTAGGTCCTTGTCCGTCCTTTCTTAACTCTTACCCTAACCTCTATGGAAAACATACACAGCCGGTTTTTAACTATGGTATCACCGCTATCTCGTGGGATAGGGTGCCGTAGTGAGCGGTGTGTGTATGTATGCATAGAGTCACATTAAAATGTATGACGGGCAAGAAAGGGGTGAGAGATTTTCATCTCTCAAACTTTTCCCATTCCTAACCCTAACAAGTGAGGAACTACTCACTCATTAGGGAATTGTTAAACGAATTCATTTTTATGATTGTTTTTAATAACCTAATTATCTAATCTACGGCAGATAAATAAAAGTGCTAAACTAGGGCAGATAAATAAAATTAAGTAGGGCAGAAAGGAAAATTAACTAAGGCAAGAAAAGAAAGACTTACTTTAGTTTTTTATTTGATGCACTCTCCAAGCATTACAAGAATTAAAATTCTGAATTTAGGAATTAAAAGAAAGGCACAAGAAGTGGTATGCTCCAAAAAGAGCTTTAGGGTTCCTATTTATAGATTATAGAAACCCTAAAGTTTACATCTGATCCCTATTTACATTTACAAAACTATCCTGAGAAACCTAGTCAACGCACCGCCGCCACCGACAAATTTGCATCGACACGTGCTCCGCACAGCCGCGGATCCACGGCCAGAAGTCATGTTTGGCCGCGGTTCCGCGGCCATATTGTGGGTTCTTGGGCTGAAATCTTCAGTGTAGCTTCAAGTTGCATTTTCCTTCTACTTTCCTCACTTGGTTCTTCAGAATATCTTCTAGTTTCTTCCATATTCCACAGTGCAGAATATTGTGGACTTTTACCGTTCGCTTCGTATTGAAGTCTTGAATCTTGTGCTGCCTTTGTACTTTGTGAAATTGTTCATTGATCTTCGTTTGTCCCTCAAACTGTAGGCATGATAAAGGTTCTTCTGTTTGTTGGTCGTGGTCTCACTTTTGTAGCGTCTTTTCATCATTTTCACCGTTTTGTTCCGAGAACCTGTAAGCTGAAACTATATAGCAAATATGGATCAAAAGCACCTATTTATTTGTAAAATGAATAAGAATGGGGAATATAATAATGCAAAATTATGATATGAACAAATACCCCCAAACTTATCTTTTGCTCGTCCTCGAGCAAAACTAGTTTATTCTCGGAAAAACCTAACCTCACTTTAGCAGGGAAACGCGATTGCACTGAGCTCGTGCAACAAGTCGTTAAACCTCTATGTGTCCCTAGTAGGAGGAGTGTTGTCTTCTGAGAGTTTTCAGCGGATACTACCCACAAAATCCTATCAATTCGGCCTATTGACTTTTATTCTGCAATTCGGTTTTCTAGCAAGAAATTCTATTATCTTCAACTCAGAAATTATCAACCCGTATTTTTCACGCTTCCTTATCATTTAACTTAATATTGTATATGTTCTGTAAATTCACTTAGCTTTTAGCATCTTTTGAATTTTCCTTCTAAGGTTCCATCTCAACTTAGGAATTTTTATCATCTCAACTAAAGATATAAGTTCTATTTTTCATTTCTATCTCTCATCTAAACCCCAATCACATACCCCCTACGTGTATGTATGTATCACCCTTATACTTGGAAATTCAATTCAAGCTCTTATACTCTTGTCCATCGTTCAAAGTACTTTTAGTTGGTGAATTTTTAGATGAAATTACTCACACATTTTTCATGCAACCGTTAATACTTCTTGAGGTACCAACGACCGATTACAAAATGTGTTTGCACATTAAGACGTAATTCCTCGTCTTATAATACCTAAGGGTTTAGCAGTGACTCCCAAACCAGTTGGTCTAAGGCACTTAGTGACAAAGCACCCTCGCTAAATATTTTTTCTATTTATGCAGCCTTACGTAATTACAACAACCAATGTTCATTTTTTTTATCTCTTTATTCACACTTGTATTTTTATTTTATTTTCCTTCATACTAAGAACTTTAGACAAGAGCATTTCAAGGTCTCCTGTACTATTCCAAGTTTCAAGGTTCGTGTTTGTGCAAGTTGTAGGGTATATATTTTCAGAATTTAGCCTTAAACTTAGGGATTATTTTTCAGACTTATACTTTAATAAAAATATCAATACTATTCCCTTATTTTGACTTAACCCAAGAAGTGAACTCAAAATTTGCCTATTTCTAAGTAAACTACAAAGACATATATTTTCTACCGTTAAATTTTAAGAAAGGTTATTTTTAGGGTTTTTAATTTACTAAGTCTAGTATCTAGTTGTTCCTAACTAGTTAACTTTCTTGTCAAACTCAAGTCAATTATGGCCAAAATTGAATGTTTCAATTTTTATAATTTTTTTAAATTTTTCAGTTTTTTTTGATTTTTTCTTTTTATATTATTTTTATTTTCATTTTTTCAATTTTTTCAATTTTTTATATAGATGCAATGCAGAATTTAAACATGCAAAAGAAAAAGAAAAAATATATACAAAAATTTAAAAGAAATATGCAATGCAAATGATAACTATTTACAACCACCAACTCCCCCAAACTTATCAAAAGCAGTGCCCTCACTGCTCGGCCCCACGCCGCGGCCTTGAGCGTGAACTGGAACGCTCCTCCCTAGCCAGCAGGGTTCGGATCCCCTGCTCTACTTCAGTCAACCATCGATCATGCTCCCTCGCTATCCCCCTCAACTCGTCAATGCCCTTAACAGCCCTTCGCATCAAATTTGCATGCTCTAAAGGGGTAAGTTCTCCCTCGCTCGCGGTCGAGCTGGAGCTAGGTGTGCGGGCGGGTACGTGTTCCGCCGGTTCAGTTCTTGACCACACATCCGTCAACCGTCTATAGGACGTAGAAACGCCCTCAATGAGAGGCCTAACGGGTATGCCTCCAAGCATGTAAAATTCGAACTCCTCTACGGGGAGGAAATATCGACACAGTTGTGTCACAAGCATGGGACAAGGGTAATTTGCGGTTCTTTTGCCCGCAGCAATAGAGTTCAGTAAAACCGTGCACATGTCAAAACGAGGGTTTCTTGTCATGAGTGTATGCACGATATGCAGTGAGGGTGTAAAAAATGTGGTATGGGAACTACCAAAAATATTATTTTGTGCCCACCGGCACACAGTTAAAACATTGGCGAAAAGGGTTCTCGCTTGGATCCCTTTCCGCGGTTCCCTCGAGCAATCATTGCCCATTAAGGTCATGTAATCCTCAAACTGTAATGGTTGATCATGAGCGGGTATCCTAGGGATTAATGTGACTTCATGTATGAAGTCTCTATCAATGATAATTTCCCTATCACCCCACTGCAATTTTATAAAGCCAAATTGGGCGAGACACCCATCTTCCATGCACTCGTAAAAACGAGTGACTAATTCCGGAAGGGCATAGGCGTTTGGGTGATTATATATCAAAAAAAGCCCCTACGTGCTATCTCATTCGCAAAATAACTTCCATATACAGCGTGTGAAAAAATTTGTGAAAAGACTCGCTCTAGTTGCATATTAGGTGCCATCAGATAGCTACAAATCTAAAAATTTAAAAACAGAGAGGGTTTACAGAAATCGAACCTCCCCTGAAAAAATCAGGGGGTGAAGACCAGAGGGCACGGCAGATCAGCGGCGAGAACGGGCCTTCGACGGCGGTTGCGCGATGCTATGGCGAAATCGCTCTGCAGAAAAGCGGCGGTGGCTAGGGTTTGCTGTGGAGTGTTGTTTTTAGGTTTATGAAAACACAGAGAGGGTCGGGGTCTGTATATATAGGGGGACGTGTTGGATATTTGCAAATAAACCCCTCTAAAAAGAGGACATTATTTGCAAATAAAAAAAAATTATTTTATTTCAAAATCTGAAAATTTACAAAAATACCCAAGATTTTTTTTAAAATTTTTATATTTTTTTATGTTATCTTTTGAGAGCCAAATTATACCCCCCCCCCCCCCCAAACTTGAGTTAAACAATGTTACAAGTCAATGCCAAGTTTTGTAAAGACCAAAAGTCAACACCAACCATTTGAAGAATTTATTAGCGTAACGTATAGGTCGGTGGAGGAACATGTTATAAAGAGCCAAGAAGAAGAAATGAAGAGATACGTGGTGGAAACGAAAGGGTTTCCGTGAACGTGAATGTGAGGAGATAAGAGATGATGACAAATAAAAACGAGAATGTGAATGATCAGAAATGAGTGGAATATTGGCATTCTCGTATTTTATTAGAAGAAAAGGTGGTAGTTCAACTTCTATAGGTGGGGGTTGATTAACCACAAAATCCTCGAGGTGTTTCTGTGGATCCCTTACTGGCTTGGCATCATCCATGTACATGATGTTCAATTATGAGGGAACTAATCCCCTCGATGTCTGCCATAGTCCAGCCAAAAGCTTGTCGGTTGTTTTGTAAGACCATTAACGGGGCTTTCTCTTGCTCAAGAGCTAGAGATGTTGAGATGATAACAGGAAAGGTCTCATTCTCGCCTAAGTAAGCGCATTTAGAGTGAAACGACAACAGATTGAGTTCGAGTTTTGGAGGTGGTAAAATTGGTGAAACTATCTCGAACTCGAAAGATTCCATCAATGGTTCGAAATGATTGTAAGCAACCGAATCGGATGGTTCAACTAACTCATCTGAAAATTCAAAGGACTCAAAATCGGGTAGTGAGTCTTCAAAATCATCCGAAAAAGTGAAACACTCGTAATCGTTATCGGTTGTGAAAACTGTGTAAGATTCTAGGAGGAACGCGCTAGTGGCGTCAAAACTGCTGTAATCGAATAGAAATTTTTCGAGCTCACAGTCCTCCTGCGTGATCTCGTAGATCGAGCAAATATCACGTATACTAGCTTTAGGCTCAGAGGGAAAACTTCCTATCTTGTAAATGTTGAACTCACTTGACATCTTCCCGAAGGATAGAGTCATAGAACCGTTGCGACAGTTGATTACAGCATTGGAAACGGCCAAAAATGGTCGACCGAGGATCACCGGAGTTTGGTTCTGTGGATTAGCCACAGGCTGTGTGTCCATAACAATGAAATCAACGGGGAATATGAAGTCCCCTACTTTGATCAACACATCCTCTAACTCACCCCTAGGATGGGTGATAGATCGATCAACCATTTGGAGAGTACAATGAGTGGGTTTCAACTCTCCAACACCTAATTGCTCGTAAACGGAATAGGGAAGCAGGTTAACACTGGAATAAAGATCTAAAAGTGCTCGATTGATGTTCTTATCCCCAATTGTTATTGAAATTGTAGGACAGGCAGGATCCTTTCATTTTTGGGGCAAAGGTTGAGGTTGGGTAATAGCATTGCTCACGGCACTAGCTACAAGCACTTTCTTGGGTACCTGAGGCTTTCTCTTCGTGGTGCATAAGCCCTTTAAGATTTTCGCGTAAGAAGGGACTTGTTGGATTGCATCTAAGAGAGGTATGTTAATGCTAACCTGCTTAAATAACTCCACAATCTTCTTCATTTGTGGAGTTGGTTTATTGGATCTCAACCTGTTTGGAAATGGAATATTTTGAAAATTTGTTGAGTCCAATGTTTGTAGAGTAGATTGCGGAGTTGGAACGGATCCCGGTGTTGGTGTGTTCATGAAGTAGGATGTGGGTCCGTTAGAAGTAGAAGAAGTAGAGCCTTATGAAGAATGAAGAATAGGCTCTGAAGAAGATGAAGAAGAAGAAGATGAAGAAGAAGAAGCAGAAGATGAAGAAGAAGCACCGGCAGGGGTGTCATCACTATTACCCACATTATTGTGCAACACTCTTCCAGATCTCAATATAGTCACAATATTTACATTATGATTTTGTTGTTCATAAGCAACATATGCGTTGTGTGTGTGACCGGAATTTGGCAATAGTTGAGACGGAAGCTTTCTCTTTTCTCGTCCGCTCAACGCAGTATTTAGTTGTGCAATTTGGGACTCAATTGATTTGATACTCTGATCATGTGAAGTACTGTTTTGCACCAAAGATTGAATGGAAGTCTCCAACCTTGCTGAGGATTGTGTAGATTGTTTTAAAAACGCATCTAGACTTCATTATAGCGAGGAAACCTTATCATTATTCGGCTGAAAAAAATTGTTTTGAGGATAAGAATTGTTAGGTACAAAATTGTTCATTTAGTTTGGGTAAGGTTGGGGTTGGAAAGGTTGCTGATATTGAGTTTGTTGAGGTGCTTGTTGTTGTGGAAGAGGAGGCCTTTGAAAGTTGTTATTGCCTTGGAATTGTTGATTTTGATTCCAAGCAAAATTTGGGTGGCTCCTCCAACCAGGATTATAAGTCGAAGAGTATGGATCATTTCTTTGTCTTTGCTGAAAGGCAGCATTGACTTGATTTTGTCCTTGAACAGGTGGATTGTAAGGACACTCTTCACTAAGATGGGACGGATCCGAACAACCGCAAACAGTGCGTGGGGGTAAAGCAGGGGCAGGAGAAGGCGATGAGAATTTTCTCTCAATTGCTTCTAGCTTTTTCGTAAGTGCAGCCATTTCGTCCTTCATGGCAATCGACATGTCTAGTTGATGTATGCCTGCCCTAGACTGACCTGATGAAGTAGATGAGGTGTTCTTAGTGCTTTCCCACTGAAGTGTTTGTTCAGCAAGATTGTCGAGAAACTGCCAAGTTTCCTCGCTTGATTTTGTAAGAAAGTGACCTTGACAAATGGTTTCCAACGACTGCTTAGTTGCCGGGTTCAATCCTTCGTATAAAGTTTGGCAAAGTTGCCAATTCTCGATACCATGGTGAGGGCATTGAACAAGTAGGTCTTTAAATCTTTCAAAATACTTCCAAAAAGGTTCGGAAGGAAGCTGGGAAAATTGAATAATTTCGTTGCGAATTCTCTCGGTCTTGTAGTGTGAGTAAAACTTTTTTAGAAAACCCTTAACAAACTCTTCCCAATTTTTTATCGAGTGTGATGCTGTGCTATATAACCATTTTTCGGCTAGGTCACATAAGGTGAATGAAATGACACGGCTTCATCAGAAAGTTGTGTAGGCTTCATCATTGCGCAAACATTCTGGAATTTGTTAATGAAGATGTAGGTATCTTCGGATTCCAGCCCATGAAATTTAGGCAACATATTGATGAAGTGGGGTTTAATCTCAAAGTTATCCCCATTAGCCGGTGGAAGTGAAAGACAAGTGGGAAGTGCGGTGCGGATAGGGTAGAAAAGATCCTGGAGCGCGATTCGTTGGAGCGCTTCAACAGGTGGATGATGTGGGTTATTCTCCCTAGTGGAGGTGGACTCAGTCCCGCAGGTAAGGGGTTGTTAGGATTGAATCCCGACATCTCCTTAGAAGACGAAGAATATGAAGGTGAAGGTAAAGAAGTGGATGGAATTTCGACTTCGGAGTCGAAAGCGTCGTCAGTCGGTACTAACGAGACACGGACTAAACGGGCACTAGTGTCCCTAGTCCAACCGGACATACACTAAAGAGGTAGTGTAGTCAAAAGGTGAAAACAGAAGGTGGGGGTAAGAAAACGTCAATGGAAAGAAGTGGGTGCAAGTGGGGTGAAATAGATTTTTAGCGACAAGTGGCAAGTTTTTGTAAAAAAATTTTGTTTTGTGTTTTTTTATAAGGAGCTTTTTCCAAAAAGATTTTTATAAGAAGCATAGACACAATCAAGCCTAGATCTAGGGTCTCCTAGGTCAACTAGACTGCTCCTAACTGTTCCAAAGGGCAAGTTGTGAGGTCCTCAAATCGCCTCTTCACCGCCAATTGTGGCCAGGTAAGAACAAGTAAAGAAAGGAGGGATCCACTCACTGTTTACCTCAATCAGAGCAAAGCGCTGTTTAAATTCCAAGGTGGGAAAAAAAGCAATACTTCTGTTTTTCTCCAATCAGAGCAAAGCTCTGTCTTGAAAATTAAAAAGAAATTTAAAGCTAAAGTAAATGAAGTAGCGTACTCCATAAGAGCTTTAGAGCAAAGCTCTTGAGAAAAAAAAATTGCGCAGTGCGCAACTGCGCAACTGCGCAACTGCGCGGTGCGCGACACGTGTCACGCAGCTGCGCAGTGCGCGACACGTGTCACGCAGCTGCG
Organism: Agapanthus africanus; assembly: GCA_030015575.1. NCBI lineage: Eukaryota > Viridiplantae > Streptophyta > Magnoliopsida > Asparagales > Amaryllidaceae > Agapanthus > Agapanthus africanus. Next base: position 60,392,523 of record JASDDO010000024.1, read on the forward strand.
CAGCGCGCAACTGCGCAGTGCGCGACACGTGTCAGCGCAGCTGCGCAACTGCGCAGTGCGCAACACGTGTCAGCGCGCAGTTGCGCAAGCAAAAAAAAAAATCAGTTGCGCGACACGTGTCTGCGCAGTTGCGCAAACGCTGCACGACACGTGTCACGCGCTGGGGGAGTTGCGCAAAACAGAATAAATCTTTTCTGTTCTTGTTAAAACAAGAAGATTTTCTTCTGTAAAGCAGGGGCCTTTGGATCAAAAATCCAACGGTGGGGAAAATTACCCAAATCACTCAGAAAACGATTTATGTAACAAATTATAACTAATTCATGGGCACTATAAAAAGGACCCTAGACCTCATTTCAAGGGGGGAAGATTTTTCTAAAAGAAAAAAGAGAGAGAGAGAGAGAACTCTGAGAAACTCCTCAAGAATAAAAAAGGTAAAAAACCTTTAGAAGAAGAGAAAATTCTCTTAGGAACAAGATCATAGATCTTCAACGATAAATAAATAAATAAATTCAATAGTGCCTTGCACTTGTTTTATGAACCATCGGTTCTTGAACCTAAAAGGTTATTAAATTAATAGTGCTTTGCACTTTCATGAACCTTTGGTTCTCTGAGATAAGAAAAACAAGAAAAAAACTTGTTATTTTTTTAAATCTAAATTCAGTGGTGCCTTGCACTTGTTTTATGAACCATCGGTTCTTGAACCTAAAAGGTTATTAAATTAATAGTGCTTTGCACTTTCATGAACCTTTGGTTCTCTGAGATAAAAAAAAACAAGAAAAAACTTTCTTTAAAAAAAAAAACTTTCTTTTCTTTCTTAGATCTAAATCAAATAGTGCTTTGCACTTGTTTTATGAACCATCGGTTCTTGAATCTAAAAGATTCTTAAATTAACAGTGTTTTGCACAAATGCAATGCATTAATTAAAGGGCTAAGCCCAAATCAAAATGACCTGACAGGCCAAAATAAATTGCAAGGCAATAAAAGGGCAGAGCCCAAATAAATTGATGCTCTGCATTATTTATAAAGGGCAGAGCCCAAAACAAATTGATGCCCCGCATCTTTTCTGGGCAAAGCCCAAATAAAAATAAAAACAAATGCAAATAAAATATTGGACATTTTTAACTGGACTTAGCCCAATTGTGGTCATAAGTCCTTAAATTAAATTGACTGAGCAAAATGGCTCTCCTAAATCAATTTACATCCGGTTCGAGGGTACATCTCCGAACTCCTTTGACATCCATCGTTGTAATTCCTCAACGACGTCAAAGAGGTGACGGGTCCCAACGACCACACATCAATATTGGACCGAGATGTCCTTAAACTAATATCGGACCGAGACGTCCCTAAACTAATGTCGGACCGAGACGTCCCTAAACTAACATTGGACCACCACGTCCCTAAACTGGAATACGGACCACCACGTCCCTAAACTGGCACAATAGAGCCCAAATGCTCTTTTGTTGGACCTAAATGGTTCCGTTAAGTTGACCTTAGTCTCAAACTGGACTAACGTACCCTTAACAAACGTTTGAGTCGATCTTAGCCTCAAAAATGGCTAACGTACCCTCCAAACAGACTTTAGTCCCAAATTGGACTATGAATCTCCCAAACTGGAACAATAGAGCCCAAACACTCTTTTGTCGGATCTAAACGATCACGTTAAGTTGATCTTAGTCTCAAACAGGACTAACGTATCCTTAACGAACGTTTAAGTTGATCTTAGCCGCAACGCGACTAACGTATCCTTAAACTAAAAACACCAAACCCAAATCTAAGTAAATGCGGATTTGGACTAATCCACGTCCTACGGGTGACGGCATTACTCAGTCTCCGTATACAATCCATGGGCAACCACAAACAAAACAAACACACATGACACGAAGTGAAATTCTGGAGAAGGAGAAAGTTGTTACCGCGATGCGGTAGCGTAATTAACTGCAGGGGCTTGCGTCTGCAGGGAAGAGCGTCCCCATAATCAAAAACCTCTCAAGCGAGGGGGAATCTGACGAAGTCTGCTACATCGGCCGCATCCGTCTAAACCTCCGATACACGGTGCCATAAATCAACTTGGCATCTTCGGAGAGGTGGACGGATAAAACCAAATAGCATCTGTCCCGAATCTCAGCGCCAGGATTTCGCGGTCCTGTGCGCCGCCTTTCGGAGGGGAACAGATTCTGGCACGCCCGGTGGGACCTCTTCCTCTTTCCACTCCACACTTCGTATGTCGTGTTCGCGAACAAATTGCGGTTTGCTGTGATTGCCTGTGGATTCAAGGTACTAAGATTTGGTGTCTTGCTCCGTGCAGAAAACAAAAGATCAATGGCTTCGAACTGCATCGCCTGCAGCAACAACTCTCGCTCCGTCATTGCTGGAGGAGTGACTTATGGGCCCCAAGCGGCTTCCCTTTTCAAAATGTCGGTGGAGCAGGTGGCTCAAGCCACGACTGGACTATTTTTTGGGACTATGCTCCCACCAATGAGCTTCGACGCCCCAATGACACTGCAAGAAGCTTCAAAGAAGTCGGTCTTCGATCGACTTACCACTGTCGCGACCCCTCTCAACGGGTCGTCCAACTCCACTGCTTCAGTTTTTAACGGACTAGGCCAGAGCTCTAACAGGCTCATGAAGAAGCCTGCCATACCAGAAGGCGTTATCCCGAAGCGGATAGCCATTCCAACTCGCGTTCCTGGAAAAATCACCAAGGTTGCTTCCCATGTTCAGAAGTCCGCTTCTGACAAGTTGGCCGTCCCCGTTCAACGGACGTCGATCTTTAAAAAGCTGTTACCAGTATATTCTGACCAACACAGGGAGCATGAGGAGGTCACCCCTATAGCTGAAACAACTCCATCAGCACGACATGCCCGACGTCGCTACTGGCGCCGAGTGAGGAAGGCTGGGGGCAACTCCCCCTCTGGACTTACTCCTCCAACTCCGATGGTGAGGATCGATGCTGCTGTTCCAACCAAGAACAGCTTTGAACTGCTCAACAAGGTGCGCAGAAACTCTCCTACTGCGATGTTGAAACGAACTCCTTCACCTGTGAAGAATACTCCAGAGAAGAAGTTAGAACAGCCCCCTCAACGGCTGTCCTCTAAAATTTACAAAGTCTGGCGATGGGTCCAAGAGTCGGTGATCGATCAAGACTGCCTCCGACGACAGAAAAAGATGAAGATTCGGCAGGGGAAGGATTACTCTGTCAAACCACAAAAAGCAAAAGCTACTTGGGTGCCCACTACAACGGCTCCCTTAACTCCAATCACTCAAAAAAGTAGGCCACAAAAAGCCCCTGTGAACATGGTGAAGCATAAAAGCGCTGAACACAAACGCCCCAAATCTGGGGGCATGGTGGTGCACACTGTTTATATGGCTTCTGGAAAGGAGGAAAGCCGCACTTCTACGGGCCACCGACCGCTCACCCGATCCGTGACGAAAGCCTAGGAGCAACAACAAAAGCTTCAGGAAATGATGACTACAATGGCTGCACTCACTGAGCCAAAAGAAAGCTCTGAAACGTCTTCGGATGAGCGTCAAGAACAAAAAACCGACGCTGACTTTTTACGCAGAGTCCTCGAAAAGAGGGACAAAGAAGCTGCAGAGCAAGTGGCTAACATAAAACAGATGGCGCTCCTCTTCCAAGATATGGTAGGGATGATGTTACAGCCGGACCCTCCTGCTGAAGATCCTCCGATCGTCCTTGAAGACGACAGGGGAGAAACGTCAAATCCTCCGCCGGCTCTATCAACAGCCAAGGAGGAGGCAATCTCCAAAGTCGACCTAGACGAATATATAGCTCAGCAGATCCGGGTTCATCAGGCGAATGAAGCGGCTGGGCAAACTGTTAGAACCGGACGACCGTATCCGAGCTGGTATGACCAAATCAATTACCCGCCAGAATATACGATCCCTAAATTCCACGTATATAAAGGGACAGGGAATCCGCATCAGCATGTCGCTCAATTCAGGGCCTTATGCGGCAATACTGGAGGCGATGACAAATTGTTGCTACATCAATTCGTCGGCAGCTTAGCAGAAACAGCCTTTGAATGGTATTCGGAGCTACCTAACGACTCTGTCAAAACATTTGCAGAGATGGAACTGCTGTTTACATAAAGATTCGCGAGTGCTAGTGAACGCACCCCGATTACAGCACTGATAAATGCCAGGATAAGGCCCGGCGAAACGTGGGTCCAATACGCAACACGATGGAGAAACCTATGGTCGAAATGCGAACAACGCATAGAAGAGGCACCTGCGGTAGGCATGTTTGTGGGCACTCTCGATCCGCAGGCGACCATCTCGCAATTCATGATATTCTTCAGGCCGACCACCTTCCAGGCCTTGATCGACAAATTAGCCCAAATGGACCAGATGGGCCATAGACCGTCTCCTCCAAGACCCGATCCCCGAAATGAGAAAGGAAAAGCGATCATCGTCGCCAACACTCAGCTACAGTCGAGCAACTCAAAGCCGGTCGCTCGCCAAAACAACGTGCGTCCATGCCCATCCCTCGAAGAGAGGCTAGGACGTCCTTACTCGTTTCCTCAGAATAAAACGAGAAGACTGTTTGAGCTGGCAGTGCGTAACAGACTCATCAATCTGCCGAGTCCAAAGCGTCTGTCGCAGCCAGGCGATCTTAATAATCCCAATTATTGCCCTTACCACCAAACGGTAAGTTACCCGATTGAGAATTGTTTCGTCTTTAAGGGATGGATCGAGGATCAATACCTGCAAGGCAAATTCACGCTGTCTGAAAGCTGGAAGGTAAACCCCCCACAGCCGCACTCTCCAAAGAAGACGGACACGCCGGGGGCAACTTGTTCTTTCGTCGAGGATGAAAACGATGGAGAAAACTTATCGGATGAATCCGAAGACTACGTAGCGACTTGTCATGTGATTTCTCATTCACTGACGGATGAGGAGGAGGATCCTTGCGCTGAGAAATCAATGGCGGACCCTGAAACAGAAATTCCGCGGCCGTCAGACAAGCTGATCGATGCCTTCCTAAATGAAATTCGTCTGAAAGCAAAAGCCAATCAAGAGCATGAAATGGCCATACTGGAAAGAACCAAGGTATTCCCTTCAAATCAAAAGCGATACACTGAGGGTAAAAACAAATTCAAGACGAGGAAACGGTTCGCCAAAGCTCTATCAGTAGGAATGAAGCTACCGCCCTTTGAAGAAAATTCTTTCGCTGAGGCAGAGATGCACCCTAACTTCTGTTTATATCATCAGAAGATCATACATTCTACCGAAGACTGCGAATCCTTTAACTGTTGGTGGCAAAGGTATGTCGCTCAAAAGCGACACTTCGACAGGACAAAGTGTGAAGCTTGTGGACATCGGAAAAATGCGATAGATGAGCGCAAAAGAGCCACCGCCGACTGTCATATAGCCGACTTCAAGGGATCACAAATTATCACCTTTGGAAGCGACTCTGACGAAGAAGCTACCCCCAACTCTTCCCTCGTGGAATCTATTTCAAAAATAAAGGAATTGAGAAGCTGCAAGAACGTTCAGCCGTGCAATCGCATGCTACTCGGAAAAAATCTCGGCCCCGTAAACAAAGGATCGAACAAAAAGGATAAAGGAAAAAGAAAAACGGCCCTCGTCGCCAGCACTCAACAACAATCAGGTGACCCTAGGCCGGTTGCTCTCCAAAGCAACAAGCGGCAACCCCTCCAGGAAAAGTTGAAACGTCCTTACTCGTTTCCGCAAGATAAAACAAGGGGACTGTTCGAGCTGGCAGTGTGTGACAGACTCATCAATCTGCCGAATCCAAAACGTCCATTGCGGCCAGGCGATATTAATAATCCTAATTATTGCCCTTACCACCAAACGGTAGGTCATCTGATCGAGGATTGCTACGTCTTCAAGAACTGGGTTGAAGACCAATACCAACAGGGCAAGTTCGCGTTGTCCGAAATTTGGAAGGTGAACCCGCCACAACCGCATGCTCCGAAAAATATGGATACGCCGGGGGCATCATGTTCATTCATGGAGAAGGACTCATGGACCGAAAAGTCCATAAACTAGAAACTCGCCTCAAATATGGCAACGATAGACCGAAATGTCGTTAAACTAATGATGGACCGCAATGTCCTAAAACTTGCAATGGACCGAAATGTCCTTAAACTAATAGCGGACCGAGACGTCCTTAAACTAATAGCAGACCGAAACGTCTTTAAACTAATACCGCAGCATCCTTAGGCTGACAAGATAAAAAAAAAATAAAAAAAGAAGAAGAAAATAAAAAAAAAGGTATGTCCATAAGCAAAACGGGCATGGAGGAAAACCCGAAAGGGCTCCGTGAGTAAAAACAGCTGGGCTACCAGCGAGTGTTCGCGAAAACCCGAAAGGGCGCGACCTCGTAAAAAAAAGAGAGAAAAAAAAAAAAAAAAAAATAAAAGTAATAAAAAGAATAAAAAAAAGGGTAAGTCCATAAGCAAAATGGGCACGGATGAAAACCTGAAAGGGCTCCGTGAGTAAAAACAGCAGGACTACCGGCGAGTGTTTGTGAAAACCAGAAAGGGCTCAATCTCGTTAAGAAACACTTATAGGGTCCTCTCGACCCTGTAAGGAGAAACCACCTGTGTGAGATCCTTACGACTCACAAGGGAACAACACACTTAGGAATCCCCACGATTCCTAAGGAGAAAATACACTTGCGAGATCCTCACGACTCGTGAGGAGAAGGCTCTTATGGGACCCTCACGGCTCGTAAGATTTGAAAGCCTTAAGTTACAGAGGCCTAAACCTGTGCTTAAGCAACCCCCACAACTTTCGACATTGCCCTACAAGTGGTCCTATATTGACCCTTGTATACAATCCACGGGCGCGAATAAACATTTCCCTAACTAAGTCCCATCTGAGACTAGGGATGTGTTTGCATGGAAAACAACCCTTGTAAATCCTCTCGACTTACAAGGAGAAAACCCTCCTGTAGGATCCTTACGACTTACAGAGGAACAATACACTTAGGAACCCTCACGATTCCTAAGGAGAAAATACACCTATAAGATCCTCACGACTTGTAGGGAGAAATAGCTTTGTGAGACCCTTACGGCTCATAAAGTCAAAAGCCTTAGTCGACAGGACCTTAACCCTGGTCGCTAAGCCACCTTTGTTCTACATCGACAGAGGCAAATGATGATTCGCTCCTGGCAATATCCCAGTGGTAGCGATGCTGATGCCTAAACCGGTATCAAATTCCAAGTCCTTTCACGGCAAATGATGATTCGCTCCTGGAAATATTCCAGTCGCAGCGATGCTGATGCCAAGATTGGTATCAGATCCCAAATCCCCTACTCGCCAAAGAAAAAAATCAGCAAGCCAAAAAAAAATGCATACGAAATAGCCGAAATGATGGGGCAACTTGCAAACAGAATCAGCAAGTAAAAATGTATGCATACGAAATAGCCGAAATGATTGGGCAACTCGCAATAAAAAAAACAGCGAGTAAAAATAAAATAAATAGCCGAAATGATTGGGCACCGCGAAAAATAGCCGAAATGATTGGGAAATCGCGACCTTCGCGATATAAAAGCTGAAATGATAGAGCATCGCGGAAATAAAATAATAATATGAAAATGAATGAAACTTTTGCCCTACAGGTGAGATCACATCGATCCCTGTATACAATCCAGGGGCACAAATAAAGAGGGAACCATACCTTCCCAACAAGCTCCGCCAGAAAGCGAAGCCAAATCTCGACGGTTCATAGACAACCCAAAGACAACCTCGACATCTGTCGCAATATCCCAGACATAATGTCAACAGACAAAGCAAAAGGAAGATCCCGAGCTTCAGGGTCTCAATGGCCACGTCTACAGCCTAGAAACCAACAACGGTGTGCCTCCTCATTCCAACAGGACACAGATGTTACACCATCAAGCGGAGCGATGGCAAAATCCCAGCTTCACCTCAGCATTCGTCTCGACACAGTAGACGTAATGTCAACAACGGCGTTCCTCCGCAGTCCAGCTGGAGGCAAATGCAATGTCAACAAAAGACCTCACGGTCGAAACAAAGCGGAGCGATGGCAAAATCCCAACTCCACCTTAGCATTCGTCTCGCTACAGCAGACGCAATGTCAACAACGGCGTTCCTTCGCAGTCCAGCAGGGTGTACATGCAAAGTTAAAGACCCTATGGTCGAAACAAAGCGGAGTGACGGCAAAATCGCAGCTCCACCTCAGCATTCGTCTCAATACATCAGACGCAGTGTGAGCAAATGAAGCGAAGGCCAAATTCCTAGCTTCAAGGTCTTAACGGCAAGTCATATAAGGCCTGAAAGATCACCGGAGATCATCTCACATGGAGTGGTCACCTCCTCGACCTTCGTCTCGATACAGCAGACGAAATGTCAACCCTAGCATTCTTCCTCCAACAGGGATTCGGACGTGACAAAGCAAACGAAGCGAAGGCCACATTCCTAGCTTCAACGTCTTGACGGTAACTCACATAAAACCGGAAAGACAATCGTAGATCATCTCGCACCAGCACAGAGTGGTCACCACCTTGACGTTCGTCTCGATACAGCAGACGAAATGTCAACCCCAGCATTCTTCCTCCAACAGGATTTGGACACACCAAAGCAAACGAAGCGAAGGCCACATTCCTAGCTTCGACGTCTTGACGGTAACTCATATAAAACCGGAAAGACAATCGGAGATCGTCTCGCACCAGCACAGAGTGGTCGCCACCTTGACGTTCGTCTCGATACAGCAGATGAAATGTCAACCCCAGCATTCTTCCTCCAATAGGATTTGGACACACCAAAGCAAACAAAGCGAAGACCACATTCCTAGCTAATACGTCTTGACGGTAACTCATATAAAACCGGAAAGACAATCGGAGATCGTCTTGCACCAGCACAGAATGGTCACCACCTCGACGTCCGTCTCAATACAGCAGACAAGATGTCACCCCAACGTTCGTCTCGACACAGCAGACGCAACGTCATTAAACGAATGGAGCCACGGCAAAATCCCTAGTTCCAAACCTCGGCGGTTCACCAGCAACCTAGAGACAACCTCGACGTCCGTCTCGATACAGCAGACGAGATGTCACCCCAACGTTCGTCTCGACACAGCAGACGCAACGTCATTAAACGAATGGAGCCACGGCAAAATCCCTAGTTCCAAACCTCGGCGGTTCACCAGCAACCTAGAGACAATCTCGACGTCCGTCTCGATACAGCAGACGAGATGTCACCCCAACGTTCGTCTCGACACAGCAGACGCAACGTCATCAAACAAACGGAGCCACGGCAAAATCCCTAGTTCCCACCATGACATTCATCTCGATACAGAGGACGCAATGCCAGCAAACGAAGCAAAGGCCAAATTCCTAGCTTCAGGGTCTTAACGGCAAGTCATATAAAGCCTGAAAGACTATCGGAGATCATCCCACACCAGCGCGGAGTGGTTATGACTCATCGGGGCTCTCCAAAATGAGCCTAACCTCAAGTAAAAAGCGGCATGGCAAATTCCTAGCGCTTGCTCTTCCGACGGTCAAACTGCCAAGGAGGATTGCTTGAAGACGTCTTGTCCAGCCCCCGAAGGGATCAGAGACACGGCAGTCGCAGGGCTACTCGAACAGCACGATTGCCTATCGAGGACTATATCAGCTTATGCGACGGTACGATGGCCAAAACCCTAAGTACCACCAACCTTAACGGGCTTCTGTCGTAAAGAGCAAAGGTTAAATGCGACGTTAAGATATTCTTGCGAGAAACGCTCGATTCATCTCGACTTGCGGAAAAAATTGTTGAGGTGGCTCGACTCGTGAGATAAAGCCTTAGGCAGTGGGCATAAAAGAAGCCTGTTTCCTAAGCACTGGGACCCTGCAAGTTGGCCCAAAACGGTCTCTTGCATACCATCTGCGGGTCTCACTCTCCAACATCGAACTTCGACAAGGAGGGAAACAACCGCTTACAAGTCCTCTCGACTCGTAAGAGGGAAAAATACTCTTGTAGGATCCTTACGACTTATAAGAGAAAACCACACTTAGGAATCCTCACGATTCCTAAGGAGAAAACCCACCTACGAGATCCTCTCGATCCGTAGGGAGAAAAGTCTCTATGAGACCCTCACGGCTCATAGAGTTGAAAAGTCTAGGCAGCAGATCTGAACCTGCGGCCTAAGCCCTCGCTATCTCGTGAAGAAATCAAGAAGCTTACTCTATTACCTGCTAATTGTTACGACATGCTGAGAAAGAGGAAAAGCAACAGAAAGAGCATCCGATTTACATTTGATCAAGCGTTCAAGACACAATCATTCATGCATGGGCAAAAAGACTCAGGACAAAAGATATATAATAAAGACAAGCTGGGATATAAAAAAAATTTCCATTAATATTGCCCGAAGTTCTTACAGTCATAAAAACAATAAATGAAAGTTACAATGGAATAACCTCAGATCCAGGGCATGGATTGAGGAATTCAAAAGCGACCCTATCTATGACTTTCCAAGCCTCGCGGACCATCCTAGTGTGCTTCCTTTCGCGAGCACAAGCGTCAGGGTCCCTTCCGATGTCTTCCACCCTCCGATAAGCAGCGAGTATGGCAGACTGTTGAAAGACCTTGTGCAAGAGGTCGATAAGACTGTCTCGCCGTCTCTTCGAGATAAAGTTCAATAGGTACACAGAGTGCACCTTGTCCTCAGCGGCATCCAACGCCCTAAGCGGCACGCCGGAACAGAATAGGGGAAGCGCTTCCCAGATAGCTCCCACGATAAGTTTAAGAAGAAAGGAACGTCGGGGATGCAGTGGACCGTTGTATGCGTCGAAGCGACTCATTATTTCAGCACACTCCTCGTTTGTGAACTCCCGATTTTAAGAGCGGCCAAATCGGCGGATGCCCTCATGAGAGATGATCTCGTTAAGAGCATACATGTGGGCGTTCATTGTTCCTGTGAAAGAGGATCAACAGAATTATCAGAAAGACTGATTAAGTAAAATGATATAATGCACTGAGAAATAAAATGTCATCTTTAACTTCCATGATCCGTGAAGAATTCTTAAGAGTTTTTCTATATGATTTGGGAGGAGCAAAACTCCATTAATGAAATGAGAAAATACAGGGAAAATCTTTTAGAGAGCAAAGCTCTATTAATGGAACTATAATAGGGCTTTCTTTAGTCTTCTATAGACCCCCTTAGAGCAAAGCTCTACTAAGTGAAACCTTAAATGGGTCTTCTTTAGATCTGGGATCTATTGAGAGCAATGCTCTTAAAATTGATTTAATTTAATTAAAATTAATATTTTTTACTTAAAATTCTCTAAAGTTTGAACTTTTAAAAGTGTTTAAACAAAAGAGCAAGGCTCCAAATTCTGAAAGTAAAATTTTAAGAGATGAGAATCATCTTAGGGACCAAAGGTCCTATTTATAGGCATTAAGTGCCCTTTCAGCTCCAAAAGATGGCGCGACGGTTCGGAGTCTACCACCGCTGCGCTCACATTAGGAAGCCACGTAAGCGCAACGGTGGGGGGGCATTTGTTTACCTCAATCAGAGCAAAGCTCTGTTTAAATTCCAAGGTGGGAAAACAAGCAATACTTCTGTTTTTCTCCAATCAGCGCAAAACTCTGTCTTGAAAATTAAAAAGAAAATTAAAGCTAAAGTAAATGAAGTAGCGTACTCCATAAGAGCTTTAGAGCAAAGCTCTTGAGGAAAAAAAAAATTGCGCAGTGCGCGACACGTGTCACGCAGCTGCGCAGTGCGCAACTGCGCAGTGCGCGACACGTGTCAGCGCAGCTGCGCAACTGCGCAGTGCGCGACACGTGTCAGCGCGCAGTTGCGCAAGCAAAAAAAAATTCAGTTGCGCGACACGTGTCTGCGCAGTTGCGCAAACGCTGCACGACACGTGTCACGCGCTGGGGGAGTTGCGCAAAACAGAATAAATCTTTTCTGTTCTTGTTAAAACAAGAAGATTTTCTTCTGTAAAGCAGGGGCCTTTGGATCAAAAATCCAACGGTGGGGAAAATTACCCAAATCACTCAGAAAACGATTTATGTAACAAATTATAACTAATTCATGGGCACTATAAAAAGGACCCTAGACCTCATTTCAAGGGGGGAAGATTTTTCTAAAAGAAAAGAGAGAGAGAGAGAGAGAGAACTCTGAGAAACTCCTCAAGAATAAAAAAGGTAAAAAACCTTTAGAAGAAGAGAAAATTCTCTTAGGAACAAGATCATAGATCTTCAACGATAAATAAATAAATAAATTCAATAGTGCCTTGCACTTGTTTTATGAACCATCGGTTCTTGAACCTAAAAGGTTATTAAATTAATAGTGCTTTGCACTTTCATGAACCTTTGGTTCTCTGAGATAAGAAAAACAAGAAAAAAAACTTGTTATTTTTTTAAATCTAAATTCAATAGTGCCTTGCACTTGTTTTATGAACCATCGGTTCTTGAACCTAAAAGGCTATTAAATTAATAGTGCTTTGCACTTTCATGAACCTTTGGTTCTCTGAGATAAAAAAAACAAGAAAAAACTTTCTTTTAAAAAAAAAACTTTCTTTTCTTTCTTAGATCTAAATCAAATAGTGCTTTGCACTTGTTTTATGAACCATCGGTTCTTGAATCTAAAAGATTCTTAAATTAACAGTGTTTTGCACAAATGCAATGCATTAATTAAAGGGCTAGGCCCAAATCAAAATGACCTGACAGGCCAAAATAAATTGCAAGGCAATAAAAGGGCAGAGCCCAAATAAATTGATGCTCTGCATTATTTATAAAGGGCAGAGCCCAAAACAAATTGATGCCCCGCATCTTTTCTGGGCAAAGCCCAAATAAAAATAAAAACAAATGCAAATAAAATATTGGACATTTTTAACTGGACTTAGCCCAATTGTGGCCATAAGTCCTTAAATTAAATTGACTGAGCAAAATGGCTCTCCTAAATCAATTTACATCCGGTTCGAGGGTGCATCTCCGAACTCCTTTGACATCCATCGTTGTAATTCCTCAACGACGTCAAAGAGGTGACGGGTCTCAACGACCACACATCAATATTGGACCGAGATGTCCTTAAACTAATATCGGACCGAGACGTCCCTAAACTAATGTCGGACCGAGACGTCCCTAAACTAACATTGGACCACCACGTCCCTAAACTGGAATACGGACAACCACGTCCCTAAACTGGCACAATAGAGCCCAAATGCTCTTTTGTTGGACCTAAATGGTTCCGTTAAGTTGATCTTAGTCTCAAACTGGACTAACGTACCCTTAACAAACGTTTGAGTCGATCTTAGCCTCAAAAATGGCTAACGTACCCTCCAAACAGACTTTAGTCCCAAATTGGACTATGAATCTCCCAAACTGGAACAATAGAGCCCAAACGCTCTTTTGTCGGATCTAAACGATCACGTTAAGTTGATCTTAGTCTCAAACAGGACTAACGTATCCTTAACGAATGTTTAAGTTGATCTTAGCCGCAACGCGACTAACGTATCCTTAAACTAAAAACACCAAACCCAAATCTAAGTAAATGCGGATTTGGACTAATCCACGTCCTACGGGTGACGGCATTACTCAGTCTCCGTATACAATCCACGGGCAACCACAAACAAAACAAACACACACGACACGAAGTGAAATTCTGGAGAAGGAGAAAGTTGTTACCGCGATGCGGTAGCGTAATTAACTGCAGGGGCTTGCGCCTGCAGGGAAGAGCGTCCCCACAATCAAAAACCCCTCAAGCGAGGGGGAATCTGACGAAGTCTGCTACATCGGCCGCATCCGTCTAAACCTCCGATACACGGTGCCATAAATCAACTTGGCATCTTCGGAGAGGTGGACGGATAAAACCAAATAGCATCTGCCCCGAATCTCAGCGCCAGGATTCCGCGGTCCTGTGCGCCGCCTTTCGGAGGGGAACACTCACGAATCACCGTGAGACGGGCCTTTTAAAATTACCTTTCCCCACTTGTCTAGCATTGGCACCACAAAGTCTGGTTTAGATAAACGATCGATGCCTACAACTATTCCTTTGTCCTATCGAGCATGACAGTCCTTATAGGCTGAGTCTAATCTTTTTTAATCAACTCGATGGTCAATGCAATATGCTTTTTGTGATTTTTGGGGTCGTAGGAAGGGTAATGAAATCCCCACCCAATCTGGATTGGTGTTCAAGCCCCTTAAAGTCAATTTTAAAGATGCGAAGCAGTAAAACACACAAAACACTTGCAAACAAAATTTTTTATTTTTTATTGCGGCGCAAAAAATCCTGGACAAGATCAATTTATTGGAGAAGGGAGAGAAATTTTTGCGCAAAGAACCATGCAGGAAAATTTTTCAGTGGATATCAGGGGGTTCAGAAGAAGAAAAGAAAGCTTACAGAAGGATTTTGGAGTGCTGACGTCAGCTGACCGCGGCGGTTCCGCGGTCAGAAGCACGTATTAGCGGCGGTTCCGCGGTTCTTTAGGTGTTTCAAACCTCCGAGATTTTTCTGTTTGCTGTTTATGTCTTCCCCTCCCTGTTCAGATCTGCTGTTTGCTGTTTTGCTCTCTGGATTCTTCCAGATCTGAATCTGTTCGTCTCTTCGATCCTGCACAATTCACACGAAAAAACCCTTCAAAAAATAACAAGATGATAAATTATTATATTTTTTAAATTTTTCAGTTTTTTTATGATTTTATGATTTTATATTAACCCGAAATTGCAAAAAGAAAATAACTACGCCATCCCCGGCAACGGCGCCATTTGATTATCGAGAAACTTATGCGTGCGTGCGTTTTTAAAGATAAATCAAAGAATATTAACCACAATCAAGAACGGCATCGCTTGGTAGCTAGCCGGTGAGTACGGGTCGGTCCACAGGGATTTTGTGTATTTTCTATTTATTCTAACGAGTTAATTCCAATTGGGTTGGATTGATTATCACTAAAAACTGAAATGAGTTTGATTAGGATTAAAATCTTGCTAGGGTTAGGTTTAGGTTAAGTGTGGAAATTCAATATTTCTCACCGCTTTCTATGCCCTAATTAAGATCTTTTAGGTGTTAAGGTAATGGTTAACAAAGTGGATTAGTACCATCAAGAAGAAACTAGGTTTCTTTCTCTAGGTCCTTGTCCGTCCTTTCTTAACTCTTACCCTAACCTCTATGGAAAACATACACAACCGGTCTTTAACTACGGTATCACCGCTATCTTGTGGGATAGGGTGCCGTAGTGAGCGGTGTGTGTATGTATGCATAGAGTCCTATTAAAATGTATGACGGGCAAGAAAGGGGTTAGAGATTTTCATCTCTCAAACCTTTCCCATTCCTAACCCTAACAAGTGAGGAACTACTCACTCATTAGGGAATTGTTAAACGAATTCATTTTTATGATTGTTTTTAATAACCTAATTATCTAATCTACGGCAGATAAATAAAAGTGCTAAATAGGGCAGATAAATAAAATTAAGTAGGGCAGAAAGGAAAATTAACTAAGGCAAGAAAAGAAAGACTTACTTTATTTTTTTTATTTGATGCACTCTCCAAACATTACAAGAATTAAAATTCTGAATTTAGGAATTAAAAAAAAGGCACAAAAAGAGGCATGCTCCAAAAAGCGGTTTAGGGTTCCTATTTATAGATTATAGAAACCCTAGGGTTTACATCTGATCCCTATTTACATTTACAAAACTACCCTGAGAAGCCTAGTCAACGCACCACCGCCGCCGACAAATTTGCACCGACACGTGCTCCGCACGGCCGTGGATCCGCGGCCAGAAGGCATGTTCGGCCATATTGTGGGTTCTTGGGCTGAAATCTTCAATGTAGCTTCAAGTTGCATTTTCCTTCTACTTTCCTCACTTGGTTTTTCAGAATGTCTTCTAGTTTCTTCCAGATTTCCACAGGGCAGAATGTTGTGGACTTTTACCGTTCGCTTTGTATTGAAGTCTTGAATCTTGTACTACCTTTGTACTTTGTGAAATTGTTCATTGATCTTCGTTTGTCCCTCAAACTGTAGGCATGATAAAGATTCTTCTGTTTGTTGGTCGTAGTCTCACTTTTGTAGCGTATTTTCATCATTTTCACTATTTTGTTCCGAGAACCTGTAACCTGCAACTTTGTAGCAGACATGGATCAAAAGCACCTGTTTATTTGTAAAATGAATAAGAATGGTGAATATAATAATCCAAAATTATGATATGAACAGACTTCTAAATGGTATTTTCTCTTGCAAGTCGTAAGGATCTTACAAAAGTGTTTCCTCCTTATAAGTCGGATGGACTTACAAGTGTCGTTCACCATATGGGATATTTCCCACCATTGGTGGAACTTGGTGTTGGAGATAGTGCCCTCAGAGTCAATTATTGGATCACAGGCACGTGATTGTAATGATTGAGGGAGGACCTATCCCGATAGGACAATCTTACTCGAGATGATAGTATGCTATCTGGTTTATCTTTATCATCGTGTACTGCTTTAGGTGACCTGACAAGTCGCTATTGCACGTTGATAGAGCCCCTAGGATTCTTGCTTGACCACCAGCAGTATGAGGGTGATCATATAAGTGGGAGCCGGGGTCTATTAGCGCATCCTTAAATGGTCCCTAGTCGTGGGAGTTTTGAGACAGGGCATCGATTCTCCAGAGTAGACTAGTGTATACAGTCGAGACCCCGACGAGGGGCGGTGGCCGGTCTCACAAGCCACTGGTGTCAGTTGGTTCACCTAAGATGTATACAGGTGCTCATTGGATTATGAGTACACCGGACAGGACTCGCCGGGAACATGCTAGTTGGTCATATACCAGACGTCAGATGGCAGTTCCCTGGTGACATGTGTACAGGTTAGTTCATCGACCTGGGGATCGTCATTTGTCTCGTGTGAGTTCCAACTGTACTTTGATTACTACCCTACCACGGCTCAAAGGAGTCGTGCAAACAGGTTTTAGTTGGGTGCAGTCCCGAGCCACATGGAGGAAGTGAGCGCATCTTCAGGGGTTCGTCTCTCCCGGTATTGGGGGTGAGGTCGCGATGTATCTAGGAGAGCCATTACACGAAGCCCTCGGCCGAGGCAAGGAGATTTACTGGTAGGTATTCCAGTAGTATCTCAGGGTGTTCTGGGCTACACTCCGACACGACTTGTACCGCTTTTGGCGGTCTGACTTTTACCAACCCCCTAGGCCCGCCATGCGATACTCATAGACGAACGGACCGGACTGTACGGATATTGTCACTGACAGGCTCAGTAGGGTTGTCAGGCTGAGTTCGCTCACAGACGTCCCTTTTAGTCAATACCTGGTAGCCCGTTACGTATTGGCTTATACCTCTGACGTGCTAGTGGTTAAATCCACAACCAAGGTGTTGACGAGTCTTTAGAGTCCCCCACATTCAGTTACTCAGCTTTCGGGCGAAAAGCTGTAGAGGCCGTATGGAGATATGGCAAGGTCCGCTCAGATACATGCGGTATTGCACGGATCAGGATAGGACGGCTTGTACTACAGGCCGTATGGATATATGGCAGGGTTCGATCAGATACGTGCGGTATTGCACGGATCAGGATCGGACAGATATTACTAGCCGGCTTTGGTTTAAGCCGGATCCTAGTATAGTACAGTGTAGACTTTGTCTCATTGCATTTGTATTTCGGTCGGAATACAAATGCGGGTGTGTTTGCACAGTATCGGGGTTTTCCTGTAATTTATTACGGGACCAGTTTTCTGGAGTTGCCAGTTTGCTTTCCGTTTCGGCCGATTTCCTATGTATCGTTCATTGGCCGAAGATTGGTGGAGGAGGGCTTATTTGCATTGTTGCAAATAAGTATTTGTGGAGGGGGTTTTTGCATTTTGTTGCATCATGATGGGAGCTCCTTACCTTGACTTCTTGACTTCATGATGGTTCATGATGGTTGGACTTTGTTTGTGATGAGTGATAGTTGAGTGTTGGTTTTGCCTTGTTATCATTGGTTCACATGATTTCTTTTTCCCTCTCTCTTGCATGATAGAGTTTCCCACTCATTCTTTTGGTCACTCTCTCATTCTCACTCTCCCCTCACTTGTAGTGGCCGGCCATGCTCCTAGAGGGGCTGCCCATTATTTTGGTGGGAGGATTTTGGTTCTCTTCATGCAAGAAAAATCCCCAAGTTCACCTAGAAAAAGTTCATGTATCATTTCCTCCACCAATGGCAACCTCCACTACCCCAAAATGAGACATAGTAATCCACACTATATTCTACAGCAAATCTTGGGCACGTCGACTAGCCAGCTTCGTGCCCGAGTTGCCTCGGCATTGAGGTGGGAGCCCGTAAAAGATGTAGGCGATGTGGTGCACTTCCGGCGATGAGGTGGAGACAGGACGTTCCGCGGGAGAACGGGACGACGACGAGAAGACCGGAGGACACGGATCAGTCGGTATATCTCTCTTCCCTTTCTTGTAGTTAGCTAGGACTAGTTAATGGTTCGATCCGGGTATTAGTGCGCGGTGGTGCCAGTTCAAGAAAAATTTAAGTATATCACCGCTTCCGCATTTTGGCCTCGGGATGGAGGCCGAGGCGCCGCCGTGCACTTACAGTGGTATCAGAGCCTCGCCATTAACTTAGTCTAGCTTTGTTTAATGTGTTTACATTTCCGATCGACCAAAATTCCAAAATTCGCATTTTTGTTCACATCAGTTTTCTGTTGAAATTTTTGGGAGTCGAAAAATTTTTCAGGTTGCAGAAAAGTGATGTACTAGAAGAATAAGAGTTCTGTGAAAATTCGATGCACTAACTCCACTATAGGAGCGCGGAACCGCGGCCAAACACCCCTTTGGGCCGCGGTTCCGCCGCACTATTTTGGGGTCGCTGCATCAAATTTCTGCAGTATCTTTTTGGGCTAAAAATAGGGGTTTTGGAATAATAACATTGGGCCCAAAATTTCTTGATCTGCTACAGTAATGCTTGGGGGCCCACTTGTTAAAATTTGATCGATCGGAATATTTTAAACACATTATTTCACAGTATTTACATTATATCTGCGATCGTGAATGTCACTTGATCGGTAAATCCTGTATAACTGCTATAGCCCGGTTAGACGGATTTGCGAACGTGACTTTCACGTTGATGTTTTGTGTTTTGCTGTGATGTTGCGGATCGGTCGTGGGTGATAGCCTGGATGCAATGCTAGTAGAGTTGTGGTTGTATTATGTACATTTGATATTGCGGGGCGAGCGTCCGACATGTGGACTGCCGTCACTGCCTGTTTGTATTATTATTTTGGGGCACGACCAGGTTGCGGTCGATGTACCCGTTGTATGTATATTTTACTTTCTGTACTAGGATTGCCCCGCGGAGGGGTGCACGGATAGCCGGGTTCTAGAGGGCAACAAGCCCGCATCTCATGGCATTTAGACGGAGGGGGCTTCACTCTAGAATTGGCGGGCTATTCGCCGCACTCGTAGGGGGTACAGGTTGACCCAGGAGGGGTGCCCAAGTTACCGGATTCCGTGAAGTGCTGGGTGGTCCATTCACGGTGCTGAAGGGGGCTGCCTCGCTTCAGGTTTTGGCGGGTAACTTGCCGCGCCCGTAGGGGTCTAGGATTTCATTGCACAGGCTATCCACACGACCAGGGGAACGTCGGGTTTCAGTAGTGGCTCTGTGAAACCCGGGGATCCCAGATATCTGTATTATTCTGTGATGCTGTTCATTTTCTGTGATGTTGCATTTTATCACGCCTTGAGCGAATATAATATATTGGTATATATATTAGTAGATGTTGTATATGTTTTGCATCCGCGCTAGTCCAGTCCCCGCTCTGTCGTTAGTTAGCTAACCTAACGGGTAATGACGGGACCCAGTGGCGAATGCGGATGGCATATACGTACATCAGTATATTTTCGTTCTTTTTGGTGTGATCAATTGATGAGACTGCGTTGATTCGGATCAATGCAAGTTAAAAACAAACCTAATCTGATGTTGTTGGAACACTTTTCAAAAAGCTGTTATTGCAAGGACGTTCACTTTTGTTTTGCATCGTGATATTCAGTTGGAATATCCTGCTCCTCAGTCGACGAGGCAAGGGCCGAGATCCCTTTACCGGGAGTGACCCCTTGGACAGAAGTTTGCGTCAGGGCAATAACTTCACTATAGCCGATTGCTTTTTCTTTGCACCGTGGAATTCAGTTGGAATATCCTGCACCTCATTCTACGGGGAAAGAGCCGAAATCCCTTCACCGGGAGTGACCTCCTTAGCAACGGTTTTCGTCACTATATTTTTAAAAGCTATCCGTTCCTTCGACGATATCAAGTTCATTACGTTAAAGGTTTTCGCCAGAAACCATTCGTAGCCCTCCATCATTTCAGTTAAATATTCGGTAGTATTCAAGCTATGTATTTTGACCTCACGCCAAGGCATAGTGTTTGGTAGCTGCCGGGTATTTATCTGTTGCATAGATAGATGCGTTGGTTTGGGACAGTCGTACTACTATTTTGGCCTACGTCAAGGGTGTGTACGGGTGGGTTCAAATTAACCTGGATAATGATGGGCAGAACTTGACATGTGACTTATGATATTTTGACCTCACGCCAAGGTCATAAGAGCATGGGGCAGAAATCACATCGGGAGTTTCAAAAGAACTGAAACTTGCCAGATATGCGCATACCTTCTGGAGTGTGATGACGTGAGCGGATTCCGTCACGTTATCATGCGATGATAGTTGGATCCCGATTCCCACTGATGAGTTGGTTTACTCCTCGGGTGTTCCCGACTAATTCTTCTTTCAGGTTTGGAGGAGAATTTGACGGTACAGTGGGAGGTTTCCAGATTAGATAAATTGGTAACCATTCAGATCTAGGTTAGAGTGCACGCTGAGTGTTTCTTTTCTCTCTCTCTCTTTGGCAGCGACCATTGACCCGACCCTAAAACTATGACTCAGTGACCAAGATTGACCGAACCTTCTTAAACACTGGCTTTTGGATTGTCAGAGTTGCAAACCTCATTGCCACTCCTACTTTTACCCTTTTCTCCAGGACACCCCGTATTACTACGAACGTCCACTTCCATTGGACAAAACCATCGTATGGTTAGATACGAACTCGAAGGAATTTATTCGAGGATGGTTTCCGGTTCTGGAGAAAACGGATAGGATTATTCAGTTTTCTTTTCCTTTTACCTTCTCTCAAGTTGTGAGTACTCCTTGGTTTAGGAGATAGTACACCTATTACGCAAATTGGATAGTGTTCTTCCAAACCATAGGCAGGTGCCGACCGGTAAGGAATGAAGAAAACCAATTAGCCTAACGATGGTGTACAGAAGGTATTAAGTTCAGACAAAGCAAGGGATTAGCAAGAGGGCAAAGTAAATTGCGACTGCTATTCACGACCAAACCAAGTATTCCTTCGCCAATCCTAAATCGCCTTTGTATTTCTCCAGGACACTCCGTATCACTACGAAGATCCACAGTTTATTGGATACTCCATCGTATGGTTATATACGAACTCGAAAGGAACTTGTTCCAGTTCGGGGATGGATTCTGGTTCAGGAGAAATAGGACTAAGATTTATTCAGGTGTCTTTTATCTTCACCTTCTCTCGCATTGCGAGTGTTCCTAGGATTAGGACAGTACACCCATTATGCTTATTGGATAGTCTTCTTCCAAACCATAGGCTGGTGCTGAACGGTAGGGAAGGAAGAAAACCATTTGGCCTAAAGGGGTGTGCATAAGGTAAAGACTAAAGACATATGAAGGGATTTGGAGAAGTGGCAAAGAATTACACGGTTACAGTTGTGAATCTGGATAATGGAAGAGGCATTACTAGGAATACCAGGATACCCCATCGAGACATTTCAATGTTTCAGTTTCACTGTGTAATGTTAAAAGAAAACTTATTTCCCGATTAGATACTTACTCCAGGGTATGTATTTACCAGGTATGATTCTCACATCTGTATGGTTTTACAGATGATGAGTGGGAGTAAGTTATTGGGAATTGGGTGATCATCCTCATTATATCGGGATTCGTTGTAATCAGTGATATTTGAGGAAGTCACCTGGGTTGTTTGCCGGACGGCAAATATTTGGTTTTGAATATCCGTTGTTATGCACCATTTTCAAATTGATATATCTGTACGTCTATTTTTATAGAGTGAGATATACCTTTTTGATATTATGTCTATGACATTTACCTATATCAGTGGATGGTTAGGTAAGGAGTATTAAACAGCGGTGTAATTCTTCTTAACCATAAGTACAGTTCTCAACCTACGACACACAGTGAATGAGTTATCAGACTCAAGGGACTTATACAGAGTATTGTATGTTGTCCAGGGTCCATCAGGACAGAGGGGTTGGTCCTCATACTATATTCGGTTTACTTATGACTTCTCTAGTTTTTAGACAAGTGTTTCTTGGAAACACAGGGTCTGAATTTTGAGAAGTTATAGGTATTTGAATAGAGTAGAGAACCAGGTGTTGCAAGTATCGGGATTCTTCAAAGTGATCGAAGATGTAGATACTTGAGTATGGTATTCAGTTGATAGTAATGACTAAGAGACCTTACTTCTCTTTCAGGCTACTCATAATTGGAAGCATTCCTAAGTTGAGTAACGCTGATAGGCCTCCTTCCATTTAGTTGACATGTGCTGGAGACAGTTGCATGATTTGAATCTGGTTCAATTAAATCAGTGCCTCTGGTTCTATATTGGATATAGAACAGTTCATATCTTAACGATGTTAAGGTACGGGGAGTTGTCCGGCTTATGATTAAAACCAGACTCTGGATAACTCAAGGCACGTTTCTGTAATGGCTGTTTGTGGGTTGACCCAGGCTATGACGAGGGTTGATTTTCTACCATCTGGATGAACAATAGCGATATTGTTCTAGACTCGCCACAGTTTTATTAAAAAATGGATTTTTTCAGAAAAACAGTAGTGGGAGTATGGTAGAACTGGAAGTGATTCCAGAACCACAAACGATTACTGAAGATTTGATAAGGAACCTAAAGATTCAATCTGGATTGACATTCCATTGGCCACTCCGCAGATAAGGTGGGTAACTTCAGGCACCCGAGAGGTACTACGGTAGCCTCAAGGACGGTGACAGGGAAGTTCTTGTTTACCCAGGTTTGCCATTGCTGTTGTTCCAGACTGTGAGACCCGGCAGGAGGATGAGTATAGCGTCGTTCTAAACTAGTTTTAGAAGTGTACGTCTATATGA
This sequence comes from Agapanthus africanus, assembly GCA_030015575.1. Taxonomy (NCBI): domain Eukaryota; kingdom Viridiplantae; phylum Streptophyta; class Magnoliopsida; order Asparagales; family Amaryllidaceae; genus Agapanthus; species Agapanthus africanus. The sequence continues at coordinate 60,415,647 of JASDDO010000024.1, forward strand.
CTCTGCCAGAGGGTTATCGTAGTCAGTGGGAGCAGCGGAAGCATTGGTGGACAGGTAGCTTATGTCTATTTATAGACTAAAGCAGATATAGCGGAGATAGATCATCAATTTCTGATGTGACAGTTATAAGTTTGACTTCATCATAATAGGGGATGGATCTGTTGAGAAGGTAGTAAGGTGTGATGTCATAGTATTTGGATGACATACACAGAGTAGGAAAGGAAATTCCTATACTACGGTCGGTTATACTTTGGTCGTCACACAGTGTTTTCTCCATATGGGATTTGGACATTATATCAGACATACTGGTTACTAGATCTATGGTTTTAGATCTAGATTTGGGTGGTTTCCCAATCTGGGTACTTAGACAGCATTCTAAGAGTATTTAGAATGGATGACTTCTGGCACGGTAGTGTACCTGCAAAAGATGGAGTCACCCTCTCTAAAGGTGTCTTACAGACTAAAGGGGAGAGGGATGTGCATGATTGGCAGATCACTTGCTCAGGCAATTGAGTCAATCGTGAGATGTAAAGTACCACACCAGATGTTGTTCTTGCACTAGATGCAATAAGTTGACATTAATCCAATCCTGGAGAAACAGTCGGAAGCAGTTTTAGAACATAAGTGGATGTTCTAGGGATATGATAACGACAGCCCCATTCGGAAGACAATTATCATTCCAGGCTTCCAAGGTGACCTGGACGACAAGGAGGTTGTCAGAGTTATAGTTTTCCCTCCGATGAGGGGCAGTATTTTGGACAGGTGGTCCAAGGCAATACTGAGGGTGGCATGGCGCAGGATACTGATTAAGTTCAGTTGACGATACAGTCTAAGAAGTTTGGATTTGGAGTTCATTTATGAGCTAGGTCCCATCAGACATCCAAACATTCTAAGACAGGTATTGCTCATTTCGGGAGATGGGTTTCTCCGCGAATTTGAGATATAGAGAGACATAGAAAGAAACATCAAGGCGAATCCACTCACTGAGGCTATTCCTCGAACGCAATAGTTTCTCAAACAGGCTTTGTGAGACTGACTGGTAGAGGAGTTGGGTGTTCGGTATCACACGGGCTGTGAGTATGCGACATCGCAATAATTAGCCTTGAGTGCAAGTGGGAGATTGTTGGAGATAGTGCCCTCAGAGTCAATTATTGGATCACAGGCACGTGATTGTAATGATTGAGGGAGGACCTATCCCGATAGGACAATCTTACTCGAGATGATAGTATGCTATCTGGTTTATCTTTATCATCGTGTACTGCTTTAGGTGACCTGACAAGTCGCTATTGCACGTTGATAGAGCCCCTAGGATTCTTGCTTGACCACCAGCAGTATGAGGGCGATCATATAAGTGGGAGCTGGGGTCTATTAGCGCATCCTTAAATGGTCCCTAGTCGTGGGAGTTTTGAGACAGGGCATCGATTCTCCAGAGTAGACTAGTGTATACAGTCGAGATCCCGACGAGGGGCGGTGGCCGGTCTCACAAGCCACTGGTGTCAGTTGGTTCACCTAAGATGTATACAGGTGCTCATTGGGTTATGAGTACACCGGACAGGACTCGCCGGGAACATGCTAGTTGGTCATATACCAGACGTCAGATGGCAGTTCCCTGGTGACATGTGTACAGGTTAGTTCATCGACCTGGGGATCGTCATTTGTCTCGTGTGAGTTCCCACTGTACTTTGATTACTGCCCTACCACGGCTCAAAGGAGTCATGCAAACAAGTTTTAGTTAGGTGCAGTCCCGAGCCACATGGAGGCAGTGAGCGCATCTTCAGGGGTTCGTTTCTCCCGGTATTGGGGGTGAGGTCGCGCTGTGTCTAGGAGAGCCATTACACGAAGCCCTCGGCCGAGGCAAGGAGATTTACTGGTAGGTATTCCAGTAGTATCTCAGGGTGTTCTGGGCTACACTCCGACATGACTTGTACCGCTTTTGGGGGTCTGAATTTTACCAACCCCCTAGGCCCGCCATGCGATACTCATAGACGAACGGACCGGACTGTACGGATATTGTCACTGACAGGCTCAGTAGGGTTGTCAGGCTGAGTTCGCTCACAGACGTCCCTTTTAGTCAATACCAGGTAGCCCGTTACGTATTGGCTTATACCTCTGACGTGCTAGTGGTTAAATCCACAACCAAGGTGTTGACGAGTCTTTAGAGTCCCCCACATTCAGTTACTCAGCTTTCGGGCGAAAAGCTGTAGAGGCCGTATGGAGATATGGCAAGGTCCGATCAGATATGTGCGGTATTGCACGGATCAGGATAGGACGGCTTGTACTACAGGCCGTATGGATATATGGCAGGGTTCGATCAGATACGTGCGGTATTGCACGGATCAGGATCGAACAGATATTACTAGCCGGCTTTGGTTTAAGCCGGATCCTAGTATAGTACAGTGTAGACTTTGTCTCATTGCATTTGTATTTCGGTCGGAATACAAATACGGGTGTGTATGCACAGTATCGGGGTTTTCCTGTAATTTATTACGGGACCAGTTTTCTGGAGTTGCCAGTTTGCTTTCCGTTTCGGCCGATTTCCTATGTATCGTTCATTGGCCGAAGATTGGTGGAGGAGGGCTTATTTGCATTGTTGCAAATAAATATTTGTGGAGGGGGCTTTTGCATTTTGTTGCATCATGATGGGAGCTCCTTACCTTGACTTCTTGACTTCATGATGGTTCATGATGGTTGGACTTTGTTTGTGATGAGTGATAGTTGAGTGTTGGTTTTGCCTTGTTATCATTGGTTCACATGATTTCTTTTTCCCTCTCTCTTGCATGATAGAGTTTCCCACTCATTCTTTTGGTCACTCTCTCATTCTCACTCTCCCCTCACTTGTAGCGGCCGGCCATGCTCCTAGAGGGGCTGCCCATTATTTTGGTGGGGGGATTTTGGTTCTCTTCATGCAAGAAAAATCCCCAAGTTCACCTAGAAAAAGTTCATGTATCATTTCCTCCACCAATGGCAACCTCCACTACCCCAAAATGAGACATAGTAATCCACACTATATTCTACAGCAAATCTTGGGCACGTCGACTAGCCAGCTTCGTGCCCGAGTTGCCTCGGCATTGAGGTGGGAGCCCGTAAAAGATGTACGCGATGTGGTGCACTTCCGGCGATGAGGTGGAGACAGGACATTCCGCGGGAGATCGGGACGACGACGAGAAGACCGGAGGACACGGATCAGTCGGTATATCTCTCTTCCCTTTCTTGTAGTTAGCTAGGACTAGTTAATGGTTCGATCCGGGTATTAGTGCGCGGTGGTGCCAGTTCAAGAAAAATTTAAGTATATCACCGCTTCCGCATTTTGGCCTCGGGATGGAGGCCGGGGCACCGCCGTGCACTTACACTTAGTGGGAGAAATATTTATTCGCGCCCATGGATTGTATACAAGGGCCAATATTGGACCGCTTGTAGGGCAACTTGGGGAATGTGATAGCTTTAAGAACAGGTTTGGATCTCTGAAGCTTAAGGCTTTTGAATCGTATGAGCCGTGAGGGTCTCATAAGGGGAGTTCTTCTTACGAGTCGAAAGAATCTCGTAAGTGAAAATTTTACGAGATTGCGCCCTTCCGGGTTTTCACAAACTCGCCAGTAGCCTTGCTGTTTTTACTCACGGCGCCCTTTCGGATTTTCATCCGTGCCCATTTTGCTTGTGTACATACCGTTTTTTAATGAGATCGCGCCCTTCCGGGTTTTCACAAACTCGCCGGTAGCCCTGCTGTTTTTACTCACGGCGCCTTTTCGGGTTTTCATCCGTGCCCATTTTTCTTGTGGACATACCGTTTTTTATTTTTATTTTTTTCGCCGTAGGGGCTTCGATTGCAATGCAGATCTCAAGGAAGCATATCACCATTTTTGAGGGACATGATAGTGTAGAGACATCTCGGTCTGTTATCGCCATGTTTGAGGCAGATAATTTCTAGTTTAAGGACTTCTCGGTCCAATGTCACCATATTTGAGGCGAATTTTTAGTTTAAGAACATCTCGATCCATTGTCGTCATTTTTTAAGCGAATTTTTAGTTAAAGGATATCTCGGTCCGATGTCGCCATGTTTGAGGCAAATTTTTTGTTTAACGGCATCTCGGTTCGTCATCGCCATGTTTGAGGCGCCATTTAGTTTAAGAACATCTCGATCCGTAATCACCATTTTTGAGGCGACAGGGGTTCTTTGCAAACTACTCTTAGAGTTTTTGACTCAGGAAGGTAGCGAGCGGACACGAGCATCGTCATCTATCATTGATCTAAGTCATGACTCGTCAAACGTAGTATTTTTTTGAGGAATCGGCCATTTATTGGCCTGAAGGGTTTTTCACCATGCATATCCATGAGCAGGTAGGATCCACCTTGGTAGACTTTGTCTATGATGTACGGGCCTTCATAGTTCGGCTCGAATTTCTCCCGTTTTGCACGATTGGGGATCATCGGTCTTTTGACGACTAGCACGAGCTCGCCTTGGCCGAATGTTCTCGGCCTAGTCAGTCTTTCATATGACCTCGTCATCCTTGCCTTATAAGCCTCCAGGTTCTGCTGTGCTATAAGACAAGTTTCGTTGAGGGCAATTTCCTCAGGGATTTTTCTTCCCCTTTGTCCTTTTTGCTCGAACCCTTATTTGTAGGCCCGAGATTCTTTTCAGGCAGTGTGCGGCTACGCAGCTGAATGTTCTCACGGTTCTTCTCCTCCTCTTCTTTTTCAGAGGTGGTGTCCTTGAAGAGAGATCTAAGGGTTGTTTCTTCCTCAGAATCGCTCCCGAAGGTAAGAACTTGGAGTTTTTCCTTTTCCAAACTGGTATCAACCATATGACAGTTGCCGGTCATTTTCTCACGCGCATTCGTCACACTTTTTTGCTTTCGACGAGCTTCACGCTTCATCCTCTTGAATTTTTATTGATGGGCAACGTATCCTTGCCACCACTTCTTGAAGTCACTGCATTCTTTAGTGGGATGAGTAACCCTCCGATGATATAGGCAGTAGTTCGGATATGAGTCCTCTCCATCGAGGCTTATGACCCCGGGCGTGTTTCCTTTGAAAGGTGGCAGCTTCATTCCCACTGACAGGGTTTTGGCGAACCGCTTCTCTGTTTTGATCCTGCTCTTATTTGAAGCAGGCGTGCTTTGGTTTGGTTGGAGTACTTTACGACTCATTCTTGCCGCAGCTTCTGAAAGTCTACCTTAGCACCGTCAAGGGGTTTAAGAGGCATCAAGCATGCCAAATTTTAATTTTTCTAGGTGCTAAGCTAGGCTAACAAGATCACTACTAGAATTTTAGGTTTTTCCTTTGTGATGTGATTAAGCTTAAGAGAAAGTTTAAGAGCATACAACCTTTGTAGTTCGTGTCCGTTTCTTCAAAAGATCCGGGATGAAGTCCACACGACTCTTCAAGGCTCCTCTCCAAGTTGTACGAACCTCCTTCCTGATCTTCGCGCCAAAGACGATCCACCCGAAGTCCACAAGCACAAGCTTTTCACTACACTAAACACTTTTGGTGTAGGAAACACACCACACCAAATTGCTAGTTTGGTGTGGGATGATGAAGTAGGGGATAAGTAAAGCTCACTAAGGTCTCACAAGCTCAATGATTCACATCTCATGTGAGGGTTTTGAGTTTGGAGGTGGTGTGAAGAAAATTGTAGAGAGCAAGAGAAGAAAAAAGCTCAAGAAAAATGGCTAAGGCATGAACTATGAAGTAAGTGTAGAATCAATAAAATGAATCATCTCTCTCCTCACTCATTCAAGCATGGAATAAAAATGCAATTAAATTGCAACCATGCTTAAATAGTAAGTCAAGAGTAATATAAAAATATATAAACCCATGCCTTGAACCATACCATAAATATCTCCACAATTTACACCTTATTTTTTCTATTTTCTAAAAATAGAAAAACATGCCATGCTTCAAATAATATATATATATATATATATATCAAATATACATTAATATATATATATATATATAAATAAAGCAATTAGTGAGCTAATGATACTAGTTAAGATATAATTATATCACATACAATATATATCACATTATTAAATCAACACTTGATCTAATAATCCGGTTATATCACATATAACCGACTAATATCATTAATCTGAATATTACATTATCAAACCAACACTTGATTTGATAATCCGGTTATATCACATATAACCTGACTGATAACAGATAACTGCCAGATTACAATACGGTATCACATACTCGTATTTAATCAGGCCCATACACATATCACATACGTGTCCTACTTCGTTTCGCTTGAACCAGGAAACTTTTGTGTGGAACTCTAAAGACTCGTCAATACGCCAGCAGTAGGTGATGATCACATCAGTCACCTACAAGTCGTCAGCGGTACTAGCTGGACGTAACGGCTACCCGGGTATTGAGCGATATGAAGATCAACAAGCAAGCTCATCCATACTCTCCATGAAGCCTATCTATAACACTACCGTACAGTCCGGTCTCTTCGTATGATATGTCGCATATCATGTCTAGGGGTGGTAAAATGTCAGCCCCCAGTAACGTGATAAGTCATACCGATGTCTGGCCTATAACGGTTTGAGAAACTACTGATAACTCTTATCAGTAAATCTCATCAGCAGCCCTGGCCAGGGACTTCCAGTTATAGCCAATCGAGCATAGCGCAACATCAACCCCCAATACCGGGAGAGACGAAACCCTTCATATCGCTCATTGCCTCTATGTGAATCGAGACTGTACCCAAAATCCACCTGTTTGCACGACTCCTTTGAGCCGTGGTAGGGAGGAAATCAAAGCACAGTGGGAGCCACACAAGACTCTATGACGATCTCGGGTCTACAGACTAACCTATACCGGTGTCACCAGAGGACTGCTATCTGACGATAGGTATACTGCCAACTAGGAGTCCTCGGCGAGTCTGTTCGGTGTACTCATTCTCCAACGAGCACCTGTGTACAATCTTTGATGTCACACACTAATGGTTGTAGGATCAACCATCGCCCTCTAAGGGACAAGAAACGTACACACTAGTCTACTCTGGAATATCGATGCCCTAGTCTCGATATTCCCTCGACTAGAAACTGATTAAAGGATGTACTTTTGGACCACCCTGGCCCCACTAGTATGATCTCATCATAGTCCTGGTAGTCAAGTACATATTCTAAGGGCTTTATTAACATGCGAGAGCAAGAAAGTATAGAATACCAGTCATCATGTTAAGATAAAGTGTAACCAGAGAGCACACTATCATGTCGAGCAAGAAAGTCCTCTATATATATGTCCAAGCATCCACTATAATATACATCGCATGTACAATAATGGCCTCTAGGGCATACATATTCCTAACAGCTTCTTCATCCTGATGCTGACGCTTAGCCTTTTCATATGTGGCTATTTCACGCTCTCGGTCAACTTTACTTTTTCGGAAGACTTCGTTTAACAGCCTATCGATTGGGTTTTGAAACAGTTCTGGGGATTTTGGGAGCTTCTTCATCATTAAACGACGAATGGGAAACCATGTGGCAACTTCCTCATCGTTATCACTCTTTTCGTTCTCAAGAATATGCTTGAGGAACTCTTCGAGGGTGACCGGTGTCCGCGCCTTCTGGTTGTACTCCTCCAGCGCGTCAATCTACCTGTGTAAGTCTGTGCATTCGTCGTGATACTCGGCAGGTCACACAGGCTTCTTGGTCTTCTTCTTTTTCTTCGAAGACTTTGAAGGCTCGACTTGGGGATTTTTCCCTTTGTCGACAATTTTTGGTACGGGACGCAGTTTTAGCATCCCTTTGATGATTTCCGGTTTAAGTGGGCTTTTCCACCTGACTGCTGGACATGCCTGGAGATCCTTCAGCATTCTTTTGGTTTTAGCTGAAAGAACGACTTCCCATGGAGCTTCTTCTACGAGCGAGCATGATGCCCCCGGCGTATCCACCTTTTTGGGAGCGTGCTTCTGTGGTGGGTTTACACTCCAGTTCTCAGAAAGCGCGAACTTCCCCTGTTGATAGTGATCCTCGACCCAGTTTTTTGAAGACATAGCAATTCTCAATTGGGTGGCTCACCATTCTTTGATAGGAGCAGTGATCGGTCGAAAATACTGCATTTTTAAACCAGCAATTTCCCTATCATTTGCATTCATATAGAAGTGTTCGGCATTCATATTGCACATATTAGCAAAACATCTCTGAAATACCAGATTGCATGTGTTAGACTTTAAAACCGGCGCTTTTAGGGAGATTGTGTGTTTATCATGGCATCGCATCATCCCTATATTGCGCAACACTTGTTTCGAAGTCTGTGCAGGAAATTGCAGGAACAAAGCCAAAATTGGGAAAAGAGCTGATCAAAAAATACACTAACTCAAAGCCTTGAGAGCTGGTAGCAATTCAAAGGGAAATATAAAATTCAACATATCATAAACAGGCCTAAATACCAAACCAAACATTTACAAGAAATCCCAAGCACTAAGGCCCACAAAGCGCCGCGGTTCCGCGGCGGGAGCCTGCTTGCGCCGCGGAACCGCGGCGGCTTGATGGCTTCAGGTGCGTAGATTTCTTACATGTGTCCTATGTAACTACCCAAGCTTCCAGAAGACTCCCGATTCTCCACGTGGCGCATCTAGAAGGCTCGGCTCAACAAACTATTTCTAGAAGGCTCTCTTAATAAACTTTTGGAGGGAAAATTCAAAATTCAAATCCTAGATCTAGGATTTTGGAGTTCTATAAAAAGGAGCCTAGATCTAGGGTTGTGGGGGTTCAATTTCTCATCATTCTCTCTTAATCTTCCACCCACAAGTTGAGTGACACGACTTGTGCGAAACCCTAACCCTAATTCCAATTCAAAATCAAGATCAAGATCCCGAGTACCATTCAAGCAAGAGAGCCTTCAACCTTTAGAAGCGACGCCGGATTCCATTGGGGCAAGAGATCCAAGCCGATCCGCGACTCAAGGAGTCGAGCGAAGCCGAAATCGATGATCCAGTTCCTTCCTTTTGTAAATTCAAGAGAGTTGTAACGAAATTTGTTGATAAATAAAGGTGAAATTTCTATATCTTGCTTATCTTTTGATTTAACATTATGATTCGATCTCAATTTGTGATTGCGTTTGATATTATGATGTTTGAGTAAACTCCGCTCGTATAGGAGTTGTGACGATCAATAGAATAATGATGATTTAGATATTTTTACAATTCTTAAATCCTATAACGATTGTAAATTCTTGTGAATCAAATGATCGATGACCTAGTTTCGGGATGATCCTTTCTTGATTGTGTTCACTCGAAACTAGGGAACAACTATTGATCATTTGATTAACTAGAAGCTAGATTTTGAATGAGATTCATTGAAAGGATAAAGGATAAGACGAGGAAACCCTAGCTTCTTCGCAAGATCCTTAACCTCGATGAATTATCATCGATCTAGTCTCAATTCGTTAAAGGATAAGAACATGAAATCATTAGATCTCATCACATCTATAGATCCGATCGATTCCTACGAGCTACACTTCGAACCTTGATTGTTGGTTGGAAATCATCACAAATTACCACTTCTTGATTTTAATGCTTTCTTAGATCTAGATTTTACTCTTTCTTGAAATGCAATTTTAAATCATGAATTATTTTGTTTTCTTTTCCTTAAAGTTTCAATTCATCTAATTCAAAACACGAACGATTACACTTTTCCTGTGGACGATCCGCACTTACTAACGCGCTACAATCGACACCGTTATTGATTGCAGTCAAAATATTTTTGGTTGTGATTTCTTTACAATTTTCCAACATACACAATCCGAAATCGTTTTTCAATCAAGCAGTAGTTGGGGTTGTTGACGTCGCCAAGTTGCGGTGGACATCGTGGATCTGGCAACGTAATGAGTTTGTTGCGCACTGCCCGCTCGAACAGTCTCCTCGTCTTTTCACGGGGAAACGAGTAAGCGAGTCCTAACCTTTCTTCCAGGGATATGCGCGGACGCATGTTGTTCTGGCAAGCAACCAGTTTCGGATCACTCGGTTGCTGTTGAGTGTTGGCAACGAATGTCGCTTTCCCTTTACCCTTGTCATTTTGAGGGTCCATTTTTGAGGAGGAATACCCGTAGCACGTCTGGTCTATTTGGGCCAGCTTGTTGATCAGAGCCTGGTAGGTGGTCAGCTTGAAGAACGTCATGAACTAGGAAAAAGTCGTTTGAGGATCAAGAGGCCTGATGAACATGCCCTAGGTAGGGGATTCTTCGATGCATTGTTTGCACTTTGACCATAGGTTCCGCCACCGGATCGCATATTGGGCCTAGGTTTTTCCTGGCTTTACCCTGGCATTAATTAAAGCCATGATCGGGGTGCGCTCACTTGCGCTCGAGAACAGTAGCTCCATCTCTATGAATGTCTTTACGGAGTCATTTGGGAGCTCCGAGTACCATTCAAAAGCTGTCTCCGACAGGCTACCAACCAACTGGCGAAGCAATAGTTTGTCGTCGCCTCCAATATTTCCGCACAGAGCTTTGAACTAAGCGACGTGCTGGTGTGGATTGCCTGTCCCCTTGTACACATGGAATTTGGGGATCGTATATCCCTGCGGGTGCTTGATTTGATCATACTAGCCTGGATAGGGTCACCCAGTTCTGACGATTTGGCCAGCCGCTTCATTCGCTTGATGAGCTCGTATTTGTTGAGCTATATAATCATCAAGAGCAGCCTTTGAGATTGTTTCCTCCTTGGCCACTGATAGCGCCAGAAGGGGGTTTGATGTTTCCCCTCTGTTGTCCTCAACGATTATCGGTGGATCTTCGGCTGGAGGTTCTGGCCGGATCATCATTCCAACCATGTCCTAGAACAGAAGCCCCATCTACTTTATATTAGCAGCTTGTTCCGCGGCCTCCTTATCCTTCCTTTCAAGCACCTTTCGCAGAAACTGTGTATCGGTCTCCTGCTCTTGGCGCTGTTCGCTCGCTGATTTCAGACTTTTTTCTGTCTGGTGAGTGCTGCCATTTTTGTCAGCATCTCCTAGAGATTTTGTTATTGCTCCTGGGCTTTTTCAGCGACCGAGTTTGTGGCCGGTGACCTACGGAAGCACGGCTTTCTTATTTTTCGGAAGCCATGTAAACCGTATGTACAATCATGCCCCTAGACTTGAAGTGTTTGGGTCCAGCACCTTTGGAATTTGCTGCTGGCGGTGGGATTTTTTCCGGCCTCATCCTTTTGTGGGAGGTCGAAGTTGAAGGAGCCGTTGTAACAAGCACCCGTGTGGAAGAAGTCCCTTGCAGTATGACGGAGGGGTATCCTTTCTCCTGCCGAACCTTCATTTTCTTCAGTCGGCGAGAGTAGTCTTCATCGATCAAAGAGTCCTGAACTTTTCGCCAGACTCTGTGAATTTGGGAGAAGAGCCGTCGATGGGGCCGCTCATGCTTTTCCTGCATAGGGACCTCAATAGGAGGAAGCGATTTCTTCAGTACCGCTATGGAGGAGTTTTTGCGCACCCTCTTTAGTGGTTCAAAACCGTTCCCGGTTGGAACAACAGTATCGACTTCCACTATCAGAGCTGGTGGGGTAAGTCCAGAGGGGGAGTTGCCCCCAGCTTTTCTCACTCGGTACCAGTGGCGACGTCGATCGTGTCTTGCAGACGGGACCGCCTCGGTTTCAAAAGAGGTTGCAGCTTGCCCATGGTTTTTTTTAGGAGCTCCGGCAGTTGCCAGACTGTTAAAGACCGACGTCCTTGGCAAGATTTGACTGGAGACGGTCAGCCTCTCGAAGACTGACCGCTTGACTGGTGAAGCACTTTTAACGGCTTCATTTGCAGCAGGAGTTGGGAGGGCTATTCTTTTTAGGGCAGTCCCTTCAGGTACGACGAGCCTCTTTGCGAACCCATTTTGGTTCTGGCTCAGCCTATTGAAGACTGAGACGTCTGAGCTTCGACTCAGCCTGTTGAAGACTGAGGAATCGGATTTGGACGGCCTGTTGAGAGTGGCCGTTGTGATTGCAAGTCGATCGAAGACCGACTTCTTAGGAGCTTCGGGTTGCGGCGTTGAGGCACTGACGCTCATTGGTGGGAACATGGTCCTGAAGAACAATCAAGTAATGGCTTCTGTTACCTGCCCCACCGGCATTGAAAAGATGGAAGCCGCATTAGGCCCGTAAGTCACTCCTCCAGTTGGGGTGGAGCGAGAATTGATGTTGCAAGTTGTACAGGTGGAAGCCATTGATGTTCTCTTCTTCTGCACAAAAGCAAGACACCAAATCTAAGTACCTCGAATCCAAAGACAATCATAGCAAACCGTGATTTTCTTTGCGAACACGACACACGAAGTGTTGAGTGGAAAGAGGGAAAGGTCCCACCGGACGTGCCAGAATCTGTTCACCGCCAAAAGACTGGACCGAGACGTTGGGACATCTGGCCTGAATTCGGGGGGTAAATGCTATTTGGATTTATCTCACCACCTCTCCGAAGATGCCAAGTTGATTTATGGCACCGTACATCGGAGGTTTGGACGAACGCGGCCGTTGTAGCAGACATCGTCAGATTCCCCCTCTTTTGCGAGGGGTTTTGTATTGTGGGGACGCTCTTCCCTGCAGGCGCAAGTCCTCGCAGTTAATTACATTACCGCATCGCGATAACCACTTTCTCCTACTTTGAAAGTTCACTTCGTGTTGTGTGTGTTTTTGTTTGTTTAGGTTGCCCATGGATTGTATACGGAGACTAATTTATGTTGTCGTCCGTAGGGCGTGGATTAGTCCAAATCTGTATATCTTAGATTTAAAGTTTTTATTTAAGGACCGTTAATCTATTTTGAGATTAAGATCGACTTAAATGTATGTGAGCATTTGGGGATCGATTTGTTTTTGTTAAGGATACATTAGTCCAATTTGAGACTAAGATCCACTTAACGAGGTTTCAGGATCATTTTTATTTAGGATCCAACAAAAGAGCGTTTGGGCTCTATTATTTTTGTTTAAGGACGTTTCAGTCCATTATCTCCATTTTGGAGGCGAATATTATTTTAGGGACATTTCGGTCCCTTATCGCCATTTTAAAGGCGAATATTAGTTTAGGGACATTTCGGTCCATTGTTAGTTTAGGGATATCTCGGTCCATTATTGCCATTTTGGAGGCGAATATTAGTTTAGGGACTTCTTGGTCCTTTATCCATCTTGCGCGCACGTGTATTTGTTACGTGACGAAGCGAATAATGGTGATATGGAATGCACCCAATTTGGGATGCGATCTGATTTGAGGTGTGCACGTTAATTTGGAAGTGCATCAACGTGGGATGTATCATTCCCAGTCTTGATGAAGTTTTATATCAAGTTGGGACAAGAAAGGAGCTATTGGTTGTCGGGACCCGCCACCTCTCTGAAGACGTTGAATAATTAAAACGGCATATATCAGAGGTATGGAGAGATGTACCCTTAAACCAAATCCCGTGTTTGAGGGGGAAAAGGGGTTATTATGGCCTTAACAATTTTTGTTAAGGCTACGTTAGTCCAATTTGAGACTAAGATCTACTTAACAATATTTTAGGATCTTCTTTATTTAAGACCCAGCAACAGAGCATTTGGACTCATTTGCAAGACTTTAGAAACTTAGCCAATTTGGGCTTTACTCTGCTTAGTCTCCCCTCTTTTCTGAAAAAGTGTTAAGCACTTGTTTGGGCTATATTTAATCAGTCCCCTTTCTTATGCAGAAAGTGCTGAGCACTTATATGAGTTCTAACGCCCACATATGAGCATGTGGATCTTTCAGTCATGGGGATTGCCTAATAAGTGTTGAACACTTTACTCCTTTTGTCTTTATATGGAGTGCTAGGCACTCTTTATGGCGTCCGCATGGGGAGCGCGTGAGGCGTTGGGTGCTACCCAATGAGTGTTGAACACTCGGCCGTTTTGGACTGCTTGTGGAGAGCTAAGCACTCTTTTCTTTTTCTTTTGCGGGGAGCACGTGAGGCACTGGGTGCTACCTAATGAGTGCTAAGCACTTTTCCCTTCCGTGGCACCCACGTGAGGAACACGTACGGTGCTGGGCACTGCCCAGTGAGTGCTAGGCACTCTTCTCTTCTGTGGCGCCCATGTGAGGAACACGTGTGGCGCTGGGCGCTGCCCAGTGAGTGCTAAGCACTTTTCTCTACTTTAGTGTCCATATGAGGAACACATGCGGCGCTGGGCACTGAGTGCTTTTCTCTTCTGCTGATAGCATTTTTGCCCATTAATGATCAATAGGATATTTGTTTGTAGATCAAGCTTTATTTGTAAGAACCAAGTTCTTTTACGAGAACTAGGTTTCTCTTATATGCTTTGTTTTGAGAAATTCTATTCCTAGTTCTTTTCTGAATCTTTGATTCTCAAGAACAAGTTCCTCCTGATGAGAATTAAATTCTCAACTTGTGGGAGACTTATCTTGTGGATCTAAGATCCTGAGAAAGAACTAAGTTCTTTGAGAAGGGTTAAACCCTTTAGATATGTAAATGAGATGTTTTTATCTCTCTATATTTTTTTGTTTACCTAGAGTTTTTAAGGAGGGAGATCTTCTTCCTTGAGAATTTAATTCTCTGTTCTTTTTTGAAGCTTTCTGTTTTTGTTTTTGGAAGCTTATGGGGGGTTCCTCTGTCTCAGACTTGAAGTCTTCGGTCCTTTATATAGTGGAGGCAAGTTTGTTAATTAGTTTTGAAGAAATCTTTCATTAAGAGTTCCCAATTGATTTGGGGAATTTTACCCACCATTGGATCTTTGATCCAAGAGTTTCTGTTTTTACAGAACATATTTTCTTGTTTTTAACAAGATTAGAGAAATATTTTTCATATGCATAGTTTTACTCTGTGAAATGGTGATTTTTAATCACCATTGGATTTTCAATCCGAGGGTTCTCTGTTTTACACAGGGCATAGAATTTTATTCTATGATCCAACCAAAGGTATCTTTCTTATTTTAGAAAGATTTGGGGAATGTTTTCTCCACAACAGAATTTAATTCTGTATCTTGATAATTTATCATCTCCATTGGATCTTTAATCCAACGGCTCTGTTTAATAGAGAGTGGAATTTAATTCTACGTGGACGTCGGCGCTCACGTGTTCCTCATGTGGGCGCCACTTAAGAATTTGGTCCTTAGGGTGGACATTCTGTGCTTTGCACACTAGCGCCCGCGTGAAGAGCACGTGCGGCGCCATATGAGAGTTTTAACTCTTATTTAATCTAATAGATTCTTTTGTGCTTTGCATACTGGCGCCCGCGTGAGTAGCACGTGAGGCGCCACCATAGGATTTGATCCTATCAGCGCTGGCGCCCTGAAGGAAGGCACGTGAGGCGCTGCCTCATTAATTTTGAACAGAGCTTTGCTCTTTTACTGGGGAAATAGAGGGTTCTTTTTTATATTCTCAATCCTTCCTTCTTCTCTCATCATTTTGTTCTTCACCTCTTTTCTTCTCCACCACCTGCTTCCTCATCCTCCACCTCTTCTACCACCTTAAATCACCACCAAAACATAACCAAAAACCTCACACCCCTTCACCAAAAATGACCCCTAGCTCACTACAAGTATGATGGATGAAACAAGTTAAGGTTTTGAGCATTTTGGGCAACCCAAGAATTTTCTTGAGTTGCCAAATGAGGTAATTCCCACACTTTTGGTTAAGTAATTAGCTTTTCTACCCTCTTATATTAGTTTAGAGTTAAACTAAGGTAGTTTAGCGATGTCAGAAAATTCCAAGATGAGATTTAGAAGATTTTATCGATTGAAAAGGTGTAATTGAGGATTGGGTAGTGTCTACAACCCTTCTAGTGTATGAATACTGGACCAAACTGAGTGTAGAACCCCAAGACTTTAACTTTGAAATTGCCGATATCGGAATTTTGTGAGAATTGTGAGGATATATTGAGATCTGCTATAACCCGGAGAGCTTGAAAATTATTTAGCAAACACATAGAGATGTGCAGGTGTTTATGAAGCTACCCTAAAGACCCGAGACCCAAACACCCAGAAATGGCCACAAATAAACTCTAGATGGCCGCAATTTGCGGCCTAGGATATTTAGGTGGGCCCCAGGTTTGTTCCATGGTTTCTTTACCTGCTAATTAGACCTATCCTATATGCTAAATGTCCCAATTCCTACTGAGGCAAATCTGGAGGTGTTTTTCTCAAGTTGCTATTTTATTTACGACTTTTAAAGACTTAAGCTTTGGCATTTGAGGTTTTGGCTCGGTCGTTAGACGTTTGTACGTCAACATCGAGGGTTTGTTTGGCTATTCTTGCATGCGTAGGCTATAGGTTCTAACCTATGTATGTTTCGCGTATCATATCGGTTTTCTCATAGTTGATTCTTGTTTACAATACGACGATTTTAAAATGTAGGCACCTCCGCGTGGACTTCGGAACGATAAGGTGAGAGCAAGGCGTCGTCTACTTCAACAAGCGAGGATCGAAGTGAGTAGAATATATATCACGGGGGAAGTCGGGTGGATGGCTTATAGCACCCCCGCAACTATAGAGTAGGATGTTTATATATATATATATATATATATATATATATATATATATATATATATATATATATATATATATATATAGATATAGATATATATGCGAGACTTGGATACCTAGCAAATAGCAAATAGGGTTACTAGGAGACTATAGGTTAGATTAAGCATACTTGTAGGATAGTTTATTCTTAATTTAGTTTCTTAGTCGTGAGTCATCGGTTTACTTTATCGCGCACACACACACTTGATATGATATGTATGTTTATGTATATGTATATGTATATGTATATGTGTGTGTGCATATATGGGTGTTTACCGCCAAAAGACGCGACCGGGGCGTTAGGACGTCTGTCCTGAATTTTGGGGCGGATGCTATTTGGATTTATCCGTCCACCTCTCCGAAGATACCAAGTTGATTTATGATACCAAGTTGGACGTATGCGACCGTTGTAGCATACTTCATCACATTCCCCCATCGTTTTGTGAAGGGTTTTTTATTGTGGGGACGCTCTTCCCTGCAGGCGCAAGCCCCTGCAGTTAATTACGTTACCGCATCGCGATAACCACTTTCTCCTGCTCTGAAAGTTCACTTTATGTCGTGTGTGTTTTTGTTTGTTTGGTTGCCCGTGGATTGTATACGGAGACTAATTTATGTTGTCGCTCATAGGGAGTGGATTAGACCAAATTCGTATATCTTAGATTTGGGTTTGTTTTATTTAAGGATCGTTAATCTATTTTGAGATTAAGATCGACTTAAATGTATGTGAGCAGTTGGGGCTCGGTTAGTCTTTTGGTAAGGACACGTTAGTCCAATTTGAGACTAAGATCTACTTAACAAGATTTCAGGATCATTTTTGTTTCAGATCCAACAAGAGAGCATTTGGACTCTGTTGTCTTATTTTAAGGACATTTCGGGCCATATCTCCATTTTGGGGGGTGAAGTTCTAGTTTGAGAACATCTCGTCTGTTGATCATCATTTTGGAGGTGAGATTTTAGTTTAAGAACATCTCGGTCCGTTGACCACCATTTTGGAGGTGAGATTTTAGTTTAAGGACGTCTTGGTCCGTTGATCACCATGCGCGCACATGTATTTGTTACGTGACAGGATGAACAACGATGATATGTGATGCATCCAGTCTGGGATGTGATTTGATTTGGAATGTGCACGTCAGTTTGGGAAGTGCACCAAAAAGCAGTTGGTTGTCTGGGGACCCGCCACCTCTTTGAAAACGTTGAGGAATTACAACGACATGTATCAGAGGTGTAGAGAGATATACCCTTGAACCAATTCCCGTAATTGAGGGAAAATGGATTAATGGTAAACCCAGGAATCATTTGTCGTATTTTGAGACTAAGATTTCCTTAAGGGAATGTGGGACAGATATCGTTTTGGGATATCATCAGTTGGAAGATCGATGTTCGTATTTGGGAATAAGATCAGTTTGAGTACATGGGTTCGGTTGATCTGAATTAGGGAGTTTCTACTCTCAGAGACCTAACCAACTTGAGCTTGGTCCACTTAGTTTTCTTTTTTTTCTGAAAAAAAGTGCTAGGCACTTATTTGGGCTCAGTCCCCTCTTTTTTTTTGCAAAAAGTGCTGAGCACTTATGTAAATTCTGACGCTCGCATATAATCATGTGGCTTTTAGTCATGGGGATTGCCTAATAAGTGTTAAACACTTTACCCTTTTGTCTTTATATGAAGTGCTAAGCACTTTTTATGGCTCCCACATATGAAGCGCGTAAGGAGCTAGGCGCTAGGCGCTGCCTAGTGGGGGGCCAAGCACTTTTATTCTGTGGTTCCCAAGTGAGGGTCACGTGAGGTACTGGGCGTTGAGCGCCGCTCAATGAGTGCTAGGCACTCCTATAGTACCCACGTGGGCGCCGGGCGCTGAGCACCGCCCACTGAGTGCTAAGCTCTCCTGAGTTCTTTTTTACCGCCCCAAGTGAGAGGCATGTGGGGCACTGAGCGCCGCCCACTGAGTGCTAAGCACTCCTGAGTTCTTTTGTAGCGCCCACGTGAGAGGCATGTAGGGCGCTGGGCGCTGAGCATCTCCCACTGAGTGCTAAGCGCTCCTGAGCTCTCTCTCTCTCTCTCTTTTGAATGATCCACAGGATCTCTATCTACTTTTATTTACCTAAAATTTCCAAGAAAAGTTAGCTCCGAAGAAATCTCTCATTAAGAGATCCCAAATGATTTGGAGATTTTACCCACCGTTGGATCTTTGATCTAAGGACTTCTGTTTTACAGAAAATATTTTCTTGTTTTTAACAAGATTAGGGCAATATTTACAGAATTTATTCTGTAGATCGGTGATTCTTTAATCACCATTGGATTTTTAATTCAACGGTACTCTGTTTTACAGAGGGCAATATTTCATGTTTAGAAAGATTTGAGGAATATTTCCTCTAAACAGAATTTAATTCCGCATCCTGATGATTTATCGTCTCTGTTGGATCTTTGATCAAATGGCTCTACTTAACAGAGAGTAGAATTTAATTTTACTGGGCGCCGGCGCTCACGTGTTGTGCACGTAGGTGCTGCTTAAGATTTTTGTATGCTTTGCACACGGGCGCTGCTCATATAAGAGTTTTTAACTCTGGCGCCGGCGCCCTCGTGAAAGACACGTGAGGCGCTGCCTCTTGAGTTTTGAATAGAGGTTTGCTCTTTTATTGGGGGAAACAAATGCCCCCCCCCCCCGTTGCGCTCACGTGGCTCACACGTGAGTGCAGCGATGGCACCTTTTCCATTGTTTGATCTTTTTGGAAGTTGAATCGTCTTCCTGAGCCTATAAGTAGGGCGTTTGGCCCTTGAGATGACTGTTGTTCATCTTCCCTAACCTTCTTCTTTCTCTGAGAATTTAATTCTTTTTCCAGATTTCAGAACTCTGTCTAAGCAAACTCTTTTATAGTCAAAATTCTGTCAAAATTGGAAAGAATTATGACCAAACTCTTGAAGGAATCTCTTCATGTTTTAGGGTTTTAACCCATTAACAAAAATTTTCTCTTCTCTTGTAACGATCTCTTAGAGATCTCAAAAAAAGGAAACTTTTCTTACTTGAGTAGATTGTAGATCTTAAAGATCTTTTAGGGTTTTACTCTGTTAGAAAGCTTTGCTTTTGAGGGTTCTGGGATGTTATCACATTCTTCTACAGAGCATGGCTCTGAAAATTTTTAGGAATTTTATTCCCTCTGTAATTTTCTTAACAGATTTGAAATTTGTTTGCAGAACAAAGTTCTCAAGGGAGTTTAACTCCCGAATCCAATGATGTTTTCTCATTAAATGAGAATTCTTTTGGATTCTATTTTTAATGAGTGACTGCCCCATCATTAATAGGGCGTTACTTTGTTTTTGTGGGACCCCTGTCCCCCTTTTTTTTAACTGTGGTGCAGTACAATTTTAAGTGACAAAGAATGTTAAGGCCTTAATCATCGTGTCGATAGCTGACTCCTCCCTTTTCGTGCAGGTACTATAGCTTCCGATTCCT
Source organism: Agapanthus africanus (assembly GCA_030015575.1). Taxonomy (NCBI): domain Eukaryota; kingdom Viridiplantae; phylum Streptophyta; class Magnoliopsida; order Asparagales; family Amaryllidaceae; genus Agapanthus; species Agapanthus africanus. The sequence continues at coordinate 60,435,560 of JASDDO010000024.1, forward strand.
TTTTCCCTTCGTACATTCGTAAAGCGCTTTCGCCGACGCGCCCGTAAATCAGGAAGTCTTCACTCTTATTAAGGATCATGACCCAGAGTAAAAATCTCTTCAGCTGTGGGGGTCATGGTATAGTCAGATTATCTGAGGTCGGCGCAGTTTTTCTTGTGCAGCACCTTCGGAGCCAATCCCAGCGATTCATTACGTTGATCCACCTCAAGTGACTTACGCCGTACAAGAGGTTTACTGGACCTCGGAAGGTCGTCTTCAGCCTTCCATGGCGTCGATAGTCGTACAGCCACCGATGGCCTTAGACATTTTGGGGCGACGCATATGCCAAGGAGAACCGCGCCCTTGGAGGCAAGTTTATATGATAGGATTGACGCCCCGTCATTCGGCCGGCTATCTATCGTAGACCCGGTATATCATGTCGGCCAAGAAGTCGCTGCTATTAATGACCGGGTTGTACCTCGCAATCTACGCGTCTCTCTTTCATTTCCACTCTCCCCATGTGTGGTGGATCAAGTCTTTTTGGGAACAATGGAACATCCCGACCCATACATTTCTCTTATCATATCGGGAAGTTTCGATTTCATTGGAAAAGTTCGCGGAGATCTCCGACTTACCCGTCAGAGGGGAGCACTATGAGGAGATACTTCCCCCCGATGAGTACATCTTTTTCACAAAGTCAGTGGTGATGGGCCTCACCCCGGAGAACACTTTTCAATATCAGTTCCCCAACTTGATCAAGATGTTGAACATGTATGAGAATTTATTCCAGGAGTCTGGCGGACATGGGGTTAGCTTTGCAGATTTTACCGCCCGCTTTCTTCGTCCGGAAGTTCTGTCTAAACAGGCCACGAAATTCGCTAAAGTCGATGACCCGTTCGGGTTTGGTTTAGATAACTTTCCGACGGCGGAAGCGGATCTAGAGAATTTCTTTATTCCGGACACTCCAGTTGTCCCCTTTACGAAGATCGTTGTCCCGGGTGTTGAGGAAGAGTCGTTCTTTTTGGGGTTCATTGGCCTTTGGCTGAGTTGGTTCGCGCTTCCGACGCACCCCTCTACATGAGGCTATCTGTTTTTTTTCCGGCTCATCGCATCGTCGCAGGGACGCGTGTGGCCGTTGGGATCGCGGGGTTAGCTCATCTATACCACGGCCTGAGTTTAGCAGCTGACACTACTCAGCCGGGGATAAAGCCCGTGTATCTCCCATTGCATTACTTTACATCATGGATTGAGATGCACGTGCTGAGTGCCTTTGGCGTTCACAAACGACCCCAATTCTACGAAAACTACAACTTCCCCCGGGTCATGTACCTAGTTGACGCTTCTGCTCCAGACCCGTCACAGCGAGAGGCTCGGCGATTTCTCCTTCGACTATGCATGGTTGGGGATAGTATGACCTTTGTCGATAAAGTATTAACTATCGGCAAAGAGTCCACCAAAGTGGTCCAACTGTTGTGCTATAGTTTTAAGGACGGGGCTTCTGCATTGAGGGTCCGGGAGGTTATGCACATGTACTCTATCAGGACAGGCTTCCTAGTGTTTAGACAGAACGTCTTGGTGCTGTTCATGAGGTAAAATTCGCACCGCTTCGCTCAACGGCTGGGTTATAATCAAGGTGCTCCTCTCGAGGCATTCTTAGTCGAGCCGGCTGCTATTAAGGAGGGTATTCGCAATGCGTTGCATCATTTTATGCGATTAAATACGGGGTCCCATTTCCTTATCAGCGAGCCGAGCTATGTGCCTAAAGCTTCGAATGCTTACGTGGCGTGGTACCAGCATGCGACGGGTGCTGTTATTAGGAAGGAGAGGCGGCTGTTACTCGATCACAAGGATTCCGTCCCGGCCGGTAATCCAGCGGTCCCTTTGAAGCGACCAACAGCCATTCGCCCACTTTAAGAGAAATCACTACAGCTATAGTCCTACGAGCTTTCCCTAAGAAGCTTCAGCCGGATGTTCCTGTGAGTGCGGCAGCCATGGTGTCCCCGGAATCGAGCATTGGTTCGGAGATCGGAACCCGCCGTCCGAAGAGGCATGTCAAGCGAAAGCTTTTATCGTCGGCTGTTGGTGTCAGTTCGTTGAAGAAAAAGAAATCTATATTCTCTGCTGACGTCGTATTCGGCCAGGAGCCCCATGCTCTCTACAATGAGGGCTTGTGTGAATATGGCACCAATGAGGGTTTGTTTGACACGCCTGCAACTGATACTGATCTTCAAGCTGCCCTCACAGATTCCGAGCGACTGGCTCGTGAGGAAGCGGCGTTGGTCTCTACTGCGGAGTCGGGTATACTTCATTTACATTCTTCTATATCTATCCCTTCTCCCCTTATTATTCTTTATTAACGCTCTCTTCTTTAACAGGCATTTCTGCCGAAGAGACTCTCGCGGCTTCCCTCAAGACGTTTGAGGAGGAAGAGAGGCTTTGCACTACCTTGGGTCTTGGTATAATTCGCTTCACTACAACTTTGCTCTTTTATTTCCTTCTATTCATGGTCTGAATCTTTTCTTTATCTTGCTGCAAGGACTACCAAAACCCAGGTTGTTCCAAGTGTAATTCCAATCCCAAGCGGTGACACAGAAAAGCTTCCAAAGCCACCGACTACGGCCGAGGCCATCCCAAAGTCACCACAAGAGGCGTTGCTGAAGCAGCCGATGATGGACGTCATAGAGGCTCTGGAGGCAGAGCTCAGTTCGGACGACGACGTCCCCCTGTCTGAAGTTTTAAGGAGGTCGGTTCTTATGGATCAGGTTGAGAAGAAGCGTAAAAAGCATGCGGCGAGGGAACACGACGCTGTCTTAGCCGCGGGTGCAGGCTCAAACAATGTTCCGCCTGTTGACATTCCTTCGGTGGACGTTCCTTCTGCCATGTCTACTGCCTATAGACAGGTTGCGCATGTAGCTCGTGAAGAGAGTGAACGACTACTTCAAGGTAGAACAACGTGCGGTCCTTAATAACATCTCCTTCCCCTTTTCTATTTATTTAACATACGCATTTTTTATTTACAGGACGAAATTTAGGTGACGGCGTGATAGGTGAAGCGCCGGCAACTAAAGAGCATGAAGCGTCCAATCTTTCTCTGGACTCTGGGACCGTTCCAACTGCCGCTCTTTCCCCATGTGGATCTTTGATATCGGCAGGTGTCGCAAGCGTTACAACAGCCCTTGTCTAATCAGGTGATGAAGCTGTGGGCGTTGAATCTGCTCTCCCAATGGAAACCGAAGAAGCCGTCACAGCTGGTGACGCTTCGAGCACGGTTTCGGTTTCTGACTTGTCAAGTATTCCTTGGGTTATCATCTTTGAGTTTTTTTCTTTTTTTTTTTAAAAATCCTGCTAAGAGTTTCTGATGATATTTCCTTTGTCTTGAGCATAGGCGCCATAAACCCTGAAGTTGTACTGGCTGAAGAATTACTGCCGGCCGCTGCCTTGACTGTCACGGTTCTTTCTGTGCCTCCCCGAGTTTTGGAAGGTAAAGGTTTCTCATTTAGTTTCTTTATTGCAGATACCAATTTTCTCTGCCTTAACCATATATTGTCGCACCCTTGCAGGAGTGCTCTTTGAGCACTTATACCAAGTGTTACACCCGCACTTTTCCTTCCAATCGGAAGTCATTCCCTCTTCCGGCAGTGGTCAGTATATTCGTTGTTTAGTTTTTCTCTCTTTCGTGAGTAAACTTTCTGATGATAAGCCTTCCTTATATTGACCCAGTATAACAGTTTAAAGGAAGGAGCGAAGGAATAGCCCAGCCTCCGGAGCTCCCTATTTTGCCACCTTCAATAGCCGGTACGGTAGATTTCGTCCGTCAGGTGTCTTCTTTGTCTTTCAAGTTGAAATCTAACCGTAAATTATTTTGCAGCGATTACACAAGCTTCAGCTCCTTTTGAGTCCCGCATTCCTATGCCCACGGGGCCCTTCACTAAACGTCCATCTTCTAGGGGCACGGTGACTAGCCTGCGAATGTTAAGCGAATTTATCGAGGATCTTGACGCTGAGGTTCTTACTTCTGCTACGGATTTTGCCGAAGAAGTCAATCCAACGCTAGCGACGCTCATGAATTTCCATACTGAAGACCTCGTCGGTTCTTGGGTTGATTATTGTAGGAAGATCGAGGCTTGTCTGCATGAGATTGAGCTTAAGCGTCTCGCTCCTGAGGTATTAACATTGAAATCTTAGTGAACCGCGTAGATCGAGCAGAGTATCTCTTTCGTTCGATATTTTGAACAAGAGGGGACTCTGAGGCGAAAGGCGCATGAGACGGCTTCCGGTGAATCCATCCAATTGCGCGCCCAAATTGAAGCGAATGCCGCGCAGCTGAAAAGTATTTTTGAAAACCTCTAACGATGTATTTCTAACGGGTTGGCGCTAAGGCATAAGCTTGACTTCACTGGGCGGGTCACGCAAAGTTGCGAAGCTGCCAAATGGGAAATTGCTGAGAAGCTTTCATCCTGCTTGCAACAACGAGCTCAAATCGAAGCGGAGTTGGCCGCCGTAGCTGAACGCGAGGAGGAATTGCAAGGAGTGCATGAGCGGGTCGTCAGGCTGTTGAAAGCGCCTCCTTCTTAATCATTGTAATTGTATTTCCCTTTTTGCATTGGTTGTATCTCTTAAACATTTTGATTCAGGAATAAGAAAATACATTCTCTTTTATGCGCTTATCCGTGTCTTAATGCTTTAATGTGGCGGTAATTAATTTATTTACTCGTTTCGGAGTTTTTAGTTTATGTGCTCGTTTTGGAGCCTATAGTTTATTCACTCATTTCGGAGTTTCTAGTTTATGGACTCATTTCGGAGTTTGTAGTTTATTCACTCATTCCGAAGTCTCTAGTTTATTGACTCATTTTGGAGTTTGTAGTTTATTCACTCATTCCGGAGTCTCTAGTTTATGGACTCATTTCGGAGTTTATTTAATTTACCTCCTTTGAGCTTATAAGCAAACTTGTCCTAACGTTATAGTTAACCCCTGCTCTTTACGATAGAGGTCCGTTAGGTTTTGTAGTACTAGCGTTTTAGTCCGTGGTACCGTCGCATTGGCTGATGAGTTCCCCGATATGCAGACTTTACGTTGCTGTTCAAGTAGTCCCGCGACTGTCGTGTCTCTGATCCCTTCGGGGGCTGGAAAAGACGTCTTCAAGTAATCTTCTTAGGCAGTTTGATCGTCGGAAGAGCAAGCGTTAGGAATTTTGCCATGTATCTTTTTACTTGAGATTAGGCTCAGTTTGGGAGCCCCGATGAGTCATAACCACTCTGCATTGGTGTGGGATGATCTCCGATACCCTTTCGGGTTTTATTTGAGTTGCCGTCAAGATTCTGAAGATAGGAATTTGGCCTTCGCTTCCTTTTGATTTGGCTATTTTGGAGCCTTTGTTGACATTGCGTCTGCTGTAACGAGAAGAATGTCGGAGTAGTCTTTAGGTTGTTTTGTGAACCGTCAATACTTGGAGCTAGGAATTTTGCCATGGCTCCGTTTTGTTTCGACCCTGGGGTCCTTTGTTGACGTCGTGCCTACATCCTGCTGGAATGAGAAGGACCGATGTTGTCGACATTGCGTCTGCTGTAACGAAAAGAATGTCGAGGTAGTCTTTAGGTTATTTTGTGAACCGTCAAGACTTGGAGCTAGGAATTTTGCCATGGCTCCGTTTTGTTTCGACACTGGGGTCTTTTGTTGATATCGCATCTGGATCCTGCTGGAGTGAGAAGGAACGCCGTTGTTGACATTGTGTCTACTGTAATGAGAAGTGTGTCGAGGTAGACTTTAGGTTGTTTTGTGAACCATCAAGACTTGGCTCTCCCTTCGATGGAGTCTGGTAGGAAAATATGGTTCCATTTTCGTTTGTGCCCATGGATTGTATACAGGGGTTGATGTGGACTCACCTGTAGGGTAACGGTTTCATTTCATTTTATTTCTTTCCGCGATACTTTATCATTTCAGTTTTTTATATCGCGAAAGTCGTGATTGCCCAATCATTTCAGCTTTTTATCGCGGTGCCCAATCATTTCGACTGTTCTTTCTTTTTACTCGATACCTTTTATTGCGAGTTGCCTAAATATTTAGGCTGTTTTTATATACATATATTTTGCTCGTTGATTTTCATTGCGAGTTGCCCCATCATTTCGGCTATTTCATATGTATTTTTTTGCTCGCTAATTTTTTATTGCGGGTATGGAACTTGAGACTTGATACCAATTTTGGCATCAGTATCGCTGCGACTGGAATATTTCCAGGAGCGAATCATCATTTGCCTTGAAAGGACTTGGAATTTGATACATGTTCAGGCATCAACATCGCTGCAACTGGAATATTTTCAGGAGTGAATCATCATTTGCCGTGAGACTTAGAATTTGATATCGATTTAGGCATCAGCATCGCTACGACTGGAATATTGTCAGGAGTGAATCATCATTTGCCTTTACTGATTTGAACAAAGGTGGCTTAGTAGACAAGGTTAGGATCCTGTCGACTAAGACTTTTCGACTTTATGAGCCGTAAGGGTCTCATAAAGTTATTTCTCCCTGCGGGTCGTGAAGATCTCATAGGCGTATTTTCTCCTTAGGAATCGTGGGGATTTCTAAGTGTATGTTCTCTTATCAGTCGTAAGGATCTTTCAAGAGTGTTTTCTCCATATAAGTTGAGAGGACTTACAAGTTATAGGGTGTTTTTCGTCACCCCATTGAGATAGGAATACGCGCGCGCTTGTCAGGCTCATTATAGATTCTCCCTGCCTAGGGTAGGCTGGGGTTTATTGATTGTGGGGATCCGAATCTCCAGCAACCGCGGACTAAGCTGCCGTTAATTACCCCTCGCCTTTTGGAGCGAGAGAACCTCCAATTAACGGGTTAAACTGAACATGCGAACTCAACGTGCAATATTGTGTTTTGAAGGGGTTTTGGATATATCGAGGGCCCCGCAGAGGTTTTACGGGGGTCCCGCTACCAGGATAGCGGGCTGGGTCGAGGGAGCTAGCAGCTCCCTTGCGGGGTGAGGGGCAGTGCCCCGTTAGAAATTTTTTTCTAACAGAGACATTGTCGTGGAGTATGTGTGTGTGTGTATATGTATATATACATATATATATATATATATAAGGGAAAAGGGCATCCAAAGGATGCGTGGGAGAAAGCGCTCGGGCACTAGCGCTTTGGACGCTAGCGCCTCACATGCCAGGCACGTGGGCGCTCGGGCGCTAGCGCTTTGAGCGCCAGGGCGTTAGTGCCTCACGTGCCAGGCACGTGGCCGCTCGGGTGCTAGAGCTTTGAGCGCAAGGGCTCTAGCGCCTCACGTGCCAGGCACGTGGCCGCTCGGGCGCTAGCGCTTTGAGCGCTAGCGCCCCACGTACCAGGCACGTGGACACAAGCGCGTTGGCACTTTGAGCGCAAAGGCCCCACGTGCCAGGCACGTGGGGACTCGAGAGGCAAAAGGGACTTGGTCCCTGCAATGGGAGTTGTACTCCCAGAAAGGAACACTTGTTATTTCGTGTGTGTGTGAGTGTGTGTGTGTGAGGAGTTAAACTCCTAGGATATTTTGAAGCTGATGAAGGGGGCTTCTCCCCTTGAGCCCTGGATCTTCCCCAACGTTGGGTTTCTGGAGATGGGTCTCCTTCTTCTTCCTGTCGTTTGGCCGGATCTTGGAGAAAGGGGATGAGATTTAAAAATCTCTCCTTTTTGAGATCTAATGAAAGATCCAAGCTCCCCTTTGTGGGTTTTGTGGTGAAAAACTATTTAGTTTTGAAAAAGGAAGAGTAAAACTCTTGATTTAATTCAAAAGAAAGAAGAAGGTTTTAGAACCTTAAGGGAGGAGAAAGAGCCACAGGCCCTAACCTTTTTGAGAATGAATTGTATATTTTTTATTCATCATCATGTTGCATTTTATAGGCTTACATATTTACATATAGCCCCTTGGGCTTTACAAAAATGGCATTTTGCCCATCCCATGGCTCATGTGCCATTTCTTTTTGTACATAAGCCATGAGCTTCACAAAAATTTGGCTTTATGCCCATTTTGCTTACATTCATGCACAAAAAAATTACATCAAATTATTTGTTACATGATTTTTATGTTGGCATGGGGAGGCTGGCCGCGGGCTCGACTTGGGCATGGGCCCACTTGACCTGGGCTTGGGCCCACCTGGCTTGGGGTTGACCTTGACTTTGACTTGGTCAACCGGGGTGCAAATTTTGACCCCAACACAAGTGTCGTTCACCATATAAGGACATTCCTCATGATTGTATACAAGGCCCAATAACGGACCGCCTGTAGGGCAACTTGTGGAATACGACGGCTTAAGGACAGGTTTGGATCCCTGTAACTTAAGACATTGAATTCTATGAGCCGTGAGGGTCTCAACGGGGGGTTCTCCTTACGAGTCGAGAGGATCTCGTAAGTGAAAATTTTACGAGATTGCGTCCTTTCAGATTTTCACAAGCTCGCCGGTAGCCATGCTGTTTTTACTCATGGCGCCCTTTCGGGTTTTCATCCGTGCCCATTTCTCTTGTGTACGGACCGTTTTTTTTCTTTTTTTAACTTTTTTTTAACGACGAGATTGCTCCCTTTCAGATTTTCACAAGCTCGCCGGTAGCCCTGCTGTTTTTACTCACGGCGCCCTTTCGGCTTTTCATCCATGCCCATTTCGCTTGTGGACATACCATTTTTTTACTTGGGTTGCAGTCTTTGCCGTTGGAGTTTTGATTGCAACATAGATCCCAAGAGAAGATATCGCCGTATTTGGGGCGATGCGCCCTGTTTGAGGCGGAGTACTAGTTTAGGGACATTTCGGTCCATTGCCAGTTTAAGGACGTCGTGGTTCATTATCACCATTTTTTGAGGTGAAGCTTTAATTTGAGGACATTACGGTCTGTTGTTAATTTAGGGACATTTCGGTCTATTGTTAGCTTAGGAACATTTCAGTCCATTGCCAGTTTAAGGACGTAGTGGTCCATTGCTAGTTTAAGGACGTAGTAGTCCATTATCACCATTTATAAGGTGAAGCTTTTCCTAATACCACTTAGAGTTTTGACTCAGGATGATAGCGAGCAGACATGAGCGTCGTCATCTATCATTGACCTAAGTCGTGACTCGTCAAGCGTGGTATTTCTTGAGGAATCGGTCATTTATTGGCCGGAAGGGTCTTTCGCCGTGCATATCCATGAGCAAATAGGCCCCACCTTGATAAACCGTTTCTATGTATACGGGCCTTCATAGTTTGGCTCGAATTTCCTCCGTTTTGCATGATTAGGGATCATAGGGCTTTTGACGACTAACATGAGTTCGCCTTGGCGGAATGCTCTCAGCCTAGTCAGTCTTTCGTATGAGCGCGTCATCATTGCCTTGTAAGCTTTTAGGTTTTGTTGCACCATGAGGCGAGTTTCATCGATGGCATCGAGCTCCTCAAGCCGAAGATGGGCATTTTCATCATCTTTTAGCTCGTATCGAACCACTACTCGGAGAGAAGAGAGTTCTATTTCCAAAGGAAGGACTGCTTCAGTGCCGAATACCAACACGTACGGTGTTGTATTCGTAGCCATTTTGAACGTCGTTCGGTACGCCCGGATTGCTTCGTGCAGTCTCTCGTGCCAGTACTTTTTGTTTCTGGACACCGTTTTCTTTATAAACTTGGTCAAGGTCTTGTTGAAAGTTTCAGCTAGACCGTTAGCATGAAGACTATAGACAGAGAAGTATCTCCAGTCTATTTTATGTTGTTCTGCGAAGCGGCTGATTTTATGGCTCCTGTAGGCTGGCCCATTATCCAAGATTATCCATCGCGGAGTACCGAACCGATAAAAGACACGCGTCTTGAAGAAATGGAGAATATTCTCCGTCTTCACCTCCCTTAGTGGTATTGCTTCCGCCCACTTAGAAAAGTAGTCGGTCGTTGCTAGTATGAACCAGTGTCTTTTGGATGATGCTGGTTCAATGAGGCCGATTATATCGGTTCCCCACATTTCGAACGGTCAGCTAGCTATCGTTGGGTGTAGCGGATTTGGATGTTGGTGGATGAAGTACCCGTGAATCTGGCACGAGTCACGCTGCTTCACATATTCGAGGCAGTCCTGAATCATCGTAGGCCATTAATATCCCATCCTTTTGATCTTCAGCTTCATCTTTGACCCGACCTGATGAGAACCTGTCACGTCCCGCTTCCCGGTGTACAGGGAGAGGACGCGGCGAGGTCCACTATGTATTTACTCCGAAATAAACACGCTAAGCGTATCTAAGCAATATAAAGTAAAATGTATGCAAGAGACAGGAATATAAATGAACAGCAACTTTATTTATTTAACAATTCTTTACAAGTACAACTGGAAATGTAAATACATGAATGGAAAGCAATGCCTAAATAATGGCATGAACTGAAATGAAAAATATGTACAAGTATCTAAAGCTCGGGGCCAAAGGCTAACTACTCCAAGTCTTCAGTACTGGGCTCGATATCCAGTGAGTCCGATCCACCTGACAACATTCCAAATAAAGAAGAAAAGGAATGTCGTCAGCGAACAATCGCTCGGTAAGTCCCAAAGAGAGGTAGAGATAGAATAGACAGAAAGAGAGTATAACTAGTAATGTTTGATTATAATGTTAACGCAGTTATTTGTAACTTGGTACAGAATATGCCAGTGTATACGAGAGGGGTCCCATTATCCGGAGACTAAGGTATACGGAGCACAAGGAACCGTTTAGCCATAATACAACGGCAATGGATATTCAGATTAGGTGTATTATGGTTACAGTTCCATGGCACTTCTAACACGTTCCGTACCAATCTACCCATTTAAAACCCCGTAATGTCTTTTGTATTGATTGTATTGTTTTGTTTTATAGATGGATGACTTGCCGAAACCATGATATCAGTAAACGGAATGGATATAAATGGATAGTCATGTAAACAGGGTATATCCATGGTTCGGTTCGGTCAAAATAAATTAATATAGATTGAATTCTGGTATTCATAGATTCATGTTGTATTATAGTTTATACTTGAATCATATTCAAGTTAGATTGATTAGATTGAGACTCTGTCTGAGTCAGACATTTTTAAAAGAAATTGAAGTTCTGAATTAGTTTTGATGTTATCGGTAACTGCTGCACATGGACGGCAAGATTTGTGTCTTTTTACTAGAAAATTACCATGTTGATAACACCGTTGTTAGATTGTCTACATTATCTAGGAAAGCACCCATATTCTCCAGCTCTCTGAGGCTCAAGAGAATCGGTCCCGCTTAAACCTATATTTACTAGGGTCCTTATTGTAATTTAATATAACTTGAGAGGGTTTTATGTAAAAATAGTTTTGATATATTTTCAAAATATAGCTCAAGTATTTAATTATCGTCTTTAGGGTTTTCATAGATGTATGTTTTATAAAACTAAAATTTTCTAGTGATTAGAACCTAATTTTCATTGTATATCGTACTTTAGTGAAATATTGATATTTGTACTGTATTGAAATGGAAGTTTCATATAATGGTGATTTCTTTGATTTAGAAAACATAGAATATTTGTATAATATATTTAAAATAGATATTTTGATAATATTCATATATATATTTATATATTTAATAAAAATAAATTTTATTTATTTTGTAGAAATCTCATTTTCTTAAAAATTGCATTAAAAATTTCATCAAGATCGAATGCTCGTTGCGGAGGTCTGCATCTCGCTCTACTAGACCTGAGGACGTGCGATAACCCGTACCATCCCGATCGGGGTTCTCCAAAATGGGTTGTAGAGACGTATTTGCAAGGAATTAATTAACACTCTCTTCAAAGAAAACGGTTTTTAATTGTTTAAGGCATTTATTCGTAAAAGCGTATTATCCCATAATCTAGAATCCCAAAACTCATCGTGCTATGTCAAAAATGTGTGTTGTAATGAGATAGGTCATTAACTCGTGAGTTTTCTAAAGGTAATACGGTTAAAATTAGATAACAATATCATTAGTAAACATGATAGTATTTTACTGTAAAAGTGAAATAGAAATTGCAACATGAATTATTTTGAGATGAAACTTGTTCTAATATGTTTATTTATGTTTTTTAAACATTATGAGAAAATATGGTGATTTATTGTTTTAAAAAATGGAGTTTTTAAAGAAAAACGAATCGGAAGTCGGAATAACTCCGCTTTCGACGAGTTTTGAAAGAGAGATGTTTTAGTATAGTAAAAGAGAAGGGGAGAGAAGACTTATAGGCTATTAAGAAGGATGAGAGGTAGGGGAAGATTAGAAAAGCGTCGGGGCGTCGTTTCATCGCCGGAATCTCCTTCTGTGTGACTCTTCATTTTACGTATAGTGCACGCGTAAATCCTTGGGCTTCTAAAAGATTAAAAGAAAAATCAACAAAAAGATAATGTGGCTGGGGGGATTCGATCACAGGGGCTACGTCACAGCAGTGCAAGGCTTTACAAATGAGTTACAAGTGTTTTCTTACTGTTTAAAAGTAATTCAAATACTTATAGTGTACACAGGATTGCAAATACTCCATTTGTACATTAACTTTTAAATAAATTTTCTGTACATTGAAATTGGAGTTGTTACAGAACCGCAGAGTCCATCGTGAATTTCTTGAATGACTTTTCTTGCTTCTCCTGGCTCCAAGCACCTTAGCCATAAACCGTCAAGCGATCTCTTGTATAGAGTATCATCAACGAAAGTGAAAGACAGAGCCCGTTTCATGAGCTGATGTCTTGACGACGCGTTTTCGGGGTTTCGATGGGATTTGAGGTAGTCTATGAAGGCTTCCCTCCAATCCTTGACCTTTTCTTCGTCTTCTATTCGGAGGACCACTTGTTTGGTCGTTTCTTTTCCTTCAGATGGCTCCATTGAATCCTCTGAAGATATTTCTGCTGGCGCGAAAACCCGGCGGCTTTGCACAACAATCCTTACGTCATCGAGGTTTTTGTCAGCCAACTCCTTAGCAAGATTGGATAATGCGTCCGCCTTGCTATTTTCCTCACACGGTATGCTTTCTAGGATGTAGGAGGGGATTAGTGTCAGCAGTTGCTGCACTCTCCTACCATATTTTATCAACTCTGGTTTGCACATCTGATAGTCGCCATTTACTTGGCTAACGACCAGCTGGGAGACTCCATATATGAGGAGGTTTTTGATTCCCATATCAACAACGATCTCAAGACCCGCTATCAAAGCTCCATATTCAGCCTCATTGTTTGTTCTTGGTTTCGTTATGGAAAGGGAGAAACGCTTTATCCCTCCTTGCGAAGTCTCGAAGATGAGGCCCATCCCGGCTTTGATTATAGGGGTGTTATGCTTATGATTCTCATGGAAAATGCTCCATCAAAGTAGAGTTCCCATTGGACATTATTTTCCTCCTTCCCTTCGATTGTGTCAAACGCGTGTTTGTCTGGAAATTCACAATTTAAGATAGAATCGGCTGGTATCGGATGCTCAGCGAGAAAGTCGACGATGGCCTGGCCTTTCGCTGCTTTGAGGGGTCGATACATTATTGAGAACTCCATCAAAAGAAGGGCCCATTTGGAAAGTCTTCCTGTTAGTATGGCCCTTGACATCATATATTTGAGAGGATCCACCTTTGATATAAGATGGACCTCATGTGCTAAGGCATAGTGCCTGAGTTTCATTATCGCGAAGATCGGTACCAGACAATGCTTTTCGATAAGGGGTAGTTGTTTTCTACCCCCAAGAGAACTCGAATCAAATAGTAGAGAGCTCTCTCCTTTCCCTGATCGTTCTCATGTGCCCATAGCGCGCCTAGAGAACCTTCAAGGGCCGTTGTGTACAGGATGATGGGCTTTCCTTCGACCGGAGCGGTCAGTACCGGCGGGTTCTGCAGGTATTGCTTGATTTCATCCAGTACACTTTGGCATTTGTGATCCCAAATGAACGGGGTCCCCTTCTTCATTATATGGTTGTAGGGGAGGCATTTGTCAGAGAGGTTGGTTATGAACCGCCGGACATACACGAGCTTTCCTTGGAGAGACCGCAATTGTTTCAGAGTTCTTGGCGTGGGCATTTCAATAATCGCCTTGATCTTTGATGGGTCTATTTCGATGCCTCGGTGTCGTATGATGAATCCTAGGAATTTGCCTGAGGAGACTCCAAATGCACATTTCAGAGAATTCATATTTAGATTGTATTTCCGAACACGCTGAAACACTATGTTCAGATGTTCCTAGTGCTCCTCTTACAATTTGCGTTTCACCACAAGGTCGTCAATATAGCATTTGAAAATATTATGTATGAGGTCATCGAAGATCTTCGTCATGGCCCTCTGGTAGGTAGTGCATGCGTTCTTCAAGCTGAAGGGCATCACCTTATAGCAGAATATGCCTAGCGAAGTCCGGAATGAGGTATGCTTTTGGTCTTCAGGATGCATTTTTATTTGATTGTAGCCTGAAAATCCATCCATGAAGGAGAAGACATCATGAGTGGACGTGTTATCGATCATCAGCTCGGTAACAGGTACTGGGAAGTCATCCTTTGGGCAAGCTTTGTTGAAGTCTCGAAAGTCTACGCAGATGCGCACTATCCCATTTTTATTCATTACTGGAACAATGTTAGCAATCCAGTCGGGATACTGAACTTCTTGGATGAAGCCGAAGTCAATTAGTTTTTTGATTTCGGCATTGATACTCATCTCGAGTTCGAGCTGCATTCTTCTTGGCGCCTGTTTGACTGGCTTAACGTCCGGTGATATAGCCAGTTTATGCACCGCTATTTTTGGATCCAGTCCCGGCATCTCGGAATAGTTCCATGCGAAGTAGTCTTTATATTGCATAAGCACATTTTTTAAAGTAGCTACCTGCTTTTTAGATAGCAGCTCACTGACAAACATTGGCCTTGGATCATTTTCCGTTCCCAAGTCAATTTTCCTTAGATTGTACGCCGTAGTGTGTATCCCATCCTCCAGCTCTTTTGGCGCTGGTGAAAACTCTGAAATCACCTCGTCCTCGTCCTTATTTGCGAAGCACATGAAGAAGTCATCCATATTCTCATGTCCACCCTCCTTTGAGAGTGTTATCATATGGCAAGTATGAGTTCGCTTCCATTCTTGGTGTTAAGCTGGTCCTACCTTCGCGATATAGGTTCTCTTTGGCTCATGCTTTTACGGTGGGGTCATCCTCCAGCTGTCGGATAAAGCGAACCAGTCCTGTTGATATTGGTCTTCGGCCTGGTCTTTAAAGGTGAAGCAATCTTCAAGAGGATGTCCTATTGCTCGATGATAGGAGCAATAATCTGGGTGATGAACCTCATTTATCTGTTCGGGGTAGCGAAGCTCTAGGAGCGTCATCATTTGATGCTTAGTGACAAGGTCGAATATTTTCCTTGTCTTGTCTTGAGGGAAAGAGTATTCCCGTCCCATCTTCCTGATAAAAGACGGATTCCAGCTGACTTTTTCTCGATTGCGTGTGTTCTTGGATCCGCTTCGCTGTTTTCGAATGTCATTTTCGTTCTTCACCTTATTTTTGCCTCTGCGTCGGGCTTTTTTCTTGTCGCGAGAATGTATAGCATGTTGAGGATGAAGGGCATCATAATCTTCTCTTTCCTTAGACTGCTGAGTGAGACGCTGCATCCTGGCATTTTCGTAAATGGTCATTTCGCGGCTGTGGTCATCCCGAACCTTTTGACCAGCTTCTCTCATTAGCTTGTCAATTTGTTCTTTGAATGACGGACTTAACATTTGTTCCCGCCAAAATTTTCGGCCAAGAGCTATTTATTCCCTTATAACCCTTATAAAAAAGGGAGAGAAGAAAGAGGAAAAGAATTCACGGTTGGACATCACATGTTAAACACGTGAGCGCTTATATGTAAATTATATAAGCGCTGAAAGAAAATAACAAAAGGCCAAACAGGTGTGCGCTTATATGCAAAGTATATAGGCGTTGAAAACACATAACTAAAGGCCAAACAAACCTCACGTGTAAAACACGTGAGAGCTCATATGTAAAGCATATGAGCGCTGAACATAAATAACCAATGACCAAACAAGCCTCACGTGTTAAACACGTGAGCGCTCATATGCTCATATGTGCGCTGAAAATAAACAGGCTAAAACCCACACTAGGGGTTACATGTTAAACACGTGAGTTCTCTTGCCGCTCACATGTGAGCGCCCCAATTTAAAATTCTCCTATCAAATTCTAGAATTAAATTCTATTTGGAAAATATTTTCCTAATCTTGTTAAACTAACAAGATATTCATTTAACAGAATTAAATTCAATATTCCTAATCTTGATAAACTAACAAGATATTCACATGACAAGAATAAAATTCTATGTTAGAATAAAATTCTAATCTTGTTAAACTAACAAGATATCCATATTAAGAAAATATATTTCTGATCTTGTTAAACTAAAAAGATATGATAGAATAAAATTCTAATCTTGTTAAATATATTTCTGATCTTGTTAAACTAAAATGATATGATAGAATAAAATTCTAATCTTGTTAAAACTAACAAGATATTCATAATCTTGTTAAACAAACAAGAAATCTTTGTTGTTAAATAGAGAGCCTTTGGATTAAAAATCCAACGGTGAATAAAATTTACCGATTGATCTAAAAGATCATGGAATCAATCATGATCTCTCAATGAGAGATTTTCTGAATAAATTGATTTTTTTCCCTTCTCCTATAAATAGGAGCAAGGAGATTAAATCCAAAAAGGATGAGACCACCGCATAAGCTTCTCAAAAAATATACAGAAGCCTCCAAAAAGCTCCCACAAAACAAAAGAGAATTTAATTCTTAAACCAATAGTTTAACTTTTCTCAAAGAACTTAATTCTTTCTATAGATCTGAGATCCGCAAGACAAGTCTCCCACAAGTTGAGAATTTAATTCTCATCGGGAAGATCTTGTTCTTGAGAATCAAAGATTCATGGAAGAACGAATTTGAAAAGGAAGAAGATAAAGTTGAAATCAAGAACTTAGTTTCTTCAAATCAAGAACTTAGTTCTTTAAAGTACCCGATTCAAGATCCTCAAAATAATGATCTTGGTGATCGTTAATGGTCAAAATACCATTAACAGAGATTTAATCTCTCGAAGAAAATGGAGTTCAAATTAAGAACTTAGTTTCTTCAAATCAAGAACTTAGTTTCTTCAAATCAAAAACATAGTTCTTTAAAGAACTCGATTCAAGACCCTCAAAATAATGATCTTGGTGATTATTAATGGTCAAAACACCATTAACAGAGATTTAAGCTCTCGGAGAAGATGGAGTTCAAATCGAGAACTTAGTTTCTTCAAATCAAGAACTTAGTTCTTTAAAAAAAACCGATTCAAGATTCTCAAAATAATGATTTTGGTGATCGTTAATGGTCAAAATACCATTAATAGAGATTTAAGTTCTCTAAAAATATCAACAGAGATTTAATCTCCAAAAGAACTCGGCGCTTCACGTGAAAAGTACGTGAGCGCTCAAGACCAAGTTATATAGCCCCTCACGTGAAACACGCGTGAGCGCCGGGAAAAGTTAGTTCTTAGCACTATTGGAGCGCCTCACGTGATACACACGTGAGCGCTATATGCAACTGAGTGTTTAGCACTGCTGAGTGATACAAAAACCCAATCTTAGCCCAAATTGGCTAAGCTTATGTTTGTGATATCCAAACTGAGATTCATTCATGATTGACGATTCTTAGGTCCATCACAGTTTTTCCCCTCAAATACGGGATTTGGTTTAAGGGTACATCTCTTCACACCTCTGATATATGTCGTTGTAATTCCTCAACGTTTTCAAAGAAGTGGAGGGTCCCAATGACCAACAACTTCTTTTGCTGGTGCACTTCCAAACTGACGTGCACGCCTCATATCGGATCGTGCCCCAAATTGGGCACACCCCATATCACCATTGTTCACTCCATCACGTAACAAATACACGTGCACGCGAGATGAGCAATGGACCGAAACATCCTTTAAACTAAAATAATAGAGCCCAAATGCTCTTTTGTTGGATCTGAATGATCCTAAAACCTTGTCAAGTGGATCTTAGTCTCAATTTGGACTAACGTATCCTTAACCAAAAAAAAACAATCGAGCTCCAACTGCTCACAAACATTTAAGTTGATCTTAATCTCAAACTAGATTAACGATCCATAAATAAAAACCCAAATCTAAAATGTACGGATTTGGACTAATCGCGCCTTACAGGCGGCGACATAAATTACTCTCCATATACAATCCACGAGCAACCAAAAATAAAAAAAAAACACGACACGAAGTGAACTTCCGGAGCAGGAGAAAGTGGTTATCGCTACGCGGTAACGTAATTAATTGCAGAGGCTTGCGTCTGCAGGGAAGAGCATCCCCACAATCAAAAACCCCTCAGAAATGAGGGGGAATCTGACGAAGTCTGCTACAATGGCAGCATCCGTCCAAACCTCCGATATACGGTGCCATAAATCAACTTGGCATCTTCGGAGAGGTGGACGGATAAAACTAAATAGCATCTGCCCCCAAATTCAGACAAGTCGATCCATCCCAATTCTTCTCCATTTTTTACGGTGTACAGCATTCTTATGGCGGGATCTCGCTCTAGTACAATATCAGCACTATCTAGAAAAGCATTCTCTTCTCCACCGGAGTTATTTATGACACAGCAGCCATGGAATCGCTCCCATTTCTTGGACCGAACGTATCCAAGCCCAGTCGTCTCCATTCTCCCGTTGGGCATCTTTCGCTGAGTCTCGGGAATGTCCCACATCTTGTTGTAGAACTGGGCTTATCGAGCGGTTTGTTTGAAGGGTACGCCTTGGCATCTTAATAGCCATTTCAATCCCTCTGTGTAATATCTAGGCAGACGGATTGGTTGAAGCCTGTCAAGCGCAAGTTCGGCACCATGCCAGACTTCTCTCTCTAATTTGGTTTCCGTAGATCGATAGAAGAGGATCTCCTTTTCACCTCTTCGCCTGAGAAGGACGTAGAAAGTCTGCAGCTCTTGAACGCTGTATGTATTGAGCGCATCAAGTTCCCTGTGATGTTGCTGCGGAACCATGGTGATTTGTAAACTCTGATCAGCTCCAGTAGCAGTTTGTGCTGACGGGCGAGTGGAGAACACGACGTTGGTCTCGTTCTCAGATTCACTGCCGAAGACCAAAATAGGAGTAGATGAGCCGGGCATGTTGCCTTGGGGTTGCCTCCAGTAGACTGTCTCTTCATCCTCCTCAGTATCACTCCTAAAGATCAGGATAGTGGTGACGGCTTTTTGTTTATTCTCCGGCATATGATATCTTTCCATGTCTTTGAAGTCTGGTAGGAAGTACTTGGCGTCTTCATATTTTTGGACTTCGTTTATAGAGAATGGATTTAGCTCCCCCATGACGGTGTATTCGATGCCATCTTTGAAATACTTCATGCACTGGTGTTGTATAGAAGGGATGACGTTGTACTCGTGTAACCAAGGCCGGCCGAGCAGAGCGTTATAGCAATTCTTGGCGTCGGTGACATGAAATTTGATGTCAGTGATGAGAAGCCCAAAGCGTAAAGTCAATATTACGAACTCAAGCGTCCGCGATGACTAAGAGTCGAACCCAGAGATGGTAATTTTATCCCGAGCCTGGTGCTGAATGTTCATGCAAATCTCCTTCAACACCTTCACGTTGAGAAGGTTGACGGAGGACCGGTTGTCGACCAGGATCTTACCTAGCTTGATGTCGTGGCAGTACCCGGTGACATATAGAAGACGGTTGTGCTCGCACGTTCCGAGGAGGAGATCTTCATCGCCGAATATGATGTCAGCTGTATGAACCTCTGCCGGCTCGTCCTTCATATTTTCTTCTGCAAGAAAAGTTTGGGATTTATCAGACTCCTGTAATACCCTGATCAGAGAATCTCTTGCTTCTTTGGATAGCAGGAGAGCATCCAATATGCTCAGTTATGAGGGTATCTTCCTCAGATGTGCCAGGACATTGTAATCCACCTTGTTCTTCTTAGGTGGGTCCTTGGCTGCGAGCTCTTTGAGGACTCTATCATCGAGGGTAATTTCCTCAGGGACTTTTTCCTTCCCCTTTTCTCTTTTGCTCGAACCTTTATTTGTAGGCCCGAGGTTCTTTTCAGGCAACGTACGGTTACGCAGCTGAATGTTCTCGCAGTTCTTCTCCTCTTCTTTTTTTCCAGAGGTGCATTCTTAGAAGAGAGGGCCGAGGGTTATTTCTTCCTCAGAATCGCTCCCGAATGTAACAACTTAAGATTTTCCTTTTGTCGAACTGGTATCAACCATATGAAAATTGCCAGCCGTTCCTTCACGCTCGTCTGTCGTGCTTCTTTGTTTTCGACGAGCTTTGCGCTTCATTCGCTTGAAGTGTTGTCGATGAGCAACGTATCCTTGCCGCCACTTTTTGAAGGTATTGCACTCTTCTGTAGGGTGTGTGACCCTCCGATGATATAAGCAGTAGTTCGGATGTGTATCCTTTTTGTCAAGGCACATGATCCCGGGAGCGTTTTCCATGAGAGGGGGCAGCTTCATTCCCATTGACAGGGCTTTGGCGAACCGCTTCTCAGCTTTGATCCTGCTCTTATTTGTAGCAGGTGTGCTTTGGCTTGGTTGGAGTGCTTTGTGACTCTTCCTCGCTGCATCTTCGTCCTGACGCCGATTCTTGGCCTTTTCGTATATGTCCGTTTCACGTTCTCAGTCAGCTCTGCTCTTTTGAAAAGGTTCGTTCAGCAGCCTGTCAATTGGGTCTTCTGACAGCTCTGAGGATTTTGACACCGATCCTGCCCCCAGCTCCTCGGCGTTGCTTTCCGACGCCGAGTGAGTTTCTTCGTTATTTAACGACGAATGAGAAACTATGTGGCAACTTGCTGCATAATCTTCGATTTCTCCTGACGAGTCATTTCCCTCATCATCATCACTATCTCCATTCGTAAGGATATGCTTAAGAAACTCTTCGAGAGTGACAGGGGTCCGCGCCTTCTGGTTGTACTCCTCTAGCGCATCGATATACTTTTGCAGGTCGATGCACTTGTCTTCATGCTGTACCGGCTTCTTGGTATTCTTCTTTCCATTCGAAGACTTTGAAGGCTTGACCTGGGTGTTTAGCCCATCGTTAGCAGTTTTCGATGTGGAACACGATTTCAGCATCCCTTCCATGATCCGGGCTCCAGCATGCTTTTCCATCTGATCGCTGGACATGCTTGAAGATCCTTCAGCATTCTTTTGGTTTTAGCTGAAAGGACAACTTCCTACGGAGCTTCTTCCACAAACAAGCATGATGCCCCCGGCGTATCCACCTTTTTAGAAGCGTGCCTCTGCGGCGGGTTCACCCTCTAGTTCTCGGACAGCGCGAATTTTCCTTGTTGATACTGGTCCTCGATCCAATTTTTGAAGACGTAGCAATCTTCAATTGGATGGCTCACCATTCTGTGATAGGAGCAGTAGTTGGGGTTATTGACGTCACCGGGCTGCGGTGGACGTTTTGGGTCCGGCGGAGTGATGAGTTTATTGCGCACTGCCAGCTCGAACAATCTTCTTGTTTTATCACGGGGAAACGAGTAAGCACATCCTAGCTTCTTGATTGGAAGATTTTGAAGTTAACCGCAATCAAGACGGTGTCTCTTTGCAGCTAGCCGGTTGAGCACGGGTCGATCCACGGGGAGACGGAGCGTTTTACGTTCTTGTTGTAACGAGTTAATGCACGAGGGCGGAAAGTTCTTTATCTACCCTATGTGTATATGCACAGGTATAAAGTTGTTAGGAAATGACACAAAAGTGTAAGCTAAGGAAATCCGTATTCAAAACCTTTGAGCCGAGTCTTGACCAATGAAGCTAGAGCAATCGGCAACAACGTGGATTAGGGTGCTTAAGCACGGTATTCGTGGAATCCGGCTTATTGACCCTAGTCCTTCCGTTCTTGTCTCTTGCTTTCGCCTCCGGCCAAACCGAACGCAACCGGTCGCGGTTAGGAATCACCGTTACCTTGGTAGGGTAGGGTGCCTAACGGAGCGCTTGCGTAACGTTTAGACGGAGTTTAATGAAAAATTCGGGAAAAGGAAATGAGCAAAGAAATCTTAACTTACAATATCGTATTTATTCCTAGCAACACCATATTAACAACCATTCACAAAACAAACAAAAAAGAGCAAAAGAAAAGATAAGCAAAGAAAAGAAAAGATTACAAGCAAGTAATTAAATGACATGGAATTTAAAGAACAAGTAAGTAAAGCATGAATGTAAAGTGCAAGAAAGTAAGCAAGAATGTAAAGGGCAAGTAATAAAAAGCAAGAAAGAAAGAACTAGGAACCATGGAACAATATACAAGACATGGGTTCAATAACCTAATCTTAAACTTGCAAGCTCGATTAAGAGGTTGCAAGATCAAGAAGAGACAAAGAACTCATGGTGAATGAAGCACAAAAGAGAGAACTTTATTGATTCCAAAATGATACAACCCTTGAGATCAAATACCAACCCTTAAACTTTCAAGCTTAATGAAGAGGTTGAAGGATCAAGAGAAGGCAAGGATCTCAAGGGGAAGCTAAGCTATTTACAAGAGAACAAAAAGAAAACAAGAACAAAAGTGTAAAGCTTGGACAAAGTTAGACTCAAGAATGAAAGCACAATCCAAGACTAAAGAATGACCATGAACCCTTGCCCTCTCCCTGCTATTTATAGGAAATGAAGAAAAGAAAATAAACAATAAAAATAGGGTTATATGGCAACAAGGAGGGGCCCACAGCAAGCTTGAGACCAGAGGAGGATGTGGGGCCGGCCTGGCCGGTTTTGTCAGGTAAGTGCTCGGCCAAAAACCGATTGGTGGGTCCCATATTGCAGTGGTGGTCTTGTGTTGTCCCCCTCATGCCTCTGATGTTGTTTGCTTGGTCAGAAACATCTCTGGATGCACTCAGGTCTTAGAGGGAACTTGGTAGATACAAATCACATCACTACCTTTAGCAATAAATGCACATCACACCATATAGCCCACTTGCTCCTAGCCATCATGCCATGGCTGCCCTCTAGGTCCATGGTCCAAGCCCCAAGAGTTAGTGTGTACACATGTTATGTGTTGGACCAAAATATTGTGCACACACTTGTTTGCAAAATAACTCTTGGGATATCGGTCGGTTTGCGGTTCTGGTTGCAGTGTCAGCTCACAAATGATATATCTGTGATTCTGGATATATTTCTAGTATTTTGTCACGGACGCCTGTAATCTGTATTACTGAGCAAACACCGGTTAATAGTACCGATATAAAACAAAACAGATAACGAATGAGCGGTATTGAAATGCAGTTTTCTGTGATGAAAAAATACCCCCAAACTTATCTTTTGCTCGTCCCGAGCAAAACAAAACAAAATCCTAGCCTCGCTTTCGCAGAGAACACGATTGCACTGAGCACGTGCAACAAGCCGTTAAACCTCTAGGTGTGTCTAGTAGGAGGAGTGTTGTCTCGTGAGGGTTTTCAGCGGATACTACCCACAAAATCCTGTCAAGTTAGTTTCATAAGTTAACGTCGAATCTACTCCTACAGTTTAGTATCTACGTTAGAAATTCTATCATCCTAAGTTAGAAATATTCAACCCTTATTTTTCACACCTCGTATCTATTTAACCTCAAATCCTATACGTTCCAAAAAAGTTTAGAAAGATGTTGGTATCTCCTGAGTTTTCCTTCTAAAAGTGCGGTCTCAAATCAGGGATTTTTATTAGTTTTACTGAAAACATAAGTCTTATTCTTCATTTTATCTTTCCTCCAAACATCGATTGTATACCCCTACGTGTGTGTATATTTGCACCCCTACACTCAAGAATTCAATTCAAGCTATAATACTCTTGCCCTAATACCTAATATTACTTCTTTTCATTAAGGATGGACGGTGATGCTCGCACACCTTTCATGCGACTATTAATGCTTCTTAAGGCACTAACGACCGATTACTGAATGTGCGAGCTTAAAGCGTAATTAGCAGTTTCCAGGTCTTGACTTTATTTCTTTATTTTTCTTTTTCAAGACTGGATATATTTTTCAATGATGCTCTTTTGGTGTTTAGCTTTAATTACCGTTTTTTCTTCCATACTAGGCTTTCAGGAAAGAGTATTTCTAGGTATTCTCTACTATCCCAAGTTTCAAGGTGCGTGTATGTGCAGTTTGTAAGGTATATACTTTCTAAATTTGGACTCAATAATAAAAACTATTTTTCAGACTTATCCTTCAATAAAGCTTCAATACTTTCCCTTTATCTTGACTTAACTCAAGAACTGAACTCAAGATTACATATTTCTCAAAAAAAACGGTAAGGACGTATACTTTTCAAAGTTTAAAAGAAAGAGGGTTATTTTTAGGGTTTTCAATTTCTAAGCCTACGATTTAGTTATTTCTAGCATATCAACTAAACTTTCAGAATAAAAATCTCAGTTACCCTATTAGCTAATTTGACGACAAAGTTTTTATATTTTTGGAAATTTTTTCGATTTTTTGTGGGTTTTTAAATATTTATGTAAATGCAGAATATACAAATGAATGCGAAGGAAGAAAGCTTACCGAGCACACCCCCAAACTTAAACTTGACAGTGCCCTCACTGTCAGACTACACCAAGAGGGTCAAAATTGTCAGCGCTTCCTAAAAGAAATATATACAAAACAAAAAAAACAAAAATATATACACCAAAAGGTTCCCCCCAAACTTAAGTAAAACAGTGTTGCCACTGTTAAGCGTTGAAGTTCAGGATTAGGGGGAAAGAGAACAGTATCAAGCTATACAAGGCCTTACAAAGGCCAAAAGTTAACACCAACCATTCAAAAATTTTATCGCTATAATATGCAGGTTGGTGGAAGAAGGCGTAGAGAAAAGAGATGGAGAATACACGAGACCGTATGGGGATAGAAGTTGGATACGATCTTGGTATATAAGAAGAATGGCGGAAGGGAAAAAGAAACGGAGTACGAACTTGAGGGTGGAAATGGAGTGAATAGACTAGCACAATTTGTGATGACCGATGTGAAAGAAGCGTTTGTGCTAATCTATTAACCCGTCGAGAAATGGGGTCAAATCCCTCAAGATTCGTGAGAAACCATGGATACGCCGAACTTGGTAAACCAGACACAAGAGATGAAAGTGATACGGTGTCTTGCAACGTCGGAACGATGGAGAGTATAGAGGGGAGTGATTGAGGAAGGTTATCGGTTAAAGGTTCTGGAGGGTGTACACAGTCAATGAAGGGGATAGGATGAATTGGAAAATCCGACCCATCAAGCAAAACTGGTTCATCCTCAAAAATATTCTCAAAATTCAGCTTATCCATGCAAATTTCATCAAAATCAAGACGCATATGAAGTTCGGAAAAAAACATTTACTGACTCGGGATGATGAATTGAAGAGAAAAACTCGGCTAAATCTGCGGGTTCATCATCCAAAATATTCCCAGCGTCAATATTCTCAATCAAGTGAAAATCAATTTTCTCAGACACCTCATCAAAAGCATGGATTTCAATCGATTTTGGTTCTAAGATGGAGGTATAGAGGTCAAAAGGGTTGGATGTGGTTTCACTCGAAAGAGACCCTTCACAATCGGGTAAATCAAACACTACAAAGTCGCATAACTCATTAAACATTCTATCTTCAATTGATAATTCATTTGGGACTTTCGATAGACATTCAAAACTGGAGTTGTGGGATTCAATTTGGGATGGGTAGGTTTGATTTGGAAGGGTGTACAACTCACTTTCTCCACTCAAATTCTCAGCATGTCCTACCGCCTCATCATACATTGGAAAATTTGGAGCTAGTTGAAAACTAGCTACCGGGTCACTAGGTTGTATGAGGGCGGGCTTGGACGCATTCAAATCCATCATCTGTTGGCATGACACTACCCTAAAGTCTTCCAACGACTGTTCCAGACTAGACATAGGTTGTGAAGGGGTTTCAGTAAAAGATTCAAACTCGTTTGGATACTGGAAACTCCCAAAAGGCTGTTCAGAAGCAATGTCTAGGGAAGGTGCAAAAGTCGGGTAGGACTGGTAGGAATTAAATGGCTAGACAGGGGTAGGATCGACATACAAATAAGAAGGTGAATAGAATTATTGATCTAAAGAATTTGTAGTGGTGAAAGGAGTAAAAAATCGGCTACGAGATTGTTCAATATGTCAGCAAGGGACAAAGGACGACTTGCAAAAGGGGCATCAACATAAGAGCGTGGGGGGTTGAAAAGGTTGATACAAAGTGGATTTCGTAGTGCAAGTGTTTGTCCTAGACGCGTCTATGCGATCTTTCAATGAAATTTTGGGCATGGAGGGGTCGTTCGAAATTCGGCCAAAGCAAGAACCTTAGGAAGTTATGTCTGGTTGTGGGTACCAAAGTCCGGCAAGGGTTTTTCGAGGTGGGGTACCCATGATATGAAGAGAGGAAGAAGAATAAGAGAAAAGGAGGGGAAAAAGAATGTGGTTTTTTTTTAAAGTTAGTTATGAACAAAAGAATGAAATATATATACAAAAAGAATCTGGACAAAAACAATCACGACACAAAAATACCACGCACCTAATCGGTCTAGGGTTCACCTAGGTCAACTAGACCTGCTCAAGAACTTGATTGTTGAAGTAAAACTATGTCGAGAAACGGGCTTAAGATATACTGATCACGAGGCTAGGTAAGTGCAGAGATAAGGGAAGGTTTTCCGACGCTTTCGCGAAGGTCCTTAATTAAATAACCCTTTCTCTTTTGGCGGTTTCGCCGTTAACACTTTCCTAGACACCCCGTAAACAATATACCGTTAAGCGGTGTTCTAAACACAATTAACCTCTCTTAGTGAGCGCGAAGTCCTTAAGGCTTAAAGTCTAGTTTCTTTTAAAATTTGTGTGGGTAAACGTTATGTTCAAGTTCGTGATTTGTGGGTCACGGAAAAGGTGATGAAATCCTTTACTGTATGTTGTGGGGTTCGCTTGCCCTTAAGTCCGTATTAATGTATGCAATGCGCAATTCAATAAAAATTCTATAAAGAATCAAACAATCGTTTTTTATATTAAGCACGGCACTGCAACAAATACGGGTTAGTCAATTTTGGCGTTTGGTAGCAAAGTTGCAAAGAATCCTGCAAAGATATTATAATGGATGCGTCGGATTTGAGAAGAAGGTGTTAGTAAAATACGTACCGATAAGTTTTGGGTTAAGAAACCCCCGTTGAATCAAATCCAGTAAGCTTGAAAAGTTTGCTTACACGGCTCAAACTACCCGGATCTTTGGCACTGTACTTCGCAATCACCTTGGCCTTGAATGTACACTTTGCTCCCCACAATCGCAGTTCGCAAATCCGTAAAAATCTACAAATGTCGGAAAAACGGATATTAGTGCGAAAAAGCGATACGGATGCCCAAATACCTGCACACTAAAAATTATAAAAAAACAAACAATAAAAATGGGACAGAAACAGAACACTGGAGCACAGAAGAAAAAATTGGAATCACAAGGAGGCAGTACGGCCGGCGACGCCAGATTTGGCGATGATGTCACCGGATCTTCTATGGTAGATTGGCTCCAACTTTCTTCAAGTGTCCCAATGTTCCACTAGTGTCTCACTGGTATTGTTCACCCTTTTAATTGAGATCCAGAGTGTAAGCAGGCCAAATTCCAGAGAACAAAAATGGTTAGTTTAGTTAGTTTTTTTTTGGTTTTGAAATTTTTGATTTTTATGTTTGTTTTGAAAATAGGGTTAGTTATATAGATGAAATGTACAGAAATTAACCCGAAACTACAAAAACTAAAAACGTTACCATCTCCCCGGCAACGGCGCCATTTGATTGGAAGATTTTGAAGTTAACCGCAATCAAGACGGTGTCTCTTTGCAGCTCGCCGGTTGAGCACGGGTCGATCCACAGGGAGACGGAGCGTTTTACGTTCTTGTTGTAACGAGTTAATGCGCGAGGGCGGAAAGTTCTTTATCTACCCTATGTGTATATGCACAGGTATAAAGTTTTTAGGAAATGACACAAAAGTGTAAGCTAAGGAAATCCGTATTCAAAACCTTTGAGCCGAGTCTTGACCAATGAAGCTAGAGCAATCGGCAACAACGTGGATTAGGGTGCTTAAGCACGGTATTCGTGGAATCCGGCTTATTGACCCTGGTCCTTCCGTTCTTGTCTTTTGCTTTCACCTCCGGCCAAACCGAATGCAACCGGTCGCGGTTAGGAATCACCGTTACCTTGGTAAGGTAGGGTGCCTAACGGAGCACTTTCATAACGTTTGGACGGAGTTCAATGAAAAATTCGGGAAAAGGAAATGAGCAAAGAAACCTTAACTTACAATATCGTATTTATTCCTAACAACACCATATTAACAACCATTCACAAAAACAAACAAAAAAGAGCAAAAGAAAAGATAAGCAAAGAAAGAAAAGATTACTAGCAAGTAATTAAATGACATGGAATTTAAAGAGCAAATAAGTAAAGCATGAATGTAAAGTGCAAGAAAGTATGCAAGAATGTAAAGGGCAAGTAATAAAAAGCAAGAAAGAAAGAACTAGGAACCATGGAACAATATACAAGACATGGGTTCAATAACCTAATCTTAAACTTGCAAGCTCGATTAAGAGGTTGCAATATCAAGAAGAGGCAAAGAACTCATGGTGAATGAAGCACAAAAGAGAGAACTTTATTGATTCCAAAATGAAACAACCCTTGAGATCAAATACCAACCCTTAAACTTTCAAGCTCAATGAAGAGGTTGAAAGATCAAGAGAAGGCAAGGATCTCAAGGGGAAGCTAAGCTATTTACAAGAGAACAAAAAGAAAACAAGAACAAAAGTGTAAAGCTTGGACAAAGTTAAACTCAAGAATGAAAACACAATCCAAGACTAAAGAATGACCATGAACCCTTGCCCTCTGCCTGCTATTTATAGGCAAAGAAGAAAAGAAAATAAACAATAAAATAGGGTTATATGGCAGCAAGGATGGGCCCACAGCAAGCTTGAGACCGGAGGAGGATGTGGGGCCGGCCTGGCCGTTTTTGTCAGGTAAGTGCTCGGCCAAAAACTGATTGGTGGGTCCCGTATTGCAGTGGTGGTCTTGTGTTGTCCCCCTCATGCCTCTGGTGTTGTTTGCTTTGTCGGAAACATCTCTTGATGCACTCAGTTCTTGGAGGGAACTTGGTAGATACAAATCACATCACTACCTTTAGCAATAAATGCACATCACACCATATAGCCCACTTGCTCCTAGCCATCATGCCATGGCTGCCCCCCTAGGTCCATGGTCCAAGCCACAAGAGTTAGTGTGTACATATGTTATGTGTTGGACCAAAATATTGTGCACATACTTGTTTGCAAAATAACTCTTGGGATATCGGTCGGTTTGCGGTTCTGGTTGCAGTGTCAGCTCATAAATGATATATCCGTGATTCTGGATGTATTTCTAGTATTTTGTCACGGACACCTGTAATCTGTATTACTGAGCAAACACCGGTTAATAGTACCTATATAAAACAAAACAGATAACGAATGAGCGGTATTGAAATGCAGTTTTCTGTGATGAACACTTCTCTTCCAGGAATTGGCGCGGGCGCGCATTATTTTGGCGAGCAACCGGGTTCGGGTCACTCGGTTGTTGTTGAGTATTGGTAACGAAGGCCGCTTTCCCTTTACCCTTTGCATTCGGAGGGTCCATTTTTGAAGAGGAAGGTTCATGGCCCATCTGGTCCATTTGGGCCAACTTGTCGATCATAGCCTGGAAGGTGGTCGGCTTAAAGAACGTCATGAATTGGGACATAGTCGCCTATGGATCCAAAGTCTCTATGAACATGCCCGCGGCAGGAGCTTCTTCGATGCGTTGTTCGTATTTTGACCATAGGTTCCGCCACCGGATTGCGTATTGAACCCAGGTCTCTCCTGGCTTCACCCTGGCATTGATTAATGCCGTGATCGGGGTGCGCTCGCTTGCGCTGGCGAACCGCTGCGTGAATAGCAGTTGCATCTCTGTGAATGTTTTGATGGATTCATTTGGGACCTCCGAGTACCATTCAAACGCCGTCTCTGACAAGCTGCCAACGAACTGGCGAAGCAGCAATTTGTCGTCGCCTCCAGTATTGCCACATAAAGCTCTGAACTGAGCGACGTGCTGATGCAGGTTGCTTGTCCCTTTGTACACATGGAATTTCGGCATCGTATATCCCGGTGGGTATTTGATTTGATCGTACCAGCCTGGGTATGGTCGCCCAGTTCTGACAACTTGGCCAGCCGCTTCGCTTGCCTGATGAGCTCGTATTTGTTGAGCTATGTAATCATCAAGGGCATCTTTGGAGATCGTATCCTCCGTGGCTGTCGATAAAGCTGGAAGGGGGTTTGATATTTCCCCTCTGTCGTCCTCGATAATTATCGGCAGGTCTTCAGCTGGAGGTTCTGGCTGGATCATCATTCCAACCATGTCTTGGAACAGGAGCGCCATCTGTTTTATATTAGCAGCATGTTCCGTGGCCTCCTTATCCTTTCTTTCCGGTAGCCTTCGCAGGAACTCCGTATCGGTCTCCTGCTCCTTGCGCCATTCAGACACTGCTTCCGGGCTTTCTTTCTTCCCGGTGAGTGCTGTCATTTTCGTCAGCATCTCCTGAGCTTTTGTTAACAACCGAGTTTGCGGTCGATGACTCACGGAAGCAAGGATCTCTTTTTTTTCCGGAAGCCATGTAAACCGTCTGCATGATCATGCCCCCAGACTTGGGGCGTTTGGATCCATCACCTTTGGGATTTGCCGACAGCGGTGGGAGATTATCCGGCCTTCTTTTATTATGGGAGGTCGAAGTTGAAGGAGCCTTTGTATCAGGCGCCTATGTGAAAGAAGTCCCTCGCTGTATGCTGGAGGGATGATTTTTCTCTTGTCGAACCTTCATTTTCTCCGGTTAACGAGAGTAGTTCTTGTTGATCATAGAATCTTGGACTTTCTGCCAGACTCCGTGGATTTGGGAGGACAGCCGTTGAAGGGGCTGCTCCGGCTTTGGCTGCATCATATTATCAGAAGGCAGTGGCGATTTCTTCAACACTGCGGTTGGGGAGTTCTTCCGCACCCTCTTTAGCGGTTCAAAACTGTTCCCGGTTGGAACAGCAGCGTCAACTTCCACCATTGGAGCTAGTGGAGTAAGTCCTGAGGGGGAGTTGCCCCTAGCTCTTCTCACCCGGCGCCAGTGGCGACGTCGAGCGTGTCTTGCAGATGGGACCACCTCAGTTGTGGAAGCGGCTCTGCCATGCCCCCGGCTTTGATGAGGGGCTACTGGTTGTGTCAGCCTGTCGAAAACTGACGTCCGTTGAAAGGGAACGGCCAATCTTTCGAAGGCCGATTTTCTGGTAGGGGAAGCACCTTTGACGACTTCGCCCGCAGCAGGAGTTGGAAGGACTATTCGTTTTGGGATAACCCCTTTGGGTATCGCGAGCCTCTTTGCGAGCCCACTTGAGCTTCGAATCATCCTGTTGAAGGCTAAGGTGGCAGACTTGGACGACCCATTGAGAAGGGTCGTGGTGGTTGCAAGTCGATCGAAGACTGACTTCTTTGGAGCTTCCTGTGGTGGCACTGGGACGCTGAAACTCGCTGGCGGGAGCATGGTCCCGAAGAACAATCCAGTGGTGGCTTAAGTTACCTGTCCCACCGGCAATGAAAAGATGGAGGCCGCATTGGGCCCATATGTCACTCCTCCAGTTAGGGCGGAGCGGGAGTTGCTGTTGCAGTTTGTGTAGCTGGAAGCCATTGATATTCACTTCTTCTTTCTGCATAGGAACAAGACACCAAATCTTAAAACCTCGAATCCAAGGGCAACCATACCAAATGGCGATTTTTGCTCGCGAAACACGACACACGAAGTGTTGGGTGGAAAGAGAAAAAGGTCCCACTGGGCGTGCCAGAATTTGTTTACCGTCGAAAGACGCAACCGGGACGTTAGGACGTCTGGCCTGAATTTTGGGGGCAGATGCTATTTGGATTTATCGAACCACCTCTCCGAAAATTCCAAGTTGATTTATGGCACCGTATATCGGAGGTTTAGACTGATGCGCCCGTTATAGCAGACTTCATCAGATTCCCCGTGGATTTGCGAAAGGTTATTTATTGTAGGGACGCTCTTCCCTGCAGGCGCAAGCCCCTGCAGTTAATTACGTTACCGCATCGCGATAACCTGTAATACCCAGCCCCTGTTATACCAATATCCGTACTTTGTTACTCTTAAAATTTATTCATTTTATTTTACAATTACTTTAGTATTATAACTTTTCCTAACCCTAATTTATCTCAAGCCCCATTACCTATCGATTCTATATTTTACAGATTCTTTTATTTTATTTTCCAAGCCGGCCCCTCTTCTCTAATTTCCCTATTCTTATTTATTTCCAAACCAGGCCCACTTCCCTTTCTTTGTAAATTTGAAACTAAATAATTTCACTCTTTAAACCCCAGCCCATCCTCCCTTTTCTTTCTGATTTACCCTCACTGCCCAAACCCAAATCTTTTCTTTTCTTTTTCCCATTATTCCTTAACAACTCAGCCCATTTCTTTTTACTTATTAAAATTAAACCCAAACCATCTAATAATTCCCTCAGCCCAGCAAACCCAGCCCATCCTTTTTTTTAAATAAACTTAATTCCTTTTTCTCCTAAAACCCAGCACATCCCGAGCCCGGCCCACTCTCTATTTTCTCATCAAATTTTCTTTATTTTTCTCCAAGCCCAACGGCCTGCGCCCGCTCACCCAACCCGACCCGGCCCGCTCTTCATCTCCTCCCCCAACGGCTCTTTTCTTCTTCCCGATCACTTCGCCGCACCCCACGCCCACGCTCGTGCGCCGTTACCCCCACGACGCGCAACCCTCGCGATCCCCTCGTCTTCCCTATCTCTTTCCCCCTCACGTTCTCTCTATCTCGCTTTCTCCCATTCTTTTTCTTCTTCCCGCTCCTTCTCTAGAACCCACGCCGCGCCCTCTTCCTCTCACCGTGGCTCGCCCCCACCCTCGTCCTCAACCCTCGTCACACCCATCACCTCGCCTACACACCCGACCGCTGCCCTCCTCCTCCGAGCTTCGAGCTCCCTCCCGATGACCTAACTCCGACCATCGCCTCACCGTGCCCACCGCGAGCTCCTCCTTTGCCACTTCCCTCTCCCAAGCATTCACTGCAACTCACCCGAGGCCACAATCCACTTCCTTCTTTCTTACAACCCTAAACCATCGCCGCCTTCGCCGAAGCTCACCTCGTCGCCGTCGTTACACTGTCCCCTTCCTCCGACGATCCCTGGCTACCTCTCCCATTGACCACGACTCCCTACAACCACCTCCAGCACCACCAACCTAAGCCCTCACTACCCTTCACCACCTCTCTCCTCTACCCACTACTCCCTCTCTCTCTCTCTCTCTGTTTCCCCTCTCTTTCTCTCTGCCTCTCTCTCAATCTCTCTGTCTCTCTCTATCTCACTCTATCTCTCTCTGCCTCTCTCTCAATCTCTCTGTCTCTCTCTTTCTCACTCTCTCTCTCTCTCTATCTCACTCTATCTCTCTCTAAATCCCCGCCTCTCTAAATCTCTCTCTCTCCCTCTCAGCGCCTTTTCTCTCTGCTGGAGCCACAGTGTCCGTCGCACCCATCGAGACATTTAGTCCAAGAGTCAAGCTCGAGCCGAGACCGCGAACCGAACCGCGTCGTTCGTCGAGCGTTCGTATCGTTTCCGCCGCCGTGCATCGCCCAAAGCGTCTCAGGCAAGTATTTTACTTGCTACATGCTAATATATTCGTATTACAAACTTAAATTTTATAGATTACAAATTTACAATTTCAGATCGATTATGTGCCATACCTGTTCGATGTGTGATCCCAATGAAAATACTCACCTAATTTGACGGAATTGGATAGTTTATGTTGGCCTATGTAGTGATGAATATCTTGTATAAATATCACTGGAAAATACGACTGTTAGTGACTAAAATGAATACCCCCAAATATACCGGTAAAACTAGAAATTTCCCGTATCTGAAAATGGCTAAAATCACTGTAAATTATGTACATATTGAAATGATACGTTCGAGAGATTAAATCGAATATGACTCGACGAACTTTAACCCTATGCAAGTTTCTAATGGTTTCTGTACTGAAATTGTGATGATATTTGGATCGGAGTACGACTCTGGACTGCAGTCCAGAGCGACTCTGATTACTGTTTTCTGTTCCGTAACGTGTATCACTTGGTTTCCTGAACTTGTATGTTGCAGAACTCTGAATATTATTAAAGGTGAATCTGTTAGCTAAATAACACAAGTGGTTTCATTCCGTTTCATCGTCGTTTGCTATTTAATTTGTAAATTAAGAGGGCAGGACGTATAACAGTCCAGAACAGATTCAGAAGTGACCAACCAGTGTTAAACAGTGTGTAACTCCTGATGTACAGATGCGATTGAGAATCCGTCTATTGCGTTGAAAACCTTACTGAAAACCCTAGATTTCATCCCACTGTAGCGTCTCTAAAATCTGACCCCAACTGGGATTAAAACGCGTTGCGAAACGGACTTCCGATTCTGAAACCGGATTTCCAGCAGTGAGCGCTTAAAATGAAATGGCCATATCTAGTAAACCTGAAACCCGATTGACGTGAAACCAAATTTTCTGGATAGATAATCATACATACTACTTATCCCCTGTTCAGTGTTTTGCTAAATTTTGGCATATATTATTTATAATAAATTATGCAAGTGGTAGGATACCGACCTATGACATCTTAATCCTGCCTTCCATACCGTTTTCTCATCCCATCATATGTATATGTTATCGCATTAGTAGCCTAGTGATTATGTGCATTACCCAGTGTTAGGTATTAGTGGTGATTGTGGCAAGTACGTTAGTGCTCGTGCATGAGTGGATAAGTGAAAGTGACACGTACTTGTACACAATCAGTGAACCCTATTATTCTATTGCATTGTCGACGTCTGTGGGACGGTGTAAGTGTGACTATAAGTGGTATGGGACATTTATGGAAGCTCTTGCATGGGTGTCACAGATAAGGCACCAGACACTGCCCATTTATCCTTGGTATTAGTCGGGACGTGCTTGATGGAGATCCTGTCTCCAGTTCTCGCGCAGACTTGTCATGGACCGACCGGTATTTGAGGTTATGGTTGGCGTTTGATGTAGACCATGGGGTGTGAGGTAATTTGAGTGTGAGTTCAACAGAATCTCGGGAGTCCTATGCCGGCTTATATATATGGAGATATATGGAGATTTACAGGGTACATGGTTATTACCGTGAGTTATATTTTGGGCCCGTGGTCTCTTGCCCTTGGGTCCTACCCTTGGGTAGAGGACACTCACGAGCGGTTGACTCTCACACTTGGACTGACGATAGGCTTAGTGACCTGTACAGTGAGACTTAGAGACTGATAGGGATAATGGTATTGATATACATTACTTACTGTGTTGACATACCTGGCATACCATTTTACTGCTTTATTGTTCACCTGATCTATTGGACACTTCACTGGTTACTCAATATTCATATCTTCACTGTTTTGGTTTACTGTTATACATCCATTATTACTCTACGAGTTACCACTTGAACTTTTATATATATATTGCTATCGTGTCGCTCTGACGACCTGAGTATGCATGCTCAGAGTGAGGAGTGGATCTAGCCTGGACCAGGACCAGACGTACACCGCGGACATCTTGATCAGCTATCCAGAGTTATACCCTTTTTACCTCCATCAGGTTAGTTCTTTGCATTTGTTTCGTTTCAGATACTGCATTACTCATTACCTGTGCGTTGTTTACTGATTACCATGTAAAGCTAGAAGCCGAAGTATGACTACGGCAGGATATTTCCTTGACCGTAGGAGCACGACTGGCCTTGTCAACCCCTCGTATTCCGTATTTTGGGAAGCGGGGCGTGACATAACCACTTTCTCCTGCTCCAGAAGTTTACTTTGTATCGTGTGTGTTTTTGTTTGTTTTGGTTGCCCATGAATTGTATACGGAGACTAATTTATGTTGTCGCCCGTAGGGCGTGGATTATTCCAAATCCGTATATCTTAGATTTGGGTTTGTTTTATTTAAGGATCATTAATCTGGTTTGAGATTAAGATCGAATTAAATGTATATGAGCGGTTGGGGCTCGGTTAGTCTTTTGTTAAGGATACGTTAGTCCAATTTGAGACTAAGATCTACTTAACAAGGTTTCAGGATCATTTTGGTTTCAGATCCAACAAGAGAGCATTTGGGCTCTGTTGTCTTAATTTAGGGACATTTCGGTCCATTGTCGCCATTTTGGGGGACGAAGTTCTAGTTTGAGGATATCTCGGTCTATTGATCACCATTTTGGAGGTGAAATTTTAGTTTAAGAACGTCTCGGCCCATTGATCACCATTTTGGAGGTGAAATTTTAGTTTAAGGATGTCTCGATCCTGCAGGGTGTTTTTCGTCACCCCATTGAGATAGAAATATGCGCGCGTTTGTCAGACGCAGTACAGATTCCCCCTGCCTAGGGTAGGCTGGAGTTTATTGATTGTAGGGATCCGAATTCCCGACAGTCGCGGACTAAGCTGCCGTTAATTACCCCTCGGCTTTGGAGCGAGAGAACCTCCGATTGACGGGTCAAACTGGATATGCGAACTCAATGCGATGCGTTGGTGTGTGTGTGTATTTTGTTTTGCTCCATTTGTTAAAAAAAGGATATATATATATATATATATATATATATATATATATATATATATATAAAACAAAGATAAATAAGTAGATAAATATTTAAAGAAATATTTTTTTCTTTTTTTTTAATTTTAAAATATTATATATATTTTATTTTTATTTATTTAATATATATTTATATTTTTTAAAATAAAAAAAGATTAAAATAAAGAAAAGAAAGAAGAAAGAAGAAAAGAAAAGAAAAAATGAAGAAGAAAAGGGGGGAACCTGGGCTCCCTTTTAATGGGAGACTCCCCTCACATGCTAGGAAGCCTCCCCTCACATAGTAGCATGTGACCCTTAGCATGTGAGGGGAGCCAAAAGGCTCCCATTAAATGGGAGCCCTTCCCCTAGCACGTGAGGGGGGCCAAAAGGATTCCCACTTAATGGGAGCCCTCGCACGTGAGGGGACCAAAAGGTTCCAAAAAATGATAATATGGAGTTTGACTCTAAAAAAAATTTATGGAGTTAAACTCCAAAATAATTTTAAATATGGAGTTCAGCTCCAAAAAGATTTTAAATAGAGTTTAACTCCAAAAAGATTTTTATTGTGGAGTTAAACTCCAAAAAAAGTTTTAAATGGAGTTCAACTCCAACAAAAGAATTTTAAATGGAGTAAAACTCCTAAAGAATTTTAAATGGAGTTTAACTCCAAAAAGAATTTTATTGCGGAGTTGAACTCCAAAAGAATTTTAAATGGAGCTCAACTCCAAAAATATTTAATGTGGGGTTAAATTCCCCAAAAAGAATTTTATTGTGGAGTTCGACTTCAAAAGGAGTTTTAAATGGAGTTCAACTCCAAAAAGATTTTTATTGTGAAATTAAACTCCAAAAGAATTTTATTTGTGGAGTTAAACTCCAAAACAATTTAAATGTAGTTAAACTCCGAAAGAATTTTATTGTGGAGTTGAACTCCGAAGATTTTTTAAATGTGGAGCTGAACTCCCAAAGAAATTTTATTGTGGAGCTGAACTCCGAAAGAATTTTAAATGTGGAGTTAAACACCAAAAGAATTTTAAATGGAGTTAAACTCCTAAAAAAAGATTTAATGTGGTGTGGAGTTAAACTCCACTGAATGGGGAGCCTTCCCCTCACGTGAGAAGGAGAGAAAGCTCCCACTTAGTGGGAGCTCCCCTCTCCCTCACATAAGAGGAAGCAGGAGCTCCAAAAAGAAGAAAAAAATTATGTGATGGAGTTAAACTCCAAAAAAAAATTATTTGGAGTTAAACTCCAAAAAAAAAATTTATTATAAAGTCAAACTCTAAAATAATTTTATTTGTGGAGTTAAACTCCAAAAGTTTTTTTCCTTTCTCTTTTGAGAAAAAACTCAAAATGGGTTCTCTTGAAACTCCAATATCTAGATCTTGGATGATAAAAGAAAGAGACCATTTTTCTTTTCTTGATGGAGTCTTGGGAGGTGGGTTTATGGTAAAACTTTATTTTGTTTTTAAAAAAAATAGAAGCTAAGCTCTTGATTTATTTGGAAAATGAAAAGGGAGAGGAAAACTTGAAAAAGAGAGAGTGGATGCACAAATCCTAGTTTTTTTGGGGAGAATGAAATTGTATATTTTATTTCATTATCATGTTGCCTTTTATAGGCTAACAAATTTATGTATGGCCCCTTGGGCTTTACAAAATGGCATTTTGCACATTCCATGTCTCATGTGGTATTTCTTTTTGCACATAACCCATGGGCTTTACAAAAATTTGGCTTTATACCCATTTTGCTTACATTCATGCATAAAAAATTACATCAAAATTATTTATTACATGATTTTTATTTTGGCATGGGAGAGGCTGGCCGCTTCATGTTCGGGCTCGACTCGGACACGAGCCCACTTGATCTGGGCTTGGGCCCACCTAGCTTAGGATTGACCTTGACTTTGACTTGGTCAACCGAGGTGCAATTTTTGACCCCAACAAAGTGCCCCCCCATCAATGAATGCACACCGCATGCATGAGTTGTGTGCATGAAATTTATGGATCTTGAAGTTGAACTTCGAGGTGGAATATCATTCCAGGAGCGGAGCATCATCCTGTGAGCATAATTCCGGGGATCGGAGCATAATTCCGAGGGTTGGAGTATAATTCCGAAGAGTGGGGCTTGATTCCAAGGGGTCGAAGAATAATTCCGACGAGCGGCAGACATTCTGACCGAAGCATAATTTCGATACAGAGGTTGATTCCCAGACGAAACATAATTCCGACAGGGAAAGCAGATACTTCGAGGCGAAGCATGATTTTGACACGGGGTACATTCTGAGACGAAGCATGATTTTGACGCAGAGCTTGTTAGTTGACTTGATTCCGAAGCGGAGCTTAATTCCAACGGGAAGGTCGTTGGTTGATTCCGATCCGAAGCATAATTCCGACAAGGAAGCCAAATACACCGAGGCGAAACTTGATTTCGACGCGGGATACACTCAGAGACGAAGTATGATTCCGACGCAGAGCTTGCTGGTTAACTTGATTCGGGTTGACATAAGCATCGCTACGCTGGAATATGGTATCAGGAGCGAATCATCATTTGCCATGAGTGGATTTGGGGATTTTGGTTTTTTTTTGGCATCAGCATCGCTACACTGGAATATGGTACCAGGAGCGAATCATCATTTGCGTTTTCTTATTAGGAAGCGATGGCTTAGGAGACAGGTTTTAAGTCCCTATCACCTAAGACTTTTCAATTTTATAAGCCGTAAGGGTCCCATAAAAGCATTTTCTCCCTACGAGTTGTAAGGATCCCGTAGGTGTATTTTCTCCTTAGGAGTCGTGGGGACTCGTATGTGTGTTTTTTTCCTTTGTGAGTCGTAAGGATCTCACGTGAGAATTTTCTCCTCACGAAGTCGAGAGGACTTTACGAGTGAGTTTCATCTCTTTTTCATGAGTTTGCACCCTTTCGGGTTTTCACAAACTCACCGGCAGTCCTGCTGTTTTTACTCACGGGTCCCTTTTGGGTTTTCATCCGTACCCATTTTGCTTGTGGATATACCTTTTTTTTAATCGCTGGTGGAACTTTGAATGTGGTCTCTCCGGTAAAACTTGGGAGAGATTGGGATCGTTTTACGCCCGTAGATTGTATACGGTTTTGTAGGATGTATGATCCAGATCGTAGGGCCGGAAGAATTTCGGGATTTTGTTGGCGTCTGCATCGTTGTACTGGAATATAGTACCAGGAGCGACTCGTCATCCGCCGTTGGGGTATGGGATTTGGAGTTTGGTTTGCGTCTGCATCGCTGCACTGGAATACGGTACCAGGAGCGACACATCATTCGCCATTGGGATATTTGGGGATTGGTTCTTAGATCGGCATCTGCATTGTTGCACTGGAATAATACCAGGAGCAACTCATCATTTGCCTTTGTCTATTGAGAAGCGATGGCTTAGGAGACATGTTTAGATCCCTATCACCTAAGGCTTTTCAATTTTATGGGTCATAAGGGTCACATAAAAGCATTTTCTCCCTACGAGTCGTAAGAATCCCGTAGGTGCATTTTCTCCTTAGGAGTCATGAGGACCACCAAGTGTGTTTTTTTTTTCTTGTGAGTCATAAAGATCCCACGAAGTTGTTTTCTTACGAGTCGTAAGGATCTCGCAAGTTTTGTTCTCCTCATGCATCGTGAGGACACATGAGTGGGTCTTTCCAGATGGAGCATAATTCCAAGGACGGAGACTGGCCGCTAGACTGGTGATTGCAGTGGGGTATGGGTATGATGGGAATTATTTGAGCCCGTGGATTGTATACGGTAGTCAACTTGGGGACCAACCGTAGGGCTAAACGAAATTTGGGAAATTATCGGCGTCTGCATCGCTGCACTAGAATACGCTACCAGGAGCGACTCATCATTCGCTGTTTGGGGATTTGGAATTTGGTTGGCGTCTGCATCGCTGCACTGGAATATAGTACCAGGAGCGACTCGTCATCCACCGTTTTTTTATTATTCTTTTTTTATTATTATTTTGTTTTTTTATTTTTATTAAATTTTTTTACCGCGATTGCTCTATCATTTCAACTTTTCTTATCGCGAAGGTCGCGATTGCCCTATCATTTCGGCTATTTATTCGCGGTTGCCCCATCATTCCGGCTTTATTTTCATCTTTATTTTTACTCGCTGATTTTTATTGCGAGTTGTCCCATCATTTCGGCTTTTTATTATTTTATTTTTTAATTTTGTTTTATTTACACATTTTTACATCCCCAGTTTAACAATTTAGAGCTCGATTATTCCCAGTTTAACGACGTGGTGGTCAGCGGTTCCCAGTTTAAAACCTTAGAGGTCTATCGTTTCCAGACGGGAAGCTTAGAGAAAATACCCGATTGAGCAGTTGTCAGGGGCACCGCTGGAGCTTATCCGAGATGCCTTATTATTATGTCGGTGTCGATGGCCTTGCCCCCAGCTGGGGCCAAGGAAAGTCGTTCAAATACCGACTTGCGTTCGAAGATGGCAATTGGAAAACGTTATCCCCTGCACACAAAAAAAAGCATGATTACAGTACAGGCAATTGATATGCATTAATTGAGTTCGCATGAATGCTTAAACCGAAATATGGGAGGAAAGATAAGTCCCACCGGGCGTGCCAAAATCTGTAGGGTAATTTTCGTCACTCCATTGAGATAGGAATACGCGCGCGCTTGTCAGACGCAATACAGAATCCCCCTGCCTTGGGTAGGCTGGGGTTTATTGATTGCGGGGGACCAAATCTCCGGCAGCCGCGGACTAAGCAACCGTTAATTACCCCTCGGCTTTAGAGCGAGAGAACCTCCGATTGACGGGTCAAACTGGACATGCGAACTCAATGCGATGTGTTGGTGTGTGTGTTTTTTTGTTTTGTTCCATTTGTTAAGAAAAAAAGGATATATATATTTTTCTACAAAAATAAATAAGTAGATAAATATTTAGAGGAACGTTTTTTTTCTTTACTTTTAATTTAAAAATATTATTTATAATTTTATTTTATTTATTTAATATTTATTTATATTTTTTTAAGAAAAAAGAGATTAAAATAAAGAAAAAAGGAAGAAATAAGAAAAGAAAAATTAAATTAAATTAAAAAGGGAGGGCCTGAGCTCCCATTTAATGGGAGCCTCCCCTCACATGCTACCATGTGGCCAAAAGGCTCCCATTAAATGGAAGCCCTTCCACGTGAGGGAAGCCAAAAGGGTTCCCACTTAATGGGAGCCCTCCCCCTCACGTGCTGGCATGTGAGGGGACCAAAAGGCTCCAAAAAATGATAACATGGAGTTCAACTCCAAAAGAATTTTTTTTTAGAGTTAGAGTCCAAAATAATTTTAAATATGGAGTTCAACTCCAAAAACATTTTAAATGGAGTTTAACTCCAAAAACATTTTTATTGTGGAGTTAAACTCCAAAAAGAGTTTTAAACGGAGTTCAACTCCAAAAAAAGAATTTTAAATGGAGTAAAACTCCTAAATAATTTTAAATGGAGTTTAACTCCAAAAAGATTTTTATTGCGGAATTAAACCCCAAAAGAATTTTAAATGGAGTTCAACTCCAAAAATATTTATTGTGGAGTTAAACTTCCCAAAAAGAATTTTATTGTGGAGTTCGACTCCAAAAAGAGTTTTAAATAGAGTTCGACTCCAAAAACATTTTTATTGTGGCGTTAAACTCCAAAAGAATTTTATTTGTGGAGTTAAACTCCAAAAGAATTTAAATGGAGTTAAACTCCGAAAGGATTTTTATTGTGGAGTTGAACTCCGAAAGAATTTTAAATGTGGAATTAAACTTCGAATGAATTTTAAATGGAGTTAAACTCCTAAAAAAAGATTTAATGTGGTGTGGAGTTGAACTCCACTAAATGGGGAGCCTTCCCCTCACGTGAGAAAGAGGGAAAGCTCCCACTTAGTAGGAGCTCCCCTCTCCCTCATGTGAGAGGAAGCAGGAGCTCCAAAAAGGAAAAAAAAAATCTGTGATGGAGTTAAACTCTAAAAAAAATTATTTGGAGTTAAACTCCCAATACAATTTTATTCGGAGTTAAACTCCAAAAAAAAGTTTTTATTATAGAGTCAAATTCCAAACTAATTTTATTTGTGGAGTAGAACTCCAAAAGATTTTCTCCTCTCTTTTGAGAAGAAACCCAAAATGGATTCTCTTGAAACTCCAAGATCTAGATCTTAGATGATAAAAAAAGAGACCATTTTTCTTTTCTGGATGG
The DNA here is from genome assembly GCA_030015575.1 of Agapanthus africanus. Lineage (NCBI taxonomy): Eukaryota > Viridiplantae > Streptophyta > Magnoliopsida > Asparagales > Amaryllidaceae > Agapanthus > Agapanthus africanus. Next base: position 60,478,308 of record JASDDO010000024.1, read on the forward strand.
AGTCTTGGGAGGTGGGTTTTTGGCAAAACTTTATTTAGTTTTTATAAAAAAAAAAGACAGCTAAGCTCTTGATTTATTTGGAAAATGAAAAGAAAGAGGAAGAACTTAAAAAAGAGATAGTGGAGGCACAAACCCTAGTTTTTTTGGGAAGAATAAAATTGTATATTTTATTTCATTATCATGTTGCCTTTTATAGACTTAAAAATTTACATATAACACCTTGGGCTTTACAAAATGGAATTTTGCACATCCCATGTTTCATGTGCTATTTCTTTTTGCATATAACCCATGAGCTTTACAAAAATTTGACTTTATGTACATTTTGCTTACATTCAAGCATAAAAAATTATATCAAAATTATTTATTACATGATTTTTATTTTGGTATGGGGGAGGCCGGCCGCTTCATGTTCGGGCTCGACTCGGGCATAAGCCCACTTGATCTGGGCTTGGGCCCACCTGGCTTGGGGTTGACCTTGACTTTGATTTGGTCAACCGGCGTGCAATTTTTGACCCCAACAGTTCCGTTGATCACCATTTTGGAGGTGAGATTTTAGTTTAAGGATGTCTCGGTCTGTTGATCACCTTGCGCACACGTGTATTTGTTACGTGACGGGATGAACAACGATGATATGGGATGCATCCAGTCTGGGATGTGATTTGATTTGGGATGTGCACGTCAGGTTGGGAAATGCATCAAAAAGCAGTTGGTTGTCGGAACTTGCCACCTCTCTGAAGACATTGAGGAATTACAACGAAATGTATCAGAGATGTAGAGAGATATACCCATGAACCAATTCCCGTAATTGAGGGAAAATGGATTAATGGTAAACCCAGGAATCATTAGTCGTATTTTGAGACTACGATTTTCTCAAGGGAATGTGGGGCGAATATCGTTTTGGGATATCATCAGTTGGAAGATCGATAGTCGTATTTGGGACTAAGATCAGTTTGAGCACATAGGTTCGGTTGATCGGAATTAGGGAGTTTCTACTCTCAAGGGACCTAACCAACTTGAGCTTAGTCCACTCATTTTTCTTTCTATTTGAAAAAAGTGATAAGCACTTGTTTAGGCTCAGTCACCTCTTTTTCTTTCTTTTCAAAAAGTGCTGAGCACTTATGTAAATTCTGACACTCGCATATAATCATGTGGGCTTTTAGTCATAGGGATTGCCTAATAAGTGTTAAACACTTTACCCTTTTTGTCTTTATATGGAGTGCTAAGCACTTTTTATGGCGCCGACGTGTGAAGCACGTAAGGAGCTAGGCGCTAGGCGCTGCCTAGTGGATGCCAAGCACTTTTAATCTGTGATGCCCAAGTGAGGGTCACGTAAGGCACTAGGCGCTGAGCGCCGCTCAATGAGTGCTAGGCACTCCTATAGCGCCCACGTGAGGGACACGTGGGGTGCTGGGCGCTGAGCACCGCCCACTGAGTGCTAAACACCCCTGAGTTCTTTTGTAGCGCCCATGTAAGAGGCACGTGGGGCACTGGGCGCTGAACCCCGCCCACTAAGCACTAAACACTCCTGAGTTCTTTTGTAACGCCCACGTGAGAGGCACGTGAGGCGCTGGGCGCTGAGCACCGCCTACTGAGTGCTAAGTACTCCTGAGCTCTCTCTCTCTTTTTCTTGAATGATCCACAGGATTGTTATCTACTTTTATTTACCTAAAATTTACAAGAACAGAGTTCTTCTTCCTCAAGAATTTAATTCTCTGTTCTTTCAAAACATTCTCTTTTTTTTAAGCTTATGGGGGGTTCCTCCTCTTTAGACTTGAAGTCTTGGGTCCTTTATATAGTAGGGCCAGTTTGTTGGTTAGCTCCGAAAAAATCTCTCATTAAGAGATCCCAAATGATTTGGGCATTTTACCCACCGTTGGATTTTTTATTCAAGGACTTCTGTTTTACATAAATATTTTTTTGTTTTTAACAAGATTAGGGAAATATTTACAGAATTTATTCTATAGATCGGTGATTCTTTAATCACCATTGGATTTTTAATCCAACGGTACTCTGTTTTACAAAGGGCAATCTTTCTTGTTTAGAAAGATTTGAGGAATATTCCCTCTAAACAGAATTTAATTCTATAACCTGATGATTTATCGTCTCCGTTGGATTTTTGATCCATGGGCTCTTCTTAACAGAGAATAGAATTTAATTCTACTGGGCGCCGGCGCTCACGTGTTGTGCATGTAGACGCTACTTAAGATTTTTGTGTTCTTTGCACACGGACGCTGCTCATATAAGAGTTTTTAACTCTGACGCTGACGCCCTCGTGGAAGGCACGTGAGGCGCTGCCTCTTGAGTTTTGAACATAGCTATACTTTTTTATTAGGGGAAACAATGGGTATGTGATACACACACACACACGCGCGCACACTATACATATACGTGTATGTTGAGGATATGATGTATTATATGGTTTGAGTCGATACGATCGAGCAGGATGTCAAGAGATAATTGATATATGATTTGGGTATGAGACATTGTTTATGATGCGATATATTAGTGGATCGTTGGGCGTTATATACATACATGCGATAACATGTGACTTGATATATAATAGATTGTACGAGACCTTAGATCCGTACCCCTGATTATGATATTGTACGGCGATTGATACCGTACGAACTATGTTTTATATATGATATTTGACCCATACCTTCGATTTTGTGGATGCCGTATGACGGACTATACCGTATAAGATATTTATATATGATGATTGATCCGCACTTTTGACTCGAGAATATCGTACGATGGATATTACCGTACGTGATGGTATGAGGCTGGATCGCCGACTATTAGATATATATATATATATATCGACTCGGATATTCTTCCGATTCCTATATACTTTCGACTCGGTTTTTAGTTTAGTCTTTAGTTGCTTAGATGGATGTTAGCTTAGGCTCGAGTCATACTTATTTTCAAAACTAACGAATCGTAGGCATTTTTAAAGGATAAACCGAGGGACGCTACGGATTTTCAAAAGACGTCTCTTTTCTCAAAACACCGTAGTCCTTACTTTTTTAAAAACAACGATTCATACTTTTTAAACACGATAAACGGTATGGCTCGTATTTAGATTTATACACCTTATTGTTGCTTTGACTGTTTACTTTCTGTTATGATCTCGTCTGCTAGAACACCTGCACCATTACCGATGATGCATATGTTGTACGTATACTTGCTTGCCGACTCACACACATCAGTATCGGTAATTGCCATGTCATGTCCACTTTAGTAACCGTTACTTCATTCGTATACCATGATAAATTGTTGCTAAGTAGTACTGTTTTGTATTCTTGATATCATATGCTAGTTTAGACTTCATATTTTTTACTTAGATGCCACATGCATTTGTATACATACATTCTGGTTATGCACTGCAGTTTGGCTTTATGTCGGTATTCATTATCTCTTTATTAACTCATGATTATAAGATTTTGATTTTCATGAGATTTCTGGATTTGGGAAACCGCGTGTGAATTCGAAAACTTATGCTCCTTTTAAAAGAAATATGTGGTTTTTCTCTTGATATGATGTGTGGCGTCCACCATGAGATTTCTCGGTTCTGGAGCATATATGATATATAATTACCCACCACGAGGAGCGAGGGCGACACCGTCTATGGGTACATGGTGGACTCGGTGCGGTACCCCGGGACAAGATTGACGTATATAGAGAGATAGAGACGTTGAACCCGATAGGGGAGCACTACCGACCGGTGATAGTTTGGTCCGATACGGACTGACGGAGCCCGAGATAGTTGGCGTGGCGGATATCCGGAGGATGCCGACCATGGTCGTGAGATCAGATGATATGGGCCAATCCGGACTGGCGGAGCCCGAGATTCAGATGATATGGGCCGATCTGGACAGACGGAGCCCGAAATACGAAGATTATGTGTCGCTGATGGACACGGTTTTCATGATGTTTTTTTAGTGTCGATACTTGGCACTCAGGTTTTATCATAATTTTGTGTGTCGTTGCTGGACACACGTTGGATGATGCATTTATATATGATACACAGGACATGTAGTTACTTTGTGACACAGACACGAGTACTTGGCTTTACACATATACTTATTTTATCACCTTTACTGCTACTCGATATTATCGTGTTACTTTTATTACTGTATCGCACTGTATGACCTAGGAGATATTCATACATTTGGTTTCTACTCGGTGATATCTTTTACTCACGAGTTGGCAACTCACCCCCGTTGTGCCGCAGTTTCTTGTAGGTTTGACCGCACAAATTTTCATAGCGGTTTTGCTGGCACACTGCTTTTCTTCCGGGTGATTTGCTTTGGTAGGTAGGGTTTACTTACATCGTGACCACCATTATACTTGTATATTTATTTTAGTTATATCTAGTTAAAAGCTCTATCAACCAGACTATATATATTTGTAGACTTAGAAACCGCAGATTGTATATTCTTCGGCCTTAGAGTCACGCTCTTGTACTTATTTATTATTGTTTTTGCTTCTTGATGATGTTTTTACTTTCTTGCTTATTTATGTGTTTGACCCTCGCCTTCGGCATTGTATATCTATATTCTTGCGTGGTTGTTTCCGTCACTTGGTGAAGAGCTAGCTCCCGTTTGAGAATGCCTATATTATTATTGCTTATATTCATTTTCGAGTTAAAAATTACAAAGGAGGTGCTGCCGAAATTTCAAATGTCGAAAAATGTTTTCAAGACAGATATAAACATTTCATTTTCATATGTTATTACCTATACTTGTAAAAGAAGAACTTGATTTCATTGTACCATAATTTCAAAACTTCACCTCCACTATTTTCCCTAGAAAGATTTAGATTTCTGGGATTTTGGCTTACTTGAATTAGATGGGGTCCTATAAACTTCACATGATTCAAGTGTCAGTCGCGTACCTTTTCCGGATCGTGACAACAACAACTGGCCTTAGTGCAAGTGGGAGATTGTTAGGAATATATATGCCCTATAGGCCATTATTATATATTATAGTGGATACTTGGACATATATATAGAGGGCTTTCTTGCTCGACATGATAGTATGCTATCTGGTTGCTCTTTATCTTAACATGTGCACTTATTTTAGTTTACTATCTCATTGATGCATGTTGATAAAGCGCTTATGATGTTGGCTTGACTACCAGGACTATGATACAGATCATATCAGTGGGGCTTATGTAGTCCACAAGCACATCCTTAACAGTTCCTAGTCGAGAGAGTATCGAGATAGGGCATCAATATTCCAGAGTAGGCTAGTGTGTACGTTTCTTGACCCAGTATGGGGCGATGGTTGATCCCATAACTATTGGTGTTTGGCATCAAAGATTGTACACAGGTGCTCATTAGAGAATGGGTACACTGAGCAGGACTCGCCGAGAACTTCTGGATAGTACCATATCTATCGTCAGATAGCAGTTCTGTAGACCCGAGATCGTCATAGTGCCTTATGTGGTTCCTACTGTGCTTTGATTTTCTCCCTACCACGGCTCAAAGGAGTCGTGCAAACATGTGGTTTTTGATAAGTAACAAAATGGCAATACCAAAAAAAAGTAACCAAGTATGATACTAAACAAAGAGGTTGGAGGCCCCCAGAACAGAGCTAGGGAGCTGTCTGTGAATTAAAGTGGAGGTGTGGGCGTGGTGGTGGGGTGGGGGTGGGGGGCTCATAGGCCTCTCCTGATTTTTTGCAGAGGGGTTCACAGGCCCTATTTGCAGGAAATTTTTTTTATGTGCCGGTCGTATACATCCGGGCAAAATATAGAAGAAATAGAAGTGTGGGCCCTACACGTTGCCCACCGCTGCCCAAAACCCCCCTTCTCTCTCACCCCTTGTCCAGATGTATTACACCCGGCACACTGAATAATTCCTCCTATTTACGGGGCTTTTTCCACGTAAACAAAACACTCGTCATAAATGAAAATGCCAGGAAAATGAAAATTGAGAAGATTAAAGGAATAAAAAAAGGAAGTCGAGTAAGTAATTACTTTGCAATCCTTATAGTCATATTCTAAAGTAATTTAAAGAAAGAGTAGTTAGTTTAAGAACTTATGATTTAAAATACCACATCAATGAATTATTATGAAATAAAAGCCGGAAATGTATAGCTTCTCATATGTGGCCGTTATATTCTTACTGAAGATAGAGAGGGACAGAAAATTATAGGTATGTGGGAGCTATTTGTTTATATCATTTGGATTGGTAGTTGATATATATAGATAAGGGTAGATGATGAAATTGGAGAAGCCTTCGATCATTCTAAATTCTATAGTTTGGTTAACCTATAAAATATTTCTTTTGATCCAATATGATATATTTAAATATTGGAAGGTTTGTATTTTTTATTTTTTTTTGAGAATATGTTAAGATTGACTATTAAATTTTAAAAGTTATTAGATTTATAAAATGGAGAGCGGTCTGTTGCAAACTGGTCCGTGTTTTTTAAAAACAAGAACTCTTGATCCACGGCATATTTGAACGATCCGAACCATTCATGTCACGCTTCGCTTCCTAAAATACGGAATATAAAGGGTGACTAGACCAGCCATATTTCTACGGTCAAGGAAAAATCCCGCCGTAATCACATTTCGGCTTCTACCGTTACATGGTAAGCAGTAATTCAAGCACAGATAAAGAAAAATATAGCCACTAATTTATTACAATTAAACAAGATAAGAGTTCAGCTGATACAAAGTCTTAAACAACAAAGGAAACAACTAACGAAATGATAACACTTGTTCTATTATTGAAAGCAAATGAAACGATAAAACTGACGTCGTTGGTCTAGATCTCCGCAATCTCATCAAAATAGGGAAGGTCCTGTTCTGGGGCTGAGTCCACTTCTTTTTCTGAGCATGCATACTTAGAACGTCAGGACGACACAATATAATAATGTATATTATGTTGCAATGACAATAAATATGATCTAGAAATCATAAAGCAATAACAAGAGTGTGGAATAACATGAACTTGTAAGCAGTATAACATGTAAATCGTGACAATAGTCGAAGGAAATATACATGTCACTAAATCTAACAGTCTTTATGTCATTTGAAATCGAACGGTGGAAAAAAGTCCTATGTTTAACAAGGGTAAGCTAACATATCGTCAGTTTGAGCGTGAGCGTCAACCACCGCAGGAGTATTTTCAAACCCAAGGCTGTCGTCCATGGGAAAGAAAACACGAGCCCGAATCAAAAGTCGATAACATAATGTACTGTTTTAGTCCGGTACCACAGCAACACGTATTCATAAAATTTACCGTTTCAGCCCAGTAACACGTATTCATGAAATATACCGGTAATAAGACCCCTGAGATTCCGTTGATCGAACTCACATTCAAACTATCCTAACACCCCGCGTTTCTAAGTTATATTACAACACTAAAACCGAATCACGAAACACGAATGCTAACTGGACAGGTTCTGGACACGAATCACGAACAATCACGATAATATCACGGAGTCGAAAAACACGTAAACACGAATAAATATTCCAGGATATGTAATTTAACATTCCAGTCGGTTACTCCATTTTAATGTCATACCAGCTAACATACATTCCGGTCATGTCCCATACCGGCACCACAATATACGTTATATGTCTCACACACTACAGTGAAGTGTCAATGATCAAGAAATGTCATGTCTAGATGTAAGTTACATGTCATTTGTATAGAATGTAGATATAACAGGTAATGTAGTATCATGTATGAGTATATGGTCTGAGTATATGGTCTGCATCATAATGATGTCATTATAAATGAGTTCTAAACATAAGACAAGTCATTATTATGCAGTGGAAATCAGTTAACTACGTTATATAGCATAAACAATCAAGTTGGTATGATAAAATATATTGACTAAAATTTAACCATTAATGGACAGCCGGTATCAATCGGTTTGCAAAATTATAAAAAATACATACCATTAGAATCAGGATGACAATATAAAAGACGCAAAAGGTAGACTCGTTCGACGAATCCACAATATTGGGCTCATCCCGATGCCTATGATCATGTTTATTTTCCTAAAAGTGTTCTTTCTTGATGCCAGTTTCATGATTGTCGCACATAATTTTATTAATTAAACTTTTCGTATGTACTTCAATATCCTCCTCGCGCTCTCTCTCTCTCTCTCACACACACAACACGCGTATCATCTTATTTCTACAAAATAACAAAGGGTCCTAACCAATGTTAATAGTTTTATTTTCTCAAGTTTTTCTCCAACAAAAAATGCACCTTCAAGTGTCATCTTATTATTAGTATTTAAAATTTAAAATTTAATGGAATATGCATAATCTATCGCAATCAGTGATCTGGGACAGACAACTGGAATATGACTTTAAACACCCAACATTAAATTTAGAACTTTGTTGGTTTTATATCATATGATTTGATCATTTCTAAATTGGGGTGAATATGTGATGTGTCATTATCTTCACATTAATTTTGCTAAGTCCCAAATATGCACCAATACCTTAATGCGAACCTATAAGATTGACATAAGCTACCCGAAGTATTAATTAAATTATGCATACATATATGTAAATGAGGCTCGTGTTTATCGTGCAGCAAAATATTTATTGGATATATAACATAACAAGTTACATGATTTAGAAATGTAAAGAGTACTTTGCATACTGAATATATATATATATATATATATATATATATATATGATACCATGCATAACAATCACATGGTGACACATCAATTCTAATTGGACAATGAAGATGGGTGGTCGCCAAACTTTATTAATTTACTATAATTCATTTCAAATATATTCATATGATTGCAAGACACGCTTTGTTATTGTAATATTTTCTAACTTGATAAGGACAATGGGCATCGACTCATCAAACTTATTTAAATTCATGTGAAAAAATTTCTTTGAGTTTGTTGAGGCTATGGTCAACCATGCATATTTGTTGTGATGATGTTTTATATGACAAAATTCCGCTGGATAGATTATTTACGCATAAAACTTGATCTCGCTGTTGGACATCCGGTTAATGAGTTAGTTTCCTCGTTTTTATGGATACAGATTTAACCTTGGGTCCGGCTCGAAATGTATATTATTATCTTGATGTTGCTTCATGCAGTAGTGATCAATATTATGCATGTGCAATGCATATGCCCAATAAAATAAGATTTATGGCATTATTCTTTATTTTAAGGAAAAAGCGGAGGAAGACGTCTTGCTCAATAAGATAGATTAAAAGAAATATAATATTTACAAGATTGTGGCTCGAACTAAATAGTAAGTATTTGAATTAATATCTTACGATTTTATTTGTGAAAGAGCAACGGATCATTGCCATTATTTTTTACACAAATTGATGATGCTCGATAACGGTAATTCCTTGATCACGACACGTGGCAGATGACGTGTCCCAGAGCAAGCAAGGAATGACCTACAGTGGCCGACCAGACCACTCCTGTGCCCATCCTGCGAGCAAACGCTGGCTCACCTCCGAGACCCCAGCACAATTGGCCTCCTCGGCCTCACAGCTCGTCTCTGAGCTATCACAGGCCTGAGCCTCCTCGGCCCTCTCAGCTCGCCTCCGGGCCAAGATACCTCGGCTCTCCCGCTTCTCCTCGAGCTCTCCCACCGAGATCACTTTCCTCGGTCTCATCGACCGACCAACAGCACCGCTTGCAGGCGTAACCGCCATCCCGCGAATCTCGCCATGCGCGAGATCTCCGCCGGCCACATCCCACGTTCCACGCCACCATGATCCCCCATTAACGAGCCTGTCTCTCCATTAATGGGAGGTCCCGCTCATCACGCGGGCGTGACGTCGGGAACGTAACGGCCGGCGTGATTCTCGCGCCTACCTCGCCTGCTGCCACCGCTATATAAACCTCTTCTTCAGACGGTCCAAGTAAGTCATTTTTACTCCACTAAGCTGTTACTCTGCTCGGATCTCTAGTCTAACTTGACCGTCGGAGGGTCCTCGGTGGTACAACCACCCCGGGACTTCCTTGCAGGTAGCTCGGCAACTACAACCTCAAACCCATTGAGATCCACACGCTTCAGGAGCGACAGCCTCCAGATCCAATCTCAGCCACCCATCGCCGCCATCAACAGATCAACGGAAGGTAACATCTTGGCGCGATCCAGGTCGCGTTAGCTGGCTCCGTCTGTGGGAACCCCTTGACTCCACAAAAACAAAAGTTCACTTTCCGATCTCAATCCAATGGCGAGCGATCATCACGACGATCCCAGCACCAGCCGCCGCCTCCCCCTCAACGGAGGCGCGGAAGAATCTCCTCCGCCGAATGCCATCAACGCCCCAGGAGCGCAACAGTCGTTCGTTTCACACGCAAAGGTACCGCCACACGGCAGACATCGAGCCTTTCTCGACAGAATCGAGACAACGCGGCTCCGGCGCTTCGCCTCCCCCACTTATTGGCGACACGTGTCACCCATGACTGTCCCTCTTCCCGATACTCTCACCTAGAATGTCGGACCGAGCCTCACAAATCAACCGAGCGGCTACCCTGCTCAGCTATTCCTAGCTGGTAGCTCCCTACCCCGCAACGCCAGGGATCAAAGCCCTCGCCAAGAGGCAACTGAGCAGCTTCACTGCTTGGTTCATCCTTGGTAGGCCTCCCACGGCCCCTCCAGCGCCAAGGATCAAAGCCCTCACGAAGAGGCAGCCCAGCAGCTACCCTGCTTGGCTATCCCTGGCCGGTAGCTCGCCTACCCCACAATGCCAGAGATCTAAGCCCTCATGAAGAGGCAGCCCAGCAGCTATCCTGCTCGGTTATCTATGGACGGTAGCTCGCCTACCCCACAACGCCAGGGATCTAAGCCCTCACGAAGAGGCAGCCCAGCAGCTACCGTGCTCGGCTATCCCTGGCCGATAGCTCGCCTACCCCACAAAGCCAGGGATCTAAGCCCTCACAAAGAGGCGACCGAGCAGCTTCACTGCTTAGTTCATCCTTGGCAGGCCTCCCATGGCCCCTCCAGAGCCAAGGATCAAAGCCCTCACGAAGAGGCAGCCCAGAAGCTACCCTACTCGGCTATCCCTGGCTGGTAGCTCGCATACTCCACAACGCCAGGGATCTAAGCCCTCACAAAGAGGCAGCCCAGCAGCTACCCTACTCGGCTATCCTTTACCAGTAGCTCGCCTACCCCACAACGCCAGGGATCTAAGCCCTCACAAAGAGGCGACCGAGCAGTTTCACTGCTTGGTTCATCCTTGGCAGTCCTCCCACGGCCCCTCCAGCGCCAACGATCGAAGCCCTCACGAAGAGGCAGTCCAGCAGCTACCCTGCTCGGCTATCCCTGGCCGGTAGCTCGCCTACCCCACAACGCCAGGGATCTAAGCCCTCACAAAGAGGCAACCGAGCAGCTTCACTGCTTGGTTCATCCTTAGCAGGCCTCCCACGGCCCCTCCAGCGCCAAGGATCGAAGCCCTCATAAAGAGGCAGACCAGCAGCTACCCTGCTCAGCTATCCCTGGCCGGTAGCTCGCCTACCCCACAACGCCAGGGATCTAAACCCTCACAAAGAGGCGACCGAGCAGCTTCACTGCTTGGTTCATCCTTGGCAGGCCTCCCACGGCCCCTCCAGCGCCAAGGATCAAAGCCCTCACGAAGAGGCAGCCCAGCAGCTACCCTGCTCGGCTATCCCTAGCCGGTAGCTCGCCTACCCCACAACGCCAGGGATCTAAGCCCTCATAAAGAGGCGACCGAGCAGCTTCACTGCTTGGTTCATCCTTGGCAGGCCTCCCACGGCCCCTCCAGCGCCAAGGATCGAAGCCCTCACGAAGAAGCAGTCCAGCAGCTACCCTGCTCGGCTATCCCCGGCTGGTAGCTTCACTACCCCACAACGCCAAGGATCGAAGCCCTCACCAAGAGGCAGCCCTGAAGCTATCCTGCTCGGCTATCCCTGGCTAGCAGCTTCCCTACCCCCACAACGTCAGGGATTAAAGCCCTCGCCAAGAGGCACCGGGCAGCAACCCTGCTCGGCCATCCTTAAGGACAAAAAGCCCTCGCCAAGAGGCACCGGGCAGTAACCCTGCTCGGCCATCCTTAGTAGGCCACTTACGGCCCCTCCCGCGCTAAGGATGAAAAGCCCTCGAAAGAGACAACCGAGCCCGCCCTTGCTCGGTTATCCCTGGCTGGTAGCTCCCTACCCCAACAAATCAGGGATCAAAGCCCTCGCTAAGAGGCAACCGGGCACGCCCTTGTTCGGTTATCCCTGGCTGGTAGCTTCCTACCCCCAACAAACCAGGGATCAAAGCCCTCGCCAAGAGCACCGGGCAGTAACCCTGCTCGGCCCGTCCTTAAGGATCAAAGCCCTCATCAAGAGGCAGCCGAGCGGCTACCCTGCTCGGTTATCCCCGGCTGGTAGCTCCCTACCCCACGACGCCAGGGATCAAAAGCCCTCGCCAAGATGCACCGGGCAGTAACCCTACTCGGCCCGTCCTTAGTAGGCCTCTTACGACCCCTCCCGCGCTAAAGATCGAAGCCCTCATAGTGAGGCCGCCGAGTACCTTTCTGCTCGGCGTATCCCCAGCGGGAATCCTCCTGCCCATCGGACGCTGAGGATCTGAAGCCCTCATCATGAGGCCGCCGAGTCCCTTCCTGCTCGGCGCATCCCCAGCGGGCATCCTCCTGCCCATCGGACGCTGAGGATCTGAAGCTCTCATCGTGAGGTCGCCGAGTCCCTTCCTGCTCGGCACATCCCCAGTGGGCATCCTCCTGCCCATCAGACGCTGAGGATCTGAACCCCTCATCGCGAGGCCACCGAGTCCCTTCCTGCTCGGCGCATCCCCAGCGGGCATCCTCCTGCCCATCAGACGCTGAGGATCTGAAGCACTCATCGCGAGGCCACCAAGCAGCTACCCTGCTCGGCGTGTCCCCAGCGGGCAACCTCGTGCCCATCAAACGCTGAGGATTTGAAGCCCTCACCGGGAGACCACCGAGTCCCTTCCTTCTCGGCGCATCCCCAGCGGGCATCCTCCTGCCCATCAGACGCTGAGGATCTGAAGCCCTTATCGCGAGGCCGCCGAGTCTCTTCCTGCTCGGCGCATCCCCAGCGGGTAGCTTTCTACCCTACAAAGACACGGATCCAAGTCCCGCTGAATAAACTCATACTCAACGCGCGATCAGCGCCTCAACTCCGGAAAAGGGAGAATACAGACCTTCCCACACTCGTCCTTCGTTCGACTTATACTTGATGCGCGACAATAAGAACGCCATGTCGTCCCCGAACAATCCACCACGAGGAATTACCAGCGCCAAGCCACACAAAAAGAACCAAGCAGTCCACTCTCGACCCGACCCACGAATAGATCGGAATGAGAGTGGGGGGCTAATGATGATGCTCAATAACGGTAATTCCTTAGATCATGACACGTGGCAGATGACGTGCCCCAGAGCATGCAAAGAAGGACCTACAGATGCCGACCAGACCACTCATGTGCCTATCCTGCGAGAAAACGCTGGCTCACCTCTGAGCCCCTAGCACAAGTGGCCTCCTCGGCCTCACAGCTCGTCTCTGAGCTATCACGGGCCCGAGCCCCCTCGGCCCTCTCAGCTCGCTTCCGGGCTCGAGCAGAATCAAGATACCTCGGCTCTCCTGCTCCTCCGCGAGCTCTCCCGCCGAGGTCACTTTCCTCGGTCTCATCGACCGACCAATAGCACCGCTTGCAGGCGTAACCGCCATCCCGCGAATCTCGTCATGCGCGAGATCTCCGCTGGCCATATCCCACGTTCCACGCCACCACGATCCCCCATCAACGAGCCTGTCTCGCCATTAATAGGAGGTCCCGCTCATCATGCGCGCCTGACGTCGGGAGCGTAACGGACGGCGTGATTCTCGTGCCTGCCTCGCCTGCTGCCACCGCTATATAAACCCCTCCTTCAGACGGTCTAAGTAAGCCATTTTTACTCCACCAAGACGTTACTCTGCTCGGATCTTTAGTCTAACTTGACCGTCGGAGGGTCCTCGGTGGTACAACCACCCCGGGACTTCCTTGCAGGTAGCTCGGCAACTACAACCTCAAACCCATTGAGATCCACACGCTTCAGGAGCGACAGCCTCCAGATCCAATCTCAGCCACCCATCGCCGCCATCAACAGATCAACGGAAGATAACATCTTGGCGCGATCCAGCTCGCGTCACAAATGCAATCACAAGATATAACTTCTACATCGCATAATAAAACTCCTCGAAATATCATATAAAAGTTGCAAACGCAAAAGAAAATCTGCTATTACTTATTTCAAATATCGGCGGCTTCTAGATTGAATGCTTTGCAAATCGAGCTTAAAAATCTTCCTTACTTCTTTTCATATCCAATAGACGAATACTATTAATAGTATTTCCATCCTTAATAAGAATGCTGCAAGAAATAGCAACATTCAAAATGGCATTATCATCATAATCATCGAGAGATTTAATAGTCGAAGTAGAGTGTTGTTCATATCATAATATTGCATTATTATATTCCCCATTCTTATTCATTTAATAAATAAACAGGTGCTTTTGATGCATGTTTGCTACATATTACAGGTTACAGGTTCGTGGATCTAAAACAGTGAAGACGATGAAAAGACGATGCAAAAGTGGACTTTAACCAACAAACAGAAGACTCTTGATGAAGCCTACATCAAAGATAAAATTCACAAAATACAAGGCAATGCAAGGTCCAAGATTACAAGGAAAATGGTTAAAAAATCCTTAGCAAATTGTTCACTGGAGATCTGGAACCAACTTGGTAGCCCAATTGAGAAAAGAATTAAAGAATAACAGAGCCCAGAAAGCCCAAAGGAAGCACAGGAAAAATGAGGAAATGAACCCTCCAATGGGCCGCGGAACCGCGGCCCAAGCCCTCCATTGCCGCGGTTCCGCGGCCATCTTGTGCGCGTACTTCGAGAATTTTTTTCCAAAGTCTAAGACGACGCTGAATAGGTCTTTTCTTAGGGGTATTTCTGTAATTGTAAATATGCGGATCAAAATGTAACCTAGGATTTCTATTTCCTATAAATAGAACTCTAAAGATTGTAATTTCTTATGCCTCCTTTTAATAAAAATTCCAAAATCCTTTTTGGAGAGCATCGGTGCTTCTTTTCCATTCAGAAATTCAGATCTGACAAACCTGCATGGATGATTGGAGGGATTCATCTGTAAGTAGTTTTATTTAATTATTCTAGTTTAGATTTTAATTTCTTGCATTAGATGTTAGCTTTGGGAAGGGCTTTTGAGAGATGAGATCTCTCATCCCTTTCTTACCCATCACATAGAATCTATAGGACTCCATGCATACACGCACATACCGCGCCCTACGGCACCCTATCCCTCGAGGTAGCGGTGATACCATAGTATAAAAACTCGGTGCGCGCGTTTTCCATGGAGGTTAGGGTAAGGATCTCTAAAGGAAGGACAAGAACCTAGAGGAAGGAACACCTTCTCGAATGGATCTAATCCCCTTTATTGATAATTACCATAACTCCTCTTAGATCCTAATCTGGGTATAGAAAGCATTGAGATTTATTTACATTTCCAAACCATTCCTAAACCTAACCCTAGCAAGATTTAGATCTAGATAATTGCCCTAGGATAATTTAGGTTTTTAGATTTAATAATTTGTCCGAACACCTTTCGGAATTAACTCGTAAGAACGAATCGGAAATTCACAACATCCCTGTGGACCGACCCGTACTCACCGGCTAGCTGCAAAGCGACGCCGTTCTTGATTGCGGTTACAAATATTTTTGATCTATCTTTTAGAAAGCGCAAGCACGCTAAATCATTCCAATCAAGTATTTCTTACCAGGTTTCTCTTTAGCATTTTTTAACGAGAAAGCGAATCCATATGATAGAGAACGATATTTACCACAAGCAGCAAAAATAATCAATTTTCTCTCGTAAGTCCTCTTCTTAACGCGAAGTGGTTTGAATTTAGGAGGGATTATAAGGTCTCCGTCTGAGTCCAAGTCATTCGAATAAGAACTTTACACGGCTGAATTATCTAAGTTTACGGGTTCAGATACCACATCTTCTTGAATGATTTGAGTTAAAGATTTATGCAAGTGTTCTGGTTTGGACTTATCGAAGTCATAAACAACATTCATTATATATGGCTAAGTATCAACTACTTTTTGCACATAGAAGTCTGAATTTTTATGATGAGTCTCATTATGTACTAGTATTTCAGTAGAGACTAAAACAGGGTCAATCAACGAATCACTTGGAACGTTAAAATGTGTTGTGGTAAAGGTTTTTGTATCCATTCTTTAGTAGATATAGGCATACTATCAAGCTTCTGAATAATGCGATCATCTTGCTTATTTAGATTTTCTATCAAGATTGAAGGAGTTTGATTGCTTGTAAAGGGTATGAGATTGATAACAGATATATAAATAATATCTACAATCTCGGTAGAATATATACTGGAGCCATAATCTTGCTAATAAAAAGCCAAACCTTTTTTCTAATTTCTGTAATCGAAATAGATCTCGAATTTAATTTTTCTGAATTGTCGTCTTCATGAATAGAGGATGCAATATCGGATGCATTTTTTATAGGCATCCCATTCTCTTCTACTGAGAACTTTTTGATTCGTTTGTTACAAGATTTTGATGCACGTCTTTAAAACAAATTGAGCAATATTTGAAATCTTTTTCAAAGATCACAGCCTGATAAAATTTAGAAGATGTACTAATCAAAATTTTCGATGGTGGGGTTTATTGAAGATTCAATTCAACACAAATCCTGGTTTTGTCTGTTTTCGTGCAATGTAACGTGTTTACATCGACTTTAAGAAGATTACTAATAGGTTTCGCTATAGATCGAAGCACTTCTATGTGATAAAAATTTGGTGGCAAACCAGGGAGAAAGATCCATGTTGGAACTATTGTCGATTCATGATCGGGAGTAAAAAAAGGGGTTCCATTTGAAGAAACAGAATAAAAATCCTTTAACATATAGAAATTCCTTAAGCCATATCTTTGTGAAATCTTCCGCAACATGAAAACGTAGTATCAGGTGACGACGTTCTAGATGACTGATAACGAAATCTTCTGAGATTGAAAAATATTATTTCAAGATTTCTTTTGTCTCTTAGATATTCGGTCTGCCGTAAGACCATTTCGCAATAATGGAATGGTTAAATGTCTCAAAATATCTCAATATTTCTTCTTGAGAAAAGTATGACATGATCGCCATCCACCGATAAAGAGATCTCCTTTTTTGGCACATGAATGAGTAGCAAATTTAGGTTTTCATGCAGCGTTGGTGCATAAGAGACCTTAAGAGAGGTTGGTTGAGGGACATTCGACAGGAAGGCTCCTTAATGGTGGCCATTAGGTCATCAGTAGGCTGGAAAATATGACGGCTGAATACCCTAGGTTTTTCCCTTTAGCTTGGTTTTTTTTTAATTATATTTATTTTTATTTTATATCGCATTATTCCTTGATAAGCCATTATAACTATTGGTGCCCGGTGTGTACCTCATTTATAACAACATCATTTTGATGCACATAATAGAATTGATTCTTTTCTTTTTATTGTTTCCCGTTACTTTTTGCATATGTCTAATGAATTATATAGAAGAAACTATGAGAGACGCTGCAAAAAGGCATGATACGAGTAAGATTAAGAAATAAACCCTCAAAATGCGCAAAAACAATTTTGACATATACCGTTTGTACATATATCAATGCACATCCAATGGCTAAAATCATAATATGATTTGTATTCAAATCGTATTGATAGAATTCCAGCCTAGCTCGACAGGGTAGCCCTCTGCTTATATTAAACTCATTGTCAACGGACTCGAGGCTTTGTCCCAAAATTAAATCATATTCCCAAAAGGTGGTCAGAAAACTATATAGATAAGATTAATAATGAATTAAAATGATAACAATATGAATCTTATTAAAATGATGATAATAATAAGAATCTTATCCTGGTTCCTTGTTTAGTTTGTTTTTTCCTCCTTCTAAGAAACAGTACCAAATTTAATATTGAAAAGAGAGATACCTCTACGCGGCCGGGAACACGTTTGTGCTTGCTTGACTGCGTACATACTCAGACAAACGTTCATCAAATTATGCTAGTAATTTGCACGTGAGATCGCACGTGTATATGGTAAAAAATAAATACAAAATTTATATACATGATTTATCTTGTATTAAAATTGTGTAAGCATTCATTTTTGCTAGAACTCTGGGCCCAAGTTGACTAAATAAAAAAATTATATTGAAATTTGTTAAAGGGTATAAAAGTAAATTAACAGACTTAAGATGGTGAGTGGGCATGTTTTAAAGACATAACATAAGTGAGGGAATTTTCTTAATTTTTTGATTTACCTTACAGGAAAAATAAGAGATTTTTTGGAATACCGTCGTGGATTCTGTTATAAATGTAAAGATTTTGTGACGGCAACGGATTTAACCTGCTTTACATTAATTCATGCTTGCTTGGGTCATGGCCCTTATCATGAAATTCCACTAATTAAGTATTTCCAATAGGAGAATATGCTGGGGACCCTGAGGGAATTTACGGTCAAAAAAAGATGCACTCTTCAGGATTTGTTTCTACGGTCAACATTCATTCTCATTATCTTAGACGTCAATACACTAAATTTTATATAATTCTACCGCTATTTTGTTTTTGATTAGTGGATGAAAAATTAACGGTTTATCAACAATAGAACTGTTTACATTGCTAATTCAACGGTGAAAAAATGATAGAATCATATGAAATTTGGTGTAATCATATTTTAGATAATAAAAATGATGATGATGGATGCCGATTGTCAAAAAAAATTATGGAGGATATATGTTTTCGACACCATAGAAGGAAATTCCCAGGAATTTCAATTGCGTTTATATTCATCACTGTAGGAATTGGGTTCAAGATTTCCCCAGCCGCTTTTTATCAATGGACTCCTTACGTATACGCAATGGCGGATTCACGTGTAGCCTAAGGGTGGCGGTGGCCACCCCTGAAATTTCTGAAATTTTTTATTTTTTTAGTAGACAGCAAGTATTGACCAAATCTAAAGTTTGGCAGTCGGTGGTGATCAGATTTGGCGGGATCTTGATGAGATTCAAAGTGGCCGTTGGCGGAGCCAAGGGGCTCGCGACTATGATCGCATGAGGTGGAGCACGCGGCTGCGTCTGGATGCTCCGGCAAAAGGTGCGGCGGCATGATTTCTGTTGGCCGGTGATTTTTTAACAAGGCTTGGAGAAGAAGATAGGGCTACAATGGCGTTCACGTATAGTGCATGTGGAAAGTAAAAATTGTGATGAGACGCAGCCTTCGGTACGATCACGTGTGTATCATGTGATAAAGAAAATGAATTGTTTTGCTACTTAAACAAAAGGGTATGTTGGTACGTACTTTACTCGTGATTCTAATAAGAGAAAAAGTAGAGAAGTTGAACATCTTGTTTTGGGTATGAAATTTTATGTGCTGGACACAATAGCGAGCAACAGATTATGTGGCTGAAATCTAGTGAATATAGCTGAATAATCGACGGCTGAAATTAATTTGTGGTTGGATGGAGCATACGGTGTTCGATTTTGGTGATCTAAATATTAATCCTTATATTTTTAAGCATTCCAGACGCATTGGTGGAGTCGTATCGGTCAAATTCCAAATTCTATTGTAGTTATCCCCACTTTGGTACGTATATTTCAGATCGGCTTATGCTATTTTTTACGGATGTTTGTTTATTTCTTCGAGATGTTTGCTATCATGAAGATTTAAGTTAAAGGTGGAGTTATAACGACTCTGAAATCTCTGTACGGAAATTCTTCTGTTAATATACAGAAAAGAGTTTGACAGCATGTGTATGAGTTATAAATTACTTCTATTAAAATAAAAGTAAGAAGCTACTTATAGCTCATTGTTAAAGCCCTTGCACTGCTGTGACGTATCCCCTATGTTCGATACCCATCAGACACAATTATTTTTTCATGATTTTTCTTTTTTATTTTTTTGGAAGCCCAAAAGAATTCACGTGCAATACACGGGAAATGAAAAGTTCAGAAAAATCAAACATGTGGAAAATGGTGTAAATACTGAAATTCTCTGATGGCACGAATCTCGAGGCCAGAGGGCCAATCTCGACCGGCGGATTTGCCAATATGGCCAGCGGGGACGGTTGGATCAAGTCCAAATTGATCCGTATTTTGCACACTTGTCTCTTCAACTCCCCTCAATTTCTCTGCACTGTTTGATTTCCCTGCAATCAAACAGACCCTTCAATTCACCAATTAACACAAATTTAATGTTTTTTAATCTACAATTTTAATTCCCAAACATTAATTCTCCACTATAAATACCACCCTCTATCTTGGCTCAGCACCATTCTGAAAATTCAAGCCAAAACTCTCTAAAAAGTTTTTAAGTGCAAGCGGAGTAAAGTTGAGTTAGCGAACAAGTTAGTTCTGTCGAAGATCGAAGCCTATTCCAGAGATCCCGCGACGCCATGAAGCACATCTACTCTTCTTCAACCTCCTATTGAAATTTCTAAACTGTAAGTCCCACCCAAACTCTCTTCCTCTTCATTGAATTTCATTTTTAAACTTATATCGGTAAATGAAGTTATTACCGATATTCTTATTCTAAACCCTAGAAACTCCTTCTCTTTTTTACATTGATCAACCTAATTCTTACACAATACTTGTAACCTTAAATACCAATATTTAGAATCAAGTTTAATCAAGAATCTCATGTGAAATATCCATAATTAATCTTTTTCATTAAAATGCCTTGAACTTTAATATCACACTTTTCGTTTCCATTAAAACTATACGTTTAGGTAAAACTTTACGGGGTAACGACCTACCCCACACGGATACTTGGTTTCATAGCACGATACCTAATTGTATATATTTTTGGTTCGAAAATAATATTTACAATAAAATACCACATAATTTAAAAACCAGGTTTCTTTTAAAACAGTATTTCATACTCCTTTGCAATTATACATCCACAACTCTCTTTAGAAGACCCGTTAATGGATAGTGCAGATTATCGCACATCCTGAGGATAGTAGAACGAGATGCAGCACTCCTCACGGAGTATTCGATCTCGAAAGGATATAAATACGGTTTTTAAGAAAAATGAATTTTCTAAATAAAACTATTTTTTTTAAAATTAAAATTTATATAAAATTATAAATCCATATTTTCAAAATATAATAAATCTATATTTTTCTAAAAATGAAAGATTAACAAATGCCAATAAAGTACCATCAAGATACCAAAAAGGACAAGTTTTGTAATAAAATAACATAAACTTTCAAATACTAAGTGTTTATCATTAAAATACCTCAATGCTTAAAATACATGCTCATGAAAACCCTAAATAATACAAATCACCCTCGAGATTTAGTTTTTAACTATACTAAACTATTTTTCATAAAAACCTCTCGAGATATACAAAACAATATTTAAGGACTTTAGTAAATACAGGTTTAAGCGGGATCAATTCTCTTGAGCCCCAGAGAGCCGGAGAAAGTGAGTGCTTGTCTATTTAAGTTAAACAATGTAACTGTGTTTGTTAGTGTATATGCCCTAGGGGCCATTATTGTATCATACTAGTTTGTATATTACTTAATGGAAGCTTGGGATATTCACATGTATATAACAGTCTTGCTAAACATGGTAGTATGCTACTTGGTTTTTCTATCTTAATATGTGAGTATACGTATTGATAGAGCTCTTAGGATCTTGCTTGACTACCAGCGTTGTGATGGCAGTCACACTAGTGGGGGCACATCCTTATTCTGGTCCCTAGTCGTTGGATTATCGAGACAGGGCATCGATACTCCGGAGTAGACTAGTGTGTACGCTTCTCATCCCAGTTGGGGAGATGGTCTGTCCCACAGCCGTCAGTACGTCGTACTGGAAATAGTATGCAGGTGCTCGTAAGGTTACGGGTACACCGGACAGGACTCACGGGGAACTGTTGGTTGGTTTTATACCAGTCGTCAGTTAACAGTTTCCAGGTGACATGAGTACAGCATAGTCCGCAGACTTGACACTGCTACTTCGCCTCGAGTATGTCCCACTGTTCTTAGATTGCTACCCTACCACGGCTCAAAAGAGTCGTGGAAACAGGTAGCAGTTGGGTGCAGTCCCGAGCACTTGGAGGCAGTGGCGGTTAGACAGGATTCGTCTCTCCCGGTACTGGGGGTTGATATCGCGCTGTGTCAGAGAGCCATTACGCAAAGTCCCTGGCCAGGGCAAGCAAGATTTGCTGGTAGGTTCCAGTAGTTTCTCAGGGTGTAATGGGCTTCGCTCTGACACGACTTATACCGCTATTAGGGGACTGACGCTTGCCGCCCCCTAGGCCCGATATGCGATAGTCTTAGACGAACGGACCGGACTGTATGGAGATTGTCACAGCAGGCTCAGTAGGAGTTCGGATGGGTTTCCTCATCGGCCTTCTTATCGACATCTACCTGGGGGCCGTTACGTATAGCTAGTGCCGCTTGCGGTCTGTGGTTAAACCCACTGCCTGCGTAGTAGTCGAGTCTCTAGGTCCCACACAGAGAGTTTCCCTACTCCAGGCGAAACGATATAGAGGTCGTATGGTTTTACGACAAGGGTTCGGACGCATACGTGTGTTTACGCACGTACGATATCCGGACAGTTTATACTAGTCGGCTTTGGTTTAAGCCAGTTTCTAGTATCCGGTTATTGGATTTATACAGTTTAAAGTTTTTCCGTGTTTTCACGGATAGGAGGGACGTTCTCGTAATTGCGCGAGAAGCTTCTAGAAGATGGTGACTAAGGAGGTTTAGGTGGCATATACATTGAATGAGATTAGTGAGTCATATGGATGATTCATCCATGTCATTAATGCATCATAAATGCTTAATGACTCATGGAGATGAATCACCATTAGATATTTATCAAGTATGGTTGTAAATCATTTTATTTTATTTTCTTGAAAAACAATAATGCTTGATATATATTATGATAGCTCATTTTCTCATTTCATTATTATGTTCATCTTCTCTCTCCTCAAGCTCTTTCTCTTTAAACCCTAATCCTCCTTTCTCATGTGTTGAGTATAAGGATTAGTTAGACTAATTAAACCATAACCCTCACTCTATATCATCTAGGTACTTTGATTAGCACTTAAAAAAACCTAGTTACCTCTAGTTTGAGGTGAAGCTTGTAGTAAAGCTCTCGGGTGGATCTTCTACTACTTAAAGAAGGCCGGAGAGGACGTGAAGGACGACAAGATGAAGAACTCGGATCTTTAGGTATAATCACTTTTCATAGTAGTTGTTAACTCCTATGTTTGATGTTAGTTATTGTTTATGCAAAGATTCTCGGTTAGTCGATGTTTACGCTTTAAACAAGATCGTTTTTCATTATTCCGCCTCCCCGCAAGTCGTGGCGTGTTATACATCGACTTACAGTGGTATCAGAGCCCCACTAAACAATAAATAACTCATTAGCAAAGTCGTAAGAATTTCGAACGCAAAAAGGAACCGAAAACATCGTCGATTATCATACTTGCTGTCGAATTTTAAACTGGCTCTAAAAATTTTTCAGGGTGCTTCAGAATAACAAGCAGGAAAAACTAGGGCTACTGAAGAAATTTGGACTCCTAACTCGGCCATCTCACCGCGGAACCGCGGCGGATCCATGCGATCCGCCGCTGATCCGCGGCCGAGTTGGGGCTGAGTCGGCCCAAATTTATTCAGTAACTCCTGGGTGTTAACAGTGATGTTTCTGGGATGTTTTATTTTTTGCTAAGATCTCAGGTTCACAGAGAAGTTTTGCAGTAGAATCTAAAGTGTTTTGCTCGATCAAAATTTTATGATGTTTGCTAATTTAATTATATCTGTGTTTGTATAATGTGTTCGTAAACCTCCCCTAACTGCTAGTATGTCGGTTGACAGGGGGTTGCACATTTCTGTAATGGATTTTATCTGTTTGTGGATGTGAACTGTATTGGACTGTTGTGATGATTAGCCGGGGTTTTGCGATGGGTTATTATTTAATTCATTTGATGTAAATGTAATTTGTTGTAATATTATTTTGCGGGGCACATCCAGCTTGCGGTTGTAGCCACCGTTGTATTATTTCATTTTACTGTTTTTGCTTCTAGGACAGACCCAAGGTGGGGTGCACAAACTACCGGGCGGGTAGTTTGTCGTACCCGTAGGGGTCTAGGATGGGGTAATGGCTATTCATCACAACTTTGTAATCCGTCTTTTGTTGCAGGCTCTAAACAAACGCGGATTGCTTGCAAATACAATAAAGTTCATATGAGATCTGAAATGCCTATTATTGCGTCTGACGAATGTACAATATCTATATATGATAGCTATTTAGACGTCACTTATGTTTTACACCCGCGCTATCCCAGACCCCGCTCTGTCATTAGTTAAGTAACCTAACGGGTGATGACGGGACCTAGTGGCGAATGCGGATGGCATAAGAGGACGTTGTATTTTCGTTGTTTTCTGCAATGATAGGTTAAATGATGGGACGCATTATTTTAATGCAAAGAAAATAAACCAAAGTTGAATCGTTGGAACAATTTAAAAGAAACCACTCGGTTATTTTAAAAACAAATATTTTTAAATACGGAGCTTTAACCACTTCTTTTAAAAGCTATCAGGTTCCTTCGGTTATATCAAGTTCACTACGTTCACGGTTTCGCCAAAATCAGTCGTAGCCCTCCGTCATTTCTTATGGATGGTCAGTAGTATTCAAGCTATGTTTGTTGGCTTTCGTCAAGGCATGGTGTTTGGTAGCTGCTGGGGTATTCATTTGTTGCATAGATAGATGAGTTGGTTTGGGACAGTCGTATTACCTTGTTGGCTTTCGTCAAGGGTATGTACGGATGGGTTCAAATTAACAAGATAATGATGGGCAGAATTGACATGTGACCTATGATTTGTTGGCTTTCGTCAAGGTCATAAGAACATGGGGCAAATATCCACATCGGGAGTTTCTAAAGAAACTGAAACTTGCTAGTGTTGCATACCATTTGGAATTTGATGAATGTTGGTAGGATTCCTTCAACATTATCATACGATGATATTTGGAACCCGATCCTACTGTGAGTATATGCTACTTATCAGGAGATTCGTCACTTAACGATCAATGCTATAAACCAAGTAGGTGTCAAGAAAGGTGTCAGCGGGGTTACGCCCTCAGAGAAAAGAGGTTATTTAATTAAGGAATTTCACGAAAGCGTTGGAAAACCTCCCTCGAAGTATCGACACTAGCCTGGCTGAACGGTTAAGCAAGTATTGTACGGTGAGAATAGTCCTGGCTAATTCTTCTTTTATGGTTTGGGGAAGGATTCGAAAAACAGTGGGAGCCATCCAGTTTAGATAAATTAAAAACCACTCTAAACTTGCAAGAGCATCATGCTAAAGTATTTTCTTCTCTCTCTCTCTCATTGCAGCGACCTTGTGACCATGACTAGGTTACATCTAGATAACAAGTTGACTGAATCTAACTTATTTGACTGGCAAAGGTTTGTCCAAATGTCCATTGCCTATGACAAGCTGGACCACCCTATTACTACTCAAGATCCCGCCGTCCCAGGTCCAGTTTCCACCATCGCGGATATGGATATCCGTCAGACAAGGGAAAAGGTTAAAGCGAAAGCCAAGTGCCTCGTGTTGGCTTCAGTTGATGGTGTATACCAGAAGCAGCACGAGAAGATGGACTCAGTTTCCATCTTTCTCCATAACAAAGATTTATATGGAGAGCAATCTCATATCGCAAGATATGAGGTCTCGAACGAATTAATTCAAGCGAGGTCGGCTGACGGGTCATCTATAGGGGACGACGTCCTTACGATGACTAGCTATATTGATGAGCTCAAGGACCTGGAGACCACGTTGGGAAACAGGTCATATGCTGACTTATTTCCACAGTCCCTACCCTCTACTTACACCCTGAAAGAAACCAGGGAGACACAAGCTCTGCTTAATAGGGGACCTTCTTCTTCTTCATCTAAGGCGAAAGCAAAGGGTGAAAAGAAGAAGACCTCTACAAAGCCGATATACGGTGTCAGTAAAGTAGGAGGAAAGGGAAGAGCACAATTTTCGGGACTTGGTGTAGGTAAGGAGGGATGCTCTTATTGTTATGGGAATGGGCATTGGCAGAAGGATTGCAGGGCTTTGGAAGCCAGTAGCCAGGATACGAAGCATGTTGTGGCTTCAATCTCAAGTGTGTTTGTAATTGAGAACTGTTTGTTAATTATCTCTACTTCCTGGGTACTAGATACCGGAGCAGGATCTCATATCTCTAATTCGTTACATGCTTTGAGAAACCGTAAAGTTATAAGGGCAGGTGATTTGTCTCTCAGAGTTGCTAACGGAATGAGCATGGACGCTGAATCCGTGGGAGAATATCGTCTAGGTTTGACAAGTGGGAAGATATTGATTCTACGTAACTGTCTGTATGTACCTAGTTTGATTTGTAATATCATATCAGTGTCCTCACTTTCGAGAGAGGGATATGACTTTACATTCGTAAGCGATGTAGTTTACATCCACCTAAATCAAGTTCTGATTGGGTCCGGTACATTAGATGACGGTATATACGTATTGAATCAAGCTCAGGTTTTTAATGTCCAGAATACACTTAAAAGAAAGTCTCTAGAAATAAATCAGGCTTTCTTATGGCATTGTAGACTAGGTCATATCAATGAAACACGATTAACAAAGTTACATAGAGAGGGATATTTGAATCCGTTCGAATATCAATCTTATGCCACTTGTGAATCTTGTCTCATGGGAAAGATGACAAAGACTCCGTTTACTGGACACGGAGTAAGAGCGAGCGAGCTCTTAGGACTCATACACAGTGACGTGTGCGGTCCAATGTCTACACATGCGCGAGGTGGTTATTCCTACTTCATTACTTTTACGGATGATTTCTCTAGGTATGGACATATCTTCTTGATGAAGCATAAATCCGAGGCCTTTGAGAAATTCCAGGAATACAAGAATGAAGTGGAAAACCAAACAGGCAAAAGTATTAAGACACTGAGATTTGATCGAGGTGGTGAATACTTAAGTGCCGAGTTCCTAGGTTACTTAAAAGAGAATGGAATTCTCTCTCAGCTTACTCCTCCATACACACCACAACACAACGGTGTATCGGAAAGGAGGAATCGAACCCTATTGGATATGTTCCATGATGAGTAAGGCTGAGTTACCGCGATCATTCTGGGGTTTTGCGCTAGAATCAGTGGCATATCTTTTGAACAAGGTTCCAACCAAGACTGTGCCTACCACACCATATCAAATGTGGAGTGGGAAGAAACCCTATCTTCAGTACCTGAAGACATGGGGATGTCCAGCTTTTGTAAAAAAGCAGCATCCGGACAAGCTCGAGGCACGCTCAGTAGAGTGTAAGTTTGTGGGATATCCAAAGAACTCCATGGGATATTGCTTCTACTACGCAGAGGAACAAAAGGTTTTTGTTTCTCGTCATGCCCGCTTCTTAGAAACTGAATTTTTAGAAAATTAGAAGAGTGGGAGCGCAGTAGAACTGGAAGAAATTCCAGAACCACAAGCTGTTACTGAAAGTTTGGTAGAATAAGAAGTTTCAGAAGAAAGGGACATACCAGCGCCTATCCGCAGAAGTAGTAGGCAGTCTCATCCGCCCGAGAGATACTACGGTTTTCTCATAGACGGGGATCGAGAAGATTGCGTCATTGATAATGACGACCCTACTAGCTTCCAGCAAGTCATTCAGAGCGGCGACTCGGTAAAATGGCTGTATGCAATGCGGACCGAAATGGAGTCCATGTACACTAACAAAGTATGGACTTTGGACGTTGCTCCAGATGGGGTAAAACCCGTAGGATGCAAGTGTATCTTCAGAAAGAAGATTGGTGTAGATGGACAGGTTGAAACCTATAAAGCTAGACTTGTTGCAAAGGGTTTCCGTCAAAGACTTGGTTTGGACTATGACGAAACCTTTTCTCCAGTGGCTATGCTCAAATCCATTCGGGTCCTTCTTGCTATTGCTGCCTTTCATGATTATGAGATCTGGCAGATGTACGTAAAGACAGCCTTTCTAAATGGAAATTTGGAAGAGAGCGTCTATATGGATCAGCCAGAGGGATTCATTCAGAGTGGGAGCAGCGGTAAAGTATGCAAGCTGCTTAAGTCCATTTATGGACTAAAGCAGGCATCGCGGAGTTGGAACATCCGTTTTGATGATACTGTCAAAGAATTCGACTTTATCAAAAATCCAGATGAACCATGCATATACAGTAAGATTGTAGGGAGAGTTGTTGTATTCCTCGTCTTGTACGTGGATGACATTCTACTAATAGGAAATGATATTCCTATGCTACAGTCAGTCAAAAGATTCTTGTCACAGAAATTCTCCATGAAGGACCTGGGTGATGCCACCTACATTCTGGGGATCCAGATCTATCGTGATAGATCAAAGAGGATGTTGGGACTTTCGCAGTCCAGGTACATAGACACCATATTGAAAAGATTCAGTATGGAAGATTCTAAGCGCGGTAACCTACCGGTTTGTCACGGAATCACCCTCTCCAAAGAGATGTCTCCCGAGACTGATTTGGAAAGGGAACGCATGTCGATTATACCCTACGCTTCTGTGGTAGGCTCTATAATGTATGCGATGTTATGTACCAGACCAGATGTAGCATACGCGTTGAGCGTTGTAAGCCGGTATCAGGCAAACCCAGGGGAGAATCACTGGATAGCAGTAAAGAACATTCTCAAGTACCTGAGGAGGACTAAGGAGATGTTCTTGGTTTACGGCGGAAAAGACCTCGGGATGGAGGCCTATGCTGATTCCGGCTTCCAGAGTGACAAGGATGACTCCAAGTCCATGTCGGGTTATGTCTTTACCCTCAATGGAGGGACGGTCTGTTGGAAGAGTTCCAAGCAGGACACCGTTGCTGACTCAACGATGGAAGCGGAGTACATAGCTGCTTGCGATGCCGCAAAAGAAGCTGTCTGGATGAAAAAGTTCCTCACAGAACTCCAGGTGGTTCCTACCAGTGTTGGTCCAATACCTCTGTATTACGACAACAACGGCGCTATAACTTTAGCGAAGGAACCCAGGTCCCATCAGAAGTCCAGACACATCTTAAGGTGGTATCACCTGACCAGGGAGATCGTAGATCGCCAGGAGATCGAGGTAAAGAGAGTAAATTCAAAGGATAACATTGCTGATCCATTCACGAAGGCCCTACCTCAGATTCAGTTCGAGAGGCTACTCGAGATCATCGGTCTTCGATACGCCAGTACATGGCCCTAGTGCAAGTGGGAGATTGTTAGTGTATATGCCCTAGGGGCCATTATTGTATCATACTAGTTTGTATATTACTTAATGGAAGCTTGGGATATTCACATGTATATAACAGTCTTGCTAAACATGGTAGTATGCTACTTGGTTTTTCTATCTTAATATGTGAGTATACGTATTGATAGAGCTCTTAGGATCTTGCTTGACTACCAGCGTTGTGATGGCAGTCACACTAGTGGGGGCTGGATAGTCTACAAGCACATCCTTATTCTGGTCCCTAGTCGTTGGATTATCGAGACAGGGCATCGATAGTCCGGAGTAGACTAGTGTGTACGCCTCTCATCCCAGTTGGGGAGATGGTCTGTCCCACAGCCGTCAGTACGTCGTACTGGAGATAGTATGCAGGTGCTCGTTAGGTTACGGGTACACCGGACAGGACTCACAGGGAACTGTTGGTTGGTTTTATACCAGTCGTCAGTTAACAGTTCCCAGGTGACATGAGTACAGCATAGTCCGCAGACTTGACACTGCTACTTCGCCTCGAGTGTGTCCCACTGTTCTTAAATTGCTACCCTACCACGGCTCAAAAGAGTCGTGGAAACAGGTAGCAGTTGGGTGCAGTCCCGAGCACTTGGAGGCAGTGGCGGTTAGACAGGATTCGTCTCTCCCGGTATTGAGGGTTGATATCGCGCTGTGTCAGAGAGCCATTACGCAAAGTCCCTGGCCAGGGCAAGCGAGATTTGCTGGTAGGTTCCAGTAGTTTCTCAGGGTGTAATGGGCTTCGCTCCGACACGACTTATACCGCTATTAGGGGACTGACGCTTGCCGCCCCCCTAGGCCCGATATGCGATAGTCTTAGACGAACGGACCGGACTGTATGGAGATTGTCACAGCAGGCTCAGTAGGAGTTCGGATGGGTTTCCTCATCGGCCTTCTTATCGACATCTACCTGGGGGCCGTTACGTACAGCTAGTGCCGCTTGCGGTCTGTGGTTAAACCCACTGCCAGCATAGTAGTCGAGTCTCTAGGTCCCACACAGAGAGTTTCCCTACTCCAGGCGAAACGATATAGAGGTCGTATGGTTTTACGACAAGGGTTCGGACGCATACGTGTGTTTACGCACGTACGACATCCGGACAGTTTATACTAGTCGGCTTTGGTTTAAGCCAGTTTCTAGTATCCGGTTATTGTATTTATACAGTCTAAAGTTTTTTCGTGTTTTCACGGATAGGAGGGGCGTTCTCATAATTGCGCGAGAAGCTTCTAGAAGATGGTGACTAAGGAGGTTTAGGTGGCATATACATTGAATGAGATCAGTGAGTCATATGGATGATTCATCCATGTCATTAATGCATCATAAATGCTTAATGACTCATGGAGATGAATCACCATTAGATATTTATCAAGCATGGTTGTAAATCATTTTATTTTATTTTCTTGAAAAACAATAATGGTTGATATATATTATGATAGCTCATTTTCTCATTTCATTATTATGTTCATCTTCTCTCTCCTCAAGCTCTCTCTCTTCAAACCCTAATCCTCCCCTCTCATGTGTTGAGTACAAGAATTAGTTAGACTAATAAAACCATAACCCTCACTCTATATCATCTAGGTACTTTGATTAGCACTTAAAGAAACCTAGTTACCTCTACTTTGAGGTGAAGCTTGTAGTAAAGCTCTCGGGTGGATCTTCTACTACTTAAAGAAGGCCGGAGAGGACGTGAAGAACGACAAGACGAAGGACTCGGATCTTTAGGTATAATCACTTTTCATAGTAGTTGTTAACTCCTATGTTTGATGTTAGTTATTATTTATGCAAAGATTCTCGGTTAGTCGATGTTTACGCTTTAAACAAGATCGTTTTTCATTATTCCGCCTCCCCGCAAGTCGTGGGGTGTTGTACATCGACTTACAGTGTTATCAATGGCAATTGTCTTAGAAAAAAACACAAATCCTGCTTTCTATGTGCAACAGTTGCCGATAACTTCCGAACCTAAGAAATTCAAGAGTTAAACCAGTTTATAAATGCCTGACTCAATTTGAACCTGGATCCAAAAATTAAACAAGAAATTGAATACTTGATCATGAACGTGAACACTCGAAATCAATATCAAAATTAAATATGTATACTTAACTTGACTTGACCGAACTATGATTATAATTTGACATGAACTTAACATGAATACCAGAACCCAATGGTTGCTATTGAAACTGACTTGACTCGAACCATGAATATAACTTTACATGAATTCTGGATACGAATACTTAATATTGACATGAACTCAATTTTGTCACTTAATGTATTCATGGATTCGAGCAAGGCTAGTAATATTAGCTGTAAAGTAGAATACATGGGGTGTTGGGGTAGTTCATGTGTGAATCCAACGAAATCTCAGAAGTCCGCCTAGATCATGAATTCATGTCTACTAACACAAGCAAGCTATCATGAGGGCCGGTGTTTCCTTGCTCATGAATTATAGCATGTTTAATTTGGAATACTTCAATACTAGGTTAAAGTCCCGTTACTAATACTTGATTCGGGCCCGTGGTTCTTTGCCCCTGGATTACAGCCTGTTGGGTTCGAGACCACTTTTGAGATTGGTTGACATTCACTCTTGAATCTACATTACATTAGTTTCACCCATGTAAAGATCTTTTAGGACACTTACATTCCCTTCATGTTCACTATACGTATACTACACGGCCACGCTATACTATGCTCATGTTATTTTGCCATGATATATATATAGAACTGCATGTTAAATAGAATTGCCATATTTACATTAAATGACATGCTTAAACAACATATCTCCTAGTCCATTAATTCATGATATACATTTTTATCATCATACTTTATACTTCACACCTATTTCTTGGGGACTTACCGAGCGAAAGTTCGCTGACGGGCATTCCATCCATCTTTGTTTCTTGGATTGTTCGTCAGATACTGTGGAGACTGAGGAGGTGGACACCACCGAGGAGGAGCACGATCAGATCGCGACTCATGACTAGACTAGTTATCCTCTTTCAGTTTATGTATGTCGCCTGTTTAGGCATTTCTCTTCTTGTATTTTCTTTCAGTTGAACTCATGTATTGTAATTGTATCAAGTTGAATGTAAAAAAGTTGTTGAAATTTAAATCTCATGTTAATTTCTTATCATTTTATATTGCTTATTTTACGCTTAATGTATTTATTCCGGAAAATGATTTTCTCGAAATAAATACGTCGCGGGCTTGCCACGTCACTGTTTCCGTCTATTGGGAAGCGGAGCATGACAGGAGTTCTTCAGTTTCTTTTGGTGTTGTATGTGTTGTCACGTTTGCAATGTATATGAACTTTGTAAATAGAGATGTGAAGTCTATGAAATAAAAAAAACACCAAATTATTGGATAGCTTTATAATTTTTTTTTGTATCCACACTGTAACGACTCTGAAATCACTGTACAAATTTTTTTTGTTATTGTACAGAAAAGAGCATTACAGCCTGTGTAAGAGTTATAAGTTAGATATGTTTAATAAAAATAAAAAACAACTTGTAGCTCATTAGTAAAATCTTTACACTACTGTGACATCCTGTGTGCTCGATTCTCATCAGACATAATTATTTTTAGATTTTTTCTTTTTAATTTTTTGGAAGTCCAAGAGTTGCACGTGCAATATACGGAGAAATGAAAAGTTTCAGAAAAATCAAAAATGCGCAATGAGGTATACACACCCAACTTGACACGTGGCATGAATCTCGAGGTAAGACCTCAAGATCCGACCGTCCAAACCCACGATATGGCCGGCGCCGATGGTCAAGATAAGCCCATTTGCCTCCGTACTTTGCACACATACCCCTTCGACTCCGCTTAACTCTCTTGCACTGTTTGATTTTCCTGCAATCAAACAGAGACTCTTTAATTCACCATTTAATATCTTTTTAATGCATTTTAATCCAAAATTTTAATTCCCAAATTCTGATTCTTCACTATAAATACCACCTCATGCCCTACCTCTTCACCATTCTGAAATTTCGAGCAACAATTCTCTCAAACTCACTAAACACTAAGTGAAGTTAAGCCCTCTAAGTGGAGTAGCAAGCCAAACTCGACGTCCGGAGCATCTCCGACGAAACTACGACCCCCGAGGGTTTCTTCGATCTCTTATTAACCATCTAAAACCGTAAGTCCTTTCACCTCTATTCTTTTCCATCCCAAAACAAATTTTTAAAACAAACCGACAAAAGAGAAGTTATCTCCAATATAGTTTTCTTTTAATATTCATAATGCATGTGATAGGTAAATTAAATCAAACTAACATGCTACACTAATCTTAACCTTATTCACATCATTTAATCTTAACCTTATTCACATCATTTAGTTTTTAGTTTTAACAAAATTTTCATATGAAACAAGCATATAACGAAAGTTTTTTATTAAAATACCATGAACTTTAGTATAACCCTTCTCGATAATTAGCTTAAATACTTTTAGAAAAACTGCACGGGGTAACGACCTACCCCACACGCACACTATGGTTCCAAAGCACGGTAGTCTAGATCTATGGTTCATTTAAAGAATATGTTTTTTAATTTAAATTACCACACTTTTACAAAAACAGGTTTTTTTATCGGTATTTCAAAATTCTTGGCAATTACGCCTCTACAACTTTCGCTAGGGGACTCGCTAATGGATGGTGCAGATTATCAAATATTCTTGGGATAGTAGAACGAGATGCAGAACTCCTCACGGAGTATTCAGTCTCGAAAGGAAATAAAAATACAGTTTTTAAGAAACGCGACTTTTCAAAACAAAACTAATTTTTGAAAAATTATATAAATATTATAAATCCGTATTTTCAATAAAAATAAATTAAGAAACTATATTTTTAAAATGAAAGATTAGAATTTTTAATAAAATACCACCAAGTTTCCAAAAGAGCTAGTTTTTATAAAATTACCATAAACTTTCAAAAAGTTAGGTTTTATCACCAAAACACCACAACAATTAAAATACATGTTCATGAAAACCCTAAATATTATAAATCACTCTCGAGCTTTATTTTTAAACTATATTAAAGTATTTTTCATAAAAACCCCTCAAGATATGCAAACAATACCAAGGACTCTAGATTAATATAGGTTTAAGCGAGATCAATTCTCTTGAGCCCCAGAGAGCCGGAGAAAGTGAGTGCCTGCCTATTCAGGTTAGACAACTTAACAGCGTCATCAATGGAAATTGTCTTAGAAAAAGACATAAATTCTGTCATTCATGTGCAGCAGTTGCCGATTTCTCCCGAACATAAGATCTCAACAGTTTATATCAATTCCTATGAAAAATACATGAACTCGAATCCAAACTCGAACATAAATTCGAACTCGAACTCGAATACAAATTTGAACTCTAACCCTACTCGAATCTAAACCTGAACATGAACTCGAATCCAATCTACTCGAACCAAGATTGCAATTATCATGACTCTCATATTATTCGACTCACTCGACTACATTCTACACCTTTTGCAATCTATGGTTTCGATCCAGACATGTTAATCAATCAATTAAACCAATTAAGTATATTAACCAGTTATAATATACTATATTCGGGGTGCTTGGGATAGTTTCTTGTGTGAATCCAACGGAGTTTTAGGAGTCCCGTATTAATCTTTTTTTTATTTTACTCGAATATCAGTCGGATTGACTCATCCACAGCCTAGAGCTCCGATACTAACATATGAAATGGACCCGTGTTTCCTTCCTCCTGGGGCCCTACTCTTGAGCCTGTGAATACTTCTACGGCTGCGTTGACATTCACATTTGAAACTTAACGTTAACATAGTGACCATATAGAGACGTATAGTACATATATTTATCCATTATCATATACTTTTACTCGTCATATATATTCCACACTTGTCATTTTCTTTACTCTTATCTATCTTTAGGACTTACCCAGCGCTAGTTCGCTGACGGGCATTCTACCCACTTTTCTTCTCTTGGAATGTTTGTCAGATACTGTCGAGACGGAGAAAATTGAAGCCACAGAGGAGGACTACAACCAGATAGCTACTCAGGGCTAGTTCAGCTTCACTTTTTCTTCAGTTTATGTATGCCACTTATTTAGGCATTTTTTTATTGTATTTACTTTCCAACTTAAACTCTTGTATTTGTAAATATTGGAGGTTGGATGTAAATAAAGATATTTGTTAAAAAAATTTCCACTCTCCATTTATTTTTGTATTGTGCATTATTGTTTCAATACGCTTAGTATATTTATTTAGGGAATGACCTTCTCTGGAAAAATATGCTGTGGGCTTACTACGTCACCGTTTCCGTCTACTGGGAAGCGAGGCGTGACACACTTTTTGTGTATGAAATCAAAAAATAGCAATATGTATATTAAAGTTTTTTTTAGCAATGTATATGAACTCCGCCACACCTGGACAAAAATCCTGGATTCGCACTGCGTATACGAAGGACTGCGGTTTGCTCGATAAATTCCTACCTCTATATTCATCTCTAAGATATTTGGATTTTTAAAAGCTCCATAGACATGCAGAAGAGAAATGATATCCCCACTCGAACCAAGACATATATGATAAAGGTGGATGGAGTGTTAGAGTATTTCTATCGATTGGTCATGTCATATAAGACCGAATCAGACATCAAATTATTTCGATTTGAATTATCCGGATACCCAATATCCCTCCTATTCCTTCATTATTCTCTAAAGGTTCCCCAAGTTCCTCGTTTATTGCACTACAAATTATAATCTAGAAGTAGTAGCAAATTTTTCTTTGTTACTGTTTTTAGCATTGTTTTTGTTGGTCAAAATCTAGATTTGATTTTAGAGTTTGACTTATTTTCCGTTGGAATTTATACATGTGCGATGCACGTAGTAAATATAACCTTTCATGTTTGTGAGAATGAAAATGTATAAAATTATAAACAATGAGGAATTATATACAATTTTTTATTTCAAGGCCCAACATGCATTGATGCTTTTTAGAAGTGAGAGAGAGGGGGGAGAGAGAGAGATAAGGGTGGGTCACTTTAGAATTTAGAAAGAAATGAAGAGATTTTAACATGTTTTTTAGATTTTCGATAATAAATAACAAAATGCCATGTGGCATGTTTAGAATTTTAGTTATAAGAAAAATACTTTACCATCAGGATGGTGGAATCCACGTAGACTACATGGATTTTAATCTGCTAAAAATTGAACATGATATCTGCTACATAGTAAATTACAC
This sequence comes from Agapanthus africanus, assembly GCA_030015575.1. Taxonomy (NCBI): domain Eukaryota; kingdom Viridiplantae; phylum Streptophyta; class Magnoliopsida; order Asparagales; family Amaryllidaceae; genus Agapanthus; species Agapanthus africanus. The sequence goes on from JASDDO010000024.1 coordinate 60,514,802, forward strand.
TCTCTATCCCGTCTTATAACCGATAATAATCCTTGTAGATGATGTAGTTCTACCACATCGATAAGAAAAATATTTCTTTTATTGGGGCTACTGGCTGGCTGCGAGAAGCTGTGGTGATGGGGCTTTGACAAAAATATCTATTTTAACGAGTATTGGTATGTGTGCACATTACTGGAAAGTGGATGTGTAAGCATCTGTTTTTTCCATGTTAGATGACAAAATAGTGTAAAACCAATAGAGGCTGGCCAAGAATGTTGGACAAGTGCAACTCACATTGGTGCCATGGATTGAGACCCAAAAATACTTCTCTTGCGTGCTTTCTAAAGCAGACTTCTAGGGAAGATGATATTTTTAGAAGAGTGTAAATATGTAGGATTCGGACCCCAGCTCAGAGCAGGATTCTCTGATTAAATTCTAGTCTTCAATTATATAGGTATATAAATTCTTTGTTTCGCTGCCTCACAGTGACGGTCACTGATAGAGGTTGGAATCTCTCTCAGATGTTGTCCTCCGTCGATCTTATTGCCGGCGGGGCTGAACGGTGGAGATTTAATATAAGGGTTGAGCGTGTATCCAGGGACCCCTGTGAATCGTGCACGTCTTCAACATCGTCAACCTCTTCCTCCGTGGGAGACGTTGAGGCGAGACAGATCCTAGCGGTTTGCTGGTCTCCGTAGGCCCGGCCTACCCCCCGTTGTCTAAAGGAAACTTGAGCGCGAGATTATAGGTTGAGATCTGAGCCTGAAGGGCATTTAGGGTGGGGCACCCCAGGAGGATGTTATAGGACAACGGGATTTTGGCAACGATAAAATTCATCGATATGGCTCGCGTTCTGCCTGCTTCCCTGATGCTGAGAGGGTGGGTGATCGATCTTTCGGCCAAGACGGAATGGTTCGTGAACCCGAAGAGGCAGTGGGTGGTCGGTTGGAGGTCGGATGGATTTAATCCCATATGCTGGAAACAGTCGTAAAACAATCTGCCGAGCTCTCCAAGTTGATCAACATTCTCCGGATCTCGTATCGGTTAACCCAGGCTGTTATCAAAAGGGAATCATTGTGTGGGAGTGATATGCCGTGAAGGTCCTCGTCGGTGAAGATGATCGGATGGTCCTTCTTGCACTTCTTGTGGAGCGGATCACTCAAAGTCATGACCGGCAGGAGGCGGCGGGCGCCCCGTTGCCCGGAGTTGAACCTATTGAGACGACCATGATCTGCCCGATTGTCAACTCTCCGGAGGGGGTTGGTCCATTTGCTCCCGATCTGCCTGCCGCTTGTCTCGCAGGCATTTCGCCAGATGACCGGAGCGAATCAGTTCCTCAATATAGTCACGGAGTTGTTTGCAACTCTCGGTTGGGCGTCTCTGCGACCTATGGTAGGCATAGTACGGGCCGTGGAGTCGCTTGCCCGGCTTCTGAGTAGCCAGTGGGAGTTTGAAAAACCTTTTGCCCTTAGCCGTCTCTGGTAGCTCGGTCTGGGAGACGTTCAGAGGAGTGTACTCATGAAACATCAGAGAATAAGGTTTTGGACGGTCGGCTTTCTTTTTCTCTTCTATGCCCCGTCTTTTTCGGTTCATTTGGTCGTCGCAGAGTAGGTTGGCGTTCACCTCCGACTTGAGTTGGATTTCTCGCTCGGTCTAGATTTTTACTTCGGCCATGGTCTCAGGTTGCGCCAATGAAAAAAAGCGGAGCCACTCTTTGTGCCTAAGACCCGTCCTCAAGGCGGTGATAATCGTTTCGTCGCGGTGCTCGGAGACTTCCAGGAGGGTATTATAGAAGCAGATGACGTATCTCTTGAAGGATTCCATGTCTTCGCTCTTAATGGTGAACATGTAGTCTACCGTCCTTTTCTGTCGTCGGTTACCGACGAAATGACCGAGAAATTTAGTCGCCGGCTCGTCAAAGGATGAGATCGAGTGTGGCGTAAGCCCACGGAACCAATCCTGGCCGGCCCGGATGAGGGTAGTGGGGAAGGTTCGGCACTGAGCCGCATCTGAGTTGTCTTGGAAGCTCATGCTCGCCGTAAACGCGTCCAAGTGGTCTTTCTGGTCGGACTTCCCGTCGAAGAGAACCATTTTGGGCGGTTTGTTCCTGGATGAGACCCGCTCACCTAGTAGCTGCTCTGTAAAGTGTAAGTCGATGTGCAACACCCCACGAGTTGCGGGGAGGCGGAAATATGAAAAACGATCTTGTTCTAAAACATACATCGACTAACCCAAGATCTTTGCTAAACAATACTTAACAATAAGCATAGAGTTCTAAGCTACTATATAAAGAGATTATACCAAACGATTCTAGTCCTTCGTCTGTACGATCTCTACGGCCTCCTTGGATCTCCACGTCCTCCTCGGCTTCCTTCCGTGATAGACGATCCACCCGAGAACCCTAATCCAAGATATTACCTCTAAACTTGAGATTACTTAGTTTCTCTAGTTGCTAATTAAAGTAACTAAGGTGATGTAGAGTTAGGTTATGGAGTGTTTAGTCTTTACTAATCCTTGTACTCAACTCATGAGTGGTAGGATTAGGGTTTGGAGAAGGAGAGAGAGCTTGAGGAGAGAGAAGGTAGAGATGATAATAGAAAAGCTTCTCACTTGAATATATCAAACATAATGAATTATCAAAATATATCAATTAAATGATTATTCACCATGCTTCATTTATTCAAGAAGAGTGATTCATCATGTAAGTCATTAGATCATTAATGATGCATTTAATGATATGATGAATCATATGAATGAGTCACTAAAGCAATTAATGAAAATGCCACCTTAACCCCTCATATCACATCCTTCTAGAAGCTTCTCGGAAATTACGAGAACGCCCCTCGCATCCGTGAAAATACGGAAAAACTTTAGACTGTATAAATCCAATAACCTGATACTAGAATCTGGCTTAAACCAAAGCCGGCTAGTAAAAACTGTCCGAATGTCGTACGTGCGTTTAAACACGTATGCGTCCGAACCTTTGTCGTAAAACCAAACGACCTCTATATCTTTTCGCCTGGGTTTGGGAAATCTCTGTGTTGGACTCTAAAGACTCGACTACTACGCTGGCAGTGGGTTTAACCACAGACCGCAAGCAGCACTAGCTGTACGTAACGGTCCCCAGGTAGTTGTCGATAAGAAAGCCGATGAAGTAACCCATCCGAAATCCTACTGAGCCTGTCCGTGACAATATTCGCGCAGTCCTGTCTGTTCGTCTAAGAGTATCGCATGTATGTTCCAGGGAGGTGGTGGACGTCAGACCCCTAATAACCGTACAAGTCGTGTCGGCATGGCTCAAGACCATCCGAGAATCTACTGATCAGTCCATCAGTAATTCTCAATCAGCCCTGACCAGGGACTTATGGTAATGACCAACCGATCACCGTGCGATATCAACTCCCTATACCGGGAGAGACGAATCCCTAACAGTCGCTCACTGCCTCCACGTGGCTCGGGACTGTGCCCAACTAAAACCTGTTTGCACGACTCCTTTGAATCGTGGTAGGGTAGTAATCAAAGCACAGTGGGAACTCACACGAGACAAATGACGACCTTAAGTCAACGGACTATCTGCACACATGTCACCTGAGAACTGCTATCTGACGTTAGGTATAATACCATCCAGTCAGTTCTCGGCGAGTCCTGTCCGGTGTACTCACACCCAGTGAGCATCTGTATACAATCTTAGGTGCACTCCACCAATGGCTGCGGGACCAGTCCATCGCCCCTCCTCAGGATCTAGATATGTATACACTAGTCTACTCCGGAGTATCGATGCCCAGTCTCGATAATCCCACGACCAGGGACATCTAAGGATGTGCCTATTGACTATCCAGCTCCCACAAGTGTGACTGCCATCACAACGCCGGTAGTCAGGCAAACACCCTATGGGCTTTATCAACATATATATATAAATACCAAGTAAAATATATCATACGTTAAGACAAAGACAAACCAAATAGCGTACTATCATATCAAGCAAGACTGTCATGTACATACATATCCCTAGCATCCTATACAATGAAGGCCTCTAGGGCATATATATCCAACAATCTCCCACTTGCACTAAGGCCTATAATTGGCGCAATGAGTACCCACTGTCTCTACCAGATCCAGTTGCTGGCGTACCGCATGCCCAACATCTTAAACAACCTTTCGAACTGCACTTGAGGGATGGCCTTGGTGAATGGATCTGCCGTGTTGTCTTTTGTGTCCACTCTCCGTATCTCGATCTCCCGACGATCCACGCTCTCCCTGATCAGGTGAAACCGCCTTAAGATATGCCTGGATTTCTGATGGGACCTTGGTTCCTTCGCTAAAGCTACAGCGCCATTGTTATCACAATACAAAGGTATTGGATTGGTAATGGACGGAACCACCTGAAGTTCAGAAATGAACTTCCTCATCCAGATAGCCTCTTTTGCGGCTTCACTAGCAGCTATATACTCAGCCTCCATAGTTGAGTCTGCGACGGTATCCTGTTTGGAACTCCTCCAACATACCGCCACTCCATTGAGGGTAAACACAAAACCCAAAATGGATTTAGAATCATCCTTGTCACTTTGGAAGCCGGAGTCGGTAAAAGCCTCTACATGGAGGTCCTTATTACCGTAAACTAAGAACATCTCCTTAGTCCTTCTCAGGTACTTGAGAATGTTCTTCACCGCTATCCAATATTTCTCACCTAGGTCAGACTGATACCTGCTTACCACACTAGGTGCGTAAGCTACATCCGGTCTGGTACATAACATCGCATACATTATAGATCCTACCGCCGAAGCGTAGGGTATAATGCCCATGCGAGCCCTCTCTTCATCAGTCTTTGGAGACATCTCTTTGGAGAGAGTGATTCCGTGACAAGCGGGCATATTACCACGCTTGGAATCTTCCATACTAAATCTCTTTAGTATAGTGTCAATATACCTGGACTGTGAAAGTCCCAACATTCTATTAGATCTATCACGATGGATCTTAATGCCCAGAATGTATGATGCATCTCCCAAGTCTTTCATAGAGAATTTCTGTGACAAGAAGAGCTTTACTGATTGTAGCATGGGGATATCATTCCCTATCAGTAGTATGTCGTCGACGTACAAAACGAGGAAGACTACTGCTTTTTCTACAATCTTCCTATAAATACATGGTTCATCTATATTTTTGATAAAGTCAAATTCTTTGACTGTCTCATCAAAGCAGATGTTCTAACTCCGCGATACTTGCTTTAATCCATAAATAGATTTAAGCAACTTGCAGACTCTTCCGCTGCTCCCACTGTCTAAGAAACCTTCTGGTTGATCCATGCAAATACTCTCTTCTAAATGTCTATTTAGAAAAGCTGTTTTTACGTCCATCTGCCAGATTTCATAGTCATGGAAGGAAGCAATCGCAAGCAGGATCCGAATGAATTTAAGCATAGTTACAGGTGAAAAGGTTTCATCATAGTCCAATTCTGGTCTTTGACAAAAACCTTTTGCTACGAGTCTAGCTTTGTAGGTTTCCACTTGTCCAAATGCACCAATCTTCTTTTTGAAAATCCATTTGCATCCAACTGGTTTTACTTCAGGAGGAGTAACTTCTAAAGTCCATACTTTATTGGTGTACATGGATTCCATTTCGGATCTCATAGCATCCAGCCATTTCATCGAGTCACTACTCGTAATAGCCTGCTGAAAACTAGTAGGCTCATCATCATCGATGATGCAATCCTCTCGATCCCCATCTAGAAGAAAACCATAGTATCTTTCAGGAGGATGAGAAATCCTGCTAGAACTGCGGAGTGGCGTTGGTTTGTTATGTTCTATTGAAATCTGAGGTTCTACTAAGTCCTCGGTAGCAGTTTGAGGTTCTGGAATTTCTTCCAGCTCTACCGCGCTCCCACTAATTTCTTTTGTAAGAAATTCGCTTTCTAAGAAGACAATGTGACGAGCGAAAAACACCTTTTGTTCTTCAGTGTGGTAGACCATATACCCTCTTGAATGCTTGGGGTATCCTACAAACTTGCATAAAACCGATCGTGCCTCGAGCTTGTCCAGATTATGCTTTTTAACATATGCCGGACACCCCCATATCTTGATATACTTGAGATATGGTCTCTTCCCGCTCCACATTTCATATGGAGTGGTAGGTACTGACTTAGTTGGAACTTTATTCAATAGGTATGCGGCTGATTCTAGAGAAAATCCCCAGAAGGAAAGTGGCAACTCAGCACTACTCATCATTGAACGCACCATATCTAATAGTGTGTGATTCCTCCTTTCTGATACACCATTATGCTGAGGTGTATAAGGCGGAGTAAGCTGAGAGAGAATTCCATTCTTTTTTAAGCATTCAAGGAAACTGGTACTTAAGTATTCTCCACCTCGATCAGATCGAAGTGTCTTGATGCTTTTACCAATTTGTTTCTCTACTTCATTTTTATACTCCTTAAACTTCTCAAAAGCCTCGTATTTATGCTTCATTAAGAATACATGTCCATAGAGAAGTCATCAGTAAAAGTGATGAAGTAGGAGTGACCACTTCGTGCATGCATAGACATCGGACCACATACATCACTGTGTACAAGTCCCAAGAGTTCAGTGGCTCTTTCTCCGTGTCCGGTGAACGGAGATTTGGTCATTTTTCCTTTGATACATGATTGACAAGTTGCATATGATGAATATTCAAACGGATCTAAATATCCATCTTTATGTAACTTAGTCAACCTTGTTTCATTTATATGACCAAGTCTACAATGCCATAGGAAGGCTTGATTCGAATCTGGAGCCTTTCTTTTACGCGTGTTTTGAATATTGAAAATTTGAGGTTGATTAAGTATGTATATGCCGTTTTCCAGTGTGCCAAATCTAATCAGTTCTTGATTTAGGTGAATGTTCATAACATTTCTTTCAAGCGCAAAACTATATCCTTCATTCGATAATAAAGATGCTGATATAATATTACACAACATACTGGGAATACAAAAACAGCTGTAAAACACCAAAATGTGTCCACCAGTCAACCCTAGGCGATATTCCCCTATTGCAATTGCATCTACATGCATTCCATTGCCCATCCGGAGAGTCATATCACCTGTCCTCAGCACTCTACTATTTCTCAGATCCTGCAATGAATTACAGATATGAGAACCAGAACCGATATCAAGTACCCATGATGTAGAGTTAACTGAAAGACAATTTTCGATTACAAACACACCTGAAGTAGAACCAACCGCTTGCTTCATGTCCTTGGCTTTGAAGGCCTGACAATCCTTCTTCCAGCGCCCTTGCTTGTGACAATAGAAGCACTCGTTCTTTTCTGTCTTCACCCTTCCTGCCTTGTTCGTTCCCTGCACCTTCTTGACCCCACCTTTCGGTTTGGTGGCTTTCATCTTCTTCTTCCCTTTAGCTTTCGCTTTAGATTTAGAAGAAGATGATTGGCCAACATACAGAACGGGGGTCTTCTCCTTTTTCAAGGAGGTCTCTGCTACCCTCAACATATTGAGGAGCTTTGGAAGATCAGCTTCCATTTCGTGCATGTTGAAGTTCAGCACGAACTGAAAGAAGGTGTGGGGAAGGGACTGCAAAATCAAGTCGATATACAAATCGTTCTCTAGCACGCATCCCAGGTTTGCGAGATCCTCAATGAGGATGATCATTTTGAGGACGTGCTCTCCTACAGGCGATCCTAGAGCTAACCTCATCTGGAAGAGTTTCCTTGAGGTTTCGTACCTCGCGATACGGGAGTGCTCCCCATACAATTCTTTGACATGGAGAAAGATGGATACTATATCCATACTCTCGTGCGGTTTCTGGAGTTCATTGTTCATGGACGCCAGCACGATACACTTAGCTCGCTCACAATCTAGATCCCAGGTTTTGCGGACTTCCTTGTCCACAACTGAGGAATCTGGTCCTGGGATAAGGGGAGGAACAGCGGTGGTAACATATGCTACTTTGTCATAAGTCAGTGCAATATTGGCGTTCCTTAGCCAATCTTTATAGTTCTACCCGGTCAGTATATTTTTTTCAAGTAATAGTTTTAGTCCAGTCATGGTAGCTGCCAGAGAGAGAGAAAAGAAAACACTCAGCATATGCTCTTGCAAGTTTAGATTGGTTTATAATTTATCTAAACAGGATGGCTCCCACTGTTTCCTCAAATCCTTCTTCAAAACCTAAAAGAAGAACTAGTCAGGATTTAATCACATGTCACAATACTTGCTTAACCTTTCAGCCAGGCTGGTGTTGGTACTTCGAGGGAGGTTTTCCAACGCTTTCGCGAAGTTCTTTAATTAAAGAACCTCTTTTCCCAGGAGGCGTAGCCCCTCTAACACCTTTCTAGACACCTACTTGGTTTATAGCATTGATTGTTAAGTGAGAAAAATTCCCGAGAGTAATCTTTACTCAACAGTGGGATCGGGATCCAACTATCATTACATGATGCTCTAGATGGAAGCCACTCTAGTCACCACACTCCAGAAAGTATGCTAAATCTGCAAGTTTCCTTTATGTTTGAAACTCCCGATGTGATTTTTACCCCAAGCTCTTATGACCTTGACGTAGGCCAACAAATCATAAGACGCAAGTCAAGTTCTACCCGTCGTTGTCCTGATCAACTTAAGTACATCGTACATGCCCTTGACGTAGGCCAACAAGGTGTACGTCTGTCTTAAACTAATGCATCTATTTATGCAACAAATAGGCACACACACTGCTACCATACACTATGCCTTGACGTAGGCCAACAAGCGTAGCATGAATACGATGTGCTGTCTATCTGAAACGACGGAGGGTTACGGCTGGTTTTTGGCAAAAAACCGTTAACGTAATGAACTTGATATGATCGAAGGAACAAAGATAGCTTTTATTTAAAAGGAGTGGTTTAAGCTCCGCATTTAAAATTTGCTTTTTCAAGAAAACCGAGTGGTTTTTAGAAATTGTTCCAACGATTCAATTTAGGTTTTATTTTCTTTGCATTAATAATAATGCGTCCCATCATTAACCTATCATTACAGATAACAACGAAAATACAACGTCCTCTTATGCCATCCGCATTTGCCACTGGATCCCGTCATCACCCGTTAGGTTACTTAACTAACGGCAGAGCGGAGGGTGGGCTAGCGCGGGTGTAAAACATAAGTGACGTCTAAATAGCTATCATATATAGATATTGTACATTCGTCAGACGCAATAATAGGCATTCCAGATCACAGATAAATAATATTGGATTTGCAAGCAATCCGCGTTTCAATTGAGCCTGCAATGAAAGACGGATTACACAGTTGTGATGAATAGCGATTACCCCACCGCAGACCCCTACGGGTACGGCAAATTACCCGCTAAGTACCAGAAGTGAAGCGGTCTACCTCAACACTTCAAAATACCTGGTAGTTTGTGCACCCCACCTTGGGTTTATCCTAGGAGCAAAAACAGTAAAAAGAAATAATACAACGGTGGCTACAACCGCAACCTGGATGTGCCCCGCAAAAAAATAGTACAACTTATTACAATTACATCGAATGAATTAATACAATAACCCATCACATAACCCGGTTAATCATCACAACAGTCCAATACAGTTCATATCCACAAACAGTTAAAAACAACATCACAGATATATGCAACCTCCTGCCAACCGACATATTAGCAGTTAGGGGAGGTTTACGAACACATAATACAGTTCACAGATATAATCAAACAAGCAAATATCGTATAATTTCGATCGATTAAACACTTTAAATTTTACTCCAAATCTTCTCTGTAAATTTGAAACCTGAGCAGAAAATAAAAATACCAGAAAATACAAAATATCACAAAAGATGCACAGAAGAAAACTGGGCTGAATCGGCCCCAACTCGGCCGCGGATCCGCGGCCGATCGGTGGGATCGGCCGCGGTTCCGCGGCTCTTTGGCCGATTCAGTAACCCATTTTTCTTGTGTGTTCTTATATATTCAAGGTGGTCATTCTGGAGGTCCCTGAAAAATTTTTAGACCTCATTTTTAATTCGACAGAAACTATGCAATATCGGTGTATTTTCCGGTTCGTTTCGCGTTCGAAATTCATACGACTTTGCAAGTGAGTTAATTATTGTTTAGTGAGGCTCTGATACCACTGTAAGTCGATGTGCAACACCCCACGAGTTGCGGGGAGGCGGAAATATGAAAAACGATCTTGTTCTAAAACATACATCGACTAACCGAAGATCTTTGCTAAACAATACTTAACAATAAGCATGGAGTTCTAAGCTACTATGTAAAGAGATTATACCAAACGATTCTAGTCCTTCGTCTTTGTTTCCCCCAATCAGAGCAAGGCTCTAACGAATTTTGAAAATTCAAAATTTGAAGCAACGCTTCGGTTTCCGTGCGCAGTGCGCAATTTGCCACATGGCAGAAGCCAATTCGGCAGCGTAACGCCCGAGACGGTGCGTCCCATCAGAGCAAGGCTCTTCAGAAAACGTAATTAAAGACTTAACTGCGCAAATGCATGGCAGCGCAACACGTGTCTGCGCAGTTGCGCAATCGCAACTGCGCAAGCGCACGGATGCGCGACACGTGTCTGCGCAAGCGCACAGATGCGTGACACGTGTCTGCGCAGTTGCGCAATCGCAGCTGCGCAAACGCACCGATGCGCGACACGTGTCTGCGCAAGCGCACAGATGCGTGACACGTGTCTGCGCAGTTGCGCAGTCGCAGCTGCGCAAGCGCACCGATGCGCGACACGTGTCTGCGCAAGCGCACAGATGCGTGACACGTGTCTGCGCAGTTGCGCAGTCGCAGCTGCGCAAGCGCTCGGATGCGCGACACGTGTCTGCGCAGTTGCGCAGTCGCAGCTGCGCAAGCGCACGGATGCGTGACACGTGTCACACGCTGGTGAGTTGCGCAGCAACTGAATAAAGATTTAGATAAATCTTTTCTGTTCTCCTGTAAAACAGGAACCCTTGGATCAAAGATCCAATGGTGGGAAAATTCCCAAAATTATTCAGGAAAGATTTTGTTAACAAATCCAACAAATTTGTGGGCACTATAAATAAGACCCCAAGCCTCATTCAAAAGGGAGAGAGAATTAATCATCAAGAGAAGGATAAACTTCTGGAAAAAAAGGCTCTTGAAGATTAATCAAGAACAAAAAAAAAGAAGAAGGTAAAATTTCTGAAGAACAGAAAATAAAAAAAATAAATAGTGCCTTGCACTTGATATGAACCCCTGGTTCTAAAAAGGAAAAAGAATAATAAATAGTGCCTTGCACTTGATATGAACCCTTGGTTCTGTGAAAAGAAAACAAGAAGAAAAACTTGTTTTCTTTTGATCTAAATGTAGATCAAAAGTGCTATGCACTTTTGTTCTTCAATCAGAATATTCTTGAGTTCCTGCAACTCATTATTTAAAAGGGCCTGGCCCAAATCAGAAATGAAAGGGCAGAGCCCTATTTGAAAAATTCTTGAGGGCCTGGCCCAAATCAGAAATGAAAGGGCAGAGCCCTATTTGAAAAATTCTTGAGGGCCTGGCCCAAATCAGAAATAAAAGGGCAGAGCCCTATTTGGAAAAATTCTTGAGGGCCTGGCCCAAATCAAATCATGAAAGGGCAGAACCCTATTTGGAAAAATTCTTGAGGGCCTGGCCCAAATCAAATCATACAAAGGGCAGAGCCCTGTTTGGAAATGCTTGAGGGCTTGGCCCAAATCAAACTGCAAGAATAAAAAGAAGCAGAGCCATGTTTAGATTGATTCTTTTTATCGGGCAGAGCCTAAAATAAAAAAATGGACTTAACCCAATCCTGGCTGTAAGTCCTTAAATTAAACGCCTTTCATGAACTAAGTCACGACCGGTTCGAGGGTACATCTCCGAACTCCTTTGACATCTGTCGTTGTAATTCTTCAACGACGTCAAAGAGGTGACGAGTCCCAACGACCATTCATTTAATATTGGACCGAAACGTCCTTAAACTAATATTCACTCCAAAATGAGAATATCGGACCGAAACGTCCCTAAACTAACATCGGACCGAAACGTCCCTAAACTAATATCGGACCGAGACGTCCCTAAACTAACATCGGACCGAAACGTCCCTAAACTAATATTGGACCGAAACGTCCTTAAACTAATATTCACTCCAAAATGAGAATATCGGACCGAAACGTCCCTAAACTAATATCGGACCGAAACGTCCCTAAACTAACATCGGACCGAGACGTCCCTAAACTAACATCGGACCGAAACGTCCCTAAACTAATATCGGACCGAAACGTCCCTAAACTAATATCCGACCGAAACGTCCCTAAACTAATATGGACCACTACGTCCCTAAACTGGCGACGGACCACCACGTCTCTAAACTGGAATATGGACCACTACGTCTTTAAACTGGCGACGGACCGAAACGTCCCTAAACTAATAATGGACCCTCACGTCCCTAAAACTGGCGATGGACCGCCATGTCCTTAAACCGGCACAATAGGACCCAAACGCTCCTTTGTTGGATCTAAACGGTCCCGCCTAAGTTGATCTTAACCCCAAATACGGTTAACGTGTCCTTAGACATTCAAATAAATGATAAAACTCCAAATTAACTTTGGTTCAAGGGTACATCTCTGAACTCCTCAGACGCCTGTCGTTGTAATCCCTCAACGACGTCAGAGAGGTGACGAGTCCCGACGGCCGGATAATTAAATCAATCATGATGTTAAGTTGATCTTAGTCTAAAACAGGACTAACGTATCCTTAACGAATGTTTAAGTCGATCTTAGACGCAACGCGACTAATGCATCCTTAAACTAAAAACACCAAACCCAAATCTAAGTAAATACGGATTTGGACTAATCCACGTCCTACGGATGACGACATCACTCAGTCTCCGTATACAATCCACGGGCAATCACAAACAAAACAAACACACACGACACGAAGTGAAATTCTGGAGTAGGAGAAAGTTGTTACCGCGATGCGGTAGCGTAATTAACTGCAGGGGCTTGCGCCTGCAGGGAAGAGCGTCCCCACAATCAAAAACCCCTCACCCTAAGGGGGAATCTGACGAAGTCTGCTACATCGGCCGCATCCGTCTAAACCTCCGATACAAGGTGCCATAAATCAACTTGGTATCTTCGGAGAGATAGACGGATAAAACCAAATAGCAACTGCCCCGAACCTCAGCGCCAGGACCTCAGCAGTCCTGTGCGCCCGTCTTTCGGAGGGGAACAGATTCTGGCACGCCCGGTGGGACCTCTTTCTCTTTCCACTCCACACTTCGTGTGTCGTCTTCGCGAACCAATTGCGGTTTGTTAAATGATCGCCTTCGGATTTCAAGTTCCTAAGATTTGGTCTTTTGTTTGGTACAGAACTCAAGCATTCAATGGCCACCAACTGCACCAACTACTCGAAGTGCAACTGCAACGGACGCTCCACCTCACCTAGAGGTGTAGCATATGGGCCCCAGGCGGCTTCCTTCCTGACCCTGCCGGTAGGCCAGTTGACTCAGGCCACCACCGGCTTGTTCTTCGGGACCATGGTCCCACCTACAAGCTTCTCGGCACCGATACCCACACCGGAAGCGAACAAGAAGTCGGTGTTCGACCGGCTCACTGCTACTGCGACCCCTGTCAGCGGGTCGCCTGCTACTGGACCAACAGCCTCCATTTTCACCAGGCTGGGTCAGAACTATAAGGTGGTTGTCCCAAAGAGGGCAACGGCCGCTGCTTTGGAAGTCGTTAAAGCGGCTTCTCCTATCAGAGAGTCAGTCTTCACAAGATTGACGGTTCCTACTCCTCCCCCAGCTGGTCAGAAGGCATCAGTCTTCGACAGGCTGACATCAACAGTTACCCCACGCTCAAACGGGGGGCAGCAAGAAACCATCTCAATCTCCGAGCCGATCCCGGCGGCTCGTCGTGCGCGACGTCGCCATTGGCAGCGAGTAAGGAAAGCAGGGGGCAACTCCCCCTCAGGGCTAACCCCACCTGCTCCAGTGGTGGAAGTCGATGCTGCTGTTCCAACTGGGAACAGCTTTGAAATGCTGAGGAAGGTGAGAAAGAACTCCCCGGTGGCTACGTTGAAAAAGTCTCCTCCACCCATGGAAAAAGCTCCGGAGACGAAACAGGAACAGCCTCCTCAACGGCTGTCAGCGAAAGTTTATAAAATTTGGCGGAGGGTTCAAGACTCCGTGATTGACTCGGCCCACTTCCGTCGCCAGGAAAGGGTAAAAATGGAAAAAGACAAAAACCGCCCCGCTAAACGACAGGGGGCAACGAATGCTAGGATGCCCGCTTCAACGGCTCTTTCAACCTCAAAAGCCCATAAAAGGAAGAGGCCAGAAAAAGCTCCCATGACGCTGACAAAGTCTAAGAGCGGTGAACCTAAACGCCCCAAGTCAGGGGGCATCACAGTTCATACGGTCTATATGGCTTCGGGGAAAGAAGAAAGTCGTACTTCTATGGGTCACCGACCGCTTACCCGGTCAGTGACCAAGTCTCAGGAGCAGCAACAAAAGCTCCAGGAGATGATGACTACGATGGCTGCACTCACGGGGCCAAAAGAGAATCCTGAGACCTCTTTAGACGAACGTCAAGAAGAAGAGACCGACGCCGAGTTCCTTCGCCGAATGCTCGAAAAGAGAGACCAAGAGGCTGCCGAACAAGCAGCCAATATACAACGTATGAGCCTTCTCTTCCAAGACATGATTGGAATGATGATACAACCAGAGCCCCCGACTGAAGAACCCCCGATCGTCCTTGGGGATGATAGGGGAGAAACATCAAATCCTCAGCCCGTTTTATCAACGGCTAGAGAGGATGCAATCTCTAAAACTGATCTGGACGAATATATCGCCCAGCAGATAAAAGTTCATCACGCGGCCGAAGAGGCCGGCCACGTTGTAAAAACGGGGCGGCCATATCCGGGCTGGTATGACCAAATCAGGTACCCGCCAGGTTACACAATTCCTAAGTTTCATGTCTACAAGGGGACCGGCAATCCCCATCAACATGTTGCTCAATTCAGGGCGCTTTGTGGTAACACTGGAGGCGACGACAAGCTCTTGCTGCGCCAGTTCGTTGGAAGCTTATCAGATACGGCTTTCGAATGGTATTCCGAGCTCCCCAACGACTCCATTAAAACCTTTGCAGAGATGGAGCTACTCTTCACCCAACGCTTTGCGAGTGCCAGCGAGCGTACTCCGATGACGGCGCTGATTAACGCCAGGGTAAAACCCGGCGAGACGTGGGTCCAGTACGCTATACGGTGGCGTAATTTATGGTCTAAATGTGAACAGCGTATAGAAGAAGCCCCTGCGGTGGGAATGTTTGTTGGAACCCTTGATCCACAAGCAACCATTTCGCAGTTTATGACGTTCTTCAAGCCGACTTCTTTCCAGGCTTTGATCGACAAATTGGCGCAGATGGACCAGATGGGCCATAAACCCCCTCTCCCGAAGCCGGACTCTCGAAACGATAAAGGAAAGGGAAAAGCGATTATCGTCGCTAATGCCCAACAACAACCGAACGACTCGAAGCCGGTTGCTCGGCCAAACAACACGCGCCCATACGTACCCCTTGAGGACAGGATGGGACGTGCTTACTCCTTCCCCCGTGATAAAACAAGGAGGTTATTTGAGCTGGCATTGCGCAATAGGCTTATAAATTTGCCGGATCCAAAACGTCCGTCACAACCAAGTGACGTTAACGAGCCTAATTATTGCCCTTACCATCGAGTGTTAGGACATCCAATCGAAGACTGTTACGTGTTCAAAAATTGGCTCGAAAACCAGTACCGTCAGGGCAAGTTTGCGCTATCTGACAAATGGAAGGTGAATCCTCCGCATCCCCACACCTATAAGGGAACGAATACGCCAGGGGCAACATGCTCCATCATTGAAGAAGCTCCCTGGGAGGTTGTATTATCAGCCAAAACAAGGAGAATGCTAAATGATCTGCAGACCTGTCCAGCGGTCAAGTGGAAGAACCCCTTGGAGCCGCAGGTTATTGAGGGGATGTTGAAACCACGTCCGACTCCGAAGGCCGATGGTGGTAGTTCAAGCGTTCATAACCAGCCGTCAAAATCTTCGAAAAAGAAGAAGAAGAAATCTAAGAAGCCCGTGAAGCCTAGCGACAAGCGGACGGACTTACAGAAGCAGATTGACGCACTGGACGAGTATAACCAAAAGGCGCGGACTCCCATTACGCTCCAAGATTTCCTTGATCACGTCTTTCAAAAAGAAGATGAGGAAGAAGCTTCATCGGATGAATCCGACGGAGATGTGGCAAGCTGTCATATGATCTCTCACTCGACCTCAAACGATGAAGGGACTTCTGGCACCAAAACGCCGGGGGCAAATACTGAGTCAAGGGTTCCGGAATTATCAATAGAAATGATTGACGCGTTTCTTAGTGAAGCTCGATTGAAAAGTAAAGCTGATCAAGAACGCGAGACGGCGATATTCGAAACGGCCAAGCGCCAGCGACTTGAGGGAGGAGCTGAGATGATCCCACTGGAGCAAAATGCCTCCACCGCTGACAAAATCCAATTTAAGATAAAAAAGAAGTTCGCCAAGGCCATATCGATGGGCATGAAGCTACCACCCTCAGAAGAAAAAGTTACTAGCATGGTAGAAATGCATCCCTCTTATTGCTTATATCATCAGAAGGTCTCACATTCTACCCAAGAGTGCAAAGCGTTCGATAAATGGTGGCAAGGATACGTCGCTAATCAACAATGCTTTAAACGAGAAAAGCGCAAGGTTCGTCGGGAGCAAAGAAACACGACCAAAGTGCTTGAAAGAACCGCCGGCAACTGTCACATGGTTAACACTACCAGGTCACAAGTGCCCACATTTGGGAGCGACTCTGATGAGGAACTAGAGATTGCCCCTCTCTTTAAAGAATCAACTTCGGGAAAAGAAGAAGAACCGAAGTCTTGCGAAAATATACAGCTGAGGAATCGGACACTGCCTGAAAAGAACCTCGGACCCTCGAATAGAAAAGATAAAGGGAAAGAGAAGGTCTCTGAAGACATCACTTTGGATGACCAAGTCGCGGAAGAGTTAACCGCCAAAAATCCGCCAAAGAGGAGTAAGGTGGATTACAATGTCTTAGCGCATCTGAGGAAGCTACCCTCACAACTCAGCATCCTCGATGCCTTGTTACTATCAAAAGAGGCGAGAGACTCTTTGATTAAGGCGCTACAAGATCCGGACCAGTTTCAAGCCTTCTTAGCCGAAGAAAAGATGAAAGACGAATTGGAAGAAGTGCACACAGCCGACGTTGCTTTTGGTGATGAAGACCTTCTCCTCGGGACGTGTGAACATAATCGCCCCCTTTATGTCTCAGGATATTGCCATGACATAAAGATAGGTAAAATCTTGGTCGATAACGGATCGTCCGTCAATTTACTCAACGTACGAGTGTTAAAGGAGATTTGCATGAGTGTCCAACACCTCGTCCGAGACAAGATCACTATCTCCGGTTTCGACTCTCAATCCTCAAAGACTCTTGGATCTGTGATATTGACGTTACGCTTCGGGTTGCTCGTCACAGACATCAAATTCCATGTTATAGATGCCAAGACATGCTATAATGCTCTGCTCGGCCGACCATGGCTACACGAGTACAATATCATCCCTTCTACACAGCATCAGTGCATGAAGTATTCCAGGGATGGCCTCGAGTACACTGTGGCCGGAGAGTTGAATCCGTTTTCCGTGAACGAAGTTCGCAAATATGAAGATGCCAAATACTTCTTGCCGAGCTTCGAAGACACGGAAAGGTGTCACAAACCGGAGAACAAAACTAATGCCACCATCCCTGTCTTCGGCAGTGACACCGAGGAGGAGGATATAATTTATTCAGGTCCATCCCAATCTACCAAGACAGGACCATCCGCTCTTTCGTTGATCTTCGGTAGTGATTCAGAGGATGAAGTTCATGCAGTATTCCCTGCTCGGCCTTCGATACGGATTTCCGCTGATGAAGAGCGAAGTCTGCAGATAACCATGGTGCCACTTGAACATTACAAAGAACTGGATGCACTCGACACCAACAGCGTAGAAGAATTGCAGACATTCTATATCCCTCCCGGACGAAAAGGCGAGAAGGCAATCCTATTCTACCGTTCTGAAGAAAACAAAGTAGAAAAAGAAATTTGGCATGGCGCGGACCCCACGCTCGACAGGCTTCAGCCTATCCGTCTTCCTCGATATTATACCGAAGGTTTGAAGAAACTGCTGAAACGTCAGGGGATGTCCTTCACACAGACCGTTAGAAAAGCCAAATTCTATGACAAGGTCTGGAACATTCCCGGGACCCAATGCAAACTGCCTAACGGGAAAGTAGAAACCAAAGGGCTTGGGTACATCCGGCCAAAAAAGCGAGAGCTAGTAAACAGCTGTTATGCCATATATGACTTCGACGGAGAGGCGGACGCTCAATGGGAGGATGCTAATCCCGAACCAGCAAAGGTTCCTGATACAAAACCGCCCAGTCCATCGTCCGAAGACCAGATGAGCAAACTTATAAAGGATGCGAGTCAAAAAGCCCGAGATGATCACGACCGTGAAATGGCGATCTATGAGAAAGCTAAGACACAGCGTCTCCTTCAACAGGCAGTAAAGAACGAAGATGCCGCTCCTTGTCAACCTGCTACAAAAAAGGTTCGACGCGAGAACAAAAACAAGTCGAAAGGCAAGAGAGGCGCTCGACAACTACAAAGCAGAGCTAAGAAGCCGCGCATCCGAGAATCGAGCGTTATTGACTTAGCCCTCGGGAAGAAAATGGCTCGAGCATACTCTTTTCCTCGGAACAAAACAAGGAAAATATTCGATCTCGCTCTAAAACATCAAATGCTTACGTTGCCAGAGTCTAAACACCCTGAACAAACAGGCGAAGTCTCCAACCCAAAGTATTGCTTTTACCATCGAGTAGTAGGGCATCCGCTTGAAGATTGCTTCACCTTTAAGAATTGGGTTGAGGACCAATATCAGCTTGGCAAATTCGCGTTGTCTGACAGTTGGAGGGTAGCGCCGCCGCAAAAGCACGAACCCGAAAACACAAGAATAAAACCAACTCCGCATTGGGATTGGCAGAAAATTTGCACCTGCCATGTGATAACAATATTAAAAGAAGGGTCCGAGGACATGAACAACCTCCCTTGGTGTTTTGAAAGCGGCAGCGATGAGGTAATCTCAGAATTTCCCCCAGCTCCGAAAGAACTGGAAGATGGAATCCATACCACTGCAGATAATCTCAAGAAAATTGAGTTGGGGACGGAAAATGACCCGCGACCGACATTCATCAGCGAACTGCTATCTGGAGAAAGGGTGGCTGCATTAAAGGATGTGCTTCTACAGCACAAAGATTGCTTCGCGTGGAACTATTCCGAAATGCCGGGACTAGATCCAGAAATCGCTGTGCACAAATTGGCGATATTCCCGGACATCAAGCCAGTCAAACAAGCGCCGAGAAGAATGCGACTCGAGCTTGAGATGAGCATCAACGCCGAAGTCAAAAAGCTGATAGATTCAGGCTTCATCCAAGAAGTCCAATACCCTGAATGGATCGCCAACATTGTCCCAGTGATGAAGAAAAATGGGACAGTGCGCATATGCGTAGACTTCCGGGATCTCAATAAAGCCTGCCCAAAAGATGATTTCCCGGTGCCAGTCACCGAGCTAATGATAGACAACACATCCACTCATGAGGTTTTCTCCTTCATGGACGGCTCATCGGGGTATAATCAAATAAAAATGCACCCGGAAGATCAGAAGCACACAGCCTTCAGGACTCCGCTTGGTATATTTTGTTATAAAGTGATGCCCTTCGGTTTGAAGAACGCCGGTGCTACTTATCAGAGGGCCATGACGAAGATCTTCGACGACCTTATACACGAAATCGTCGAATGCTATATCGACGATCTCGTGGTCAAGAGCAAATCATATGAGGAACATCTCGAGCATCTGAAGACTGTATTTCAACGCCTTCGGCAATACAACTTGAAGATGAATCCTCTTAAATGTGCGTTCGGGGTTTCCTCGGGCAAATTCCTGGGATTCGTCGTTCGGCACCGAGGTATTGAAATAGATCCGTCAAAGATCAAAGCGATCATGGAAATGCCTCCGCCGAGGACTCTCAAACAGTTGCGGTCTCTCCAAGGGAAACTCGCGCATATACGGCGATTCATAGCCAACCTTTCAGGAAAGTGCCGTCCTTACAGCCACCTGATGAAGAAGGGAACCCCATTCGTTTGGGATCAAAAATGCCAAGGCGCGCTGGATGAGATCAAGCAATATCTGCAGAACCCGCCGGTGTTCGCTGCTCCAGTTAAGGGGAAGCCTCTTATTCTTTATACAACCGCCCTCGAAGGTTCTTTAGGCGCATTATGGGCACAAGAGAACGATCAAGGGAAAGAAAGAGCACTCTACTACTTAAGTCGAGTCCTGCTGGGGGCAGAAAGCAATTACTCTCCCATTGAAAAACACTGCCTGGCGTTGATCTTCGCAATAACAAAGCTTAGGCACTATGCGTTGGCGCACGAGGTCCGTCTGATTTCAAAAGTGGACCCTCTTAAATATTTAATGTCAAAAGCCATATTGACAGGACGACTCGCTAAATGGGCCCTGCTCTTGATGGAATTCTCGATAACATATCAACCTCTCAAGGCAGTGAAAGGCCAGGCCATTGCCGACTTCCTCGCTGAGCATCCGATACCCGCCGATTCTCCTCTGAATTGCGATCTTCCGGACGAACATGCGTTCGATGCGATCGACGGCGATAATATCCGATGGGAGCTTTATTTCGATGGAGCATCTTCCATGAAGAAACGTAAACAAAGTACCCCTATAATTAAATCAGGGGTAGGACTCATCTTCGTAACTCCACAAGGAGGGATAATGCGCTACGCGTTCTCCCTAACGGAGCCGAGAACAAACAATGAAGCCGAATACGAAGCTCTGATAGCAGGCCTCGAGATCGCCATTGATATGGGAATCGAGAGCCTCCTCATATACGGAGACTCCCAATTGGTCGTCAGTCAAGTGAACGGCGATTACCAAACATGCAAACTGGAATTGGTAAAATACGGTGAAAAAGTGCAGCAACTGCTAACCCAAATTCCCTCTTACACTTTGGAAAGTATACCGCGCGCGGAAAACAGCAAAGCGGACGCACTGGCCAAGCTTGCTAAAGAATTGGCTGACGAGAACCTCGATGACGTTAGAATCGTGATACAAAGTCGTCGAGTGCTCGCCCCAACAGAAATATCTCCGAAATCGTCTGAAGAAAAAGGAGCGAAAGAGGAGACAACCCTGCAAATAAAAGACAGGGAAAATACCGGGGACTGGAGAGAAGTCTTCATAGATTACTTCAAGTTCCACCGAATACCTGAAGAGGCGTCCACAAGACATCAGCTCACGAAACGAGCTCTGTCTTTCGCCTTCGTCAATGATACTCTATACAAGAGGTCATTCGACTCTCTGTGGCTGAGATGCTTAGGACCCGACGAAGCGAAAAGGGTCGTCCAAGAAGTTCACGACGGACTCTGCGGTTCCCACCAAGCAGGCCCCAAGATGAAATTGAAAATAAAGCGGATGGGCTACTACTGGCCCACGATGATGCAGGATTGCCTGGAATACGCGAGGCAATGTCATCCATGCCAAATTCATGGGGACTTCATCCATCAGCATCCCAATCCACTGCATCCAACGATGGCTAGTTGGCCATTCGAAATGTGGGGAACTGACATAGTCGGCCCCATCGAACCAGCATCGTCAAAGGGACATCGTTTCATATTGGCGATGACTGATTACTTTTCCAAATGGGCAGAGGCGGTTCCGTTGAGGGAAGTAAAAACAGAGAACATCCTCCATTTCTTCAAAACGCATGTCATCTACCGGTTTGGAACCCCGAGAAGAATCATCTCTGATAATGGGCCAGCCTATCGAAGTCATAAAATTAGCCGTTTCGCACAGCAGCACAATATAGACTGGAGATATTCCTCAGTTTATAACCCGCGAGCTAACGATCTAGCTGAAGCCTTCAACAAGACCTTGACTAAGATCATAAAGAAAACAGTGTCACGAAATAAGAAAGATTGGCACGAAAGATTGCAGGAGGCTCTTTGGGCGTATCGGACTACGTTTAAAACGGCCACAAACACAAAGCCATACGCATTGGTATTTGGGACGGAAGCAGTACTCCCTCTCGAGATAGAATTACCCTCTCTACGAGTGGCAGTCCACTACGAGCTGACAGACGAAGAAAATGCTCACCTTCGGTTTGAAGAGCTTGACGCCCTTGATGAAATCCGGCTTCTAGCACAACAAAATCTTGAAGCCTATAAAGCAAAGATGACGCGCTCGTATGAAAGATTGAGCCGCCCGAGGACATTCCACCAAGGCGAACTCGTGCTAGTGGTCAAAAGGCCCATGATCCCCAATCGCGCCAAGCGGGGAAAATTTGAGCCAAACTATGAAGGACCGTATATCATTGATAAGGTCTACCAAGGTGGGGCCTATCTACTTATGGACATGCACGGTGAAAGGCCTTTCAGGCCAATAAACGGACGCTTCCTAAAGAAATACTACGCTTAATGAGCCACAGCCTAGGTCAATGGTAGATGACGACGACTATGTCCGCTCGCTATCTTCCTAGGCTCAGGCTTTATAAGTAGTAGCCAACCCTCTCAGTGACGGACCGAAATGTCCTTAAACTAATAGCAGACCGAAAACGTCTTTAAACTAATACTGCGGCATCCTTGGGCTGACGAGATAAAAAAAAAAAAGGGACGGTAAGTCCATAAGCAAAATGGGCACGGATGAAAACCCGAAAGGGCTCCGTGAGTAAGAACAGCAGGACTACCGGCGGATGTTGTGAAAACCCGAAAGGGCGCAACTTCGTTAAAAAAAAAAAAAGAAAAAGAACCCTTATGGAGTCCTCTCGACCCTGTAAGGAGAAACCACCCGCGTGAGATCCTTACGACTTACAAGGGAACAACACACTTAGGAATCCCCATGATTCCTAAGGAGAAAATACGCTTGCGAGATCCTCACGACTCGTAAGGAGAACTCTCTTATGGGACCCTCACGGCTCATAGGATTTAAAAGTCTTAAGTCACAGAGACCTAAACCTGTGCTTAAGCAAATCCCCACAAACTTTCAATATTGTCCTACAAGTGGCTCAATACGGACCCTTGTATACAATCCACGGGCGCGAATAAACATTTCCCTAACCAAGGTCCATCCATGACTGGGAATACGTTCGTATGGTAAACAACCCTTATAAATCCCCTCGATTTATGAGGAGAAAACCTTCCTGTAGGATCCTTACGACTTACAGGAGAACAAAACACTTAGAAACCCTCACGGTTCCTAAGGAGAAAATACACTTACATGATCCCCACGACTTGTAGGGAGAAATACCTTCACGAGCCCCTTACGGCTCATGAAGTCAAAAGCCTTAGCCGACAGGACCCTAACCCTGGTCGCTAAGCCTCCTTTGTTCGACAACGATAGAGGCAAATGATGATTCGCTCCTGGTAATATCCCAGTTGCAGCGGTGCTGATGCCGAAATCGGTGTCCAATTTCAGGTTTACGGCGAAAGCCAGTAGGCCGCTCATGCATATGAAATAGCTGAAATGATAGGGCAAGTTACAATAAAAAGCAGCAAGTAAAATGTATGCATGCAAAATAGCCGAAATGATTGGGCGACTCGTAATAAAAAGCAACGAGTAAAAATAAAAAAAATATAGCCGAAATGATTGGGCACCGCGAAAAATAGCCGAAATATTTGGGCAATCGCGACATTCGCGATATAAAAGCTGAAATGATAGAGCATCGCGGAAATAAAATAAAACAAAAAAATAAGAAATGATAAAACTTCGGCCCTACAGTTAAGATCATATCGATCCCTGTATACAATCCAAGGGCGTAAACAAAGAGGGAACCATACTTCCCCAGCGGATTCCGCCAAACGACGAAACCAAGCCTCAACGGTTCATTTCAACCGAAGAAGCCAGTGACTTCAACGAAAACTTCTCAACTCACGGATACAAACACTCCTTGACGAGAGCCTCCTGATTCGCGTCGACCCGCAGAGCCACCGAGTGCCTCCGTAGGAACCCTCGACTCGTTTCAAACCCCAAGGACACAAATAATCCTTGGCGCTTGGGAAACAAATAATCCCGGCAAACTTCTCAACTCACGGATACAAACACTCCTTGACGAGAGCCTTCTGATCCGCGTCGACCCGCAGAGCCACCGATGCCTCCGTAGGAACCCTCGACTCGTTTCAAACCCCAAGGACACAAATAATCCTTGGCGCTTGGGAAACAAATAATCCCGGCAAACTTCTCAACTCACGGATACAAACACTCCTTGACGAGAGCTCCCTGATCCGCGTCGACCCGCAGAGCCACCAGCGCCTCCGTAGGAACCCTCGACTCGTTTCAAACCCCAAGGACACAAATAATCCTTGGCGCTCGGGAAACAAATAATCCCGGCAAACTTCTCAACTCACGGATACAAACACTCCTTGACGAGAGCTCCCTGATTCGCGTCGACCCGCAGAGCCACCAGTGCCTCCGTAGGAACCCTCGACTCGTTTCAAACCCCAAGGACACAAATAATCCTTGGCGCTCGGGAAACAAATAATCCCGGCAAATTCCTCGACTCACGGATACAAACACTCCTTGACGAGAGCCTCCTGATCCGCGTCGACCCGCAGAGCCACCAGTGCCTCCGTAGGAACCCTCGACTCGTTTCAAACCCCAAGGACACAAATAATCCTTGGCGCTCGGGAAACAAATAATCCCGGCAAACTTCTCAACTCACGGATACAAACACTCCTTGACGAGAGCCTCCTGATCCGCGTCGACCCGCAGAGCCACCAGTGCCTCCGTAGGAACCCTCGACTCGTTTCAGACCCCAAGGACACAAATAATCCTTGGCGCTTGGGAAACAAATAATCCCTCGCAAAACTTCTCAACTCACGGATACAAACACTCCGTGACCAGAGCTTCTTTGACTCACATCTTGGGCAGTAAGGATTCAAAACTTGCTTCCTGAACAATGGGACCCTGCAAGTCAATCCTAAATGGTCTCTTGCATACTATCCACGGGCCTCACTCTCTGAAGTCGATTCTCGGCAAAGAGGGAAACAACCGCTTACGAGCCTTTTCGACTCGTAAGAGGGGCAATGGGACCCTGCAAGTCAATCCTAAATGGTTTCTTGCATACTATCCACGGGCCTCACTCTCTGAAGTCGATTCTCGACAAAGAGGGAAACAACCGCTTACGAGCCTTTTCGACTCGTAAGAGGGGCAATGGGATCCTGCAAGTCAATC
This sequence comes from Agapanthus africanus, assembly GCA_030015575.1. Lineage (NCBI taxonomy): Eukaryota > Viridiplantae > Streptophyta > Magnoliopsida > Asparagales > Amaryllidaceae > Agapanthus > Agapanthus africanus. The sequence continues at coordinate 60,540,074 of JASDDO010000024.1, forward strand.
CTAAATGGTCTCTTGCATACTATCCACGGGTCTCACTCTCTGAAGTCGATTCTCGACAAAGAGGGAAACAACCGCTTACGAGCCCTCTCGACTCGTAAGAGGGAGAAATTCTTTTATAAGATCCTTCCGACTTATGAGAGGAAACCACACTTGGGAATCCTCACGATTCCTAAGGAAAAAATTCACCTGCGAGATCCTCTCGATCCGTAGGGAGAAAAGTCTCTATGAGACCCTCACGGCTTATAGAGTTGAAAAGTCTTAGGCAGCAGATCTGAACCTGCGGCCTAAGCCATCGTTATTTCTTAAGAAGGTCGGGATACTCGTCCCAATCGTCCGTCAATTATGGTTATTAAGGTGGCGTACTGATTATAAAAGAAAAGAAAGACAGAGAAATGACGCAAGACATTACAAAATGTGTATCTTTTATTCATAAAAATTGGTTGAGTACAGGATACATTGTGCTAAAGAATAAAAAAAAACATATACATATAATTTACAAAGACAAATGATACAAGGGGAATTATGGGGAAGGAAGCGTCTTGCACAGATCTAGCAATTGCTCGCATACGTCCTTCCAAGCCTTCTCCTGATCAGCTGCCACTGCCAGCTCCGCCTCTACTTGAGCCCGCTGTTGCGTGAAGGATGCGAGCTCTTCCCCAACAACCTGATGAGCTGCTTCTTGGTCTTGGGCATCGCGCTCAGCAGCATCAAGTTTCCGCTTCAGCGCTAGCCCATTAGATATGCGTTTAAGAAGACCTTCAAAGACAGCTTTCACCTCAGCAGCATTCGTCCTAACTTCGGCACGAAGGCAAGCGGTCGCGTTTGAAGATTCTTGATGCGCCTTTAGCCGTAAAGCTGCCTTCTGCTCCAAATGACGGAGATAAGAGGAGCTTTGCTCAAGCCAAGCTATCCGTTCGGCGCTCGCGGCCAAAGCCTCGGGAGAAGGGCGTGTTGACTCCAACCGATGCAGGCGAGCTTCGATTTCTCTGCAGTGGTTAACCCATGATTCGACGACGCCTTCGTTATGGAAAGTTACGAGCGCCGCCAACATTGGGTTAACGTCCACAGCGAAATCTACGGCCGAAGGAAGGGCATCCATGTTGAGCTCTTCGATGTACCCGCTCAACATACCCAAGCTCATTACAGCACCCTTTGAAGATGGGCGTCGTGAGAAAGGACCCGCCGGTGAGAGGACATGAGACTCAAAAGGAATTGGAGCTGGGACAATAGCTGCAAAAAAAACGAAACATGGTCAAACAATGATTCGAAAAGTCGATGAAAGATCATATAAAAAGAGGAAAGGAATATCTGTACCAGTCGCAACGGACGTCAAAGCCGGAAGTACCGGTGGCAGCACAGGCCCGGCATCCCCTCCTTCGATCTGAGGCACTGCAGTCAGGAAGAGGAAAAGTCAGATACGATCCTATATTCCCTCGAAAAAGACCAAGACGGCACTTACCGGTACCCTTAGAGGGAGAAGCGAGCTCGGATGGGAAGGAGAAGTGTGGGAGCAACACCTGATATAGATGATCAAAGAGCCCTCCTGAAAAGGCACAATGGTGTAGCATTAGTACAAAAGCCACATTTTTGAAAGATTAATGCATGAGTCGTGAATCCTTACCTTCCAACATCCGTGACGGCACGAGGGAAAACGGGGAAGTGACCACCGCCAAAGCAGTAGTTGACGGTGCTCCCTCAAGCAATGGAGCGTCGGCACTGACCGCACCTGCAAAGAAAAGCTTGTTAGAAAAGATTGCAAGATATATATAAAAAAGAGGGGAAACGATGATAACCCGAAACTTACCCGACGAACTGCCAGCCGAGACGGAAGCAATTCCTTCCCCCACTGACATCAGGCCACCACCCGTAGCCTCATCACCTGACTCAATGGGAGCCGTTGTTGTGCTCACAAGCCCGGGAGACGGCGGGGGACTATAGACAGGGAGGGCCAAGATAGGAACGTTGCCAGATTCCTGAGAAGGAGCGCCTAGCTCGTCCTCAGGAACCATAGCCGCCTCACCTGCTGTTCCCTCAGGATCAGCGATTACAGCTGTCCCGTCCATCGGCACCACGAGGTCCCCAGCCTCAAGTACCTCGCCCTCTACCGCCTTCGGCTCGGTTGAGACAATCATCTCATCTGCCGCCACTTCGGGTACGACATCAATGACCTGCTCCGCGGTAGGTTCCTCAATCTCGGCTCCAGGCTCCATGACCTCGACAAAGTTGTCCACTGTCGTTTCGGGGTCGGCGAGTACCGCTTCCTCCGCTCCCCTGGGCTCGACGGTCGTTTCCGCTTCCCCCTCAGTTGGACTTGACCCTACAAAATGGAGTACGTATAAGCCAACAGCTCTACAATCCGTGTGACGAAATTCTGAAAGAAGTACTACCTGAAGTGGATTTGTCATTGGCACTCCGAACCGCGCGCGCCACTTACCGACGAGCAGTAGACAGGGCCACAGGGGGCTCTTCAGAAGGAGTATTATCGTGAGGAATAGTGCTAGGGCCCGCTCCTGCGGCCAAAGCAGCTCTGCGCGTCTTAGCTTCGCGTCTAAACCGTTTCTGCTCCTCTCGAGCCGATGAGACAGACGCCACCAGGGCCTCCTTAAGGGAGGCTTCTTCGCCCGTATACAGGGATGCCTCTAAATCCTTCAAGGAATCCCTCGTCGCTCTATCAAGCTGAGGCTCTTGCGGCAGTTTCGACGGAGCTGGGACTTCAATGACGGGCTTGGGAAGGGTCCTTGCGCCGATTAATACAACCCCTGTAAAGAAACAAGAGAAGGTTAGGTCAACTATCATAAAAAGACAACAAACTTTCCTTATAAAAGAGAACGAGGTAAAACATACCGACGCTTTCTAGGGCACGCTTCTTCTCCTCCGCCTGGAAGGTCTTCAGAGAGGCATCGATGGCCTGTTCAGTAGATCCACCTGCTGAAAATGAGGCAAATATTAGCTGAAGATAGTAATAAAAAGTGGGATAAAATGACAAATAAGGAGGCTGATGATTACCTGATTCAGCGAGTCTGCTTAACATTGCTTCGAGCCTCGCTGATCGCTCCGAAGCTGCAATGGCAGCGGCTAGATTGGTGTCCTCAGGGTCCACCACGAAACCCTCATTGCTGCCGTACTCGCATATAGTCTCAGCAGGATGAGCCGCGGGTTCTAAGTTAAGGATCGCGTCAAGGGATAAGATGGACTTCTTCTTCTTCTGTCCACTAGCCTTGGATCCACTCGAAGCAGCCTTGCGCTTGCCAGTGTTGGCAGTCACTTTCGGGCGGCGAGTCCCGATGTCTACTCCTGCACCCGACTCCGGCGATGCCACTTTAACCGTCTTTGTCGGAGCACGGGGCGCCGTTGGGGCATCCGCCGTAGTAGGCAGTGGCAGCCCACGCGGAGGGGCCAACACGCGTGGTCGATCAGCTCCGGCCTCTTTTGTCGGAGGGATAACTTGAACCCTGGGCTGCAATGGAGCCTTGCGATCGCCGCCGGGAGGTGCAGCCCTACGATCAACCAGTAGGCGTTTCTCCATCAAGATGATCGGGCCCATCGCGTGCGCGTACCAGGCCACATACGAATTGAGTATCTTAGGGGTACAGCTGGGCTCACTGATAAAAAAGTAGGAGCCTGTATTGAGCCGGATGAAGTGATGCATTGCATTCCGTACCCCCTCTGGACCGACTGCAGGTGTTCCCAAGAAGGCTTCCAACGGGACCCCTTGGTTATAACTCGATTGCCGGGCAAATCGATGCGGGTTATACCTCATGAAGAGGGCCGTTTCATTCTGCCTAAATACTAAGTAGCCCGGCCGAATGGAATAAAGGTGAAGAATCTCTCGAGCCTTCAACACGGAAACACCGCCCTTAAAGTCATCACGCAGCGGCACCACCGACTTAGTGGTGTCGGAACCCATGGTAATGACCTTATCCACCAAAGAAGTCTTCGCCCCGACTAGATGCGAACGCAGAAGCAGTCCCCTGGACTCCCGCGGAGATGCAAACACGATGGAAGCCCCGACCAATCGCATGATTCTTGGAAGTTTGAATCTCTCAAAGAACTGAGGAGTTTTATGGGCACCGAACACTCCTCGAACATGCAGCTCCATCCAAGAAGTGAAGTAGTGCATCGGGAAGTTAGCAGGCTGTACCCCAGGTTCATTAGCGTCCGCCGCTATGCTAAGTCCGTTGTAAAGGTAAGCCAACCCGGCGATCCCCACTGATAACTGCAGACCGGCCACCATTCGATGCGCCGGGTAAAATACAGAAGACCGCATGAGGCGTGGGTGCATGGGAAGCGCGAAGCTGCACAGCCACAGACCTAAGAACCCTATGAAGAAGGTCTCCTCATCCATGCCAGGGACGGCGATCTCTGAGAAAGGGACGATAGCAGTGCCGGGAAGGTAGAAACTCCGCTGATCACTTTCTGATGAAGGCCGGCGGTCCAGGCCGAAACCAAAAGGGTCAGCAAGTTGGGCGAACTTATCACCTCGCTCTGATAAAAATTCCGGGCGAATAAAGCGAGCAATGAAGTCCGCGAAACTAACGCCTCGGTCGCCCAATTCCAAATGAAGCTCCTCGTAAATCTCCAACACCCTCACCAGGCCCGGATGCTGATGCTGGATGGCATTTTCCGGAGTTAAGTCGAGTACCACCTGCTTGGTGGCAAAGACGTACTCATCAGGAGGAAGCAGCTCCTCATAATGCTCCCCCCTCACCGGTAAACCCGAAAGCTCAACGAACTCCTCTAGAGAAATGGAAACTTCCCTATCCGCCGTCAGGAAAGTATGCGTGGGGATATTCCATTGTTCAATGAAAGCCCCTGTCCACCACGTTGGAGGAGTAGGATATTCGAAAAGCGAGACATAGACGGCGGAGTATAAACCGATCTTCGTCAGATGAGCTCTTTTCGCCGCTAAGATGTACCGGGCCCATGGCAGGTATCCAGCAAGCGGTCGCGGATTCAATCCAATATTGTAGGCCTGTCCCCAAGGGCGTGCTTCACCCTGACAGATTCGCCTTCCTAAGATGTCTATGGCCGGCGGCGGCTGTACCGGAATAGCGCCGATTGCAGGCTGAAGAAGATCGTCCGAATTCCAATTTTTAACCTCCACGGCATACTCCACCGGGGGTTTATCTGCGTAGGGGATCGTAACTATGGGTTCGGAGGGCGAAGCGGAACTAAAACTGCGACGACCCTGGATGATTTGGCTATACCACCTTCCCCATAGGTGGAGATGTTTGCACTCAGGATCACGATCTTTAATCAAGGCAAACACTACCCGGTCCACTGGTGCGTGTGGGAACCCTCCTTCCGAGCGAACGAAGGGAAAAGACAAGTCGTCAGACATCCTTCCTGCATAATATATATATATATCATTAGTGGCTTGACACTTAACATTCAATAAAAATAATATATAAAAAAAAATATAATAATAAAAATAATAATAATAAATAAAAATCTGGCTCCACGCTGTGATGCAGTGGGTAGGGGACTAAAGGGGGACCCACAAAATCAAGATGACGGCGCATCATTTGATGAGACAATCCCACCATTGAATGTGACTATCAGTCAATAAAAGAGACCCCCAAGAGAATATCCTCATTGGGGGGAACCCCTAAAGACAAGGAGAAGATCTCCTCTTTTCAGAGCAAAGCTCTGTCACAGAGTGACATTTGTCAAACCCCTGTTTCAAAAGAATAAAACTTCTTAAAAAAGAGCCTAGCTCTGTAGCAGTAATAAAAAACTTATAATTCCTAAGAATTAAAATTGTGGGATCTTAAAGATCCATGGAAACCTTTAAAAAGTTTTCTAATTAATCTGTGGGCCCCTCTGTTCATGGGTTTACCTAAGAACAGAGTCTCTACAAATTTTTGAGAGCAAGGCTCTGTGAATAAAAACCCCAAAGAGGTTTCCTCTAGATCAAAGATCTATAAGAGCAAGGCTCTGTTGTAGAAACCCCAAAGGAGATTCTTTTAGATCAAAGATCTATAAGAGCAAGGCTCTGATTATTTAAATTTGATTTAAATTAAATTAAATTAATTTAATTTACCTAGAATGGTTCTAAGAATAAAACTTGGAAGTTCTTAAAGAATCGCAAGAGCAAGGTTCTGGAAGTTCTCAAGTAAGAGCAAGGCTCTGAAATCTAATTTCTCGAGAATGGTAAAAAAATTACCAAGGACCAAGGGTCCTATTTATAGGCGCCTGCGCCTGTTCAGATGACCCCTAGATCCGACGGTCAAGATCTTGCCACCGCTGCACTCACGCGCGCGCCACGTGAGCGCAACGGTGGGGGGGCATCTGTTTCCCCCAATCAGACCAAGGCTCTAACGAATTTTGAAAATTCAAAATTTGAAGCAACGCTTCGGTTTCCGTGCGCAGTGCGCAATTTGCCACATGGCAGAAGCCAATTCGGCAGTGTAACGCCCGAGACGGTGCGTCCCATCAGAGCAAGGCTATTCAGAAAACGTAATTAAAGACTTAACTGCGCAAATGCATGGCAGCGCGACACGTGTCTGCGCAGTTGCACAATCGCAACTGCGCAAGCGCACGGATGCGCGACACGTGTCTGCGCAAGCGCACAGATGCGTGACACGTGTCTGCGCAGTTGCGCAATCGCAGCTGGGCAAACGCACCGATGCGCGACACGTGTCTGCGCAAGCGCACAGATGCGTGACACGTGTCTGCGCAGTTGCGCAGTCGCAGCTGCGCAAGCGCACCGATGCGCGACACGTGTCTGCGCAAGCGCACAGATGTGTGAACCGCAACTGCGCAAGCGCACGGATGCGTGACACGTGTCACACGCTGGTGAGTTGCGCAGCAACTGAATAAAGATTTAGATAAATCTTTTCTGTTCTCCTGTAAAACAGGAACCCTTGGATCAAAGATCCAATGGTGGGAAAATTCCCAAAATTATTCAGGAAAGATTTTGTTAACAAATCCAACAAATTTGTGGGCACTATAAATAAGACCCCAAGCCTCATTCAAAAGGGAGAGAGAATTAATCATCAAGAGAAGGATAAACTTCTGGAAAAAAAGGCTCTTGAAGATTAATCAAGAACAAAAAAAAAGAAGAAGGTAAAATTTCTGAAGAACAGAAAATAAAAAAAATAAATAGTGCCTTGCACTTGATATGAACCCCTGGTTCTAAAAAGGAAAAAGAATAATAAATAGTGCCTTGCACTTGATATGAACCCTTGGTTCTGTGAAAAGAAAACAAGAAGAAAAACTTGTTTTCTTTTGATCTAAATGTAGATCAAAAGTGCTATGCACTTTTGTTCTTCAATCAGAATATTCTTGAGTTCCTGCAACTCATTATTTAAAAGGGCCTGGCCCAAATCAGAAATGAAAGGGCAGAGCCCTATTTGAAAAATTCTTGAGGGCCTGGCCCAAATCAGAAATGAAAGGGCAGAGCCCTATTTGAAAAATTCTTGAGGGCCTGGCCCAAATCAGAAATAAAAGGGCAGAGCCCTATTTGGAAAAATTCTTGAGGGCCTGGCCTAAATCAAATCATGAAAGGGCAGAACCCTATTTGGAAAAATTCTTGAGGGCCTGGCCCAAATCAAATCATACAAAGGGCAGAGCCCTGTTTGGAAATGCTTGAGGGCTTGGCCCAAATCAAACTGCAAGAATAAAAAGAAGCAGAGCCCTGTTTAGATTGATTCTTTTTATCGGGCAGAGCCTAAAATAAAAAATTGGACTTAACCCAATCCTGGCTGTAAGTCCTTAAATTAAACGCCTTTCATGAACTAAGTCACGACCGGTTCGAGAGTACATCTCCGAACTCCTTTGACATCTGTCGTTGTAATTCTTCAACGACGTCAAAGAGGTGACGAGTCCCAACGACCATTCATTTAATATTGGACCGAAACGTCCTTAAACTAATATTCACTCCAAAATGAGAATATCGGACCGAAACGTCCCTAAACTAACATCGGACCGAAACGTCCCTAAACTAATATCGGACCGAGACGTCCCTAAACTAACATCGGACCGAAACGTCCCTAAACTAATATTGGACCGAAACGTCCTTAAACTAATATTCACTCCAAAATGAGAATATCGGACCGAAACGTCCCTAAATTAATATCGGACCGAAACGTCCCTAAACTAACATCGGACCGAGACGTCCCTAAACTAACATCGGACCGAAACGTCCCTAAACTAATATGGACCACTACGTCCCTAAACTGGCGACGGACCACCACGTCTCTAAACTGGAATATGGACCACTACGTCTTTAAACTGGCGACGGACCGAAACGTCCCTAAACTAATAATGGACCCCCACGTCCCTAAAACTGGCGATGGACCGCCATGTCCTTAAACCGGCACAATAGGACCCAAACGCTCCTTTGTTGGATCTAAACGGTCCCGCCTAAGTTGATCTTAACCCCAAATACGGTTAACGTGTCCTTAGACATTCAAATAAATGATAAAACTCCAAATTAACTTTGGTTCAAGGGTACATCTCTGAACTCCTCAGACGCCTGTCGTTGTAATCCCTCAACGACGTCAGAGAGGTGACGAGTCCCGACGGCCGGATAATTAAATCAATCATGATGTTAAGTTGATCTTAGTCTAAAACAGGACTAACGTATCCTTAACGAATGTTTAAGTCGATCTTAGACGCAACGCGACTAATGCATCCTTAAACTAAAAACACCAAACCCAAATCTAAGTAAATACGGATTTGGACTAATCCACGTCCTACGGATGACGACATCACTCAGTCTCCGTATACAATCCACGGGCAATCACAAACAAAACAAACACACACGACACGAAGTGAAATTCTGGAGTAGGAGAAAGTTGTTACCGCGATGCGGTAGCGTAATTAACTGCAGGGGCTTGCGCCTGCAGGGAAGAGCGTCCCCACAATCAAAAACCCCTCACCCTGAGGGGGAATCTGACGAAGTCTGCTACATCGGCCGCATCCGTCTAAACCTCCGATACAAGGTGCCATAAATCAACTTGGTATCTTCGGAGAGATAGACGGATAAAACCAAATAGCATCTGCCCCGAACCTCAGCGCCAGGACCTCAGCAGTCCTGTGCGTCCGTCTTTCGGAGGGGAACAGTCTTTACGATCTCTACGGCCTCCTTGGATCTCCACGTCCTCCTCGGCTTTCTTTCGTGATAGACGATCCACCCGAGAACCCTAATCCAAGCTATTACCTCTAAACTTGAGGTTACTTAGTTTCTTTAGTTGCTAATTAAAGTAACTAAGGTGATGTAGAGTTAGGTTATGGAGTGTTTAGTCTTTACTAATCTTTGTACTCAACTCATGAGTGGTAGGATTAGGGTTTGGAGAAGGTGAGAGAGCTTGAGGAGAGAGAAGGTGGAGATGATAATAGAAAAGCTTCTCACTTGAATATATCAAACATAATGAATTATCAAAAAATATCAATTAAATGATTATTCACCATGCTTCATTTATTCAAGAAGAGTGATTCATCATGTGAGTCATTAGATCATTAATGATGCATTTAATGATATGATGAATCATATGAATGAGTCACTAAAGCAATTAATGAAAATGCCACCTTAACCCCTCATGTCACATCCTTCTAGAAGCTTCTCGGAAATTACGAGAACGCCCCTCGCATCCGTGAAAACACGGAAAAACTTTAGACTGTATAAATCCAATAACCTGATACTAGAATCTGAATTAAACCAAAGCCGGCTATTAAAAACTGTTCGAATATCGTACGTGCGTTTAAACACGTATGCGTCCGAACCTTTGTCGTAAAACCATACGACCTCTATATCTTTTCGTCTGGGTTTGGGAAATCTCTGTGTGGGACTCTAAAGACTCAACTACTACGGTGGCAGTGGGTTTAACCACAGACCGCAAGCGGCACTAGCTGTACGTAACGGTCCCCAGGTAGTTGTCGATAAGAAAGCCGATGAGGTAACCCATCCGAAATCCTACTGAGCCTGTCCGTGACAATATCCGCGCAGTCCGGTCTGTTCGTCTAAGAGTATCGCATGTATGGTCTAGGGAGGTGGTGGACATCAGACCCCTAATAACCGTACAAGCCGTGTCGGCATGGCTCAAGACCATCCGAGAATCTACTAATCGGTCCATCAGTAATTCTCAATCAGCCATGGCCAGGGACTTATGGTAATGACCAACCGATCACCGTGCGATATCAACTCCCTATACCGGGAGAGACGAATCCCTAACAGTCACTCACTGCCTCCACATGGCTCGGGACTGTGCCCAACTAAAACCTGTTTGCCCGACTCCTTTGAATCGTGGTAGGATAGTAATCAAAGCACAGTGGGAACTCACACGAGACAAATGACGACCTTAAGTCAACGGACTATCTGCACACACATCACCTGAGAATTGCTATCTGACGTTAGGTATAATATCATCCAGTCAGTTCTCGGCGAGTCCTGTCCGGTGTACTCACACCCAGTGAGCATCTGTATACAATCTTAGGTGCACTCCACCAATGGCCGCGGGACCAGTCCATCGCCCCTCCTCAGGGTCTAGATATGTATACACTAGTCTACTCCAGAGTATCGATGCCCAGTCTCGATACTCCTGCGACCAGGGATATCTAAGAATGTGCCTATTGACTATCCAGCTCCTACAAGTATGACTGCCATCACAACGCCGGTAATCAGGCAAACACCCGCTTTATCAACATATATATACATACACACACACACACACACACACACCCATCAAGTAAAATATATCATACGTTAAGACAAAGACAAACCAAATAGCGTACTATCATATCAAGTAAGACTGTCATGTACATACATATCCCTAGCATCCTATACAATGAAGGCCTCTAGGGCATATATATCCAACATAAAGGGCCTCGTGAGCGAATCAGCGGAGTACTTCGCCACTCCTCTGACCGAACGGGTATCGTGTCGCATGTCTTCAATTTTTTGTTCGAGGGCCTCGATTCGCTGTTGGTACCCCGAGGATTCACCACAGTCGGAGTGCCTGCTATTTTTTCTCCGGGCTTGCGTGATGGAGCGGTTTCGGCTTCGCTCTATCACGTTCCTCAAATTTTCGGGGTGGACCCTTCATGGATAGCCCCGGCGTTCGCCATGTGCGTGGCCTCGATGAGTTTGGTGACGTCGGTCTTGTCTGGAATCAGGAGACATGATCGACGTCTCTTCAGGGGCGAGAGAGTGCGGTGGGCGTTAAAGTGATAGCCCGGTCTCCCCTGAGATCTTGGTGTCGAACTATCCGGCTCCAAACGAGTCATGGAATCATTCCTCGTATGTGGATCATAACTGCCGGAATTGGCACACCAGTATTCGATGACATCAAGATAGGTGCGAGCGAGGTCGAGGGCTCAAACGTGCCCCTCCGTCGTCCCATGCATGCCGTCATTCCGGGGGTAGGGACAGCGGTTCAGCGGGCGAGGCCGGCCGTATGAATACGAGCGAGTGCGTCCACCATCGCCGTGAGCCTGTCGATCCGCACTGATAAGGCGTCAACGATGTTGGGAGGTGGAGTAGAACTGCCCTCGCCTCCGTTGTGGAGGACAGGATGGCTTGTACCTAGATCGTTGTGGTTATCATTGATCATTGAGTCGAAGGCGGAAGATCAACTTTTTGGGTGGAAAAACTTTTAGTGTTCTAACAGACGACGCTAACTGATAGAGGTTGGAATCTCTCTCAGATATCGTCCTCCGTCGATCTTGTTGCCAGCGGGGCTGAACGGTTGAGATTTGATATGCGGGTTGAACGTGTTGATCTCAATGGGTTGTTGTTGACGCCGGGCTACCTGCAAGGGATGTCCCGGGATGGGAAACCACCGTAGGACCCATTGACGATCAAGTAAGTACTAAGGAATACTGAGGCAAAGTAACAGTGTATTAGAATGAGTTCCAGTTACCTGAGTCGTCTGGAAGAAGGGTTTATATAGCGGTCGTATAGAGCGAGCCGATGTGAGATTCTCACTGTCTGTTATGCCCGTCCCTACGTCACGTTCACGTTGATGGCGGGATACGTCCATTAATGACAGGATACGTCCATTAGTGGCGAGATACAAGGAGCTGATACATGGCGAGATACACCAGCGTGGGATGCGGGACGTGGAGCGGTGAAGATCTCGTCGTGGCGAGATACATGGTGCCGCTATGGGGACGCACGGGCTCCGTGCTCTCAGCCAAGCAAGGACACTGAGGAATCTCAGATATAGGATAACTCGGAGACGAGCGAATGAGTTGAGGAGTCTCAGCTATAGGATAGCTCGGAGACGAGCTATTGGCTGACGGTCAGCCGAATGGGGAACGTACTCCGGGAAGATCTTCTAAAAGGTCGGGCGCAACCTATGAGGCGAGGCGTTGAGGAATGTCCTAAATGCACCATACTTATTCCTGCTCCGTAGCCTCCAAAAATTTAGTAGGCTTACGTGGACGACTCGTCATCTGCTACGTGTCGTGATCTGAGCAATTGCCACTTATGAGTATGATCAGTCACTATTAATGGTCGCCACCGTAAATTCGTTGATTAAATATCCTCTTCCTCCTCCATTTTTCAATCACTAATTTAGAAATGAAATGATCCTTTCATGTCATTTAATCTATGCATTCAGATCCCTTGCATCGATCAATGAAAATCCCAACCATATATCCATTACGGCTGAAATTACAAGGACGAGATCATGTGATGTCTCAAAAAATGAAGGTTCAATTAGAGACATGAGGAAGATGATTAGGTAAGATTCAAGATTTGCATAATTAATGTGTTTGTCTCCGTTATGTTTGGTACTTTTTTGCCGATCATGACATAGAAATCAATCATGAAGCACAAGGGCCTAGCTCCCAAATGAACCAACACTCTCCACGAAATTATTTCAAAGGAGCCGGCGTGCGATGGCAATGGAAATGTGTGATCCATGTTGGAAACCAAATCCCAAATTAATTTGTTGGCTGCTTGTTCCCCTTGCAAGTGGCGCATGACTCACTACATAGATCAGATTATATATTTTGAAAATGAAGGGATGAGTTTTGGTCATTTTGCAGGCCCTTTTCTATTCTCATTATGTTTTTTTGGCCTATATCCACAAAATCAAAATAATTTTCCTCCGAGTTGTTTATTTTAAAAAATGGAGTGGTTATATCATTTATAAACAGTCCGAGGAACACACACCGTACACTCCCAATTAAAGTCGCCCCCTCTTCAACCTCATTTCAGATTGAAGCCGGTGTTGGAAAAGAAAAATCAGGGCTTAATCTTTTGAATCGGATTGAATCTCAGCTCATACAAAAACGTTACTGGTTGACATGGCTGTCAATTAATCGTTGAAGTCATGTTTGATCTCAAATGATATGAAACTTTCATTGGACGACTACTGAAACTTTTCCTTTTTTTATTGTACAAAAAGTATCATTTAAACATGATATAAAGACCTTTAATTTCAATTGCATACGAATCAACCAAACCTTGCCGAACATTTCTCCTCAAATCATGTGCAATTTTTTCCTTTTCCTTTCTCTCCATAACCAAACCTTTTATTTTCTTTTTATCTAGATAAAATTAGACATGATGCATTTCCCTACAATTATGGCTAGTGCGTCATCCATCGATAGGGACATTAAAACAAGTGGACATTAGGCAATCACCCATGCATGTACATCTCTAATGGAATATTGGAATATGAACCTCAAATTCTAAACTTGGAAATTGAGAACTCAAATGCTCAAAGTGTTGCTAGCTTTCACCACCTTTTATACATTCAGCTGCTTGCGCCATCATCATCCATCTATATAGCTTTCATCAAAAGTCTTGTACCAAAAGTTTCGGAATTGGTTCACTTCATGATGTAAGCTAATCAAAGTTGCTGAAATTGATAATTGGCCTATTGGAAAATGCAACCCCATTATTTTGCATTATTACGTTTTTAGACAGGATTGCATTAGCAACTAACGTGCCGATTTTGAAGCTAATTCTTAATTTAATAAAGTAGCTTAGCTCTCGCGCCAAAACTTTTATTTCCAGTGCGAGAGGTTGCTAGCTGAATGATTCATGTAGTTCTTATGGGTGTTGATATTGTTACGATTAGCATCAAGACGAAAACAAGATGGCAGCTCTTCTGTTGTGTTTATTAAAACCGGCATGCCAAAACGTTTTCCCCCTTAAATCTCCAGGCTTCTGTCAATTTTATGAGTATTGTTGTGTTCGGATCCATTCTTTTAAGTGTTGATGAGTTTCTTCATTGGTCTAAAATATGATAGAATCATTTCCTTTGATTAAATTGCACATCATTTATCAAGTTAAATTTGATCAAAAGACAAACAGTGTATCTCCGACTGGAAAAAGATTTGGTAAAAATAAATTAGGTTTATTGATATAGTACCTCCAAAGATTCAAAGGCCATGGGATTTCTAAAATCGACCCAAACCAAACAAACTAAACTGAACTAAACTAAATAGGCTCTTTTGTTCCCAAAAGCAACCCATAAACATTGACATCCAGAAAAAAGAGAAAATCACCAAACAAAGTATGTTAACCGATTGAGGCTCTTTTGTTTCTTAACCCATGAGTAATTACAAACTGGAGTAAAATGGACAATTAATTGACAATCCTTAACGCACTCATTTCTCTGTCTACCATACTCTTCCAAACAAAAACTTAAATAAACCCAATTACACCTCAGTATACAATCCTCCAAGGGCCATAACACCTCAGTATAGAATCCTCTAAGCGTCTGTTTGGTTTGAAGGATTTACAAGGATTCTTGAGTTTTGGATTACCAAATCCTAGGATTCATAAATTTTGTGTTTGGTTGGTTTGGATTACAAACATGGATTTATATGGATTGTGTGATGGGGCCCACAAAAAAGATGGATTCCAAAATCCTTGAAAAATGAATGGATTCTTAGGGATTTCTCACTATTTGGTGGCCCCCACATGTACTTTAGTTATTAAAAAATTTATTCTCTCTCTATCTCTCTCTAAAATCCTCAAATCCAAATCTCACTTTCTTTTCACCAACCAAATAAAGATTACAAGGATCTACAAATCCAATACTAGGAATCCAATACCAACCAAACAACAAATTACCAAATCCAGAAATTTTCAACCGGACTATTTTGGAATCCAAATTTCATATAATCTTAGGGCCTGTTTGGTTGCAGGATTATGGATTTGGATTTGGATTTTGGATTTTGGAATCCTGAAATTTCATAATTTATTGTTTGGTTGATTAATTTGGATTTTTAGGATTTCTTTGTTTTTTTTTATGGGGGGACCCACCACAAAACAAGGATTCTTGAATCCTAAAGAATTTCAAGGATTTTCAAGAATTTGGCACTATTCATTGTACTTTTAGATATGACCCGTATACTTTATTTATTTAATAATACTCTCTCTCTCTATCTCTCTCTAAAATCCTCAAATCCAAATCGTACTTTTTTTCCACCAACCAAACAAGGATTACAAGGATCTACAAATCCAATACTAGGAATTCAAAACCAACCAAACAACAAATTACCAAATCCAGAAATTTCAACCGTACTATTTTGGAATCCAAATTCCATAATCCTGCGGCCAAACAGGCCCTAAGGGCTTGTGCTTGTCACGGATCGTAGGAGGGATAAAATCGTCATTTTCCACCTCCAACTGCCAGCGTTAGGATATAGATATAGCCATCAACGCATATTTAATTTAATTTAAAAGTTTTGTGGGTGATTATATAAATATCAATTTCTACGGGTTTTCTTTCCATTCAAATCCTAGATATTGAGGGCCTTATGTCAAAGAAACTCATATGGTAACATGGATATGAGACCTATTACGTACCAAAGAAAAAGGTAACCTTTTTTGTTTGGTTTCGAAAAATAATGGGTGAACTCCTACCATCCTTTTAAAATGTCACATCTCGTTATGAACAAATCCCTACTTAAAATTCTTGATTGACCAAAAGAAGCATAAAGACAAAATAACAAGTGTTGGCTGAGTTTCCGCCGCACACTTTAAAATCGAGAAAACTATTTTTTTTGGCCCATCTTAAAAATGATAATAAATTAAATAAAATGAATAATTTCATACTCCTGCAACTTGAGAAGCAAACCCAAAATCTTCAAAAAAATCTTCTCTGCAATCCGCTTGCGAGACTTTGAATGAGCTTTGAGATTACTGAATTTTAGTATTTTTAGTACAATCCCTTATAGAAAAGGTTTTTCTAAATCTTCTAATGTTTCATTGAATCTAGGTCTTCTCCGCGTGCTAAGAATATTAATTTTATTATAACATAAGGGTGTTTTATGTAATAATAAAATTCAGTACAAGTTTTTGATGAATCACAACGAAGTCCATCGGCCCTACGTGCTCATCTTTGAAGCACTAAATGAGAGATCCCCACACAAACTTCTATTATCCACGTGCCCCGCACAAATTCAGCCCAAGTTTCGCCTCGCCGTAAGAAACTTCTCTCCCGATAGATTCTCATGACTCCACCGCCACCAAACGACCAACAACTCGCTTCCACGTGGCCATACTAAACTCACCCAGTTAATTTAGACCCACTTTCTCACCCTATCAGCTCCCTCCGTCCCCATGTTCGAGCTCAAACCCACCCCACCAGACCCCACCCGGACTAACCGCACACGCGCCTCCCACATGTCCGTTACTATTAACCGCGGATAAAAGTCCCTTTAACGGCGTCCAACCATGTAGTATATAGTAGTACATGCGTCATGGATGGGCCTAGAGACTGAACCATCAGCAGCCGTTAAGAACTAACGGCTGCTCGTATCAGCTAGTTTGGTTCCGATATTTTCGGGCATGTCGTCACGTCTGTTTCGGTCGCGTTAAGTGTCAACACAAGAGGGCAGCTGCCAACTGGACAATGGTGAGGTCCCCGTATGATTGGGCCGAGTTTCTCGTGAGACCCGATATCTGGGGGGCTTGGAAAAATTTAGAATTACCTGTGGCGTAAAAAGCAAGGAATTGGTTACCCGCTGACTTCAGCTTATGGTTTAGATTTTGCTTGATTTGAAAAAATTGGAATTATTCAAACTTAATCATTTCGAGAGAAGTATTATCGGTGACAACCACATTGTTGCTGTCTCATATGTTTATTGTGATTCCGTATTTGTTCATGACTTTACGATATCATCTTGTTTTTTTAAGATTTCACCATAATATCGAAATACTGTTTTCTTCGTGGTCTTAACTTTTAATTGATGAACCATTGAACTTTTATATCAACAAGGATTCTCTTAGGATTACATGAAAATTTTATTTCTAATGATTATAAATTTTTTAATTGAACATCATTTATAGAAGTCAAATAAGTCCGATCGTGGCATTTCGAAATCGAAGGTTAGGAAAAAAAACATGCAGTTAAAAGGTTTTTTTCTTCCCTTATGGTTTCTTCGGTATAACGCACTTCAGTTCTCTCAAAATCATGTTTTGGTATAATTACCCAATATGGCTTTTCAAAGCGACACTGTCCGAAAAATTCCATCTCAACAACCCATGTTATAAAATAAAATGTTATCTAACATAATCATATAGCTTGTTCGATCTGCAGAGAATATAATCCGTGATTTGTTCTCATAATTTTGGACGAAATTCATAAAGTTTGCTGGAAATACCGTTATACTATAGATGCTAACCTGCAAGATTTATTCCTTTTGCAATAAATCCAAAACTTGTATGTACTTAAGATTTTACTTTTCATGATATAAAAAATATTTATGGATTTACTTGAATCTTACACCTTACTATCTTATTAATTTAGATTTAATTCAATCCAAAATATAAAACCGAAAAGATAAAGCTTTTACCATAGAGTAAGAATATGGCAACAGCTCTATCCAGAACAATTCGAATATATCCTCTCTGACTCATCCCACGCAATATGTCGTCATTATCTCGCCCTTCATCTCATCTCGTCCATCCCCCACCCCACAACAACTATAAATTCCCAATTCCGACGTCTTCCCCTTCCTCGCATTAAACAGCCGAAAAAAAATTGATTTTGTGAAATACCAAAAAAGCCCTTGATCTCCACGATAATGGCGTTTCACAAAACCCTAGCGCATCGGTTCCTGCACATGGCGAAGGCTTGCTCCTCGCATCTACGCCCCGCGATCACCCGCAAGCTGCTGCCCGAATTCGATAACGCCCTCGCCCGCCGTTTTCTGCATAAGGATCCGATCCCCCCCGATCGCTTCTCGCTGCCCACCGGCGAGAACTTGATGGAGCGGATCCGGACGCTTAACGGGCCCCGGATCCGATTCGATTGCTTGATCCCGCCGCCGGTTGAGAGGGAGGAGGCGGAGGTGGAGGAGAGAGGGAGCAGGATGTCGATGGTGGAGGTGAGGAAGGTGTTGAAGGCGGCGCAGATGGAGATGGCGAGATCGAGGTTGAGATCGATGGAGAGAGAGTGGGTCTCGTATGGTGAGTTCTTGAAAGTTTGTGGTGAGATCTCGAGCTTGGATCAGGGGTTGGGGGTTGCTAAAGCTCTTGATGAATCGGGGGCGGTGATTGTTTTGGGCAATGTCGTGTTTCTACGGCCAGATCAGGTATAAATGTTGTCTATTTTTGGTTGATTTTGTTCTGATCCGTTTGCTGAATTGGGGATTTTGCAGGAAAAATGCATTTTTTCTATTTGCAAGACAAGGCCGAAATCTAAAGATAATTTCTTTTTGTTTGTGAATTTACTGGTGGCATGTGTGACAGGGGACATGGTAAACATTTAAAAGGGGGAAGGCCAATAATTGCAAAATAGAATAAAAATGGATTTTTCGGGTGCAAAATTCCCATAAAAAATAGTGATAGAATTTCTATTTTAATCAAAGTTTACCTGGATCTGATCGTGTTTTCGTCGTGTGTTTCTTTCTATCTGTCTTCTCTACAGGGAAGGTAATCCAGGGTTACGTATTTGAAATGGTAAACTCGGACGGAGACCCGAAGTAAAGATTAATTTAGAGTTCTAACATAAATTATCCAAAATTCTACTAAGGAATTAATGGTTCTCAATGAAATGTCAATATTTTGATATTGACCTCTGTTGGATCAGATCCCTATTCCAAAAAAGGAAAAAAGAGAGAGAAAGAGAAAAAGAAAAAGTAAAAAAAAAAAGGTGGTTAGTTTATAATAGTATCTGGTATCGATTATAATGTCAGTATATCATAGTTTTTGTGCTCGACAAGGGTCATACATTTTTGGAAGAACATTAGGCAGCCTAGAATACAGATTACTGCTATAATCAATTGATTTCCTATAGGCTGTGTTAAATTTGTGAATGATTACAAGACAAAACCCTATAAGCTCTGGGCAGGATATATTCGTACTGACTGATAAGATTCCCGATAGGTTAAATTCCATAAATAAATAAAAGTTAGTCTATTTGAGCATATTACATTATACCTTCACAATGTATTATTAAAGTGTCGATACATATCGAATAGGAATATAGGAAACCTTTGATCAATATGAATTTTTTTTAACCGGCCCATAAGCCTAACACACGCACACAACACACCCACACACACAAGAACACATCACACACATGCACCCGTGAATTTGCCCTGAAAGCGTTAAATTGTGGCCACTTCCCCTCCCGGGGATTGAACCCGCACTATCCCGAGGAAGGGAAGCACCATACCAACCGGACTATTGCTCAATATGACTTGAAAGGAATTCAAAGTCATGCAATTTATTTGATTATTACAAGTTATGGAATTTCTCTTGACTAGAGAATGACATGATCTTGGGTTTAAATTTCTTATTTCTTAAGCAGTTCTTACCTTACTATTTCCTGCAATAATTATAAAAACTGCTTACAAGTGTTCATATATCATTTATTTTTATTCATGTCTATATATGAATATTTAGTGACACAAAAAAAATTCTCTTGGCTTATTTTGGCATCAATTCTTACCTACTCTACTTAGTGCATATTCTGCTATTTTATGTTTCTTTGTTCCATATTGTTATTGTTGCATCAAGACATAACCTTTTCTTTTTTATTTACATAAACAAATCGTGAAAGCTCTGAACTTGTTTTAAATTGGGGCTTTTGCCACAACAAAATCTGAATCTAATATTATGACCTGACTTGCTTTAATCCATCTAAAGAATCTTTGTTGCTAACTCAATTTGTATCTGATGCATGAGAACAACACAGGTTTGTCATAGATTATCAATGGAAAAAGATTTATATTCCTTTATTTTTACTAACTAGAGATGCTAGTTAGGAATTTTGTTGACTGCATCTTAAGCTAATTTTTATTAAGCTTTGATACCCTTGGTTTTTTTGGTTTACCTCAGATTGCTTTAGGGAGTTGGATCAACTTGTGCTCTGTCTTAGGTTTTACTTAGTAACCTTTTCACCCTAGAAGGCTTATGATAATTCTGTTGCTCAATAGCTGGTCTCACTTCATAGAATTGAACCAAATTCTTCACTGGCTACGTTGATTGCTCATTTTAGATCGTGAATTTACATAGCCATGAACATTGGTTGCCATATCTATATACTGCTAATGACGGACGCCGTCATTGTTATTTTTGCTCATGACTCTAATAATGCATTAAAAATAGTTAGATCTATTTTAGCTTATGGTCAGGCCCAGTTCTTCATAAATTTTAGTATAATATAATTGAGGGCTTGCTACAATTGTAAAATCATAACTTTGGTTAAGTTGTGTATCTCTACTTGATGCTTAGCTTGCTTTGTCTCTCATTTGTCGTGCACGCTCCGAACACTTATGGTTCATACCTGCACTGGTAGCTTTACCAAATTCCGTGCTGTATCTTTGTTCTAACCATAACGATAAATAGAAATTCTTTGATTTACAGACTGTTTTTTCTCTTTGAAAATTCAGATGAATATTTAAACTTCCTGGATAATCTCCACTGGTTAATTTATGCCATGAACCATTTGACATCTACCATTTGACTCCTAGATGTTTAGACAATTATTCACGAATGTCATACAATAGCTTCTGAAGCAACGCTTGCTTACTGCTGACATGCATGATTTATATGATTTATTTAAACGTTATCGATAATCTTTTGCTGAAATCTTTTTGCAATTATGACCTTTCCTCATTTTTTTAAAATCGTTTTTTCAAGGTTTTTAGAAAATCGCAAATAGGTTTTCTACATTAGGCTTCAAATCTAATGATTCTAATCCAGTTCATTGACTAGCTTTGCCTTCGAAATATAAGTGCTCCTATTTCTTCTATCCAGGATAGTAGTATCTCAAATTTGAGTAGCATGATTATATTATCTATTATCATTATCCTATTATCTTATATACATACATGAAGATCAAGTAGCCAAAGTAGTTTTTTTCTTGTCCTCTGGTGCATCAGGTAGCTAAAGCAGTCGAGGGTGTTATCAATCCATCAACACCCCAGCAAAACAACTGTCGTAAAGTGGAGCTACGAGAGCTGGAAGAGAAGAAAGCATTAATAGATAAACTAGCCGAGGTTGCGGTGAAAAAGGAGTTGTGGTGCGGGCTAGGGTTTATGGTGCTTCAAACATTTGGGTTGATGAGGCTTACTTTTTGGGAGCTCTCATGGGATGTGATGGAGCCCATATGCTTCTATTTGACCTCCGCCTATTTCTTAGCCGGGTACGGCTTTTTCTTGAGAACGTCGAAAGAGCCATCCTTTGAGAGCTTCTTCCAAAGTCGTTTTGATGCAAAGCAGAAGCGGCTCATGAAGGCCTACAATTTTGACCTCAGTAGGTTTAATGAGCTTAAAAACGGTTGCTCTTCTTCGGCTTCAGTACCTTCTTTTTCTTCTTCATCGGCTTGTGATTGTCGTAAGAGAGGCATGGAATTCGGGAATTTGGAATTGTGCACTAAGTAACTTTGTTTTTTCCTGAGTAAGTTACTTGGTTGAAGGATGTTAAGTTATTACCTTGCTACTTCAAATGTTTAATTGAAAAAGACAAATTCAAAAAAGTGAGATTGTTGTTGTGCATTACTTTAGTGTAGTTTGTTTGAAGGTTATACTTCTGTAGTTGTATTAGATGATGAGAGCTGAATGGGCTCTCTGTATATGGAAACTATCATCGATCCAGGAGGCAACTGGGAAAACGAAGTGGTGTTTATTCTTTTGTTTTGCTATATGAGACTCGGTTCAGGGTGGATACCTGAAGAGGTTCAGATCCTGGTTGTGGTTGGAACTGAAGAGATGCAAATGGGAAAGTCTACGGTAACACTACAAAGAGTATGCGCCTATGCAGAAGTAAATAATTTTTTTTTGCTTAATCAAGAATGTTTATGATGTGAAAAGGGCCGACTTCTGATGTTACAGGAGTCTGAAGGAGCTGCAGACCTAACTGAAGTTGGCCATTTATTTGTCCTTTGCTTCCTGTTGCTATATTCAGAGATGTAAACTCATGGGACAAGGAAAGCTGAAGGCGGTTTGCTGAAAGAAGTGGGGAAAGAGAGCTTTATTTTGGATGCCAGCCTTTAAGAAATCAAACCAACAACCTTTTACTCCGTGGAGAAAAGTTATACCATATGAGATAATGCTCTAATGGTGTTGGGAACGAGAAGCCGGTATCTAAGATTTTAACGAAGGCCGGGTCTGCTAATCCCTATTATAAAGTTTACTGCATGTTTGAATCTGTGGTATGTTTGTCCATTTCAGATGAAGAAGCCTTGTATTTTCAGTGACATATTTATGGTTCACATAGTATGGAACTGCTTGGTCTTGGTTCATGTAATAACAGGTTCCTTTGTAGGTAAAATCCGTATTTGAAGAAATTAAATTTTCTTTTTCCCAAAATGCTTCTTCTATTTTTCCCTTTTCTTTTCTTGGTCTTATCTTTTCCCATGCACAACCCAACTCCTTTTCTTTTTAATCTTTTTCTTCTTCTCTTTTTGTAGGCCGGGCCCGAGCAAACCCAACTCCCCCTTCTTTCTCCCCATGACCGCATCCACGTCTCCTCTACAGCACCCCGCGATTGTTACGCACCACCTCCGGAGATCTTGCGTCACAATCTAGCAACCGTCCCTGCTTCGAAATCTTAACCCTATGTTTCTATATCTCATTATCTCCGATTCCTTTCTTCTTCTCACCCAAAAACTCAAGCACCAAACCCACCTCAAGCCGCCGACATTACCTTGCCGAACCTGTCGCCCTTCACCCCCTAGCTCCTCCACCCGAACAGCCGACAACCACCGGCGCCCATCACCGCTTCGTCGACCCCCTCATCTCCTTCGCCCTTTCTCCTTCCTCCTTGCAGCCACCGAAACCGACCACCAAGCCGAGCTCTCCTCTCTGCAACCGCTGTCAACTCCGTTGTCGCCGTCGCCAACAACCGCCGCCGCCGACTCCAAACTGAGGCCTATCTCGCCACTGCACCAGCACGCGTCCGTACCGTGCCACCACCGTACCCAGCGTGCACCACGTATGCACCCCAGAGCACCACCCAGTACCGGGCCACTTTGTTACCGTCTTGTGTCTTAAGATGACCCCTTGCATTTGTATCGTTTCTATTTCAGCGATGTAAGTTAAATGATCCCCCACTTGCGCTCTCTCTCTCTCTATATATATAATATGGAGGAAAGATGCCATAGGAGAGAATTTACTCGCCTCATTTTTTCCGATGTGGATATACCAAATTTCATGTGATTCTACAACCTTTTCACCGTTGATTTAGCAATGTAAAAAGTTCTATTGTCGTAAACGGTTAATTTTGAACATACTAAATCAACGGTGAAAAAGTTATAGAATCACTTGAAATTTGGTGTACCCGCATCTTAGATGATAACAATGAAGATAGTGGGTGCTGATCGTCGGATAAAATAAGAAAGTATATATTTTTTCGACGCCATAAGAGGAAATTCTTTCCTATGGGCTCTTTGCTCCATTAATATCTCTCTCTCTATATATATATATATATGATTGAAAATTATAATTTATATACGCCGACATGATATATATATATATATATATATATATATATATATATATATATGAGTGAAAATTATAATTTATATACACGACGTGTTATTATCGACAATTTTAACTACAACCCATAGTTGTTAGTTGTGCTGTATTAATTGTAATCGAGTCTAATACTCAGTGTTAGGAAGTGTGGAAATTGTAGGGATCGAATCTCGTTCGAATCGATTAGACGAAACTCAAAATCCCGTTAGTTTCGGTTATGTACGCTATGTGCCCGATCGTATTTACTGAACAGAACCCTAATTTTTAAACCCCCAATTTGTGATCAATAGATCCGTTTACTTTTAATTAATATCGTATAGAAAATGGGGATTGAAATACTAAAGTTTCGAACATAAAACACCATCTCCAAGAAGAGATGGCCAATCTGAATTTTTATGTATGCACTAAAAATCATAGAAAAATCGTTTGGCAGCGTTCGTGGATTCGTTTCAAAGCTAACTTAAAGCCCTCACTACCCGTAAAAATTTATCATGGAGAATATGTTGTTTTACTGCCATAAATTAGGGAAGAATGTAGCTCTAGACTGCAGTTCAGAAAAGTATTATTTGTTGTTGTCTGTTTTAAACCATTGAAATAATCCTGTATAAACATCCTGCTATAATGAGACCTATATCAATGCATAGGTAAATGGGTTAGCTGTTATTTGGCGCTAGTTTCGATAATTTTTATTACCGTTTTTTTTATTTTCAAAGCATTTTATACTGCTGAAGGGTATGGTTGTTTTCCAGATATGTTAATTGTACCTATTGACCTTGTAACGGCCATAACTCTCTGGAAATTCATTATAATAATGTTTCGTTTGTTTCTTTAGAAAGCTAACTGAAAAATCCAAAATTCATCGAACTGTAGTGACACCAGATTCAGAACATAACCTATAGGAAATTTCATTCGAAATTTGATCTCCTTTTTTGAAATTGGAATTCCAATACTGTTTACCTGATTTAAAATGAGGATATCTCCCAATCTAGAATAAGTATCGAGATGAATCCAATTTTTCTGATTAGATGAATGAATTTATTGTCTGTGCCTTTTATATTGTTATGTCTGATTCTGCTCGTAAGTATTTTAAATAATTTTTGCAAACTGATTGGTGCTGGCTGTCTAGTAATAAGTAAAGTTTAGTTAATGTATTTTATCATGCCATATAACTACTTTACCTTCATGCTTGGTCATTCACGCTATATAACATGGTTAACTGGGTATCACTGCATAGTAGTGGTATGACTCATGTTTAGAATCTACCTATATTGACATCCCATTGGTTATATTGTGGGGTTTCGGTTCTTATGTCGTGATGTTTACGGACCACGGTGGAATTAGAAAACAATAATTTTTCAAACGTAGAATCAAAACCAAACCATGATCATCAAATACATGCAATAGCAAAAAGAAAAGAGAGCAAGTCTAGAGTGCTACAACATTTATAGCGTGTCCGATCGCTATCGGAAGACCCAAGATAGAGTTCGTGATCTCCGAAGACTCTACCAGTTGACCACCTCGCCGTAGATGATCCGCGGTAAAGAGTGGCCACCCGAAACTCCATCTCCATTTTCTAGTGGAGAAACTCACACAATTAACTTGCTAAAATACGGAATATGAGGGGTGACAAGGTCAGCCATGCTCCTACAGTCGAGAAAATATCCTGCTGTAGTCACACTTCGGCTTCTAGCATTACGTAGTAATCCGTAATCAATGCACGGGTAATGAGAAATGCAGTCGCTACCTCTATCAAAAAGATATAAAACTAACCAGATGGAGATCAAGGGAAAGATAGGGCCGGCGTCGCTGATCTAGATGTCCGCAATATTCTCGAGGTACGACAGATCCTGATCCGAGCTAAGTCCACTTCTCACTCTTAGCATGCATACTCAGGTCGTTAGAGCGACACAATAGCAATATATACATATATAATATTCAATGATGATAAACATTAAGCAGTAAATACAGAATAATGACGCGAGTATGAAATAACCGGTATAGGTAACGATAAAGCAAGTGTATCAGATCTGTAGCTAATGCAATGTCCATGTCACTAAAACTATCAGTCTCTAAGTCTTCATGTCCAAGTCACTAAACCCATCGTCAGTCCAAGTGTGGGCGTCAACCATCGCAGGAGTATCCCTAACCCAAGGTAGGCCCCAGGGGCAAAGGAACACGGGCCCGAATCACGCTCGCTAATAATCAGTAATACCATCCATACGACTCCCGAAATCATTGTATATGCTTGCAGTGGGAATCCTGAGATTCCGTTGATTGAACTCACACTCAAACTACCCCACCCCTACGGTCTACATCAACACCGACCATGAATCCAAATACTAGTCGCTCCATGACAAGTCTACGCGAGAACTGGAGACATGATCTCCATCAAGCATATCTCGACTAGTATCCAAGATAAATGGATATTACTCGATGTCTTACTAATGAAACTAATATAGGTGCTTCCATAACCGTCCCATACCAGTTATAGTTACACTTATATATGCCTCATAGGCGTCGACGATGCAATAATTAACTGGTTCCGCTGATTATGTACAAGTACGTGTCACTTCACTTATTCAATCTCGCTTTTACACTGACGTACTTACCACAATCCAATCACTAATATTTATCACTTGGTAATATAACACGGTCACAAGATTATCAATGTATATGATCACTACTCATTGACGGTATAACCGCTACATGATACGATTAGAATGCAATTAATTATGATACGAATAAAATATAGCAGCCAGTGTCATATCACTTGCAAAATTTACTATAAATCACACGTGCAGAATTAAGCAAAACAATAAAAAGGGGTAAGTAGTATATTTAATTATCTGTACAGCACAATTTGTTTCGTGTCAATTGGGTTTCAGATTTGCTAGTTATGATCATTCCATTTTAAGTGTTTACTGCTGGAGATCCAATTTCTGAACTGTAAATCCGTTTCGTAACACATTTTACTCTCAGTTGGGAGCATAATTAGGCAACTCTACAGTTAAATAATATGTATATTTTTCTGTTATGTTTCCAATACATCTGACGGATTAATGATATTCACCCTGGTTTAGAAGTTATGATCATATTACTGATGAAGGGTGCAAGCTGAAATGACAGAAATCTGCCGTACATGCCATCCGTTTAAAATATGAGTAAATACCAAATGATACTGGACTTTAGTGAAACCGGTACCATTGGAAAGATAAGACATCTATATACGCAACGGTAATTGGCTCCGCACATTATCGCAATTAAACAGTAAGGTTTCAGGGGTACAAATGCATGTCAAGAGTGAGTTCCTGCTCTGGACTGCAGTCCAAGGTCAGGTAAGTTCTTTGTTCTCGATGTTCAGAGAATATATCTAACAGTAAACCTACCTCTTATGTTAAATATTATGCAGTGCCCTTCGCAACGAACCCAGCCACGATGCGATTGGATTTTTCTGGAATTAATTATAAATTTAACAGTGTCAAGTGTTCAGTAAAACGCAAGTTTTGGTATTGAAGTTAGGGCGTCACTTTATGTGTGAAAACGGCATCGATTTGCCGCCAAATTTGTACACAGTGTTTGTTAACAGTGTTAAGGTCGAAATATCATGAGTTCCGCTATTGCAAAACAAGTTTTAGTTTAGGTATTGCATCGAGCAATTAGCACAACATATCAAGGATTTTCGGGGTCTTATTCAATCTAGCCGACTCAATTATGATATCGATCCCTATGGTCTCCATACCTTTTAACACTTGATTCTACACTCAGTCCCAATCATTCACGCATAGAAATCCAAGCACTACGACGTCGTTGTAATATGAACGACCATTTACTACAATTATAAATGTATATATAGTTTAAATAAATAGCCCTAATTAGTATAATATTAGCATGTATGAGCAAGTGAAGGGTTCACTTGCCTTGTTGACGATATCACGGAGATGATGGATCGGTCAGACGCTGCAATGCACATCACGGATGCGAAAACGGTCGTTGCGATAAAACCGGAGTTCGCGGGCCTTGGAATCGCAGTGGCGTGGCCTCGAATTCTTGCTTTTGATTGGCTACAACTCGCATAGATCGACGTTGGCGGCGGTACTTGAAGGCTCCGAGTTCGCAGAGATGAGGCCTTCGATGGTGGAGTGGTCACCGCATAGTGCGGGGTCGTGGCCGGAGCAGGTGGAGGGAGCAAGGGAAGCTCGGCTTGGGCTCGACTGGGAGCGAAAGGGCTGGGCTCGGAGCGTGGAGGCAAGGTCGAGGTGGATGGAGGTGGAGCGGATGCTGGTTATGGCGCTGAGCTCGTCGGGGAGCTTGGTGGTTACCGGCGGTGAGAGGAGTTGGTGACGGCGATGGATGGCGGCTGTATCGATGGGCAGAGATTGCGGGTGAAGGGAGAGGCGAAGGTGGAGGTGCTCGGTTGGAGACGGTCGGTGACGAGATGAGGTGGTCATGACGGTTTAGGGGGTGAGCCGGCGGGCCTCGGAGGAGGGTGATGGCGGTTAGTTGGTGAGGAGCCCCGGTGCGGTGCGAGGATGGCTGTGGCATGAGAAGGAGGGAGAAAGAGAGTTAGAGAGAGGTGGAGGGAAAGAGTGGGTGAGGTGGTTAGAGAGATGGGGAGCGTTATCTGGAGATGGATATGGATCGGGAAGGGAAACGTTGGCGATGGGGGCTCGGTCGTAGGAGACACGGGTCACGAGGAGGTAGTTGGCGAGAGAAAAGGAGGCACGACGGAGGTCACGGGGTTGTCATGGAGGTGGGCGCGAGGACGTGAGATGAGGAGGAGCGGGTCGCAGGGTGAAGAGGCGGGAAAGAAGGAGAACAAGAAGAAGAAGAAGAAGAAAGGTTGGGGAGTTGGGGGAGCTCGTCGTGGGTGAGCGCGGGTCGTGCGAGCGTTGTTGGGATCGTGGGCTTCGTCGTCATGGAGGTGGGTGCGGTCTTCGCAGAGCGGGAGCGATCGTCGCGGAGCGTGCGCGAGGATGTTGAGACGAGGACAGGGTCGTGGGGGTGGCTCGAAGGAGAAGCGGGAAAAGAAGAGGAGAAGAAAAAAGGAGTTGGGGAGTGCGGGTCGGGTTAGGTCGGGTGTCGGCAGGGCTAAGGAACGGGGTCATGGGCTGGGCTGGAAGGAAAAATGAGAGTTTGGTTTTGAGCTGAGGGTTAGGAAAAGAATTAGAAAGATTTAATTAAATTAATATTAGAATGTGTAGGAAATTATTTATAGGAATTTTCTAATATAAGAGTTTTGGGAAACTTTTAATTATAAATATGGAAAATATGTTCAAAGAAAACTGGGTATTACATCATACCCCGCTTATATAAAAATTCGTCCTCGAAATTTAAAATACGATACTCTAAAAATACAATACGAAAGCAACAAAAATCAAATATTATTATATAGCGTTTTACGCAAAAGCAACTAGATGAAAATCAAATATATATATATATATATATATATATATATATATATATATATATATATATATATATATATATCGCAGCTAAAAGAATAGTCATAAGCAAGCACAAGGCATAACCATTTATAGTAATAAACTATATATACGATACAAGGAAGAATGACAACAAATAACAATGGCGAAAAATTGGCTGATAAGGCTTAAGAATCGAAACTACTTTGGTGAAACTACAATTTAAACAAATACAAAATAATTTTAGAATACATATAAGATAAAAGTGTCGGAAAATAAAATGAAGAATAAGCGAGCTAGTAATGATAGCAACAAAAGTGACATGTAAACTGAAACCATTAGTATGGAAAAATTCACTAGAAAAAAAATATATATATATATAATGTAAATCAAAATAATTTAAAAGCTTGGAAATAGTAGAGAACTTCGGGACAGTAAGTAAAACTAAAATTATTTACTAACACATAATGGAAATCTAACTTATTATAAATAGGAAAAACTCTAAAATTTTAAAATAGTAAACGTACTAATTATAATTATATCAACAGGAAAATAACACTAGTAATATAAATTAGACTATCCGGAGAATGAATTGCGGTATATATATTGAAAATCGACGCCGTGAGCAAACACCCGAATGGAAGAAATGTGAGAAAGAATTGGGTTGTCCAGAATGATATAAAGATAAAGGATGAAAATCGGATTCAAAATCAGAGAGAGATATATGTTAACAAAGAGTATTGGATTTGACAATTTCAGACATGGTATGCGGCAAGATACAACCTAATCGAAAAAGAGAGTCAGGGGTGCGGTGATGAACCATATTGTCAACTAAGTTTATGGTCTAAATATAGTGAATCAAACAAAAGTAGTTAGTCACAATCCACAACTTTATTGCATTCAAACTAAGAACTTCAACAGATACAAGATTTAAACGAAAGAAAACAGCTACTAAATAGAGTAACAATATCATTATTGAAAGCAGGAAAGGTGATAACTCCACGTCGATATCTAAATCTCCGCGATCTCGTAAGACAAGTCTAAATCATGTGCTGGGTCCATATCATCCTTGAAATTCAAGGTACAAAAACAATGAAAACAACCGAGTTACTCAATTAGATAAGGAAGGCGTTGACGAATCTCCTTTTTGCGGCTTTTTCCTTCTAGGGCAACCATTGATGAGATGTTCGTGGGATCCACAAATCAGGCACTGCCTTTTAGCCCGGCGACAATCCCTCTTATTGGGATTCCTTAACACCCTACTGGGTTTTCTATGCATCAAGTATGCCAATTTCCAAATTTTCAAGAGTGCTAAAGAACCCTAACCTAAGATCTAGCTAGAGTAACCAGACAATACTAACATGTAATCAAACATTACAACAAGTGAACAAGGAATACAACCTTTGTAGACCGGTCCTTCACTTCTAAAACTCCGTGTAGTAGTCCCTTCGCTGCGAGTAGTGATCTCCCGAATCTAGTATGGGTTCCCTTGGAGAAATGAACAAGCTTTCTCGAAGTCTTCGAGGCTGAAGATGATCTACTTCGTGGAGACTCAAGCTCATGCTATCTCTTCACTAAGTGGTGAACTTTGTGAAGAAACAACCCAAACTAAACGGCTAATCTAGTAAAGATTGACGAAGTATGAAATAGGCTCACTTTAGATTTAATTTTCTCACTCATTTTCATCATCTCACTTGAAGCTAGAAAGCTTGAGGAAGGAGATGAAGAAAACTCTCATGGATAAAAATCAAGTCTAGAATTGCAACCATGGGTGAGTTAGTATCATATACTAATCTTTGTAGAGACTTAACCATGGTTAATTATAATGGTTGTGTTAATAAATATCTTAAGTAAAATAAAACAAGTGGACTTGGTCAAAGATGCTTCAAGCTTCTCCAAGCTTCCAAACATGACAAATTTCCACCAATTTTGAATTACTAAGATAAATAAAACCCTACATTATATATATATATACACACACACACACACACCCATGAAGCATGTATCATCTAGCATGACATAAAACATGCACAAATATATATCACATATATACTTAATGCACAATCAAGTGAGAAAAGAAATTTTAAGTGAGCCAATACTAGTTAATGTAAATTAATATATCAAATATATATAATTATACATTAGATTATTAAATCAACACTTGATTTAATAATCCGGCTATATCACATACAACCGACTAATATCATGTGTATCAATTTATCGAATCGACACTTGATTCGATAATCCGGCTATATCACATATAACCGACCGATGACACAAATCGCGAGAATAGAATACAGTATCACATATGCGTATTAATCTCGATCTCACACATATCACATATGTGCTCCTACTTCGTTTCGCATGAACCAGGAAATCTCTGTGTAAGACTCTAAAGACTCGTCAATACGCCGGCAGTGGGTGATGATCATATCAAACACCCACAAGCCGCAAGCGGTCAGCTAAACGTAACGACCACCCGGGTATTGAGCGATCAGAAGATCAACAAGTAAGCCTGCTCATACTCCTGCGAATCCAATCAGTAACACTACCATACATCCGATCTCTTCGTCTGATATGTCGCATATCTCGCCTAGGGCTGATAAACGTCAGACCCCAATAGCTTGATAAGTCATGCCAATGCAAGGTCCATAACGGGTCGAGAAACTACTGATAACACTTACTAGTAAATCTCATATACCCTGGCCAGGGATTTCTAGTTATGGCCAATCGGGCATAGCGCAACATCAACCCCCAATACCAGGAGAGACGAATCCCCTCCTATCGCTCATTGCCTCCATGTGACTCGGGGCTGTACCCAAAAACCACCTGTTTGCACGACTCAGTAGAGCCGTGGTAGGGTGGAAATCAAAGCACAGTGAGAGACACACAAGACTCTATGACGATTTCGGGTCGACAGGCTAACCTGTACCAGTGTCACCAGAGAACTGCTATCTGACGTAAGGTATAATACCATTTAGGAGTTCTCGGCGAGTCCGTTCAGTGTACCCAGTCTCCACTGAGCACCCGTATACCATCTCTGATGTCAAACTGCAGGGTTCACTAGTACGGCAGCAAGGTTTCGGGAGGCATCATCCATGCCAATTTCAAATATTTGCCGTTCTAGCTAACCCTAACCTTATAATCGTTACTAGAAAATCCGACGAATAAACATGTAAACTACTTTACATCTAAGTGAATGAGGAATACAACCTTTGTAGACCGGTCCTTCACTTATAAAGCTCCGTGTAGTAGTCCCTTCGCTGCGAGTTGTGATCTCCCGAACTCTAGAAAGGGTTCTCCAGGAGAAATGAACAAGCTTGCTCGAAGTTTTCGAGGCCGAAAATGATCTACGTCGAGGAGACTCAAACTCATGCTGCCTCTTCACTAATTATGAAATTAGTGAAGCAAACACCCTAAACTAAATAGCAAGTAGTAGAGGATGATAAAGTAGGAAATGGGCTCACTTTAGATTTATTTTTCTCACAATATTTTCTCACTTTTCCAAAAGCTAGAAAGCTTTTTCTCAAGGGTGAAGAAGATGAAGAGAAAAGATGAGAATGAACTAATGAGGTGAGAATAGCAACCATGGGTGAGTTAGTGTCATACACTAACCCATGTAGAGATTAAACCATGACTAATAAAAATGGTTAGGTTAATAAATATCTACAAGTAAAACAAAAGGAGTGGACTTAGTCAAAAATGCTCCAAGCTTCTCCAAGCTTCCAAGCATGTGACTAATTAACACTAATTTTGATTTACTTAAATAAATATAAACCCTCACATTATTATTAGTATGGTGCGAGTCTCATACACCTATGTAGCATGCGGCATCAAGCGTGACACAATAAAATGTACACCGATATATATCTCATATATACTAATGCACACTTGTGAGAAAAAGAAAAGTTTAAGTGAGCTAATATTAGTTAATGCAATCTAGTATATCAAATATACAATTATACATTAAATTATTAAATCAGTACTTGATTTAATAATCCGGCTATATCACATATAACCGACTAATATCAAATGCAACAACTTATCGAATCAACACTTGATCCGATAACCCGGCTATATCACATATAACCGACCGATGTCACAAATCGCGAGAATAGAATGCGGTATCACATACGCGCATTAATCTCGGTCCTGCACATATCTCATATGTGCTCCTACTTCGTTTCGCATGAACCAGAAAACCTCTATGTAGGACTCTAAAGACTTGTCAATACGCCGGCAGTAGGTGATGATCATATCAAACACCCACAAGCTGCAAGCAGTCTGCCAAACGTAACGGCCACCCGGGTATTGAGCGATCAGAAGATCAACAAGCATGCCTGCTCATACTCCTGCGAATCCAATCAGTAACACTACCGTACAGTCCGGTCTCTTCGTCTGATATGTCGCATATCTCGTCTGGGGGTGGTAAACGTCAGACCCCAATAACTCGATAAGTCGTGCCGATATGAGGCTCATAACTGGTCGAGAAACTACTGATAACACTTAGCAGTAAATCTCATAAACAGCCCTGGCCAGGGACTTTCCTGTTATAGCCAATCGAGCACAGCGCAACATCAACCCCCAATACCGGGAGAGACGAATCCCCTCCTATCGCTCAATGCCTCCATGTGACTCGGGCCTGTACCCCAAAACCACCTTTTTGCACGATCTCTTGACCATGGTATGGTGGAAATCAAAGCACAGTGGGAATCACACAAGACTCTATGACGATCTCGGGTCAACAGACTAACCTGTACCAGTGTCACCAGAGAACTGCTATCTGACGATAGGTATAATACCATCTAGGAGTTCTCAGCGAGTCCGTCCAGTGTACCCAGTCTCCACTGAGCACCCGTATACCATCTCTGATGTCAAACATCAATGGATATGAGATCATCCATCGCCCATCTGAATGGGTCGAGAAGCTATACGTTAGTCTACTCTGGTATATCGATGCCCCGTCTTGATACACCCACGACTAGGGACATTAAAGGATGTACTTACCGACTACCTTTGTCCCACCAGTATGATCTGCATCATAATCCAGGTAGTCAAGTACACATCCTAAGGGTTTTATCAACACGTAACAGAAAGACAATCAGTGTACATGTTAAGATAAAGTGCAACCAGATAGCATACTATCATGTTGAGCGAGAAAGTCCTCCCTATATATGTCCAAGCATTCACTACAATATACATATCATGTACAGTAATGGTCTCTAGGGCATACATATAACTAACACAAACATCAATGTATATGGGATCATCCATCGCCCATCACATGGGTTGAGAAGCTATACGCTGGTCTACTCTGGAATATCGATACCCTGTCTCGATATTCTCTCGACTAGGAACAATTGAAGGATGAACTCATGGACTGCCCAGGCCCCACTAGTATGATCTGCATCACAATCCTGGTAGTCAAGTATACATCCTAAGGGCTTTATCAACATGTAACAGAGAGACAATAAGTGTACATGTTAAGATAAAAAGCAACCAGATAGCGTACTATCATGTCGAGCAAGAAAGTCCTCCCTATATATTTCCCAGCATCCACTATAATATACATCTCATGTACAATAATGACCTCTAGGGCATACATACAACTAACACCTCTGAAAGTGTCTTGGCCTCTTGCAATAACCACAACGTTGGGCTCTCCGTTGCTTTTGTTGCTGAGTAACAAATGCCCTATCATTGGGGGCTCCTCCTAGTACTCGAGCCATTTGCCTTCTTAGTCCTTCAGCTAAGAGATCGTTTGTTCGCTCCTGGGCTTCCGTCAAGCCTTGCAGTACATCCAAAATCTCGGCAGTCTGGCGCTGGGGAGTGGAGGTGGAAGAAGAGTCGTTGGGAGCCATGGTCCCGAAACAACCAATTTTAGGACGGCATAACGTACATGGTATAAGAATCATAATAAAATATAGAATTGACAAACGAAGCAAGAATATGTGGTGAGGTGAAACTCAATCGAGCGGTAATCATATATAGAACTCCAAGTCACTCAAGCAGAGTGATGTCTTGTAACTATACTGCAGTTCATAGTTACAATCACATAACTCTACTAAGTCACCCAAAACTCTAGCAGATGGAGTCAAAAATATAGCTTGACAAACTATAGGGATTCCAGTCAAGGATAACAAGTTTATAATCTAGACCGAATGGGCGACTTAAATTGTCAAGCCCTAGTCGAAAACTGTAATCCCAATCTAAACCTAGCGCTCTGATACCAAAAAAATCATGTCACGTCCCGCTTCCCAAAATACGGAATACGAGGGGTGACAAGGCCAGCCATGCTCCTACGGTCGAGGAAATATCCTGCCGTAGTCACACTTCGGCTTCTAACATTACGTGGTAATCAGTAATCAATGCACGGGTAATGAGAAATGTAGTCGCTAGCTCTATCAAATAGATATAAAACTAACCAGATAGAGATCAAGGGAAAGATAGCGCTGGCGTCGCTGATCTAGATGTCCGCAATATTCTCGAGGTACGACAGATCCTGATCCGAGCTAAGTCCACTTCTCACTCTTAGCATGCATACTCAGGTCGTCAGAGCGATACAATATCAATATATACATATATAATATGCAATGATGATAAACATAAAGCAGTAAATATAAAACAATGACGCGAGCATGAAATAGCCGGAACATGTAACGATAAAGCAAGTGTATCAGATCAGTAGCTAATGCAATGTCCATGTCACTAAAACTATCAGTCTCTAAGTATTCCTGTCCAAGTCACTAAACCCATTGTCAGTCTAAGTGTGAACATCAACCACCGCAGGAGTATCCCCAACCCAAGGTAGGCCCCAGGGGCAAGGGAACACGGGCCCGAATTACGCTCGCTAATAATCAGTAATGTCATCCATACGACTCCCGAAATCGCTGTATATGCCATCAGTGGGACTCCTGAGATTCCGTTGATCGAACTCACACTCAAACTACCCCACCCCCACGGTCCACATCAACACCGACCATGAACCCAAATTCCATGACAAGTCTACGCGAGAACTGGAGACAGGATCTCCATCAAGCATGTCTCGACTAGTATCCAAGATAAATGGACAGTACTCGATGTCTTACCTATGACACTAATATAGGTGCTTCCATAACCGTCCCGTACCAGTTATAGTTACACTTATATATGCCCCATAGGCGTCGACAATACAATAATTAACCGGTTCCGCTGATTGTGTACAAGTACGTGCCACTTCACTTATTCAATCTCGCTTTTACACTGACGTACTTGCCACAATCCAATCACTAATATTTATCATGGTAATGTAACACGGTCACTAGGTTATCAATGTATATGACCACTACTCACTGAGGGTATAACCGCTACATGATACGATAAGATTGCAATTAATTATGATACGAATAAAATATAGCAGTCAGTGTCATACCACTTGAAAAATTTACTATAAATCACACGTGCAGAATTAAGCAAAAAAATAAAAAGGGGTAAGCCGTATATTTAATTATCTGTACAGCACAATTAGTTTCATGTCGATTGAGTTTCAGGTTTGTTAGTTATGGTCATTCCATTTTAAGTGTTTACTGCTGGAGATCCAATTTCTGAACTGGAAATCCGTTTCGTAACACATTTACTCCCAATTGGGAGCATAATTAGGCAACGCTACAGTTAAATAATATGTATATTTTTCTGTTATGTTTCCAACGCATCTGACAGATTAACAATAGTCACCCTGGTTTAGAAGTTATGACCATATTACTGATGAAGGGTGCAAGCTGAAATGACAGAAATCTGTCGTACATGCCATCCATTTAAAATATGAGTAAATACCAAATGATACTAGACTTTAGTGAAATCGGTACCATTGAAAAGATAAGACATCTGTATACGCAACGATAATTGGCTCCGCACATTATCGCAATTAAACAGCAAGGTTTCAGGGGTACAAATGCATATCAAGGGTGAGTTCCTGCTCTGGACTGCAGTCCAAGGTCAGGTAAGTCCTTTGTTCTCGATATTCAGAGAATATATCTAACGTAAACCTACCTGTTGTGTTAAATATTATGGAGTTCCCTTCGCAACGAACCCAGCCACGCTGCGATTGGACTTTTCTGGAATTAATTATGAATTTAACAGTGTCAAGTGTTCGGTAAAATGCAAGTTTCGGTATTGAAGTTAGAGCGTCACTTTATATGTGAAAACGGTATCGATTTGCCACCAAATTTGTACATAGTGTTTGTTAACAGTGTTAGGGTCGAAATATCATGAGTTCCACCATTGAAAAACAAGTTTTAGTTTAGGTATTGCATCGAGCAGTTAGCACAACATATCACGGATTTTTGGGGTCTTATTCAATCTAGCCGACTCAATTATGATATCGATCTCTATGGTCTCCATACCTTTTAACACTTAATTCTAAACTCAGTCCCAATCATTCACGCATAGAAATCCAAGCACTATGACGTCGTTGTAATATGAACGACCATTTACTACAATTATAAATGTATATATAGTTTAAATAAATAGCCCTAATTAGTATAATATTAGCATGTATGAGCAAGTGAAGGGTTCACTTGCCTTGTTGATGATATCATAGAGATGATGGATCATTCGGACGCTGCAATGCACGTCACGGATGCAAAAATGGTCGTTGCGACAAAACCAGAGTTCGCAGGCCTTGGAATCGCGGTGGCGTGGCCTCGAATTCTTGCTTTTGATTGGCTACAACTCGCATAGATCAACGTTGGCGGCGGTATTTGAAGGCTCTAAGTTCGCAGAGATGAGGCCGTCGATGGTGGAGTGGTCGTCGCGCAGTGCAGGGTCATGGTCGGAGCAGGTGGAGGGAGCAAGGGAAGCGCGACTTAGGCTCGACTGGGAGCGAAGGGGATGGGCTCGGAGTGTGGAGGCAAGGTCAAGGTGGCTGGAGGTGGAGCGGATGCTAGTTGTGGCGCTGAGCTCGTTGGGGAGCTAGGTGGTTACCGGCAATGAGAGGAGTTGGTGACGGCGATGGGTGGCGGCTGTATCGATGGGCAGAGGTTGCGGGTGAAGGGAGAGGCGAAGATGGAGGTTCTCGGTTGGAGACGGTCGGCGACGAGATGAGGTGGTCACGGCGGTTTAAGGGGTGAGCCGGCGGGCCTCGGAGGAGGGTGATGCTGGTTGGTTGGTGAGGAGCCCTGGTGTGGTGCGAGGATGGCTGTGGCGTGAGAAGGAGGGAGAACGAGAGTTAGAGAGAGGTGGAGGGAAAGAGTGAGTGAGAAGGTTAGAAAGATGGGGAGTGTTAATCTGGAGATGGATACGGATCGGGAGGGGAAACATTGGCGACGAGGGCTCGTTCGTAGGAGACGCGGGTCACGAGGGTGTAGTTGGCGAGAGAGGAGGAGGCGCGACGTAGGTCGCGGTGTCGTCGTGGAGGTAGGCGCGAGGACATGGGATGTGGATGAGCGGGTCACGGGGTGAGGATGAGAGAAAGAAGGAGAAGAAGAAGAAGAAGAAGAAGAAGAAAGGATGGGGAGTTGGGGGAGCTCATCGTGGGTGAGCGCGGGTCGTGCAAGGGTTGTTGGGATCATGAGCTTCATCTTCGCGGAGCAGGCGCGGTCTTCGCGGAGCGAGCGCGAGGACTTTGAGACGAGGACGGGGTCGTGGGGGTGGCGCGAAGGAGAAGCGGGAAAAGAAGAGGAGACAAAGAAAGGAGTTGGGGAGTGCGGGTCGGGTGTGGGTAAGGCTAGGGAACGAGCTCATGGGCTGGCTGGATGGAAAAAGAAATGGAAAAAGGAGATTTTGGTTTTGGGCTGAGGGTTTAGGGAAAGGATTAGGAAAAGAATTAGAAAGATTTAATTAAATAAAAAGTTAGTAAATTAATATTAGAAAGTGTAGGAAATTATTTATAGGAATTTTCTAATAGTAGAGTTTTGGGAAACTTTTATTTATAAATACGGGAAATATGTTCAAAGAAAACTAGGTATTACATCATCGTTCTGATAGTCAAGCAAAATCCTAAGGGTTTTATCTCATATCTAAACGATACGTGATAGTGAATAAAATGTATCACATGAAAGATAAAGACAAATCAGATAGCATGCTATCATCTCGAGTAAGACTGTACTCCGTATAGGTTCTCTTTCAATTATGTAATCGTCATCTTGCAATTACAACAATTGCCTTGAGGGCACTATATTCAACAATGAGAGAGTATGTATCCAATACAAGTAATGGCTTGACCCATGTTTAGAATCCACCTATATTGAGATCCCATTGGTTATATTGCATTGTCTAACTGGAATACGTTAATAAATTGGGTTGTGACAAGTACGTGAGTGTACAAGTGAATGAAAGACAGATTATTATACGTAAAAGTGTGAATGGATGAATAAAGTGACACATATTTGCATACAATCAATATAGTTCATGAATATATTCTTTAATCCGGGAAAAATGGGGAAATCGATAGTGGAATCGAACTTGTATTTAGAAAGATTTACTATTTTAGAGAATGATCATTCGATATTATTAATATTATACAGATTAGGTATTGTGCCTAGCGGCAAGATTGACATGGTTATATCCTGGACACAGTTGACCGTAGTTTCGGGCACGTGACTCTTGTTAAACAAGAGAACTTTTTTCCACCGTTCGATTTCAAATGATATAAGGACTGTTGGGGTTAGCGACTTGAAAATCATATTTGACTCTTGACATGACTCATATGCTATGTTGCCACCATGTTCATATTGTTTTATAATCTTATGTGACTGCTTTATAAATTCTAATTTATGCTTTTTGTCCCTGCAACATATTATATATTGTTATATCACATTTATATATTTCTCTGACGACCTGAGTATGAATGCTCAGAGAAAGAAGTGAACCTAGCCCCAGACCAGAACCAAACCTATTTCGATGAGCTCTCGGAGATATAGATCAGCGCCAACTGCTTCTATTTATGTTTAGTTTTACTTTAGCATTAAAACTCTCTGTAGTCCTTTGCATTGTTATTGTTCTCTTCCGGTTGTTAAAGACCTTGTATCCGTTATGAACTCATGTTTTGTTTAAATGCAATAAATTAGTAACTATTATTTCTCTTTATTCGTGATTGATTTACTGCTTGCAATGTAACGCTAGAACCCGAAGTGTAATTATGATATAATTTTTCCTCACCGTAGGAGCATGGCTGGCCTATTTACCCTCTGTATTCCGTATTTTGGGAAGCGGGATGTGACAGTTCGCCAAACAATAATTTTCCTTGGATTGCGAAACTTTTCGGAGTTAAAATGCAAAGGGGAAGATTATTGTTCTTAGAAATAAATTACATGCAAGCTATTTTCTCAAGGCAAAGCAATACATGCAATTAATTTTTGTAAACAGACCAATAAAATATTGAGCAAGGCAATTTTCCTATACAACAAAACAATAGAAAAAACCTCAAGAAAGAAATTCATTTTTTTCTCAAATCTCAGGTAAAACATTTTGCTAGGCAATATTTTTAATGGATGTTTTCCTACACAATATTGATGGTTCACATAATATGAAATTTTTCAAAAATCTCAAGAATATCTCAGACAAAAACAAATACAGAAATTTTTGAAATTTCATAATTTTTGTGTGCTAGTATGTAAAATAATGAAAAATGAAGAAAATAGAAGTTTTTTGAGGTTTTTTAAAATTTTGTAAATTCATTTGCTATATCATGCAAAATATTGGGGGGAAAAAAAGAAAACATAATTTTTTTTTTGAAATATCCGAAAATTTTGAAATTTTCGTTTGTTATAGCAAGTAAAATGTTGAAACCGAACAAAACAGAAAATATCAGGTTCTTTTTTGAAAATATTGCAATTTTCATCTCTATATGGCAAGCAAAATAACGAAGAGCTGAAGAAAATAGATAATCTTAAGAGTTTTGATTATGACAAGATTTTCATGTGCTATATATACCGTACAAAAAGCTATAACCTTGAAGAAAACCTAAAAAAATGTAAGATTTTTTTTTAAATTTAGCGTTTTTCGTGTGCTAAAGTGAAATCTTGATAAACGGGGAAAATATTCTGATATGTTTGAAAAGTATACGATATTTACATGTTATAGCAAGCAAATATTAAACAACCGAATAAAAAAGAAAAATATTAAGATTTTTTGAATATTTTTTTGATTTTCGGGTGCTATTCAAAATAGTTGAAAATCTCTGGAAAAAACATATTTTTTTTGGATTTTAAAAAACTTGCTATTTTTTTGTATAGCATGCAAATATTGAAAATTTGAATGAAACAAATAATTTTATGTTTTTTGAAAATATCTCGATTTTTATGTGTTATAGTAAAACAAAAATATTTAAAACACAAATAGTATAGATTTTTTTTTTAAATTTCGCAATTTCCGTGTGTTAAAAGCAGATGAAATATTGAAAAATCAAAAAAAATGAAAATTTATGAGATTTTTAAAATTTTGCGATTTTCGTATGGTATATAGTAAGATGGCTAGTTGTATCAAGAGAATAGTTAGAGATCTACTTGGTGAGTCGAGAGGCGGTACTCCACCATCTAAGAACACATCATGGTGGAACGAAGAAGTAAAAACTGTTATTAAAATTAAGAGAGATTCTTATAAAAGTTTGAAGAAAAACAAAGATGCAGAGAGATTTGAGAAGTATAAAATGACTAAAAAGAAAGTTAAAAAAGCTATTCGGGAAGCTAAAACTAAGGTCTATAAGGAGATGCACGAACAGTTGGACACTAAGAAGGCTGAAAATAATATATACTGGATTGGTCGGATGCAGAAAAGGAAGACCAGAGACTTATGTGCGATGAAGTGTGTCAAAGATGAAGATCAGAAGGTTTTAGTTCGAGATGAGAATATCAAGAAAGGGTGTTGAGATTATTTTGACAAATTGTTCGATGAGAGTTTTACTAAGAATTTGGATGGACTTATCATTCAATCTCAAGATATAAACTGTGATTTCATACGTAAAATAAAAATACCTGAGATTAAAGAGGGTTTGAAGAGAATGAGATCAAGAAAAGCGGTTGTTCCATACAGAATTCCTATCGAGATTTGGAGATACTTAGAAGAAATAGACGTTAAATAGCTGACAGATCTATTTAATAAGTTTTGGCAGACAAAATAGATACCAAATGAATGGAGGAAAAGTACCCTTATACTTATCTACAAGAACAAGACTGACATTCAAAGCTGCTCAAATTACCGTGAAATAAAACTTATGTGTTACACCATGAAGGTTTGGGAGAGAGTGATTGAACACAGGCTAAGGAAGGATATTAAGATAACAGAAAACTAGTTTGGGTTCATACCTGGACGATCGACGACAAAGACTATTCATCTGCTTCGTCAACTTGGCGAGCATTTTCGAGAAAGGAGAAGAGATTTGCAAATGCTATTTATTGATTTAGAGAAAGCGTACGAAAAGATACCTAGAGAGATATTATGGGGGACAATGATGAAGAAGGAGGTCCCCGTCAAGTACATTAACATAATCAAGGACATATATGATGGAATAGTGGTAAATATCAGAACTTGCGTCGGCCTATAACGAGTGATTT
The DNA here is from genome assembly GCA_030015575.1 of Agapanthus africanus. NCBI lineage: Eukaryota > Viridiplantae > Streptophyta > Magnoliopsida > Asparagales > Amaryllidaceae > Agapanthus > Agapanthus africanus. The sequence goes on from JASDDO010000024.1 coordinate 60,582,921, forward strand.
TCCGATTACAATTGATTTACATCAAGGATCTACATTAAGTGCATTCATGTTTACCATTGTGATGGATGAGCTTACTAGAACTATCCAAGATGAGATACCTTGGTGTATGCTTTTCGCTGAAAATATTATTCTAGTAAATGAGACGAAAGCATGGGTTAATGCCAAAACGGAGTTATGGAGGCAAACGTTGGAATCTCGGGGGTTCAGATTGAGCAGGTCTAAGACAGCATATATGCGTTGCAAATTTAGCAAACAGAGAAGTCGAGACCATATTGGTATAACACTGGAAGGGCAAGAGATATCACCAAGCGATCAGTTTAGATATTTAGGTTCTATCATCCAAACGTATGGGGAGATCACTAGCGATATTAATCAAAGGATCCAAGCTAGTTGGTTGAAATGGAGGAGCGCAATAGGGTTGTAACGACTCTGAATTTGCTGTACGAAATTTTTTAATTTAATGTACAGAAAGGAGTTTACAAGCCTGAGTACAATTTAAAAGTTAATTTTTGTTTGAGAACAGCAAGAAGCAATTTGTAGCTCACTGGTAAAACCCTTGCACTGCTGTGACATAGCCCTTGTGTTCGAATCCCATCAGACACATTATATTTATTTCAGATTTTATATTTTAACTTTTTGGAAGCCCAAAAATTTACACGTGCAATACACATAAAAATAAAAAGTCTGAGAAAATAAACATGTGCACAATGTTGTAAACACAGAGGAGTACACGCGGCGAGAATCCACCGGCCCCCTTTAACTAAACGACCGGTGAGATTGGACTTTTGGTCGGCGCCGACGGTTCGCCCGTGGGCAATGAGTCCCGGGCTTTGCACACATGACCTTTCCCCTACCCCCATTACCCCTGCACTGTTTGATTACTCTGCAATCAAACAGAGACTCTTCAATTCTCAATTTATCATATTTTAATGTATTTTAATTCACTCTTTTAATCCCAAAATCCTAATTCCACACTATAAATACTATCCCATGCCTTAACCCTTCCTTATTCTGAAAATTCTTGTCAAAACCCTCAAATTTTCTCAAGTACAGGTGGAGTAGAAGTGAAGTTAGCCAACGACCAACTTCCGACAAGGAATCGAGATATTCTGGTGACCCCGCGATGACCAAGCTATCTTCTTCTATTTTCCATAAACCTAAGTCACTGGTAAGTCCCTTCCCATCCTTATTCTCTTTCTCTAAAAATCTTTTTTTCAAAACATGTCGGTAGGTGGAGTTAACATCGACTTTTGATTCTAAAACCTTGAAATCACACTTTTTCTTAATCATTACCATCCATATTCTTACCCTATGTTTATAACCATAAAAATAATATTTAAAATCAACTTTCCCTCCAAAACATCATGTTAAATAACTTTAATCTAGCATTTACACGAAAATACCATGAACTTTAGATACATCATCTTTTATTACTTGGTTTGAGCATACCTTTATAAAACTTCACGGGGTAATGACCTACCCCTCACATACATACATGTTTCCATAACAAGATATACCTTGAACATACTTTTGTTACCATATTACATTAAAATACCATTAACTATAAAATACGGTTTTCTTTGAATTGTATTTCAAAATCCTTTACAAATAAGCTTCTACAGCCCTCTTTAGGGGACCCGCTATTGGATGGTGTGGATTATCGCACATCGTTGGGCTGATAGAGCGATATGCAGACCTCCACACGGAGCATTCAGTCTCGAAAGGTTTTTAATACGATTTTTAAGAAAAACTATTTTTTTTCTACTTAATAATCAAAATTATATATATATATATATAAATATTACAAATCCATATATTTTCAAAATATAACAACTTATTTTTTTTTCAAATAAAAGAATTTCAAGTTTCATCAAAATACCATCAAGATATGAATACAAGACAAATTTACAGTAAAATACCATGAACTATCCAGGTTAAGGTAATTATCACTAAAATACCCCAATTCTCTAAAATTCACATTCATGGAAACCCTAAATAATATAATTAACTTCTCGAAGTTATTTTGAACTATAATAAAAATATTTTTCATAAACCCCCCCCCCCCCCCCGGCTATATAAAACACTGTTAAGGACTTTAGTAAATATAGGTTTAAGCGGGATCAATTCTCTTAAGCCTCAGGGAGTCGGAGAAAGTGAGTGCTTGTCTATTTAAGGTAGAAAAACTTAACGGTGTTATCTGTAACGACCATAGTATTACTGTATCTTCGTGTTTTCTTTCTTTAGTAAAATATTGTATTTATTTATTCTTAGTATTTTCTGTATATTTTGTTTTTTATAAATATATTATTTTATTCTTCTATCTATTTTTCCCAAACACAGTTCTTTAAAACTGTAACAACCCTAAATTTCCTATACAATTTTTTTTCAAATATTTTTTCAAAATCCATAAAGGGGTATTTTAGCCTGAGAACAAGATATGAGTAATTATTTTGCTTTTTAATTACAAGTTAAAAGAATGTAATAACTCCATTTTTAGTGTACAAAAATTTACTTTAAAATTAATGTATACTTGTAGTATTTACTTTTGCTGCTATCACTTTAAATAATTCAATAGCTCCATAATTAAAAGAAGGAGCTTGTAGCTCATTAGTAATACCTTGCACTGATGAACCAAGCCACCAGAGTTCAAATCCCATACCCCACATTATTTTTAATATTATTTTGTTTTAAATTTTATAGAAGTCCAACAGTCCACACGATATAACTCTAGAATTTCCCACTACCCATGAAAAACTGAATATACCATAGCCTCCCTTAGAAGACCCCCCCACCTCCCGACCTGGCGCCTCGGCCCGACTTGGCCGAGTCGGCCGGCGGACCGGCCGACTCGGGCCGGCGCCGCCGGCCTGACTCGGCAGGACGGCCGAGTCCCCAACATCTTTTTTGTTTCTCTTGGCCTTCTATACATCCCTGTATACTTTAAATCTGCAGACCACTTCCAGAGGCACAATTAATCCTCTTTTACTCCATTTTTAAAATGATTTTAATACATTTTACAATTTTTTTTAAATTAAAACCCTTCACCTACCCTAACCCTAGCCTAACCCTATAAATACCACCCCTACCCTTTACCCTCTCACCCCAAACTCTAACCCAAATCTCTAGAATTTTCAAGAAACTTTTGTGTGCAATCGAAGTGAGCGAAAGGCGAAGCTCCGGCGAATTCTTCGGCGGATTTTCCGGCAACGTCCGTAGGAACTCCCGGCGACGAAACGACGCACCACCGAGTCCTTACGAACCATCTCCCTCTTATAGTTGTCCAAAACCCGTAAGTCCCATTTCTATCTTCCTTTTTCTATTCTAAAGATACGGATTTACAAAACCCGACGGAATCGGAAAAAATCCGATTTTTCGATTCGGTTTTCGTATAAAACTTCACTTCTCGTTAATACAATTATGCTTAAACTCCCCCATGTTGACTATTAAACACTAATCAACCAAATTGATCAAGTTTCATTTCATAAAATGATGGCTATTTCACTTTATCGTATTTTTCATTTAAATACCACATTGTTTCAATTATACATTTAAATCATTAAACTTGTTATACCTTTAAGTAGATCACGAGGTAACGACCTACCTCCTCACACACTCATATGCAACATAGCACGATACCCTCGGGAACACAGAATACGGGAAATCGAAATCTTTACAAATAAATAACCTTTGAGCTAATAATAAAAATATCTAGACTCAGCCAATTAAGGACTGTCGCGCTCATTAGGACAGAGGAAGGTTGTGGGCATTCAGTCGTTTATCTAAACCTGACTTTGTGGTGCCTAGGCTAGACAAGTGAGAAAGGTAACTTTAAAAGGCCCGTCTCACGGTGATTCGTGAGCGGATCCCTCCTTTTTCACTTGTACTTACCTGGCCACAATTGGCTGTGAAGAGACGATTTGAGGGATATCTCACAACTTGTCGCTTTGGACCAGTTAGGAGCAGTCTAGTTGACTTAGGAGACCCTAGAACATAGAATATGGAAAATCGATATCTTTACAAATAAATACCATTTACTTAATAAAACCGTTTTCTAAAGGATTTAGTATTTATACAATCTTTGCAAAGCGCCGCTACAACCCATTTTGGGGAACCCGTTCGGGATGGTGTGGATTATCGCACATCCTCGGGCTTAGTAGTGCGAGATGCAGACCTCCGCAAGGAGCATTCGGTCTCGAAAGATTTAAAATACGACATCTTAAGAAAAACGAGATTTCTAGAATATAATATATATACTAAAATTATTTTCATATAAATATATGTATATGTAACATTAAAATATTTATTTTGAATTATTATAAATATTCCAACTCTTTTCAAAAATCACAAGAATCATTTTTACACTAAAATACCATGAATTCCATACAAATCAATATTACAAATAAATACATTTATTTATGAAATTAGGATATTTTCACTAGAAATATCACAATATAAAATCTACATTCATTACAACTCTAAAGACGAATAATAAATACTTGGGGTGTATTTTGAAAAGTATATAAAAGTATTTTTACATAAAAACCCCTCAAGTTCTATAAATTACCCTAAGAACCCTAGTAAACATAAGTTTAAGCGGGACCAATCTCTTGAGCCTCACGGAGTCGGAGAAATGGGTGCTTGCCTATTTAAGGTAGACAACTAAATAATGGTGTTATCAATACGGTAATCGTCTTTGAAAAAGACACAAATCCTGCCGTCCATGTGCAACGGTTACCGATAACATCAAAACAATAAGGACTTCAATTTACTTTTCTAATTGTCTGACTCCGAGTGAGTCTCGTTATAATCTGACTTGAATATGATTTAAGTACAATCTACAATCTACAATCTACAATCTACAGTATTATAATTCAACACGAATCCATGAATCCATTTTTTCATATATTCAATCTATCAACCTATACAACTTGACCGAACCGAACCATGGATATACATTCCATTTACATGATCATCCAGTTTACATGATTCTCCAGTTACATACATGATTCTACGATTACATCCGTTACAGATATCATGGTTTCGGTCAGTCATCCAATTATACAATCTATACAGTTTACAATACAATACAATCAAAACACTACGGGGTTTAAGGGGTAGACTGGTACGGAAGGTGTTAAAAGTGTCACGAGACTGCAAGATTTAAGACACCTAACATGAATCCAATTGCCGTTGTTCCGGGCCTTCTAACGGAGCCTTGTACTCTATATTCGGTTCACCGTAGTCTCTGGTCTAACGAAACTCCTCTCGTATACACTGATATCTTTCTGTACCAAGCTACAAACAACAGCGTTAACAAAACATTACAACAATATAATATAACTTTAAAAGATGCCTTCTTAGTCTGTCTATTCTATTTCTCCCTTATCTTTGGGACTTACCGAGCGATCTGTCTGCTGACGACATTCTCTTTCTTTCTTCTTTGAATACCGTCAGGTGATCTGGACACGTCTGAGATCGAGCCCACTGCTGAAGACTTGGATCAGTTTAGCGAAGACCCCGAGCTCTAGACATTGTACATTTTCTATTCAATACTTTTCAGTTCCTGTTATGCCATTGTTTAGGCATCTCTTTTATTTCAGTTGTATTTACTTTTCATGCATTGTACAAAAGAATGTTAATAAATAAAGTTGTTGTTCAGTTTATATATCTTGTCTCTTGTGCTTACTTTTATATTGCTTAGATACGCTTAGCATATTTACTTCACAGTAAATACGTAGCGGCCTTGTCATGTCCCCTTCGCCGTACACCGGGAAGCGGGGCGTGACAAAAACTAAATTTTAACCTTTTTTCAAATTAAACATAAGACCTAACGCAGCCCATAACTCAAATTCAATTTCATTTTCATTTTCTTTAATAAAACTATGAGCCTAAAAGCCCACTTTTTTTAAGCAACATCATATATTCAATTCTTATTAAATATGTGTATGAACAATCTTGTAGCTCATTGGTTAAGTCTTTATACTGTTATTCCATAGATCACATGTTCAAATCCCCATTCTTGCAATTATTTTTTTTATCAATTTTTTTATTCTTCTCATAACTTACAAATGAGACCTTTTATTTCCAAAATGAATGGTGACCTTTCATTTCTCTTTTAATTCCCATATTGAATGTATATATTATTATACATAATTCACCATTACACCATCTTTATTTGTCCTCCTCTATCTTTTCCTTCCTCACATTTTTCTATCTCCCACTTCTCCCTCTTCACCTAGAGTCCAAGAAGAAGAACATGGAGAAGTCTTCAAGAAGGTCTCGCTAGTAACGCGAGGCTATCGGCGGATAGACAAGCCCGGTGACAATACCGGCTTGTGTATGTAAGTCCCTTCTCTCTCCTTCCCCCTATCTTTTATTTTCCTCTTATCATACCTCGTGAACCCCCTATTCTTTTTATATCGTAATCCGTAAGAGAAGATAAATATAAACATATACATATATATAAGTCTAGATATATATTGTTTTATATGGTTTAATAATACCTTATTGCATCCTGTTCAAATTAAAGTGTTTTTAATTATTTGTTCATGACTATGAATGTTTATTACAAGTTATGAGAACACAAATTTCATGCCACAATATATCTATAATGTCTCATGAAATCGGTTTTTTTATTAAAAGAAAAATAGAAGCCTGCATAAAATACTAGTTAATCTTTTTGCCGATTTTAGTATACACATTAATACCTTTAGCTCTAAAATAATTTTTAAAAATTAATTTTTAATTCTGAAAATTTCAAGAAATTTACATATGATAGATTATATTATTTTGTACATGCTGTAAAAATTTTAGATCGAATCACTTAACGGTTTAGGAATTATATCGTTTTTATTCACTGTTCGTAAAATAGAAAACTACAGTTATCGGTCAACTTCTAGGACATATAACTTGGTATACCGATATCCAAATTGAGCAAACTCAGGTGTTTTAGATATCTATATCGAACAATATATATTTTATTATTTTTAAGTTTTTTACTGAAAACCAACGTAAGATAAAGAAAACTGCGTTATAATATTAAGCGACGGATCTGGACAGAATATGTTCTGATTCGCACACTGTTTTTAAATAGGACATAACTCGAAATCCCGATATCCGTTCGTGACAAAATTTAGATGTGTAGATGCATAAATGATAAAGCTATAATTTTATGTATATTATATTACTTAGAAATGCACGAAACAACCCGATATAGGCTTTGCAATATAACATATAATTGCTGTCCAGAAATTTGAATTTCTGTTTTAAATGCTGATGTTAAAATGATCATAACTAGAGTTTAATAAATCCAAATCGTGCGAATCTTAGTGTTTTAGATAAGTACATCGAAAGACCTACAATTTTATAATAATTTTTGTAACCCGAAACCCGATAAAAATTAACTCAAATTGTGTTTTAAAAATATGCGACGGTGCTGGACAGATTCTGATCTGTTCTGCGCGACAAAATGAAAATGAGTATATCTCCCAAACCGGTAGTCGTATTTAGGTGCGACTGGAGCTCACACGTGCACAACACTTAGATCTATATTTTTGTTTATATTCAGAAATTGATTGACTTGATTGATTAGTCGTACATAATATTTCTTTACAACATTGTTTATGGTAGTTACTCGAATAATATACTAGACTCATTTCATGCTATTCGAACATGTATACATATTTATCTTGATTATTAAATTGTTGTATGTACATAAAGACGATAATTAAATATTTGAGTTGTATTTTGAAAACTATACAAAATTATTTTTACATAAAACACCCTCAAGTTTTATAAATTACAATAAGAACCCCAGTAAATATAGGTTTAAGCAGAACCAGTCTCTTGAGCCTCAGGGAGCCGGAGATATGGGTGCTTGCCTATCTAAGGTAGACAATATAACAAACGGTGTTATCAATACGGTAATTGTCTTTGAAAAAGACACAAATCCAGCCGTCAATGTGCAGCAGTTACCGATAACACCAAAACTTAATTCAGGATTCCAATTTCTTTTCAAATTGTTCTGACTCAGACTGAGTCTCATTATAATAATAATCTGACTTGAATATGATTCAAGTACAATCTACAATTCAACATGAATCCATGAATACATATATTCAATTTATTCAATCTGTATTGACTGAACCAAACCATGGATATACTTCCATTTACATGATTCTCCAGTTACATTCATGATTCTCTAGTTACATCCATTTACTGATATTATGGTTTCGGCAAGTCATCCAATTATACAATCTATATTACAAGACAATACAAGTTGCAATACAATTTATAATATAAACAATACAAATAAGACATCGCGGGGTTTAAGGGGTAGATTGGTACGGAAGGTGTTAGAAGTGGCACGAGACAGCAATCATAAGACGTAATTACATCCATGCCGTTGTTCCGTGGTATTATCGATGGAGCCTTGTACTTCCATTTGCATTAGTCTCTGGCATATAGAGACTCCTCTCGTATACACTGGCATCTTTCTGTACCAAGCTACAAACAACAGCGTTAATGAATACAACAGTATAACAATATAATACAACTTTAAAAGCTACACTTTCTCTCTTACTTTCTGTCTTTTCTACTTCTCCCTTATCTTTGGGACTTACCAAGCGTTTGTTCGCTGACGACATTCCTTCTTTTTCTTCTTTGGAATGTTGTCAGGTGATATGGACACCCAGGAGATCGAGCCTACTAGTGAGGACTTGGATCAACTTGCCTACGACCCAGAGCTCTAGCTTCATTGTACACATTTCATTTCAGTACTTTCCATTTCTGTTATGCCATTGTTTAGGCATTGTTTTCATTCAGATGTATTTACTTTTCCATGCATTGTACAGAAGAATGTTAATAAATAAAGTTGCTGTTCAGTTATATCTACTGTCTTTGTCTCTTGTGCATTTTTATTTATATTGCTTAGATACGCTTAGCGTATTTATTTCAGAGTAAATACGTAGCGGCCTCGTCGCGTTCTCTGCCCGTATACTGGGAAGTGGGGCATGACATTATCAATGGTAATTGTCTTGGAAAAAAGACACAAATCCTGCCGTTCATGTGCAGCAGTTACCGATAACCCCCGAACATAATTTAGGATCCAAATCAGTTCCAAGTGTCTGAATCTAAGTCAAGCTTGAATTCAATCCAAACCAGAATACAATTCAAATATGAATCCAAACTCTAACATGTATACTTGAACCTGAACCTGAATACCAGAACAATATCAACATGCAAACATGGCTTGACTTGACCGAACCATGGCTATAACTTGACTTGATTGCATGACTACTTGTTTACATCTTGAACCTGATTACATGAACAATTTGTATCCATGGTCTCGGCATGTCTGATAAATATAATTTATATAAAACATTACACGGGGTTAACGAGGTAGATTGGTACGGAATGTATTAAAAGTGGCACGATGATGGTCACTAAAAGACACCTATATGAACTCTCATACCGTTGTCCCGTGGGTTTTGACGGGGCCTTGTACTTACATGTTACCACAGTCCACGGGATAGTTGGACTTCTCTCGTATACACTGATACCTTCTGTACCAAGCTACAAACAACTACATTAGAATAATAAATTGATACCTGTATAACTTAACAGTTTCCTTACATATTATTTGTACTATTCCTTCCTTTCTTTTGGGACTTACTGAGCACTAGTTCGCTGGCGATATTCCTGTCTATTTCTTTCCTTGGAATGTTCGTCAGGAGGACTGAACCTTCAGGAGACCGAGCCCAGCCAGAGTACTTGGAGCAGATTGAGGTACAACCAGACTACTAGTTTACTCGTACTTACTTTCTATCTTGTATGCCACTGTTTAGGTATTGCTTTTATCATTGTGCATTTCCTTTTCAAATCAGTTGTATTATAAAGATAAATGTTAATAAAAGGTTCTGTTTACATTATATCTCTTGTCATTTCTTGTGCATTTTTTATATATTGCTTATTTACGCTTAACGTGTTTACTTTTGAGTAAATACGCCGCGTGCCCGCCACGTCTCCTTCCTCATACACCGGGAAGCGGGACGTGACAGAGATTTTGCCCGATCGTAACTTTTCGTTTAAGTTAAAAGGGAAGTCTTATTGGAGCGCTATTCGGCCTGCCTTATTATATGGTACAGAATGCTGGGCTCCTAAGAAACATCATACACAGAAGATGCATGTAGCGGAGATGCGCATGCTTCATTAGATGTGTGGTAACACTTGAAAAGATAAGGTGGGAAATGAGGATATTCGTGCAAAGTTGGTATAGCACCTCTGGAGGAGAAGATGCAGGAAAACTGGTTAAAATGGTTTGGTTATATACGACGCTGACCTATCAAAGCACTGGTTCGACGAATGGATACTCTCGATATAAGCAATGTCAAAAGGGCGAAAAGAAGATCGAAGAAAACATGAATGGAGGTGATACGAAAAGATATGGTTGTCAAAGGCCTCAATGAAAGTACATTGTTCGATAGGAGTGAGTGAAGGCAGAGGATTCATGTGCTGGACCCAACGTGAATCTCTTGTTGGTTCATGTAGTCTACCCCACATACTTTGGGATAAAAGGCTCAGTTGTTGTTTTTGTTGTTGATTATCGTGTGCTATAACAACTAAAATACTGAAAATCGAAAATATTTAATTTTTATATTCTTGAAAATTTTGCAACTTTCACAAGCCATGAGAGGAATGTATTGAAAAGCTGAAGAAAAAATTGCCCAATTATATGCAAGTTAATCCTTCATATATTTTATATATGAAATTTGTCAATATAAGATATTACAACATACAAATCATATAACAATAAATTTTGAAAATTTAATGATGTTTCGTGACTTTGGACTTCATGATTCATACCCTTCTATTGCGTGGATGCCCCTGCTAGTAAAAAAAGGTTTTTTCTATATTCAACCCCAAAACTTCATATTTCTAAATAAGACCCCTAAATTCTTTAAGTTGTCTAAATTGTCTCCATAGTTTGTTTTCCAACCAAATTTTATTTAAAATAACCATTTAATCCTTATTTTCTTCTTGCATATCCCATCAACAACAATTTTCTATTTCTTTTCAATTTCCGACACCCAACCACCCATTAGAATTGCACACCTATAATTATAACTCTGGTAGTCTTTCTCTTAAACCATTCGACACCCGCCTTTATGAATAACAAACAATTGCTTTTTCCACAGAAGACTAATATACCAAGCAAGACTGGATTGAGTGTTGATTAGGTTGCTAAGGGCAGATTAGGTATTTAACAGCTTAATTAGGCTAATTAATCACTATTTAAGTGATAGGGGTTCTTTTTAGACCACTTAAAGGATTTGGGGTTTTATTTAGATATATGAAAGTTTGGTGGTCTTATTTAGAAATACGAAAGTTTTGGGGGTTGGATATAGAAAGAACATGATTTCTTTAATCACAGATAAGAAGGACATCTTTACACTCAATCGGCGAGGCCTCACTTCACCCATCAACTCAAACTAGCCTCGTCGAAATCTCGTAGATTGATGATCGGAATCGCTAATAGGCACCGAGCAGGGCATAGCTAGCGGCATAGGAGCCTACTCAGCGTCAGCGGCTTCGTGCCGCACTGGAGCCAAATGAACGAAAGCGATGACGGCATTTTTTTAGCAGGAATTGATCCCAGTATAAGGTGCTTGTCCAGTGGATTTGTCTATCGGTACTCGCATAATCGGGTCGTTCTCCTCTCCGCGGTGACCCAAAAACCCAAATTTTACCTGGACGTGCTTCGCACGTGCAAGGATGGCAATCAAATATAGTTGTTCAAAATCCACAATATCATCGTTTTTCATCCAGTTCCTTGTAAAAACTGAAATTTTAACTGGATTTTTTCTGCCAGAAATCTAATTTAAATCGAATTGCGAATGAATCATGGACTCCAATCGTTAATTGTGTTTGCCAAGCATAAGCGATACCAAACGCCATCGTGCTGACGCCAAACCCTAACTAGATTTGCTTCCAAATCGAAGAGAAAGAGAGAATTTTGAGGTAAATTACTTCATTAATCTTCGATTTTCTATCATTATCTATGTTGTTGACAATTGTTTGATTTTGATTTGAAAACCCTAACGGTGTTGAAGAGATCTAAGTTTATTATTACTCATCGAACTATTTAATCCATAAATTTTAGATTTTGATACATGCTACTTGCTTAAAATTTAAGGTTAATGGAAAATTTTCAAATTTTGATCAGTCTGAGTGAGAATCTGACATGCGAAAGCATTGAAGTAATGAAAGCCTTATCTATTTTTACTTGCATAAGGTGATTTACTCGTATAATTTTTTTTCTTGGGTAATCGTAGGCGATTCTATCTTGATTAGCAAAACGGAGATGATTCCACGTATGTTTTTGTTCTAGTGGAATTCTAGACAATTACAATTTATCCGAGTAGATAGCCCGTAGTAGAGCAGAAAGGAAATTTAGGATTCATATAGGAGACCCCAAAAATTTGGGATAAAGACTTGTTGTTGTTGTAGAATTCTGGGTAATAGCTCGACATGCTCACACCTGAATTAAGAGGAACCATACCATTGATATTTGAAAAAGGTTTTCAATCTTGCTTCTATACCTTTTTCAGTTAAGATATAAATTTTTGGTGTTTTCTGTTCTAGTGGTTAGTCAAATAAAATCCGAAGAGGACAACTATCAGACTACCATATTGTCTTCGAAAGATTGATCTACCTGTCTTTAGTTGTGCCTACTTCCGAAAGAAGCTCCATATCTTAACTTTAATGCCCCTTATTCCTCATCTAACCAGCCTTCTTTCTCTTCTTCGATCTCTTCACTTTCCTTAGTAGGCCCACGATGTCATGTTGTTGTTGTTGTCATCCCCTTTTTTTGGTTTAGTCTTTCAATTTTTAGGCTCTTGAACTTGAATGCTAAGTCGCGCCTTTATCGCAGCCGAAATTATAGTACAAATTTAACTTGACTGCCCAATTCTATTCTCACGTCCCGCTTCCCAAAATACGGAATACGAGAGGTGACAAGGCCAGCCATACTCCTACGGTCAAGAAAATATCCTGTCGTAGTCACACTTCGGCTTGTAGCATTACGTGGTAATCGGTAATCATAGCACAAGTAATGAGAAATGCAGTCACTAATTCTATCAAAACAGATGTAAAAATAACTAGATAGAGTCAACGGAAAGGATAGTGCTGACGTCGCTAATCTAGATGTCTGCAGTATCTTCGAGGTAAGACAAATCCTGATCCAAGCTAAGTCTACTTCTCACTCTGAGCATGCATACTCAGGTCATCAGAGCGACACAATAGCAATATATACATATATAATGTGCAACGATATTAAACATAAAGCAGTAAACATAGAGTAATAACGCAAGCATGAAATAACCGGTACATATAACAATAAAGCAGGTGTATATTAGATCAGTAATCAATGCAATGTCCATGTCACTAAAGTAAGCAGTCTCTAAGTCTTAATGTCCAAGTCACTAAACTTATCGTCAGTCCAAGTATGAGAGTCAACCACTGTAGAAGTATCCCCAACCCAAGGGTAAGCCCCAGGGGTAAGGGAACACGGGCCCGAAACACTATCAGTAAGAATCAGAAACACTATCAGTACAAATCCCGAAATCAATAAATATGCCGGCAGTGGGACTCCTGAGATTCCGTTTATCAAACTCACCCTCAAACTACCCCACACCCCGCGGTGTATATCAAACACCGACCATGAATTTAAATACTAGCCGCTCCATGACAAGTCTACACGAGAACTGGAGATAGGGTCTCCATCAAGCATGTCTCGACTGGTATCCAAGATAAATGGACAGTGATCGATGTCTTACCTATGACACTAATATAAGTGCTCTCATACCCATTCTATACTAGTTATAGTCACACTTATATATGTCCCATAGACGTCGACAATGCAATAACTAATTGGTTTCGCCGATTGTGTACAAGTACGTGTCACTTCCATTATTCAATCACGTTTTTACACTAACGTATTTGTCACAATCCAATCACTAACCTTTATCACTTGGTAATGTAATACGGTCACTAGGATATCGATATAAATGAACACTATTTACAAGGGTATAACAGTCATGCAACATGATGGGATATAGTAAATGTACTACTGAATACATATAAGCAACTAATATCGGTTGGATTAGAAAAATCATATAAAATCACACATGCATAATTTGGCGAAACAGTATAAAAAGTGTAAACAGTATATTAAATTATCTCTACAGAAAAATTGGTTTCCAGTCAATCGGGTTTCAGGTTTGCGAGTTATGATCATTCCATTTTAAGTATTTACTGCTGGGAATTCAATTTCTGAACTGGAAGTCCGTTTCGCACACGTTTTACTTCCTGTTGGGATCATAATTAGGTGACGCTACAGTTAGATAATATTTATATTTATCTATTATGTTTCCAACGCATCAGACGGATCAATAATATCTGCTGTATGAAGTGAGATATGCACTGTCTAAGGTTAAGGTATACATTCTGGTTCTGCACAAAATTGCAGCACCCATCAACGGTTTAAAAAGTGTTATAAATATCAAACGATACTGGAATGCAATAAGACCAGCACCGTTAGAAATCTAATTCAATTATATCCACTTCTATATATAGATCTGCACACTTGCGTGCTTAAACAGTGAAAATTATGCGTTCTAAAAACGGGTAAAGACAGAGATTCTTGCTCTGTACTGCAGTTCAGAGCCATGAATCGCCTCAGTTTTCGTCGTTATAACTTATTAAAATTCAGAGATCAACTATGGGATACTGTATGTTTATCTGTTGGTTTCGATAAGTGCCCTAAAACATTAAGTTGTGAGTTGTATTCAATTTAATATAGATTTTAGAACGTGGCATGTGCGGTGAATTCTAGATTCAACATCGCCTTTTGGGGGCGTTGTTACATGATATAAACTTCACTATTTTCAACCCAAATTTCTACATGATGTTCTTTATCAGCAAATGGATCTATCTATAACAAGTTCCGCCATTTTAAAGTAGATTTCATTTAGGGTCTAGCGTCGAACACCTAATTATATGTATAGCAATCAAAACTTTGGTTTCGTTTAATCGATCAAGACGAGATTTAATCATATAAATTCTTAACGAAGTTAAAGTCGAATTGTAACCCGATTCACGTTCCATGTCCTGCTATGCACAATCATGGATCATAATACTCGCCCGAATCTATGATATCATAACCAAACTTGATTAATTAAAACAATATGTGTGTGGGTGCATATGTATCAGTATATAGCATGTTAGCATGTAAAGCAAGTCCGAACTTGCCTGAAGACGGCAATAGCATGGCAACGACGACGAGCGCAGCACGGGCACGATCATGGCACGGCGACAACAAGCTTGGGCTCGGCTACGGGGTTCGTGCTTGGTCTTGGCTACTCACTGCGAAGCTTGACTTGGATATGAGGGGTCGGGGGAGTTGCTGGTGACGGTGGCGAAGACGATGAGGTCGTGGCGGCGATGGTCCAGGCGATGGGGCAGCGGCTACGGGCGTCGAAGTGGGCGATGAAGGGTCGCTGCAGGTGCTGGTTTGTGAAGGAAGGAGCTCGGTTGTTGATGGAGAGGGGGGAACTGGGGCTCGTCGGGGTGTCGAGAGGGTGGTCGGAGGTGGGGATCGAAGGTCGATGCGAGCGACGACGATGGTGGTGGTCGGTGCTCATGGCGGCGAGTTGCATGGAGCTCGGTTGAGGTGTAAGGAGAAGAGGAGATGCTGACGGCGATGGAGCTTTGGGGTGCCTACGGCGGTGGTAATGGTGTCGTGGTGGTCGGAGGTTATGGGGGATAGATGCTTGGAGAGGAAAAGAGTGGCGGCGACAGTGAGGAAAGTGGTGGGGCTGCTTGGGTCTGGGAGGAGGAAGCGAGGTTGCGGTTGAGGGGAGGAGCCCGGTGGTCAGCAGCAGTTAGGAAAGCTCCGTCGGTGGTCCCGGAAGGTTGGCCGGAGCAGGCGGTGGGGGTTAGAAGATGAGAGAGGTAGAGGAAGAGAGAGAAGGTAGAAAGGGATGAAGAGAGGGGGGTCGGTTGTTGAGAGGGAGGCGAGGCAGGCGGGGGGATCACGGGGCGGTTGCGGCGAGGGCGGGGATCTCGGGGAAGTCGTTGAGGTGAGGGGATCTCGTTAGAGGTGAGCGACGTCGAGGGGAGCGGATGAGGATTTAGGGGAGAGGATCTCGTGGAAGTTGTTGGCATGGTGGCGCGGTCGTCACGGGCACAGGCGTGAGGAAAGAGGAGACGGGGAAAAGAGCGGGAAGAGAAAAAAGAAGAAGAAGAATAAGAAGGGAGTAGGGGAGTCGGGTCGGATCGGGTCGGGTTTGGGCTGGGGTTAGGGAAAAGGGTTTGGGTTTTAATGAAGAAATGAACTTAGAAAAATATGAAAGTTATTTGGAAAAATAATCAGAAGGGTTTGATTGTTTAGAAAAAATTTAGAATTAGGAATTAGGGTTTAGAAAATATAGGAAAAAATATGTGGAAAATATTTGGAATTAAATTAAATAGAAAAAACATACGAAATATGGATAATAGAGTACAAAATAAACTAGGTATTTACATCATACCCCACTTAAATAAAATTTCGTCCTCGAAATTAAAATAAACAATTAGCTATAAAAGTCGTGCGAAAAGCAACCACTAGAAAAATTGAACATTTATATGTAAGCAAATAGAGCAGGGAAAATCATATGTAAGGTCAAAATAAATAACAAATAATAGTAATAAACTATATATATACAATTACAATGAAAAAATAGAATAACAATAATAAATAATAGTGAATGATTTACTGATAGGTCATAAGAACCAAAACTACTTTAGTAAAACTACAAACCAGTCAATTATAAAATAATTTGAGAATACTCATACGGTAAAATATGGAAGAAAAACGAAAAATAAGTGGGCTGGTAAATAAACAAGATTTCAATAATTAACGTAATGGCCAAGACTAATTGTATTTGCAAAAGTGAGATGATAATACAACACAAAAGAAACTAAGATAATACCAAGATAATGATATATGTACAAGTAAATAAAATGTATTAGCATACAAGATAACCATAATTTATATTACAGTAAATAGAAAATCTAAATCGATTGGAGCACAAGAATACACAAGTAAACGTAAATACGAAAATAAAAGATAATTAGCACAAAAATGAACACAAAAAATATGAATTTTAAGAGTTAAACAAAAGAATACCAACTAACGAATGAATGTGAATGATAACACTATAATAAACAGTTTAACGTTAAAGAAAAATAATAAGTAGAAGATAACCTGAAGTGACATCCTGTAGTTAAAAGTAGAGAAAATTAAAGTAAAAGGTATGAAAACAGAACCACGTATTAAAAGGACGATGACATGAAAAGCATTTGTAGGGACAATTTACTAAAAATAAAATATACGATGTAAGCTTGTACTATTAAAACATGAAGGATAGTAGATCATTTAAAATAACGAAAGTAGTTAATAACGCGCTCCTTTAGAAAAACACAAAAAAATAGGGAAACGGCTAAATTCCAAACGCCAATAAATATAACTACAGTAATAGAAAATAATACCAGTGATGTATAGTAGACCGGTTAGGGTATGGATTATGGTAAGATACAACCCAATCGAAAGGTAAAGTCAGGAAGGTGGTGCTCAACTATAGTGTCGATGGGGCTAGAGGTCCGGTTACTACAGGGTTCAAGAATGAAGTAACGATAATGAATCTCAAGAAGGGAAAGAAAATATTATAAGAATGAACGATCACTGCATCATGCGGACTTTAAAGATACAATACTCAAAAAAGATTTGCGTGATCAGAAGCTTTATTATTTAGAAAATCTTGACAGAGCACAATTGAGAGATAAACACGGCCCTAAGCTAAACATTGTTTTTATTTGGCCAGAAGAAAAGACAGAAGAAAAGAAAAAAGCAACGTCAGTCGCGATTGTGGAAGTTCAACAGATTACGATAAGCTCTTACGCTAAGATAGTGGCGTTCATTCGCAGGGATTGCTATGGGAGGTTGTTCAGCCTCGAGTTCCTCCTCACTCAAGATTTCATCCCCCGACTCTTCCTCGGCTGGGGCCTCGTTTTTTGGGCTCTTCCCCCATGGGGTTTCCTTCTCCCGGTCCTTCTTCCTCGGCGAGAGCTTCTTCATCGGGGTCCTCTTTCACAAGGTCCTCCTCAGGATCTTCCTTTTCTGAATTCTCTTCTCTGGGTTTTCTTCCACTGGGTCCTCCTCAGGATCTTCCTCTACTAGGTCTTCTACGGGGTCCTCTTCTTCATCGTCAGAGTCACTGATCATATTGACTTCTGGAGCTGCGTCTGCGACTCCTTCGTCCTCGGAATCGCTGTTGTCGACAATAACCCGTGGGCCATCGATCCCGTCATCTGAACTCACTAGTATGCAGTCAAAAGAAACGCAGAACCGAGTGTCCTCATCGAGAGACGACACTGCCCCAGGATTGGCCATGGCCTGAAAAGAGAGGGTCATGATCAGATAGTGGAACTCATAAAAATAATTAAAAATGTGGAGCACATGGAAAATATAAGATGGATAAAATCTAAAATCACAAACTTAAGTGATAATGCAGTTAGTAGTACATGGAAGTGAGTGGTAAGGGAACGATATACAAATCACAACCCACGAGTTTTTTTTCCATTTAAACCAAGGGGTTCAACAAAATATAAGGTTCAAACGAAAAGAAACGATTACTAAATAAAATAAGATCTTTATTGAAAGAAGGAAGAGTGATAACTCCACGTTGATATCTAGATTGCCGCGACCCCGTAAAGCGAGTTTGATTCCTGTGTTGGGTCCGTACTATCTTCGAAACTCGAACTATGAAAACATCCAAGTTACTCAAGCAGATGTGGAGAGCGTTGATGAATCTCCTCCGTGTAGCTCTTTCCTTCTAAGGAAACCATTGACAAGATGTTCATCGGATCTATAAATCAAGCACTGCCCTTTGGCCCGGCGACAGTCCCTCTGAAGGTGTCCTGGCCTTTTGCAATAACCACAACATTGGGTTCTCCGCTGCTTCTGTTGTTGAGGAAGAAATGGGCGCTTCATCTGCACACCCCCACTTCGTTTAACAGGGATTCCCTTACTATTGGGGACTCCCGCTGGTGTCTGAGCCATTTGCTTCCTTAGTCCTTCAGCTAAGAGGTCGTTCGTTCGCTCTTGAACTTCCATCAAACCTTGCAGTACACCCAAAATCTCGGCTGTCTGACTCTGCGGAGAAGAGGTGGAAGGGAAGTCGTTGGAAGTCATGGTCCTGAAACAATAAATTTTCGGATGGTATAAGGTATAAGAATCAAGATAGGGTATCAGATTAATAACTGAAAGCAAGATCAAGTGGTAGGACAAGACTTTGAAAAATGATGTAAAGAGGATTATATGGAAGTGACGAGCGGTATCACTGGATATAAATCAAGGGATCCCTAAACTAAACTGTAATCTCATTCCAAACCCAAACCTGGCTCTGATACCAACAAAACCATGTCACCCCCCGCTTCCCAAAATACGGAATACGAGGGGTGACAAGGCCAGCCATACTCCTACGGTCAAGAAAATATCCTGCTGTAGTCAGACTTCGGTTTCTAGCATTACGTGGTAATCAATAATCACAGCACAAGTAATGAGAAATGCAGCCACTAATTATATCAAAACAGATGTAAAACTAACCAGATAGAGTCAACGGAAAGGATAGCGCTGACGTCGCTAATCTAGATGTCCGCAGTATTCTCGAGGTACGACAGATCCTGATCCGAGCTAAGTCCACTTCTCACTCTGAGCATGCATATTCAGGTCGTCAGAGCGACACAATAGCAATATATTCATATATAATGTGCAACGATATTAAACATAAAGCAGTAAATATAGAGTAATGACACGGGCATGAAATAACCGGTACATGTAACGATAAAGCATGTGTATATCAGATTAGTAATCAATGTAATGCCCATGTCACTAAAGTAATTAGTCTCTAAGTCTTAATGTCCAAATCACTAAACTTATCGCCAGTTCAAGTGTGAGCGTCAACCACCGCAGAAGTATCTCCAACCCAAGGGTAACCCCAGAGGCAAGGGAACACGGGCCCGAATCACTTTCAGTAAGAATCAGAAACACTATTAGTACAAATCCAGAAATCACTAAATATGCCGGCAGTGGGACTCCTGAGATTCCGTTGATCGAACTCATGCTCAAACTACCCCACACCCTGCGGTCTACATCAAACACCGACCATGAATCTAAATACTGGTCGCTCCATGACAAGTCTACGCGAGAACTGGAGACATGATCTCCATCAAGCATGTCTCGACTGGTATCCAAGATAAATGGACAGTGCTCGATGTCTTACCTATGACACTAATATAAGTGCTCTCTTACCCGTCCCATACCAGTTATACTCATACTTATATATGTCCCATAGACGCCGATAATGCAATAACTAATTGGTTCCACTGATTGTGTACAGGTACGTGTCACTTCCATTATTCAATTACACTTTTACACTAACGTACTTACCACAATCCAATTACTAACATTTATCATTTGGTAATGTAATACGGTCACTAGGATATCGATGCAAATGAACACTATTTACAAGGGCATAACAATCATTTAACATGATGGGGATACAGTAAATGCACTGCTGAATACATATGACCAACCGGTGTCGGTTGGATTAGAAAAATCATATAAAATCACACATGTATAATTTGGCGAAACAGTATAAAAAGTGTATTAAATTATCTCTACAGCAAAATTGGTTTTGAGTCAATCGGGTTTCAGGTTTGCGAGTTATGGTCATTCCATTTTAAATGTTTACTGCTGGGACTCAAATTTCTGAACTGGAAGTCAATTTCGCACACGTTTTACTCCCTGTTGGGATCATAATTAGGCGACGCTACAGTGAGATAATATTTAAATTTATCTGTTATGTTTCCAATGCATCAGACGGATTAATAATATTCGCTGTACGCAGTGAGATATGCACTGTCTAAGGTTAAGGTATACATTCTGGTTCTGCAAAAAACTGTAGCACCCATCGATGGTTTAAAAAGTGTTATAAATATCAAACGACGCTGGAATGCAATGAAACCAGCACCGTTAGAAATCTAATTCAATTATCTTCATTTCTATGTATGGTTCCGCACACTTGCGCGCTTAAACAGTGAAAATTATGCGTTCTAAAAACGGGTAAAGGCAGAGATTCTTGCTCTAGACTGCAGTTCAGAGCTATGAAACGCCTCAGTTTTCGTCGTTATAACTTATTAAAATTCAGAGATCAACTATGAGATACTATAGGTTTATCTATTGGTTTCGATACGAACCCTAAAACATTAAGTTGCGAGCTGTATTCAATTTAATATAGATTTTAGAATATGGCATGTGCGGTGAAGTCCAGATTCAACATTGCCTTTTGGGGGCGTCGTTACATCATTATTTTCAACCCAAATTCCTACATGATGTTCTTTATCAGCAAACAGATTTATCTATAACAAGTTTCGCCATTTTAAAGTAGATTTCGTTTAGGGTCTAGTGTTGAACACTTAATTATATGTATAGCAATTGAAACTTTGGTTTCGTTTAATCGATCAAGACGAGATTTAATCATATAAATTTTTAACGAAATTAAAGTCAACTTGTAACCCGATTCACATTCCATGTCCTGCTATGCACAATCACGGATCATAATACTCGTCCGAATCTATGATATCATAACCAATCTTAATTAATTAAAGCAATATGTGTGTGGGTGCATATGTATCAGTATATAGCATGTTAGCATGTAAAGCAAGTCTGAACTTACCTGAAGACGATAATGACACGGCAACGACGACAAGCGCAGCACGGGCACGATCACGGCACGGCGACAACAAGCTTGGGCTCGGTTACGGGGTTCGAGCTTAGCCTCGGCTACTTACTGCGGAGCTTGGCTTGGATATGAGGGTTCGGGGGAGTTGCTGGTGACGGTGGCGAAGACGATGAGGTCGTGGCGGCGATGGTCTAGGCGATGGTGCAGCGGCTGCAGGTGTTGAAGTGGGCGATGAAAGGTCGTTGCAAGTGCTGGTTTGTGAAGGAAAGAGCTCGGTTGTTGATGGAGGAGGGGAACTGGGGCTCGTCGGGTGTCGAGAAGGTGGTCGGTGGTGGGGCTCGAAGGTCGATGTGAGCGATGATGATGGTGGTGGTCGGTGCTCGCGACGGCGAGTTGCAGGGAGTTCGGTTGAGGTGTAAGCAGAAGAGGAGATGTTGGCGGCGATGGAGCTCTGGGGTGCCTACGGAGGTGGTGATGGTGTCGTGGTGGTCGGAGGTTTTGGGGGATGGGTGCTTGGAGAGGAAAAGAGTAGCGGTGGCAGTGAGGAGAGTGGTGGGGTTGTTCGGGTCTGTGAGGAGGAAGTGGGGTTGCGGTTGAGGGGAAGAGCCGGGTAGTCAGCGGCGGTTAGGAAAGCTCCGTCGGTGGTCCCGAGAGGTTACCCGAAGTAGGCAGTGGGGGTTGGGAGATGAGAGTGGTAGAGGGAGAGAGGAGGTAGATATGGATGAAGAGAGGGGGTTCGGTTGTTAAGAGGGAGGCGAGAGGATCGCGGGGCGGTCGCGGCGAGTGCGGGGATCTCAGGAAAGTCGTTGAGGCGAGGGGATCTCGCGAGAGGTGGGCGACGCCGAGGGGAGCGGGTGTGGATTTAGGGGAGGGGATCTCGAGGAAGTTGTTGGCATGGTGGCGCGGTCGTCGCGGGCGTGGACGCGAGGAAGGAGGAGACGGGGAAAAGAGTGGGAAGAGAAAAGAAAAGGAGGAGAAGAAGAAGGGAGTGGGGGAGTCGGGTCGGGTTTGGACTGGGGTTAGGGAAAGGGTTTGGGTTTTTATGAAGAAAAGAATTTAGAAAAATAGGAAAGTTATTTGGAAAAATAATTAGGAAATTAATTAGGGATTGGGTTTGTCTGTTTAGAAAAATTTTAGAATTAGGAATTAGGGTTTAAAAAATATAGGGAAAAATATGTGGAAAATATTTGGAATTAAATTAAATAGAAAAAACATACGAAATACGAATAATAGAGTATAAAATAAACTGGGTATTACATCTATGATATGAACCGTTATTTTTTGTTATCTTATCTGAATTATCGTCATCTTAGATATTACAATTTTTTCCAATATATAATGCACCATTAGTGTAATGTTTGCTCTTCTGGGGATCATTATTATTACTTGCACACGAAGCTGATGAGTACCCATGACCATTGTTCCTCATAAAAAAAGAAGGGGGGAGAAAATGCCCCCCACGACTCAAGTTTCACGTGTTAAACACGTAAGTGCTTATATACAAAGCATATACGCGCTGCAATTAAACAACTAAAGGCTAAAGCATATAGCTTTGAAGCACAACTATATGCTTAAACACGTGAGGATACCCCTTTGAAGCATTAGCTTCAGATAGAGTTAAACTCTATGCATACAATTAAATTCTATTTTGTATGCAAAGCATATAAGCACTAAAAGTAAGTGGTCAAAGGCCAAATTGACCCCACATGTAAACACGTGAGCGTTTATATGCAAGGCATATGGGCGTTAAATGAGAAAGGCTAAATAAGCCTCAAGTGTTAACAACGTGAGGGCACCTCCTAACGTAGAATTAAATTCTACTCAAATAAAGAACCGTTGGATCAAAGATCCAATAGCGATTAAGCATAGAATTAAATTCTATTGGGAGGGATATTTTCTGTTAAACAAAAAGTTGGCGGATCAAAAATCCAATGAAATGGAAAATATTTCTCATATCTTTCTAAACAAAGAAAGATTGTGCTCTGTTAAACCGAGCACCTTTGGATTAAAAATCCAATGGTGATAAAAATATCACCGTTCAAAAGAATCTTATTCTGTTCTTGTTAAAAACAAGAACAAACATATTCTGTAAAAACAGAGACACTTGGATCAAAGATCCAACGGCGGGTAAAATTCTCCAAATCAATTTTGAGACCAATTAAATCAATTAGAATCTCTCAATGAGAGATTTTCTCAAAACAGATTAACAATCTGTCTCCACTATATAAAAGACCTGAGACTTCAAGTCTCGAGACACGGAGGGATAGAGAACGGAGAGAAGAGAGAACTTTCTATAAGCTTCTGAAAAAAAGAATATAGTGAGCTCTTGAGAGAAGAGAGAATTTAATTCTCATAGAAGAAAACTTTTCTTGTTGAAACCCTAGGTAAAGAAAACACATAGATCATATTGTCTCTTCTTTGCCTATATAAGAGTTTAACCCTTTATACAAGAACTTAGTTCTTCCTCTGGTTTGAGATTTGCAAGAGCAAATCTCCCAACAAGTTGAGAATTTAATTCTTATCGGGAAGATTCTGTTCTTCAGATTCAAAACTTAGAGATAAGAACCAGGTTAAAAAGAAAAAAAAAAAGAAAAAGAAATAAACATATATTCTGGGAATTTAATTTCCCCAATATTAGGTTTTAACCCTACATAAAGAACTTTGTTCTTATAAAAGTAAAAAAGAACTTAGATCTTATAATAGTAAAAGAGAAATTAGTTCTCCAATAATAACAATGATGATTCAAAACCTTCAAAACAGAAATCTTGATGATCATCAATGACTAAAATTGTTATTAAAAGAGATCAATATCTCTGAAAACAAATAACAAGGATAACTCGTCGTCTCATTAGTGCTTAGCACTGTTATGGAGCCTCACGTGTTTCCCATGTGAGTGCTTAAAACAAGCAAAAAGAAAAGCTAAAACCGCCTCACGTGTTTCCCACGTAAGCGTCTGAAGAACAAAGAAAAACTCCTTTGAGCAGCCACCAAATAAAACCCCAAAGAAAGTGGTCACGTGAGATATACGTGAAACACTTTTGGAAACCCAAGTGCTAGCACTTCTGTAAAAAGAGGGGAAGTGAACAAATGAAACCCAATGCTCAGCACTCACGTGCTTCCCACGTGAGTACCATGCAGAGTGCTCAATACTTTAAGATTAGTCAAAATGTCTAAAATGCTTCGCATTGATTGAGGCAACGCTCATATCTGAGCGCCTCACGTGTTTCACACGTGAGCGTCACATGACTTTAGTGCTTAGCGCTAATCCGGCGCCTCACATGTGAGCGATGTATGCCCCAGTGATGATCACTTTTGGGTAATTATGGAAACTCAATCTCAACCCAAAATTGGCTAAGTTTCCTGAGCTTTAAAGCTCTTTGTTTTTAAATCAATCGAGCTCATATGCTCTTGATTTCCGAAGGTCTCAAATATGATTAGAAAATTCTTATGTCCACAACAATCTCTTTTTTCTCATATACGGGATTTGGTTTAAGAGTGCATATCTTCACACCTTTGATATATGTCGTAATTCCTCAACGTCTTCAGAGAGGTGGCGGGTTCCGACGACCAACAACTTCATTCGTTGATCAAATTGACTTGCATGCCTCAAATCGGATCGTGCCTCAAATTGGGCACATTCCATATCTCCATTGTTCACTTCGTCACGTAACAAATACACGTGCGCGCAAATGAATAAAGGACCGAAATATGCTTAAACTAATATTCGTCTCCAAATACGGCGATAAAGGACCGAAACGTCCTTACACTAACATTTCGCCTCAAACACGGCGATAATGGACCGCGATGTTCTTAAACTAAAATAATCGAGCCCAAATACTCATATGTTTAAGTCGATCTTAATCTCAAATCAGATTAACGGTCCTTAGATAAACCCAAGCCCGAATATAAAAATATACGGATTTAGACTAATTCATGCCCTACAAACGACGACATAAACCAGTCTCCGTATACAATCTACGGGCAACCAAAATAAACAAAAACACACGCGACACGATGTGAGCTTCCGGAGCAGGAGAAAGTGGTTATCGCGATGTGGTAACGTAATTAACTGCAGGTGCTTGCGTCTGTAGGGAAGGGCGTCCCCACAATCAAAAACCCCTCACAAACGAGGAGGAATCTGATAAAGTCTACTACAACGGCCGCATCTGTCCAAACCTCCGATATACGGTGCCATAAATTAACTTGGCATCTTCGGAGAGGTGGACTGATAAATTCAAATAGCATCTGCCATCAGAATTCAGGCAAGACGATCCATCCCGGTCCATCTCCGTTTCCGGCGGTGAACAGATTCTGGCACGCCCGGTGGGTCTTTTTCCTCTTTCCACTCCACACTTCGTGTGTCGTATTCGCGAACAAAATCGCGGTTTTCTACGGTTGCCTTTGGATTCGAGATACTAAGATTTGGTGTTTTGCTTCTGTGCAGAAGAGAATATCGATGACTTCCAGCTGCACAACTTGCAACAGCAACTCCCGCTCCGCCCCAATTGGAGGAGTGACTTATTGGCCCAACATGGCCTCCATCTTTTCAATACCGGTGGGGCAAGTAACTCAAACCACTACCGGATTGTTCTTCGGGACCATGATCCCACCAAAGAGTTTCCGCGCCCCAGCGCCGCAAGACGAAGCTCCCAAGAAGTCGGTCTTCGATCGACTTGCAACCATAATGGTCCCTCTCAATGGGTCATCCAAATCCGATGTCTCAGCTTTCGACAGGCTGAGCCGAAGTTTAGATGTCTCAGTTTTCAACAGGCTGAGCCTGAACCAAAACGGGCTCGTAAAGAGGCTCGTCATACCTGAAGGGGCTGCCCCAAAATGGATAGCCCTCCCAACTCCTCCTGCAGGTGAAGTCAAAAGTGCTTCCCTTACCAGAAGATCAGTCTTTGGAAGATTGGTCGTTCCTCCGCAAACCCTACCAAAGACGTTAGTCTTCAATAGGCTGACACCAGCAACAGTCCTTCACCAAAACCAGGGACATGAAGAAGCCGTTTTCAAAACTGAGGCGGTCCCGTCTGCAAGACACGCTCGACGTCGCCACTGGTGCCGGGTGAGAAAAGATGGGGGTAACTTCCCTTCTGGACTTACTCCGCCGGCTCCAATGGTGGAAGTTGATGCTGCTGTTCCAACCGGGAGCAGCTTTGAGCTGCTTAGGAGGGTGCGAAAGAACTCTCCAACGGAGGTGCTGAAGAAATCGGCCCCGCTTGCAAAAGCCACAGTGCAGGCAAAGCCGGAGCGCCCCCATCAACGGCTATCCTCCCAAATTCACAGGGTCTGGCGGAAAATTCTGGACTACGTGATTGACCATAACTACTCTCGTCGATCGAAGAAATCGAAGGCTCGGCAAAAGAAAGGCTATCCCTCCGTCATACAGCTTAGGACTTCTCCCACACGGGTTCCTGTTATAACGGCTCCTTCAATTTCGACCTCCCACAAAAGGATGGGGCCAGAGAAAATCCCACCGCTGGCGGCAAATTCCAAAGGCGATGGACCCAAAAGTCCCAAGTCTGGGGGCATGATCGTACATGGTTTACATGGCTTACGGAAAAGAAAAAAGCCGTGCTTCCATAGGTCACCGGCTGCAAACTCGGTCGCTGAAAAAAACTCAGGAGCAACAACAAAAACTCCAGGAGATGCTGACCAAAATGACAGCACTCACCGGGAGAAAGAAAGTCCGGATCCAACAGCCGAGCAGCGCCAAGAATAGGAGACCGATACAGAGTTCCTGCGAAGGGTGCTTGAAAGAAAAGACAAAAAATCTGCTGAGCAAGCCACCAACATAAAGCAGATGTCGCTCTTGTTCCAGGATATAGTTGGAATGATAATTCAGCCAGAACCCCCAGCTGAAGATCCGCCGATAATCATCGAGGATGACAGAGGGGAAACATCAAACCTTCTTCCGGCCCTATCAGTGGCCAAGGAGGAAACGATCTCCAATGCTGCTTTTGATGATTGCATCGCTCAACAAATACGAGCTCATCAAGCGAATGAAGCGGCCGACCAAACTTTCTGAACTGGGCGACCATATCCAGGCTGGTATGACCAAATAAGTATCCACCGGGATATACGATCCCCAAATTCCATATGTACAAGGGGACATGCAACCCCCATCAGCACGTCGTGCAGTTCAGAGCTCTGTGCGGCAACACTGGAGACGACGACAAGTTGTTGCTTCGCCAGTTCGTTGGTAATCTGTCGGAGACAGCATTTGAATGGTACCCGGAGCTCCCAAATGACTACGTAAAGACATTCACAGAGATGGAGCTGCTGTTCACACAGCAGTTCGCCAGCGCAAGCGAGCACATCCCGATCACAGGTTTAATCAATGCTAGGGTAAAGCCGGGAGAAACCTGGGTCTAATATGTAATCCGGTGGCGGAACCTGTGGTTAAAGTGCGAACAACGCATCGAAGAATCCCCTGCTGTGGGCATGTTCATCGGGACCCTAGATCCGCAAACGACTGTGTCCCAGTTCATGACGTTCTTCAAACCAACTACCTTCCAGGCTTTAATAGATAAACTGGCCCAAATAGATCAGATGGGCCACGGGCCTTCCTCCTCAAGTAAGGACCTCGAAATGCCAAGGGTAAAGGGAAAGCGACCTTCGTCGCCAACACTCAACAACAACCGAGCGACCCAAAGCCGGCAGTTCACCAAAACAATGTATGTCCACGCCTAACCCCGGAAGAAAGGCTAGGACGCGCTTACTCGTTTCCCCATGATAAGACGGGGAGACTATTTGAGTTGGCAATGCGTAACAAACTCATCACATTGCCAGACCCACGGCGTCCACCGCAACCCGGCGACGTCAACAATCCCAACTACTGCTCCTATCATAGAATGGTGAGCCACCCAATTGAGAATTGCTACGTTTTCAAGAACTGGGTCGAGAATCAGTATCAACAGGGGAAATTCGCGCTTTATGAGAACTGGAGGGTGAACCCACCACAGAAGCACACTCCTAAAAAGGTGGATGCACCGGGGGAATCATGCTCGCTCGTGGAAGAAACTCCATGGGAAATCGTTCTTTCAGCAAATACCAAAAGAATACTGAAGGATCTACATGCATGTCCGGCAGTCAGATGGAAAAGCCTACTTGAACCTGAAATCATCGAAGGGATGCTGAAACCACGTCCCATACTGAAAATTGTTGACAAAGGGCAAAATCCCCAAGTCAAGCCTTCAAAGTCTTTGAATAAAAAGAAGAAGACTAAGAAGCCTGTGCAGCCTGCCAAGAATGACGACAAGCACACAAACATACAAAAGTACATTGACGCGTTGGAAGAGTACAACCAGAAGGCGTGGACACCAGTAACTCTCGAAGAGTTCCTCAAGCATATTCTTAAGAACGAAGATAGTGACAACGATGAGGAAAATGACTCATCATAAGAAACCGAAGACTATGTAACAAGTTGCTACATGGTCTTCCATTCATCGTTAGATGGAAAAGAAGCTCTCTCAGCGTCAGAAGACAACGTGGAGGAACTGGGGGCAGGATCGGTGCTAAAATCCCCAAAACTGCTAGAAGACCCGATCGATAGGCTGTTAAATGAAGCCTTTCAAAAAAGCAAAGCCGACCGAGAACGTTAAACGGCCATATACGAAAAGGCTAAGCGTCAGCGTCAGGATGAAGAAGCCGCGGCGAGGATGAGTCGTAAAATACTCCAACCAAACCAAAACACACCTGTCACAAATAAGAGCAGGATCAAGACAGAAGCGGTTCGCCAAAGCCCTGTCGATTAGAATGAAGCTGCCACCTTTCGCAAGAAACGCTCCCAGGGTCATATGCCTCGACAGAGAGGATTCACATCTAAACTACTGCATATATCATCGGAGGGCTATCCACCCCACCGAAGAGTGCAGTACTTTCAAGAAGTGGTGGTAAGGATACATTGCCTATAAAAAACACTACAAGAGGATGAAACGTGAATCTCGTCGATAGCAAAAGAGTGCGATAGATGCGCGTAAAAAAACGACTGGCAACTGTCATATGGTTGATACCAGTTCAAAGGGGAAAATCCCCAAGTTCTTACTTTCGGGAGCGATTCTGAGGACGAAATACCCCCCAGCCCTCTCTTCAAAGATTCCACCTCCGAAAAAGAAGAGGAGGAGAAAAACTGCGAGAATATTCAGCTGCGCAACCGCACGCTGTCTGAGAAGAACCTCTGACCTATAAACAAAGTTTCGAGCAAAAAAGACAAAGGGAAAGAAAAAATCCCCGAGGAAATTACTCTTGACGATGGAGTTGTTAAAGAGCCCGCAGTGAGGGACCCGCCTAAGAAAAATAAGGTGGATTATAACGTCCTGGCACATTTGAGGAAAATACCCTCACAGTTGAGCATATTGGATGCTATCTTCTTGTCCAAAGAGGCACAAGAGTCTCTGATCAAGGCATTACAAGAGCCCGATTAGTTCCAAGCTTTCCTCGCAGAAGAGAAAATGAAGGATGAGACGACAGAGGTCCACACGGCTGACGTTACATTCAGCGATGAAGACCTCCTCCTTGGTACGTGCAAGCATAACCGCCCGTTATATGTCACCGGGTACTGCCACGACATCAAGATAGGGAAAATCCTTGTTGACAACAGATCCTCCATCAACTTTCTCAACATGAAAGTGCTAAAGGAGATTTGCATGAACGTTCAACACTTAGCCCGAGACAAAATTACCATCTCCGGGTTCTATTCATAGTCGTCACAGACGCTTGGGTCCGTAATACTGACACTGCGCTTCGGGTTGCTCGTCACCGACATCAAATTTCATATCATTGACGCTAAAACTTACTATAACACTTTGCTCGTCAGGCCTTGGCTGCATGAGTACAACGTCATCATTTCTACACAACATCAGTGTATGAAGTATTTCTAGGATGGTTTGGAATGCACCGTCACAGGGGAGTTGAATTCGTTCTCCGTAAACGAGGTCCGGAAATATGAAGATGCAAATTACTTTCTACCAGACTTCGAAGATACATAAAGGTGTCGTAGGCCGGAGGATAAACAGAAGTTCGTCGCCACTATCCCGATTTTTGGAAGCGATTCTGAGGAAGATGAGGAAATAGTCTACTCGGGGCAACCCCGGAAAGAAAACAACAGGCCCGGACCATCTACCCCTATTCTGGCCTTTGCCAGCGACTTTGAGGATGAGGCCAACGCAGTGTTCTCCATTCGCCCTCCAGTGCAAACCCTTGATGAAGCAGATCAGAGCCTGCAAATCACAATGGTTCCGTCTCGGCATTACAAGGAACTTGATGCGCTCGATACATACAGCGTACAAGAACTACAGACTTTCTACGTGCCTCTCAGGCGAAGAGGTGAAAAGGCGATCCTCTTTTACCAATCTACGGAGACCAGAGTAGAGAAAGAAATCCGGCACGGTGCCGATTTTGCACTTGACAGGCTTCAACCAATCCGTCTGCCAAGATACTATGCGGAGGGATTGAAAAGGCTGTTAAGATGCCAAGGTGTACCCCTTGAACAAACCGTTCGACAAACCTAATTCTATAAAAAGATTTGGGATATATCTGGGACTCGGCGAAAGATGCCTAACGGGAAGATGGAGACAACCGGGCTCGGATATGTTCGGTCCAGTAAATAGGAGCATTTCCATGGCTGCCACGTCATAAACAGCTCCAGCAAAGAGGAAAACAATCTTCCAAATGACCGTGACGTTGAAACAGAGCGAAATCCCGCTCTAAGAACGTTAAGTCCGTCGCTCGAAAAACAAATAGACAAGCTAATAGAGGAGGCCTGTCAAAGGAGTCGAGACAACCACGACCGCGAAATGACCATTTATGAAAAAACCAAGGCGCAACGCCTCAATCTGCAGTTTATGGAGAAAGAAGACTACAATGCCCTTTACCCCCAGCCCGCTGTATGGCCTCGCAAAAAGGAAAAATCTCGAAATAGAGGCAAAAGGATGGAGGGATTGAAAAGGCTGTTAAGATGCCAATGTGTACCCTTGAACAAACCGTTTGACAAGTTCAATTCTATAAAAAGATTTGGGATATTTCTGGGACTCAGCGAAAGATGCCTAATGGGAAGATGGAGACAACCGGGCTCGGATACGTTCGGTCCAGAAAACGGGAGCATTTCCACAGCTGCTGCGTCATAAACAGCCCCAGCGAAGAGGAAAACAATTTTCCAAATGACCGTGACGTTGAAACAGAGCGAAATCCCGCTCTAAGAACGTTAAGTCCGTTGCTCGAAAAACAAATAGACAAGATAATAGAGGAGGCCTGTCAAAGGATTCGAGACAACCACGGCCGCGAAATGGCCAATTATGAAAAAGCCAAGACGCAACGCCTCAATCAGCAGTCTGTGGAGAAAGAAGACTACAATGCCTTTTACTCCCAGCCCGCTGTATGGCCTCGCAAAAGGGAAAAATCCCGAAATAAACGCAAAAACATGACAAAGAGTGCAAACAACGTTCGCAAACGATAAGGCAGATCTAAGAAGCCGCGCTATCAAGAAAAACTCGGTTGGAACCCTTCTTTTATAAAGAAGATGGGTCAGGAATACTGTTTCTCCCAAGACAAGACGAGGAAAATATTCAACGTTGTCATGAAGCACCAAATGATGATGCTTCCGGAGTCTCGGCACTTCGAACAAATAAACGAGGTCCACTATCCGGATTATTGCTCCTATCACCGAGCAACAGGTCATCCCTTTGAAGACTGCTTCACCTTCAAAGACTGGGTCGTAAAGCAGTATCAACAAGGTATGTTCACTCTATCCGACAGCTGGAGGGTAACTCCACCACAAAAGCATGAGCCAAAGAGGACCTATACCGTGAGGACAGGACCGGCTCAACATAAGGATGGAAGAGAACCCGTACATGCCATGTGATAACACTCTCAAAGGAGGGAGGGCACGAGACTATAGATGACCCATTCAAGTGCTTCGCAAATGAAGACGAAGACAAGGTGATCTCAGAATTTCCACCAGCACCAAAAGAGCTGGAAGACGGGATACACACTATGGCGGACAACCTAAGAAAAATCGACTTAGGGACAGAAAACGAACAGAGGTCAACGTTAGTCAGTGAGCTGCTATCTAAAAAACAGGTAGTCACGTTAAAGGACGTGATCATACAATATAAGGACTGTTTCGTATGAAACTATTCCGAAATGCCAGGTCTTGATCCAAAGATGGCAGTACATAAACTGGCTATATCGCCAGACATAAAGTCAATCAAACAAGCGCCGAGAAGGATGCGACTCGAACTTGAGATAAGTATCAACGCTGAAGTCAAGAAACTAATCGACTCCGGCTTCATTCAAGAGCTTCAATATCCCGACTGGATCGCTAATATCGTTCCGGTGATGAAAAAATAGGACGGTGCGCATCTGCGTGGACTTTCGGGACCTCAACAAAGCTTGCCTGAAGGATGACTTCCCAGTACCTGTTACCGAGCTGATGATCGATAACATGTCTACCCATGAGGTCTTCTCCTTCATGGATGGATCTTCAAGATACAACCAAATAAAAATGCATCCTGAAGATCAAAAACATACCGCCTTTCGGACTCCGCTGGGCATATTCTGCTACAAGGTGATGGCTTTCGGTTTAAAGAACGCTGGCACTACCTACCAGAGGGCCATGACAGATTTTCGATGACCTCATACACGAGATTGTCGAATGCTATATCGATGACCTTGTGGTGAAGAGCAAATCTCACGAGGAACATCTAAAAACAGTGTTCTGACATCTTCGGAAGTATAATTTGAAGATGAATCCTCTAAAATGCGTGTTTGGAGTCTCCTCAGGCAAATTCCTAGGATTCATCATACGGCACCGGGGTATCGAAATCGATTTCTCAAAGATCAAGGCGATTATGGAGATGCCCACACCAAGAACTCTCAAACAATCACGATCTCTTCAAGGAAAGCTCGCATATTCCCGGCGGTTCATAACCAATCTCTCCGGAAAGTGTCGTCCTTACAGTCATTTGATGAAGAAGGGGACCCCATTCGTCTGGGATCAAAAGTGCCAAAACAAACTAGACGAAATCAAGCAATATCTGCAAAACCCGCTGTATTGAATGCTCCGGTTAAGGAAAAGCCCCTTATCTTATATACAACAACACTTGAGGGTTCTCTATGCGCGCTATGGGCACAAAAGAACGATCAGGAAAAAGAGAGCTTTGTACTATTAGAGCCGAGTTCTCCTGGGGGCAGAAAACAACTACTCTCCCATCAAAAAGTATTGCCTGGCACTGATCTTCACGATAACGAAGCTCAGGCATTACGCTTTGGCACATGAGGTCCATCTCATGTTAAAGGTGGATCCTCTCAAATATCTGATGCCAAGGGCCATACTGATAGGAACGCTTGCCAAATTGGCCCTCCTTTTGATGGAGATCTCGATAACGTGTCGACCTCTCAAAGCAGTGAAAGGCCAGGCCATCGCCGATTTTCTCGCCAAGCATCCGATACCAGCTGACTCTCTCTTAGATTGCGAGTTGCCGGATGAACATGCGTTCGACACAATCGAATGAGAAAAGGAAGAAAATGATTTCCGATGGAAACTCTACTTTGATGGAGCGTCTTTCATGAAGAGACGAAAACAAAACACCCCCATAATCAAAGCCGGGATGGGCCTTATCTTCATGACTCCACAAGGAGGGATAATATGTTACGCCCTTTTCTTAATGAAGCCGAGAACTAATAACGAAGCTGAATATGAAGCATTGATAGCAAGTTTCGAGATCGCTGTCGACATGGGAATCAAGGACCTCCTTATATATGGAGACTCCCAGCTGATCGTTAGCCAAGTAAATGTCGACTATCAGACATGCAAGCCGAAGTTGATAAAGTATGGCGAAAGAGTGCAACAACTGTTGACACAAATCCCCTCCTACACCGTTGAAAGTATACCACGTGTAGAAAATAGCAAGGCGGATGCGTTGGCCAATTTGGCTAAGGAATTAGTCGATGAAGACCTCGAATGACTTAAAGATCATCATGAAAAGCCGTAGGATCCTCGCGCCAACAGATATATCTTCGGAAGACTTAATAGAGCCATCCGAAGGAAAAGAAACAACTGAACAAGCAGCCCTTCAAATAGGGGACGAAGAAAAGGTCATCGACTGGAGAGAAGTCTTCATAAACTACTTCAAATCCCAACGAACGCCTGAAAATGCGTCGTTTAAACATCAGCTCATGAAATGGGCTTTGTTTTTCTCCTTCGTCAATGATACTCTATATAAGAGATCGTTCGACTGTCTGTGGCTAAGATGCCTGGGGCCGGAAGAAGCGAAGAGAGTCGTCCAACAAACTCACGACGGACTCTGCGGTTCTCACCAAGCTGGGCCAAAGATGAAGCTTAAGATCAAAATAATGGGTTATTATTGGCCCACAATGATTCAGGACTGTCTCAAATATGCGAAGCAGTGTCACTCGTGCCAAATTCACGGGGACTTCATCTATCAACACCCAAATCCGCTACACCCAATGGTAGCTAGATGGCCGTTCGAAATGTGGGGAACCGATATAATCGGCCCTATTGAACCAGTATCATCCAAAGGACATTGGTTCATACTGGCAACGATCAATTACTTTTCTAAATGGACAGAAGCGGTATCACTAAGGGAGGTGAAGACAGAGAATATCCTCTATTTCTTCAGAACCCATGTCATCTACCGGTTCGGCACTCCGCGATGCATTATCTCGGATAATGGGCCGGCTTACATGGGCTATAAAATCAGTCGCTTTGCATAACAGCATAAAATAGACTGGAGATACTCTTCGGTCAATAATTCTCGTGCCAACGGTCTAGCTGAAGCTTTCAACAAGACCTTGACGAAAATTATAAAGAAAACAGTGTCCAGAAACAAAAAAGACTGGCACGAAAGGTTGCATGAAGCTCTATGAGCATATCGAACAACGTTCAAAACGGCTATGAATACAACACCGTACGCGTTGGTGTTTGGCATGGAAGCAGTGCTCCCATTGGAAATAGAGCTCCCCTCTCTACGAGTAGCAGTTCGATACGAGCTGATAGATGAAGAAAATACTTATCTTAGGTTTGTTCCCCTCCGAACACAGAGACGCGACCGCGTAGGTTCGTCTTGCCTGAAATTCGGGGAAGATGCTAATTGGTGCTATCCGTCCACCTCTCCAAAGATGCCAAGCTGATTTATGGCACCATGTATCGAAGGTTTAAACAGATGCGGCCGATGTAGCAGACTTCGTCAGATTCCCCCTCGTCTGAGGGGTTTTTGATTGTGGGGACGCTCTTCCCTGCAGGCGCAAGCCCCTGCAGTTAATTACGCTACCGCATCGCGGTAACAACTTTCTCCTTCTCCAGATGGTCACTTCGTATCGTGTGTGTTTGTTTTGTGTTTGGTTGCCCGTGGATTGTATACGGTGTTGGATATAGTGCCCTCAGAGTCAATTATTGGATCACAGGCACGTGATTGCAATGATTGAGGGAGGACCTATGCCGGTAGGACAGTCTTACTCAAGATGATAGTATGCTATCAGGTTTATCTTTATCATCGTGTACTGCTTTAGGTGACCTTACAGGTCGCTATTACACGTTGATAGAGCCCTTAGGATTCTTGCTTGACTGCCAGCAGTATGATGGCGATCATATACGTGGGAGCTGGGGTCTATAAGCACATCCTTAAAGTGGTCCCTAGTCGTGGGAGTTTCGAGACCGGACATCGATACTCCATTAGTAGACTAGTGTATACAGTCGAGACCCCGACGAGGGGCGGTGGCTGGTCTCACAAGCCATTGGTGTCAGTTGGTTCACCTAAGATGTATACAGGTGCTCATTGGGTTATGAGTACACCGGACAGGACTCGCCGGGAACATGCTAGTTGGTATTATACCAGATGTCAGATAACAGTTCCCTGGTGACATGTGTACATGTTAGTTCATCGACCTGAGATCGTCATTTGTCTCGTGTGAGTTCCCACCGTGCTTTGATTACTACCCTACCACGACTCAAAGGAGTCGTGCAAACAGGTTTTAGTTGGGTACAGTCCCGAGCCACATGGAGGCAGTGAGCGGATCGGCAGGGGTTTCGTCTCTCCCGGTATTGGGGTGAGATCGCGCTGTGTCTAGGAGAGCCATTACACGAAGTTCTTGGCCAAGGCAGGAGATTTACTGGTAGGTATTCCAGTAGTATCTCAGGATGTTCTGGGCTACACTCCGACATGACTTGTACCGCTTTTGGGGGTCTGACTTTTACCAACCCCCTAGGCCCGCCATGCGATGCTCATAGACGAACGGACCGGACTGTACGGATATTGTCACTGACAGGCTCAGTAGGGTGTCAGGATGAGTTCGCTCATCGACCTCCCTTTTGGTCAGTACCTGGTAGCCCGTTACGTACAGCTAGTACCACTGACGTTCCAGTGGTTAAATCCACAACTAAATTATTGACTAGTCTTTAGAGTCCCCCACAGACAGTTTCTCAAGTTTCGGGCGAAACGTTGTAGAGGCCGTATGATATTTGGCAGGGTCCGATCATATACATGCAGTAGTGCACGGATCATGATCGGACGGATCATACTAGTGGGCTTTGGTTTAAGCCGGATCCTAGTATTAGATTTGTTGGATTACTTTAGTCTCATCGCATTCGCATTCAGTCGGAATGCTGATGCAGGTATGCATATACAGGTGAGGGGTATCCTTGTGATCCGTCACGAGTTTACTTTAGATGTTGCCGTATCTTTTTATTGTTGCAAACATTTGGATTAATGTTTGTAAATGGAAATTGTGAGCTATATTTCATGATAAGAAGCATTTATTGTGACACATGCACAAGTGGTGACTCATGGTCTCTTTCTTTGTGCATGTGTCACATAATGTGATAGATTTGTATTGAAATGATAAGGAGAGAGAGAAAGGCAACCATATGGTTGTAGTTTGCTCTTGTATTATTCTTGATCTCATTCATACTCTCATTATCATTTCCATCATAAAAGAAAAAGAAAAGGAAGAGAAAGCTTCTCCTTCTTCTTCTTCCTCTAGCTCACTATTTTCCATGAATGGCAACACCTTCAACCTCCATCCAAGCAATGGATGCAAGAGACAAAGTGATCACGAACATTCTTTACAACATCTTGGACACGTCGGCTAGCACACTTCGTGCCCGAGTTGCTTCGGATGAAGCGGGAGCCCGTAAAAAGACTCGAAAATGTGGTTCCCTTTCCGACGAGGAGATTGAGACTGGAGATGCCGCGAGGAGCTTGGGATGGTGGCCAAAGACCGAAGGACACGGATCGATCGGTATAGCTTTCCAACCCTTTCTCAAGTTGCTAGTTGTAGGTTAATGGTTCGATCCGGGTTTTAAGCATACGATAGCGCCAGTTTCTAGTTTGAAAAAGTTTCGTTTCCGCATTTTGGCCTCGGAAAGACGGCCGGGGTGCTACCGTAGACTTACATGGTATCAGAGCCACGCCATTAACCTTTACTAGCTTGTTCTAACGCGTTTAAAACATCGATCGATCGAAATTTCCGAATCGTGTTTTCATTTCAGTGTGCTTGCTGTCGATTTTCAAAGTTGGTCAAAAAAATATTTTAGGCATCTTAAAAATACATGCAGGCATAACTAAAGCTACAGAAAAGATTTGGAGACCTAACTCCAAAATTCCGCCGCGGAACCGCCGCGCAATGTCGCATTTGGAGGCCCTTCCGCGGCCCTTTTTGGGCTACAGTAACCCAAATTTTTTCTGTGGCTTTATTTCATGGAAATATAATTTTTGTGATATATAGTTTTGGCCCAGATTATTTTGAGTGCTGGAATTGTACTTGGGGCCCACTTCGGGAAGTTTTGTCGATCGGAATTTTAAATACGTTAGTTTACAGTACTTACATTATATCTGCGACCGTGAATGTCATTCGAGCGGTAAATCTTGTCTAATTGCTATAGTTCTTTTAGACGGATTTGCGCGAACGTGACATTCACGTTGATGTTCTGTGTTGTGCTGTGATGTTGTGGATTTGTCGTGGTGGATAGCCTGGATGCAATGTTAGTACAGTTTGGTTATATTTGTACATTTGATATTGCGGGGCGAGTGTCCGACATGTGGACTGCCGTCACTGCTTGTTTGTATATTATTCTTTTGGGGCATAACCGGGCTGAGGTCGATGTACCCGTTGTATATATATTTTACTTTCTGTACTAGGATTACCCCGCGGTGGGGTGCACGGATAGCCGGGTTCTAGAGGGCAACGAGCCCGCATCTCATGGCTTTGAGACGGAGGGAGCATCACTCTAGAATTGGCGGGTTATTCGCCGCACTCGTAGGGGGTACAGGTTGACCCAAGGAGGGGTGCTCAAGTTACCGGATTCCGTGAAGTGCTGGGTGGTCCATTCAGTTTGCTGTAGGGGGCTGCCTCGCTTCAGGTTTTGGCGGATAACTTGCCGTGCCCGTAGGGGTCTAGGATTTCATTGCACAGGCTATCCACACGACCAGGGGAACGTCGGGTTTCAGTAGCGGCTCTATGAAACCCGGGGATCCCAGATTATCTGTATTGTTCTGTGATGCTTATTACATTTCTGTGATGTTGCATTTTATCACGCCTTGAGCGATTATTATATATTGATATATATACTAGTAGATATTGTATATGTTTTACACCTGCGCTAATCCAATCCCCGCTCTGTCGTTAGTTAAGTAACCTAACGATTGATGACGGGACCCAGTGGCGAATGCGGATGGCATATACGTACATCGTATTTTCGTTCTTTTGTGGTGTGATTTATTGATGGGACTGCATTGATTCGGATCAATGCAAGCTAAACAAACCTATTCTGATGTTTTTGGAACATTTTTCAAAAAGCCGTTATTGCAAGGGCGTTCTCTTTTGTTTTGCACAGTGGTATTCGGTTATGAATATCCAACACTTCAGTCGACGAGGCAAGGGCCGAGATCCCTTCACCGGGAGTGACCCTTTGGACAGAAGTTTGCGTCAGGGTAATAACTTCACTATAGCCGATTGCCTTTTGCTTTGCATCGTGGTATTCAGTTGGAATATCCTGCACCTCATTCTACGGGGAAAGAGCCGAGATCCCTTCACCAGGAGTGACCTTATTAGCAAAGGTTTTCGCCACTATATTTTTATAAAAAGCTATCCGGTTCCTTCAACGATATCAAGTTCACTATGTTAAAGGTTTTTCGCCAAAAACCATTCGTAGCCCTCCGTCATTTCAGACGGTAGCACTTGGTATTCATGCTATTTTTGTTGACCTTCGTCAAGGCATAGTGAATGGTAGCTGCTTGTTACCTTTCTGCTGCATAGATAGATGCGTTGGTTTGGGACAGTCGTACAGTCTTGTTGACCTTCGTCAAGGGTTTGTACGGGTGGGTTCAAATTAACCTGGACAATGACGGGTAGAACTTGACATGTGACTTATGATTTGTTGACCTTCGTCAAGGGCTTGTACGGGTGGGTTCAAATTAACCTGGACAATGACGGGTAGAACTTGACATGTGACTTATGATTTGTTGACCTTCGTCAAGGTCATAAGAGCATGGGGTAAAAAATCACATCGGAAGTTTCTAAAGAAACTGAAACTTGCCAGATATGCGCATACCTTCTGGAGTGTGATAACGTGAGTAGATTCCATCACGTTATCATGCGATGATAGTAGGATCCCGATTCCCACTGATGAGTTGGTTTACTCCTCGGGTGATCCCGACTAATTCTTCTTTCAGGTTTGGAGGAGAATTTGACGATACAGTGGGAGGTTTCCTGATTAGATAAATTGATAACTATTCTGATCTAGGTTAGAATGCACGCTGAGTGTTTCTTTTCTCTCTCTCTTAGGCAGCGACCATGGCCCGACCCTTGACTATGGCTCAGTGACCAAGTTAACCGAACCTTCTTAAAACACTGGCTTTTGGATTGTCAGAGTTGCATACCTCATTGCCACTCCTACTTTTACCCTTTTCTCCAGAACACCCCGTATTACTACGAATGTCCACTTCCATTGGATAAAACCATCGTATGGTTATATACGAACTCGAAGGAACTTGTTCCAGATTCGAGGATGGTTTCCGGTTCTGGAGAAAATGAATAGGACTATTCAGTTGTCTTTTCCTTTTACCTTCTCTCAGATTGCGAGTGCTCCTTGGATTAGGACAGTACACCTATTACGCTTATTGGATAGTCTTCTTCCAAACCATAGGCAGGTGCCGAACGGTGGGGAGTGAAGAAAACCAATTAGCTTAACAAAGGTGTACAGAAGGTATTAAGTAAAGACAAATAAAGGGATTAGTAAGAGGGCAAAGTAAATTGCGACTGCTATTCACGACCAAAACCAAGTATTTCATCGCCACTCCTACATCACCTTTGTATTTCTCCAGAACACTCCGTATCACTACGAAGATCCACAGTTTATTGGATAATCCATCGTATGGTTATATACGAACTCGAAAGGAACTTGTTCCAGTTCGGGGATGGATTC
Source organism: Agapanthus africanus (assembly GCA_030015575.1). NCBI lineage: Eukaryota > Viridiplantae > Streptophyta > Magnoliopsida > Asparagales > Amaryllidaceae > Agapanthus > Agapanthus africanus. Next base: position 60,624,204 of record JASDDO010000024.1, read on the forward strand.
TGGTTCAGGAGAAATAGGAATAAGGTTTTATTCAGTTGTCTTTTATCTTTACCTTCTCTCGGGTTGCCAGTACTCCTAGGATTAGGAGAGTAAACCCATTATGCTTATTGGATAGTCTTCTTCCAAACCATAGGCTGGTGCCGAACGGTAGGGAAGGAAGAAAACCATTTGGCCTAAAGGGGTGTACAGAAGGTAATGACTAAAGACATATAAAGGGATTTGGAGAGATGGCAAAGGAATATATGGTTACAGTTGTGAATCTGATAATGGAAGAGGCATTACTAAGAATACTCGGATACCCCTTCGAAACATTTATATGTGTCAGTTTCACTGTGTACTGTTAAAAGAAAACTGATTTCCCAATTAGCCCTTGCTCCAGGGTATGTATTTATCAGGTTTGATTCTCACATCTGTATGGTTTTACAGATGATGAGTGGGAGTAAGTTATTGGGAATTGGGTGATCATCCTCATTATATCGGGATTCGTTGTAATTGGTGATATTTGAGGAAATCACCTGGGTTCTTTGCCGGACGACAAATATTTGGTTTTGAATATCCGTTGTTATGCACCAATTTCAAATTGATATATCTGTACGTTTATTTTCATAAAGTGAGATATAAATTTTTGAAATTATGTCTATGACATTTACCTATATCAGTGGATGGTTAGGTAAGGAGCATTAAACAGCGGTGTAATTCTTCTTAACCATAAGTACAGTTTTCAACCTACGACACACAGGGAATGAGTTATTAGACTTAGGGGACTTATACAGAGTATTGTATGTTGTCCAGTGTCCATGAGGACAGAGGGGATGGTACTCGTACTGTATTCTGTTTACTTGTGACTTCTCTAGTTCTTAGACATGTGTTTCGTAGAAATGCAAGGTCTAAATTTTTGAGAAGTTATAGGTATATGAATAAAGTAGAGGACCAGGTATTGCAAATATCAGGATTCTTCAAGGTGATCGAAGATGTAGATACTTGTGTATGGTATTCAGTTGATAGTAATGATTATGAGAACTAGCATCTCTTTCAGGTTACTCATATCTGGATATATTCCTAAGTTGAGTAATGCTGATCGGCCTCTCTCCATTTAGTTGACATGCACTGGAGACAGCTGCATGATTTGAATCTGGTTCCAATTAAATCAGTGCCTCTGTTTCTATATTGGATATAGAATAGTTCATATCTTAACATTGTTAAGGTACGAGGAGTTGTCCGACTTATGCTTAAAACCAGACTCTGGATAACTCAAGGCACGTTTCTGTAATGGTTGTTTGTGGGTTGACCCGGGCTATGACGATGGTTGATTTTCTACCATCTGGAAGATCAATAGTGATATTGTTCTTGACTCGTCTTAGTTTTGATAAAAATGGATTTTTTCATAAAACAGTAGTTGGAGTATGGTAGAACTGGAAGTGATTCCAGAACCGCAAACGATTACTGAAAATTTGATAAGAACCTAAAGATTCAATCTGGTTTGACATTCCATTAGCCACTCCGCAGATATGGTGGGTAACCTCAGGCACTCGAGAGGTACTTCGGTATGCTCAGGAACGGTGACAGGGAGGTTCTTGTTTACCCAGACTTGCCATTGCTGTTGTTCCAGACTGTGAGACCCGGCAGGAGGATGAGTATAGCGTCGTTCTAAACTAGCTTTAGAAGTGCACGTGTATATGACTCTGCCAGAGGGTTGTCGTAGTCAGTGGGAGCAGCGGAAGCATAGTGGACAAGTAGCTTTTGTCTATTTATGGACTAAAGCAGATATAGCGGAGATAGATCATCTATTTTTGATGTAACAGTCATAGGTTTGACTTCATCAGAATAGGGGATGGATCTGTTAAGAAGGTAGTAGGGTGTGATGTCCTGGTATTTGGATGACATACACAGAGTAGGAAGTGAAAGTCCTATACTACGATCGGTTATACTTTGGTTGTCACACAGTGGTTTCTCCACATAGGATATAGATATAATATCAGACATTCTGGTTACTAGATCTATGGTTTTAGATCTAGATTTGGGCAGTTTCCCAATCTGGGTACTTAGATAGCATTCTAAAGGTGTTTTAGAATGGACGACTCATGGCACGGTAGTGTACCTGGAGGTGATGGAGTCATCCTCTCTAAAGGTGTCTTACAGACTAAAGGGGAGAGAGATGCGCATGATTGGCAGATCACTTGCTTAGGCAATTGAGATGATCATGAGATGTCAAGTACCACACCAGATGTTGTTTTTGCACTAGATGCAATAAGTTGATATTGATCCTATCCTGGAGAAACATTCGGAAGCAATTTTAGAACATAAGTGGATGTTCTAGGCAAATGATAACGGCAGCCTCCTTCGGGAGACAGTTATCATTCCAGGCTTCCAAGGTGACCTGGATGACAGAGTAACTGTTAGAGTTATAGTTTTTCCTATGGCGAGGGGCAGTATTTTGGACAGGTGGTCCAAGCGGATACTGAGGGAGGTGTGGCGCAGGATACTGATTAAGTTCAGTTGACGATACAGTCTAAGAAGTTTGGATTTGGAGTTCATTTATGAACTGGGTCCCATCAGATATCCAGACATATTCTAAGACAGGTATTGCTCATTTCGGGAGATGGCTTTCTCCGCGAACTTGAGATAAAGAGAGACATAGAAAGAAACATCAGGGCGGATCCACTCACTGAGGCTATTCCTCGAACGCAATAGTTTCGCAAACGGGTTTTGTGAGACTGATTAGTAGAGGAGTTGGGTGTTCGGTATCACACGGGCTGTGAGTATGCGACATCGCAATAATTAGCCTTGAGTGAAAGTTGGAGATTGTTGGATATAGTTCCCTCAGAGTCAATTATTAGATCACAGGCACGTGATTGCAATGATTGAGGGAGGACCTATGCCGGTAGGACAGTCTTACTCAAGATGATAGTATGCTATCAGGTTTATCTTTATCATCGTGTACTGCTTTAGGTGACCTTACAGGTCGCTATTACACGTTGATAGAGCCCTTAGGATTCTTGCTTGACTGCCAGCAGTATGATGGCGATCATATATGTGGGAGCTGGGGTCTATAAGCACATCCTTAAAGTGGTCCCTAGTCGTGGGAGTTTCGAGGCTGGGCATCGATACTCCATTAGTAGACTAGTGTATACAGTCGAGACCCCGACGAGGGGCGGTGGCTGGTCTCACAAGCCATTGGTGTCAGTTGGTTCACCTAAGATGTATACAGGTGCTCATTGGGTTATGAGTACACCGGACAGGACTCGCCGGGAACATGCTAGTTGGTATTATACCTGATGTCAGATAGCAGTTCCTGATTGGTAGAGATTCTGCGTGTTCAAGTTTAGTTAATTACCGCAATCAAGACGGTTTCGCTTGTAGCTAGCCGGTTGAGTACGGGTCGTCCGCAGGGAGATGGGAATCTTTTTCTAAGTGTTTTAACGAGTTAAGTCCAGTTTTCCAGATTTTGTTGTGATTAATTAAGTGTTAAAATGATATGTAAAGAGAGCTTGTTAGGGTTAGGATTAGGTTAGTTTGAGTTAGGAGTCGCTCACCTCTTTCGTTGCCACTCTTAATATCGGTGTTACGGTAATCGGCAACAACGGGGATTAGCACGACTAGGAAGGAACTTGCGAGTATAAGCTAGGCTTTCCAACGCATAAGTTCTTCCTTTTGGTGCTTGTCCGTCCGTTCTTGGCTCTTAGCCATAACCTCCGGTTAATTCAATCACAACCGGTCTCACTACGAAATCACCGCTATCATGTAGGATAGGGTGCCGTAAGGAGCGGATTGTGGTTCAATTAACGGGAGTCGATTTAAGATGTTGGGCAAGGAAAGAGTGAAAGAGATTTCCTTCTCTCAAACTTCCCTTATCCTACCCTAATAAGTATGAAACTACTCACACATCATAATGAAAAGAAAACAAAAAAAAGAGGAAGATAGAAAGAAGGAGATTAGAAGATAACAACTAGCTATTTGCGATCTCACCTTGGCAAGGATCAAGCGTAAGTGTCATGGTTGTTTAAGGATAAAGGAAAAGAGAAAAGAAAGAAACAACAAGAAATAACAACAACTAAGTTAACAAATGAAAATTACAAGCAATAATAATTTAACTAAAGAACAAGACAAGATATAATAACAAAAGGAACTTCTTTATTCATCATTCTTCACTCACAAAAGCTCACTACAAGTTTTTCAATGGAGAAGAGGAAGAAGAAACAAGTATTCTAAACCCTAAAAATACAAGATTAAGCACCCTTGGCTTCACAAGGTTCTGGGCTATTTATAGGCAGGGAAAAGGAAATCTAGGGCAACAATCAGAACAAGTATGAAAAGACCAATCTGCCCCTAAAAATTGGTCGGCTGATGCCACCATACGGCGGCGGAATCGTGGCCTATACCCCGTATTGGCCGCGGTTCCGCCGCCCTATAGGGGAGTTGGGCTGTCGGCTTTTGTGTGCTGCCCTGGTCTGCTGTCCCCTTTTGTCTGGTACATGTTTTTTTCTGATAATCTTTCCACATTTCTTCCAGAATTCTAGTGGATCAAAATGTGATTGGACATGGATCTTTTGTCATGATTTTCTCGAGCTTCGCGTAGATTTCTTGGATCTTGTGTTGCCATTGAGCCTTGTGCATGAAAATGACATTGATTTGCCATTTTGTCTCTTAAACTGGTGTGTGGCAACAGACGGATAAAGAGCGGAGATCCATGTTTTATCTGTGGTTGGCAGGAACCCGGGTTTTGTCGTGTTTTTCCATGAATTTCACCGTTTAGAGCCGAGAACCTGTATCCTGCAATTGACTAGCAAACACGGCTCAAGAGTACCTACCGATATGCAATGTGATAAAAATTGGGCGGTATGAAAATGCAAAAATCTGATATGAACAAATACCCCCAAACTTATCATTTGCTCGTCCCGAGCAAAGCCAATTTATTCACAAAAAATTTTCTAACCTCACTTTCGCAGGGAACGCGATTGCACTGAGCATGTGCAACAAGCCGTTAAACCTCTAGGTGTCCCTAGTAGGAGGAGTGTTGTCTCCTGAGGGTTTTCAGCGGATACTACACATAAAATCCGGTCAAGTTGGTTTTGTAAAATAACTAAGATTCAAACCCTAAAGTTTTGTTTCAGAAAATAGCAAATCTATTATCCTAAGTCTAGACTATCGAACCTTTATTTTTCACACCTCGCTTCTTATTTAACTACAGATTTTATATGTCTTTACGTGCAGTGCAAATAGTGTCGTTAAGTTTCCAGAAGGATCGATTTAAGTCATCATGTCACACAATAAAGCCCAGATAAAAATTTTGAAAGGATCACATAAGTTTTATAAAGAGTTAAGCATTTTTCAAGTTTCATTTTCCAGTAAAGTTTCAACTTCAGAATTTCTATCTTCCCTAACAGGAAACTAGGTCTTATTTTTCACTCCACCTTTTTCTTGTTTTCATTTCATACACACCTCTGTGAACGTGTAATAGTCTTTATCATAGAATAAAACCTTCATATCTCCGCTAAATTTTTTTATAAAAGCCTGTCTTTTATCAAGATTATTCTCACACAAAGAACCGTTAGGAATTTTAACTCGGAGAGAACACTTGCTTGATTTTGTTTAATCTGCACTTTCTAGGCTTCTTAGCGAGCTTTGGGCCAATGCACCCAAACCAGTTGGTTTTAGGGCATTAGGTGTAGAAACACCCCAGCGGACTTAATTACTCAAGTTACCTAGGTCCACAAACAAAAGACAGTTTGGCGTGAAAATCATGGTGATTTAATACGAACGGAGATATAACCGGCAGTTCAATTATTTTTTTGGATAAAAGACGTGTTTAGTGGGTTCGGTGTGTAATCATTCCAATCAAGTTTCAGATGGGTTATTTTTCAGACTTAGTTCCAATTAATGCATCAATAACATTCCTTCATATTCACTCACTTAATAAACTATTCTTGATATTACTTATTTCAGAACAAACCTATTTGATCCTCAGAAAATCATTGATCCATTTAAAAGTTTTTCGACATAAAAGACTTGTCATCTAATTTCCAAAAACTCACGACACGTGTAGTGTGATGTAAAGACGTATATCAGCTATAGTTAACTTCAAAGGAGAGTTATCTTTCAGGTTTTCAAAATCTAAACATAAGATTTAGTTATTCTTATTTTATCAAACAAAACCGTCGAAATGTTGAATCAGAGTCCTCCCACTAGCTAACTTGACAAAAAGTTTTATATTTTAAGAAAATTTTCAGATTTTTATGGATTTTATGGATTTTAATATGCAGATGCAAAATATACATATGAATTCGAAGGTAAGAAATGCGTACCGAGCGTACCCCCAAACTTAAACTGGACAGTGTCCTCACTGTCATTGCATGAAGAGATCATTTGAAGGGTCAAAATTGTCGGTTAGCGATACAAATTTTTTTTTTGTTTTTTTTTTGTTTTTGTTTTTAAAGAAAAGAAAAAGAAAAAGAATGGAAAAGAATATCCACAAATATATACAAAATGGTTTATACATACCCCAAACTTATTTGGAACAGTGTCCACTGTTCTTGGCTGGATAACCGAAGTTTGGGGGTAGGCAGAGGAAGATTATGCAGGGTAAACCGGCTCCTGTAAGAACAGGAGCTCCTCTGTTGGTTCGGCGCTAAGGTACGGTTTGAGTCGGTATCCATTCACTTTGAAAAATGAACCGTCCTTCGGATTTTCCAAATCCACAGCGCCCTGCGGATATACATTCCGCACAAAATACGGCCCTTTCCAGCGAGATCTGAGCTTTCCTGGATGGAAGTGAAGTCGGGTGTCGTAAAGCAGTACCTGTTGACCAGGTACGAAGGTTTTGCGCAAAAGGTGTTTATCGTGAAACACCTTCGTTCGATTCTTAACGACAACCGCGTTATCGTAAGCCTCATCGCTAAGCTCGCTTAGTTCGTTCAACTGCAGCTTCCGATGGCTGCCCGCATCTTCGAGAAACAGATTCAGCTCCTTTATCGCCCAGAATGCACGATGCTCTATTTCGACAGGTAGGTGGCAAGCTTTTCCGTACACAAGCCGATAGGGAGACATGCCAAGGTCGGTCTTATAAGCGGTTCGAAATGCCCAAAGGGCATCAGTGAGTTTCAGCGACCAATCCTTACGGTTCTTGGAAACCGTCTTCTCCAGTATCTGCTTGATTTTTCGATTTGAAACTTCGGCCTGCCCGCAGGTTTGGGGGTGGTAGGGCGTGGATAGCTTATGATTAATGGAGTATTTCCGCATCAAGGCCTCGAAAGTTTTGTTGCAGAAATGACTTCCATTGTCGCTAATGATCGCTCAGGGATGCCCAAAACGGGAGAAAATGTTTTCTTTAAGAAACCTAACGACAACCTTGTTGTCGTTAGTCCGGCTGGGCACAGCCTCGACCCATTTAGAGACGTAATCAACAGCGAGAAGGATGTACAAGTTCCCAAAAGAGCTGAGAAACGGCCCCATGAAATCTATCCCCCAAACATCGAAAATCTCCACAATCAAGATCGGTTGGAGCGGCATCTCGTTCCTCCGGGATATCCGGCCCATGTGTTGGCACCGGGAGCAAGTCTTGCAATAGTCATGAGTGTCTTTGAAGAGTTGTGGCCAGTAGAAACCACATTGCAAGATCTTCTCAGCTGTCTTTCTGGGGCCAAAATGCCCGCCACACGCTTGATCGTGGCAAAACGACAGCACACTCTTGAATTCCTCGTCAGGGACACACCGACGAATAATCTGGTCGGGACAGTACTTGAACAGATAAGGTTCGTCCCAGTAAAAGTGTTTTACTTGGGATAAGAAGCGAAGTCTGTCCTGACTTGACCATTCAGTCGGTAGTAACCCTGTGGCCAAATAGTTCACAATATCTGCGAACCAGGGTTCGCAAGATACTGTCAAGAGCTGTTCATCCGGGAAAACGTCGTTGATCGGAATTGGAAGCGAAGGCGAAGAAGGAAGTCGTGAGAGATGGTCGGCAGCTACGTTTTCACATCCTCGTTTGTCCTTAATGACAAGGTCAAACTCTTGAAGCAAGAGGATCCAACGTATTAGCCGAGATTTTGCATCTTTCTTCGCAAAAAGATGGCGCAGAGCAGAATGGTCTGTGTAGACAATGACTGGAGAGCCGATGAGGTAGGGCCTGAACTTTTCTAAAGCAAATACAACAGCTAAGAATTCCTTCTCAGTTGTTGTATAATTGAGTTGGGCGTCGTTCAGGGTTCGGCTCGCATAATAGATTACGTGCGGCATCTTGTTGATGTGTTGTCTAAGGACAGCACCAATGGCAAAGTCGGATGCATCGCACATAATCTCAAATGGGTGCGTCCAGTCAGGTGAAGAAAGAACGGGAGCAGAAGTGAGTGAGGTTTTCAATGACTCGAATGCAGTGACACAGCTCGAGTTGAAGTCGAATGGCGTATCCTTGGCCAGCAAAAGAGTCAAGGGCCTAGCAATCTTGCTAAAGTCCTTGATGAACCGTCTATAAAAACCGGCATGGCCAAGGAAGGCTCGGATATCTCTGACGCATCGGGGAGGAGGGAGATTGGAAATGACCTCAATCTTTGCTTTGTCAACCTCTATGCCATTTTACGAGATGATATGTCCTAAGACAATACCTTCGCGCACCATGAAGTGGCACTTCTCCCAATTCAAAGTGAGATTCTTGTCCTTACATCGGGTAAGGACAGCGTCAAGATGCAGCAAACACTCGTTGAAGGAATCGCCGAAGATGGAGAAATCATCCATGAAAATCTCCAGAAATTTTTCCACCATGTCTGAGAAGATTCCCATCATACACCGCTGGAAGGTAGCGGGCGCATTGCATAACCCAAAGGGCATGCGACGATATGCGAATGTGCCGAAAGGACAAGTGAAAGTGGTCTTGTCCTGGTCTTTTTCGACGATGGGAATCTGATTATAGCCGGAGTAGCCATCAAGAAAGCAGTAGTACTCGTGTCCGGCCAATCGTTCAAGCATTTGGTCAATGAAAGGTAGCGGAAAGTGGTCTTTCCGCGTTGCGGCGTTGAGTTTCCGGTAATCAATGCATACTCGCCACCCAGTTTGGGTGCGAGTAGGGATTAACTCGTTCGCCTCGTTAGTGATGACCGTTATACCTGATTTCTTGGGGACAACGTGAATGAGGCTAACCCACTGGCTATCAGAGATAGGGTAAATGATACCACTATCTAAACATTTTACGATCTCCTTCTTCACAGCCTCTTTCATGACTGGATTGAGACGTCTTTGTGGATCCCGGGCTGGTTTGGCATCATCCATCAGATGAATGTGATGCTCAACGATCAGGGGACTAATCCCCTTGATGTCCGCCATGGACCAGCCAAAAGCTTGCCTATTGTTGTGCAAGACCGCAAGAAGGGCTTTCTCTTGCTCTGGAGCTAGAGAAGCCGAAATGATGACAGGGAGGGTCTCATTTTCACCTAAGTAAGCATACTTAAGGTGAGACGGCAAAGGCTTGAGTTCGAGCGATGGAGGTGAAACGATTGAAGGCAAGATTGGTGCAGAGATCTCGAACTCAAAGGACTCCAGCAAAGGTTCAAAACGAGTGTACGCGACCGAGTTGGATGGTTCAGGTAACTCATCCGGAAATTCGAAAGATTCAAACTCGGGTTGTGCGCGGCTAAGATCGTTCGAGAACGTGAAACACTCGTAGTCGTTGTCGGGCGCAGAAACAGCAGCAGGTTCGAGGAGGAACGCACTAGTGGCGTTAAGGTTATCGTGATCGAACAGAAACTCCTCGAATTCACACTCTTCAGGGGTGATCTCCTGGATTGAGCAAACGTCCAGTATATGAGCATTAGGTTCGGCGGGCTGATTCCCCAACCTAAAACTGTTGAGTCCAATCGTCATGTTTCCAAAAGAGAGGTTCATTGAACCATTGCGACAATTGATCACAGAATTTGAGGTTGCAAGGAATGGGCGACCGAGTATCACCGGAATTTGATTCCGGGGGTTAGCTACAGGCTGTGTGTCTAATACAATGAAGTCAACGGGGAATATGAAGTCCCCGACTTTTATTAACACATCCTCTAGCTCACCCCTAGGATGGGTGATCGATCGGTCGGCCATTTGGAGAGTGCAGTGTGTGGGTTTCAGCTCTCCTACGCCTAATTGCTCGTATACTGAGTACGGAAGCAGGTTAACACTGGCACCAAGATCTAATAGTGCGCGGTTGATGTTCTTATCCCCAATGGTAATTGAAATCGTAGGACAGCCAGGGTCCTTCCGTTTTTGTGGTAAAGATTGGGTAAGGGCATCACTCACAGCACTAGCCAAGAAAACTTTCTTGGGTACCTGAGACTTCCTCTTTTTCGTGCACAAGTCCTTTAAGATTTTCGCGTAGGACGGGACTTATTGGACAGCATCTAAAAGAGGAATGTTAATGTTAACCTGCTTAAATAACTCCAGAATCTTCTCCATCTGAGGATTTTGTTTATTAGACCTCAACCGGTTTGGAAATGGTACATTTTTAAAATTGGTTGAGTCTAATGCTGGAGGAGGAGATTGTGGAGTTGGAACGGATCCCAGAACAGGTGTTTTCGTGGAGTGAGAAGTGGGTCCGTTCAGAGCAGAAGAAGAGGAAGGAGAGCCTTGTGAAGAACGGAGAATAGGCTCAGAAGAAGAAGAAGCAGGAGAAGAAGAAGAAGAAGAAGCGGCCGGGGTGTCATCGTTGATCCGTGTGCCGATGTTGTTTTGCAGCATCCTTCCCGATCTCAATGTGGTCACGGCACTCACATTATGATTCTGTTGTTCAAGAGCAACATGTACATTATGTGGGTGACCGGGATTTGGGAGTGGCTGGGACGGGAGCTTCCCCTTTTCTCGCTCGCTTAAGGCCGCATTCAGCTGTGCAATCTGGGCCTCGATGGTCTTGATGCTTTGCCCGTGAGCGGCAGTGTGTTGCACTAAGGACTGAATGGAAGACTGGATGTTGGCGGTGGACTGAGTCGATTGTTTAACGAACGCCTCCAGACTTCGTTCGAGCGAGGAAACCTTATCGTTGTTTGACGGAACAAAGTTGTTTGGTGGAAAAGAATTGTTGGGTGCAAAGTTGTTCGTCTGGTTTTGAAAAGGTTGGGGTTGGAAGGGCTGCTGAAACTGCTGTTGAGTTTGTTGTTGCGCTTGTTGTTGCGGCGGAGGAGCCCTTTGGAAATTGTTGACTTGGAATTGATTCTGATTCTGATTCCAGGCGAAATTGGGGTGGTTCCTCCAACCGGGATTGTAGGTGGAAGAGTATGGATCATTCCTCGGTCTTTGCTGAAATGCAGCATTAACCTGATCCTGTCCTTGCGATGGCGGATTGTAAGGACACTCTTCGGTTAAGTGAGAAGGATCGGAACAACAAGCGCAGATGGTACGAAGGGGAAGAACAGGGGCAGGAGCAGGAGAAGAAAATTTGCTCTCTATTGCTTCAAGCTTTCTCGTTATTGCAGCCATTTCAGCTTTCATCGCAATAGAGACATCAAGTTGGTGAATTCTTACCCTAGACTAACCGGTAGAAGTGGTAGAAGAAGAAGAAGTCGGTCTGGTGCTCTCCCATTGTAGCGTTTGCTCCGCAAGGTCGTCAAAGAATTGCCACGCTTCCTCGTCAGATTTCGATAGGAAGTGGCCCTGACAGATGGTTTCCAACAACTGCTTCGTTGCTGGGTTCAGGCCCTCGTATAAGGTTTGGCAAAGTTGTCATTTCTCTATACCGTGGTGAGGACACTGAACAAGAAGGTCTTTGTACCGGTCAAAGCACTTCCAGAAGGGTTCAGAAGGAAGCTGAGAGAATTGGTTGATTTCATTTCGAATCCTTGCGGTTTTATGATTCGGATAGAATTTTTTTAGAAACGCTTTAACAAACTTGTCCCAGCTGGTTATTGAGTGGGAAGTGGTGCTATACAGCCATTTTTCAGCAAGATCGCATAAAGTGAACGGAATGACCCATAGACGTATAGCATCGTCCGACAGCTGGGTGGTTTTCATCATGGCATAGACGTTTTGAAATTTATTGATGAAGATATAGGCATCTTCAGATTCAAGCCCATGAAATCGTGGAAGCATGTTGATGAAGTGGGGCTTAATTTCAAAATTATCCCCATTGGCCGGTGGAAGAGAAAGGCAGGTGGGAAGTGCTGAACGGGTGGGATAGAAACGATCCTGGAGCGCGATTCGCTGCGGCGCTACAACAGGCGGTGGTGGTGGGTTATTGGTCTCCGTAGGAGGTGGAGCCAATCCAGGGGTAGTCAAAGAGATGTTCGGATTAAATCCTGACATCGCGGAAGAAGAGGTTGGTGAAGGTGAAGATGTATGAACAGAATTCCGGTCAACGTCGGAGTTGGCCGGTAAAGGGAGGGGTGAAAGAGGAGTGGACGGAGTTTCGACGTCTGAGTCGATCGCGTAGTCGGTAGCGACTAACGTAACGCGGACTAGACGGGCGCTAGTGTCCCGAGTCCAAACGGACATACACTAAACGAGTTTAGTATAGTCAAAGCGGAGAAGGTGAGGGTAAGAAAACGTCAATGGAGAAATACGATGGGTGGTGGGTGAAAAATGGATTTGGCGACAAGGGGCAAGTTTTTATAAAAGTTTTTGATTTTTTCCTTTTTTTTTAGAAAGAGCTTTACAGGAATATGTACGGACTTACGGCTTTAAGCAACCACAAACAAGATATGCACAATCTCACCTAGATCTAGGGTCACCTAGGTCTGCTAGACAGCTCCTAACTGTTCCAGAGGGCTAGAAATAGGACCTCAAACCGCCTCTTCTCCGTCAAATGCGGCCAGATAAGTGCCAGGTAAGTGGGAGGTTATCCAACGCTTTCGCGAAGTTCCTTAATTAAATAACCACTTGCCTTCGTCACACTTGCCTAGACACCGCAAAAGTCAGATAGGATAAACGGCCGATGCCTGTAACTAGTCCTCTGTCCTATTGAGCGCGAAGTCCTTAGGGCTGAGTCTAGTGTTTTTTAATTTAACAATGGTCAATGCATATGCTTTTTGTGATTTCTGGGGTCCTGAGAAGGGTGATGAAATCCCCACCCAATCTGAATTGGTTTCAAGCCCCTTAAGTCCGTATTAATAAATGCAAAGCAGTAACAAATCAACTGCAAACAATTTTTATTTTAGCGCGGCGCAAAGAATCCTGCACAAAAACATTTTATTGGAAGGGGGAAGAGAGTTTGCGCAAAGAATGCTGCAGAAAACACAGTTTAGTGGAGTTCAGAGGAGTGGGGAGGAGATAAGGAACACTTACAGGGAGTTTTGGGAAATGAAAGGCACAAATGGCCGCGGTTCCGCGGCAATAGGGCTCTAATGCCGCGGTTCCGCGGCTATGTTGAGGAATTGGAGCTCCAGTTTGCTGGTGTGGGCTGGGTTGGGTGTCCTCCTCTATTCTGGATTCCCTGAATCTTGATTTGCTCACTGTATTTGCTCCAGATTTTTACAGTAGACCGTTTGCTTCGTTTTGAACCGTCGCGGTGTAGCCGCGAAATATGAGTCTATCTTCCCACGTCTTTGGCACTGAACTCGAACTTCGTATTATCCTGCACACTTGCACAAAAACTAATCAAAAATAACAAGATGATTTTTTTACAATGTATATTTTTTTTTTCGGTTAGATTTATATTCACAAGTTAACCCGAAATTACACAAAGAAATAAACTACCGTCTCCCCGGCAACGGCGCCATTTGATTGGTAGAGATTCTGCGTGTTCAAGTTTAGTTAATTACCGCAATCAAGACGGTTTCGCTTGTAGCTAGCCGGTTGAGTACGGGTCGTCCGCAGGGAGATGGGAATCTTTTTCTAAGTGTTTTAACGAGTTAAGTCCAGTTTTCCAGATTTTGTTGTGATTAATTAAGTGTTAAAATGATATGTAAAGAGAGCTTGTTAGGGTTAGGATTAGATTAGTTTGAGTTAGGAGTCGCTCACCTCTTTCGTTGCCACTCTTAATATCGGTGTTACGGTAATCGGCAACAACGGGGATTAGCACGACTAGGAAGGAACTTGCGAGTATAAGCTAGGCTTTCCAACGCATAAGTTCTTCCTTTTGGTGCTTGTCCGTCCGTTCTTGGCTCTTAGCCATAACCTCCGGTTAATTCAACCACAACCGGTCTCACTACGGAATCACCGCTATCATGTAGGATAGGGTGCCGTAAGGAGCGGATTGTGGTTCAATTAACGGGAGTCGATTTAAGATGTTGGGCAAGGAAAGAGTGAGAGAGATTTCCTTCTCTCAAACTTCCCTTATCCTACCCTAACAAGTATGAAACTACTCACACATCATAATGAAAAGAAAACAAAAAAAAGAGGAAGATAGAAAGAAGGAGATTAGAAAATAACAACTAGCTATTTGCGACCTCACCTTGGCAAGGATCAAGCGTAAGTGTCATGGTTGTTTAAGGATAAAGGAAAAGAGAAAAGAAATAAACAACAAGAAATAACAACAACTAAGTTAACAAATGAAAATTACAAGCAATAATAATTTAACTAAAGAACAAGACAAGATATAATAACAAAAGGAACTTCTTTATTCATCATTCTTCACTCACAAAAGCTCACTACAAGTTTTTCAATGGAGAAGAGATGAGAAGAGGAAGAAGAAACAAGTATTCTAAACCCTAAAAAATACAAGATTAAGCACCCTTGGCTTCATAAGGTTCTGGGCTATTTATAGGCAGGGAAAAGGAAATCTAGGGCAACAATCAGAACAAGTATGAAAAGACCAATCTGCCCCTGAAAATTGGTCGGCTGATGCCACCATACGGCCGCGGAACCGCGGCCTATACCCCCTATTGGCCGCGGTTCCGCCGCCCTATAGGGGAGTTGGGCTGTCGGCTTTTGTGTGCTGCCCTGGTCTGCTGTCCCCTTTTGTCTGGTACATGTTTTTTTCTGATAATCTTTCCACATTTCTTCCAGAATTCTAGTGGATCAAAAGGTGATTGGACATGGATCTTTTGTCATGATTTTCTCGAGCTCCGCGTAGATTTCTTGGATCTTGTGTTGCCATTGAGCCTTGTGCATGAAAATGACATTGATTTGCCATTTTGTCTCTTAAACTGGTGTGTGGAAATAGACGGATAAAGAGTGGAGATCCGTGTTTTATCTGTGGTTGGCAGGAACCCGGGTTTTGTCGTGTTTTTCCATGAATTTCACCGTTTAGAGCCGAGAACCTGTATCCTGCAATTGACTAGCAAACACGGCTCAAGAGTACCTACCGATATGCAATGTGATAAAAATTGGGCGGTATGAAAATGCAAAAATCTGATATGAACAGTTCCCTGGTGACATGTGTATAGGTTAGTTCATCGACCTGAGATCGTCATTTGTCTCGTGTGAGTTCCCACTGTGCTTTGATTACTACCCTACCACGGCTCAAAGGAGTCGTGCAAACAGGTTTTAGTTGGGTACAGTCCCGAGCCACATGAAGGCAGTGAGCGGATCGGCAGGGGTTTCGTCTCTCCCGGTATTCGGGGTGAGATCGCGCTGTGTCTAGGAGAGCCATTACACGAAGTTCTTGGCCAAGGCAGGAGATTTACTGGTAGGTATTCCAGTAGTATCTCAGAGTGTACTGGCCTACACTCCGACACGACTTGTACCGCTTTTGGGGGTCTGACTTTTACCAACCCCCTAGGCCCGCCATGTGATGCTCATAGAAGAACGGACCGGACTGTACGGATATTGTCACTGACAGGCTCAGTAGGGTGTCAGGATGAGTTCGCTCATCGACCTCCCTTTTGTCAGTACCTGGTAGCCCGTTACGTACAACTAGTACTACTGACGTGCTAGTGGTTAAATCCACAGCCAAATTATTGACGAGTCTTTAGAGTCCCCCACAGACAGTTTCTCAAGTTTCGGGCGAAACGTTGTAGAGGCCGTATGATATTTGGCAGGGTCCGATCATATACGTGCAGTAGTGCACGGATCATGATCGGACGGATCATACTAGTGGGCTTTGGTTTAAGCCGGATCCTAATATTAGATTTGTTGGATTATTTTAGTCTCATCGCATTCGCATTCAGTCGGAATGCGGATGCAGGTATGTATATACAGGTGAGGGGTATCCTTGTGATCCGTTACGAGTTTACTTTAGATGTTGCCGTATCTTTTTATTGTTGCAAACATTTGGATTAATGTTTGTAAATGGAAATTGGGAGCTATATTTCATGATAAGAATCATTTATTGTGACACATGCACAAGTGGTGACTCATGGTCTCTTTCTTTATGCATGTGTCCCATAATGTGATAGATTTGTATTGAAATGATAAGGAGAGAGAGAAAGGCAACCATATGGTTGTAGTTTGCTCTTGTATTATTCTTGATCTCATTCATACTCTCATTATCATTTCCATTATAAAAGAAAAAGAAAAGGAAGAGAAAGCTTCTCCTTCTTCTTCTTCCTCTAGCTCACTATTTTCCATGAATGGCAACACCTTCAACCTCCATCCAAGCAATGGATGCAAGAGACAAAGTGATCACAAACATTCTCTACAACATCTTGGACACGTCGGCTAGCACACTTCGTGCCCGAGTTGCTTCGGATGAAGCGGGGGCCCGTAAAAAGACTCGAAGATGTGGTGCCCTTTCCAACGAGGAGATCGAGACCGGAGATGCCGCGATGAGCTTGGGATGGTGGCCAAAGACCGAAGGACATGGATCGATCGGTATAGCTTTCCAACCCTTTCTCTAGTTGCTAGTTGTAGGTTAATGGTTCGATCCGGGTTTTAAACATACGATAGCGCCGGTTTCTAGTTTGAAAAAGTTTCGTTTCCGCATTTTGGCCTCGGAAAGACGGCCGGGGCTCTACCGTAGACTTACATACGGAGACTAAGTTATGTTGTCACCCGTAGGACGTGGACTGGTCCAAATCCGTATGTTTCTTAGATTTGGGTTTGGGGGTTTGGGTTTAAGGATACGTTAGCCTCATTTGAGACTAAGATCAACTTAAACATTTGTTAAGGATACGTTAGTCTAATTTTTAGACTAAGATCAACTTAACAGGATCATTTAGATCAAACAAGAGAGCATTTGGGCTGCCTCTGTTGTTTAGTTTAGGCACATTGCGGTCGATTAGTTTAAGGACATTACGGTCCATTGTTAGTTTAAGGAAATCTCGGTCCAATGTTAGTTTAAAGACATCACGGTCGAGGTTAATGACATCATAGTCTGTGGGTTTAAGGACCCTACAGTCCGATGTTAGTTTAAAGACATCACGGTCGAGGTTAAGGACATCATAGTCCGTGGGTTTAAGGACCCCACAGTCCGATGTTAGTTTTAAGACATCACGGTCGAGTTTAAGGACATCATAGTCCGTGAGTTTAAGGACCCCACAATCCATGGAAATGTATGATTGCCGGGACCCGTTACCTCTCTGAAAACGTTGAAGGATTACAACGATAAATATCAGAGGAGTAACGAGATGTACCCTCGAACCAGTGTGAATTGTTTGAAAGATCTGTAGCCCAGTTTGGGACTAAGATTTGTTAAATATTTGTGAGCAGATGTGCTCAGTTCAATATAAGTTGAGGACATATGGCCAGAATTGGGCTAAGTCCAATTAAAAATGTTTAACATTTTTATTCTTGCTCTGGCTATTAAGCCTTTATTTGGGCCCGGCCCTTTTAATAATGCTAAGCATTGAGTTCTGACATCTTTTGTCTTCATCAGAACAAAGTGTGTTCTGACAGCGTACCACATGGCGCGTCAGGCGCTTTCCGCCAGTTAAAGAGCGCATTGCGCTTCTGTCGGGTAGCGCACACGAAGAGGACACGTGTCGCGCTTGGCGCTGAGCGCCAGCCCATGGGCGCAGTGCACTGCTTCAGAAGCGCAAAGCGTAGATTGTGTCTTTGGTTGACATGTGGCATGTTTTGGCGCTGAGCGCCGGTCCAAGAAGCGCAAAAGCGCAATTCATGAGTGCAAGGCACTTTCTAATAGCGCAAAGCGCATTTGATCAGATTTAAGATCAAAGAACAAATTTATGTTCTTCTTGAAGGAGGCCTTGCCTCAAGATCCAAGAACAAAAGTTCTTGTTTTTATAAAAAGGGCTCTGCCTTTATGGATCAAAGATCTGTGAATGAAGTAAAATACTTCTTTTAGTTTTTTTTATAATTAGATCTTTTTTCTTTTTATCAAAGATCTTGGTCTTTTGTAGATCTATGATCTTTTAGAAGATAGTTCTTCTGTTTTAATGAGATGATTTCATCTCTGTGGTTCAAGAACTAGTTCTTTACCTTGAAGATGAAGAAATGATCTTCTTCTTCTAAAGGCTTGCCTTTCTTTCTCTTTGAGTTTTCTTAAAGTTTACAAAGGGTTTTCTCTATCTCTTCTGTATATATTAGACTTGAAGTCTAGGGGCCTTTATATAGGGCCAAATGATATGTTGAATCAGTTTAAAAGATCTTTCTCTGATTGATTTGGGAATATTTCCCACCGTTGGATCTTTGATCCTAAGGCTTCTGTTTTACAGAAGATAATCTTCTTGTTTTAATAAGATTGGAAAGATCTTTTCATAACAGAATTTTAATTTTAATTAATAATTTATTATTATTAGATCTTTTGATCTAACGGTGGGGAATTTTTAATTCCAGCGCTGGCGCACCTTGCGCGAGCGCACCTACGTTCGACACGTGGCGCGCAGCACAGAGCGCAACGCAACTGCGCTAGCACACCCGTTTTTTGACACGTGGCGCGCAGCGCAACTGTGCTAGCGCACCCGTGTTTGACACGTGGCGCGCAGCGCAGAGGGCAGCGCAACTACGCTAGCGCACCCGTGTTTGACACGTGGCGCGCAACGCGCTTGGCGCTGGATTTGAAGCGTTGCTTCAACTTTAAAATTTTGAATTTTAAAACAGAGTTTTGCTCTGATTGGGGGTGCGCTGCCTTGGGCGCTAGCGCGTCTGCGTTTGACACGTGGCGCGCAACGCGCAGAATCTGAAGCGTTGCTTCGATTTAAATTTTGAATTTTGAAACAGAGCCTGGGTCTGATTGGGGGAATCGGAAGCGTCGCTTCATTTCAAATCTTGAAATTTAAACAGAGCTTTGCTCTGACTGGGGAAACAAATGCCCCTCCACCGTTGCGCTTACGTGGCCCAAACGTGAGTGCAGCGGTGGTAGCATCTCAGCCGTTGGAACAACTTTTGGAAGTTGAAGCCGCTCTAAATGCCTATAAATAGGACCTTTGGTCCCCTGGATGATTTTCATCTCCTCCTTGAGAATTATCTCTTCGTCAGAGCATTGCTCTCCTGTTGAAAACTTTTAAGAGTCAGAACTCTGTTAAAATTTAGGTCAAGTTTAAAACCTTCATTAAATTAGGGTTTTACCCATTAACAGAGCTTTGCTCTTCATAGATCTTTGATCTAATGAGAACCCTTTTAGGGTTCCACTAAAAGAGCTTTGCTCCCATAGATCTAAAGAGATCTTTTGTTGGGGTTCCTTAACCCATACATCAGAGCTCTGCTTTTTTGTTAGATTTTCTTAATCTTGGATGAAGAACTCTTAAGAGTTTTTTCATGGATCTTGAAGATCCTCGAATTTTTTAATTTACAATGATTTTAATTAATTCTTGATGGATTTTTCCATCATCATTAAAGAGTCAGGCTCTTAGCATTCTCGGGGAATCTCTTTTAAATTCCTTTCATAATTGACTCTGACGAATGGCATTCCTGTTTGTAGAGCATTGCTCTTAAGGAGTTTAACTCTTCGACTCGAAAGGTCGCTTATCAAATGAGATTCCCTTTTCAGGATTTCTCACAAATTCGAATTTATTAGGTGTCATAATTAAGATTTCTTGCCTGTTTTTTAATAAGAGTTTTCTTAATCGGTCTGTCCGCTAATTCTTTTTGATTTTCTTTTTCAGGAGTTATGGACGCTCATATGTACGACCTCGACGAGATTATCTCTTACGGAGATATCCGCTCACTCGGCCGTTCTCAAAATCGAGAATTCACAAACGCCGAGTGTGCCGAAATCATGAGTCACTTTGACGCATATAATGGTCAGCTGCTTCCTCGACGTTCCTCTCTCCTGAAGCTTATTGTGGGAGCGATCTGGGAAGCTCTTCCTCTATTCTGTACCGGCGTGCCGCTTAGGGAATTGGATTCCGCCGAGGATAAGGTGCATTCGGTGTATCTGATGAGCCTAATCTCGAAGAGAAGGCGAGACAATCTTATCGATCTCCTGCATCAGGATTTTCAACAGTCGGCCATACTTGCTGCCTATCGGAGGGTGGAGGACATCCGTGGGGATCCCGACGCTTGTGATCGCGAAAGAAAGCATACTAGGATGGTTCGAAATGCCTGGAAGATTCTGGACAAAGTCACTTTTGAGTTCCTCAATCCATGCCCTGGATCTGAGGTTTTGCTATTGTAATTGTTTTGATAATGTTTTTGTTTACTGCTTTCATAATTGTAAGAACTTTTTCGCAGTATGAATGGCAAGTTTCTCATTTCAGCTTGTTTTATTTTACATACTAAATCTTTTGCGCATGCATGAACGGGTATGCCTCGAACGCTTAATTAAATGCGAATCAAATGTTCTCCTTGTTGCTTTCTTCTCCTTGCTGTGTTGATGCCATGTGATTTTAGCAAGTGTGGCCTGTAGATAGCAAATAACTGTCCATCTTGGGCTCTTTGTAGGGTGGTGATGGCTTAGAAAACAGGGTTAGGATCTGTCACCTGAGACTTTTCAACTTTATGAGCCATGAGGGTCTCATAAAGAATTTTCTCCCTACCGGTTGAGAGGAACCCGTAGGTGTAATTTTTCCTTAAGAATCTTGAGGATTCCAAAGTGTGTTTTCTCTTGAAAGTCGTAAGGATCTCACAAGAGAATTTACTCCCTTACGAGTCGTGAGGACCCGCAAGTGATGGGTGAAGTTGTCCTTATCCGCATTTCACGGAGTCAGGAGTTGCTCTGGATGCTTCCCACGGGTTCACTGCCGTGTTCTGCGAGGACCAAGCTCCGCTCTGGACGTTTCCCACGGGGTCAGGGTTGACATTATCCGCGTTCCACGTGACCAGGAATTTTGCTCTGGATGCTTCCTACGGGTTCACTACCGTGTTCGGCGAGGACCAGGCTTCGCTCTGGATGCTTCACACGGGGTCATTGCCGTGCTCTGCGAGGATCAGGATCCGCTCTGGACGTTTCCCACAGGGTCAGGATTGACATAAGACGCGTTCCACGTAGCCAGGAATTTTGCTCTGGATGCTTCCTACGGGTTCACTGCCGTGTTCGTCGAGGACCAAGCTCCGCTCTGGATGCTTCACACGGGGTCATTGCCGTGCTCTGCGAGGACCAGGATCCGCTCTGGACATTTCCCACAGGGTCAGGATTGACATAAGCCGCGTTCCACGTAGCCAGGAATTTTGCTCTGGATGCTTCCTACGGGTTCACTGCCGTGTTCGGCGAGGACCAGGCTCCGCTCTGGATGCTTCACACGGAGTCATTTCCGTGCTCTGCGAGGACCAGGATCCGCTCTGGACGTTTCCTATGGGGTCAGGATTGACATAAGCCGCGTTCCACGTAGCCAGGAATTTTGCTCTGGATGCTTCCCACGGGTTCACTGTCGTGTTCGGCGAGGACCAGGCTCCGCTCTGGATGCTTCACACGGGGTCATTGTCGTGCTCTGCGAGGACCAGGATCCGCTCTGGACGTTTCCCATGGGGTCAGGATTGACATAAGCTGCGTTCCACGTAGCCAGGAATTTTGCTCTGGATGCTTCCCACGGGTTCACTGCCGTGTTCGGCGAGGACCAAGCTCCGCTCTGAATGCTTCATACGGGGTCATTGCCGTGCTCTGCGAGGACCAGGATCCGCTCTGGACGTTTCCCACAGGGTCAGAGTTGACATTATCCGCGTTCCACGTGACTAGGAATTTTGCTCTGGATGCTTCCCACGGGTTCACTGCCGTGTTCGGCAAGGACCAGGCTCTGCTCTGGATGCTTCACACGGGTTCACTGCCATGTTCGGTGAGGAGCAGGCTCCGCTCTGGATGCATCACACGGGTTCACTGCCGTGTTCGGCGAGGACCAGGCTCCGCTATGGACGTTTCCCACGGGGTCAGAGTTGACATTATCCGCGTTCTACGTGACCAGGAATTTTGCTCCATCCGTATTTCACGGAGTCAGGGTTTGACTCTCGGTCATCTGTGTACCGCCGAGTCATGGAACTGGGAGTTTCCGCTGTTCCACTTTGCTTGATGTTGTGTTTGTCCTAATGAAACGGATGTTGAGATTTGGCTTCTTCTTCTGATGAAACCTGGGGAGGAAAGGCATGATTCCTTCTTTGTTTGCGCCCCTGGATTGTATACAGGGATTGATGTGATATCACCTATAGGGCATAAATTTCATCATTTTTTTTATTTCATTCCGCGATACTCTATCATTTCAGCTTTTATATCGCGAAGGTCGTGATTGCCCAATCATTTCGGCTATTTTTCGCGGTGCCCAATCATTTCGG
Organism: Agapanthus africanus; assembly: GCA_030015575.1. Taxonomy (NCBI): domain Eukaryota; kingdom Viridiplantae; phylum Streptophyta; class Magnoliopsida; order Asparagales; family Amaryllidaceae; genus Agapanthus; species Agapanthus africanus. Next base: position 60,646,635 of record JASDDO010000024.1, read on the forward strand.
CTATTTGTTTTATTTTTACTCGCTATTTTTTATTGCGAGTTGCCCAATCATTTCAGCTATTTTGCATGCATACCTGTTTACTTGCTGACTTCTTATTTGCAAGTTGCCCCATCATTTCGGCTATTTCGTATGCATGTGTGGTTTGCTGGCTTTTCGCTGCAAATTTGGGATTAGACACCGATTTCGGCATCAGCGCCGCTACAACTGGGATATTGCCAGGAGCAAATCATCATTTGCCTTAGTCGATATCGAACAAAGGTGGCTTAGTAGACAGGGTTATGATTCTGTCGACTAAGACTTTTGATTTCATGAGCTGTAAAGGTCTCATAAAGGTATTTCTCCCTGCGAGTCGTGAGGATCTCGTTGGTGCGTTTTCTCCTTAAGAATCGTGCGGATCCCTAAGTGCATGTTCTCTTATAAGTCGTAAGGATCTTACAAGAGTGTTTTCTCCTTGTAAGTCCTTACAAGGGTTGTTCACCATGTAGACATATCCCTAGTCACGGATGGGAGTTTGTTGGGGAAATGTTTATTCGCGCCCGTGGATTGTATACAAGGGTCAGCATTGAGCCGCTTGTAGGGCAGGATCGGAGGTTGTGGGGGCTGCTTAAGAATAGGTTCAGATCTCTGTAACTTAAGACTTTTGAATCTTATGAGCCGTGAGGGTCCCATAAGAGGTTCTCCTTACGAGTCGTGAGGATCTCGCAAGTGTAATTTCTCCTTAGGAATCGTGTGGATCCCTAAGTGTGTTGCTCCCTTGTGAGTCGTAAAGATCTCACGCAGGTGGTTTCTCCTTACAAAGTCGAGAGGATCTTGCAAGTGTCTTTTAACGAGATTGCGGCTTTTCGGGTTTTCACAAAACTCGCCGGTAGCCCTGCTGTTTTTACTCACGGAGCCCTTTCGAGTTTCCATCTGTGCCCTTTCGCTTATGGACATACCATTTTCTTTTTCTTTTCTTTTCTTTTTATTTTAACGAGGCTGCGCCCTTTCGGGTTTTCACAAAAATTGCCGGTAGCCCTGCTGATTTTACTCACGAAGCCCTTCCGGGTTTTCATCCGTGCCCATTTTGCTTATGGACATATCGTTTACTTTTTTTTTTCCTTTTTTTTCTTTTTTTTTATCAGCTTTAGGATGCTGCAATCCACCGTAGTTTATCGACATCTCGGTCAGTTGCAAGTTTTAGGACATTGCGGTCCGTTGTTAGTTTAAGGACGTTTCGGTCCGTCGTTAGTTTAAGAACGTTTCGGTCCGTTGTTACTTTAAGGACATTTCGGTCAGTTGTTACTTTAAGGACGTTTCGGTCCGTTAGTGTAATACCCAGTTCTTTTTGAACACCAATATCCGTATTTTTATAAGAAGGGTTACTTACAAATTTATTTACTTATATTTATAAATTATTTGTGAGTATTTCAAACTCCCGACCCTTTTATTTTCCTTATATATTTTCCCCTCTCTCTTTTCCTAAACCCTAACCACACTTCCCTCTTCTCCTTCATCACTTTTCCCTGAACTAGACCAAAATCCTTGCACCTACTTCTTTTTATATTTTCCTTTCCCTTACAACCCAATCCAATTTCTTAACATACCCAAAATGATTCCCTAGCCCAAATCAATTAATTAAAAGCAAAGAGAATAGATAACAAACCCCAAACCTTATTTCTTCTATTCCCTTAGCCCGTGCCCCAATTTCCTCAGCCCTGCCGAATAAAGAAAACACAATTCATTAATTATTTCTACCCATTTTAACACCCAGCCCAACGTAAATTAATTTAATTAAACATTAACAATTCCTCCGGCCCACCTCCTTCGAATTTTCTCGGAAATCGCCGGCCCAACATCCCTCAGCCCAAAAGAAATGCAAATTATTTAAATCATTAGAACTCCACGGCCCAGCCCAGCAGCCCGACCCGCCTAACCTACCCGACCCGTTACCAGACTTCTCCTTCCCCACTCGCTCTCTCTTTCCCGCTCTTTCCTTCGCGCCCCTCGTCGCCACGTCGTCGTGACCACGTCTCTCGTGCCGCCTCACTCGCGCCACGACGCGCACTCCTCCTACGACCTGCTCCACTCAATGATCCCTCCAACCACTCTATCTCTCTCCCTCTCAAAATCTCCTCCCTCGCGACCCACGACAACTGCATCGCCGGCGACTCTTCACACCGCCGACGTCACCACCATCCCTACCTCCTCCAAAACACCACCACACCGAACTGATCCCCTCCTCCTCCCGTGAGTACGTCATCACCACCCGAGCCCCACTTCACTTTCCCCCTCACCGACGAGCTCTACCGCCGTCGCCTGCACCGAGCCTCGCGACCCAACACCACCAGACACCCGAGCTCCCCACATTCCCTGCACCTCACCTCAGCTCCGACGAACTCTTTCCCTCTCCCTCTCCCGCTGTTTCTCTAAACCCCCTTATCTCTCTCTCTCTCTCTCTCTCTCTCTCTCTCTCTCTATTTCTCTCCCTCTCCATCTCTCTGTTTCTCTCTCTCTGTTTCCCTCTCTCTCTATCTCTCTCTCTCTCAGTCTCTCTACATCTCTCTCAATCTCCCTCTCAGTCTCTCTATATCTCTCTCTCTCTCTCTCTCTCAGTCTCCCTACATCTCTCTCTGTCTCTCTCTACCTCTCTCTCTCTCTAAATCTCTCTCTGTTTCTCTAAATCTCTCTCTCCCCTCCTCTTCACCCCTCCTCCTTGCTGGAGCTACAGTGCCCGTCGCCACCACCTCCAGCCGAGACCGAGCCTCGAGGCTAGCCCAAGCCTCAAACCCAGCTTTAGCCATTTCATCGAGCACTTGCTCTATCGTCGATCGCCGCTATTCCAGCCGTCATCGTCACCGAAAAAGCCGTGCCTTCAGTCTCTACGTCCGTCATCATCAGCAAGGTTGTAACCGTCGCAACGCCAGCGCACGTCCGTCGCACCCACCGAGACATCGAGTCCCAGAGCCCAAGCTCGAGCCGAGACCGTGAACCTTAGCCGCGCCGTTCGTCGCGCGTTCGTACCGTTGCCGCTGCCGTGCATCGCCAGAGCGTCTCCAGGCAAGTACCATACTTGCTGCATGCTATATTATATCCGTTACATTTCATAATACTATAAATTCCACGTTTACGTTTCGTGAAACCTTATAGAACATAAGTGTTCGACGCAAGATCTGAATGAAAACTTTCATTCAATTTGACGGAACTTGATTACATATGCTGGCCCGTGTGATAATGAACCTTGTGTAGAAATTTCACTGGAAAATACTATTGTTATTGGCTTAAACGAACACCCCCAATTACATCCGTAAAAACTAGGAATTTCCCGCACCTGAAAATTGTTAAAATCACCATTAATTGTGAACATATTGAAATGATGCGTTCGAGGGCTAAAATCGAAGCTGACTCGACGAACTGTAACCCTATGCATGTTCTTAGTTGTTTCTGTACTAATATTATGACGAGAATCGGCTCGGAGAGCGGCGCTGGACTGCAGTCCAGGGCAACTCTGGTTAATGTTTTCTGCCCCGTAATGTGTACTACCTTGTTTCCTGAACTCGTATGTTGCGTAACCCTGCATTTTATTGAAGATAAATCTGTTAACTAAACAACGCAAGTGATTTCACCCCGTTATATCGTCGTTTGTTATTTAAACTGCAATTTAAAAGATCAGGACATCTAGCAGTCCCAACCAGAAGCAGAATTGACATACTAGTGTTGAACAGTGCATAACTTTTGACGTACATACGCGATTGAGAACCCATCTGTTGTATTAAAAACCCTATTGAAAACCCTAGATTTCATTCAACTATAGCGTCGGTAAATTATGGTCCCAACTGGGATTAAAATGCGTTGCGAAACGGACTTCCGATTCTGAAACCAGATTTCCAGCAGTGAACGCTTAAAATGAAATGGCCATATCTAGTGATCCTGAAACCCGATTAACGTGAAACTAATTTTGATGGATAGATAATTCGACATACTGTTTACCCCTTTTTACTGTTTCGCTAAATTTGGCATGTATGATTTATGATAAATTTTGCAAGTGGTAGGATACCGATTTATGACATCTTAATCATGCCTTACATACTGTTTTCTCATCACATCATATATATGTCATTGCATTGTTAATCTAGGGATTATGTGCATTAACCAGTGTTAGGTATTAATGGTGATATTGGTAAGTACGTTAGTGTTTGAGCATGAATGGATAAGTGAAAGAGATACGCACTTGTACACAATCAGTGGACCCTATTGTTCTATTGCATTGTCGACGTCTGTGAGACGTGTATAAGTGTGACTATAAGTGGTATGGGACACTTATGGAAGCACTTGTATGGGGGTCACAGGTAAGGCACCAGACACTGTCTATTTATCTCGGGTATCAGTCGGGACGTGCTTGATGGAGATCCTGTCCCCAGTTCTCGCGCAGACTTGTCATGGACCGACCGGTATTTGAGATTATGGTTGGCGTTTGATGTAGACCACGGGGTGTGGGGTAGTTTGAGTGTGGGTTCAACAGAATCTCGGGAGTCCCATGCCGGCATATATATATGGAGATATATGGATATTTACAGGGATATTACATGATTATTACCGTGCGTTATATTTTGGACCCGTGGTCCCTTGCCCTTGGGTCCTACCCTTGGGTGGGGGATACTCACGAGTGGTTGACTCTCACACTTGGACTGACGATAGGCTTAGTGACCTGTGCAGTGAGACTTAGAGACTGATAGGGATAGTGACATTGACATGCATTACTTACTGTATTGACACACTTGACATACTATTTTACTGCTTTACTGTTCACCCGCTCTATTAGTCACCGCATTGGTTACTCCATGTTCACATCTTTACTGTCTTAATTTACTGTTATATATCTATTATCACTGTTCGAGTTACCACTTGCATATATATATATATATATATATATATATATATATATATATATATATATATATATATATATATATATATATATATATATATATATATATATATATTGCTATCGTGTCGCTCTGACGACCTGAGTATGCATGCTCAGAGGGAGAAGTGGATCTAGCCTGGACCAGGACCCGACGTACCTCGAGGATATCGCTGACATCTCGATCAGCTACTCAGAGCTATACCCTCTTGATCTCCTTCTGGTTAGTTCCTTTGTATTTGTTTTGATTTAGTTACTGCATTTCTCATTACCTGTGCATTGATTACTGATTACCACGTAAAGCTAGAAGCCGAAGTGTGACTACGGAAGGATATTTCCTCGACCGTAGGAGCATGGCTGGCCTTGTCAACCCCTCGTATTCCGTATTTTGGGAAGCGAGGCGTGACATGGTTTTGTTGGTATCAGAGCCAGGTTTTTCTTCGATTGGGATTGCAGTTTCCGTGTAGTGTTTGACAATCTAAGACATCTTTCGGTCTGGATTGTAAGGTTGTTATTCTTAATTTGATTCACATGGTGTATTCGGCAATGCATTTTGATCTATCCGCTAGGGTTTGAATGACTTGGAGTTCTACAGTTGATTTCCACTTGTAATAAATTTCATCACACCCGATATTCTTGATTCCTTGCCTAATCCATATTATATTTTGATTCTTATAGCTTGTGCCTTATATCGTCCTCAAAGTCGTTGTTTCAGGACTATGTCTTCCAACGACTCTTCTTCTATCTCCACCTCCCAGAATCAGACCGTAGAGATTCTGAACGCACCGCAGGGTCTAAAGGAAGCCCAGGGGCGAGCAAACGACCTGTTAGCGGAAGGATTGAGAAGACAAGTGACTCAGGCACCAGCAGAAGTCTCCAATCATAAAGGGATCCCTGTTAGGCGAGGAAAAGAGGTGAAGATGAAGCGCTCACTTGTTCCCCAGCAACAGAAGCAACAGAAGACCCAACGTTGTGGGTACTGTAATAGGCTAGAAGACCTTCAGAGAGATTGTCGCCGCGCCAGGGGGAAATGCCTAATTTGCGGATACAGCGAACATCCTATCAATGGCTGCCCTAAAAGGATGGAGCTACAAGGAGGAGATTCGTCCACACTCTCCACTCCAGCTAGGTGATGGTTATTTCGTAAGTTCGAGCTTCGAGGATAGTGCGGACCCCGCACAGGATTCAACTCGCAAGACGAGAATGCAGCAGCCCATAAATCGAAGAAGAATTATCACGTTTTCTATTTTCAATAATAAAGTTGTCACTCCTTTGTAAATATTTTTTTCTTTTCGTTTGCGATCTTATCCGCTGAACTTTTAGTTGAATGCAATAAAACTTTGAGTTGTGATGTATGTATCGTTCTCTTGCTTCTCACTTTATTTATACTATTCATTGCATTAGTATTCTAGAGTCTGTTTTTTCAGTCCTTGTCTACCGCATATTTTCCTTGTACTCCGTATCCTTGGTTATTTTCTTAATGTGTTCCACTGTCTAATCACGACTCTTTCTTTTCAGGCCATGGCCTACCCTGGAGCAGCGTCCCATCTAGATGAGGATGCACAGTCATGCGTCTCCTTAGACCGCATGCTGGTGAGTTCGGATGACGAGATCAACGGCCCCCAGGTTATTTTCGGAAACAGCGATTCCGAGGACGAAGGAGCCGCAGCCCCAGAGCTTGACGTGATCGGTGATTCCGACGAGGAGGAAGGAGACCCTGAAGAGAACCCGATAGAAGAGGATCCCGAGGCGGGCCCGATAGAAGGAAATCCAGTGGAGGAAAACCCTATAGAAGAGGATCCAGAAGAAGAGAATCATATGGAAGCAGACCTTGATGAAGAAACTCCAGCTGGGGAAGAAGGACCAGAAGAACAAGACTTCGCGGCAGAAGAACTTTTAGTGGCGATCCCTGCGAGGCGTTATGGGGATGGACGCCCCTATCTGAGCGCATGAGCCTACCGTAACCTGCTGAACTCCCACAACCGCGACTGACGTGATCCAGTTTTTGTCTCCTTTGGCCAAATAAATCTGTGTATAGTTTAGGGCCATCTTTCGCTTTTCGAGAATGCTTTGTTTAGAATTTTCTGGAATGAAATAAAATTTCTGAGTTCGCTAATCTTTTGATTGCTGGTTCACTTGATACTTTGACTGTTCCCCTATACGTCCCTCCCCTGAGATTCGTTACTGTCCTTCGTTCCTGCACCTTGTGTTGTTTTGACCCTCGCTTAGATTAAAAAGTGCCGCACCTCGATCTTTGAATGGGCCTTACTCTATTGTAACCCCTACCCTGTCTAGCCTGTATACATCAGTAGTGCTTCCTTTTATTACATTTAGGGACATCATCATTCGAAGGGTTTGGTTTTCATTATTTCGTACTTATTGATAAATTGTGTATTATCAACTACTTCCGTCTTACCCATCTTAAATACTATACCATTCTTCACATTTTCAATAGCGCAACCATATATCGCGCATTTCACTTTGTTCTATGTCTCTTATTTTCACCACGTGGCTTTCTAAGTTATGTTAAAATTGTTTGATTGATACGTTATTCTAAAATGTTTTAACCTACCGACAGATCCTTCACTATTTCATTATGGTTATGCCTTATACTTATTATTTTAGCAGCGCTACTTTTGATATATATAGGTGTGCACATATTTAGGATTTTGATTTTTCTAGTACGCCTCGAATGTTATTATTCGTTATTGCTATTTTATTCTTTTGTACATATAGGTTGACCTTATAGTTGTTCCAGCATTATACTTATTTAGACCTACCATTTTAGTTGTGTTATTCTTATACATATATAGACCTTCAAAGAAATTTTTTCCACCTTTTTTAAGTAAATCATTATGTGTTAATGTTCGATGTGGTAGCCTTTCGCTTGTTATTTTGTAGCTTATCATTTATTTTAAATTTCGAGGACGAAATTTTGGTAAGGGTGGTATGATGTAATACCCAGTTCTTTTTGTACACCAATATCCATATTTTTATAAGAAGGGTTACTTACAAATTTATTTACTTATATTTATAAATTATTTGTGAGTATTTCAAACTCCCGACCCTTTTATTTTCCTTATATATTTTCCCCTCTCTCTTTTCCCAAACCCTAACCACACTTCCCTCTTCTCCTTCATCACTTTTCCCTGAACCAGACCAAAATCCTTGCACCTACTTCTTTTTATATTTTCCTTTCCCTTACAACCCAATCCAAATTCTTAACATACCCAAATTGATTCCCTAGCCCAAATCAATTAATTAAAAGCAAAGAGAATAAATAACAAACCCCAAACCTTATTTCCTTTATTCCCTTAACCCGTGCCCCAATTTCCTCAGCCCTGCCGAATAAAGAAAACACAATTCATTAATTATTTCTACCCATTTTAACACCCAGCCCAACATAAATTACTTTAATTAAACATTAACAATTCCTCCGGCCCACCCTCCTTCGAATTTTCTCGGAAATCGCCGGCCCAACATCCCTCGGCCCAAAGGAAATGCAAATTATTTAAATCATTAGAACTCCCCGACCCAGCCCAGCAGCCCGACCCGCCTAACCTACCCGACCCGTTACCAGACTTCTCCTTCCCCACTCGCTCTCTCTTTCCCGCTCTTTCCTTCGCGCCCCTCATCGCCACGTCGTCGCGACCACGTCTCTCGCGCCGCCTCACTCGCGCCACGACTCGCACTCCTCCTACGACCTGCTCCACTCAATGATCCCTCCAACCTATCTATCTCTCTCCCTTTCAAAATCTCCTCCCTCGCAACCCACGACAACTGCATCGCCGACGACTCTTCACACCGCCGACGTCACCACCATCCCTACCTCCTCCAAAACACCACAACACCGAACCGATCCCATCCTCCTCCCGTGAGTACATCGTCACCACCCGAGCCCCACTTCACTATCCCCCTCGCCGACGAGCTCTACCGCCGTCGCCTGCACCGAGCCTCGCGACCCAACACCACCAGACACCCGAGCTCCCCACATTCCCTGCACCTCACCTCAGCTCTGACGAACTCTCTCCCTCTCCCTCTCTCGCTGTTTCTCTAAACCCCCTTATCTGTCTCCCTCTGTCTCCCTCTCTCTATCTCTCTGTTTCTCTCTCTCTCCATCTCTCTGTTTCTCTCTCTCTGTTTCTCTCTCCCTCTCTCTATCTCTCTGTTTCTCTCTCTCTCTCTCTCAATCACTCTCTCAGTCTCTCTACATCTCTACATCTCTACATCTCTCTCTCAGTCTCTCTACATCTCTCTCTGTCTCACTCCACCACTCTCTCTCTCTCTAAATCTCTCTCTGTTTCTTTAAATCTCTCTCTCCCCTCCTCTTCACCCCTCCTCCCTGCTGGAGCTACAGTGCCCGTCGCCACCACCTCCAGCCGAGACCGAGCCTCGAGGCTAGCCCAAGCCTCAAACCCAGCTTTAGCCATTTCATCGAGCACTTGCTCTATCGTCGATCGCCGCTATTCTAGCCGTCATCGTCACCGAAAAAGCCGTGCCTTCAGTCTCTACGTCCGTCATCATCAGCAAGGTTGTAACCGTCGCAACGCCAGCGCACGTCTGTCGCACCCACCGAGACATTGAGTCCCAGAGCCCAAGCTCGAGCCGAGACCGTGAAACCTAGCCGCGCCGTTCGTCGCGCGTTCGTACCGTTGCCGCTGCCGTGCATCGCCAAAGCGTCTCCAGGCAAGTACCATACTTGCTGCATGCTATATTATATCCGTTACATTTCATAATACTATAAATTCCACGTTTACGTTTCGTGAAACCTTATAGAACATAAGTGTTCGACGCAAGATCTGAATGAAAATCTTTAATCAATTTGACGGAACTTGATTACATATGCTGGCCCGTGTGATAATGAACCATGTGTAGAAATTTCACTGGAAAATACTATTGTTATTGGCTTAAACGAACACCCCCAATTACATCCGTAAAAACTAGGAATTTCCCGCACCTGAAAATTGTTAAAATCACCATTAATTGTGAACATATTGAAATGATACGTTCGAGGGCTAAAATCGAAGCCGACTCGACGAACTGTAACCCTATGCAAGTTCTTAGTTGTTTCTGTACTAATATTATGACGAGAATCAGCTCGGAGAGCGGCTCTGGACTGCAGTCCAGGGCAACTCTGGTTATTGTTTTCTGCCCCATAATGTGTACTACCTTGTTTCCTGAACTCGTATGTTGCGGAACCCTGCATTTTATTGAATATAAATCTGTTAACTAAACAACGCAAGTGATTTCACCCCGTTATATCGTCGTTGTTATTTAAACTGCAATTTAAAAGATCAGGACATCTAGCAGTCCCAACCAGAAGCAGAATTGACATACTAGTGTTGAACAGTGCATAACTTTTGACGTACAGACGCGATTGAGAATCCGTCTGTTGTGTTAAAAACCTTATTGAAAACCCTAGATTTCATTAAACTATAGCGTCGCTAAATTCTGGTCCCAACTGGGATTAAAATGCGTTGCGAAACAGACTTCCGATTCTGAAACCGGATTTCCAGCAGTGAACGCTTAAAATGAAATGGCCATATCTAGTGATCCTGAAACCCGATTAACGTGAAACTAATTTTGATGGATAGATAATTCGACATACTATTTACCCCTTTTTACTGTTTCGCTAAATTTGGTATGTATGATTTATGATAAATTTTGCAAGTGGTAGAATACCGATTTATGACATCTTAATCATGCCTTACATATTGTTTTCTGATCACATCATATATATGTCATTGCATTGGTAACCTAGGGATCATGTGCATTACCCAGTGTTAGGTATTAGTGGTGATTGTGATAAGTACGTTAGTGTTTGAGCATGAATGGATAAGTGAAAGAGATACGTACTTGTACACAATCAGTGGACCCTATTGTTCTATTGCATTGTCGACGTCTGTGGGACGTGTATAAGTGTGACTATAAGTGGTATGGGAAACTTATGGAAGCACTTGTATAGGGGTCACAGGTAAGGCACCAGACATTGTCCATTTATCTCGGGTATCAGTTGGGACGTGCTTGATGGAGATCCTATCCCCAGTTCTCGCGCAGACTTGTCATGGACCGACCGGTATTTGAGGTTATGGTTGGCGTTTGATGTAGACCACGGGGTGTGGGGTAGTTTGAGTGTGAGTTCAAAAGAATCTCGGGAGTCCCATGCCGGCATATATATATGGAGATATATGGAGATTTACAGGGATATTACATGATTATTACCGTGCGTTATATTTTGGGCCCGTGGTCCCTTACCCTTGGGTTCTACCCTTGGGTGGGGGATACTCACGAGTGGTTGACTCTCACACTTGGACTGACGATAGGCTTAGTGACCTGTGCAGTGAGACTTAGAGACTGATAGGGATAGTGACATTGACATGCATTACTTACTGTATTGACTCACTTGACATACTATTTTACCGCTTTACTGTTCACCCGCTCTATTAGTCACCGCATTGGTTACTCCATATTCATATCTTTACTGTCTTAATTTACTATTATATATCTATTATCACTGTTCAAGTTACCACTTGCATCTATATATATATATATATATTGCTATCGTGTCGCTCTGACGACCTGAGTATGCATGCTCAGAGGGAGAAGTGGATCTAGCCTGGACCAGGACCCGACGTACCTCGAGGATATCGCGGACATCTCGATCAGCTACTCAGAGCTATACCCTCTTGATCTCCTCCTGGTTAATTCCTTTGTATTTGTTTTGATTTAGTTACTGCATTTCTCATTACCTGTGCATTGATTACTGATTACCATGTAAAGCTAGAAGCCGAAGTGTGACTACGGAAGGATATTTCCTCGACCGTAGGAGCATGGCTGGCCTTGTCAACCCCTCGTATTCCGTATTTTGGGAAGCGGGGCGTGACAGTTAGTTTAAGGACGTTTCGGTCCGTTGTTAGTTTAAAGACGTTTCGGTCCGTTGTTAGTTTAAGAACGTTTCGGTCCCATAAGCCGGCTACTACTTATAGAGTTTGGGCTTAGGAAGATAGCGAGCGGACATAGTCGTCGTCATCTATCATTTACCTAGGCCGTGACTCGTCAGGCTAGTATTTCTTCAGGAAGCGACCATTTATTGGCCTGAAGGGCCTTTCGCCATGCATGTCCATGAGTAGATAGGCTCCACCCTGGTAGACCTTGTCTATGATATACGGACCTTCATAGTTTGGCTCGAATTTCCCCCGCTTGGCGTGATTAGGGATCATAGGTCTTTTGACCACTAGCACGAGTTCGCCTTGGCGGAATGTTCTCGGCCCAGTCAATCTTTCGTATGAGCATGTCATCTTTGCTTTATAAGCTTCCAGATTTTGTTGTGTTATAAGCCGGGTTTCATCAAGGGCGTCGAGCTCCTCAAGCCGAAGGTGAGCATTCTCTTCGTCCGTTAGCTCGTAATGAACTGCCACTCGTAGAGTGGGTAGCTCTATCTCGAGGGGGAGTACCGCCTCTGTACCGAATACCAATGCGTACGGCGTTGTGTTCGTGGCCGTTTTGGACGTAGTTCGATATGCCCAGAGAGCTTCATGCAGTCTCTGATGCCAGTCCTTCTTATTTCGAGACACCGTCTTTTTCACGATCTTCGTCAAGGTCTTGTTGAAAGCCTCAGCTAGACCGTTAGCTCGGGGATTGTAGACCGATGAATATCTCCAGTCTATGTTATGTTGTCGTGCGAAGCGGCTTATCTTGTGACTTCTATAGGCTGGCCCGTTATCGGAGATAATCCGTCGTGGAGTTCCAAACTGATAAATGATATGCGTCTTGAAGAAGTGGAGGATATTCTCCGTCTTCACTTCCCTCAGCGGTACTGATTCTGCCCATTTGGAGAAGTAATCGGTTGTCACCAAAATGAATCGATGTCCCCTGGACGATGCTGGTTCGATGGGGCCGATTATGTCAGTCCCCCACATCTCGAACGGCCAGCTAGCCACTGTCGGATGTAGTGGATTTAGGTGCTGATGGATGAAGTCCCCATGGATCTGGCACGAGTGGCATTGCTTCGCATACTCGAGGCAGTCCTGGATCATCGTGGGCCAATAATAACCCATCCGTTTGATCTTCAGCTTCATCTTCGGCCCGGCTTGGTGAGAACTGCAGAGTCCATCGTGAGTTTCTTGGACGACTCTCTTTGCTTCTTCAGGTCCCAGGCATCTTAGCCACAGAGAATCGAATGACCTCCTGTACAGAGTATCATTGACGAAGGCGAAAGATAGGGCTCGCTTCATGAGCTGATGTCTTAAGGACGCATCTTCAGGCGTCCGACGGGATTTGAAGTAGTCTATAAAGACTTCCCTCCAATCTTCAACCTTTTCCTGCTCTTTTATTTGCAGGGCCGTTTTCTCGGTCACTCCCTTTTCTTCGGATGACTCCGGGGATATTTCTGCCGGTGCAAGAACCCGACGGCTTTGCACAATGATCCTCACGTTATCGAGGTTCTAGTCGGCCAGTTCTTTAGCAAGCTTGGCTAATGCATCCACTTTACTATTTTCCGTGCGCGGTATGCTTTCCAAGGTGTAGGAAGGTATTTGGGTCAGCAGTTGCTGCACCCTCTTGCCGTACTTCACCAGTTCGGGTTTGCATGTTTGATAATCGTCGTTTACTTGACTAACGACCAATTAGGAGTCTTCGTATATGAGGAGGTTCTCAATCCCCATGTCGATGGCGATCTCGAGACCTGCTATCAAAGCTTCATACTCGGCTTCATTGTTTGTCCTCGGCTCTATTAAGAAGAAGGCAAAGCGCATTATCCCTCCTTGTGGAGTTACGAAGATGAGGCCTACCCCTGATTTAATTATGGGGGTGCTTTGTTTGCGCTTCTTCATGGAAGATGCTCCATCAAAATAAAGTTCCCATCGGGTATCACTCCCGTTAATCGTGTCAAATGCATGCTCGTCTGTCAGTTCGCAATTCAAGGGAGAATCGGCAGGTCTTGGATGCTCAGCGAGGAAGTCGGCGATGGCCTGGCCTTTCACTGCCTTAAGAGGCTGATAAGTTATTGAGAACTCCATCAAGAGCAAGGCCCATTTAGCGAGTCGCCCGGTCAATATGGCCCTTGACATCAAGTATTTGAGAGGATCCACCTTCGATATGAGACGAACTTCATGCGCTAACGCATAGTGCCTGAGCTTCATTATCGCGAAGATTAATGCTAGGCAGTGTTTTCAATGGGAGAGTAATTGCTTTCTGCCCCCAATAGAACTCGGCTCAAATAGTAGAGGGATCTTTCCTTCCCTTGGTCGTTCTTTTATGCCCATAATGCACCTAAAGAACCTTCGAGGGCAGTTGTATACAGAATGAGAGGCTTTCCCTTGATCGGAGCAGCCAACACTGGAGGGTTCTGCAGGTATTGCTTGATTTCGTCCAGCGCGCTTTGGCATTTGTGATCCCAGACGAACGGGGTTCCCTTCTTTATCAGGTGACTGTAAGGACGACACTTGCCTGAGAGATTGGCTATAAATCGCCGGATATACGCGAGCTTCCCTTGGAGAGACCGCGGTTGCTTGAGAGTCCTTGGCGGAGGCATTTCCATAATCGCCTTGATCTTTGACGGATATATCTCGATGCCTCGGTGTCGGACGATGAATCCTAGGAATTTACCTGAGGAAACCCCGATCGCGCATTTGAGAGGGTTCATCTTCAAGTTGTATTGCCGAAGGCGTTGAAACACGATTCTCAGATGCTCTAAATGTTCCTCGTATGATTTGTTTTTCACCACGAGGTCGTCGATAAAGCATTCGACGATTTCATGTATGAGATCATCGAAGATCTTCGTCATGGCCCTCTGATAGGTGGCGCCAGCGTTCTTTAGACCGAAGGGCATCACCTTGTAGCAGAATATACCCAAAGGGGTCCGGAAAGCAGTATGCTTCTGGACTTCGGGATGCATCTTTATCTGATCTTATCCTGATAATCCGTCCATGAAGGAGAAAATCTTGTGAGTGGACGTATTATCTATCATTAGCTCGGTGACCGGTACTGGGAAGTCGTCTTTCGGGCAGGCTTTATTGAGATCCCGAAAGTCCACACATATGCGCACTGTCCCATTTTTCTTCATCACCGGGACGATTTTGACGATCCAGTCAGGGTACTGAACCTCTTGGATGAAGCCAGAGTCGACTTACATATGCAAAATTATTTCAGTTACCGAAATTTTGTAAATGTCGATCAACATATCATGATGTCGGTGTTTTATTTGACATTTACCGACGGAAAAAAAGTTCAAGTAATTACTTTCGGGTTTTGGGTTTTGTACATTAATTATAAATAATTAAACCGGTCCATTGCAAAAATAAAAAATAAAAGATATCACCATTGCCTACGACCGTTTACTTAATAGGCGGTCGCTTTACCACCGAGCTATTAAGGAAGCTATAAATTTAATAAAACTAAAAATCTGAATAAGTTATATTTTTTTCAAAAAAAAAGTTATATGAATGATGTTTATATTACAAAAATATAGAATCCGATATTTGATAAAACTATCCGACATTTCACGACATTGTTGGGAGATGAGTCGATCCACGGAACAGTGCTTGTGACAAAACCCAAATCACACAAAAACACCATCACGCAATTAAACGATGAAAAATAATATAAAAAATTAATGTGTGAGAATAAGAAAGTAATCAAACGCAGACCAGTGAGGCACAAGTATTTGTTAACGAGATTCACCCACCGTATGGCGTATGGTTAGTTCCCGGCAGAGCGAAATCTACAAACGTCTAATATACTTGAATCAAGTTTATAAGCAAGAACAAACTTAAAAGATTTCTCTCAAATCTTTCTATATAAATCTTTCTCTTTAATTTGGCAGACACTGGATTCTCTTTGTGGAATTTTCCGATTCCTGCACAACTTGCTATCAATAGCTCCATTGATTGATATATATTGATAAAACGATCACCTACACATATTTAATATATATATATATATATATATATATACATACATACATACGCGCGGAGGGATTTATTAGATAAGGTGAAGATTTCACAAGATCCAAAACGATGAGAGCCCCCCACATGCTACCTTCTTTTTTTTGGACCATCAAGCGCCTCTTTATTTTTTGAACCTGCATCGCCATCAATGTCTGCATAAGAACGCATGCATCCAATTAATGCTTATCTTGGACTTTTGGACATAGGTCCAAAATCTAAAGATTTTTTTAGAGATAAGCTCAATTAATTGAGCTCCTGCTGAAATCTCGTGAGCACGAGATTTCCCCCGTTGAGCTTTGACTTTGGACACAACAATATGCATCAAAATCAACAATCTCCTCCTCGATACAAATTCTTCAACATCTCTCGACACTTAGAGATATTTCCGTCTTAATTCCCAAAACTGATAGGTTCAGACGATTCCGCTATATGCAATCCCCTCATCAAATTTTTATGGAGACTTTCGCCAACCTGTAACAAAACTCCAGTTTATCTCTGTCTACAACTTTAGTGAATATATCTGCCGGATTCTTTTCTCCCGTGATCTTCTGCGATATCAACTCCTCTTCAATCGCCATGTGAATGAAATAGTACTGCACTTTGATGTGCTTTTTCCGAGAGTCATATGCTGCATTCTTCGCCAAATATATCACACTTTAGCTGTCGCTCCACAAGGTGTTGAAGTCTTGCATCTTATCCAACTCTTCGAGTAACCATTGCAACCATATCATCTCCTTGCCGGCTTCTGTGATGACAATATATTCAGCTTCTGTAGTTGACAATACCACAACTTTCTGCAATTAAGAGACCCAACTCACCGATATTCCCCCAATTGTAAATACATACCCCGTTGTGCTCTTCCTACTATCTCGATCATCTAAGTAGTCCGCATCAACGTAACCTTACACATTAAGAGAGCCCCCTGGAAACATAAGCAATGACTGGACGTATTTTTTGAGATATCTCAATATTCACTTCACCGTATTCCAATATTCCTTCCCCGGATTCTACATATATCTGCTCACAACTCCCACTGTATATGCAATATCTGGTCTCGTACTCACCATCGCATACATCAAACTCCCCACTGCAGATGCATAAATTACACTTGCCATCTTATCTTTCTGCTCCTGAGTTGCCGGACACAACTCTTTACTGAGTTTGAAGTGCTTCGCTAAAGACGTACTCACCGTCTTTGATTGGTCCATGTTGAACCTCTTTAAAATCTTCTTGATGCAGTCCCTTTACGATAACCACAGCTTCCCCTGCTTCTTATCTCGAACGATCTTCATGTCCAAGATTTGCTTAGTCGCTCCCAAATCCTTTATAGAGAATTTCCCAGCCATCATTTTCTTCAAATTTTGAATTTTTTCGAAATTCGGACTTTCTACCAACATGTTATCCACATAAAGTGATAGAATGATGTAGTCTCCGTCCTTAAAATTTTGCACATACACGCAGTGATCTGATTCACAGCGCAAAAATCCCGTCTCTAATAGAACTGATCGAACTTGAGATATCACTGTCTAGGAGCCTGCTTGAGGCTATACAAGCTCTTTTGCAGTTTACATACCATTTCTTCTTTCCCCTTTTCGTATCCTGGTGGCTGCGTTATATAAATTTTCTCCTCCAAATCTCCATGAAGGAACGCCGTTTTTACATTCAGCTGCTCTAAATGCAAATTCTCCACCGTCAGAATACTAAAGATCGTCTGAATTGATGTCATCTTCACCACAGGGGAAAATATTTCTTGATAGTCAATTTCTTACTGTTACGCATATCTCTTGACAACTAAGAGAGCCTTGTACCATTTCACACCATCAGGCTCATCTTTAATTCTATACACCCTCTTATTCAGCAACGTCTTCCGACCTTTGGGTAACCTCACTAGGTCTCATGTACAGTTCTTCTTCAAAGAATCCATCTCCTCCTCCATAACTTGCTCCCATTGCTTTTTAGCACCATCGCTTGTTACTTCTTCAAAGAATTCAGGCGCTCCCGAATTTATATAAAAAACGAAGTCGGTCACAAGTTTTTTAGGTAACCTCCTATCTCGTGTAGATTTTATCAAAACTGGTACATTTGGTTACTGAACATGGTCATCATCATGTTCTTGAACCTGATCTTGCACTGCAGTATCCTCCATATTATGATCTTTACTAGTAGGCACCTGATTGTTCTCTTGAGTTCCTTTTAACTCTACGAACCCAGATATCATACCATCTTTGACTTGCTTTTCTTCTTTGTACAAGTGCTGCTCATCAAAGATAACGTTCCGGCTTCGTATTATTTTCTTGCTTGTGTAATCTCACAGCTGATATCCGAACTCGTCTCCACCATATCCAATGAAAACGCATTTCTTATACTTGGAATCAAGGTTACTTCTTTCCGTCTTATCAATCAAAGAATATGCAATACATCCAAATACTTTGAGGTGCGAATAATTGACCGGTTTACCCGACCAAATTTCTTATGGAATGCCTTCATCAAGCGCGCTCGATGGGCTTCTGTTGATCAGATATACAACAACATCGACTGCTGCTGCCCATAAGAATTTTGGTACATCCGCATCAAAGGTCATGCTTCACACTCGCTCTAGAATCGTCATGTTCATCTTTTCAGCGATGTCATTCTGCTATGGCGTTTCTGGTACCGTCTTCAACCAATGAATACCCTTTTGCGAGCAAAACACCTCGAACTCCTGTGTGCAGCATTTCCCGCCATTATCGGACTTTAGGTATTTAACTTTAAGCCCCGTTTGGTTCTCCACCTGCGCAATCTAGTGTTTGAAGATACCAAACACATCAGACTTCTTTTTTATCGCATACATCTATGGTTTTTAGCTTGCATCATCGATGAACGTCACGAAATACCGATTGTCTCCATAAGACTCCACCGAGGCCAGACCCCATACGTCCATACATACCATCTCCATCTTTCTTGTCTTTTTTGTTATGCCTCCAATTTGAAATCTGAGCGCGTTTTACTTCCCACAAACGCAGCTCTCGTAAAACCCCAACTCCATCTTTTTCTGCCCCGAAAAATGCCCCTAAGCTTGAAGAATTTTCATGTTCTTCTCACTGAGGCGCCCCAATCTTTTGTACCACAACAAAGTCTCCGAATCTGTCTCCGAACTTGGCGCCAATGCAACCAAGCCTCCGCCGCTCTCACTGAATGAGTACAACGAACCACTCAACATACCCCTTGCGACCACCAACGACCCTTTGAAAATCATCCATTGAGAATTCCCAAACGTCATAATAAGCCCTTCGTTGTCTAGCAGACTTGTAGAAATCAAGTTTTTCTTCAAATATGGAATATGACGAGTATTCTTCAATTTGATTTGACCATCTTCCGACGGTTGCGAGTTGATCATCCCCTTTCCAACGATCTTACACGATTGACCATTTCCCACCATCACATGTCCAATATCGTCCTGAACATACTCAATGAAGTGATATCTGCCCAAAATGTAATGAAAAGATACCCCCGAATTTAGAAACCAAGTAACCGCTTTTGTGTTCTCTCTCGCCGATAGACAAAGAACTTGTTCCTCTTATTTTTGTGTAGACACCACATAGCTTCCTTTTCATCTGCCTTCTTATCTGAGCCATTTTTCGGAAGTCTGCATTCACTTTTTTTGTTTCTCTTCTTTTCGCAATTCCAACAGGCACCTTCGATTTTTGCTTAAGATTTTTCTCGGATTTAAGACTTGTCCTTCTTGTCTTCTTTCCTATCCATCGTTCTGCCGCGATTATCCACCGAAAATGCAGAATTTCCCGAATTCCTACTCGCGGCCTTTCTCCACATTTTATCGTTTAATATGCAGCTCACCGCATCATTAAATATGAGAATCCTCGAGATAAAGTTATTAATTGCTATCACTAGATTCTCCCAACTCTCTGGCATTGAACATAGAAATATTAGGGCTCGAATCTCATCTTCAAAGACAATTAAAACTGATTCGAGTTGGCCCATCACGCTGTTGAACACGTTTAGATGCTCAGTCACCGAACTGTTTTCTGCTATTTTCATATTGAAAAGTTTCTTTACCAAAAATATTTTGCTTGATCTCGAAAGCTTCTCATACAACTTTGCTAACGTCGTCATTAGCGTCTTGGTTGTTTTCTCTTTTGAGATATCAAAGGCCACCTGCGAAGTCAACGCCAATTTGATTGTCACCAGGGCTTTCCTATCCAAAAGGTTACACTTCTCATCGGTCATGTTCTTGGGCTTTTCTCCTTTCAACGGAAGATACAGATCCTTCTGGTATAAACATTCCTCCATCTGCATGCACCATCAACCAAAATTGTGACCATTGAATTTCTCGATTCTTCTCTTAAACTCGGTCATTTTGGTATGTGTCATAGCAAATTCGACTTCTCTCTTGATCTGAACCAACGCCTTCAAAACGACGATCTAAGAAAATGGGGAAGAGGACATAGTTATCGTTACCAACCATTGACCTAGATCGTAGAATTGAAGAACCCTAGGTTCCGTAACCACGCTCTGATACCAGTTGTTGGGAGACGAGTTGATCTTCGGAACAGTGCTCGCGACAAAACCCAAATCTCGCGAAAACGCAATCACGCAATTAAACGACGGAAGACAATATAATAAATTAAATTGCGAGAATAAGAAAGTAATCAAACGCAGACCAGAGAGGCACAAGGATTTGTTAACGAGATTCACTCACTGTATAGCTAGTCCCTGACAAAACGGAATCTGCAAACGTCTACTATACTTGAATTAAGTTTACAAGAAAGAACAACCCAGAAATATTTCTCTTAAATCTCTCTATATAAATCTCTCTCTAATCTGGCAGACTCTCGATTCTCTTTATGGATTTTTTTTTTATTTTTGCATAACACATGCTCTATTGATTGGTATATATATTGATAAAACCACCGCCTACACATATTTAATATGTGTGTGTGAAAGCATTTATTAGATAAAGTGAAGATTTGAGAAACCTTCACAAGATCCAAAACGATAAGAGGCCCCGACATGCTGCATTCTTTTTTTGGACAATTAAGCACCCTTTTTTTTTTGAACCTGCATCCCCATCATGTATGCATAAGAACGCATGCACCCAATAATACTTATCTTGGACTTTTGAACATAGGTTCAAAATCTAAAGATTTTTTAGAGATAAGCTCAATTAATTGAGCTTCTGCCGCTCGTGAGCACGAGATTTCTCCTATTGAGCTTTAACTTGGGCCACAAGAATATGCATCAAAATCAACAGACATATGCTATCCGACATCAAAATCTTCAGATCGATATGACACCGACATTCGAAATTTAAAACATTACTACCAAGCATATGTTGTGAAGGTAAATAGAAGTAACCCTTTAACATTGCACAAACTTATAGCATATAGTTACCACCACCACTCGAAAGGATGAGATAAAGCTGCCTAAGTTTTTAATGTCAGAATTCTAGAACGGGGCTCATATGCATGCCGATAATATTTACGCAAGATTTCAATATTGAGAGCGGCTTCCATATTAACTTCTGAAATGATTGTTAGTAGTCCTTTTTGCAATGAGATTGAGATTTAGGTCCCCAAAACCCAGAATAAAAAAGGAAGGAAAAAAATCCCAAAAAACAAACAGAAAAAAAACTCTCTTTCTCTCCACCCTCTAAAAAAACAACATTAAAACATGGCAAAGTGATCTATTTTCGCTGAATTAAAGCGCATAAACAATGTTACAACCTGGCCAAAGAGGTGTATATATGATGACAAAAAGAAGAGCACTGCCAAAAATATGATATGGAAATTAAATCGAAGATCATTATTCTAGGCTCGCAATTGTACGTATTTTGATTGAAACTGAAGAAAATCAATTCAATTGAATGTTCCCTTGATCATGATGTGAGATTGTTGTGTGCTCCTACCCATAGAATTGATCTACTAACAATAATTTAAATTAAAAAAAAAATCTAAACCTGACTATTATTACTATGGCTTTGAGAGAGAACATGAGCGAATAAAAGACAGAGAACATATATGAGCAAATAGAAGCCCAATGCGAATTTGGATAGAGTTAGAATCCCTCTAATCTAAGGCCCGTTTGGTTGTCTCGAAAAGCCAGAAGTAATATTAAAGTAGCTTTCAAAAAAATTGTCATGCAATTAGATATAAATCTTACTTCTAGTCTTTGTTTCTATGATTGTGAAGAAGGAAATAAAAAATAAAATAACTTCCTATATTTATTTAATAAGAAAAACAAAAAAAAGTAATTTTTTAGTAGTATTACATCATTACTTTATGGAAGTAATAAAGAGAAGTATTAAATAATTAATATTTTTAGTAGTATTACATCATTACTATGGCTTTAGTAGTGCTGCATGTTTATTTCTCCTAAAAAATGAGGGGAATAAAATCTTGGAAATGCCCATGCCACATAGGATCCATCTCATCACCATGAAGTAACTTATAAGCTCTATTTCCGTCAAAACAAACGCATGAAGTACCGGAAGTAAGCTTACTTCCATACATACAAACAAACAAACGGGGGCTAAGGCTAACTACTGTAATCACACGTGCTGTTGTATCCTAGAGTCTGCGGGCCCCTAAACACATGTGACCTCTGATGATAGAATTAATTTGCTGACACAATTAAAAGATAGCTACGGTAAAAAATCAAGGTTAAAAAAAGAGATTAAAAGTCGGCAGGCAATAGAACTCAATAAGATTCACTTTGGCGATCCAATTGCTCATAGGATGCATGCATATATACATGTTTAAATGAATGGAAAGACTTTGAATTTATTTTTAAAAGTTTTACTAAAATAGTAATGATTTTAAGAGAACTTTAAAAACATCATTTTATGTGTGCATGCACACGTAGTTAAATATCACGTCACTATTATTTGATAAGTGCGATGCACATAATTCAATTGCCACGTCACTATTGTTTTATAACCGTGACACACGCTTTTAAAATAATAAAGAAATTTCTCGTAAAAGCCGCTGTAATTACAATTAAAAAAGAGGAAGTCTATTGGAAAAAAGATCCAGAGCTCAATGGCTAAAAGAGGGGATCAAAATACTAGTTTTTTGCCATAAAATTGCCAGCTTCAACAGGAAAAATAATTTCATTCATGCAGTTGATATTGATGGTAAGTTGAATAACAACATTACTGATATGCATGTTGAGTTTTACAAGTTTTATAAGCAGTTGCTTGGTACACCTTCATCTTTTATAGACTATATGGCTGGGTTTTTTTCCATGCCCTTACTAGGGGTCAGAGAGTTATGTAATGTACTTCTTTGGTGGTTACTGAAGCGTATACATCATCTTTTTGGCAGCTATGATGACATGGATGATACAATTTACATCATCTGCATTCCTCTTTACTGCTGCTATTAGTTGTTTTTGCCTTGCAAATCTATTTTCCTTGGTACTGTTGCTGTTTTTTTTCCTTGGCAGCGCTACTAATAAAAAAACGATAGTATTAGAGACCGTATGTTAGAGACCGTTGATTTTTGAACGGTCCCTAATACACTATTAGAGACCGTCAAGGTATTGGCGGCCGTATAAACGGTCGCTTATATATCACGTATTTTAGACACCAAGTATTAGAGTCCGTTTATACGGCCGCTAATATTATGAAAATAAGCCCGCGGCCAAATTCTCAAAATTTTCATCAATTTAAACCCATAAAAACACTTATTCTCCTCCAAATAGTTCCCAAATCCCTTTCTCTCTCATTTTTTTTCTTCCTGAATTTTTTTATCTCCTTCAGCACAAGTCTTGTTGATTTTGCAGAATTTGTTGATTTCTTGGAGGAATTGCTGCTAAAATAGCAAACCAACAGATTCTTCTTCTCTCTCTCTCTAAAATAAATTTTGTTGTATTATTAAGTGTTTTTTCCTTCCCAATTATGGGATTTGATTTCTCTGTCTTCATCAAAATCAGAGGCTTTATTTATTTTTAGTATCTTTTTTGTTGTGATTCAGGAAAAAAATGCAAAAAAAACTGACATTTTGGAGCAAATAAACAGGGGTTCACCGATCAAGTGAAAGATTGAGAAATAATTGAGGAAAAGAAAGAAGAAAGAAAAGATTTTTATGATGAACTTCAAAAATATGGGTTCACGTAATACACGACAATGAGAATCGAGGAGGCGGCGGCGATGAGATGAGATAAGGGGAAGAGTCCGAGCTCCGCCACGATCTCCTCGATCGTTCACCGATCCACGACCGGCTCTGCCACAACCTCACTCCTCCTCTCTCCACCACAAACATTGGCCAGACCATGCTTGTTTTAAAAAATAATATCACGCAAGTATTGGCGACCGTTTGGACGGTCGCCAATACTATTAATTTTACTTTATTCCGTACGTATTAGCGACCGCATAAACGGTCGCTAATACGTCCATTAGCGACTACTTTTACTGCTGCCGGGTATTAGCGACCGTATAAAATTTGGACGGTCGCTAATACCTATTAGCGGCCGTATGCCAAGTATTAGAGACCGTTCAATACGGTCTCTAATAAGCACGGTATAGAGTAGTGCAGGATGTAGCGTTGCGGCTGCTCCCAAGGGAAAAGATATATCTCTGTCAAGTCCACTCGAGGCATTGCGTACTTATACAATGATCAAGCTGCTGCTATCAGGATAACACACAATCTGGAGTTGCTTTATCTTGTTGTTCTCAAGAACAAAGAATTATCTGTTGTTCTTTCTTAGCATCTCTCCCCTTCACTCTTTTTGTGTTTTCTTTCCTTTCCCTTTTTTCCTGTGTTTTATATTGTGCGAGCCTGTGTTGGGCTGTGTATCATCTCTTCTTTCTTTTTTACCTCCTTATGATCTGTAAATGTACAATTCATTTCAGTGCTTGTATAAAATTTTGTTTACGGAATAGATTCCTTTCGAAACCCAGCTCTTTTCTTTAAAAAAAATCTAATTTTTCTCTTAATTTTATATATCTAATTCATTGCTTTATCTAATAATTCTTTTCCCGTTTTAGTTTAATTTGAGGTTTGGATGTGATGGATGATATAATTTTATTTGGTTTAGGGTTTTGATGATGCTCAATAACGGTAATTCCTTATATCGTGACACGTGGCGGATGACGTGTCACATGCATAAGCCGGTTAGACCCCTGAGGGCTACGGAGGGGGAACCAGTGTGCGACAGTGGGGGCTTCCCTCAAACCCTATCTCCGAGGTTACACCCCACTCCTTGCCTCCGAGCACCTCAGCAGCCAAGCCAAGTGTCCTTTTGCTCTACTCCGAGCTATCACATGCCCAAGCCTTCTCGGCCTTCCCGGCTTGTCTCCGGCCTACCGCAGAACCAAGATATCTCGACTCTCCCGCCGAGGTCATCTTCTTCGGTCTCATCGACCGACCAACGGCACCGCTCACAGGTGCAACCGCCATCCCGCGAATCTCGCCATGCGCGAGATATCCGCCGGTCATATCTCACGTTCCACGCCGCCACGATCCCCCATTAACGAGCATGTCTCGCCATTAATGGAAGATCCCGCTCATCACGCGGGCGTGATCTCGGGAGCGTAACGGCCGGCGTGATTCTCGTGCCTGCCATGCCTGCTGCCACCGCTATTTAAACCTCTTCTTCAAACGGTTCAACTAAGCCATTTTTACTCCACTAAGCCGTTACTCTGCTCGGATTTCCTCTCTAACTTGATCGTCGGAGGGTTCTCGGTGGTACAACCATCCCGGGACTTCCTTGCAGGTAGCTCAGCGACAACAAATCTCAAACCCATTGAGATCCACATGCTTCAGGAGCCTGCCTTCAGATCCAATATCAGCCATCCATCGCCGCCATCAGCAGATCAACGGAAGGCAATATCTTGACGCGATGTCACGTCAGGTTTTAAAGGCCAGAGATGAAAATTTAGGGATTAAGGGTTTTAATTGTAGAAGGTGACAGAATTTGAAGAATATTTATGGATTTTAGGGTTATGTATGTGTAATTTAAGGAATTGAAATTGAGAATTAAGGATTTTGGAGGTTGAGGATGAAATTGTGATGAAAATTTTGAATTTTAATAAGGTCTATTGCTTCAGTGGATGGAGGGGTAGTGTGTGTTATATATATAAAAAGAGTAACTTAAAAATTTATGAGGATTAAAAACCAACTTTACAAATACACAATCCCTATGTTTAACACCAACCATTTTGATCAACATGTTTTAGATCACTTACATATTGAATTTCATGAGATTTAAAAGGCTCTCGCATATCTATTAAGCGAACGCCGAAAAACCATTAAATTATTACTCCACATGATGGATGTTCTATAGGCCTTCAAATCTTATGAAATTTGATATGTAAGCTATCTAGAACATATTGATCAAGATGATCTGTTTTGATCGATGTAAAACACAGGATTGTGTTTTTGTAAAGTTGACCTCATTTTATAAAATGAGCCCTGGCCTCAATGAATCATCTCTCTGTGTGTGGGGGTGGGGGAGGAGGGGAGGGGTTTGGATGGGGCTAATTTACTCTCAATACATATCCAGCATAGTTATGCAAGGTTTTAAGCAATCAACATAACCAGTCTGCAACAAAGGGAACAAGAAGTAATCAATTTCTTTACAAATTTCTTTTTTAAGTTCTGCAAATTCTTCTTTCTTCTGTTTCTCTTTAATTTCCTATACTGTTAGGCTTGATTGTTATTGCTTTATGTAGATTTGTCTTTTCTCTAAATGCAGCTATTGCTAAACCAGTTTTCCTTGACTATTAATTAATTCAGTTTATTGTTATGTTTAATCATGGATGACTTTCGTAGGGAGTTGACAATGGAGATCATCCAGCAATCAGTACAAAAACTCTCCATAAAGAATGAGGATAAGATCTCGTCTTCATCATCGCCGTCATGGACTGTCATTCCACGGAAGCTCTTACAAGAGATAATCAAAAGGGTTGATCCGACCGCCGATTTCATACACTTTGGTTTGGTATGCAAGTCGTGGAACTCAGTTGCGGTGAAGGAGAATTACCCGACTTGGAGAAAGCTTCCTTGGTTCCTTCTGAGCGAGGGAGACCGCCCAAGCCAGGACGGTGAGAGCAATCGCAGCTTCTACGACCTTTCTTCCAACACAATCCGCAGTACTAGTCTTCGATCGCCCGAAGCCTGTCGAAGGCGCTGCCTCGGCTGTACCAATGGATGGCTAGTAACAACACCAATGGTTAAACCACAGAAGCTTGCTAATTGTATCGGTGCAAATATTTAACAAAGAAGGGGATATGTTCTTGTAACTTATAGCGCTTGCTTATCCCTTTATCCCTTTATGCGTGTGTGTAATTTTTTATATATCTTTAGACATAACTTGATAACATGTATACCTATGTTCGTTCCTTTGTATAAAAGATGCATATTATATGTTAAAGTCATTAATTATGTGAATAATTTTCAAATATTCCTTATTGAATTTGGATTGTAATGTCTTCACATAAATAGTGATAAGTGATAGCAATATTCTTTACATGTGATTTTTTCCACTTTGTAAAATAAGGTGAGTTTTTATAATCATTTATATTTGAGTGCATGTCCACTGACCTATGTTTTATTTCTTCCTTTTTTAAGCCCCTCTATCCAATCCCCCTAAAGTCAAATATTTAGATGGCATATAATTTTTAAGTTGATTTGTGTAGACCAAAAGAACTAATCTGGCTTCATTTAAGAGTATCACATTAGAACTAATGGAAATAGTTAAATTGGTGTATTAAACTAAGGTTTTAGGGAATAAAAAAGAATTAAAATCATTTGCATATTGACCGTTGAAGCCCCATTAACTTTTATCCTAGTTCATTATTAAATTTCCCTCAATCTATGCTATCTTGCTCGCAATCGAAGGATCAAAGCATTTTTCTTGTTGGAATTTGATGATCCCACCAAAATCAAAAGTTTGTGATCTCAATTTTGTAACTTAAATTGATATTTTAAAGTTAGGGCCGGTGTTTTAAAACGCGGCCGTTTAAGCGTTTAAGCGGCAGCTTAAGCGGCCGAGCGGGTTTCGCCGCTCCATTTTATCCCATTTAAGCGGGGAATATTGCATAACCTATTTTATTGATGTATCCACCTAATAAGTGTTATAAAGGGTATATAAGTATTGTTATTGGAGTAAAAATACACAAATGCCAATTAATACAACATTCCATCTTTTCTTTTTCCACGTTTTTATTCTTTGTGCTCGACTCAATAAATCACACGGTTGTCGAGCCGGCTTTGAGACACTTCAAGATTTGGGTATCAAAACTCCAAAAGTTTAGATTTATCAACTTCAAAAAGTCGAGCTCTAAATCGATTTCGAGCAATACTTGAGTTTTCTATTTCGATTTCAAATAGTTTTTGAATTTCGATCTTGAAATTCCAATTTGATTGACTCCATCTAGTTTCAAGCTACAATCTTTTTATCATGTCCTGGAATTAGCACGTGACCGGCACGAGAATTACGTGAAGTTTACAGGACCCTGCCGTAATTCAAGTAAGCCGAAGCCCAGAAATCTAAAGATTTTTGCGAAAAATAGTGGAGATGTAGTTTTGAAACATCGGCATAAAGAATTTAAGCCATCCTTTTTTAAAATATAAATCATATCATATGAAAATGCAATAGTTTGTATCTATCTTTGAAAACATTTTCGACCTTTAAAATTTGAACAGCACCTCATTTTTATATTTTGATCCAAAACCATATACATGTAATAAAAAGGCATCCCCAAGCCGGAGTTAGCTCTTCTCCAATTGGTGGAATCACAAACACGCAATAAGCATATATACGACGCCCTACGGCGAAGATCAAACACAGAAAGAGAATAAGTAAAGCAAGACATCATCCAGCTCAAATAGCGAACATACACCCACCTCGCTCTAAGTCTCGCAAATATACAAGTCTCTTTCTAGATCTACCAATATACAAAGTCTAGTTTCTGATTGATGGAGCTTATCTAGATACAATGGAAATAATAGGTATAAGAGTGATTACGATCCAAATGTGTATCCCACCTACCAAAGTAAAACACCCTGAAGGAAGCTGTGTGCCAGCGATACCGCTACTGATCCAAGCGGTCGAACCTGCAAGAAAACTGTAGCACAACGGGGGTGAGTTGCCAACTCGTGAGTAGAAAATATCAGCAAGTAGAAATCGAATAGACAACGATTTCTAGGTCCTACTGTATCATGAAGATAATACTATGGCATCTAAAGTGACTATATATGAATATGTATCAACAATAGAGTCGTGTCAATATCAACATGTAATGATAGTCATCTGAAATATATGCATGTATATCAAGCAACGTGTGTCCATCAACGGCACATCAACATCATGAAATCTGAGTGTCCAATATCGACACTCGAAACATCATACAACCCGTGTCCAGTATCGACACATCAACATCAAGAAACCTGAGTGTCCAATATCGACACTCGAAATATCATGAAACCTATGTCCAATATCGACACATAAATCCTCATATCTCAGATGCCGCATCATCGGATCGGTCCTCTTATCCATCTAATCTCATGACTCCAGTCGGTATCCTCCGGATAACCATCGGGTCTAAACTATCACCGGTAGGTAGTACATCCCCTTCCAGACTCATCGTCTATTCCACGATCTTCTTGCCCCGGGGTATCTTACCGGGTCTACCATGTACCCGCAGATGATTCCTCCTCACTCCTCGAATCGGGTATCACATATCTCAGAACCGAGAAAACTCATGGTGGACACGAAATATTATATCACGAGAACCGCGTCTTTAAAACAATTCATAATTTCTTTTTAAATATAATCATGGTTCTCAAATCCAGAGATCTCATGAAAACAGCATCTCAATGCATGTAACTATAAAGTACAGTATATGCAAATATAGAACAGTACTATAAGCATCTCAAGTAATATCATGTAAGCATGCCATGTGATAATTACTGAACAATGATTGTACTTTACAGTTACGAATAATACCGTGATATAGCAGTTCTACTATGTAAGCGGCATGGCAATTACCGATGATGAATGTGCGAGTCGGCAAATCTGTGTAAGTGTAACATGCTCATCATCGGTAATAGTGCAAGTGTACTAGTAGACAAACCCATATGCAGGTAAGTGCTGGGAACATAGTGCGTATGTCAAGGGGAATAACACAGCATAACATGAACGGTAATAAGATATGTAACTATCTCTAGATATATCAAATACAACCCATTATCCACTAAGGTGTTTAGAAGCAATGATTCTCCGAATCAAGACAAATCCATAAGTCAGCAATTCAGCCTCATAGTATCAGATGTGATATAATCCTCGTACATCATTCTCGAGTCGAGAGTGCGGATTAATTATCTGATATCCTATCACATACGGTATAACCCACCGTATGGTGTCATCAAATCAGAATAAGAATCTATCGTCCTAATACATTACATCATCTCATATTCTCATATATATACATATCTTATGTCATATCTATATCAACCTCATGTCATATCTATATCAATCTCACATCATATTTTATCAATCTCATAACATATCTTGGCATATGTATCTATATTTTCATATCGCCCCACATCCTCATATCAAGCATATCCGCTCATGTTATTTTGCTTCATCATATCCTCATATCAATATATCATCCCGCACGTGTCCTCTTTTCAATTATATATATATATATATATATATATATATATATATATATATATATATATATATATATATATATATATCGCTTCACATCCTCATTTCATCATATCAATATATCAATCCGAGTCATCTTATATTTATCATATCATCTCATACTAAATCTTTTGATTATATCCGTAAGTTCATAGCATAGGTTTCTCCAAATTATATTTTATATATCGGCTTTCCATTACAATGGTTGCGGGGGTGCTATACGCCATCCATCCGATTTCTCCCGTAGATATAGATCTACTCATTTGCAATATCCTTGCTTATCCGAAGTCGATGAACATCTTGATCTCTTTCGTCGTCTCGAAAGTCCACGCGAAAATACCTACAAATCAATGCACATCGTAACGATATTAAAACTAAGTCCGAAAATCGATACGACACACAGTGCCCATAGGTTAGAACCTATAGCCTACGCATGCAAGAATAATCAAATAACTCTCATTGTTGACGTATGAACGTCCAACGACCGTGTCCAAACTTAAATACCAAAATCAAGTTTTCACGAATCGGGCATTCAAAATCAGCAACATGGGAAAACACTCCCAGATTCTACCCTAAGTCAAATTAGGACATTTTGCATATAGGGTGGGTCTAAATATCAGATAGCAGGGCCATAAACCAAAAACCAAACCCTAACTTACTGGTCGGGCCGCAATTTGCGGCCATATGGAATATATCTGCGACCATAAAATTGAGTTGGGGTCTCGGGTCTCTGGGGAAAATTCTTGGTAGCCTGCATGTCACACTGTGTTGGCAACTTATTTTATAAAACTCTCGGGTCATAGCAGATTCTTTAAAGTCATCACAGATCGCCAAAAACCGATGTCGGGAAAATTCTAAGTCCGTATTTTGGGGTTCTAGTCTTAAGTTTGTCCAGAATTATTATCACTAAAGGTTTATAAGCACTCACTAAAACTCAATTGCATCTCTACTATTCAAATCACCCACTAATAATCAACCTAGAAATTTCCAAGATCACTAAACATGTTTAAGCGAACTCTAAACTTAACCAGGAGATGAAGAAACTTGATGACAAGAAGAAAAGTAAAGGTTATATCTCTTAGAGCAACTGAAGAAAATTCCAAGATGGTTGGAAGTGCTCAAAATCCAAACTTGAGCTCACTAGGAGGTGTAGGATAAGATTGTGTACAATTTTTTGTGAAGGTGGCATGAGTTTTTGAGATGGTTTTGGGGTAGTTTCATGATGGTAGAGGAGGGTGAAGGAAGTGAAGAAGTGTAACGCCTTAGATTTCGGTTAGTGTTCGTTTAGACGTTAATGCGGGTTTACTGTAAAAAGTTTACCAATTCGGGTTCCTCACATTTTATAACATTAACTAATAATTTATTATTAATTGTTATAAGCATGCACGCACGTGTGCACGTAAAAGTGAGGGTTTGTTTGTGCTAAATTTTGATCTTAGCAACCATGACCATTAACCTAATCCTTTACTTATCCTAACCTTTTCTTTAATCTTTTCCTTAAGCATTTTCCTTTTGTGTTTTGAGTGAGAATGAGAGATATTTATTTTGTGTGAGCATGGTGCATTAATGAAGAGGTATGGTGTGCATTTAATGCATGGATACACTCACATCTCCTTTTCTCCTACACTCACCTTCCTCTCTCATTTTCCTCACAAACCTTCTCACTTCCCTCTAACTCTTTTCTTCATCTCATTCTCCACTAAATTCTGAACACTTCCTCTTCCCTCTTCACAAATCCATCATAATTCACCCAAGTCTTCACAAAAATCACTTTTTCCTTCACATTTTCCCTCATGGATGCCTTGGAGTGCTCAAACCTTGGATCTTTGGCTTCTTTTGTTTAGGTAATGTTTCTTTGGTATTGTTTAAGTTATTTTTGTGTAGCTTAGCTTATTAGTTTCTGTGTTTATCGCGTATCGTATCGTTTCGGATAAAAACCGTATTTTTAGTGTCGATTTATGGTCTCGGATGATCTGCAGTTAAACTAAAAGTGTGTTGCAAAAATTGACTGGACAGTAGCCTAGTATAGAGATACAGAACCTACCCACCAAATACGAGCCAAATCCACCTTGTCTTGGCCGCAGATTTATTGTATCTGGCCGCAAATTGCGGCTAGACTGGGGAATTAGGGTTTGGGGTTTTGGTGTAGGGGGTCTCTAGGTTATTTGTAGGCTCATGGCACTTGCAATTTTTACAATTGGTTAGCACAGAAAAATCTGGGATTATTTTGCCTATTTCTTGTGTTTCGTTTCGTGCGATACGTTATCCGATACGATGCGTGTTACGTGTTGCTGTTGCGCTGAGTTGGTTTCGTAGTGTAGCTATACGCGTTAGCTACAATACGAATCCTTTAGTGTACGTAGGTGTGTCGTATTGGTCCGTGTAGATTGTGGGTATTTTAGGTTATTATTAATATATATTTTTGTTTTATTGTTAATGTTGCAGGTTCGCAGGCGGGGACTACGGACACTGCTACCAAGGGGAAACAGGTTGTAGGTTTCACCTAGCTTGGAACGTTGGTGAATAGATTTAACATCTACAGGGGAATCGCCCGCATGGTGTTTTGCGTCAGGGCTAGAGATTTTATTGCTTGTCGCATATTCTACGTTATTGTTAGAATTGCGCATTTACCTTATTACGTAGATGTAGTATGCCTGGACTAGTAGTAGTAGGACACTGCACATATTATTGACGGTTCATGTTGCACGAGCACGGATTGTATGCTACACACACCGTCAACAATTGCCATATCACACACAACCCCTTATAGATATTATATTGCTTAGTTAGGGACTTTACGACATCGATTCACATTACTTATCACGTTTTGACATTTAGTTACCAATATACCGTACTCACATATTCCACTCATACCCGGAGGGGGTATACTTCATCAGTTCTTATAGGTAGATACATATACATTGCTACACCTGTATGTTACACACATATTCAGTTGCAGTCACATATTTACCTTTACTGATGTTACTTAGCTGTACCTTATTGATTTCGCATACTTATGGTTTCAGCTACACATTCTCATCTATATGCTCGCATTTCAGATATATCGCATATATTTATTCCTAGATTTGCGCATTGTTTATTGGGATTTTACATGATGTTTTCTGGATTTGGGAACCGCGGGAGATCATGAAATTATGCATACATTGAAAAACCCGGTTTCCTTGATATGATATTTGCGCAGCCACCATGAGATTTATCGGTTTTGATTATATACTCCATACGAGGTGTGGTTGCCGTATGAGGGTACATGGTGGGGCCCGGTATGGTTCCCCTCGGCAAGAAGATCGATGGATTTTGCCGATTGAGCCTGGAGGCGGGCGAGTACCTACCGGTGACAGTACTAATGACTCGGCGGGGATCATGGAGATACCGTTGGGAGTCATGCACGTATGCATACGTCGAAAGGCGAGGGTCAGAGCTAGGCACTCGTGCTTTCGGGATAGCGTATGATACGTACCTATCAGGATTTCTGTATCGATACTTGGCACATTGTTTTCATGATATTTTCTTTAAACACCTTTGTATATATGACAGGGGATTTAGCCGTTGTTATATATACCCTTACACCAATATTAGTGGAATGGGATGCTAATATATGTGTATTGATCACATCATATTTATTTCTGCAAATATATACCTTTAGGATGTTAGAATTCTACTTGAGTTTTGATTTAGGATATTAGGTGATTCATTGAGATTGGATATTGGACATACATATGGGATTACTGATTTGTACATTCGGGATATAGGAGATTACTCGATATTGTACATTGAGGAGATGTGAGACTTATATGATGTGAGAGCCCAACGTGGGGGGCTGATTTGAGAAATTGGGATTTGAGTGTCTTGATGGATTGTGATCCTACCACGATGACAGGATTCCGTGGGATGACATATTTCACTCCATACCTCATACTTTTTCATTTATGCATTGTTCCATGTATTAGGAGTACCTGTTAGTGTACCCTTCATGTTAGTTGCATATCTACATTCTCATATCCCTATTGCGTGATTATTGCATACTATCGTCATGTTATTATTGCTTCATATATTGATTGTACCTGCTAGTGTACTTTCCATTATTTTGCATTCACATGACCTGTTATTACTGTAAATTGTATATCTTAGATTCATGCTGTACGTACATTCCTGCGATTACCTGTATATGTTATCTACTATTCACGAGTTGGCAACTCACCCCCGTTGTGCCACAGGTATTGCAGGGTGTTTCCCAGAGTAGTCGAGGCAGGCTATTCAGCTATTCACCTATCATCTTTTGCTACAGATACCGCATCGGCTCACAGTGTGCTATTTTGCTTAGGTGGGTTTTGGTGGTTATCTGTATTTTGTATTGTACATTCGTTGTATCTTGGACTCTCCATCTACTATTATATTGTTGACTTAGAGACTTGGTGATGACGTTTTGTATATTATTTGTGGCTTTGTTGTCTTATATACAGCTTTATCTCTTTTGTCTTTATTTCTTCGCTACGGCGTCGTATACTTGTTATGTGATT
The DNA here is from genome assembly GCA_030015575.1 of Agapanthus africanus. NCBI lineage: Eukaryota > Viridiplantae > Streptophyta > Magnoliopsida > Asparagales > Amaryllidaceae > Agapanthus > Agapanthus africanus. Next base: position 60,681,671 of record JASDDO010000024.1, read on the forward strand.
GTTTTCCGTCTTTGGGTTAGTTTTTACAAAAAGGGATGTTGCCAAAATTTTAAAGAAAGAGGTTGGACTTTTAAAGAATTTGGGTTGCGATTTCAAATGTTTCAAAAACTCTTATTATCTTTTCCGTATTTCCATGGTTTAGATTTCTGGGTTTTGGTTTTCTTTTACTGCATTACGTTTTTAGGCGTTGCGTAGTATTAGGGTCGTCACGTGCCAATTTTGGGTCGTGACAAGAAGAAGATGAAGGAGTTGTATCAAAGGATGAAGGAGCCATAGTGGTAGGACCCCCCCCTCTCTCCCCCTCTCCCCCATACCTTATGGTTCCCCATGCTCTCTTGTCCCCTCTTTTTTTTTTCTTTTTTTCTCTTTTTCTCTTTTCCCTTAAACCCCAAATAACAACAACAATTAACATGAAACCATGCATGAATCAAATACAACATGTCATGGTGCACTAACCATGGTTATTTAAAAGATAGATTTGGCTTAATCATGATCAGTAGTGCACTAATCAAGTTTAACATAACTTGCATATAAATAATTGCATAATAATTTATAAAATATCCAAATCCAATAAATGCCTTTATAATTAATAATACATATTAATCTCCAATTATTTTCCAAATATTGGTATATAATTATATCATATTACGAAAACCCCATTTCATAACCGAATAGTTTTCGTGAAATATATTATTTTATTATTTAAATCCTAAAAATATTATTTTATATTTATGAAATGTTACACTTTTAGATATTTTTTAAAATAATTTGATAAATATTTTTACTGATTTGAGTTATAATGCTTGATGCTAGGCATCGAAAGCTTATAAACACTATATAAGCTAATAAATTTTAAGAAAACTTCCATTTTGCATTGAATTATTTGAGTATATTTTAGGAAATAATATATTGTCTAAGCAAATCTGTTAAATTTTGGGTTAAATTTAGACATTTGCTAATACAAAAACAATATAAAAATAGTTAGAACGTAATGAGAATCATTATTTAATGACAGAAAAAGGAATATTGATGAAACACCGTTGTTCTGATTTCTGAGTGGTCTGAGCGGCCGCTTAAGCACTTAAGATACGCTTAAGCATTTTGGCTTCTCGACCGCTCCACTTTTCTTTTCCGCTTTTAAAACGCTGGTTAAGCCTAGGTTTATTTTTCTCTTAACCATGTGATTAGGATTTTTGATTCTTTTAATGTGATTAGGGTTTTTGTTTATATTTTGAAATATGACCTGAGGCTAGTGATTTCATGTGATGGTTTTGAAGACGAAAAGGAAGAAGATTGCAAAGCACCTATACCCTTTCTATTGTGATTAGTCCACAATTGCAAGGCATTCCATGGTGGTGGTTTGAAGACTACATGATTTTAATTCTAGATCTGAAAAAGGCAAAAGGGGGAAGGAATAAAGAATGAGTGAAAAAAGCTTTCAAAAGCAAGGGTAAAAAGGTAAAAGGGGAAGATTATATAATGATTTAATGACGTGGCAACTTAAGTTAATGTTTACAAACGTCTAATAACATCAAGGTAAATTTCTGTAGACGGGATGGTAGTTTGAGATAGTTTTCTCTAGTAAAATTAGAATAAGATAGTTACCGCAAAAATCATGATACTTCAAGGTATTTAAAGTCACTTTAGCCTAAAAGAAAATTTGTTGTAGTTTAAGGTGCTTTAAAAATAGGGAATGAGTGATTTCAGAAAGATTATGAGATTTAGGATTATCGGACTTAGGATATTAAAAGAGAAAAAAAGATTATCAAGTTTGGATGTTGAAGATAATAGATAGAAGATAAGTATTTAAGATTTTATAGGTGGAGATGAGATGGCTTGAAGAATGATAGTTGGGCTTTTATGGTTTTGAGAGAAATGGAAATTTAAGGGTTTAGCATTTTGAAGAAAGAAAATGAAAGAATTTGAATGAGGCTCTTGGGTTTTAGACGAGGAAGATCAGGAAGTGAAGATGAAATTTGAAGGGGAAAAAAAACTTGTGAGCCATTTGGCAAAAAAAATGTGGATGAAAAGATTTTGATATATGATAGTTGAATTTTAGAGTTATAAACGTGGAAGTTGAGAAATTAAGGTTAAAAATATAAAGGTTCAAGGTTTTGAAAGTAGAAGAAAAGATTAAAAAAAAATTGTGGATTAAAATTTATAGTGATTGTTGGTTATTAGTACGGGGAGTGATCCGTTGCAATCTGGGTTGCACACTAAGAAAAACGTGAACTCCTAAACTACGTGAGTTTTAAATGATCCGAACCGTTTATCATCTAATCCATATCTTAGGATATCTAACTATGAAAAATCAAAACATTTGGATGCCTCTAACCCATGCATCTAATGATCTCTGTGTTCAATTACCGAAAAGACGTTCAATTTTTTGCACCCATTTGATGCATGGGTTAGAGGCATCCAAATGTTTTGATTTTTCCATATATTGACATCTTAAGGTATGGATTTGATGATGAATGATTCGAATCGTTTAAATCCCGCATAGTTTAGGAGTTTCACGTTGTTCTTATTGTGCAACCCATGTTTCAACGGATCACTCTGCTCATTAGTATTAAATAATGGTTAACCTAACATAAAATGTTAAGGGGGTTTTAAAATGTAAAAATCTTGTGACGGTACTAGTAGGTAGATAGTGATTCTGGAGACAATAAGTAAATACGAATATGATAGTTTTAGAGAAACTAAAAAAAACATACATAAAACTATAGTCTTAGTGTCTCAAGTTTGTGTTCTTCGAAAAAAAACATACATCTGAAACATAATTGCAGATATAAAAAATTATCGACTATTTAAAGGACTTACTGTTTACTGTCTTTGAGTTTAGTACTTAGCAACCAATTTGTATAGTTGATTTTTTTAAAGAGCGTATGTCTATTACTACTATGCTATTCATTTTATTATTTTTGCATGTTTGTTTCTTTTATTTGTGGCCGTTATATCTATTCTGTTTGACTACTTTCTTTTACAATATTTGGTTGTCAAAAGTTTAATAGCTAATTGTTTCTAGTCCCCTGTGATCAAACTCTTTAGAACTTGCAATGTTTTTCGTCAGGGTGCTGATTCATGATTATTAGACTTTGGTTGCATGAGCATAGACAATAAGCCACATTTCCCTATCTATGTTTTATTTTTAAAATTTATGGCAAACCCCTTCTTGCACATTTTCTTGAATTTATGGCAAACCCTTTCTTGCACATATTTTTCAACAATTTGGGAGCAACACCAACAGTTAGCCATAAAAGTAATAGTTTCTACCGGTGAACCATGGTGATGGAGGTTGTGATTTCCCTCAGATGTTGTCCTCCGTCGAGCAAGCGAGAGCGATCTTGTGCGGCTGAGATTTGATTTGAGAGTGGTTGAATGTGGATCTCAATGGCTCGGTATTGACGCTGAGCTATCTGCAAAGGAAGTCCCGGGATGGGCGACCACCGTTGGACCCTCCGACGATCAAGTTAGTATCGAGAAATAAGTGCAGAGTAGCGGCGTATTGGAATCAATTCGAGATACTTGAGTCGTCTGAAAAAGGGGTTTATATAGCGGTCGCATGGAGCGAGCCGGCGCGAGATCCTCGCCGTTATGCCCGCGTCGATGGCGGGATCCGTCCGTTAACGGCGGGATACGCTCATTAATGGGGGGGGGGGGGGACACGGAACGTGCGACGGCGGATATCTCACGTTGGCGAGATACACGGAGCCGTTGCGGGGTCGTTTGGGCTACGCGCTCTCGGTTGATCGGGGAGGCCGAGAAAGCTCGGCTCGACTCGACGGATGGCTCGGAGACGAGCCGGGAGGCCGAGAAAGCTCAGCCTTGCAACAGCTCGAAGACGAGCAAAAGGGGCGTAAGTTTGGCTGCTGAATTGCTCGGGGGCAAGAAGTGGGGGTGTAAGCTTGGAGACTAGGTCCGAGGAAAGTCCCCAATGTAACACACTGATTCCACCTCCGCAGCCTACAGGAGCCTAGCGCGCTTACGTAGATAACACGTCATCCGCTACGTGTCATGGTGGAGGAATTCTCATTTATGAGCATCATCACATGGACACTTGTATTAGGACGATATGTCAACGGCCGATATGTATCCGACACTAACGCGTATATTAAACACGGGGTACAAGTATTTGGATACACTATATAAGCATCACATGTGTGTCTATGTTGGCTTGAATTTGGGTCAAACCTTTTCATACATGCATCTAGTCATACATGCATCTAGTCGACATTTCCTTATCTTGCATACATATATTTTGCACTTCATAAATGTCTTTTGCTCATAAATGTATGCGTCTTCATTAATTACATTAGAATTTATTTATGAGATAGGGCCTTTCATGAAGTGCCACGTAAACTACTTTTTAGGTTGTATCTTAAGATGTCACTTTAGATACATTTTTCCCTGCATGTGCGTGCGTGCGTGCAGGCCCATGCATCTAAGAAGTCACTTTAGGACAACTTGACCCACCCACACACATACACGTATAAAAAAACATGAAATGATGAGATGAAACCCTTGAAGGGCAAAGGATAAATTTAGCTGTCGAATCAATGATCAACTACATCAATCTTATTCTACATATTGAAGATGTATGCATCTGGATGATTAAGATATTTTTAATCATAAATTATGCGATGTATGTAATTTTAATTTAATAGCATGTTGGCTTCAAATTTTTGTGTCAATTTTTTCATATATGCATCTAGTAGCTAGGCATTTTCTTACCTTGTACACAGTCACATCCACACACATCCACACATGCATGCATACACGTGTACATTTACATTGTCTATGTATGTACACACACATATATAATATATGGGATAAATTTTACAAAACACAAACTTTCAGGATTTTTAAGAGAGCATCATTGAACTTCAAAAATACCATAAACCACATAAATGAAGGGTAATTTTATCAAAAATACGGAGGGTTATCATGAAAAAGTATATTTAATTCAGTTCGGGACTACTTAGTCTAAGTACAAGGTCTATTTGGGGTTTTTCTGTCCTCCATGCCTTAAATGAGTTGAGGGAACAAGCATTTTTATCATTGCCAATTCAATTGAGGTTCATGGATTTTATAAGCTCAACGGTGCTATATCAAAAGCTTTGAAAGTTCAATGGTGCATTTTAAAGTTTACCCTACACAAATACATACACACAAATACATACACAGAAATAGACACACACAAATATTCATTTACATACATAGACATACCATGCATGCATATATACAACGGCCGACAAACCAAGGCAGGACGACAAGAGGCAGTGGCGGCCAAAGGTGGTCTACAAAGGGCGGCCCACAGTGGCCGGCGGAGGGATGGAAGTTGAGAAAATAAGGTTAAAATTTTTGAAAGTAGAAGAAAAGAATATATTTTAGTGGATTACAATTTAAAGTGATGATAGGTTTATTGGTAGGGGAAGTGATCCGTTGTAATCGGGTTGCACAATAAGAAAAATGTGAACTCCTAAACTACATGAGATTTGGATATGATGAACGGTTCGGATCATTTAAATTTCGCATAGTTTAGGAGTTCATGATTCTCTTATTGTGCAGCCCGGGGTTGCAACGGATCTCTCCACATATTAGTATTAAACAGCGATTTACTTGACATAGACATTAAAGGGTTTTAGAAAGTCAAAATCTTATGACGGTGTTAGGCAGATAGTGATTGTGGGGACAATAAGTAAATATGGTAGTTTTAGGGAATTTGGTAGTTTTAAGGAAACTGAAAAACATACATAAAACTATTGTCTTAGTGTCTCGAGTTTGTGTTCTTTGAAAAAATCATATATCTGAAACACACTTGCAGATATAAAAAAAATTATCAACTGTTTAAAGGACTTATAGTTTACTCTCTGAGTTTACTACTTAACCACCAATTTGTCTAGTTGATATTTTTTTTTTACAGAGATCATATGTCTATTACTAATATGCTACTCATTTTATTGTTTTTGCATGTTTGTTTCTCTTATTTCTGGCCATTATAGCTATTTTGTTTGCCTACTTTCTTCAACAGTCTTTGGTTGTCAAAAATGGCTAAATTGTTTCTGGTCCCCTACGATCGAACTCTTTAGAACTTACAATGTTTTTCGTCAGGGTACTCATGCATGATTATTTGACTTTGGTTGCATGAGCATAGACAATAAATTAACCACATTTCCCTATCTATATTTTATTTTTAAAATTTCCGGCAAACCCCTTCTTGCACATATTTTCTCGAATTTATGGCAAACCCTTTCTTGCACATACTTTTCAACAATTTGGCGTCAATAAAATGGTTTATTTAAAAGTTATGCAGTTAGTCATAAAAGTAATAGTTTCTACCAATGAATCATAGACGCTTGTATCGGGGCGCCATGTCAATATCTGAAATGTATCTAGCACCGACGCATATATTAAACACATTGTATTAGCATTTGAATACACTATATATGCGTCGAATATGTGTCATATACACACTTTAATAAAATAGTATGTTGACTTCGAATTTGGGTCAAACCTTAGCATACATACATGCATCCGGTAGACATTTCCTTATCTTGCATACACGCACAGATTTTGCACTTCATGAATGTCTTTAGCTCATAAATGCATAGGCCTCCATTAATTACATTAGAATTCACTAGCATTTTGCACGTGCGATGCACGTTTGTAGTGTTATCCTATTTAGAGTCAAAAAAGCCCATGTATAAATATTAAATGGGGGGTTTTGGGTTTAAAAGTATTTTGAATGTTAATATGTGAATAAAATAGTCATTTTAGTAAGTTGGATCAAGAGTATTCTAGAAGATAGATATTATAATATGTAATTTACCATATTTAAGTAAATGAATATAGTTATAAGTAAATAAAAGTAGAATTTGAAAAATGGTAATATTAAAATAACTTCTAAAAAGTTCTTTTTTGTCTTAAATTTGAGTGGAATATGGATTGAATTTTTAATTCAAATTAATTTTTATAAAGTCTTTTTTTTGTCTCAAGTTCCAGAAAGTTCATTTTTTCTTTATTTTTCAAAAAATGGAGAAGTTTAATTATTTTTGTCTTTTTCTTTGATGATGTGGAGACTCTTAAGATTTATTTATTTTTAACATAACAATTAATTATTTTTGTCTCTTTGTATAATGATGTGGATGCCTTAAGAATGGAGGATTTTTCTCTTTTTCTTTTTTTTTTCTAGAAAAAAGGAAAGAGGTGTACCTCTAACAAAAGAATATTTGCATTATATAGCAGTATATATATAGATTTATGAGGTAAGAGCTTTCATGAAGTGCCACGTAAACAACTCCTTAGATTGTATCCTAAAATGTCGCCTTAGGCATATTTTCCCCTATGTATATATATGTATATAGGCCCATGCATTTAAGGAGTCACTTTAGGGCCACTTGATCCACACACACACATACATGTATACACATATATAGAAACATATTCTGGAAAACGATCAGATAAGATGGAGAGATGAAACTCTTAAAGTGCAAAGGCTAAATCTAGCTGTCGAGTCAATGTTCAGCTATATCAATCTTATTCTACATGTTGAAGATATATGCATCCGGATTATTTAGATATTTTTAATCATTAAATCATACGCCTATGTAATTTTAATAGTATGTTGGCTTCAATTTTTTGAGTCAAAATTTTTTCATATATGCATCAAGTTGCCACTTTCTTACCTTGTACACATCCACACACATACATATATATATATATATATATATATATATATATATATATATATATATGCTGTCTATGTATGTACACACACATAAAATACATGGGGTAAATTTTACAAAGCGCCATTGAACTTCCAGGATTTTTGAGATAGCACTATTGAACTTCAAAAATACCATGAACCTCCGATGAAGGGTAATTTTGTCAAAAAAATTGAAGGGTATTATCATGAAAAAGTATATTTAATTAAATTTAGGACTATTCAGTCCAAGTACAAGGTCAATTTGGGGTTATTCGGTCCATTCATGCTTTAAATGAGTCGACCAAACAAGCATTTCATATAACATTGCCAATTCAATTGGGGTTCATGGCATTTTACAAGCTCAATAGAGCTATCTCAAAAACTTTGGAAGTTCAACACACACACTCACACACACACTCACACACACACACATATCTATAGGGCTTAAGGGTCCTAAGTTCGAACTCAGGAAATTTTCCTGAGCCCGTAACCCAATAAACCCCCTCACCCAAAAAGAAACAGAGAAAAAATATCTCCTCACCTGCTCCATCGCCTCCTCCCTCGAGCACCTCGCTGCGCGACCCTCCCTCCTCCAGCGCCTCCCTCCCTCCCTCCTCACGCCTCCCTCCCTCGAACTCGCCGCCCCTCCTCCCTCGCCTCCTCCCTCGAGCACCTCGCTGCGTGACCCTCCCTCCTCCAACGCCTCCCTCCCTCCCTCCTCACGCCTCCCTCCCTCGAACTCGCCGCCCCTCCTCCATCGCCTCCTCCCTCGAGCACCTCGCTGCGCGACCCTCCCTCCTCCAACGCCTCCCTCCCTCACCTTCTCGAGCGCCTCCTGGAGCACCCTCTCCCTCCCTCCTCGAGCACCCTCACCCTCGCTGTCGCGCCTTTCTCCAGTGATCGGGTAAAATTTTTGCAGGCATTGCTTTACGCAGGTAATCGTTTCATCATCATCACATATTTCGTCACAGCCATTTTCAGAAAATGGATTTGTGTATGGAGGAAATCTTTAAACTGAATTTTTTTTTTAATTAAAAATAAGAACCGAGTAAATTTTGATTGATATGTAGGTTTCGTATACAATTTGGAAGAGTTTATCTTGTTCTCTCAAATTATTCTTATGCCAATAAACGTTTCGTATTAAGAGCAATTGATGTTTAATTTTTCAGTATGATTTTCATATATTTAAGATTATGATCACATAACATAAACTTTATTTTTTTAGTAGGAATGGATAGCAATCAATACTATGCAATCGATGAGCAATCCCAAAATTTTAGTGGGTTAATCAATCATGTCGTTGCTAATGATCTCGTCGGCTGTAATGAGAATGGTGAAAACAAGGATGATGATAGCGAGGTTGAGGAAGATGAGGATGGAGAAACTGAGAATGGCGATGTCTATTCATTTGGATCCTCGCCTGTTCCCAAGATTGTGGAAGCTCTCAGTAGAATCAAGGATGTTCGTATAGCAACAGGCCATTGCACCACCTTTATTGTCTCTGAGGATGGCGATGTCTATTCATTTGGATGGAATCAACATTCTAGTCCTGGGCACAATGAACAGGTTGGCCGTACATTTGTAAGTTATGTGTTTAGTTTCTGCTCTTGTACAAATTTATTGATTTTATCTCTTTCAAAACTTTATCCAAGTTGGCAAATTTTCTTCAGGTTTAGTAGTTAAAAATGTAAGGGTTGATTGCAGATACCATCCTTCATGTATATCCCATTCAACAATTCATTGGTACATGACATCTCTTTAGTTGATCTTGATTACTCTAAGGGTGTAAGCACTATACATTGTGAAGTTCAGGAGCTTTCTGAGATTTTAAACTTTTTTATTTATAATTTGCATATTCAGTAAGAGCGCCCTGAATTTTGAGCCTAAGTTAGCCCTTTTTATCACAGCTATCCATATTCGTCACCTTTATTTCTGTTTTGGTTTTAAAAATAAAAAAATGATTTGTAAACCTTACCGTGAGCCTAAATCAGCCCTAACAGGCAACTTATAATTCTAATTCTAGCAGGTCTAGCTTCCAATAGGATGGGAATCATAAGATAATACGCCGCCAATTTGAGCTATTTCCCATTCAGACTTATGGAATGTGCTTGCTACTGAAAGCTGGACAAACATCCTTTTCGAAATATCTGGATTCGTTTTCATTAATATCTGCAATGATTAGACTCCTTTTGTGTTACTAGTGTAACAAAAGTTTTTCAAGTCTCGTCAAAGTGCAAAGACGTCGAAAGACACCTAGCTCTAGTCGGGGATTTTTTTTTGGAATTACACTTGCTTCATACTATGATACTTGAAACGAGCTTCATCTCTTTAATAAAAAGGTCATGGAACATAGAAATCACTTTTTTATATACTAGAGCTGACAGCAAGATAACAATGTGTCAGGGTACATATCTGGAATAGTTAATCCGAAATATCCATCAGTAAAATATTGGGATTCCTGATTTACAATCCCCGGTTTTCGGTTTCTTGAAACTGGGGAGTTGTTTTTATTTGTATAAATAGATCATAGTCTTCAGCAGGAATGACTTAAATTTAGGATCTATATATTATTGTTTTTCTTTTTTCTTTTCTTTCCCAAATTTAACAGCAAAGTACTTTTTCCACATGAACAGCTCCAGCAGCGGCAGCAAGCGAATGGGAACCGGCACCTGCTTCTCCTGCGGAAGATGTTCCTGCTGTGTGGGAAGCTGCAGCTGCTCCTGCACCCACAGGCTGGGATTAATCCATGTTTCAGACTAATATCATGGTTGGCTACATATGAAACATCAGTTATCATGAAGCTGTTCTTGTTCATCCAGTTTTTGACTATTGAAAGGCTTTCATTTTTCATTGTATTTTTCTTGAGAAATGGATAAAAGTAAATTTTGGTTTGTTTGGGTAGTGCTATGTATTTTTCGGTGATTATCTTGAAATCCTTTTACATCAATCATGTGCGTGCTTGGAAACTATGGCTTGCTTGTATGCTGTTGTCGTTGAGAGATCCAGCGGACATCTGGTTGGAGATGCATGCATTACAGGCTGCCCATGTACTGTTACTGGGGTGATGATAGCATAATGTTTGCTATGGATCTACTCAATCGCAGTAACTGGGGTGAAGGTCCTTGATGTTATTAGTTGGCGGGGTTAAGCTTTATAGTCATGCTTTACCTCTAGAGCTAATGAAAGAACACATTCGAAGCAAAGTGCTCGTCGGGACCTCAAGATTGAAAACAATAGCGCCCTTTCTCACGATTGAAAACATATATATCTAGAGCGAGAATTTGATGCTTATGTTCAATTCGTTGGCGTGGAAATTCTCATGTGGGCTTCCAGAACCAAGGGTAAAATCTATAAGAGAGTTGGTCGAAAATCATTTATTTTAGGCTTTGGTTGGTTCTATTTTGAAGATCACAAACCCATTCATTGGCATTATGCATCAGATTAATGCGAGCGCTGCAACACTAATAGCATTTTTATATAGATTCCATGGATTGGGCAAAGGAAGAGATGAAAAGGAATTTCACAAATGAAGAAGCGTGATACGGGTCTTCTAGGATAATAATAGATGGCCTTTGGGACAACTGTCTTAAAAAATAGAAATCAAAATAAACCAACATATACCCACCATTTCATCAACACCATTGAATATGAAGTAACAAGTCAATCCTTAAAATTTTAACATGTTCAAGTTGTTGGATATGGTATGTACAATAACGCAAAAGATATGGCATATACAATAACACAAAAGACTGCATTTAGTTCAAAGCATTTGAAATTACAGTTGTCAGATTGAATTTCTTACAATTGACAACAGAGTTGAGTTCGAAATGAACCAGTCTCATGCAAAATATTATTAAAAGAAATAGTATCAGAATTATAAAGAAATTAGTAAAGCCTATACATCATTCTAACTCTAAACATAGCAACGAAATCATAGTGAGTGAGTTAATTAATTTGTTTAATTAGTCTTGTATCATAAAACACCAAGACCAGAGCATATTTACCTAGAAACAACCATTTCAGAACTGAAAGTTTAACATGCACAGTTTGCAAACCCCGCCGCTGCCACCATAACCACCACCAGCACAACCGCCGCCACCAACGAAAGCACCGGCTGAAGCAGCAACCACAGTTGCTGCGACAATTACTTGACTCTTCATGTAGACATGCCAAACCCCTTGGTACCCCTAGGCAAATCTTACGCATCGTCTGCCAGTCCAATTTTAGTCGGCCTTTTTCAGGACCTAATGACAAATTCACGGCTCCCTTTGCTTAGATTTTGAAGATAGCTGCTTGACATCAATCAACAAACCATTTAGCAGCACACCCTAACAAAACAATATTAATTTACGGTCAAAATTTCAAAATTATAAAGAAACGGGTATAGAAGAGCCGGTCCTCTAAGTTCTGCATGACAACAAATATGAAAAAAAAATCAATACAATTCTTTACCGGTGCAACAAAGCTTCGACATATGTAGTAAAGTTCTTGATGAGTTCCTTACCGGTCCCATTAGCTTCTTTTGGAAACAACCATTTCAGAACTGAAAGTTTAACATGCACAGTTTGCAAACCCCAGGTTTGTGGTATAGAGATGCATACTGATGATAAGGCTCAAAAATGCCGGCTTCTAACAACGTGGCCTTGTTTGAGTTTGGAGCTTGGATAACATATAACAAGATGGCTGCAAAATGGTTGATGCAATACTTGCACGCAACCCAATCTTGCCTCGCCATATCAATAAATTTGGAGCTTCCTGGCAAATCATCATCGCCACCAAATTAATCTTACATGGAACAGAAAGCTCAAATAAAGCATTCTACAAGGGCTAAAATCGTTACTGCCAATGAGTAATTTTATAGCAAGAGCAATTAATTTGGACCAAAATTCAAAAATAATGACAGATATCTAAAAATATAAAACAAGAATATCATATTTGAAGCCAAATTCATGATACCATCACCAAAAGTTGGAACCTTGAGACTAAAAAGGCAATCCATTTGATCACTTACATTCAAATCTCATCAATTTGCAACCAAACCAATAAGTATTGCTCAATTTTGAGATAATAAGATAAATCCTTCCTAATTCGATGCAAAACCTTCATATTAATCAAAATTTGCTCAGGTTTTAAATAGCATAGCAAAAAATTAGAAAATCAAATAAAAATAACCCATAGCCATAGAAAATTGATAATTTTCTTGAATTGAAGCAAATAGATAATTTTCTTTAATTGAAGCAAATAATAAGAGATTTAGAGATCATGGCTCAAGGATATCCAGGTACAAAAGCTGCTAAGAGAGACACCTGAGCACCAAAGAATAAACAACATACGATTTTCCAATCGGTTCATGAGCAGAGAAGAGAGGTTGGAGATATGCCCTAACCGATTCAGAGTCACTGCCATGAGTAATTTTATAGCAAAAGCAATTAATTTAGCCCGAAATTGAAATATAATGATAGATATCCCAAAAATTAAAACAAGAATATCATATTTGAAGCCAAATTCATGATACCATCACCAAATGCTGGATTCTTGGGACTAAAAATGCTATCGGTTTGATCATTAACATTCAACTCTCATCAATTTGCAACCAAACAAATAAGTTCTGAGGAAATTTTGAGAGAAGATAAACTCTTCCAAATTCTATGCAAAACCTACATGTTAACCAAAATTTGCTCAGGTTTTAAACATCATAGCAAAGAATGAGAAGAGGAGGAGCGGAAACCTAACTCTTCGTCGGATCCATGAAAAGCCAGAACCCTAGCTCGACGTTGGACAAAAAAAAAGAACCGAGGAAAATGAGGGGAGGAGGGAGATCAACGTTGGAGGAGGAAACTCGTCACTGTAGAAAGGCACGGTGAGGGCGAGGTGAGCCGAAGGCGAATGCGCTCGAGGAGGCGCTCGAGAAGACGAGAGATGGAAGCGCTCGAGAAGGCGAGGGATGGAGACGCTCGAGAAGACGAGAGATGGAAGCGCTCAAGGTCTGTGGGGGAGGGAGACAGGAGAGGCAGGAGAGGCGGCAAGTTCGAGGGAGGGAGGCAGGAGATTTTTTTTCTCTGTTTCTTTTTGGGTGAGAGGGGTTATTGGGTTACGGGCTCAGGAAAATTTCCTGAGTTCAAACACAGGACCCTTAAGCCTACACACACACACACACACACACAATGACCGACAAACTAAGGAGAGACGACAAGAGGCGGAGGCGGCCAGAGGTGGTCGACAGAGGGCGGCCCACGGCGGGTGGCGGAGGGCCAAGGGTCGATGGCCAAGCGGCTCACGGCAGACACGCTGAGGACCGACGGTCGGCGGCAGCGGCAGTTGTGTTAGGCAGAAATATTTCGTAGGAATAGGAATACCATGATTGACGGTATCTTATTTCCAAAGTAATCCTCAAATTCCAAAAATATTATTTGGCGTCAAAGGGTATTTTAGTGAAAACCACAAAAACAAAGGGTATTTTAGTGTAATTTACCCTATAACTGGATATGTGTGTATAGGTGATGGCATGGCACATGTATAGGTATCTAGTGTCCCAAATTATACAAAATTTCCATGTCCCCTATCAGAGCTCATGTCATACCCAATAACTGATATCCTTGTCTATGCTTCATGGGTGGCGCAATTGAACTTGAGGAAAAAATTGTGTTCAACAAATGCCTAGTTGGTGAAAGATGAATGGGTTCAGGGTGGTTAAGAAACAAATTGTTTGGATGTGATTTTTATATCAAGATGCATGGAGAATTGTCTACGGAGAGTCCTTTAGCATGAGGAAATCATTGAGTAAAAGGACGGATGGTTAATAATTCACACACATATATTTTTGATAGTGATGATACAGTATCCATATTCTGGGAATTTTAATTCAGATCCAAAACATGACCAAGGATGGTTTAGAAAAATGTGGAGGGATATCAATTCTAATTAGTTTTTAGACTAACGTATACATGTTACAACTATATAAGACGACAATAGCGAGACTAGATTGGTTGATCGTAATCAGGTTTACACTGGTGCTGCTGCAGCAGAATATTGTGAAGACTGAATGAAAATTCAGAACGATTAATTCTACACTGGAGGGAGGGGGGAGGGGAGAGGGGGCAAATATGCATTTGGATAGCCCTTAAAGAAAATTCAGAACGATTGAAATACATACCACCTAGGTGCAACAAACACGTCTTTTTGGTTGACATATCCGTGTCGGACACGGATTCATGCCCAACACTTGCAGGACACGTGTCCGACACATATTTTCCGTGTCCCGCCTCAAAACAAAACGGCTTTGGATTTGGATACGTGCTGGACACGTATCGCACACGTTTTAGTAAAACCACGACAAAAAAATTAATTTTTTTTCTATTAAAAGCGAGAAAACCCTGATAATATTATAACTTTTTTTGATTTGTTCATATTTCTTTTTATTTTACTCAATTTTGCTGGTTAATATAATTTCTATGTGAAATATATAATGTATTTTTGTTGAGGTTGCAAGGAAAATAACGAAATTATATGATTTTGCTAAAATTATATCACGTACAGTTAGGAAACTACTAAAATTATATTGTTATTGTTGAAATTATGTTAAATACAAATAGGAAAATGCTAAAATCATATTTCTTTTATGGAAATTGCTAAAATTGTGCTAAAATAACCAAGTTCTTTGCTGACTTTTGATAAATACCGTCAAAAAATGTTAAAACGCCAAGGTTTTTGTTGAATATGTTGTTACAATGGTATGATATTATATTCATTTTACAATTGTGTGTGTGTGTGTATCCGTGTCCCCGCATCTTATATTTTGGGATTTTGTCGTATCGTCGTGTCGTGTCGCATCGAATCGTGTCCGTGTCCCCGTGTCTACATCCGTGCAACCTTGCATACCGCTGGTTTGGGGTAGCGTGCACACTTCCCCATCTGGAATAAATAAGAATAGGAGTGGGTTATTTACAAATCCATGCAGAGCTTAAGTGTGATTCTCCCTAAAACCACAATTTTCTTTACTTCCCCTTGAGGAAGCAATTTTCTTTCCTACACCTTTTTCTCTACTTTAAATTTTCCTTTATTATTCATTTTCCTTCTTTTGTTTTCTATCAAGCTGCTAATTACATATGTTGAAAATCTATCTATTCAAGACATTAGGAAATTTAAGGTTCTTACATTGATTAGATCACGGCTTTCTTGGCGAATGTCAAAATGAATAGTTAATCCCCGATCAGAATCTGCAAGATATTGAAGGGAAAAAGAATTTGACAATTAAAAATAATTCACTCACATTACGTGACAGCCTTATTTTATAGGACCTAATAAGTGTAGAATGAACTTTCATATTCCAGCAATTACCCATCAACAATTTAAGTGGTCATGTCAATTTTTCTCATTTATCTTCCAGTTACAGTTAACAATCAATTTACAGTCCAAAGTAATTAGAAATGTAGAAAACACTCTACAATATTAGAAAACTAACTTTGTGGTTTAATAAGAAAGTGGTATATGCTAGGGAAGAAAAATATATATATCAAATGAAGTAAAATTATGAAAATTATCATACAGAAATTCCAAGAAGTAACCACTACGATTTCCATGACACAGTTATTCAAAAGAATCAATGATAGAGTATTCATCTTCATGCTCGTTATTGATTGATAACAACAATTTTTATTGGAGGATTAGAAGGGCACACTGAAATTGTTGGATATACAGAAAAATTGCTTGATTATCAAAGATATAAGATAAAAAGGTATTTTATATCTTATAATATTATGAGGTAACAAGAAAACGAAGACTTGGACATGTGAAGTTTTACTAAGATTTAGGTAGTCACTCTCACCTTTACAACTTTCTTCTTGATCAAAGCTCATCCTATTATAAGGCAAGTGTAGAATTAGCAAGCCCGTCTCACTTTGAACCATCTCAATTGGTTCTCTCACATATTATCCTCTCTAAGAGCTATCTTTGTTACGGATACACTAAATTGCACATTTTATATACCTAAAATATTGCAACTGTAAAATCATATCTAGCCCCCCAGATAAAAACGATAACGATCAGGACAAGTGGAGTTTGACATCCGAATCAAATAATTTGAATTTGTTTTGCAAATTCCAGGGTTGCATAAACAATGTACATTCCAGCTCATCACATAAAAACTCTAGAGTGGATGGATTTATAAAAGTATCTATATACGACTAACAAAAACAATTACCTAAATGAAAAACTCTGCAATCGGTCGGATGAAATGTTAAAAAATCAATCAATTAAATCTAAACTTTTTGCCACAATACAGCATGTTATTGTAATTGCACCATCAATAACTTTCATAGACTGGCGTGATATCTAGGCAATATAAGAAGAAGAAGATAAAATAATTTCAACATACACATAAAAAAAAAAATAAGATGTCAATACCCATTACCTCTAACACAATCACAGTTCTTGATGAATGATAACAACTAAATAAATTGTAGGGAACCCCTTTCATTTTGCCCATTTAGCGGGAAACCATTGTTCTGCTATAAAACACGATTTTAGCTTTTCGAATACAACCGTTGTTACAATTTTCATCAATTTTTTTCAGAATAACACTAAAATTCAATCAGTTTTTCTATCTTTGTTTCATTAATACATAATTTTACCCATGAGTATCTTGAAAATTAAAAAAACGAGGTCTTTAAAGAAAGAGGAAAGGTGCATTTATACTTGGGTAATTTTGTACTGATAAGGAAAAAGTGAAGGGTGTTTCTTGCAATTTAGCTAATAATAACCACTGCCGCAGGGCATCCACGGGGCTGCCATTTTTATCACATCCTATAACTCAAAATAAAATCTATCTATAAAAAATATTGGATGATCAGTGAAGATTAAATATCCAAAATATGTGCATGAGTCTTAATGTATAAACACCACAAACACTGTTGGAACAATTCCAAATGAGAAGCCACAGTGTAGGAATAATAGTAGGACATCAGAGAAAAACAAAAGATGTACATGGGTATAAACTATTGATAAGCCAAGTCTTTTTGATAGAATCTCACTATATTGAAAGCCCATGTGTACTCATAAAAAAAGCTCAACACTCCAAAATCATCAATGGTTTCCAAAAATGATTAATATGTTTAAGTCAAGCAGTTGAAAGGATTTAAATAACCACTTAATATGGCACATTGTTTTAATATTTGGTTCTTATTAACAAAATAACTGTATGAGTCTGCTACAAGTAGGGTTAAATGTGTCCTCAAAATTTTTTTTGAAAAAATCTTTCTTTACTATAAAAAAATTCAAATATTAGATGGAAGTTTGCGAGAAAACATGGGTGTCAAGGGAGATGATGGTGGATTGGATAATTTCTTATCTACTTTAGCCGTGTTTATGCTAACTAACCCTACTAATTTAAATCCAAAGGATTGGTGTTTTTAGTCAACATAGAAGATTCGAGTACTGTTTTTAGAATACCAATTGCTGGATGTGTTCTTTTAAAAGATGAAATTTTTGAGTGTTGTTGTACATCATATAATAAATGGTCAATAGCAATAAAAATACAATTATGGCCAATAGCAACTAAACCAGGAGCAAAGTATAGAATCTCAGATTCTTTGTTCTTCCCATTTTTGTGCACCCAAAATTTTACAAAATATAACAAAATAATTCCATCTTCTAGCCATATTTAAATTCCGATATCTATGTTTATTGATCTCTAGTTTTTATGCATCAAATCTTTACTGCTCGAAACTCTTTTTCTGACTTCCGAAGGATTAGTCATTTAAACTCTACCTGATTACCTTGTTTCTTCATTATAAAATGAAACAGGCATATATATAAGCAAACTAATGTATCAACGACAGATAAATCATTACTGATAATAATATGAACAGAATTTTAAAAAGAGGTCAAGGTTGTTAGCTTAAAATTGATTTAGTGGGTTCAAAATTAACGGTTTACCGACAATATAACTTTTTTACATTTCTAAATCAACGGTGAAATGGTTGTAGAATCACATGATTTTGGTGTACCCACATCTTAGATGATAACGATGAAGATGGTGGGTGCCGATCGGCGGAAAAAATGAGGAAGGATGTATTTTTTCGAGACAATAGTAGGAAATTCCCTCCTAGGGCATCTTTCCTCCATTATTCTCTCTCTATGTATGTATATATATATATATATATATATATATATAAATATATATCATAAAATACTAAAAGATCATAGCAACATGCTAAAATTTTTACGGAAAAAATTCTCATCTTCAAATATTTTTGGCTCTGAAACTATGCGACCTTCACCTTGAAAACTTTGGCAATCACTACATTAATTTAAGTTTTGTGAAATGTTTAAAGCTTAGCTCCAAAATTTGGCTTCCAAATTGGAATTTGGATGACCAGGTTATCTTAGCGGAAAATTTGAGACGTTCAAAGTGCTACAAAATTTAATCAAACATCTTTCTTCCAACTCCAAAAGCTAAGAAAAAAGCAATTTTTTTGGGCATGTTTGGCTTCAAAATTAAGTTAGGATAACCAAATTTTCTTAGAGTTGTCTAGACCAACTCCAATTTCCTAAGTATGTGTTGTTTAGCTTATATTTTGGAGTTTACAAAATTGAAGTTACTTATTTTAAAATCGAGATAACCATAGTTAAGTCCAATCCATTCTTCCCCCTTGAACTCCAAAATTAAGATAGAAATTTGAGCATAGATGACTTCAAAAAAAAACCTTTTTGGAGTTCAAACGACTTTAAAAATTGATCAAAATGTTAAGCTTCAAAATAAAAATAAAAACTTGGGCCCCACCCATGGTTCTAAATATCGGGCATCTCAGGTGATATATCGGTATTGGTATGCCAACGATACGATACATCAAATTTTGCTCAAATCTCGTTTCGGATCCATATCGGCCGGCCGAGATGGTATAATATCGGGCGATATCTCGGATTGCTCGTCGCATCATCTTCTTGATAACTGGCCATGGGCCCTTTCTTCTTCTTCAGGTATGTTTGAGTTAAGCTTATATTTTTTTGTTATTTGTTATTGTTAACTGTTTTCAAAGTCAGACAATATTTATATTTGTATTTGAAAATACAATATTTATATAATTTTGCAAGTTAATATATGCCTAATACCGTCGTCCATATGCTTGATATTTACTTCCAGTATGTTTGAAATTGGTATCCGATATGGTCGACCGATATGAACTCGTATTGCAGCGTTATCGTCCGATTTTTACTATCGGGTATTGAAAACAGATGTCTGATACAAACCTGATATCTGATATTTAGAACCTTAGCCACATCCCTCATGAGTTTTATCAGTATAGTTTGGAGGCTCCTAGTGACACTCAAGGCCATGTTTCCTCCTCCATTATACCCAGCTATGTCTCTTGCCGTTCTTATATGACAAAATTATACGTTTCTTCTTCACCAAATTTAGAATTCTTCTTGATTCAGTTACAATTAAGAACTTAAATACGGCTAGATTAGTAAATCAAATATGTAAATGTACGTCTATCAACAAAATAATATTGTGCTATTCATCAAATCCAAAGAAACAAAGAATTAATAATCAAATTTACAAATTAACATGTGAAACTGAAAACTTTTACAACAAGGCGGCAACCTAAGAAAACCAAACGTATGATTATGACGATAATTTTCTCTTAACATGGTTTCAAAATGACTTTGAGATAATTTGTTATCTGCATCATAACAAAACCCTTACATATATAGATCCAAGATGCTGTCTACAATTAAATCTGGTCTGTTCTTGCCATCATTAACAATGCAGTAATTTGTTACCTACAATTTTTCACCAAGTACCAAAAAGAAACCTTGTTCTCATACAAAATTTTCGAAGTCCGACAATAAGCTTTGATGCAATTACAGTTCGACTTTATGGGATATAAATTCAGTCGGAATATTGATCTCATTTTTCATGAACAAGAGGGCTATATACTGGGTACCACATATTGCGAGCTACATAATCAACCACCTCATCCTGCAAAGAAAAGCTTAGTCATATGTCTAAACATGCATCTTTAATTTATTCATAACAATAATGATATGAAGCTCTTTCAGAAAATTGAAATAATAACCGGCAATACCTTTGGCATGTGTAGCAACTCTTTGAGATCAACATCATCATGACCCTCAGCTACGTCTTCAGCAATAGCACTACGCACAACAGCTGCTCCGACTTGTGTAGTGATATGCCTTATGCTGTATTTTTTGAAAGAAGTTGGAGAAATATTTGAAACTTACTACTGGTATTTTGGCATCTCACAGGTTTGATGCAGTTTCCGGTGATTTTACATTCAAACAATCAACGTGATCAGTTTACAAGAAGATGGACGCCGGGATGTAGATATTGTGATGTTTTTCACTGCCGGGTCTCACCTTTTCAGTAAACAAATTATAGAACCCAGAAGGGGAAGTGACCACAAATTAACGCTTTCGGGAAAATCCATGGGTCCCCTAGGTGTTTGTGTGGTGTGTGCATATGTGTGGTGTGTGCTTGGGTGACGCTTACGGTGTCCCAAAAAAGGAAAAGAAAAAGTATTGTTTAGAGTTCATAATTTTCACATCACAAACATAAGAAAACTACAACATTATATCATACCTGTTTATTTGTTGCTTTGGACAATAAGGCTGCTAAATTCCTTACTAAAATGTTGTTTTTAATTACAGAGAGCAGCTATTTTATGGTAATATATAGTGTAGAATTTCCACTTTGGTTCTATGAATATTTCAATGTTATCAAGATTTTCAATTTCCCGTATGGTCATGGTTTCCATTTTGAAATTTTGTAGTTTTATCTAAAGAATACAGCACAGAAAAATAAATTTACAAGGATTAATAGTAAACCTAAGAATAAACACCAAAGAAAAACATTAGCGGCTTATCAAACTGGGACAAAAAAATACCTTGAGATAGAAGGAAAAATAATCCCCTTTCTGATATCTTCATCTGTAATGTACGAAGCAAGGCTGTGGAGCAAAAACAACCATTTAGCGAAATGAAGAAAATTAAGAAATATCTAATGCATTCTCTTCTCATATAATTATACAAGACATGAAAACCTGAAAACCAATTGACTGGCATCTTCTTCAATGACCGGGAAGTCATTTTGATAAGATCACATGTTATAAGGCCTTCACAATTAAGCAAAGATAAAATTGCATCTCTAATATCTTCATCCTTTTCTGACGAAACAATGTTTTCATCCTCAAACAAGTATAGGTTTTTTTGTATCAGCCATTTGACTGTTTCAAACAACCAAAAGCAGAAAGCACTACCTTTTCCATATAATTATAAACAAGAGATCACAATCTTGGAACACGCTTCTGAACATAATGATAAGAATAAGGTGTGCATATCATATAAAACCATTTTGGTGACACATGCAAAATGCTATTAGGCTGGCTTGAAATGAAGCGATAAGAACATCATGATGAATCAGTAGGTAACTAGCTGCAGATCTGACCCAAAAAGGGCTGAATATTTGCTAATCATGTACATATAAAGTTCGCGATTACTTGAATCATGTGGAAGTTCAGAAATGCAAACAATGAAAACATCTGATCTGCTACCAGTTGCCAAGCAGTAAAAATCTAAGGAGAAACATGAAGTGTGTCCAAAATTGCTTGCGCGTTATAGCATGATGAGCTGAGCTGTAGTTTTGAGTGGAAGTACACTAAACAAATTGATGGCATTACCTAAGCACTATATACAACCTTTCAAAGTATAGAATGGGTAAGGGTGGGTCCCAAACTACAAGAAAAATAAAGGAAAGAATAGATCAAAATTGCTTTGGTTATCTATTTTATCCTTCAGTCTTAAGGTGTTCGGCTAAACATAGGATTACCATCAAATTGCTTTGTGGAAGTGTATACCTCTAATACAATAAAGTCAATACAGCATTCTAATTTCTCATTAATCATGTCTTACCACTCAGATGCAGCTTGAAGCATCCCATCTGTAATAATATGAGCACCAGAGAGAAGAGCCCCTAACCCAATCCTGAATTTAAAATAATAATTTGATCACATAGTATCATGATGTTTTACAACAATTTATAGACAAATTGATACGTACCCAGGAAATAAATACATGTTATTGGCTTGGTTAACAAATCCTATTTTTCCATTTCCTGCAGCAAAATTACAATGAAATTAGAATTTTGATGGATGAAGAACAACTAAAGATATCAAGAAAGATAGTTCTCACCTAAAGGAACATTTTCAAACGGGCTCCCACTAGCAAAAATTATGTTTTCTCCTGCATATGTAAACGCATCGTTGGCAGTGCATTCAGCTGTTCCATTGGAAGATAGCAAATAATACCACTCTTAGAAAATAAATTAAGATATAGTTTGGTTTGAAGTGGTTAGCGAGTTGCTAGAGTTAAGAGATAAAACCATTTGTTGTAGGATTTGACATGGCAAATATTGCCGGCCGAGGAGAATCAGAGTCTCGCATAGCCTTGAGGATCTGCCAGAAAATAATACATTCAACGAGTTCTCTATATAATCATTGTATAACTAAACGACTTGTTACAAAAAGTGCAATTTCATGTCAGCCCTGAGGTTCCAGGGACAAACAAATTGAAGCATGGGATTTTCTGTCTACATGTTCAATGGAAACTCTATGTTGTTGTATTTTATGATTTTATCCATCTTATTGCAGGTATTTACAACAAAATCTAATTCAAGACTTTTTCTACTACTAGATATCATGTATTTCCACCACATCATGTTTAGATAATTCATATGGACAACATGCTTTTAGGGGTGTTTGTGTTCCTACTCAGAAGCATTTTACCAGCTTTAGCATTCACTGGTGAATAAATCAAGATGGATACGATTTGGACTAGGGAGCCATTACACACTAACACATACATGAGTACGTATTTGGGTATCAATGTACGGATGATGTATGCATATTGCTATGACTATATAATCCTTAAACCTAGGTTATAACTTGATCTCCTCAAGATTTACTTGGGTGCATCACCACAGTCCAGACTTTGGCTTGATCTAAGATTTCAATTCTTCCATGCTTCAGCGGTATAATGTTCCATGGAACTAAGGTCCAAAATATGGAATAAACAAGTGTTTCCACAACTCTACCATGTAGCATTGATTATGGTAGTGCAAAGCAAACAACGATCCATGTCCTACATACAAAAGTTGCCGCTTTTGTTTGCTTCATATATTGAGCCCTGATAAAATATAAGTTTTCCAAAGTGTGCACACTAGCACAAATAGGAAAGCCTCACTACGTAACACATGCACACATTGACATGGATAGGTTTCACGGATTCACTAATTAAACTTAGAATCTCTAAAGGGAGGCCCCCTCCTCCACCCCACCCCACAAACACCATCCACCCACACTTCGGTCATTTACCTAAAGCATTTCCTTGTATAGCACCTGTCATTTTTGAATCATATCTTACCAGTTACCACAAGCAGTGACAGAGAACAGTTGTGATGAGTTAAAGTGGTAAATTGTTTGGTTATCGTAAATTGGTGGTTGTTTTTCTTATTGATTATTATAACATAAATTCATCTGAAACCAGTTTCTTGCTTTTATCGATGTTATCTTCCTTTTCATGAGACCTGCAACTAAGAAGAATGATCCAAGGGAGCAAAACAAGCTGAGCAATCGAAGAAGCTCGAGTGGAGATTTGTGAGAAAGTAACATTTTTGAGTTTTATAAGGGTAAAAAAACAGGCACCAGCAAAAGTCATGAGCATGAAAGTTTTTAATCAGCATGTATCTTATGGTTGAGAGAGAGATTAAATTATCTAGCTATAACCAATCAGCACTACTGCAATAGTTCTGGAAGTGATGGCTTAGCCATAAGGGAGCGAACAATGATGAGTCCTAGACTCATATCAAGCATGTTTGTGAATTTATGAGTAGTTCTTCACTCTGCTGAAGTTTTTAAAAAAAAAAGCAGAAATTTATATTATATTAAAAAAAAGGAAGAGTTCTATTGGAGGAATAAACATGAAAGCTTTTCATCGGCATGCATTGCATGTTTGTGAGAGTGCAGAAATAAAGAAACATTCTCAACATCAGTTTCCAGCCACTAGGGGGAGAGAAAAATCAGCTGCCATGTGAACTTTCTTCATAAGAACCTTACCTGCTCGTCAAAGATACCGCCAACACCAGACAATCCTAAAATTACATGGGGCTTTACTTTTTTAACCTGGTGCATGTTATTAAACATTCATTAGATATCCATTTTTAGCACACAAACCAGAACTTTTTTAAACAGTATAAAGAAAATGAGGAGGCTCATCATGGTATAATATTTATTTAAAAAATCATCTAATTCAACGGTATACAGGTGACAAAGCTTTTGGATATGATAATATTAAAAGTAATGTGGCCAAATTCAGAACAGCAGTTCGGGTAAAATCTTACCACTTCAAGGAGACTAGCACCCTCTCCAAGTCCTTCAACCTCTGCTTCACCAGATTCTCTAGCAAAAGGTAGGGCTGCAGGATCCACATTCTTTCTGTCTTTTGTGATTAGGCCCTATATATCCAAAGAAAATGTTAGAGCAATGATTTCATCGTTCATGTATTCGCATTTTAACAAAGTAACATAATAAGCACCAGTAACTAAATCAAGGCATCTGAAAGATAATTTCTTGGACTGATTATCCAAAAAATATTTTAGTAAAAACATACGAAACAAAATGCTAGTAAGTTTTTCCATTGCTCAACAGTAGATGAAAATCAATTATTTCTAATGTGTCAACATCTATGCAAGTATTGACTTAGAATTCAACCAAAGAACAAAGAACTGAAGCAATGTCCATGACTATCTAGAATGCAAAACATTTCTATAGATGCAAGTACATTCCTATGCCACAGCATAAATGGAAAGATAGTATGGCAAAATGGTATAATATAGCAAAAGCGTTTGGTTTAGATTTAAATGCAGGTTTGTCCATTCCCTAAGAAATAGAATTTAGATGTAAATGCAGATTTGTCCATTTCCTAAGAAATAGAATTTCAAGGTGCGCAAAAACATATTAAAGAAAAAGTGCATGAAATCGATTTGTAGCTTTCTATAAGAATGAAATCCTTTGACCATATTTTCCCCCCTAATTGTGATTTAATAACTATAAAGAATGGTCCAATTTGATAGCTTTCAGAAACGGCTTTGCTTCAGGGGTGATGCTCAAAGCAGTATGTGGTGTCTTCCATGTGAAAGGATGAATTTGGATATCGCAATAAAAATATAATATAGAAATAGAGATTGTACTGTACGTGAGTTGTGTGATGCAAGATCTTGTCAGCAAAAATAAAACGTACATGCATGCGTGCGCACAAAAAAATATGAACAGATATGTGTGATAATGAAGTGGAGCTTAATCAAATTATGAATACATCCATCAATATGACAGTGAGAATAGAACCACACATCTTTGTCAAGCAGCCAGAATGGGTTATGAGTTTCCATGTTTTCATTGGTTCCAAGCATTCTTGAAACAGCTTGTTTAGCCACGTTAAGGACACCTATCCCTGCACTGAAGTGTAGATTAGAAGAATATCAGGAATGTGTACTCAAATATTTGCAGTTTACGCCTGCAACTTTCAACCTGAAAACAAAATGATGGCTTCATATACTGACTTTCCAAAACGAAAGTATGTACGTCGAATACCTTCCGGCTCCAACTACCACAATCCTTTGCTTAACGAAGTCTTTCAAAGGCCGCCCTTGTGCTCTCACAGTTCCAAGTAGTCCAGCTAGAGCTACACCAGCCGTTCCCTGTTAAAAATAAAGTCTAATTAATCCAAAACACGAAAAATTATATATATAATAAAAGGAGAGCGCTCCATTGCAAACCGGTCCGCGTTTTTTAAAAACGGAAACTCTCGATCCACGACATATTTGAACGATCCGAACCGTTCAAGTTAATCACCCTACCATCAAGTCTCTGTGTATGAAAAATCAAAGGGCATGAGGACCTCTAACCAATGCATTAGATAGAGTTTATGTTGTTATATTGAAAGACGTTCATTTTGCACTCATCCGATGCATGGGTTAGAGGTCTTCAAATCTTTTGATTTTTCATACACATATATTTGAGAGTAGACTGATCAACTTGAACGGTTCGGATCGTTAAAATATATAGTGGATCGGGAGTTCCCGTTTTAAAAAAAATATGGACCGGTTTGCAATGGATCACTCCCCTATAATAAAATGGGTATCCATTTCCAAAAATATAAGGGTTAATTGCACCCAAAACACCCTTGTAGTTTATCTCGTAGAGCATTTATTAATTGCACCCAACACACCCTTGTAGTTTACCCTATAGTGATTTATTAGTGCAAACACCACTTTGTTAATCAACCCAAATCCAAAAAAGGAAAGAAAAAAAACTCAAGTTTTACTACTCTAAACAACACAAATCATTTGAATTGTTTAGAGTAGAATTTGAGAGTTTTAGGTTTCGGTTGATGAATAGAGAGGAGGGGTTTGCGCTGATAAATTAGCTGATGGGATATATGTGCTACATGGGGTGACCTTCAGGGGTGTTTTTGCAATGAACCCAAAATTAAGTCTCAAAGATAGAACCTGTATGTCATCATTGAACATGCAAAATCTTTTGCGATATCGTTGAAGAGTTTCGAAGGCCCACTTCATTTGGAAATCTTCGAACTGCCAAATTGTCCAAATTTTTGTCCCAGACAAACTAAAGTAAAATGGAGTATTTAGTCTCAACGTCTGGCAAGAACTATACCTGTATAACTGCCTTGGGCCAACGTGCATGTGCAGCTTCCATAAATTCATCAACGATGGATAAATATTCGTCGCCTTCTAGCCTTGGTTGTCGTAATCCTAAATCTAAGAAGACAATGATGGGTAAAATGATATTAGTGTATGTACATTGAAACCATTTTACATAATAAAAGTGCAAGAAAGTAGAAGACGTCTTTGAGAAAAAGCATGTCAAAAAATTAATTGCACTTCGTAATTTCCTTGGCATGATGGGACTTGATCTTTGATCAGTAAGATAGTAGATCATGCATATTTGTGTAAGAAAACCCACACAAAGGATTTTGACTTGGTAGGCATGATACCTATCTGAAGTGCAATATAATTGAAGTCCAGCTTGGTTTGAATTGTCTACTAGTTTAAGCAAATATGATTTTCTGTTGACTTACAAGGTGTCGTATAAGGGAGAATTTTAATAAGTTCAATTATCAGAGGTATAGTGCATGCATATGACATTATTTACTCATGCTAGTTTAACCCATCTAAAACATAGGCATGTTGAATCGATGATTCCCGGTACGTGAGCAACCTAGACGAGCACATATACTAGATAAATGGTTGCATGACAAAGAAATTGAATAAGGCCAACTACCAGATATTATGGTATGCGCAATGCAATACATGCATGACAAAGGATATACAATGTTTATATCACCTCCTGTAATGTAATGCAAATATTCAACTTCAAGGGAATGGTTTCTTAAGTGAGCTGTTAATATGCATATGTCCCTTTATAGTAAGACTACTGTAGGTTGGATAGTTTCATTTTTCCAACGTTATGTCGTTCATCTTATTCTTACTCCATGGTGAGGAATGTGGCACCAAAAAATAAAAATAAAAAAATCAGCTTTTCTTAGTCTTACACAACCTCTTTAGTAGAAGTTCAAGTCGATGGTTTGTACCGGCAGTGTATATCAAGCAATCTAAACAATTCCCTTATGTAGGCCTTAGTAAATGTGGAATGTGTCCAGGTAGAAGGTTAACCGCTAGGAAAGACCAAACTTATAGGGGTAACACAAATATAAGTAAATCTAACAAGACCTGTTAGACCCCTTAACATGTGCTGTTCCTCTTAGATCTTTTTAGAACAAATTGTCTGATTGATTTTTAGAATAACATAATCACTTCTTAATAAAGCTCGAGTTAATGAATTTTAGGAAAACAGCCCAGATCACGCCACCTAAACATATAGGACATTGCAGTCACTCATTTATATAAATAATCTACCACAACCTGTCCTTTTATAACGTAAGAATTTTACTCCTCGGCCTCACTGTAACTTCATAGTTATGGTCTAGTGGCAGGGAATTTAAGATGCAAGTGTGCGATTAAGGCAAGTGGGAATTTAAAAAGGGGATTAGGAAACTATAGGACTTTTCATCACAACCTAACTTTTTAGGCCTTAAAAGGGTGCTCAACGTGCAGGGAAGAGTTAGAATATAAGAAGTATATCCTTCAAGCTTCACCATGACGGTTCATCAAATTTTTCACCGCCCTCAGATGGTTGTGCACAAAAATGGCACTGCTTTTATACCATAAATCAAATGGTTTTTCTCCCATAAATCTTGAACTTAATATGCATCTCTTGTACTACAGTCTGAATGGAAGTATCCTAACAATCAGTATTGTGGTGCAAAAATGCATAAAAGTACAGTATTATGTGGATTACGTTATAGTTTTCCAATGAACCGCATTGGTAACTAATCAAGAAGTATGCAGAAGACCTTTGTGTAAGAGTCTCTCTTTAATATGCATTTTTCGGTAATCAAACATCTATCCGCACAACAACTTGACATAATTTGAGCATATGAGCATCAGTACAAATTGCTGGTCTTACAAAGATCATCTCTTAGAAGCTTTTCATTATTGGTACCAACATCA
This sequence comes from Agapanthus africanus, assembly GCA_030015575.1. Taxonomy (NCBI): domain Eukaryota; kingdom Viridiplantae; phylum Streptophyta; class Magnoliopsida; order Asparagales; family Amaryllidaceae; genus Agapanthus; species Agapanthus africanus. The sequence goes on from JASDDO010000024.1 coordinate 60,711,037, forward strand.
AGCATGACGGGGAGAATCTGCATGAAAGATAGCAAACTCATTATAACCATTGGTTTCCAATCATAAAAGTATGATGGAGAAAAAAGAGAAAATCCACACTTGGTTATAGTACACATTGTTTTATAATGGAGATATTGTAAAGTAAAACTTACTCTTTGTGGATTGATACCAGCAGCAGCAACATACATGTCAAGTTTTCCAATAGGGATTCCAATGCCCTGGACTCCAAGGTCACCAAGGCCCAAAATACGGCTCCCATCTGTCACCACTATCATATCAACCTGGGTTTCATGGGCAAAAGTCACACGATAAGCCACCTAGTGATGATGCAATTTACTATCCAAATTTGAGGCTGAATAATTGTGAATCGTGATTGAGCTCCTTAATGAAAGTAGAATGAAAAGGAGGTTTGACATTGCATATCTTTAAAAAAAAATCCATTACAAAAGAATGGGCACAGATACTTCATGCACATGACTAAAGGCTAGTCTGACGTCAACTGGAACCCGCTATTGATGAAAAGAAAGAACTGATATACTTGTGTCATTCACAATATCATCATCATTATCATCGAAGGCTTTTCCTATAAAAATGGGGATGGTTACGACGGGCTTCGTGAAAGAGTTCGAAAAATCTTATGACAGCCTGAGGGCCTAACATTAACCCTATTTGATTGAAAATGACACTGCTATATTTGTAGGAACCAACCTTAGGACTTAGGAATTAGAGCATTTAGCATCAAAAGGCTCCACTGGTTCGTGACTGTTCAATTTATATACCCAAGTAACCCAACCCATCTATATTAATAAAAAGTAGCCTGAATCTTCGATATCCTTCTAAATCGCTTCACAGCTGGCATAGATCAGACAGATTGGTTTCACCAAAACAAAGTTAGAATAAGTGCCTAAATTTTAGAACCATATGCTAGCTTAACTCCAAAGACAATACAGCTGAAGAAAGAGAAAATTTTGAACAGGGTGCTCTTTTTTGGATAACTCAAGCCAAATCTTTATATTTTTGACAAAAGGAGAATAAGAGATCCATATTGTCAACTCAACCTAATAAAGCCAAAGTGCAGCATCAAGTATTTCTCAAGAGATGGTTTGATGAGTGGATAGTGGCATTGACGGATTAGTTCTTTGACTAGCATTTGTATATAAAAAAATTAGAAACTTTCATTAGGAAATCCTGAGTCCTAATCCTATGTATTTTAGAATCACTAAATAACTCTAGTTATTTGAAAATCTACTCGCGGTACATAACAATCCACATGCAGCAGTTGATTATTGTTCATAGAATCTTTCGGAATCCTTTTTCCATTTGCATAGTTCATGTAGCATACCGGCCTATAAAATATGAGATGCAATAGCATAAAGCAAGGTAACATGTGATGGTGGGGATTGGATCTAACTCCCTGGGCCCAAAAAACTTGCCAAATGGTCACAAGAAGTTCTCATCGATTTAAAATGCATATAGCTTTCAAATTTTAAGCATTAGCCATTCAAGAAAGGCAGCTAGCATCAAATTGAGAATTCTTTTTTATTTCGGTGGATGTGAATTGAGAATTCAAATTGGTGAAGAGTTTGCTAACAAATTAGGCTTCTACAAAATTGAAATATGTGCAAATTATCTATATCCCCTTTATAAATCCTTTTATCAGTTTGTGAAGAGGAATCAAGTCCAGGAACACAAAAAATGCAAGAGTATTTTTGTGTCCATCAATTTGGCAAAAAGAATAGTTTTATGTCTATCAAATGTACCTATGAAGTTCAAAGCTATCTGCATGGAGAAAATAACCGAGGACATGCTTCTATAATGTAATGCACGAATATATTCTCTAATCAGAAATTAGGCATATGCTTATTTTCTAAAGGAATAGACATTGAAAGATACCTTGTGAGATGGCCAATTATATATCATAGACATCATCTCTCCTTTATCTTTTGCACTGAAATACATTCCTCGTGGACGTCTAAACAACCCTCCATAATTTTGACACACTAAGCCCACGGTTGGAGTGTATATTATTGGTGCAAAATCTTTGATATTATCAATAAGGGCCTGTACCAACCGACATAAGTTTATTAGAAACGACAGAAAATCTGTAAGCAATTTATTAACCTAACCTTATATAATAAGCATGGTTGTCATTAAATCTTACCATAGCTTGTGTCTACACGACACCAAGCTTACCCTGTAATACAAAGTCTCATTTCTGTCATGTAATCTGTTTAAGATCCTCCATTTTGCCAAAGATACAACACTATCTGGTTCACCTCGCGTGTTATTCTCCAAAGATCTATATGAATCCACTAACAATGATAATGAAGATAATGTTAATTTACAACTTCGGTGTAAAGATAAACTATTTCCACTTAGAAACAAAGGAAAAGACTTGTTTAAGTTTAAAGTGAATTAGTTAGGAGTTTAAGTTCACTACCATGTATAAGCTCCTACAAACAAAGCACCATTTGTTGCATATTTTTAATCAATATCAACTATAAAGAGAAATTAATCATTCCATATAGGTCATTAGCACTATCATTATATGCACATCAACCAGATTGATTACTCAAACATGATAACTTTATATTTTCTAGCTTTCCAATTTCCTTATAGTTGACAGGCAATGGGTTCAAACGAATGTTATCCGTGCTTAAGTCATTCCAGTGGAATGCTGGAGGTATGGAGGGGGTACGGATCCTCAGGTTTAATAAAACGCTGAACGAGAATATACTTTAGCAAAATGATTAAATGTTCGTAATTAAAAAAATTAAAAAGAACTGCATGAAGCTGTTGCTGAAATGACACTAGATTTTGTTTGACTAACTCACCTCAAGCCAGATCTTAATTGCTGGTTTCCCGTAAATCCCCAATTCCTTGTATTTTCCTATTTCTTTATGTGTGTGTGTGTGTGTGTTTTCAATTTTTCTTTCCAATTCTAATCCCTATTTCTTTTTAACCTAACTTTAAATTCTTAAACCCTTATTAAATCCTAACTAACCCCCCCCCCCCCACACACACACCTAACTCTAAATATTTTTTTAAAAAAACCCTAACCCAATTCCCTAGCCCAAGCCCACGAAACCAATTTCCTAACCCGGCCCAACCCAACCCCATCTCTCTTTCTTTCTTCCTCTTCTCTTTTCCCCTCCCGCTCAAAAATCACGCGTCCCCGTTCTTCGCCATGAGACCCGCTCTCCCTCGTGAACCGCTCGCCTCCTCGACCTCGCCTTCGCCTCAACTACCCTGAGATCCACTCCTCCAAATCCCTCAACAACTTCAAGGTCTCTCTCCCTCCATCTCTAAATCTCTCTCTCCCCCTCTATTTCTCCCTCTAACTCGCTGCAACTCGTTGCCGACCTCATTTCATCGCCGACGAGCTCAAGCCGCCACTACACCACAACCGGCCTCCTCCTAACCACTGACAACGCCGACCCCCATGCACTCCTCCAAGATCCCCACTTCTCCTCCACTCAATCCAACCACCAAGCTCACTGCCTCCATCCTCCGCTCACCGACCCTCCTCTCGCCGGCGACCTCTTCCCACCACCACAGCTACCTCCACAGATCACGACGAGCCTAGCTATACCCCTCATCACCCTCAATCCTCACCATCACCGTTCTCCTCTCTCCATACCCGGAACATGCCGTACTCTTGCCGTCTTCGTCGTCGTCATGCCGAAATCGTCGCCAGGAAAGTGAATCAATCACTTGCTTATTCATTCTAATGTATTAGTTAATCAAATTGATAATGATAATCAATATTGTACATAAATACATATTTATTTATAGCTAGATCGATAAATTATAATCAAATCATTTTCTAGTGAACCCTCGTTATTGACTGTATTGAATGGAAAACAACTCGAGTCTTCTTTTTCGTATCATTATCATTTAGAATTTATACGAATTAAAACTTGTTTTGATCAATTAAACGAAACCGATGTTTGGTGGACACCCCCACATATAACCTAAGTGTTCGATATATTACCCGAATGAAAATCCTATTTAAAATGCCCATGTTCTGTGATCGTCGAATTCCGTCACAGTTAATGACTATTGTGTAGAGATTTAGGTTAAAAATATTGAGATTATCATCATGAAATGTCGCCCCAAAAAGACGACGTTGAATCTAGAATTCACCGCACATGCCACGTTCTAAAATCTACATTAAATTAAATATAAATCGAAATGAGATGTTTTAAGGCTCATATCTAAGCCGACTCAATAAACTAAAATCCCCTGTGTTTTATATTTCGATACTGCCATAAAACGATGACGAAAACTAACTGAAAATACGGCTCTGGATTGCAGTCCAATGCAGTATTTCGTGTTGATACCTGAACTTAAGCGCATGTACATCCCTACGTAATACTGAAAATACGCGGAGTCCTATATCGTCGCGTAGATAATTTAGTTAGCTAACTTATGGTTCTAGTCTCGTTCGGTTTTTCTGTCGTTTGATATTTTAATTATATTTTAGTTTGTCGACGTGTCCGGCAGTTTTCTGCAGTCACCGTTTATATATCATGACACTAGACAGAACATATCTCCTAGTGCACAAAGGTTATCATAGATCCGCTTGATGCGTTGGAAACCTAACCGATAGAACTAGGTTTTATTTAACTGGAGCATCACTTGAATCCAAACACAATCCGCAGTAAACTGCGCATGAAGTTGGATTTCCGGTTCTGAAACTGGAATTCCAGCAACTAATCGCTGATTTAAAATGATAATAAATCCTAAACCCGAATTCCTATTGACATGAAACTAATTTTGCCGCTTAGATAATCATATATACTTCATATGACTTTTATATTGTTTTGGCCAATTCTACGCGTGTGATTTATGGTGAATTTTGCAAATTTCTTGGCATTGGATGTCATAATTTAGTGAACATCTATTTGGTGCATTTCTACCTTATTGTGTGTTTGCTTTATACTCAGTAGTGATTGTTTACATTGAAACCTGGCGACTGATTTGCATTGTTGATAGATAAGTGTTAGTGACCGGGTTGTGACAAGTACGATAGTGAACCAATGATTGAAAGTGATTTTGATAAGCGAAAGCGTGACTGAAAGTAAAAGTGATACGTATTTGTTCACAACCTGTCTAATACCTGAACACATACTGTAACCTGGGAAATAGGAAAATCAAGGTGCTATCGAACTCGTATTTAACGAGGTACAATGACTTAGAGGATGATCATTCGATATTAGCGAAATATATATTAGGTCGTGGGCCTAGCGGCACGGTTGCAGGGTTATGTCCTGGGCAACAGTGGACCGTAGTCTCGGACATGCACAAGACCCTTATTAAACACGCGCATTCTTTTCCCCCGATTGATTTCAATTGACTTGGTGACTGATATGTAATGACATACACATTGCATGGATTACTGATATGATACATATACCATACTGTTCACATTCACTTGATATTCCATATTCTCATGTTACTGTATTTTGTCGTTCACTTCATGCTTAATATCATTGTACACACTGTATAGTGTGTCGTCCTGACGACCTGAGTGTGCATGCTCAGAGAACGTAATGGACCCAGCTCAGGAGCAGAACCTGCCATCCGAGATCACGAAAATTTAGACCGTGACACCAACGTCATCGTCTTCTGTTCGCAGTAAGGATAATGTTATTTCTTTTGGTTAGTTGTTTCTTTCGTGCGTGCGAATAAGTGTATCTAAACTATGTTGATTAAATGTAATAAAGTTGAGTGTTGTGATTTTCTATACTTTCATGCTGTGTTTACTGATTACCATGTAATGCTAAAAATCCGAAGTGTGGCTACGACGTGATTATTCTTGACCGTAGAAGTATGGCTAGCCTAGTCAACTCTCATATTCCGTATTTTGGGAAGCGGGGCGTGACATGGTTTTGTTAGTATCAGAGCGCCGGGTTTAGATTGAAATTACAGTTCCATCGAGGGATCCCTAGATTGAGTTACACTCTTGATTTATACTTTATTATATTGCATTTTCACTTCTTATAATTCTCGTTGAATTATCTTATAATCCTTACTTAAATCCGATTCCTTTCCTTGATCATCTTTCAGAGATATGGCCTCCTCAGGCAACTACTCAAGTGTTGATCCCACGATTGTACAGAGAAGATCCTCAGCACACCGACGACCCTAGCAGAGGCTCAGGAAAGAAAGACCAATCTCTTGGCTGAGAGATTGAAGGCGGTGTAAGAAACCGCGATTACCGCTTTAAAGAGATCTCCAGCTGTCGCTGCCGCCCCCGAGAACGCTCTCGTACCAACCACACAGACTAGGGCTGGTACCGTTTCTGATTTCAGGAGACTTCATCCGGTTGTATTCACGGGAGCGGCAGAACCACTTGAGTCCGAGTAATGGCTCATCAATGTGGAGAATTTTCTGACGGCCACTCGGGTCCCTGACACCGACAGAGTAAGTATAGTGAAGATCCAGCTAGAAAACGAGGCCCACACATAGTGGTTCAACAGGAAAGTAGGCTAAAAAAACCTATCGGATAGGACACATTTTCCGCGTGTTTTCTAGACCACTATTTTCCGGCTACCGCCAAGGTCGGCATGGAGGAGAAATTTATCACGCTGAAGCAAAATGGCCGCTCAATGGATGTCTACGCCACAGCGTTTAACAGGCTGTCGCTTTGCACCATACATGGTAGCCACCGAAACCGCCAGGGCCAGACGGTTTCAGCAGGGGCTCAATATCTAGCTGCAGCAGCTTATCGTGTCTCTCAACCTAAAAACCTTCGCATAAGTATTGAACGCTGCCCGAATGCAGGAAAGGTTGGCAGATAAGGCCAAGGACCAGCGATCAGTGGATAGGAGGCCCCATGTAGTTCCGTCACGAGCCGTCACTTCTTCTCGTTAAGCAATCTCAGTTCACAGGCCAGGGATAACACAGATGAAGCGTACTTTCTCACCTCAGCAGCCGCAGCGGAAGGCTCTGACTTGCGACTATTGCCAAAATCCAGGACACATGCAGAGAGATTATCGCAAAGCCAAGGGACAGTGTCTGATTTGCGGATCCGGCGAGCACAGGGTCAGCTGGTGTCCCCGGAGATCCGAGCTATAAAGAGGATCCAAACAACAGCCGTCGTTCGGCACTTCAGCTCAGAAGGGTCCACCTCTGGCATCTCAGCAGCGATTATTTGATCAGAAGCGGACTGGTACAGGTCGAAATCAGGGATGGGCTTTCACCATGACTGCCGAGGAGGCGGAAGCTTCTAGAGAAGTGGTTACAGGTACTCTCCTTGTTCATTCTGTACCAGCTCGAATTCTATTTGATTCAGGTGCTTCACATTACTTTATTTCTGCACGGTTTGTTGACACACACTCTATACCTCACGAGCCGTTGACCAAGGGCTGGGAGATGCATACTGGCAACAAAATTATTGTGTCCAGCCAAGAGTATAGGTTGTGCCCTGTAGTAGTTTATGGCAGAGAATTTTATGCAAACTATCTTTTGATTGGGACTGGTAACTATGACGTCAATCTGAGGATGGATTGGCGGAACACATTCCATGTTGTTATCAACTGCCGAGCTAGGAATGTGGCGTTTGGCATTCCTAATCATCCAGAGTTTGTATTTGTGGGCGGTAGCGAGTCATTGGAGCCAGCTAAATTTCGAGCGAAGCCGAAGACCTTGACCGCTATGGAGATAGACGAGAAGCCAGCACCGAAGGTAGTTCGAGAGTTTCTTGATGTGTTCCCGAAAATCTACCTAGTTTACCCCCGCCTCGCATATTGGGCTTTTCGATCGACCTGATTCCAGGTACGGCGCCAATTTCTAAGGCTCCATACAGGATGGCGCCGGTTGAGTTGGCAGAAGTGAAAAAGCGGATAGAAGATCTTCTAGACAAGCGATTTATCCGTCCAAGTGTTTCCCCGTGGGGTGCTCCTATGTTATTGGTGAAGAAGAAAGAAGGTTCTTTACTCATGTGCATCGATTACCGTGAGATGAAAAGAGTGACAGTGAAGAAGTATCACATTTCCCGCATCGACGACTTGTTCGATGAGCTAGGTGGTGCCCAGGTATTTTCTAAGATGGACCATCGGTCAGGATATCACCAAATCAGAGTCAAGGCAGAGGATGTATGCAAGACAGCTTTTCGAACCCGATATAGCCACTATGAGTTTCTTGTGATGTCGTTCGGTGTTACCAATACACACAACATATTTATGGACTTGATGAACAGGATTTTCTCCAAATACTTGCTCTAGTTTGTCGTTGTATTCATCAAAGTCGAGAGGAGCATGTCGAGCATCTACGAATTATGTTGCAAATTCTGCGGAAGGAGAAGCTCTATGCTAAGCTGAGCAAGTGCGAGTTTTGGCTCGACAAGGTGCAATTTTTGGAGCATGTCGTTTCGAATGACGGCATTTCAGTGGATCCAGCGAAAATTGAATCTATCAAAGGCTGGCCGACACCGAAATCGGTAGCTGAGATAAGCTTTCTGAGATTGGCTTGGGTATTATCGGCGGTTTGTTTAAGATTTCGCCAGAGTAACAGGACCCTTGACGAAGCTTACGCGAAAGGAGGTACCTTATATTTGGTCGGAAGAGTGCACCCAGGCGTTCGAGCTGTTAAGGCAGAAGTTGACCACGGCCCTAATTCTGACTGTGCCAGATAGTTCCGGTGGTTTGGTCGTTCATAGTGACATGTCGGGAAAGGATTTAGGCTGTATTTTGATGCAGCACGGTCGAGTAGTGGCTTACGCCTCTCGTCAGTTGAATATCCATGAGAAGAACTACCTCACGCATGACTTGGAGTTAGCAGCCGTTGTGTTCGCCTTGAAGATTTAGAGGCATTACTTACTGGGTGAAAGAGTGAAGATGTACACGGATCATAAAATTGAAATACGTGTCCACTCGGAAGGAGCTGAATATGAGACAGCGCAGATAGCTAGAGTTGATGGCGGACTACGATATTACTCTACAGTATCACCCGGAGAAGGTGAACGTCGTTCCTGATGCCCCCAGTCGTAGGCCATCAACTATGTTGCTGATTTGTCAGAAGGGGGTTCTCGAAGATCTTCAGAGACTCGAGTTGGAGATGGTTACACCAGGTGTGCCCGAACAGCTCTTGCAGTTGTAGGTTCAGTCACCGCTTGTAGATCGTATTAACGCTGCACAGGCTAGAGATTCTCAATTGCAGAAGTTCAGAGGATTAGTTGAGACTGGTTTGAGAACATACTTGCTGATTCACGAAGATGATTCCCTAAGATTTGGCAGTCGGCTGTGTGTTCCTAAAGGGGTATTCGAGATGAAGTTCTAGCTGAGTCACATAGTTCTGCTTACTCAGTGCATCCGGAAGGCACAAAAATGTACAGGGATTTGAAGCAACACTTTTGGTGAAATGAAATGAAGAGAGGGATTGCTCGTTTTGTCTCCAAGTGCCTGATATACCAACGGGTGAAGGCCGAGCATCAAAGAATAGCTGGATTGTTGCAACCTCTTCCAGTACCGGAGTGGAAATGGGAGCATATCACCATGGACTTTATGACGGCATTACCTCGAAGTCCAAGAAGCAACAATACTGTCTGAGTTATTGTTAATCGTCTTACGAAGGCAGCACATTTCATACCTTTCTGAGTGGGACAATCGACGGAGGCGCTTGCGGAAAGATATATGCAGGAGATTGCGAGGCTGCATGGAGTGCCCATTAGTATCGTGTCTGATCGAGACACTAGGTTCATTTCCTACTTCTGAAGGGGCGTGCAAGAGAGTTTGGACACTCGTCTCAAGTTCAGTACAGCCTATCATCCGCGGATGGACGGGCAATCCGAGCGTACTATCCAAACATCCGAGAATATGTTGAGGGCATGCATGCTGGATTTTCAAGGTTCTTGGGAGGATCGTCTTCATCTGGTGGAGTTTTCGTATAACAGCTATCAAGCTAGCATCCAGATAGCACCCGTTCGAAGCTCTTTACGAACGAAAGTGTATCCCTATTACATTGGGATGACGTAGGTGAACGAAGGCTATTAGGCCCCGAGCTTATAATTCACACAATGAGCAAGGTTGAGAAGATCAGGCAGTGTATCAAGGCTGCTCGAAACCGATAAAAGAGTTGGGCAGATGCCGGTAAAAGGTCGTTGGAATTTGGTGTTGGTGATCACGTATGTCTGAAGATAGCACATACTCGGGGAGTGATCAGGTTTGGTAGTCGTAGGAAGCTCAGTCCCGATACATTAGATCTTTTGAGGTGCTAGAGCAAGTAGCAGATGTGGCTTATCGACTTGCCTTGCCTCCATCGTTAACTGGTATGCACAATACTTTCTATGTATCTCAGTTGAGGCGCTACATTCGGAATGACAGTCGTATCATAGACCATTCAGAGTTGACGTTAGACACCGATCTATCTTACGAGGAGCAGCCTACCACTAATCTCGATCGTAGAAAGAAAGTACTGAAGAATAAAATCATCCCCTTAGTTCGAGTTTCTTGGATGGTCGTTCTCCAGGGAAGTTTACCTAGGAACATGTAAATCCCCGGTTTCTGTATGTATGTTTTTCCGTATTTTTCCAGATTTTTCCTAATTTTTTTTCCATTTTTATATATATTTTTATTATATTTTATTATTTTATTTTAATTTCTAAACTCTAAATCCAACAAAACCCTAAACCTAACCCCTTACCCGACCCGACCCACGACTCGACTCTCCACGCCGCTTCTTCTCCTCCTTCCTTTATTTTTCCCGCCCATTTCCTTCTAACGTTCCTCTTCTCGCGCTCGCCCCAACCACCTCCGCGAAACCCGTGCTCCACTCGCCAACTTCCCCGCGATCCCCTCCACCAAATCCCCTCCCTCCCTCCAACGCCCCCTCTCTTTCGTTCTCGCCGCGAGACCCACTCCCCCACGTCCTCGCCTCACCTTCATCTCAACACCGAGCCCCCTCTCACTCCTTAACCCATCTTGCTCACTCCCCTCGTCCTCACCATTCACCGACAACCCCCGGCTCCTCCTCCTTCAGCTCGAGCTTACCACCACCACAAACCCATCACCACCTCGCCATCTCCCTCAACCTCCAGCAACCAACCTGAACCCGCTGCAACCACCACCTCACCGACGAGCCTCCTCTTCCGGCCATCCCCATCACCTCCTCTCCTCCACGACACCAAGCCCACACCCACTGCATCCATTTTCTCCTCGTCATCCAATCGACGCCGCCGCTTCGCCGCCTGCACCACCCCCGGAGCTCCGGTGCACCTCACCGCTGTGCTATAGCCTCCGTGCTCACCTCTGCATCGTGCCGAGCCTCCCGAACTCCTCACCCGAGCCACTGCAAACCCCCGGCAACCCACTGCCCCGTTGCCGCCGCCACTGCAAACCCACTGCCTCGTGTTGTCACCACACCATTGCCGTCGCCGCGAGCCGCCGACGAGCCCGGCATTTCATCGAGCCCTCAAGCTTGTCACTGTTGTCGTGGAGGAGCCTCCGCAAGTTGAGTATCAGTTAACACATTCCAAAACGATATCTCCCTTATGAAAATGATCTCTAAGGAAATGAAATCATATGTCAATATGTTTAGTCCTTGAGTGTTGATCCACATTTTTGATCATGTAAATCGTATTTGTATTGTTACAAAGTATAGGAATTTTTGAAATACTTTCTTGATAGTTTTTAAGTGTATTTCATCCATAAACTTTGTACACAACAAGCACCAGCAGCAGCATATCCTGCCTCGGCCGTCGATAGAGCCACTGAATTTTGTTTCTTGGAAATCCAAGAGACAAGACAATTTCCTAGAAAGTGACATGTGTCACTAGTGCTATTTCGATCTTTTAAGCTTCCGCCATAACCAGTATCTGAATAACTGGTTAAACGAAACAAGTTATTCTTTGGATACCATAAGCCAAAATTTATGGTTTCTTTGAGATATCTAAAGATTCTTTTCAAAACGGTCAAGTGTGATTCTTTAGGATTAGCATGAAACCTAGCACACAAATACACACTAAACATAATATCCGATCTACTAGCAGTCAAATATAGTAGACTTCCTATCATTCCACGATAAAGTCTTGTGTCAACTTCTGAACAATCTTTATCGTCGATGTGTTTAGTGTTGGTAGCCATTAGAGTTCCCCAAGTCTTTCCATTTTCTAAACCAAATTTCCTTATTAATTCTGTAATGTATTTAGCTTGGTTATTGAAAATGCCATCATTCATTTGCTTTATTTGAAATCCGAGGAAGAAATTTAGTTCTCCCATCATGCTCGTTTCAAATTCATCTTGTATAGATTTGGCGAACTCTTCACAAAGACTTTCATTTGTTGAACCAAAAATAATATCGTCTACATATATTAAGAATATTAAATATCTTGTTTAAGTGTTTTAGTAAATAAAGTCTTATCTAATATACTCTTTGTAAAACCTATATTTTCTAGAAATGTACTTAAACGTTCATACCAAGCTCTAGGAGTTTGCTTAAGACCGTACAATGCTTTTCTTAATTTATAGGCATGAACTGAAAATGCATGATTCTCAAAAACGGAAGGTTGAGATACATACACTTCCTCTTCTATTTTACAGTTTAAGAAATCACTTTTAACGTCCATTTGAAAAACTCTGAAGTTTTTGTAGCCAGTGTATACTAAGAAAATACGTATGGCTTCTAATCTAGCAACAGGTGCATAAGTTCATCATAATATATTCCTTCAATTTGATTATATCCTCAGACTACTAAACGGGCTTTGTTTCTAACTATTTTACCTAATTCGTCAAGTTTATTTTTGAATACCCATTTAGTACCTATTATTGGTCTATCATCGGGATTTGGTATTAGATACCATACTTTATTTCTTTCAAAGTAATTTAGTTCCTCTTACATAGCTATTAACCAATTTTCATCTATTATGGCTTCATCTACATTTTTGGGCTCTGTCATAGATATAAAGGCTAAATTTATACAAATGTTGAAAGTTGATGATCGTGTTCCAACTCGTTTATCAATTTCACCTATGATCAAGTCTTTAGGATGATTTTTTATTGAATTGTCAATTCTTTGGAAGATCTTCCACAACTTGTGAGGTAGATTCAACATGTGGTCTGCAATTCCTTTTTCTATTGATAGATTCTCCAAAGTATTTGAGATATTTGGCTCATCATCAATTTGTAAAGATTTAGAGATAGAATTGTTTTCATCAAATTCAACGTGCATACTTTATTGTATGACTTGTGTTCTATTATAAACACGATAGGTTTTGCTAGTCATAGAATAACCAACAAAAATGCCATCGTCGAATTTAGAGTCAAATTTACCTAAGTTGTCTAATGTGTTTAAAATAAAACGTTTGTAACCAAAAAAGTTTAAAATATTCAATATTAGGAGTCTTATTATAGAATAGTTCATAAAGTGTCTTATTAAGAATTTTCCTAATGCTAACTCCACTAATAATCCTTTACAACTAATACATATGAATTTATTTGGTCTCGGTAGGAATGCTATTCTTAAAGGAAAATTCTTTGCCTATGTTATAATAGACGATTTTTCTAAATTTACATGGGTATTATTTCTTAAACTAAGGATGAAACGTTTAATATTTTCAAATTCTTCTCCAAACGAATTCAAAATGAAATGAATCGTAGGATTTCTAGGATTAGAAATGATCATGGTGGAGAATTTGAAAACAATCTATTCGAAGAGTACTGTAATAAAAAAGGATATAAACATGAGTTCTTATGTGCCCGAACACCACAACAAAATGGTTTTGTTGAAAGAAAGGATCGTTCGTTATAAGAAATGACGCGAATCATGTTAAATGAAAACAATTTACCTATGCATTTTTGGGCTTAAGCCGTAAATACGTCTTGCGATACTTCATTCTTAGGTATAAATGAAGATTTAGTTTATTTACTTTTTAAACATGAATCACATTGTTTATCTTTTTCATATTTTAACATATGGATTCCTTTAACTGAGTTATTCTTAGTGATTTTAGATAAAATATCCATAGATGCGTGACCTAGCCTCATATACCAAAGCCATGATTCATCATTGTTGTTAACTACTAAACATTTCATATCTTTATTACTAAAGTCATGAGTGTATATAATATAAATATTATTATATCGTTTTCCAATTAAAATTATTATGTTATTATAGATAATTTTACAAACATCTTTTTTTCAAATATCATGTTATATCCCTTATCACAAAATTGACTCACACTACATAGATTATGTTTTAGACTATCTACGTACAAAACATCATTAATAATTGCAGTATAAGAATCATTAATAAATGAAATTGTACCTTTACCGATTATATTTGTCTTTTTGTTATCTCCAAAGGTAACGGTACCACCTTTTTCTCTTGATAGCGTTTGGATGCAATTGATATTGCCAGTCATTAGTCTCGAGCAACCACTATTAAGGATCCACTTCTTGCTACGTTGTTTGGGATTCTGCAAAACAAGAAGAGGCATGTGCGACCTTAGGAATCCATTTCATTCTCCATCTACGGGGGTTAGGAGTAAAATGATATTTATAGGTTGAGTTTAATTTAATACTACAATATTTAGAAATATGTCCTAAAGTACAACAACAATTACATGTAACAATTGCGTATTGATTACCATATCCATCTGTGTTTGAACTTTTAACAAATTTATTAGGTTTTTAATATTTTGAATCGTCATGAAAGCCTATACCTTGACGTTTAATGATTTATGCAAGTTCCTAGCATAACGTCAAGATTGTCCTTAGTTTTAGTAAATTTAAGAAGTATATTATCTTTAATTTCTAATTTTCTTTTTAAATAAAAATTTTCATTTTTTAAAGTTCCTATTGAATTTAGCGTATTCAAATGTGATTCATTTAAGACTAATTTTTCCTTGAAATCAATATTTTCTAAAATTAACTTTGCAAATTCAATTTTAATTGTATAATCATTTTCGTTATTGCTTTCTTTTAGTTGTTTATATTCAGAGTGAATCTTATCATAATTAGATTCTAAGTAAAAATATAAATTAACTAAATTTTCCTTAGATAAACTCTTAATATCAAGGATATCATCATTAACTTGATCATCATCCATAGCCATGAAACACATGTTCGCGACCTTTTCTTTTTCTGAATCGCTTGAGTCATTACCCTAAATGGCTTGAAAGACGCGTCTTTCTGAACCATTTTTCCATTTGAATTTATCCTTTTTGTCTTTAAGGTTCAACCAATCAGCCTTTATGTGGCCTTCTTTGTCACATTCAAAATATTGCAATCCCTTTTTTGAACTCAACCGATTCTTTAGGGAATTACCTCTATTTTTAAGAAACTTCTTAAAATGTCTTGCGATGTTAACCATCTCTTTATCGTCGCTCTCATCATCGCTTGGTGGATAAGATTCTTTGATCTTGCTTCTTGAAGCTTTTAGAGCGATATTCTTGCGTTCAGCGTCTTCCTTCAATTTGATATCTCCAAGTTGCATCTCATAGGTTTTCAACTTGCCTATGAGAGTATCAACACACATTGTACTCATGTCATTTGTTTCTTCTATCATTGTGATATTTGGCTGTCAAGATATGGTTAATGATCTCAGAATTTTATAATTCTTTTCTTTTTCTACGAATTTCTTTTCTAAGTTAAATAATTCTGTTACTATGTTGTTAAACCTAAAGCACATGAAATCAATCGTTTCATTTTCTTTCATAGAAAACATTTCATATTCATACATTAGACGATTGACTTTACATTCTTTAACTTGATTAGTCCCTTCATGTGCAGTCTTAAGTATATTCCAGATATCATGTGTCATTTGACACATATAAATCCTATTGAATTTCTCTGGAACAAGTGAGAAATGAAGGGCGTTCATGGATTTTACATTTAAAGTTATGGAACATTTATCAATATCAGAAAAGGGTCGTGTAGTAGGAATTACATATGGTGTGTCTAAAATATCTAGTATTTCTAAGTCTATGCATTGTAAAAATATTTTCGTTTTGGTTTTCCTAAATTGAAAGTTTGTGCTACTGAAAAATGGAAGTCGTGTGATGGATTGATCTTCTAATTGATTTGCCGTTATATGATCTAAAAACTCAAGATGTTAATCTTTAAAAAATACGAGCAACTTGTTTTGATACCAATTGAAAATATCTTAGAGAGGATAAATAAGGTAACCATGTGTTATATGGCAAATTTAAAAACTTAATTACTATATTGTGTTTTGATTAACAAGTTTTTGCGGAA
The DNA here is from genome assembly GCA_030015575.1 of Agapanthus africanus. Classification (NCBI taxonomy): domain Eukaryota; kingdom Viridiplantae; phylum Streptophyta; class Magnoliopsida; order Asparagales; family Amaryllidaceae; genus Agapanthus; species Agapanthus africanus. The sequence continues at coordinate 60,727,233 of JASDDO010000024.1, forward strand.
TAATCTTTACAAGTTAAATAATGAAACTTATTGCAATAATCAAAACAACATAGAAAACAAGTTTAGAATCAAGAGTAATACAAACACAAGAGAATTGTTGACTAGGCTTCACCACTCCCACTAGCTAGTCCCCGTCTGAGACACCCTTTTAGGGTTTTTCACTATTTTCAAAATGTGAAGAACACGATCCCTCTTTACAAGAATATGAACACGATCCTTCTTCACAAGGATGTGAAGAACACAATCTCTCTTCATAAGGATATCCCGCTTGAACATGTGATTCCCTAGGAAAAGCCTTTTTCCTCTCTAATCCGTAATTCCCTAAGAAAACCCATTTCCTCTCGAATCTGCGATTCTCTAGAAAAATCTCTTTTTCCACTCTGAATCCGCAATTCAAACAATGAGATACCTCTTCTCTCGTAGGGAAGAATATCGTCCCTTCTTCAAGAATTTACAATCGTTTACGACGATCAAATGCTCACTCACAATCACATGATCCCAAAAGATTAATACTAGTTTAGCACGAGGATTGTTTTGAGAGATTGTTGCAAGTTTAGGCTCTGAAGAAAATGGGAAAGAATAAGAACTTTTAGGTACAAGATCTCTCAATGAATGTATATCCAAGTATTTGATCTCTAGGATATTTATTGAAGTAGAAAGGGGTAGTTATTTAAACTGCCAATAACCGCCAATAAGTGCCAAAAACAGTTAATGGCCATTAGAAACGGTTTGGAATTAAATTGGCGTAAATATTCGTTTATTCGAAAATTCGAACAGAAAAGAACTGCTAGAAACTGCCAAGGCAGACGTCTGGGACCAGACGTCCGCATTTCAAAAATAGAAACCAACATATGAAAATTTCCTTCAGCAGACGTCGACGTCTGGTGTTCTAAATTTTCTTAAGGAGACGTCTGATGAGTCATCTCTGAGAGATAAAGCGAAAATTGAAAATGGAAACTTCTTTCTATAGACATCTCTGTTAGACGTCTAGTGATTCAAAATTATTTAAACAGATGTCTAATATCTGTAGTTTAACATGTTTGAATATCAGTTTTGAAAGTTTGAGCAGTCTGAATTCCGACGGATATGTTAGACGTCTCTTAATGAGAGGAGACACACCTGAAGAATAGAAATATGTCGAAAAGTGGTTTCTACCATGTGAGACCAACATTAGACTCTATAACAAAAGTTAAGTCTACATTCTTCAACTTGGTTCTTCTTTAGCCTTCATTTTCTTGAGATGTTACTTTGAGACGTCTTTGTTTCTTGATAAAGCTTGCATCACGTTCTTTGTTTGCATCAAGTCTTCATGTCATATCGACGTAACGACGTTTTGAGTGTGAATCTTATTGTAGGCAATTCTGCTTGATGTTGAGATATTATGCTTGCTATATTCAAGAATAAAAACTTGGAAACGTCGTTAGTAACATATGAACTCTTTAAATATAATTTTGTTCTAAATAATCAAAACAGAAGATCGTATGACACAAGTGTCAACACACCCACACAGATTTCTATAGCAACCCTTCAAATTTGTAACTTCAAGCAAACTAGAATCTATCCAGTTCAATAACAGTTTTTTGTACAATTTCTAGTTTATTTGGAGCAGAACAATAATTTGGTATTCATTTCTAAAATTCATTTTATATGAAGGTAAATTGCCTACTCTTATGTTTCACCTTACACGACATCATATGGGTATGTTTTCTAGAGCCAACAAAAAATTATGATGCATTGCAAGCCTATCTTTTGTCCATGGTTTTCCCTGAACCTGGTCAAATTGATAGAGTTAACAACAATTTGGCAAACAAACAATTTTTTTCTTGAGCACTCTCTCTGATTGCTTACATAATGATAAAAACATAAATTTACATCATGGTTTAAATTCTGTGTCGGGGCCGATATCGGACATTCACCTTTGGGATCAGAATCGGCAATCTCGGATCGGGAATATCAAATTTTATATCGTTTGAGAAATAGAATTTTTTTTAATGGCAAATTCTTTAGTAATTAATGATGTGTAAAGTCAACTCCATGTGTCAAGTTATTAACCATAAGAACCCAATAAACTATAATAAATCCATTAAACCATTAATGAAACCATTAGCCAATCAATAAACCCACTAACCATTAATGCCGACCTTAATACTAAAACCCCACTAATCAAATGGTAAACCCAAAATTACTTGGCATCGGATGGTATCGGTCTCATAACTTGGACAGTAGTTTTTGGGATCGGAATCGGCCGAGATTTAAAACCATGGTTTACATCCTAAATTTTACTTCAGACATGAAACAAGTTGAGAATGTTCGTAAAAGAACTCACTAAAGCGTTCATATTGCTGCCCAAATGAGATAATTCTTGGGGGAAGTAAGCCTCGCAGCCCAAGTCGATCCCTTTCCGTCAACGGAAACCCAGTATCCTATTCAACAAAAGTAAACAGTTAAATATCTTGTAATAGCATCAAAGTAAAATTCACATTTAACACCAATTAAGAAAGCTAAAGTAATCTCAATCAATTCCTCTATTCAAAATTGCTAGCTTCACTGATATAATTTCAAAAAAGCCCCCACATTATCAAATTCAACAGATCTAAAATGCATCAAGGGGGAAAAAAGGAAAGCTTTTTTCAATCAAACCCAACCAAAAAATCCTAGAAATAAAAATTATAGACCTTATTGAACCAAGGATCGTGGAGAATATCAGTTCCTCGCTTATGAACGATGCAGGGCCCCGGAATCGCCGCCGAAAATCGCCGCGCCTGGCGCAGGCTCCACGTCGCGCGTGCGAGCTTCCACATCCCGCTGCTTCTAGAAACTCCTGCACGTAAGCGCTCCCTCAACGGCGGCGGTTTTCTCCTCCTCTTCCTCTTTCGTCGTTTTATAGATGAGCAGCTTCGAACTGTTGAAGTCTGAGGCAGTGGGGAGACGCGGTCTGATCACCCGCAGGGCAGGTTACGATGCCCTTCCTTTATTCTGCGAATATGGGAAAGCAAACAATAAGAGGTGCGGATTACAGTGAGCCGGCGGATCAGTGGAACGGGGTTCTGTGTGAGGACAAGCCTGGGGATTTATGCGATTCGCTGGTTGGGGAGGGGGACACGTGGACGGCTGTGATTGATGAGAATTTGTTCGTCTAGACTGGAAACGGATGCCATGAGGAAAAGGGTCGGGGGTGAGGGAAGCCCGGACAGACTTTAGAAGCTTGGATTCGGTCAGATCACTGGATTTCAAGCTGACAGTTCACTGCTGATGGATTATCCCTTTTTTCAGATGGATGGTACTAAAATACCATCAAGTTGTAACACATGCTTTTTTAGATTGATTATACTCTCCGGACCGTCTTTCTGTCTATCCGCGTCACACATCTTGATTTTCAGGCTCTAAAACATAACATACGTGCACCAACTTTCGTATGATTTTGATTCTTATCGATTGTCGATTTGATTATAGAAAAATATTTGACCGTCAATTTTGTGTCTGTTTAATGCAATTGCAAGAAGCAGCGAAATCGTTTAATTTTATATATTTGTATGCATTAAGATATGTTGATAAAAATGACCGGTGTTGATCTTTAAAAATATGATATATTGTTGATCTTTTGATCCGCTTGAAGCAAAACTCTTTCCTGTGTCATCCTCTCGCTTATGATTTACTTTAAAATGCCATTTGGAAAGTGACGTGACCTGGATCACGCCAAGATGTTACCTTCCGTTGATATGCTGATGGCGGCGATGGATGGCTGATATTGGATCTGGAGGCGGGCTTCTGAAGCGTGTGGATCTCAATGGGTTTGAGGTTGGTTGGGCTGAGCTACCTGCAAGGAAGTCCCGGGGTGGTTGTACCACCGAGGACCCTCCGACGGTCAAGTTAGAGAGGAAATCCGAGCAGAGTAACGGCTTAGTGGAGTAAAAATGGCTTACTTGAACCGTCTGAAGAAGGGGTTTATATAGCGGTGGCAGCAGGCAGGGCAGGCACGAGAACCACGCCGGCCGTTACGCTCCCTACGTCACGCCCACGTGATGAGCGGAATCTCCCATTAATGGCGAGACAGGCTCGTTAATGGGGGATCGTGATGGCGTGGAACGTGGGATGTGGCCGGCGGATATCTCGCACATGGAGAGATTCACGCCTGCGAGTGGTGTCGTTCGTCGGTCGATGAGACCGAGAAAGATGACCTCGGCGGGAGAGCTCGTGGGAGAGCTCGCGGAAGAGCGGGAGAGCCGAGGTATCTTGGTTCTGCGGTAGCCCGGAGACGAGCTGAAAGGCCGAGGAGGCCAATTGTGCAGGGGGCTCGGGGACAAGCCAACAGTTGTTTGTAGGACGGGCACAGGAGTAGCATGGTCGGCCACTGTAGGTCCTTTCTTATGAGCTTTGGGACACGTCGTCTACCACGTGTCATGATCCGGGAGATCACCGATTTCGAGCATCATCATTAGCCCCCCACTCTCGTCCTAACCAGCTGACGGGTCGGGTCGAGAGTGGTCCGCCGGGTCACCTGAGGTGAGATCCTTTTCGAAGATATCGTCGGGGCGTGTTCCCGGGTAATCCGTTGTATTTTCTGGATGGCGCCAGCGAATCAGGGGTGAGATCTTTGCATTAAAGAGGGTGCGCCAGATCGGGCGTACGTCCACTGAAGCGACAGCCCAAGTGTCGAGCGCTGGTTGGCTGACGCGACGGGCCGCAGACTTCTGGCGTCTGATGGGATATGGCCAATGCGCGTGCGACGGGTGGAGCGATCATGGCCGTCGAACGCACTGAACCGTTTCGGCGGAAGGTGACTGTCGCCGTAGGATGTGTATGCTGGCAGCTATAAATAGAGGTGAGGTCCGCTTCAGGGCCCATATCTCTTCATATTTTTCTCGTTCTTGATCTTGTAAGCTCGGCGCTCTCCTTCTTAGGCCGGATCTCTGCGTTTTCTCTTCCCGAGGACTTCTCTCCATCAGGTTAGATGTCTTCTTTTGAGAAGTCTGTAGATGTCGTCGGAATAGATTCTAGGGATTCTTCCACTGAGTCGGATTCTTCCCGGGGAGTTAGGGTCGGATCCTCTTCCCGGGGTCGCGCGACATGGACGGTTACCAGAGTGGAGGTGGCGGACGCCCCTGGTGTGCCATCCTTGGTGAGGTATGAGGACGAGCTTGCCACCGCTCGGGCTCATTTCCATATCCCTTCCGGCTATACGCTACGTTTGGCCGAGGAAGGAGAGAGGACAGATCAGGTACGGGGTAAAGAGATTGCCTTGTATCTGGAAGCCTTTTGGGCCGGAATGCACGTGCCTTTCTCTCCCGAGGTTGTTAGAGCGCTAAACTATCTTGGGTTAGCCCCGGGCCAGCTAGTGCCGAACTCCTGGAGGATTCTCCTTGGGTTCCTGGTCCGCTTGAAGTTGCAGATGATCTCTTTAGGTCTGTACATCCTTGCCTCCTCTCTCATTTACAAAGGTCATCCCGGCACTCGCGCGGACGACCCGAGGTGGGTTTACCTCTCCTTTAGGAAACGACGGGGGAGTGCAGCCGGGTCGGGAGTTGTTTTCTTGCCTTCTTCCATCCACGATTGGAAGAAGAAGTTTTTCTTTATTGGGCCGCCAGAAGGTAAGGACTAGCCCGTGCCCACCCAGTGGTCTAGAGATAGGGGCTGGCGGGGAAGCCCGTCCAACGATCCCGACGCGGTGAGAGTGGCGGAGTGGGAGCCCATTCCCCGGGCTGACGTGCTGCTTTCTGAGCGAGCCCTTAGTTGGGTTAGGCTCAGCCCCGCCCAGTTCGTCGGTAAGTTAGGAGCTTGCATGTCACGCCCCGCTTCCCAAAATACGGAATACGAGGGGTAAACAAGGCCAGCCATGCTCCTACGGTCAAGGAAATGTCCCACCGTAGTCACACTTCGGCTTCTAGTTTATCATGGTAAACAGTAAATAATGCGCAGGTAATGAGAAATGCAGTAACTGGAATAAAATAGTAAAATGAACTGACCTGATGGGAAACAAAAGATATAACTCTGAATAGCTAAACAAGATGTCCGTGAAGTGCGTCTAGTCCCGGTCCAGGCTAAATCTTCTCCTCACACTGAGCATGCATACTCAGGTCGTCAGGGCGACACAATAGCAATATAATATATATAAAATCAAGTGACAGTTCTAACAGTGGTAATAGATATGAATAACAGTAAATCAATGACAGCATGAATATGAATGTGCAGTAATCAATGCAGCGGAGCAGTAAAGCAGTAGAACGATATGTCACGTATGTCAACACAGTATATAAAGTATATAAATGCCCGTATCCCTATCAGTCTCTAAGTCTCACTGTACAGGTCACTAAGCCTATCGTCAGTCCAAGTGTGAGAGTCAACCACTCGCGAGTGTCCTCCACCCAAGGGCCAGGGACCACGGGCCCAACATGTAACATGTATATCACGGTGAATATCACATACCCTGTAAATCTCCATATATCTCCCTAAATATATAAGCCGGCATGGGACTCCCGAGATTCTGTTGAACTCACACTTAAACTACCCCACACCCCGTGGTCTACATCAAACCCTAATCATAACCCTAAATACTAATCGATCCGTGACAAGTCTGCGCGAGAATTGGAGGCAGGACCTCCATCAAGCATGTCCCGACTAATATCCAAGATAAATGACAGTGTCTGATGCCTTATCTGTGACACCCGTGCAAGCGCTTCCATAAGTGTCACATACCACTTATAGTCACACGTACACGCATCCCACAGACGTCGACAATGCAATAGAATAATAGGGTCACTGATTGTGCACAAGCACGTATCACTTTCACTTATTCACGGATACACGAACACTGACGTACTTGCCACAATCATCACTAAAATCTAACACTGGGTAAATGCACGATATCACTAGGTTATCACTGCAATGATATGAGTATGATATGTTACGTAAACAGTATATGAAGCATGATTAAGGTGTCATAAAAATAGTGTTCTATCACTTGGACGATTTATCATGAAACGTACGTATATATTTTAGCGAAACGATAAACAGGTAATAATTAGTATGTTCAGTTATCCATCCATCGAATTTAGTTTCAAGCCAATCGGGTTCCAGGATCATTAATTATAACCATTTCATTTTAAGCGCTCGCGGCTGGAAATCCGGTTTCAGAATCAGAAGTCCGTTTCGCAACGCATTTTAATCCCAGTTGGGATCAGATTTTAGCGACACTACAGTTGGATTAAATATAGAGTTTTCAGTGAGGTTTTCAACGCAACAGACGGATCTTCTATCGCGTCCGTACATCAGAAGTTATACACTGTTTAGTACTAGTATGTCAATTCTGATTCTGTTGGGACTGTTATGTGTCCCGATCTATTAAATTACAGATTAAATATCAAACGGTAACGAAACAGAATGAAACCAATCGTGTTGTCTAGATAACAGATTTACCTATAATAAACAGTGGAGTTCCGCAACCTACGAGTTTAGGAAAATCTGCGGTACCCATTATGGAACAGCAAGCATCAACTGGAGTCGTTCTGGACTGCAGTCCAGAGTCGCACTCCGATCCAATTATCATTATGGTTTAAGTACAGGAATGTCTGGAAACTGGTATAGGGTTAAAATTTGTCGAGTCGTCTTCGAATTGAGCCCTCGAACTCACCATTCTAGTATGTATATGATTTATGGTGAATTTAACGGTTTTCAGGTACAATAAAATTACAGTTTTACGATTAAACTTGGGGGTAGTTGTTTTGGTCATTAACGATCAAATTATCCAACGAAATTCACACATTAGGTCCACAGCCATACGGGACACACAATACTATTTAGTTCCGTCAAGTTAAATGATAATTTCCTATGAGAACACACATCGAACAGTTACGTTGTAATATTTAACACAAGGTAAAACATGGGATGTACATACAATTATAATTTGTAATTAATAATAAGTAGCATGTAGCAAGTGGGGACTTGCCTGGACACGTTGGGGCACACGGCAGCGGCAACACCACAGGTGCGAGCAACAACGTCAAGATTTGGCCTCGGTTTGAACTGGGTGGCACGGGCTCGATTGAGTTGGTTTTGCTAGAAGGTTTGAGATAGAGAGAGTTAGAGAGAGAGAAGACTGAGAGAGAGAGCTGAGAGTTAGAGAGAGAGAGAGAGAGCTGAGAGTTAGAGAGAGAGAGAAGACTGAGAGAGAGAGCTGAGAGTTAGAGAGAGAGAGAAGACTGAGAGAGAGAGAGAGAGCTGAGAGAGAGATGACGACGATGATGATGATGAGGGGAGTCAACGGGATGTAGGTACGTCGACGATGAGACGAGGAGCTCGCCGGCGTCGGGCAGGGGTGGTCGAGCTCGGATGCAGGGGGCTCTGTGGAGGTGCCGGCGGCGATGGGTGCGAGGGTGGTCGGCTGCGGTGAGCGAGGGTGGAGGATGGAGGGTAGTGACGGTGGTTGAAGAAGTTCGTGGTGGTGGTGATGGAGGGAGGTGGCCGGAGGTTTTCTCGTGAGAGAGAGAGGAGGTGAGTTGGAGTCGAGGAGGAGGAGCTCGGGGTGCTTGTGATCGCGGGTGGAGGTGATGAGGTGAAAGCGAGCAACGGTGAGGTGATGAAGGAAAGGGGAATCGGTTGTCGTCGTCGTCGTCGTTGGGAAAAATGGGTGTAGCAGAGTTTGAGGAGGAAAGTGAGAACGAGGGAGAGAGCGAGCGAGGAAAAGGGAGTGTTCCCCTCCGAATGGCGGCCAAGACATGGTTGTCTTGCCTGAGATTCGGGGCAGATGCTATATGGTGCTATCCGTCCACCTCTCCGAAGATGCCAAGTTGATTTATGGCACCGTGTATCGAAGGTTTAAACGGATGCGACCGATGTACCAGACTTCGTCAGATTCCCCCTCGTTGAGGGGTTTTTGATTGTGGGGACGCTCTTCCCTGCAGGCGCAAGCCCCTGCAGTTAATTACGCTACCGCATCGCGGTAATAACTTTCTCCTTCTCCAGAATTTCACTTCGTGTCGTATGTGTTTGTTTTGTTTATGGTTGCCCGTGGATTGTATACGGAGACTAATTTATGTAGTCGCCCGTAGGATGTGGATTAATCCAAATCCGTGTTTACTTAGATTTGGGTTTGTGATTTTGGTTTGGGGATACGTTAGCCATATTTGAGACTAAGGTCGACTCAAACGTTTGTTAAGGATACGTTAGTCTAGTTTGAGACTAAGATCAACTTAACGGGATCGTTTAGATCCGACAAAAGAGCGTTTGGGCTCTATTGTTCCAGTTTAGGGACATAGTGGTCCATTGCATGTATGGCCATCGGGACCCGCCACCTCTCTGACGACGTTGAAGGATTACAACGACAGATGTCAGAAGAGTTCAGAGATGTACCCTTGAACCAAAGTTGATTGAGGAGATTCATAGTCCAATTTGGGACTAAAGTCTGTTTGAAGGTTTAAGGATACGTTAGCCATATTTGAGGCTAAGATCAACTTAAACGGTTGTTAAGGATACGTTAGTCCAGTTTGGGACTAAGATCGACTTAACGGGATCGTTTAGATCCGACAAAAGAGCGTTTGGGCTCTATTGTTCCAGTTTAGGGACATAGTGGTCCATTGCCAGTTTAGGGACATGGTGGTCCATTGGTAGTTTAAGGACATTGCGGTCCATTGGTAGTTTAAGGACATTGCGGTCCAATGGTAGTTTAAGGACGCATAAGTCCATGGGTTTAAGGACCCCACAGTCCATATGGGTGTGTTTAAGGACGCATTAGTCCGTTAGTTTAAGGACGCATAAGTCCGCGGGTTTAAGGACCCCACAGTCCGTATCTTGGTTTAAGGACGCATGAGTCCATGAGTTTAAGGACCCCACAGTCCGTGTTGATGTGTGGTTATCGGGACCCGTCACCTCTCTGAAGACGTTGAAGGATTACAACGACAAATATCAGAGGAGTTCAGAGATGTACCCTTGAACCAATGAGTTGGTTGAAAGAGCAGATGTGCTCAGTTCAAGATGATTTGAGGACTTATGGCCAATTTGGGCTAAGTCCAATTATGTTTGAAATATTGGCCCTCTGCTGGTCCATTGAAGGAGAGGCTTTGCCTCTAAAAAACTTAGCCAATTGGGCTAAAGCTAGTGTTAAACACTAAAGACCAACAGTGTTGAACACTGGGAATAAGATTAGCAAATCAGTGTTAAACACTAAAAGATAATCAGTGTTAGCAACAGGGCTTTCAAATTAGTGTTAACACAAAAGCAAATCAGTGTTAAACACTGGTAGCAGAGATTTCAAATTAGTGTTAAACACTAAAGCAAATCAGTGTTAAACACCGGGAACAGAGTTTTCACATTAGTGTTAATCACTAAGATAATCAGTGTTAAACACTGCAAATAGAGTTTTCCAAATTAGTATTAAACACTAAGAAAATCAGTGTTAAACACTGCAGATAGAGTTTTCCAATTAGTGTTAAACACTAAGGAGGGAGGGGTCACGTGCGGACACGTGAGAGCGCCCTGATTTCCCTTATTTTATTCTGCAGGTAAGTGTTTAACACTTTTAATTTCCTGGCCGTCACGTGTGGGCACGTGATAGGCATCCATCCATTCGATATTAAAGGGATCTGTTAGGGGTCACGTGGGGACACGTGAGGGCGCCCTAAATGTGAAGCCAGATCTCCTTTGTTTTATCCTCAAATCTGTGAATAAGTGTTAAACACTTTTCATCTTTATTTTAGAGCATCACGTGTTGGCACGTGATGGGGGTTTATGTATCGAATATTACAGCACTTGCTGAGGGGTCACGTGGGGACACGTGAGAGCGCTCAAAGCTTCTTTTCTTTTGTTTTGCCATTAAGTGTTAAACACTTCATTTTTATTTTTAGAGCATCACGTGTTGGCACGTGATGGGGATCTGTGCACCAATTGTTAAAGTATTTGCTGAGGGGTCACGTGATAACACGTGAGAGCGCCCAAAGCTTTCATTTCCTTTGCTTTTTCTTTCTGCGTTTTGGGAGTCACGTGGGAGCACGGGAGGTGATGCTTCAAAGTTCTTTGTAGGGGATCTTTTCAAGGGTCACGTGGGGCACGTGACCTTAGTCTTTTTCATGCACAGAGATCTTTTAAGTCTCCTTATCTTTAAGAATTAAATTCTTATTTAGGGTAAAACCCTAATTTTGATTCTGGAGGAATTAAATTCCTATTTTGAAAGAATTAAATTCTTATTTAGGGTAAAACCCTAGTTTTGTTTTAGGAGAATTAAATTCTCAGAACTCAATTCCCCTTCTAAGTTTAGGATCTGCATGGCAGGATCTCGACCCGATGAGAATTAAATTCTCAACTTATGGGGAGATGTGCTCTGTGCAGATCTTCAACCAGAAGAAGAACTAAGTTCTTTTCTTTAAATAAGAGTTAAACTCTTTTGAGAATTAAATTCTCTTTTGAATCCTCTCTTTTCTTACCTAGGGTTTTTCTTTTGCAGAGAATTAAATTCTCCTCTCTTTGCTTTTTCTTCTCTTGAGAATTAAATTCTCATCCCTCTGTTTTTCTCTCAAAAAAGTAGATCCCCCTCTCTTCTATTCTTGGCTCCTATTTATAGGAGAAGGAAGAGAATCAATTTGTTTAACAAATCTCTCATTGAGAGATTTGATTTGTATGTTGAAAGATTTGATTTATATTTATCATTCATCTGGGCCTTTAGATTGTTAAGTGAATTTTATTTACCATTGGATTTTAAATCCAAAAATATCCCTTTGTTTTATCGGTTAGATTTAGGGGGGAAATCTTTCCAAGTCCAAGATTATCCCATAAATTGGTGATTTTTAATCACCCTCGGATTTTTAATCCAACGGTCCCCATAGACCCTTTATGTTTGGAAAGATTTAGAAAATTTTAGAATTTAATTCTATTAAATTATAATTCTTTTAAAGCCAGTCACGTGCTGGCACGTGACCTTTGGTCACGTGTGAGCACGTGACCCCCAATTGGGTTCCTTTCTCAGCCGCTTATTTATGTTTCAGTTTTAACCATCACGTGTCAACACGTGATCATTGGTCACGTGTAAGCACGTGATACCTCGTTGAGGTATTTTCTGACTTTTAGAATTAAATTCTATTCATTATTTTAGAGGCTTTAAAAGCCCATCACGTGTCTGCACGTGACCCATGGTCACGTGTGAGCACATGATGCCCCATTAGGGTCTTTTCTGAGTTTTTATTGTATCTTTTAACTCCTCCAGCGGGTTCTTAAAAGCCCATCACGTGTGGACACGTAATTCCTCATAACTTTTGATCCCGGATGAATTATGAGGCCCATAATATATCAAATCGAAGGGTTTTTCGAGCCGCTTTCGATACCATCAGAATTTATCTGTTTCTCATTCGGGAGTTTATCAAAAAACAGCCCAGAAGATACTGGTTCCCATTTTCTTAAGCGTATCGCCGCCATTTGATATCTTGGGCTCTTTTGCGCAGAAATTTTTGGCGGGAACAGGGAGTAGTAGGTAGAGGAGAGAGGGTCGTGGGGGAAAACGCGCGCGTCGTGGGGAGTAATTGTGCACGCGCGAGCGGGGGCGGGTGCGAGGGCGAGGGAGACGGCGAAGGAAACGCGCGCGAGATTGGCGGGAGAGCCGTTGGGAAGAAGATGCTGTAGGGAGCGGGTCGGGTCGAAGCGGGTGAGGGAAAGTGGGCCGGGCCGTCATAAAAAAGGGATAATATATTTAGTTTACCTCAGGGGAGAAAATGGGAGTGGGCTGCATGGGCTGGGGTTGGAAATTAATTATAAGAATTGTAAGGGAATAAGAAAACAGGCCGGCTGAAATTGATTGAGGTATTTATTTTAGAAAAAGTGTGGGCTTAGGGTTTCAATATAGTTTGGGTTAGGGTTTGGGTTTATATTTAAAATTTTGCTCTTTAACTTGGCTAAGGAAACAATCAAAAACGAAATGGAGTTCTGGATCGGAATCGATGTTTATGTAAATGGGAAAAGAACATAAGGGATTGGAATTAGGGTTTGAGAAAAATAGCGGGGAAAAAAGATTGGAAGTTTAGGGTTTATTGGAGTTTCGAAAATAAATAAATAATTATAAATAAATTTTATAGGGGAAAAAGAAATACGGATGCAGGCGTATAAAAGGGGCTGGGTATTACATTGCAGGCGATCTGTTAGGCTTGCATTTGTTTTCATTTTTGTTTGTGTTGCTGACTCCATTGTATCTTGTTTTGTGCAGAACCCATGGACTTGAGCCACCTTCGAGCGGCCATGCGCAAGCCGAAGAAGGGATCGAAGGCTGGAGGTGCCAGCTCTTCTCATCCGACGTCGGTCCCAGCTCCCCCGGCAGTCGTCCCACCTCAGCGTTCGAGCGCGGGCCGTGTCCCGGAGCCCAGCCAGGCGCCGAGCCGAAAGCAGGTTCGGAGGCAGGAGGCCCAGGCTTCGGAGATAGAGACCGGCTCTCCGCCGTCGGCTCTCAAGAGGTTCCCCCGAACGGTTCCGTGGACCACGGCCTCCCCGATCTTGGTGGACGAGGGGGACCTCCGCTTTGAGGTGCCCTCGGGGCTCTCTATCGCTGATAGCTTGCTGGCCGACATGGAGAGGTCGGCCGGGGGCAAGGTCTCTCGGGAGACTCTGAAGGCGCAAATGGCGTCCATCGCCCAAGAGACCGTGCAGGTTAGTGCTCGCACCTCGCTTGATTTTTCACCCAGCGTCTCATCATTCGCGATATTTAGTGCCCCCCTTTTCTTTCTGACCCCCCTCTGATTTCTTTAGGTCCTCCAGCACGTCGCCCTCGTCATCCAGATGGAGGAAGAGGAAATAGCCCCGGTGGTGCGAGCTGCGGGTGAGCTCTCCTCGCTGGAGGAGAGCTCAAAGTTGGAGCTGGAGGCGGCGATGGCGAGGGTCGCTGCCCTGGAGGGCGAGGTGGCGGCCGGGAAGCAGGAGGTGGCAACCATGAAGCAGGAGGTGGAGGCCGGGAAGCAGGAGGTGGCGGCCATGAAGCAGGAGGTGGCGGCCGTGAAGCAAGAGGTTGCCAGGTACCGCGAGGCCGCCGAGGCCAAGCTTCAGGACTCCAAGGTGCTCGCCGGCACCATGAAGAAGTCGGCGAGCACCCTCCGGAAGGAGCTGGAGGCGGCGGTAGAGGGGACGAAGCGAGCCGACCTCAGAGCGGCGAAGGCGGTAGAGAACTACTAGAAGTCGGAATATTTTTACACCGTCCTAATCACGGCCACTACCGCCATCTGGCACGAGGCCCTCGACGCCGTCAAGGCTCGGATGCCGGAGTTCGCTGACGAAAAGCTTCGAGCTGAATATCCTCTCGGGGATGACGAGCAGGGGGACGAGCCCAGGGGCGAGGCCGGGGAAGAGATTCCCGTCGAGGGCGAAGCCGAGGCTCCTGTGATGGGCGCTGAGCCCCCAGACGCTGCTCAAGCCGTGGTAAATATTGAGCTTTCCGGGGTTGTGCCCGGCCCTGAGGCCTGAAGCCCCCTGTCTTCTTATTTCTTTTCTTTTGTTGCATCGGGAATTTTGTAGGCCTCGGGGCATTTTGTAAGGCTGGGGAGCCCACAATACCCTTGTAAAGACTTTGATTTTGGGAATGAATTATTTTTGCAGTAGTATTTGCGCGCGTATTTTTCCTTTGTCGGTAAACACTTATATTTACACAGTATTGCCTTCTCGTTATGTTGGTTCTTGTCTAGCGATTACGCTTCGAGTTGAATCTGTTCACTTGCCAAGTGTGCAAAGACCGGCGGGAAGACGGTATCTCCATGGCCCCGAAGTCGAGGTGGAGATCGCTTAGACGTAGATAGACCGGATGCCTCTTGGTGAGGTCATGTTCCTTAGCGTGGAAGGCACGGAGGGGCAGGCTAAGGACGGGCCGAGCAGGGTGTAGGGTGTTTTTCGTCACCCCATTGAGATGGGAATACGCGCGCGCTTGTCAGGCGCATTACAGATTCCCCCTGCCTAGAGTAGGCGGGGGTTTAATGATTGTGGGGATCCGAATCTCCGGCAGCCGCGGACTAAGCTGCCGTTAATTACCCCTCGCCTTTGGGGCAAGGGAACCTCCGATTAACGGGTTAAACTGGTCATGCGTCAATGTGCAGTGTACGCGTGTTTTGTTTTGGAGGGGGTTTTAAATATATCGGGAGCCACGCAGAGTATTTTACGGGGGTCCCGCTACCCGGATAGCGGGCTGGGGGTCAAGGGGGCTAGCAGCCCCCTTGCGGAGTGCGGGGCAGCGCCCCGTTAGAAATTTTTTTCTAACAGGGACAGTGTCGTGGAGCACGTGTGTGTGCAAATATGTATACATATGTATATGTATATGTATGTACATAAAAAAAGGGAGAAAAGGCATCCAAAGGATGCGTGGGGCCAGCGCTGTGCGCTTAGGTGCTGTGCGCTCAAGCGCAAGCGCGCCATGTGTAGGCACGTGGGCGTTTTGCGCTCGAGCGCAGTGCGCATGAGCGCAAGCGGGCCACGTGTCGGCACGTGGGCGCTTTGCGCTCGAGCGCAGTGCGCCTGAGCGCAAGCGGGCCACGTGTCGGCACGTGGGCGCTTTGCGCTCGAGCGTTGGGCGCCTGAGCGCAAGCGCGCCACGTGTCGGCACGTGGGCGCTTTGCGCTCGAGCGCTGGGCGCCTGAGCGCAAGCGCGCCACATGTCGGCACGTGGGCGTTTTGCGCTTGAGCGTAAGTGCGCCACGTGTCGGCACGTGGGCGCTTTGCGCTCGAGCGCAGTGCGCCTGAGCGCAAGCGGGCCACGTGTCGGCACATGGGCGCTTTGCGCTCGAGCGCAGTGCGCCGGAGCGCAAGCGCGCCACGTGTCGGCACGTGGGCACTTTACGCTCGAGCGCAGTGCGCCTTAGCGCCACGTGTCGGCACGTGGGCGCTTTGCGCTCGAGCGCAGTGCGCCTGAGCGCAGGCGCGCCACGTGTCGGCATATGGGCGCTTTGCGCTCGAGCGCAGGGCGCCTGAGCGCAGGCGCGCCACGTGTCGGCATATGGGCGCTTTGCGCTCGAGCGCTGGGCGCCTGAGCGCAAGCGCGCCACTTGTCGGCACGTGGGCGTTTTGCGCTGGGCGCTGGCGAGACAAAGGGGCTTTTAGTCCCAGAACCAGAAGCTATGCTTCAGAAAGGAAATATTTATTATATATATATATATATATATATATATGTAAATATATGGAGTTAAACTCCTAAAATGTTTTGGTTGATGAAAGGGGTTCTTCCTCTTCCTCCTCTGTTGGCTAGATCTTGATGATCAAGAGATGTGAGATCTAAAAATCTCTTTTTTCTGAGATCTAATGGTGGATCCAAGTTCCCCTTTATGGGTTTTGTGGTGGAAGACTTCTTAGTTTTTGAAAAGAAAGAGTAAAATTCTTGATTTAATTCAAAAGAAATGAGAAGGTTTAGAACCTTGGAGAAGGAGCAGGAGACACAAAAGATCTCAGATCTAAAATTTTTGTGGAGAGAATAAAAAGTGTTTTTTTATTTATCATCATATTGCCTTTTATAGGCTTACATATTTACATATAGCCCCTTGGGCTTTGCAAAATGGCATTTTGCCTATCCCATGGCTCATGTGCCTTTTCATTTTGCACATAAGCCATGTGCTTACAAAAATTTGGCTTTATGCCTCTTTTGCATACATTAATGCTCAAAAATTACATAAAAATTATTTGTTACATGATTTTTGTTGTTGGCATGGCGGAACGCCAGACGCTTCGTGTTCGGGCTCGACCTGGGCATTGGCCCACTTACTTGGGCTTGGGCCCACCTGGCTTGGGGTTGACCTTGACTTTGACTTGGTCAACCGGGGTGCAAATTTTGACTTCAACAAAGTGCCCCCCATTAATAAATGCACACCATATATGTGAGTCGTGTGCATGAAATTGATGGATTATCTTTCACGTGGAGGCGACTTGCCTTGTTTCCTACTCTTTGGGATGTGCTGCCCTTTTTACGACGTGGACGGTCGACGCTTGACGCGTCTCCGAGATGGAGTGTCCGTGGTAGACGTTTCTCTGGCCCGGAGCGATCTGGTTCCTGCTTTGTAGGAAGCCTGCACTGCCCATTTTACGACCTGGACGGCCGACGCTCTGATCCAGAGCGATTTGGGTTCCCAATTTGCGGGAGCCTGCACTGCTCTTTTTGCGACATAGACGGTCGACGCTCTGATCTGGAGCGATTTGGGTTCCCAATTTGTGGGCGCATGCACTGCCCTTTTTGCGACATAGACGGTCGACGCTCTGTTACGAAGCGATTTGGGTTCCCAATTTTCGGGAGCCTGCACTGCCCTTTTTGCGACGTAGACGGTCGACGCTCTGATCCAGAGCGATTTGGGTTCCCAATTTGCGGGAGCCTGCACTGCCCTTTTTGCGACATAGACGGTCGACGCTCTGATCCAGAGCGATTTGGGTTCCCAATTTGCGGGAGCCTGCACTGCCCTTTTTGCGACATAGACGGTCGACGCTCTGTTACGAAGCGATTTGGGTTCCCAATTTGCGGGAGCCTGCACTGCCCTTTTTGCGACATAGACGGTCGAAGCTCTGATCCGGAGCGATTTGGGTTCCCAATTTGTGGGAGCCTGCACTGCCCTTTTTGCGACATAGACGGTCGACGCTCTGTTACGAAGCGATTTGGGTTCCCAATTTGCGGGAGCCTGCACTGCCCTTTTTATGACATAGACGATCGATGCTCTCATCCAGAGCGATTTGGGTTCCCAATTTGCGGGAGCCTGCACTGCCCTTTTTGCGACATAGACGGTCGATGCTCTGATCCAGAGCGATTTGGGTTCCCAATTTGCGGGAGCCTGCACTGCCCATTTTGCGACATAGACGGTCGACGCTCTGTTACGAAGCGATTTGGGTTCCCAATTTGCGGGAGCCTGCACTGCCCATTTTGCGACATAGACGGTCGACTCTCTGTTACGAAGCGATTTGGGTTCCCAATTTGCGGGAGCCTGCACTGCCCTTTTTGCGACATAGACGGTCGACGCTCTGATCCGGAGCAATTTGGGTTCCCAATTTGTGGGAGCCTGCACTGCCCTTTTTGCGACATAGACGGTCGACGCTCTGTTACGAAGCGATTTGGGTTCCCAATTTGCGGGAGCCTGCACTGCCCTTTTTGCGACATAGACGGTTGACGCTCTGCTCCGGAGCGATTTGGGTTCCCAATTTACGGGAGCCTGCACTGCCCTTTTGCGACATAGACGGTCGACGCTCTGATCCGGAGCGATTTGGGTTCCCAATTTGTGGGAGCATGCACTGCCCTTTTTGCGACATAGACGGTCGACGCTCTGTTACGAAGCGATTTGGGTTCCCAATTTGCGGGAGCCTGCACTGCCCTTTTTGCGACATAAACGGTCGACGCTCTGTTACGAAGCGATTTGGGTTCCCAATTTGCGAGAGCCTGCACTGCCCTTTTTGCGACATAGACGGTCGACGCTCTGATCCGGAGCGATTTGGGTTCCCAATTTGTGGGAGCCTGCACTGCCCTTTTTGCGACATAGACGGTCGACGCTCTGTTACGAAACGATTTGGGTTCCCAATTTGCGGGAGCCTGCACTGCCCTTTTTGCGACATAGACGGTCGACGCTCTGTTACGAAGCGATTTGGGTTCCCAATTTACGGGAGCCTGCACTGCCCTTTTTGCGACATAGACGGTTGACGCTCTGATCCAGAGCGATTTGGGTTCCCAATTTGCGGGAGCCTGCACCGCCCTTTTTGCGACATAGACGGTCGACGCTCTGTTATGAAGCGATTTGGGTTCCCAATTTGTGGGAGCCTGCACTGCCCTTTTTGCGACATAGACGGTCGACGCTCTGATCCGGAGCGATTTGGGTTCCCAATTTGTGGGAGCCTGCACTGCCCTTTTTGCGACATAGACGGTCGACGCTCTGTTACGAAGCAATTTGGGTTCCCAATTTGCGGGAGCCTGCACTGCCCTTTTTGCGACATAGACGGTCGACGCTCTGATCCAGAGCGATTTAGGTTCCCAATTTGCGGGAGCATGCACTGCCCTTTTTGCGACATAGACGGTCGACGCTCTGTTACGAAGCGATTTGGGTTCCCAATTTGCGGGAGCCTGCACTGCCCTTTTTGCGACATAGAACGTCGACGCTCTGATCCGGAGCGATTTGGGTTCCCAATTTGTGAGAGCCTGCACTGCCCTTTTTGCAACATAGACGGTCGACGCTCTGTTACGAAGCGATTTGGGTTCCCAATTTGCGGGAGCCTGCACTGCCCTTTTTTGCGACATAGACGGTCGACGCTCTGATCCAGAGCGATTTGTGTTCCCAATTTGCGGGAGCCTGCACTGCCCTTTTTGCGACATAGACGGTCGACGCTCTGATCCAGGGCGATTTGGGTTCCCAATTTGCGGGAGCCTGCACTGCCCTTTTTGCGACATAGACGGTCGACGCTCTGTTACGAAGCGATTTAGGTTCCCAATTTGCGGGAGCCTGCACTGCCCTTTTTGCGACATAGACGGTCGACGCTCTGATCCGGAGCAATTTGGGTTCCCAATTTATGGGAGCCTGCACTGCCCTTTTTGCGACATAGACGGTCGACGCTCTGTTACGAAGCGATTTGGGTTCCCAATTTGCGGGAGCCTGCACTGCCCTTTTTGCGACATAGACGGTTGATGCTCTGATCCGGAGCGATTTGGGTTCCCAATTTGCGGGAGCCTGCACTGACCTTTTTGCGACATAGACGGTCGATGCTCTAGACGTGCCCCCGGCACGGAGTGTCGTTGGTCGACGTTTTCCCGAGGCGGAGTGTCGCTGTTTGACGCAAAAGTCGATGTTGGAATTGGTTGGTTTGACTTGAGTTGACATCAGCATCGCTATATTGGAATATGGTACCAGGAGCGAATCATTGTCTGCCATCAGAGGATTTGGGAATTGTTTTTTTTTTGTTTGGCATCTGCATTGCTGCACTGGAATAATGCCAGGAGCAACTCATCATGTGCCCCGAGAGGATTTGGGAATTGGTGGCTTAGGAGACGGGTTTAGATCCATGTCACCTAAGTTTTTTCCATTTGTGAGCCGTAAGGGTCTCACAAAGCATTTTCTCGCTATGGGTCGTAAGGATCCCGTAGGTGTATTTTCTCCTTAGGAGTCGTGAGGACTCCTAAGTGTGTTGCTTCTTTGTGAGTCGTAGGGATCTCACGCGGGAATTTTCTCCTCACAAAGTCGAGAGGACCTTGTGAGTGCATTTCATTCCTTTTTTTTTCTTTTACGAGTTTGCCCCCATTCGGGTTTTCACAAACTCGCCGGCAGTCCTGCTGTTTTTACTCACGGAGCCCTTTCGGGTTTTCATCCGTGCTCATTTTGCTTGTGGACATACCGTTTTTTTTAGAGATCGGGATTTTTTTACGCCCGTGGATTGTATACGGTTTTGTAGGATGTATGATCCAGACCGTAGGGCCGGAAAAATTTCAGGACTTTGTTGGCGTCTGCATCGCTGCACTGGAATGTGGTACCAGGAGCGACTCATCATTCGCCGTTGGGGTATGGGATTTGGTTGGCGTCTGCATCGCTGCACTGGAATATGGTACCAGGAGCGACTCATCATTCGCCACTTGGGGGTTGGGGAGCGATGGCTCAGGAGACAGGTTTAGATCCCTGTCACCTAAGACTTTTCAATTTTATGGGCCGTGGGGGTCCCATAAAAGCATTTTCTCCTTACGAGTCGTAAGGATCTCGCAGGTATATGTTCTCCTTAGGAGTCGTGAGGACTCCCAAGTGTGTTTTTCCTTCATGAGTCGTAAGGATCCCACAAAGGTTTGTTCTCCTCATGTATCGTGAGGACACATGAGTCGGTCTTCTCAATGGAGCATAATTCCAAAGGCGGAGACCAGCCGCGTAACTGGTGATTACGGTGGGGCATGAGTATGATGAGAATTATTTGAGCCCGTTGATTGTATACGATGGTCAACTTGGGGACCCACCGTAGGGCCGGAAGAATTTTGGGAAACTGGATTTTTGTTTGGCGTCTGCATTGCTGCACTGGAATAATGCCAGGAGCAACTCATCATCCGCCCTTGTTTTTTTTTGTTTTTTTTTTACCGCGATTGCTCTATCATTTCAGCTTTTATCATCGCGAAAATCGCGATTGCCCTATCATTTCGGCTATTTATTCGCGGTTGCCCAATCATTTCGACTTTGTTTTCATCTTTATTTTTACTTGCTGATTTTTATTGCGAGTTGCCCAATCAATTCGGCTTTTCATTTTTTCTTTTATTTACACTTTTTTTTTTATTTACACATGTATATATATATTTTTTTTACATTCCCAGTTTAACGACTTAGAGGTCGACTGTTCCCAGTTTAATGACGTGGTGGTCGATTGTTTTCAGAGAAAGGCGGATGTCTGAGAGAATCAGTTTCACGAAGAACTTCGGTCTCCGTTTGTAAGAAATTGGCGGTCGCAGCTGGACTGTTTGTTAACACGCCTTTAGACAGTTCTATCTCTCCTGCCTTGTATTGCTTTTCGACCCAATCTTTGAAGACGAAGCAGTACTCAATGGCGTGACCTATCACTCTGTGATAGGGGCAGTATTTGGGGCCGTCGGTCATATTCGCTTCCTGCGGTCTTTTTGACTCTGGCAGTTGTAGACCGTTCTTCAGGGCGTCTTTGAATATTTTACGGATTTTGTTCCTTCTGAAGGAATAGACCTTATCCATCTTCTCTTTTAGTGGAGATTCTCCTCCCACTCCGAACACTGGCTTCCGAGGCTGGTTGGCATTAGGCCCGCTCATCCCTTGCTTATTTCGGTTAGCCGAAGTGTTAAAAGATTCAGTATCGTCAGAACCTCCGCCTTTGCGATTTTCGTCCTTTCGGTTTCTCCAGGACCTATTGTTAATTTGGGAGTCAGAGGAAGACTCCTGCTTTGAGCGTTCCAACATCTGGACTTTTCTGGTCAACTCTTGGAATATTTTGAGACCCGCGGTACATAGAAACGGGGCCATCCAATTGTTGAGATTTCCGACGAGGAGACTGACAGATTGGTCCTGCTCTATCGGCGGTTCGCATTTGACGGAAAGATTGCGCCATCGGGTTATAAAATCCGTGCTGCTTTCGTTGTTCTTAGGCTTGGTCCTTACGAGCTCGGCAATGGTGATCTTATCGCTGACACTCATGAACCTTTGTCGAAACAAAGATTCCATTTGGACGAAAGTAGTAACGGAGCCATCCGGTATGCTCGCGTACCAGTCGAAAGCAACATCGGTCAAGCTATTAACGAACTGGCGGAGGAGAAGCGCATCATTGCCCCCAGTATTCCCGCATGAGGCTTTGAAGTGGGCGACATGCTAATTCGTATTTCCCGTCCCATCGAATCTTCCGAATTTGGGGATGACATAGTCGCTAGGAAATTCTACCAGATCATACTGAGCAGGATATGGTCTCCCGCTACTGCTGATATCTTTTTGCGCTTCGGCTTCGGCCACCAATGTTTTGACTTTGCTGGCAACCAAATCCATGATTTGATCTTGAGTTAGCGGGCTACTGTTATCGGTAGCCAAGACATTTCCCGAGATAGGATGCGACTGGTTTTCATGTAGTTCGCCCACTTTTGGATTTGAGGGAATAGGCGTCGGCTGCTTTGGGACACCATTTCCCGGTTCACGAGCAGAGCCCTCCGCTTGATTGGGCGGCTGAGAGGCAAGTCGGGCCATGAGCTGCATCACGACATTCGTCAAGTCATCGATTTTGGAGTAGAGTTTGTCCATCTCCTTGTCTTTGTTTCTGAGCTGCTTTCGGAGCTCTTGAAGCAGCTCTTGCTCCGCGGTCCTGGGGCGAAAAGTCGGCTCTTCTGCGCTTTCCGAGCCGGACTCCTCATGGACAGAAGGTCTTTCCGCCTATCATCCTCATCAAGAAGGTTTTCATCACCCAGCAGAGGCGGCTGTTCTTGGGAAGCGGCCACCACATTCAAGCCAGATTGGGTTTGAGATGTGGTAGTCCTGTCCTTGCTCTTGCTGCGCGTGCCCACCGTGTAGACAGTGTAGACCACATACCCAGCCATTTCCTCATCTTCGGCGGGGTAACCCTGTTCTTCGAACCTCATGAGGTTCAGCGTGGCAGGAGCCCTAGCCCTTTTGTTGGCTCTGTACCTGAGCCTTTTCTGTCTCAGCTTCTCGATTTTGAGGGCTTGGCGGACATCCGCCTTCGCTGGAGCTTGCCTGAGATGCCCCGCTGCCTTGTAGACGTTGATGGCTTTGCCCCCAGCTGAAGCGATGGAGAGTCGCTTGAAAACAGATTTGCGTTTGGGTTGGGGCGCCCTCGAGACCACCACAATTGGTCTCCTGCCTTTCGAGACCGGTTTGTCTGCCACCGGGGCTTGAGGAGCTGGGATGGCGTCAACTGGCATGAACACAATAGAGCCGAATGGCAGCAGCGGCTCCTCCCATTATCGCCCGAGACTGGCCGGGAGGACCGTCCTAGAGTCTATCCTCATCGTGTAGGAGACGGGAGCTGAGTTCATCATCGGAGACATTGTTGAAAGGTGATTGCTTGAAAATCCTGCATGAAAAAGCACTATTTTAGTATAAATATATATAGGTATATTGATTGAGTTCGCATGAACGTTTAACCTGAAATATGGGAGGAGAGATTGGTCCCACCGGGCGTGCCAGAATCTGTAGGGTGTTTTTCGTCACCCCATTGAGATGGGAATACGCGCGCGCTTGTCAGGTGCATTACAGATTCCCCCTGCCTAGAGTAGGCCGGGGTTTAATGATTGTGGGGATCCGAATCTCCGGCAGCCGCGGACTAAGCTGCCGTTAATTACCCCTCGCCTTTGGGGCGAGGGAACCTCCGATTAAAGGGTTAAACTGGTCATGCGAACTCAATGTGCAGTGTACGCGTGTTTTGTTTTGGAGCGGCGTTTTAAATATATCGGGAGCCACGCAGAGTATTTTACGGGGGTCCCGCTACCCGGATAGCGGGCTGGGGGTCAAGGGGGCTAGCAGCCCCCTTGCGGGGTGCGGGGCAGCGCCCCGTTAGAAATTTTTTTCTAACAGGGATAGTGTCGTGGAGCACGTGTGTGTGCAAATATGTATACATATGTATATGTATATGTATGTACATAAAAAAGGGAGAAAAGGCATCCAAAGGATGCGTGGGGCCAGCGTTGTGCGCTCAAGCGCAAGCGCGCCACGTGTCGGCACGTGGGCGCTTTGCGCTTGAGCACAATGCGCCTGAGCGCAAGCGGGCCACGTGTCGGCACGTGGGCGCTTTGCGCTCGCGGGCCACGTGTCGGCACGTGGGCGCTTTGCGCTCGAGCGCTGTGCGCCTGAGCGCAAGCGCGCCACGTGTCGGCACGTGGGCGCTTTGCGCTTGAGCGCGGTGCGCCTGAGCGCAAGCGCGCCACGTGTCGGCATATGGGCGCTTTGCGCTCGAGCGCCTGAGCGCAAGCGCGCCACGTGTCGGCACGTGGGCGTTTTGCGCTCGAGCGCTGGGCGCTGGCGAGACAAAGGGGCTTTTAGTCCCAGAACCAGAAGCTATGCTTCAGAAAGGAAATATTTATTATATATATATATATATGTAAATATATAGAGTTAAACTCCTAAAATGTTTTGGTTGATGAAAGGGGTTCTTCCTCTTCCTCCTCTGTTGGCTGGATCTTGATGATCAAGAGATGTGAGATCTAAAAATCTCTCCTTTCTGAGATCTAATGGTGGATCCAAGTTCCCCTTTGTGGGTTTTATGGTGGAAAACTTCTTAGTTTTTTAAAAGAAAGAGTAAAACTCTTGATTTAATTCAAAAGAAATGGGAAGGTTTAGAACCTTGGAGAAGGAGCAAGAGACACAAAAGATCTTAGATCTAAAATTTTTGTGAAGAGAATAAAAAGTGTTTTTTTATTCATCATCATGTTGCCTTTTATAGGCTTACATATTTACATATAGCCCATTGGGCTTTGCAAAATGGCATTTTGCCTATCCCATGGCTCATGTGCCTTTTCATTTTGCACATAAGCCATGGGCTTACAAAAATTTGGCTTTATGCCCCTTTTGCATACATTCATGCACAAAAATTACATAAAAATTATTTGTTACATAATTTTTGTTGTTTGCATGGCGGAAGGCCGGATGCTTCGTGTTCGGGCTCGACCTGGGCATTGGCCCACTTACTTAGGCTTGGGCCCACTTGGCTTGGGGTTGACCTTGACTTTGACTTGGTCAACCGGGGTGCAAATTTTGACTTCAACACAGGGTAGCTGCTCGGTTGCCTCCTGGTGAGGGCTTTGATTCCTGGTGTCGTGGGGTAGGGAGCTACCGGCCAGGGATAACCGAGCAAGGGCGGTCCCGGTCGCCTTTTGGCGAGGGCTTGGATCCCTAGCGTTGCGAGATAGGGAGCTACCAGCCGGGGATAGCCGAGCAAGGTAGACGCTCGGCTGCCTCTTGGCGAGTGCTTGGATCCCTGGCATTGCAAGGTAGAGAGCTACCAGCCGGGGATAGCAGAGCAGGGTAGCCGCTCGGTTGCCTCTTGTTGAGGGCTTCTGATCCTTAGCGCGGGAGGGGCCATAAGAGGCCTACTAAGGACTGGCCGAGCATGTTTACTGCCCGGTGCCTCTTGGCGAGGGCTTTGATCCCTGGTGTGTTGGGGTAGGGAGCTACCAGCCAGGGATAACCGAGCAAGGGCGGGCCCGGTTGCTTCTTGCGAGGGATTTTGATCCTTAAGGACGGGCCGGGCAGGGTTGTTGCCCGGTACCTCTTGGCGAGGGCTTTGATCCCTGGTATTGTGGGGTAGGGAGCTACCGGCCAGGGATAACCGAGCAAGGGCAGGCTCGGTTGCCTCTTGTTAGGTCTTTTGATCCTTACCGCGGAAGGGGCCGTAAGAGGCCTACTAAGGACGGGCCGAGCAGGGTTGCCGCCCGGTGCCTCTTGGCGAGGGCTTTGATCCTTAAGGATGACCGAGCAGGGTTGCTGCCCGGTGCCTCTTGGTGAGGGCTTTGATCCTTAAGGATGACCAAGCAGGGGTGCTGCCCGGTGTCTCTTGGCGAGGGCTTTGATCCTTAAGGATGATCAAGCAGGGTTGCTGCCCGGTGCCTCTTGGTGAGGGCTTTGATCCTTAAGGATGACCGAGCAGGATTGCTGCCCAAGAGGGCTTTGATCCTTAAGGATGACCGAGCAGGGTTGCTGCCCGGTGCCTCTTGGCAAGGGCTTTGATCCTTAAGGATGGCCGAGCAGGGTTACTGCCCGGTGCCTCTTGGCGAGGGCTTTGATCCCTGGCATTATGGGGTAGGGAGCTACCAGCCAGGGATAGCCGAGCAGGGTAGCCGCTCGGCTGCCTCTTGGTGAGGGCTTTGATCCCTGGCGTTGTGGGGGTAGGGAGCTACCATCCAGGAATAGCCGAGCAGGGTAGCCGCTCTGCTGCCTCTTGGTGAGGGCTTCGATCCTTAGCACTGGAGGGGTCGTGGGAGGCCTGCTAGGGATGGACCGAGCAGTGAAGCTACTCAGTTGCCTCTTGGCGAGGGCTTTGATCCCTGGTGTTGTAGGGTAGGGAGCTACCAGCCAGGGATAGCCGAGCAGGGTAGCCGCCCGGCTGTCTCTTGGTGAAGGCTTCGATCCTTGGTGCTAGAGGGGCCGTAAGAGGCCTGCTAAGAATGGACCGAGCAGTGAAGCTGCTCAGTTACCTCTTGGCGAAGGCTTTGATCCCTGGCGTTGTGGGGTATGGAGCTACCAGCCAGGGATAGCCGAGCAGGGTAGCCGCTTGGCTGCCTCTTGGCGAGGGCTTTGATCCCTGGCGTTGTGGGGCAGGGAGCTACCAGCCAAGGATAGCCGAGCAGGGTAGCCGCTCGGCTGCCTCTTGCCGAGGGCTTTGATTCCCGGCGTCGTGGGGTAGTGAACTACCAGCCAGGGATAGCCGAGCAGGGTAGCCGCTCAGCCGCCTCTTGGTGAGGGCTTCGATCCTTAGCGCTGGAGGGGCGTGGGAGGCCTACTAAGGATGGGCCGAGCAGTGATGATGCTCCGTTGCCTCTTGGCGAGGGCTTTGATCCCTGGCGTTGTGGGGTAGGGAGCTACCAGCCAGGGATAGCTGAGCAGGGTAGTCGCTCGGCTGCCTCTTGGTGAGTGCTTCGATCCTTAGCGTTGGAGGGACCGCAAGAGGCCTGCCAAGGATGGACCGAGCAGTGAAGCTGCTCAGTTGCCTCTTGGCGAGGGCTTTGATCCCTGGCGTTGTGGGGTAGGGAGCTACCAGCCAGGGATAGCCGAGCAGGGTAGCCGCTCGGCTGCCTCTTGGTGAGGGGTTCGATCCTTAGCGCTGGAGGGGCCGTAGGAGGCCTGCTAAGAATGGACCGAGCAGTGAAGCTGCTCAGTCGCCTCTTGTGCGAGGTTCTGTCTGTACTCCCTGGTGTGAGTACCGGGAAGAGGGACAGTCGCTGGCGACACGTGTCATGATCGCGTGGGGAACGCGAAGCACCGGAGTAGTGTCGTTTCGATTTCGCATCGAGCGGCGAAGAGGGACAGTCACTGGCGACACGTGTCATGATCGTGTGGGGAACGCGAAGCGCCGGAGTAGCGTCGTTTCGATTTCGCATCGAGCGGCGAAGAGGGACAGTCGCTGGCGACACGTGTCATGATCGCGTGGGGAACGCGAAGCGCCGGAGTAGCGTCGTTTCGATTTCGCATCGAGCGGCAAAGAGGGACAGTCGCTGGCGACACGTGTCATGATCGCGTGGGGAACGCGAAGCGCCGGAGTAGCGTCGTTTCAATTTCGCATCGAGCGGCGCGATGTCTGCCGCGTGGCGGCACAGTTGCGGGTGAAACAGGCGTCTGTTGAACTCCGGGGGCGTTGTGGGCTATAAAACGGAGGGAGTGTTGATTATTCCCTTCCTCACACCCGAAACGTAAGAATGGAGGACTTCCCTTTCACCATCCTCGAGATCATAAACTTCGAGGACGTGTACCTCTACGATCAGTATTGTACTGAGGACACGGTGCAGTTGGTGATAGGCCGCATCGAGGATCATTTTGGCTGATTGCTCCCCCGGCGCTCCCCCCTACTTCAGCCTTTGATGTACTCTATCTGGAGGGTGTCGCCGGGGCTCTACAACCCCTTGTCCGAACAGCTGAAAGATGAGGCCGTTGGCAAGCTAAGGTCTCTGAGGCGCTTTGGCCTGATCTATGCGAGTCGGCTAAATCGCTCGGTGGCGCTCATCCTTGAGTGCTACCAATTGAGGCACGATGCCGACGTTCGCGGGCGGCACCGGGGGCAGAGGTCTGAGTCTGCGAGGGCTCGGTTAGCGGAGATATCTTTGAGTACCATGAGTAATGTTTCCTGCACCCCCTTCCCCCGCTACTGTAATCTTTTTTTTATGTACGGCTGAGGAGCCCACAGTACCTTTTGAATGAATAAGATTCTTTTTCTTTTCTGCAATGCTTTATTGATCCCTTTTATTATATAAACAAAAAGATCTCAAGAAAGGTGTACATTAAAAGGTAATACATGCCAGTAGATGTTCTTATTCGTGCAGCTTGAGCCATTCGGATGTCTGTTAGCCTCTATGCCCGGCATAGGGTACTGAGCTTCGTGGGTACCAGACGTATCCTCCGCTGACACGACCATGATTTGGCCGATGGTCAGCTCGGCGGGAGGGGGACGCTGCTCCTGCTCGCGGTCACTTGCCGCCTGTCCCTCAAGTACGCTGTGAGGTGCTCCGAACGGATGAGCTCCTCGATGTAGTTTCGGAGCTGCTTACAGCTCTCCGTGGGGTGGCCTAGCGACCTGTAAAACCATAGTAGGGGCCCCGGGTTCGCTTTGAGGCCATGCGCGAGATCGGAGGAAACTTGAAGAACCCCTCGCCCTTAGCCTCTTCTAGCAGCACTGTATGGGAGATGTTAAGCGGGGTGTGCTCCTGAAACTTCGAGAGATAGGGCTTTGGCCGCTCAGGTCCCCTTCTCTCATCCCTTGCCCTCTTCTTTTGGTCTGTTTGCTCTGCCCCGGGAAGGTTGGCGTTCACCTCGGACTCGAGCTGGACTTCGCGCTCGGTCTAAGCCTTTACCTCGGCCATGGTCTTAGGTTGCGCCAATGCAAAGGAGCGTAACCACTCCTTGTGCCTAAAACCAGACCTCAGTACCGTGATGACTGTCTCGTCCCGGTGCTCTGGGACCTCGAGAAGGGCGTTGTAGAAGCGGGTGACGTATACTTTGAAAGTCTCTTTGTCCCCGCTCTTGATCATGAAGAGATGGTCAACTGTGCGTTTTTGCCGCCTGTTCCCGACGAAGTGGCCGAGGAATTGGGTGGCCAGCTCGTCGAAAGTTGAGATCGAGCGTGGCTCGAGTTCTCGGAACCAGTCTCGTCCGGAGCGGATGAGAGTGGTCGGGAAAGCTCGGCACTGGGCGGCGTCGGAGTTGTTTTGGAAGCTCATCCCCGCGGTGAATGCATCCAAATGGTCCTTCGGGTCAGATTTGCCGTCGAAGAGGGAGGCCTTCGGGGGCTTGTTGCGAGAGGGGACGTGGACAGCGAGCAGCTCCTCGGTTAATGGTTTGGTGAGAGAGTCGGCGGCGTACTTAGCCCCTTTGCTCGAACGGTGGCCTTCCCGATGCGTACCTTCGATCTTCTTCTCGAGGGCGTCGAGTCAGCCGTGGTACCCCGACGGTTCGGCGCATTCTGATCCCTGGCCTCTGCTGTTGGAGACCTGCGTCTGGCTGCGGCCCCGGCCCCGGTTCCTCTCAATGAGATTCCTTAGATCCCCCGGCGAGGCAGCCTTCGAGCCGCCGTGGCGAGTGCCGTCCGCGCGACCCCGTCGAGGGAGGGGGTGTCGGTCATGCCTGGGAACAGGCGAGCTGACCGACATCTCATCGGGAGGGAAAGGGTCGCGAAGGGGCTCGGGGCGAGGCGCTCTGGCAACGGACCTCGGTGTTGAACTGTGAGGCGCCCAGCGGGTCTCAGAACGTATTGGCCTGGGAGATATGCAGCCATGGGAGATAGCGAGGCGGTGGTCGACAGTGCCGACACGAACGGAGTCTTCTCTCCCGCTGCAGGGGTCCCGGTTCCGAGGCGGGGGAGCGGCGACCTGGGGGTCTTGCACTGCCGTTTGGACACGGATGAGCGCCTCCACGACGGACGCGGGTCGGTCTATCCGGCAGGCAAGGGCGTTGATGGCATTCGGTGGAGGAGGTTCGTCTGCGCCTCCATTGAGGGGGAGGCGGCGGCTAGTGCTTGGATCGTTGTGATGATCGCTCGCCATTAGATTAAGATCGGAAGATGAACTTTTGTTTTTGTGGAATCAAGGCTTCCCACAGATGGCGCCAGCTGACGTGACCTGGATCACGCCAAGATGTTACCTTCCGTTGATCTGCTGTTGGCGGCGATGGATGGCTGATATTGGATCTGGAGGCGGGCACCTGAAGCATGTGGATCTCAATGGGTTTGAGGTTGGTTGGGCCGAGCTACCTGCAAGGAAGTCCCGGGGTGGTTGTACCACCGAGGACCCTCCGACGGTCAAGTTAGAGAGGAAATCCGAGCAGAGTAACGGCTTAATGGAGTAAACATGGCTTACTTGAACCGTCTAAAGAAGGGGTTTATATAGCGGTGGCAGTAGGCAGGGCAGGCACGAGAATCACGCCGGCCGTTACGCGCCCGACGTCACGCCCGCGTGATGAGCGGGATCTCCCATTAATGACAAGACAGACTCGTTAATGGGGAATCATGATGGCGTGGAACGTGGGATGTAGCCGGCGGATATCTCGCGCACGGCGAAATTCGCGGGGTGGCGGTTGCGCCTGCGAGTGGTGTCATTGGTCGGTCGATGAGACCGAGGAAGATGACCTCGGCGGGAGAGCTCGCGGACGAGCGGGACAGCCGAGTATCTGGGTTCTGCGGTAGCCCGGAGACGAGTTGGAAGGCCGAGGAGGCCAATTGTACAGGGGGCTCGGGGACGAGCCAACAGTTGTTTGTGGGACGGGCACATGAGTGGCATGGTCGGCCACTGTAGGTCCTTTCTTATGAGCTTTGGGACACGTCATCTGCCACATGTCATTATCTGGGATATCACCGATACCGAGCATCATCAGAAAGATAACAAATGAATTATGCTTTATTGCAAAGAGTGTTGACAGATTATGGTATTCTAGTGTCATGCACGTGTAGGATATCTGATCTCAAAAATGATCGAAAGTTTATGGGTATTTTAGTATGTTTTACCTTTTTCAAAGGATTGGATTGTCACAATCTAATAACCTTTGGCTGAAATACAAGAACCCTGCCCATCTACGGTCCAAAAAAACAAGATATCCCCCTCTTTTCAAAAATCCTTAGATTTGTCCTCCCGAACTAAAATCCGCTATCCCTTTTTTTCTTTTTTCCGAAACGGTTCTTTTGGACTTAAATACCCAAAAAAGAAAAAAAAACCATAATATTAAACTAAATAAAGCAAGTGCGGCTTTCTGTATTTTTATAACATTAAACTCGGGAGATTTTACGGCTGGCTGTATGTTTATATTATTTATATGTTTAAAAGACTTTTTACTTAAAACCCCTCCAAAACTTAGACACTTGCTAAAAAACCAAAATTTAATATTTACTTATTACTCAAATACCTTTAAGTTGCTCATTTTACCGCCACCAAATTTTCCGTTCAAAAAAAGTATGGCCGTTAGCTAATTTATAATATCCGCATCTTCTCCCCATATAGCCCCATGAACAAAACCGTCATTTTATCTCTGTTCTTCGTCTTTCTCTTGATCCGAACCCTTATACCTTGGACAACCGAAGAATTTTCCACTCATCGTTTTCAATTTTCCACTTACAACAAACTTGCAATTAAGTACGCATTCGCATTCCACTGCTTTGGGCTGGAGAAGGTTGAGAAAAAAGAATCATATTTGATTACCAATTAGAGTATATGAAGAGCAATTCATAAACCCTAATTTGAATTGGAGCTCTAATTGGAAATTTTAGATGAAGAAGAGTGAAAACGAGTGGTTTGGACGGGTTTTAATAAGCTTATCCCGAGTTTCTCGGTTAACCAGCTAACGGAGTGAGGTAAAAGGGCCAATGGGATGGGGGTGGTTTAATAGCAACTTCAAAGTTTATGGAGGTAATAAGTAACTGTCAAATGTTTTTTAGTAATTAGGTAAGTTTTGTGTGTGTGTGTGTGGTGGGGGGTGGGGCAGGGGGTGGGGCAGGGGCTTTTTTGCTGAGCCTTTAACAGTTTTTGTGGGAATCAAGGCGAGCTATAGTCTCATTATCTTCCTTTAATACTGTATCTATTTTGTTCCGTATATTTTTGTTTTCTATTATTTTATATTCAAATCCCTCCATTTATTTTTCCTTTTACTTTATTTGAGCCTAAAAACTCGATTCTATTAGTAAATCACTTAGCCATTTATTCCCTCGTCTCTAAAATCTTTTATTTTTATAGAATCCAAATCAATCATACTTTTTCCCCTCGTTTTAATTTCTTTTATTAAACCCAAGTCCAAACACAAGTTTCCTCACCCAAAATAATTCCCATTCCTTTCTAAGCCTGTGAGCCCAGAGCCACATTATTCCTTTCATCTTTCTTCATCATAACATATTTATTTTTAAAACAAAACTCTTCCCCTCCCCTGCTAACTAAACCCTTACGCTTTCTTCTTCCTCTCTCTTTAATACCAATTCATTTTAATTAACCCCATTGAAAACCCTACTACTCATTTTCCTTGATCAATAATAAAAACTGGTCTCTCTCTCTCTCTCACACACACACACACACAAACACACTAACTCTTCACCTCCCCATAAAACCCCTCGCTCTCTCATCCAATTTTTTCCCGCTCTCTGCCCCCCTATAAAACTCTCTCTCACTCTCTTTCTTTCCCTATATCTCACTCTCCTCCCAAATCCAACCTCTTCCATGGCTTCTCCACGGCCGAGCACACCACCAACCCGAGACCCTCTTTCGCCCACACGGCAACACTTCGTCGTCATCACCATCATCTTCGTCGACAACGGCAGCTGCAACACCACCAACACCACCAGAACCCCTTACCTTCGAAAGCGTATTCGATGCGTTACAGACCGAGAAACGAGGCTCCATGTCTAGACCCGAGACCGCGTGAGCCACACGATCATTTCTATGCCTCCGGATCTTCAATCCGTCGACGTTTCAAATATGCGTCCGGATGGCTCGATGAGATGCCGTAATGGGAGTTCCGTCGTTTTCCAATGTCGTAAAAGCGGGTAAGTCCCGTCTCCCTCCGTCTCTCTCCCTCTTGATCTTTGTCGGTCATGTAATTGTAATTTAATAATATATAATTATATATTAATAATCAAAACGTAAACTCTGTAGATTTAAAAACAAACAAGATTACTACTGCATACAATAATTACTAAAATATACTTAGTTAACGCTGTGACAATATATAAATTATATAAATTATAGTATAATCTAAAATCTTGTGAAACAACTATTTTTGTGACTCATAAATATGATTATGTGATAAATGTTACACAATTGAACCCTGAGTTTAAGATCACAATACTTATGATAATAACAGTGTAGAAATTGACGGCCATCAAAAAAATAATGTACACTGGTAAAATTTTGCAACAGTATGAGTAACACTATATTACTCTGTTGGAGTTAAGAGCGTGGAAGCAATAAATCAATCAAAGATTAAATCTAAACAAGAAATGATGACACAAAGATTTTACGTGGAAACCCTTGCGGGAAAAACCACGGACGACGAGGAGACAAAAATTCCACTATGAAAAATTGAGAGTACAAAAAAATCCCCAAATTAATCTGGAATAGGGATGAACGGAAGAATAAATTCCTCACACCCAAAACTCTCTCTCTAAACTGGTGGAATAATATAAGCACTCAATCTAAACAAAATATATTTTTTTGTTACGGAACAAACAATCTAAACAAAATATATTTTTTTGTTACGGAACAAAGGCTGGAGATATGCATATAATACCAACTTAAACCAAGAGCACAATTAATTAATTAATGGGTTAATTAAGTTGGGCCTTAATTTGAGACAAACTCAACAAATCTCCACCTTGGCTCAAATTCCGTAATGCTCCAAAATACTCCACGTCGTCGCATAAGCCCTGAAGGGCACTCAATGAGATAAAATACCAGCTAAGTCCAAGCAATACTTGAACTTAGTAATCGGAAGCGGCTTAGTGAGCATATCCGCAGGATTGTGAGCGGTGTCAATTTTTTTCAACGACAACCTCACCAATATCAACAATCTCCGTCGCAGCAACAAAAGCATAAGCAGCCAAATCAAAATCTTTAAATTTTGCAGGCTTTTGTGGTTGCCTCCTTCCACGATCACGAGCTATAGATGGCTCAATTTGCCGCTGTGGACTTCTTTGCACTTGAGTATCACCAGTCACAATGCTAGGACTAGTGGTGGAGGTAGGAATATTTACTTGGGCTTGTGTGCCCTCCACCTCAAACTCCACCTTCTCACTGGCACCATCATTGTCATTGTCATCTGCACCAGAAGAAGGAATAGCAGTATCTTTTCCAGAAAGAAGAGCATCTTCATGAAAAGTAAGGTATCTACTATGAATAATCTTATTAGAATCAGGATCAAAAACACGGTACCCTTTAACACCCGATCCATAACCCATGAAAATGTATTTTCTCGCACGAGGAACCAATTTCCCCTCGTTGACATGAATATAAACAGGACACCCAAAAACACGAAGGTTAGAATAATTAACAGGGTTACCTGACCAGACTTCTTCTGGAATCTTGCCGTCGAGAGACCTGTGGGGCGAGCGGTTGATCAAGTAGCAAGCAGTCTCTACCGCTTGAGCCCATAAATTACGACGACTCCATAACCCAGCACTAGAAAACATGCAACGAACCTTTTCAAGGATGGTTCTATTCATCCTCTCTGCAACGCCATTCTGCTGGGGCTTACCAACCAGAGTATTATGCCTAGCAATGCCTTCCTGTTTGCAGAAAGTATCAAATTTTTCTTCACAGAATTCAAGACCATTATCAGTTCTGAGCCTCTTCAATTTTTTACCAGTCTGGTTCTCAATCAACACCTTCCACTCTTTGAACTTAGTGAAGGCTTCATTCTTATGTTTCAGAAAATAGATCCAGACCTTCCGTGAATAATTATCAATAATAGTCATGAAATACCTGTGACCTCCGATTGAAGGCTTGCGGGATGGACCCCAAAGATCCGAATGAACATAATCCAAGGTACCTTTGGTCCTGTGAACACCTGCTGAGAAACTAATTCTTTTCTGCTTGCCAAAAACACAATGTTCACAAAATTCAAGATCACAAGAACTTAAAGTACCAAGCAAATTTCTTTTGGTGAGAACATTCATGCCTTTCTCACCCATATGACCCAAACGCATATGCCAAAGTTTGGAGTCATCCGAATGTGAGGACGAAGCAACTGCAGCTGAACCTGTAATTGTAGAACCCTGCAAGATATATAAGGTACCCCGCCGAATACCTTTAAAGAACACAAGAATACCCTTGGACACCTTGAGAACTCCATTCTCAGTACTGTACTTATAACCGAGTGATTCAAGAGTGCCTAAGGAGATAAGATTTCTCTTCAGGTCAGGGATATGTCTAACACCTGTCACAGTTCTAATAGAACGATCATGGGTCTTGATTTTAACTGAACCTATACCAATAACCTTACAAGGTACATCGTTTCCCATAAAAACTAAACTACCATCAACCGATTCATAAGTGGCAAAATAGTCCCTATGAGGACACATATGAAATGAACAGGCAGAATCAAGAACCCATTCACTCCTAGACCTTTTTGAACTATCAACAGCTAGGAAAACATCCCTATCAGAATCGGTCTCAACAATAGCAGCTTCAGCGGTTTTTTCGGGTTTCTTACCCTGTCTTTTATCTTCCCGTTCAAGCTTATTTTTCAACTTATAACAGTCGGCAACAATATGCCCAAGTTTCTTACAATAATTGCAGGTTTTATTAGAGTGTTTGCCTCTAGACTTCGACCGAGACTTATTTCTGTTCTTACTGTTTTGACCCCTTTCTTGTGTTCTACCCCTCACCAATAAACCCTCAGCATGATTACTAGGTTTCTCAGTATCATATTTCTCTTTAGACAACAAATTGGATTTCACATCTTCAAAAAAGAGGGACTCCCGATTACCATAAAGCATGATTTCTTTAAATTGGCCATATGAGGGAGGTAGTGAAACAACAAGTAGAACAGCTTTATCTTCATCCTCAATTTTAACATCAAGATTTTCTAAATTGATAAGAATCGAATTAAATTCATCCAAGTGAGATTGGATTGGTGTACCTTCAGCCATATGGCATGTGTAGAGGCGATCCTTGAGACGAATCTTGTTCGCAAGACTCTTGGCCGCATAAAGTGACTCGAGTTTAGACCACAATCCTGCGGCTGTAGTCTCATGGATGGCTTCACGGAGAACTTCACGAGTCAAACAAAGTTGGATCGCTGAGTGTGCTTTCTCATCTAATTCTTCCCACTCAGCATCTGTCATGGTACTGGAAGAGGTAGATGATTTTTCCCTGTCGTTGGACTTGGGTCGACCGGATAACGCCTTCTTCAACCCGTGTTGAGTAAGGACGGCCCTCATCTGAACCTTCCAAATTGCAAAACTAATTTTGCCATCGAACTTGTCAATGTCGAACTTTGTAGAAGGCGACATGATGGAGAAAGATTAAATCTTGATTGATTGAACAAAGCTCTGATACCAGTTTGTTGGAGTTAAGAGCGCGGAAGCAATAAATCAATCAAAGATTAAATCTAAACAAGAAACGATGACACAAAGATTTTACGTGGAAACCCTTGCGGGAAAAACCACGGACGACGAGGAGACAAAAATTCCACTATGAAAAATTGAGAGTACAAAAAAATCCCCAAATTAATCTGGAATAGGGATGAACGGAAGAATAAATTCCTCACACCCAAAACTCTCTCTCTAAACTGGTGGAATAATATAAGCACTCAATCTAAACAAAATATATTTTTTTGTTACGGAACAAAGGCTGGAGATATGCATATAATACCAACTTAAACCAAGAGCACAATTAATTAATTAATGGGTTAATTAAGTTGGGCCTTAATTTGA
Organism: Agapanthus africanus; assembly: GCA_030015575.1. NCBI lineage: Eukaryota > Viridiplantae > Streptophyta > Magnoliopsida > Asparagales > Amaryllidaceae > Agapanthus > Agapanthus africanus. The sequence goes on from JASDDO010000024.1 coordinate 60,764,226, forward strand.
GACAAACTCAACATACTCCATAATACTAACAAAACTAAATAATATATACTTTAAAATAAACTAAATTAATATTAGAACTTATAATGTTGATATAATAGTATCCACCTTGTGCCAGCCCTTTTTTACCATTGAAAATATTCATTATTTTCGTAGTAATAATTATTGAAGCAATTTCTAATATTATACTTTTGTTTCACCTAATTGTATCCTGCACCAGGCACTAATATATCTGTTACCTTTGCTGCTTTAATTTTTGTGGGTTTCTGAAGTTATATTATAGCCAGACCGTAAATAGAATAGCTTCAATTAATTTAATATTGCATGCTTATGAGGACCTGCAGATGAGAACTCCAAAAGCTATAATCTTGACATATTATTCTGTTTAGTAGAATGTTTATTGGCACATGAATGCAATGTATGCATGACATTGTGCTTAGTGTATATTTTATATAATCAATTTTGTTGATTGTTCGTAAGGTATGTATATTTAATGGAGGTGTTAACGGGAGTGATGTTAGGTTTAATGATGTCATATTAAAAATTATAATAGAGTTCTAATGTTGAGTGCAAATAGTATTTTTCCCTTTGCTAAAATACCATCAAGTTTTAATAAAATAGAATTTAATTTAATCATTTTTCCTTTGCAATTTTGCCTCTACAACTCTTGTTAGGGGATCCGTTGTGGATGGTGCGGGTTATCGCACATCCTTGAGATAGTAAAGCGAGATGCAGAACTTCTCACGGAGAATTCGGTCTCGAAATGAATAAAATACCGTTTTAAAGAAAATACGACTTTTAAACAAGTTAAATAGTAGAAAAATTATTTAAACTATAAATCTGTATTTTCAAGAAAAACAAATTGTGAAAACTAGATTTTTAAATGAAAGATTAAAGATTTTAAGAAAATACCTTCGGGTTTCCAAAAATATAGTTTCATAAAAATACCATAACTTTTAAAAGTTAGGTTTCATCACTAAAATTCCACTAAAATTAAAATACATTTTTATAAAAGCTCTTAATATTATAAATCACTCTTGAGATTTATTTTTAAAACAATAATATAACATTTTTCATAAAACCCCATCGAGAAATGCAAACAATGTAAATACATAAAAAAACAACTTGAATAAATCTTTAAGGATCTTAAATTAATATAGATTTAAGCGGTATCATTTCTCTTGAGCCTGGGGAGCCAGAGAAAGTGAGTGTTTACCTGTTCAGGTTAGACAACACTGCAAATTAACGGAGATATCAATAGCAATCGTCGTGGAAAAAAACATAAATCCTGCCATCTACATGCAGCGGATGTCCGATTACTTCCGAACTTAAGAATTTTAATCGTTAAATCCATTTCACAAGAAATGACTATAGCCTGAATACAAACTCCACTCAAATCCAACTCAAACTCAAACTTGAACACCTGATCTTGAACTTGAACACCTGATCTTGAACTTGAATATCCAAACTTAAACTTAAATAATTCACTTGACTTGATCGAAACACGAATATAATTCGACATGAACCTGATCTGAATACATGATTACAACTTGAACATGAACTTGCACATTATTTTTCTATTCATAGATTCGGCCAAGACCTGTTAACTGGAACTATACACTACAATATGCGGGGATAAAGGGGTAGATTGGTGCGGAACGTATATCGTGGCACGAGATGTCACTTTAAAAGACATTTACATGAATTCACATAACGTTGTCCCTTGGGTTATGACGGAACCTTGTACTATATATTACCATAGTCCATGGGGTAAGATCTCGTACGCATGAATACTTTCTTTATCAAACTATAAACAACCATGTTAGAATAACAAGCCTTATACCTGTAAATAATCATGCTTAGATACTCGTTTATACAATCTTACATGTTCGCATTACTTGGTTTCTATTCACTTTATGTATCATTCAGTCATCTTCTTTTACTTTATTTGGGGACTTACCGAGTGCTAGTTCGCTGACAATATTCATTTCTATTATTTTTCTTTGAAATGTTCGTCAGGAGGACCGGACTTTGAGAAGATAGAGCCGGGCCAAGAGAACTTGGACCAGTTCGCCATATAGCCAGACTACTAGCTTTTTCCTTCTTTTACTTATGTATGCTACTGTTTAGGCATTTGTTCAAATCATTGTATCTTTTTATTTCAGATAGTTGTACTTAAATTTGAACGTAAATAAAGTTGCAGTTTAATTTTATTACTCTTGTCATTTTTACACATTATTATATTGCTTATATACGCTTAACGTATTCTCATAGTAAATACGTTGCAGGCTTGCCATGTCACCGTTTCCGTTTACTGTGGTTGTCATGTCACCGTTTTGATTATACTGTGGTTGTCACACAGTGGTTTCTCCATATAGAATATGTATATTATATCAGGTATTCTGGTTACTAGATCTATGGTTTTAGATCTAGATTTGGGTAGTTTCCCAATCTGGGTACTTAGACAGTATTCTAAAGGTGTTTTAGAATGGTTGACTCCTGGCATGGTGGTGTACCTGCAGGTGATGGAGTCACCCTCTCTAAAGGTGTCTTACAGACTAAAGGAGAGAGGGATGTGAATGATTGGCATATCACCTGCTTAGGCAATTGAGTCAATCATGACATATCAAGTACCACACCAGATGTTGTTTTTACACTAGATGCAATAAGTTGATATATTGATCCAATCCTGGAGAAACGTTCGGAAGCAGTTTTTGAACATAAGTGGATGTTCTAGGAATTTGGTAACGGCAGCCTCTTTCGGGAGACGGTTATCATTCCAGGCTTCCAAAGTGACTTGGATGACAGAGTGACTGTCAGATTTATAGTTTTCCCTCTTTTGAGGGACAGTAGTTTGGATAGGTGGTCCAAGTGGATACTAAGGAAGGTATGGTGCAGGATACTGATTAAATTCGTTAACGATACAGTCTAAAAAGTCCACTGGATTTGGAGTTCATTTATGAACTGGGTCCCATCAGATATCCAGACATATTCTAAGACATGTATTGCTCATTTCGGGAGATGGGTTTCTCCACAAACTTGAGATAAAGAGAGACATAGAAAGAAACATTGGAGCAGATCCACTCACTGATGCTATTTCTCGAACGCAATAGTTTTACAAACGAGTTTTGTGAAACTGATTAGTAGAGATGTTGGGTGTTCGGTATCACATGGGATGTGAGCATGCGACACCGCAATAATTGGCCTTAAGTGCAAGTGGGAGATTGTTGGCTATAGTGCCCTCAAGTCAATTATTGGATCACAGGCACGTGATTGCAATGATTGAGGGAGGACCTATACCGGTAGAATAGTCTTACTCGAGATGATAGTATGTTATCTGGTTTGCCTTTATCATCGTGTATATGCTTCAGGTGACATTACAGATCACTATTACATATTGATAGAGCCCACAGGATTCTTGCTTGACTACCAGCAGTATGATGGCGATCATATACGTGAGAGTTGGGTGGTCTATAAGCACATCCTTAAATTGTCCCTAGTCGTAGAAGTTTCGAGACCGAGCATCGATACTCCAAGAGTAGACTAGTGTATACGGATCGAGACCCCGACGAGAGGTGGTGGCCGGTCTCACAACCCATTGGTGTCAGTTGGTTCACCTAAGATGTATACACGTGCTCATTGAGTTATGAGTACACCGGACGGACTCGCCGGGAACATGCAAGTTGGTATTATACCTATTGTCAGATAGCAGTTCCCATGTGACATGTGTACAGGTTAGTCTATCGACCTGAGATCGTCATTTGTCTCGTGTGAGTTCCCACTGTGCTTTGATTAATACCCTACCATGGCTCAAAGGAGTCGTGCAAGCAGGTTTTAGTTGGGTACAATCCCGAGCCACATGGAGGCAGTGAGCGGATCGTTAGGGGATTCGTCTCTCCTGGTATATTGGGGGTTGATGTCGCGGTGTGCACGGGTGGCTATCACCAGAAATTCTCGGCCGGGGCAGATGAGAATTACTGATTCAGATCAGTAGTTTCTCAGTTGGTGATAGGATTCATACCAACACTAAATGTCGCTATTAGGGGTCTGACTTTATTCACCCCCTAGACTCGATATGCGATACTCATAGACGAACGGACCGGACTATACGGATATTATCATTGTCAGGCTCAGTAGGATTTCAGAATGAGTTTGCTCGTCGGCCTCCCTTTCGCTCAATACCTGGGTAGCCGTTACGTACAGCTAGTACCACCGACGTGCTTGTGGTTAAACCCACTGCCAGCGTATTGACGAGTCTTTAGAGTCCCACACAGAGGGTTTCCCTAATTTGGGCGAAACATTGTAGAAGCTGTATGGTTTTATGGCAGGGTTCGATCATATTCGTGCACTTATGCACGGATCATGATCGGACGGATAATACTAGTGGGCTTTGGTTTAAACCGGATCCTAGTATTGTATTGTTGGATTGTTTTCATCTCGTTGTATTAAACATTTAGGGCTTTATAAATGTTTAATATTGTTGAGGTGAAGTGTGAGTGCAAGTTTTGGCTTGTGGCATTGCTTGTGGCATGTGGTGTTGTGTGAGATATTTGTGCAAGTGGTAGATATTATTTTGGTGTGATTGATTTTCTTTAGTTGCACACACAAATACCTCACAACTCCAACTCAAGAAAAAACAACAGATACTTGTTTTTTTAGCCAAACTTGAGCTCACTCTTTTCTTCATATGGCTTCTTCTTCAAGCTCCACCCATTCCATCTCATGAGTTGAGAATCCTTGGATGTTTTGAGACAAAGTATTCACACACCATCTCTACTTCATCTTGGGCATCTAGGCTAGCAAACTGGATGTCCGAGTTCCTTCGGTTTTTGAAGCGGGGGCCCGTATTACTAATCCTCGACGTGGATCGTCTTCGACAAGGGAGATTGGAGACCGAACTTCATCGATGCAGCCGCGAGGAGCTTGGGCAGAAGTTGAAGACCGAAGGACACAGATCGATCGGTATAACCTCTCCAAACTCTTTTTATATAACTAGTATAGGGTTAATGGTATGATCCGTCGATTAGGGCTCCGTTAGCGCCGGTTTTTAAAGTTTTTGTTCCGCGTTTGGCCACGGATTGATGACTGGGGCGCTGCCGTAACCCTACAGTTTGAGATTAAGATCGACTTAAATGTATGTGAGCAGTTGGGGCCATAGTCACAAATTCGTCGTTCGAGTATAATTCGGCGAGGTCAAAAATTCGGATTCGGAGAACTATTCGAAAAAAATTGGCAGGTCTTCGGGAAAGATTCGGTAAGTGTTCGAGAAATGTTCGGGAATGATTTCGAGCAAGAAATTAATATATGAGACGCTAGGTTTTGATTTTGTGAATTATTTGCTGTTTTTTGAATTATTCGCTGTTTTTTCACATAATTCGGGAATAATTCGCGAATTATTCGGCCTGCCGATTAAGTCGGCTGATCAAAACTTTGCGGATTATTTGCGAATCCAGCGAATAATTCACGAATTATGTGACTATAGTTGGGGCTCGGTTGGTTTTTTGTTAAAGATACGTTAGAACAATTTGAGACTAAGATCTACTCAATAGGGAGTTAGGATCATTTTTGTTTCAGATCCAATAAGAGAGCATTTGGTTGTCTTAGTTTAGAGACATTTCGGTCCATTGTCGCCGTTTTTGAAGCGAATATTAGTTTACGGACGTCTCGGACCGTTGATCACCGTTTTGAAGGTGAGGTTTTAGTTTAAGGATGTCTCGGTCCGTTGATTACCGTTTTGGAGGTGAGGTTTTAGTTTAAGAACGTCTTGATTCGTTGATCACCATTTTGGAGGTGAGGTTTTAGTTTAAGGACGTCTCGGTCCGTTGATCACCATTTTGAAGGTGAGGTTTAGTTTAAGGATGTCTCAGCCCGTTGATCACCGTTTTGGAGGTGAGGTTTAGTTTAAGGACGTCTCGGCCCGTTGATCACCTTCCGCGCACGTGTATTCGTTACGTGACGGGATGAACAACGATGATATGGAATGCACCCAGTTTATGGTACAGTCTGATTTGAGGTGTGCACGTCAATTTGGCAGTGCACCAACGAGTTGTTGGTTGTCGGGACCCGCCACCTCTCTGGAGACGTTGAAGAATTATAACGACATATATCAGAGGTGTGGATAGATGTACCCTTAAACTAAATCCCATATTTAAGGGAAGAGATAGTGCTGTTGTAGACCTAGAAAATGTTAGTCATGTTTGAGTCTAAAATTATCTTAGGAGATATAAGATGGATATCATTTGGGATATCATCAATGGGAGACCACTAGTCATTTTTGAGACTAAAGTCAATTTGGGAAAACATGAACACAGGGGGCTCGGTTGTTTTAGGACCAAAGAGGTTTAACCTCAGAAAACTTAGCCGATTTGGGCTGAGATTGGGTTTCCATAATTGCCCAACGGTGTTAAGCATTTGGCCGCTGTGGCTGTATATGAAGTGCTAATATGGCGCCCACGTGAGGAGCACGTGAGGCGCTGGGAGCTGCCATTTGGGTTTTATTTCCCTTTTTGTATAAGTGCTAAGCACTTGGTTCTCGTGGTGATCACGTGTGAAACACGTGAGGCGCCCCAAATATGGGCGCCGCCCTTTGGTTTTATTGCCTCTCCCTTTGACAGAAGTACTAAGCACTTGATTGGGGGTCGTGTGCAAAACACGTGACTGCCTTAGGAAGTGCTCATTGCTCCTCTTTTAAGCACTCATATGGGAAACACGTGAGGCAGTCTCAGCCGCTTCTTTTTGTTCATTAGAAACACTCACGTGGAAAACACGTGAGGTCTCGTTATCGTGTTAAACACTAACGAATCACCAGGCTATCTTTTCGTGTTCTTGGAGATTTTGATCTCTTATTAATGTCATTTCTAGTCATTAAGCTTTTGGTTTGGAAGGTCTCAAATTATTGTCATTGTCTGAGGGATCAAGTTTTCCTCTTGTTTGTGCAGGAATCAAATTCTTTATATAGGGTTAAACCCTAGTTTTCAGAGGAATTAAATTCCCATATGTTTTTGTAAGAATTAAATTCTTTGGACTCAGTTCTTTCCTCTAAGCTATGAATCTTCAAGACATAATCTCACCAATGAGAATTAAATTCTCAGATTGTGGGGAGATCTGCTTCTGCAGATCTCAACCAGAGGAAGAACTAAGTTCTTCCATGAAAGGTTAAACCCTTAGAGAGGCAAAGAAGGAATGGAATAATCTCTGTGTTTTTTCTTCTTTTTACCTAGTATGTTCTGACGAAATAAATTTTCGCTGAGAATCAAATTCTCTTTTTTTGTCTCTACTTCTTCTTCCCTCTGTGTGTGTGTGTCTCCCTCTCCTCCTTCTTTTTGAGACTTGAAGTCTCTGGCTCTTTATATAGTGGAGAGAAGTTTGTTTAATTCTCAGAAAATCTCTCATTGAGAGATCCCCATTGATTTAATTGGTTTCGGAATTGATTTGGGGAATTTTACCCACCGTTGGATCTTTGATCCAAGGACTTCTGTTTTTATAGAAAATATTGTTCTTGTTTTTAACAAGATTGGGAATATTCGCCCATATATAGAATACAATTCTATCGAGCGGTGATATTTTAATCACCATTGGATTTTTAATCCAAAGGTGCTCAGTTTAACGGAGTATAATCTTTCTCTGTTTAGAAAGATATAGGAAATATTTTGGATCTTTGATCCACTAACTCTCTGTTTAACAGAAAATATTCTCCCCAATAGAATTTAATTCTATGTTTAATCATCATTGGATTCTTGATTCAATGGTTTATTGAGTTTTCAAGTAGAATTTTATTCTACGCAAGGAGGTGTCCTCACGTGTTAAACACGTAAGGTTTGTGGTTTAATTGCAGCGCTCAGGCGCTCACATGTTAGCACGTGAGGCTGGTTTATCCTAGTTGTAGTTTAATTGCAGCGTCTATTTATAGGCGCTCACGTGTTGACACGTGAGGCTTGTTTAACCTACTTGTAGTTTAATTGCAGCGCCTATTTATAGGCGCTCACGTGCTGGCACGTGAGGCTTGTTTAGCTTACTTGTAGTTTAATTGCAGTGCCTATTTATAGGCACTCACGTGTTGGTATGTGAGGCTTGTTTAGCCTTCTTATAGTTTTAATGGCGGCGCCTATATGCCTTGCATATATGCTCTCACGTGTTTAACACGTGAGGCTCGAATAGTGGGGAGTTTCCCCCTTTCTTTCTCTCATCTTCTTCTTCTCTTTTTTTTATGAGGGAACAAATACCCCCACGTGGCTTGCATGTGAGTGCAACGCTGTCCACTTTTACAGCCGTTGGATTGCCTAGGGGAATGGGGAGATAAATTGTTCCCATCATGTCTTATAAATATGAGGGCTTGGCTCTTGAGATGGCCACTGTTTCTTCGTCTTCTTCCTTAGCCTTTCTCTTAGAATTTAATTCTCCTTTCAGAGCTCAGTTCTCTGCCCGTTGAAATTTCAGAGTTAAACTCTGTTAAAAAAACTCTTTTGGGTAAAGATCTTGAACAACATTTATCTTTTAGGAACAAGAAACCCCTTTTCTCTAATTTTTCTGGATTTTAAATCCACCGCAAGAGTTTTGTTCTCTTCTGGAACCGATCTCTTAGAGATCCAAAAAGACATAATCTTTTGTGCAGTAAACCCCAATGTTTTCGAAGATCGGGTGTTTCTTCTCTGATCTTTGAGGATCTTTGGAGTTTTAATTCCATTTCTTCGTTTCCCATCATGGAGGTTTCTTGAATTTAATTCCATTACTTAAAAGGAATTTGATTCCTCATCAAAGAGCTTATCTCTAAAGATCAAGAGGGCCTTTTGGGAAATTTATTCCCTGGTGTTCTTGAGCATATTTTCATTATAGGGTTTTACCCTTATTTTCACAAATTTAAATTTATTGGGTATTTTAACAGAACTCATTTTTCTTTGAGAATACCAAGAGTTGTTTAAACTTTAGTGTATATTTAATAAGAAACCTTTTTGATTCTCGCAATGATTAGCTTGTCTCATCATTGGTGAGCCGCCATATTGATTTTGTGGGGTCCATTGGTTTTGCAGCCGGTGGTCCTGTGAAAAAAACATCACGTTTTCTTTTTTCTTTTTCTTTTCTTTTATATTATATTATTATTTATTATTATTTTTTTAAAAATGGGTTTTTCCTTTCCCTTCTTATTTCAGGAACGATGGCCTCACTTTCTTACTTCCCTTACACTCGTTCAGAAGCCGCTTTTCCGCAATTACCATCGGACGAGGAGGTTATGGCGATGATTAGGGCACATGACTAGAACCATACGAGTCTTTTCTTATGAGGGTTTGGTACGGTCACATCATCAGGGACTGCCGTAGCTTTACCTGTGATGTACCAACAGAACCCATCCGTCTATTATCATTGATGGAACGCCCACGGACTGCTTATGCGGTGGAGGCGACTAACTGGACTCCCACGGGCCGACTCGAGCTATTAACGACCGAGATACCCAACCAACCCCCGGTGGTGTTCATATCATAATATTGCATTATTATATTCCCCATTCCTAGTCATTTTACAAATAAACAGGTGCTTTTGACCCCAGTCTGCTAATTAGTTGCAGATTACAGGTTCTTGGAATAAAAACAATGAAAAAGACAAAAGACGATACAAAAGTGAGGCTTCGACCAACAAACAGAGAATCTTGACAAAGCCTACACGAAGATCAGTTCACAAGTACAAGGCAGTGGAAGGTTCAAGACTTCGTCACGAAGCAACGGTAAAAGTGCACTACAATTATTCACTGTGGAATCTGGAAGAAACCTAGAAGCCAACCTGAGAAAAGAACCAAAGAAATAGGAAGACAAATACACCCTGAAGCATACCAGAAAAATTGAAGGCACAGTCCCACTGTTTGGCCGAGGAACCGTGGCCAAACCATGCTTTTGGCCGCGGATCCGCGGCCATCTGGGGCCCGTGTCGGTGCAGAAAAAGTCGGTGCGCGCGGATCGTTGAATAGGTCTTTTTCTTAGGGGGTATTTTTGTAAAAGCAGATATGCGAGTCAATTGTAACCCTAGGGTTCCTATCCTCTATAAATAGGAACTCTAAATCTTGTATGAGGCTATGCCTCTTTTCATTTCATAAATTCAGATCTGTACTGTGTTGATGTTTGGAGAGAGTCATCAATAAAAATTAGTAAGTTCTTTTATTTCTTTGCCTTAGTTTACTTTTAATTTAGAATGTCTTTTAATTCCCTAATGAGCGAGTAGTCTCCTCGTTTGTTAGAGTTAGCTTTAGGGAAAGGTTTGAGAGATGAGATCTCTCACCTCTTTCTTGTCCCATCACACATAATAATTAGAACTTCATGCATACATGCACACATCGCTCCCTGCGGCACCCTACCCCTCGAGGTAACGGTGATACCGTTGTATAAAGGACCGGTTGCGCGTGTTTTCCATGAAGGTTAGGGTAAGGATCGACAAAGGAATGACAAGAATCTAGGGGAAGAAACATCTTCCCAAATGATTCTAATCCACTTTATTGATAATTACCATAACATCTAATAGACCTAAATTAGGGCATTGGAAGCGGTGAGGAAACCTTTAATCTCTCAACTTACCCTGGACCTAACCCTAGCAAGACTTAGATCTAGATAATCTTAGTTTCCTAATCCTAGTATAACTGAACTTAGTTTTTAGATTTAATTAAAAGATCCAACACCCTTTGGAATTAGCTCGTAAGAACATTTAGGAAATTTACAAAATCCCTGTGGACCGACCCGTATTCACCGGCTAGCTACCAAGCGACGCCATTCTTGATTGCGGTTTAGAAATATTTTTGATCATAAATTCCATACAAATCAAATGGCGCCGTTGCCGGGGATGCCGTAGTATTTCCTTTTTGAAATTTCGGGTTAATCTAAATTTAAAAAAATCATAAAAACAGAAAAAGAAAAATTATAAAAATTTTATTATTTATTGTTTGAAGGGTATTTTTGTGTGAATCTTTGCAGAATTGACGGATCTGGAAAAATCCAGAGAGCTAAACAGAAAAATAAAGATCCGAACGACAGAGAATCATAAAACCAGAGGGGCTCAGAAATTTGTGGGAACCAATCCTCACAACAGACCGCGAAACCGCGGTCGGGAAGGCCTTCTGGCGGCGGAACCGCGGCCGCTGTGTTGACTCAGCACGTATAAATTTTTTTCGGGAAGAGAGCCTTCTTTCCAACCGTGAAAACGCGGCGGGAGGCACATTTTGACCGCGGAAGGGCAACGCCGTGGTGACTTCGTCGCGTGGAATTTGCACTGTAATTTTTCTCTCTCTCTCTCTCCTCTGCAATTCTCGATATATCTTCTGTAAAATATCCTGCAGGATTCTTTGCGCTTAAAAAAATCTTCCCCCTTCTTAATAACAAATCTTGTGCAGGATTCTTTGCGCCGCGCTTAAAATAAAAAATCTTTGATTGCAAGTGATTTTTTCTATCTTACATATTTTTAATCGGACTTTAAGGGGCTTTTAACCAATTCAGATTGGGTGGGGATTTCATCACCCTTCCCAGGACCCCAGAAATCATATAAAGCATTTGCATTGACCAATCTTTAATTAAAAAATACTAGACTCAGCCCTAAATATTTCGAGCTCAATAGGACAGAGGACTAGTTATAGGCATCGGCCGTTAATCCTAACCTGACTTTGCGGTGTCTAGGCAAGTGTATCTAAGGTAAGTGGTTACTTAATTAGGACCGCTACTTATAGCGGGGAGCCTCTCACTCATCTGGCACTTACCTGGCCGCAATTGACGATGAAGAGGCGGTTTGAGGTCCTATTTCTAGTCCTTTGGAACAGTTAGGAGCTGTCTAGCTGACCTAGATGACCCTAGATCTAGGCCTGATTGTGCATTTTTGGTTGATCGAAAAGTGTGTCTTAGCCCTTTATCGAAAATCTTCTTTGCAAAAAGTTCCAAATAAAAAAAAGGAAAAAGGAAAAAAAAAATTATAAAAACTTGCAACTCGTCGCTCAAAATCCTTGCACCCCACCCCCACCCACTTTCTTCTCATTGACATTTTCTTACCCCCCACATTCTGTTTTTCACCTTTTTTGACTACACTACCTCCTTTAGTGTATGTCACTTTGGACTAGGGACACTAGCGCCCGATTAGTCCGTGTTTCGTTGGTACCGACCGACGAACCTTTCGACTCCGAAGTCGAAATTCCTTTCACTTCCTTACCTCCACCTTCAAATTCTTCTTTCGAAGGTATGTCGGGATATAATCCCAACAACACCTTACCCACGGGACTGATTCCACCTCCGTTAGGTGAGAATAACCCCGAATCTCCCGCCTGTTGTAGCGCCCCAACGAATCGCACTCCAGGATCTCTTCTATCCTGTCCGCACCTCCTTACCTACCTGTCTTTCACCCCCACCGGCAAATCGGAACAATTTTGAAATAAAACCCTACTTCATCAATATGCTGCCAAAATTTCATGGATTGGAATCCAAAGATGCCTATATCTTTATCAATAAATTCCAAAACGTTTGCGCCATGATGAAAACAACCCAATTAAGTGATGACGCTATAAGGCTAAGGGTCATTCCTTTCACCTTATGTGACTTAGCCGAGAAGTGGCTATACAGCACCGCATCACATTCAATTAGAAATTGGGACGAGTTTGTTAAAACTTTTCTTAAAAAGTTTTATCCTCATCACAAGACCGCGAGAATTCGCAATGAGATAATACAATTTTCCCAGCTTCCTTCCAAACCATTTTGGAAGTGTTTTGAAAGATTCAAAGACCTACTCGTTCAATGCCCCCACCATGGGATCGAAAATTGGCAACTTTGCCAAACATTATACGAGGGATTGAACCCGGCAACGAAGCAGTTGCTAGAAACCATTTGTCAAGGTCACTTTCTAATCAAATCTAGTGAGGAAGCATGGCAGTTTCTCGAGGATCTTAGTGAACAAACAATTCAGTGGGAGAGCACAAAGACCACCTCATCTTCTTCTATTGGTCAATCTAGGGCAGGCATATATCAATTAGATATGTCGATTGCTATGAAGGCCGAGATGGCCGCACTTATGAAAAAACTAGAAGCCATTGAGACCAAAATCTCATCGTCTTCTCCCGCCTCTGCTTTACCCCCACGAACTGTTTGTGCTTGTTGTTCGGATCCATCACACCTTACCGAAGAGTGTCCTTACAATCCACCTGTTCAAGGACAAGATCAAGTCAATGCTTCCTTTCAGCAACGACAACGAAATGATCCTTACTCTTCAACCTATAATCCGGGTTGGAGGAGTCACCCAAATTTTGCTTGGAATCAAAATCAACAATTCCAAGGAAACAACAACTTTCAAAGGCCTCCTCCTCCACAACAACAAGCACCCCAACAAACTCAATTCCAGCAATCTTTCCAACTACAACCTTATCCAAATCAAACAAACAATTTGATTCAACCCAATGATGATAAGGTTATCTTGCTAGAAAAAAGTCTAGATGCGTTTCTCAAGCAATCTATAGAATCCGCGGTAAGGTTGGAAAATTCCGTCCAGCCTTTGGTGCACAACAATGCTTCACACGATCAAAGCATCAAATCTATCGAGGCACAAATTGCACAATTAACTGTTGCGTTGAGTGTAACACCCTAGTTCATTTATACCAATTACAGTTCTCGTATTTCCTTAATTGTGGTATTTTCCTGATTTATCGTGTTTTGGGTGCGAATAGTATTTTACATTTTACATTGCATTCGACCTGACCCGCTTGCTTGAACCTGTTTGATTCATATTTATAGATTGCCCTGACTTGTTACATAGACATGCGTATCTCATGTATACTGCATACTGGCATTTTACCTGGCATTGCATATTTTACCATATAACATTTTAGGTCATGTAAAATAATTTAAAATTGTATTTCATAGCCTGCATGATACCCCTAACCCCGTGGTAGTATCCGCGCATCTTGTTCTCGTCCTGTTCAGTGAAACGGACGTGTTTGGATGGCTACGCGCATGTACGTGCATCCGTTCTCAAGGGTATGCATTTTCGTTACCTGAGCATTCATTTTGAATATTGAAAGTCGCACATATTTTTCGTATTTTAAATCTGAATTTTTAGACCCGACCCGGACGCGTTTTGAAATATTTTTGTATCCCGCCAAAATTCAATTTATTTAATTTTAAAATTTAGTTTAAATATTTTCATATGATTTCTTTAACAAACTGAAAGCTCTTATCTAAAATTTTAAATCTAAAAATCTTTTAAAATTTTAAATCTAATTTCCTAACAAACTAACAACTCCTTTCTCTCTCTCTCTTTCCTCTGCATATATATATATATATATATATATATATATATATATATATATATTTATATATATTTTATTTATTTAATTTTTCTTTCATTATTTAATACACAATCTCTTCTTCTTACTTCTTCTTCTTTCTTCTTTTTTTTTCTTGATCTTGTTTCTTGATTCCGGTGATCACCGCTGGAGCCGTGCTCGTCGCTGAAAATCCGAGTGATCCAGTGAACGTACCTGACTTGCTTGATCACCCTCGTGCGTTGTTTGGAACCGTTCCGTGTACCGTGCGCACGTCGCGACATTTTGCCGACGAAGGACGTTCCGTACACATCCGTTCTTGTTCCATCTAGGCAAGCTAATCTTGCTACATGCTATATAATTCATTTTATACCTATTTAAATAAATACCATACCTATAGTTTAAATCTAGTACCCCATATTTAATTTAATAACGTTTCGATGTTCCGTTTGCATCCATTTATATCATTTTAAATTTAGATCATGAATACTTATCTTGTGACATACTAGATTACATTATACTGCATCCATATCATTTAAAAATATATATCGTCATAATATTTCTTATTACTATCTTTAATTAGTTTATAATCTGCATTTTATAATGTTATAAATTTGAAAATATTATAGTTTACACATAAACGTCGTTGAAAAAGCGGATACGACAGATCTGAAATTTACTGTACACCTCACCTTATAAAATTCATTATAAATCATAGAAAAATCATTAGTATACGTTCTTTAGTTCGTTACGCATCTAACTCAGAATACTATAACTTTATGAAATATTTACTTGCAAAACAAATTGTTTAAATAACGTAAAATGCAAATGAAAATATCTCTAAACTGCTGTCCAGGGAAATTCCAGCAGCAAACTTTCAACTTCGAATGTTCATAACTTTTTGTACGGACAATCTAAGGTGCTTATACTTATAAAAATGAAAACCTTATTGAATTATCTTTTTTTTGGTATAAGACACGTCCCTTTTGGAGAACGTTTGTTATTTTACAAATTAGGGTGACGCTGAATTTCTGAACGGAACTTTCTTGTGCATGGTTAATCAATACCGCTTTTATAGCTATTAATAGCTTTGAATATCCTATCCATATTAATATTATTATATCAATATTTATATCACATATTGCTTAGTTGTATATCCCACATTACCATTTTATAGTTTTATAACTTTTCGGATACCCGTTTGCATCCATCGCATTTAAGATACATATAATTGCATCCATAGATCACATTACTACATAATACTGTGATATTAACACTCCATGTTTAATAAATTGCATCCTAATTAATATTGGAACTATAAATATAACCCTAATCGATAACTGTGCATCCATATCCTTGAAATTATATCTATTTGCATATCATATTATATGTTCCAGTTTATTGTTCTAATAGCACTCATGCTTGTTTATTTATACACATGCTTATTTTAGTTTGATTATGAGCACCCACATGATATCTTGTGCTTCCTGACATGACCTGTTACACTTCCTACTTGACATGACATGGTACCGTACACTCTTGACATGACATGACACCTAATTACACTACTTGACTTGACCTGATGTACCATGGCTTGACCTGTTATCCGATCTTGTGTCTAATACCAACAAACCTGACATGTAGTTCTTACGGACCGTTCCTGTTGTCTATCCAGACAAACCTGCACCTATCTGCTCCTGTGTTGGCATTAGTTCTTGATTACTTAAATACCTGACTTGAACACATATAACTTGGGGGTATGGGAAAATCAATGGTGAAATCCTGACTTGTAACTCGACAGTTGCTCGCTTATACTGATCAGTTTTAGAGGCTAGGCCCGCCTCGTGACGATGCTGCTGGCATCGTTGGTCAGTACTCCTTTCCTGTTAGTGCCTAGCGGCACGTCTCGGTTTCAGCCCGAGAGTCTGTAGACCGTGGTCCCGGGCATGCACAGGATACTATTGAGTTACATCGATGATTCATCAAATTGATTTC
The DNA here is from genome assembly GCA_030015575.1 of Agapanthus africanus. NCBI lineage: Eukaryota > Viridiplantae > Streptophyta > Magnoliopsida > Asparagales > Amaryllidaceae > Agapanthus > Agapanthus africanus. The sequence continues at coordinate 60,780,484 of JASDDO010000024.1, forward strand.
AAAAACTTGAGAGTATTTAACCCAATAGACCGGTTTAGATTACTCACTGCACACTACCTGTCACTACCCTGATTTACATTGTTGTTACACTTGCTTTACCTTTTATGATTATACTTGCATGTCTTGCTACCCTGTTTATATACTATTGCTTGATGTTATGACGCGCTGACGTCTGGGTTTTGCATGGCCCAGATCCTCTACCTTTGTTGCAGACTGATCATGAGTTTTGCCGCTGTTAGACTGAGCGGTAAGAATCCTGTTGGTATCCAGCCTTACTTTCCAGGTGTTCATTTGATCATTTGCTTCCGCATACTATATTATTTCTTGACTCATTTATTCTGGCTCATGGACATGTACTAGATAGTTTAGTCTACTTTCCTGTTCTTGATATCTCTGCAGCCGTAATGTGACTGTGGAAGGATTTTTCTTATCCACAGGTAGCATGGTTGGCTATGTCACGTGCCTACCTTAGCGTACTCTGGGAAGCGGGGCGTGACATGGTTTTTTTGGTATCAGAGCGATGGGATATAGGTTAATCGGGTTGATTCTTTTGTAGATGGGTATTGGACCCAATACACGAATCAGAATACTCGTGATTTGGAACATGTCCTGCCACCTTATTATCGTGATTCTTGAATCATATCTTTCTCGTATCCCTTGCCTTGACGATATGCAAACAACTTTGCATCTCGGCTTGAAATCTTTTGGATTCACCATTGTTTCTCCCTGTTTCTTGATTCTGATACTAGGATTTGGGCGACTTGGGTGGAGTTATGTAATTGTACCCATGAACTGCAGCATGGTTACAATGCGGTACTCTATTTAAGTAACTTGGAGTCCTGGTCTTGATTCACTTCCTTATTCCATGATCGTTACATTACCTTGCTTCTCTCGGTTTTATTGCTTATCAGTTATTGTTTTATCACCAGCTTGAATCATGTTTACCGTGCTTATCCTCTTCAGTATTTTGACTTCAGATGAAGTCATCTCGGTATCTTACTTGTTCTTGTTTTTCCCCGCATTAGGATTATTCAATTCTGGTGCATCCCTTTTTTGTGGTTGTCTTGGGAATGGATTTTCGCGGCACTTTCCATGCTCATATTGATTGTAAGGAAAAGAAAGTGATTCTCCAGATTTCCGGACATCCGGAGTTTGTTTTGCTGGAGGTAGCAGTTCTGTCGGGCCAGTCGAGTTTAGGGCTAGGCCGACAAACAATGTTCTTTCGTCGATGGAAGTTGTTAAGGAGGAAGCGCCGGCTGTAGTTCGAGAATTCATGGACGTGATCGAGGATACCTCGGATTTACCGCAAAATGAGATGTGGAGTTTGCAATTAATCTTATTCCTGGTGCATCGCCAATATCAAAGACGTATTTTTCCGATGGCACCAGTGGAGTTGGAAGAAGTCAAGAAACAGGTACTGAATTACTTGAGAAGGGTTGTATTCGCAAGAATAACTCACCTTGGGGAGCTCCAGTTCTTCTAGTAAAGAAGAAAGATGGCACAAGGAGAATGTGCATCAATTATCGAGAATTAAACCGGGTGACTATTAAGAACAAGTACCCGATCCCTCGCATTGGCGAATTATTTGAGCAGCTTGGTGGTGCGAGGGTATTCTCGAAGCGGGATTTGTGATCCGGATATCAACAAGTCCGAGTTAAATCAGAAGATATTTGCAAGACTGTGTTCATAACTTGGTATGGACATTACGATTATTTAGTGATGCCCTTCGGAGTAACGGGGGCACCGGCGATATTTATGGACTTGATGAACCGAATCTTTTCACCATTCTTGGACCAGTTTATAGTGGTATTCGTCGATGATATTCTGGTCTACTCGAGGAGCGTAGAAGAGCATGCAGAACACTTGAAGATCGCACTGCAGACATTGAGGCAAGAAAGATTGCATGCTAAGATGAGCAAGTGCGAGTTTTGGCTTGAAGAAGTGAAGTTTTTGGGCATGTCGTATCCGGTGATGGAATCGCCGTTGATCCCGAGAGGATTGCAGCAGTTTGAGATTGGCCGATTCCGAAGAATGTTGCAGAGATAAGAAGCTTTCTTGGACTTGCCGGGTATTACAGGAGGTTCGTGGAGAACTTTGCTCGTCTGGTAGAGCCTTTGACCAAGCTTACGTGCAAGGAAGTACCATTTGTGTGGACTGGTAGGTGTGCGTCAGCTTTCGAGACGTTGAAACAGAAGTTGATAACCGCTCTTATTTTTGACCGTACCAGATGGTTCTGGAGAACTGGTGATTCACAGCGACGCACCGGAGAAAGAATTGGGATATATTTTGGTGCAGCATGGGAAGGTTACAACTTACGCATCGAGACAGTTGAAAACCCATGAGAAGAATTACCCAACTCATGACTTGGAGTTAGCAGCTGGGATTTTCGTTTTGAAGATTTGGAGACACTATTTATTGGGCGAAAGGGGTCGAAATATTCACCGATCACAAAAGCCTAAAGTACGTGTTCGCTCAGAAGGAGCTAATTGTGAGACAGCATAGATGGTTGAAGCTGACGGCTAACTACGATCTCGATCTTAAGTACCATCCGGGGAAAATTAATGTTGTACCGGATGCGCTTAGTCGGTTGCCAGCAATTCATACGTTGACTACTCAGAAGGAACTTATTAAAGACTTTCGAAGATTTGATTTGGAGATTGTGCTACTGCATTCTTCGGGACAGTTGATACAGCTGCAAGTACAGTCGTCGTTGATCGAGAATAGTACAGCAGCGCAGTTACAGGACCCTAGATTGCAGAAGTTTCAAGAACGGGTTGAAGCTGAACTTCGAACGGACTCATTTGGTTCATGAAGAGGGTTCGTTACGATATGGTAGTCGTTGTATATGCCAGAGGGAGACATCCGCGAAGAAGTTATGAAGGAGGCGCACAGTTCTGCACCTGTGTTGGAGTCCTTTGAGTTCGAGGTAGATTTCCCAATTTTGCCTATGATTGTTTCGCCTCCGAAACTCGAACTTACGCCCTTGCCGTCTCACCTTAAATATGCTTACATAGGTGAGAATGAGACCTTTCCCGTTATCATATCGGCCTCTCTATCCCTCGAGCAAGAGAAAGCCCTTTTAATGGTCTTACAAGATAGGCGGCAAGCTTTCAGCTGGACTATGACGGACATCGAGGAGATTAGTTCCCTCATAATTGAATATCATATGCATATGATGGATGATGCCAAGTCGATAAAGGATCCACAGAAGTATCTTGGGGATAGTGTGGATAGTCAACCTCCTCCTTTAGAAGTTGAACCACCTCCTTTTCTTTTAATAAGCTACGAGAATGCCAATATTCCACTGATTGCTGATCATTCACATTCTCGTTTTGATTCATCACCACCTCCTATCTATTCACTTCCACACTTTCCATCCCACCACTTCTATCTTCCCCAATTCTTTTTGGATCGGTATAACATATTCTTCCACCAACCGATACTCTTTACAGATAAATTTTTCGACTGGTTGGTGTCGACGTTTGGTCTTTGCAAAGTTTGGCAATGACGTTTAACATTGTTTCAATGAAGTTTAGGGGGTCTTTCTGTATATATATTTTTGTTTTTTTTTTCTTTTAACAATTCAAAAAAATAAAAAAAATAATTTTTTTAAAAAAATAAATAAACAGGAGAATGCAGACATTTTGACCCTCTTGGTATAGCATGACAGTGAGGACACTGTCAAGTTTAAGTTTGGGGGTATGCTCGGTAAGCCTTCTTTCTAAGCATTCATGTGTACATTTTGCATTTGCATACTTATTTTAAAACCCATAAAAATTGAAAATTTTAAATATTATAAAAATTAAAGTATTCATTTTTTGCCATAATTGACTTGAGTTTGACAAAAAGGTTAACTAGTTAGGAACAACTAGATCTTAGACTTAGTAAGTTAAAAACCCTAAAAATAACTTTTCTTAAAGTTTAACGGTAGAAAGTATATGTCTTTGTAGTTTATTTAGAAATGGGAAATTTTGAGTTCACTTCTTGGGCTAAGTTAAAACAAGGGAAGAGTATTGATATTTTATTAAAGTATAAATTTGAAAAATAATTCCTAGCTTAAGTCTAAATTCTGAAAATGTATACCCTACAACTTGCACAAACACGCACCTTGAAACTTGGAATAGTAGAAGAGACCTTGAAATACTCTTGTCTAAAGTCCTTAGTACGAAGAAAATTAAAAAAAAAAACAAGTGTGAATAAAGAGATAATAAAAAAATGAACACTGTTTTTTGTGATTACTTAAGGCTGCAAAAATAGAAAAAAATAAAAATTTAGCGAGAGTGCTTCATCACCTAGTGCCTTAGACCAACTGGTTTGGGAGTCACTGCTAAAGTCTTAAGTGTTGCAAGACTAGGAATTACGCTTTAACGTGCAAACACATCTTGTAATCGGTTGTTGGTACCTCAAGAAGTATTAACGGTCGCATGAAGGATGTGTGAGCGAAATTCGTCTAAAAATTCACCAATTAAGAAGTGCTTTGGACAACGGACAAGAGTATGATTGCTTGATTTGAATTTCCAAGTGTAGGGGTGATTTATACACACACGTAGGGGTATGTGATTGGGGTTTAAATAAGAGATAGGAATAAAAAATAGGACTTGTATCTTTAGTAGAGATGATAAAAATTCCTAAGTTGAGATAGAACCCTAGAAGGAAAAACTTAAAAGATGCCGAAAGCTAAGTAAATCTACAGAACATATATAATCTTAAGTTAAATGATAAGGAAGCGTGAAGAATACGGGTGGATGATTTATGAGTCGAAGATAATAGAATTCCTTGTTAGAAAACCTAATTGGAAAATAAAAGTTAATAGGCCAAATTGATAGGATTTTGTGGGTAGTATCCGCTGAAAACCCTCAGGAGACAACACTCCTCCTACTAGGGAAATCTAGAGGTTTAACGGCTTGTTGCACAAGCTCAGTGCAATCGCGTTTTTCCTGCGAAAGTGAGGTTAGGTTTTTATCGAGAATAAAACTAGGTTTGCTCGAGGACGAGCAAAAGATAAGTTTGGGGGTATTTTTTCATATCGTAATATTGCATTATTATATTCCCCATTTCTAGTCATTTTACAAATAAACAGGTGCTTTTAACCCATGTCTGCTAATTAGTTTCAGGTTACAGGTTCTTGGAATAAAAACAGTGAAAAAGACAAAAGACGATACAAAGTGAGACTTCGACCAACAAACATAGAATCTTGATAAAGCCTACACGAAGATCAGTTCACAAGTACAATGCAGTGCAAGGTTCAAGACTTCGTCACGAAGCAACGGTAAAAGTCCACTACAATTATTCACTGTGGAATCTGGAAGAAACCTAGAAGCCAACCTGAGAAAAGAACCAAAGAAATAGGAAGACAAATACACCCTGAAGCATACCAGAAAAATTGAAGGCACAGTCCCACTGTTTGGCCGAGGAACCGCGGCCAAACCATGCTTTTGGCCGCGGATCCGCGGCCATCTGGGGCCCGTGTCGGTGCAGAAAAAGTCGGTGCGCGCGGATCGTTGAATAGGTCTTTTTCTTAGGGGGTATTTTTGTAAAATCAGATATGCGAGTCAATTGTAACCCTAGGGTTCCTATACTCTATAAATAGGAACTCTAAATCTTGTATGAGGCTATGCCTCTTTTCATTTCATAAATTCAGATCTGTACTGTGTTGATGTTTGGAGAGAGCCATCAATAAAAATTAGTAAGTTCTTTTATTACTTTGCCTTAGTTTACTTTTAATTTAGAATGTCTTTTAATTCCCTAATGAGCGAGTAGTCTCTTCACTTGTTAGGGTTAGCTTTAGAGAAATGTTTGAGAGATGAGATCTCTCACTCCTTTCTTGCCCCATCACACATAATAATTAGAACTTCATGCATACATGCACACATCGCTCCCTGCGGCACCCTACCCCTTGAGGTAAAGGTGATACCGTAGTATAAAGGACCGGTTGCGCGTGTTTTCTATGAAGGTTAGGGTAAGGATTGACAAAAGAAGGATAAGAATCTAGAGGAAGAAACATCTTCCCAAATGATTCTAATCCACTTTATTGATAATTACCATAACATCTAATAGACCTAAATTAGGGCATTGAAAGCGGTGAGGAAACCTTTAATCTCTCAACTTACCCTAGACCTAACCCTAGCAAGACTTAGATCTAGATAATCTTAGTTTCATAATCCTAGTATAACCCAACTTAGTTTTTAGATTTAATTAAATGATCCAACACCCTTTGGAATTAGCTCGTAAGAACATTTAGGAAATTTACAAAATCCCTGTGGACCGACCCGTATTCACCGGCTAGCTACCAAGCGACGCCGTTCTTGATTGCGGTTTAGAAATATTTTTGATCATAAATTCCACACAAATCAGGTGGCCATTGATATTCTGGGGCGCAGAATATGCCAGGGTGAAGCTCGACCGTGGGGGCAGGTTTATAAGGTAGGTGTTACCCCTGCTACCCAGTAGGCTACCTTTCCTGGGCTCGATACATTCTCTCCACCCAACGCGCACGGCTACAGAAGGTTGGGTTGTACCAAGAAGTGTATGCGTCACTATTATATTATCATGCCCCTCACGTCTGGTGGGTCAAGGTTTTCTTGAACTAATGGAATCTTTCTACAAACACGTTCTTGCTAGGCGATCGCGAAGTCTCGATCTCACTGGAGGAGTTTCGTGAAGTTTCAGGGTTGCCGATCAGGGGAGAGCATTACGAAGAGTTACTGCCTCCTGATGAGTACATCTTTGCTATAGCGCCTGCTATGCTTGATGGCCTGACGACTGAGAACGCCGTTCGTCATAAGTACCTGGGTCTAATTAAAGCCCTGGGTATTTTTGAAAAACCGTTTGTGACATCGGAAGGGCAAGGTGTCACCTTTGACACTTTTATTGCTTGCTTTCTCCGTGAGGATGTCTTATCCAAGAAGGCTCCAAAATTCGCGAAAATTGAAGACCCTTTTGGATTCGGGCTGAAGAAACTGCCGACCAAAGAGAAAGACCCGCCGCAGTTTTATATTCCAAACTCGTCGGCCGTAGCTTTCGATGCGATCGCGGCCCCTGGCATGGACGAAGAAACTTTCTTTATTGGCTTTATCAGTCTCTGGCTCAGTTGGTTTGCCATACCGATTGTGGGGACGCTCTTCCCAGCAGGCGGCCCCTTCAGTTCATTACGCTTTCGCCAAGCAATAACAACTTTCACCTTCTCTATAGATATCACTTTGTGTTGTGTTATATTTTTTTATATGTGGTTGTCCTTGGATTGTGTATGGAGATTAATATATATCATCGCCCGTGGGACATATATTAATCCAAATCCGTATATTAGATTTGAGGTTTTGAACATAGTATGCAGATCTCATATAAATGAGGTCTATCAATTCATGGGATATATGAGTTTGATCTAAGAATCGCTAGTCGTATATCGGACTAAGATCGACTTAGGAACAGTGAGCATATGAGCTTAACTGTTCATCAGATCATATATGAATAGCACATGTATAGTATACGGTAGTCAATATGGAGACAGTCCGTAGGACAAAACATATTGGTTTAAGGACATCGCGGTCTATGGGAAATATAGACGGAGTATGGCTTGTTTATGCCTATGGATGTATACGGGGATCAATATGGAGATCAGCCGTAGGGACAAACATATATTTGTTTAGGGACGTTGCGTCCAATATTAGTTTAGGGACATTTCAGTCCATCATTCATCTTGCACGCGCGTGTATATATTACGTGGCAAAATGAACGATGGTAACATGAGATGTGCCCAATATTGGGGTGCAATCCAATTTGAAGGCATTTATATTTCCTTTAGAGATATACATATACATATATGTTGTCACGTCCTGCTTCCCGGTGTACGGGCAAGGGGACGTGGCGGGTCACGTGATGTATTTACTCAGAAGTAAACACGCTAAGCGTAACTAAGCAATATAATGTAAATATACACAAGAAAGACAACATATGTAAATGAACAACAACTTTTATTTATTAAACATTTCTTTACAATACAACTGAAAATGTAAATACAAGAGTGGAAAGCGATGCCTAAACAATAGCATATACTGAAAGTAAAAGTGAGTACAAGTGAAGCCTAGTGGTCGTGCTGCTCAGTGGTCTGCTCTAATTTCTCCTGCCCGGTCTCGAACTCCTCATAGTCGGGTCCTCCTGACAACATTCCAAAGAAAGAAGAGAAATAGAAATGTCGTCAGCGAACAATCGCTCGGTAAGTCCCAAAGAGAGATAGAAATAGAATAGACAGATAAGAGGATGTAACTGGTATAATGTTTAATTGTTATGCCAACACAGTTGTTTATAGCTTGGTACAGAATATGCCGGTGTATACGTGTAACAACCATAAATTTCCTGTACAATTTTTTCAAAAATCCAGAAAGGGGTATTTTAGCCTGAGCACAAGATATAAGTAATTAATTTGCTTTTTAATTACAAGTTAAAATAATGTAACAACTCCATTTTTAGTGTACAAACTTTGCTTAAAAATTAATGTATATTTGGGGTATTTACATATACTGTTATTATTTTAAATAATTAATTAGCTCCATAATTATAAGAAGGAGCTTGTAGCTCATTGGTAATACTTTACACTGCTGAACCAAGCCACCAGAGTTCAAATCACATACCCCACATTATTTTTAATATTGTTTTATTTTGAACCTTTAGAATACCAAGAGTTTACACGTGCATATTTCACAAAAACCCCACTACACCCTGAAATGTAACCGTACCAGAGGATAGAGCAGCCGTCGGGAGAGAATTCTGGCCACCTAACTCGGCCGGAACCGGCGAGTTACGGCCGAGTCGCGACCGAGTCGGCCGATTCCGGCGATGACCCCAACACAAAAATGTGTCTTTTGGTCTCCCCTGTACACCTACAAAATTTTATCCTAAGACCATTTCCAGAGCTCTTTTAAAACCCCAATTACTCCACTTTTAATACATTTTTATTATATTCTATCACATTTTTCATTTTAAGCTTTTCATCTCCCCTAACCATAGCCTAACTCTATAAATACTACCCCTACACTCTACCCCCTCACTCCAAAATTCTGAGCCAACTTTCAAGAAAATTCTTAGAACCCTAGTGTGTTTTAAAAGTGAGCAAAGAGGCGAAGCTACGGCAAATTTCCGGCGACAACCCTAGGAGATCCCGGCGAAGAAATGATACATCGGCGCCTCCTTCCGACTTCTCTTCCTCTCCTCTAAGTCCTAAGCCAGTAAGTGCCACCTTCCCCCTTCTCTACTCTTTCTAAAAATACGGAATTACAAAACCCGACGGAATCGGAGCAAATCCGATTTCCGATTCGGTTTATTTCTAAAACTCTCACTTTTCTTTAATACAATCTTGTTAAACTATTACATGTTGACTATTAAACACTAACTAATCATATTGAACAAGTTCCAAATCAAAATAAATTGCTATTTCCATTTTACCGTACTTTTTCATTTAAATACCATATAGTTTCATTTCGACATTTAAACCATCAAAAGCTTGCTATACCTTTAAGTAGATCACAAGGTAATGACCTACCTCCTTACACACTGATATGCAACATAGCACAATACCCTCGGGAACATAGAATACGGGAAAACGACATCTTTACAAATAAATACCATTACTAATAAAACAATTTTCTAAACGATTTAGTATTTATACAAATCTTTGCAAACCGCCGCTACAACCCATTTGGGGAACCCGTTCAGGATGGTGTGGATTATCACACATCCTCGGGCTTAGTAGTGCGAGATGCAGACCTCTGCAAGGAACATTCGGTCTCGAAAGATTTAAAATACGACATCTTAAGAAAATGAGATTTTAGAATTATAATATATATTATATATGTTTCCTGATTTAAAATCAGGAAAGCTTCTGGAAAAAGCTTCAAAAAGGGGCCACTGTTTCCTGATTTAAAATCAGGAAAGCTTCTGGGAAAAGCATCAAAAAGGGGCCACGTGCTTACACGTGACCGGCAGTCACGTGTCGATACGTGACATATAAGGCGGCAGAAAAGCACACATTAGTCCCCTGATCAAGACAAGGAAAAGAGCCTCAGAAGAGGTCACGTGCTCCCACGTGACCAAGGTCACGTGTTGCCACGTGACGTGCAAGACAGCAGATCAGTTCTCCCGTTGAACTAAAGAAAGAGAGTTCAAACCAGGGTCACGTGCTCACACGTGACCAGGGGTCACATGGTAGCACGTGACATTGAAGCAGCAATCAGAAGACAGACGCAAGAGAAAGAGGAAGGCTCATTCCAAAAGGGGGTCACATGTCCGCACGTGACCATGGGTCACGTGGTCACACGTGACCGGCTTTCAAAGCCCATGTTGACGGCAGAATTAAATTCTGAAGGAAATTTGAATCCTTTCAAGGGAAAGTGAGTATCTGGGACCAATCAAATTAAAGATTCAGAGATGATTAAATACCATCTATCTATGGAAAATCTCGGGTTTGGAAAGATTTCCCACTTAAATCTAACCAAAATAAAAAGGGAGAATCTCTGGATTTGAAATCCAACGGTGAATAAAATTCACCCAATAATCCAAAGGTCCAAAACGAATGACGGATGCAAATCAAATCTCTCAGTGAAGATTCATCAAAAACTAATTCATTCGGCTGCTTCTCCTATAAATAGGAGCGAAGAGACACAAAAAGGGATATAGAGATACAGGCGCAGAGAAAGAAAAAAGGAGGAAAGCTTTGATACTTTGAAAAGACTTGGATCTTCTGCAAAAACCCTAGGTAAGAAAGGGAAGGCCTTTTGAAAGAAGGAGAATTTAATTCTCAACAGAGTTTAACTCTAATATATAAAACAGAAGAACACATTTCTTCTCTCTTTGATAGAGGATCTGCAAAGCGCACATCTCCCCTTAAGGTTGAGAATTTAATTCTCAATGGGTCGAGATCCTGCCATGCAGATCCAAAACATAGAGAAGGAATGCAAGCATGAGAATTTAATTCTCGCAGAACTATAGGAATTCAATTCCTTTAAAATAAAATTAGGGCTTGACCCTGTATCATGGGAATTTAATTCCTTCAAAATAAAAAGAAACAGGGTTTAACCTTAATTAAGAACTTAGTTCTGTTGAAACAACGGGAATTCGATTCCTCTAATCATAATCTAACAGGGACTGGAAGTTTAATTCCTTAAAAAGCTTTATTAGGGTTTAACCCTATTCAGCCCTCCACATAAATGAGGAATTTAATTCCTACAGAAGATTCAGGGTTCGATCCTACTCCAGAATATAAGTCTTCAAAAGAAAGTTGGAATTTAATTCCTTTGAAAATTAAAGCCCGAGGAATTTAATTCCTGAGAAGAAAGATCAATAGATTCTTCAAACAATATACTTGGAGGCAGGGTCACGTGCCACCACGTGACCCCCCCCAAAAGAACTACAGAAAGCCCTTTGCGGCAGTCCCCCACGTGACCCACGTGACCCTTGGCAGAAACTCTAATACATAGGCATATGAATGCCCGTCGCGTGATGGCACGTGATGCTCTGAAAGATGCGGCGATCTCAGCAGAATAAATGCAAAGAGGGCGCTCTCACGTGTTGCCACGTGACCCCTTTTGCCTTAGTGTTCAACACTAAATTGGAACTCTCAAACCCAGTGTCAAAACACTGTTGGGCCTTAGCATTCAACAATGATTAAAAAAGCCTTATTGGCAGTGTTCAACACTGATCTGTTTTAGTGTTTAACACTAATTTGAAAAAGTCTTATTGCTGGTGTTTAACACCAATTATCTCTTAGTGTTGAACACTAACTTGTTAACCTCATTCCCAGTGTTCAACACTGATTGCTCTGAAGTGTTTAACACTAGGCTTTGGCCCGATCGGCTGAAGGGATAGAGGCAAAGCCTCTCCCTCAATGGACCAACAAGAAACCAATATTCCAAACCTGATTGGACTTAGCCCAAGCTGGCCATAAGTCCTTAATTCATGATTAACTGGGCCAGTAGGCTCATAACATAATTAATGGGTCTTGATCCCAAATTGGGCCCATGACTATTTAAGCCACCCCGGTTCTAGGGTACATCTCTTCACTCCTTTGATACTTGGCATTGTAATCCCTCAATGTCTTCAAAGAGGTGACGGGTCCCGATGACCACTCATGATATGGACTGTGGGGTCCTTAAACCCATGCATAATGCAAAATTCCTGGTTACGTGGAACGCGGATAACGTCACTCTTTGACCCCGTGGAAAACGTCCAGAGCGGATCCTGGTCCTCGCAGAGCACGGCAGTGAACCCGTGTGAAGCATCCAGAGCGGAGCCTGGTCCTCGCCTAGCACGGCAGTGAACCCGTGTGAAGCATCCAGAGCACATACCGGACTGTGGAGTCCTTAAACCCATGGACTATGACGTCCTTAACCTTGACCGAGACGTCTTAAAACTACCCATGGACCGCAATGTCCTTAAACTACCCATGGACCGCAATGTCCTTAAACTAGAACCATAGAGCCTCCATATGCTCTTTCGTCGGATCTAAACGGTCCTGTTTAAGTTGATCTTAGCCTCACAGATGGCTAACGCGTCCTTAAACCTTCAAGCAGACTGGACTATGAATCTCCCCTAATTAACTCTGGCTCGAGGGTACATCTCTGAACTCCTCTGACATCCGTCGTTGTAATCCTTCAACGTCGTCAGAGAGGTGACGGGTCCCGACGGCCACACGTACGAGGGACCACTATGTCCTTAAACTGGAACAATGGAGCCCAAACGCTCCTTTGTCGGATCTAAATGATCCCGTTAAGTTGATCTTAGTCTCAAACTAGACTAACGTATCCTTAACAAATGTTTGAGTTGATCTTAGCCCCAAGTATGGCTAACGTGTCCTCAAACCAAACCCCCAAACCCAAATCTAAGATAACACGGATTTGGACTAGTCCACGCCCTACGGGCGACGACATAACTCGGTCTCCGTAAACGATCCACGGGCAATAAAACATAAAACAAAAACACACGACGCGAAGTGACCATCTGGAGAAGGAGAAAGTTGTTACCGCGATGCGGTAGCGTAATTAACTGCAGGGGCTTGCGCCTGCAGGGAAGAGCGTCCCCACAATCAAAAACCCCTCAAACGAGGGGGAATCTGACGAAGTCTGCTACATCGGACGCATCCGTCTAAACCTCCGATACATGGCGCCATGGATCAACTTGGCATCTTCGGAGAGGTGGACGGATAGCACCTATTGGTATCTGCCCCGAACCTCAGGTGAGACGGCCCGACGTCCCGCGTGTCCGTTCGGAGGGGAACAGATTCTGGCACGCCCGGTGGGACCTTTTCCTTTTTCCACTCCACACTTCATGTGTCGTGATTCGCGTACCAATCGCGGTTCGCCAATGATTGTCCTTGGGTTTCAAGATACTAAGAATTGGCGTCTTGCCTATTGCAGAAAACAAAGGATCGATGGCTGCTACTTCCGCGAAGTCCTTCAACTGCTCAAACTGCAATTGCGACCAACGCTCTACCTCGTCAGGAGGTATAGCCTATGGACCCCAAGCCGCTTCGTTGTTCACAATGCCGGTGGACCAAGTGACTCAAGCCACTACCGGATTGTTCTTTGGGACTATGCTCCCCCCATCAAGCTTCGTGGCGCCAGTGCTGACAAAGGAAACTCTCAGGAAGTCGGTCTTTGATCGTCTTACCCCTGCCGCGACTCTTCTCAACAAGTCGCCCAACGTCAACGCCTCGGTCTTCTCGAGATTGGGCCAGAAAGCTTGCAAACTCATCATGGGGCCTACAATCTCAGAGAAGGCTGCTTCTAAGGAAGCGGCCGCTCCTGCCTCCGAAATCGCCAAGGCGGTTTCCCCGGTCAAGAAATCGATCTTCACAAGATTAACAGCTTTGACCCCTGCTCCCGTTGCCCAAAGGACATCGGTCTTTGACAGGCTAACACTAACAACGACCCCCCACCCACACAGGGGGCAAGACGAAACCATTCTTATATCTGACTCTACGCCGTCTGCTCGACGTGCTCGATGTCGTCATTGGCGCCGAATAAGGAAGGCTGGGGGCAACTCCCCCTCTGGGTTGACTCCATCGGCCCCGGTGACAGAAGTTAATGCTGCTGTTCCAACTGGGAACAGCTTCGAAATGCTAAATAAGGTGCGAAGAAATTCTCCTACCGCAGTGCTGAAGAGGTCTCCTCCCCCGTTAAAAAAGGTTGTGGAAATGGAATCAGAACAGCCCCAATCTCCTCAACGGCTGTCTTCCAAAATCTATAAGGTTTGGCGGCAGGCCCGAGACTCGACCATCGATCCAAACTCCTCCCGCCAGCACAAGAAGCTGAAAATCCAACCGGAAGCTGGTCACCAGGCTGAACCCCGAAAGGCTATCGGGACGCCCACCTCAACGGTCCCCTCAAACTCCATGGCTCATAAAAGGAGGGAGCCAGAGAAGATCCCTCAACATGCAACGACGGTTAAAAGCAATGAGCCCAGACGCCCTAAGTCTGGGGGCACGGTGGTGCACACTGTTTACATGGTCTCTGGAAAGGAGTAAAGCCGCACTTCTACGAGCCACCGACCGCTGACCCGATCCGTGACGAGAGCCCAGGAACAACAACAAAAGTTGCAGGAAATGATGAGTGCTATGGCTGCACTTACCGGGCCAAAAAAAAGCCCAGAAACGTCCTCAGACGCGCGCCGGGAAGAGGAAACCGACGCTGAGTTCCTTCGCCGGACATTGGAGAAAAAGGACAAAGAGGCTGCTGAACAAGCGACTAATATACAGCGTATGGGCCTTCTCTTCCAAGATATGATAGGAACGATGATCCAACAGGACCTACCCGCCGAAGATCCCCCAATCGTTCTGGAAGATGACCGAGGAGAAACGTCAAATCCACCACCAGCCCTCTCTACGGCCAGGGAGGAGACGATCTCTAAAGCTGACTTGGCCGACTACATAGCCCAGCAAATCCGGGTCCATCATGCGACTGAGGCAGCTGGTCAAGTCGTGAAAACGGGGCGGCCGTATCCAAGCTGGTACGATCAAATCAAATACCCGCAAGGCTATACGATACCGAAATTCCATGTGTATAAGGGGACTGGCAATCCTCATCAACACGTCGCCCAGTTCCGGGCCCTCTGCGGTAACACCGGCGGTGACGATAAACTGCTGCTCCGCCAGTTCGTGGGCAGCTTATCAGAAACAGCGTTCGAATGGTATTCGGAACTCCCGAACGATTCTATCAAAACGTTCGCTGAAATGGAATTGTTATTCACTCAGCGATTCGCGAGTGCCAGCGAACGCACTCCAATGACTGCTTTGATTAACGCCAGGGTAAAACCAAGCGAAACTTGGGTCCAGTATGCTATACGCTGGCGAAATTTGTGGTCGAGATGCGAGCAACGCATTGAGGAAGCACCCGCAGTGGGCATGTTCGTGGGAACCCTAGACCCCCACGCAACTATCTCCCAGTTTATGATGTTCTTTAAGCCAACCACATTCCAAGCTTTAATCGACAAGTTGGCTCAGATGGACCAGATGGGTCATAGACCACCTGCCCCGAAGCCAGAACCTCGGAATGACAAGGGTAAAGGAAGGGCAACTTTTGTCGCGAATGCCCAACAGCAACCCGACGCCCCGAAATCAGCGGATCAATTGGAAGAAAGACGCCGATATTATAACGAAAAGATGAAGCGTCCCTACTCGTTCCCACGAGACAAGACGAAACGGTTATTTGAGCTGGCAATACGCAACAGACTTATAAACCTACCAAATCCAAGGCGACCGCCACAACCCACTGAGGTGAATAACCCTAACTACTGCCCCTACCATCAAACGGTAAGTCATCCGATTGAAGATTGCTTCGTCTTCAAAGGATGGATTGAAGATCAATACCTCCAGGGGAAGTTTGTACTGTCCGAAAAGTGGAAGGTGAACCCACCACAACCGCATATTCCTAAGAAAGCAGATACACCGAGGGCAACCTGCTCCTTTATTGAAGAAGCTCCATGGGAAGTCGTACTATCAACTAAAACCAAAAGGATGCTGAAAGACCTTCATGCGTACCCTGCAATCGAATGGAAGGACCTTCTTGAACCTCAAATTATCGAAGGGATGCTGAAGCCCCGCCCAACTATGAAGACTCATGATAAAGATCCAAATACTCACGCCCAGCCGTCAAAAGCATCGAAGAAGAAGAAGAAGAAATCCAAGAAGCCCACGGGGCTTGGAGACGAGCGCACGAAATTGCAGAAGCAAATCGACGCGCTGGAAGAATATAATCAGAAGGCGCGAACTCCTGTCACACTGCGAGAATTCCTCGATCACACCTTTCAAGACGAAGATGATGAAGAGAGCTCATCGGATGAATCCGAAGAGTATGTGGCAAGTTGTAACGTAATCTCCCACTCGCTTACCGATGGCGAGAAAGCTCTTGACACCAAGAAGTCGGAGGCAAAGCCCGAACCAGAGCGTGCGAGGCTGACAACTGATATGATCAATGCCTTCTTAGACGAGATTCGTCTAAAAAGTAAAGCGGATCAGGAGCGTGAGATGGCAGCATCAGAAGGAACCAAATGCGGGCGACTGAACGAAAGAGTTGAGCTACCCCTGCCAGAACGAAAGGCGTCCGAAATGGACAGGAAGATATTCAAGACAAGGAAAAGGTTCGCCAAAGCCATGTCAATGGGAATGAAGCTACCACCTTCGGAAGAAAATAGGCACGATGGGGCGGAAAGGCACCCTGACTACTGCGCATATCATCGGAAAATCTCACACCCCACAGAGGAGTGCGACGCCTTTAAGATATGGTGGCAAGGATATGTTGCTCGTCGGCAACATTTCAAGCGCATGAAACGCAAGAGCCGTAGGGAGCAAAGAAGCACTGTCGACGGGCCCAACAGAATTACTGGCAACTGTTATATGGCTCATGCCGAAGGGTCACAAGTTCTCACCTTTGGGAGCGACTCTGATGAAGAAGTGACTCTGGGCCCTCTTTTTGAAGAGTCCGTGTTAGGAAAAGAGGAGAAATCGGAAGCCTGCGAGAACATCCAGCTGCGCAATCGCACACTCCCAGAAAAGAATCTCGGGCCTACGAACAGAAAAGATAAGGGAAAGGAAAAGGTCACCGAAGATATCACTTTGGATGACCAAGTCGCGAAAGGACTGGCTGCCAAAGACCCTCCTAGGAGGAGTAAAGTGGACTATAACATCCTCGCGCATCTAAGGAAGCTACCTTCTCAGCTTAGCATTCTCGACGCCCTCCTATTATTAAAAGAAGCACGGGACTCACTAATTAAGGCATTACAAGAACCTGAGCAATTCCAAGCCTTTCTCGCCACTGAAAAGATGAAGGACGAACTGGAGGAAGTGCATACGGCTGACGTCACTTTCGGTGATGAAGACCTCCTTCTCGGGACGTGCGACCATAACCGTCCCCTATATGTCTCCGGATACTGCCATGACATCAAGATAGGCAAGATCCTGGTGGATAATGGATCCTCCGTCAATCTCCTTAATGTTCGGGTGTTGAAGGAAATCTGCATAAGTGTGCAACATCTCGCTCGGGACAAAATTACTATCTCCGGTTTCGACTCACAATCGTCACGGACTCTCGGGTTCGTGATACTAACGTTACGCTTCGGGCTTCTCGTCACAGACATCAAATTCCATGTCATTGACGCCAAGACCTGCTACAATGCCTTGCTCGGCCGTCCTTGGCTACACGAATACAACATCATCCCTTTTACACAACATCAGTGTATGAAGTACTTTAAAGATGGTTTCGAGTATACTGTAACAGGCGAGTTGAACCCATTTTCCGTGAACGAAGTCCGCAAATACGAGGATGCGAAATACTTTTTGCCAGATTTCGAGGATACGGAAAGGTGTCGCAACCCGGAGAACAAAGCCGCCGCCACCATCCCTGTTTTCGGGAGCGATACCGAGGAAGAGGAAGAGATAGTTTATACAGGGCCATCTCAACGCAACAACCTGGGGACGCCCACCCCCATACTGGTCTTCGGAAGTGATTCAGAAGATGAGGTCAATGCCGTATTCTCCAATCGGCTTTCAATGCAAGCACCCCTCGGCGATGGCCACAGTTTGCAAATCACCATGGTACCGCGAGAACACTACAAGGATCTCGACACGCTTCAAGCTCACAGTGTGCAGGACCTGCAGACGTTTTACGTCCCTCCCAGGCGTAGGGGTGAGAAGGTGATCCTATTCTACCGATCCTCAGAGTCGAAAATAAAGAAAGAGATCTGGCATGGCGCAGATACTACATGCGACAGACTCCAACCCATCCGTCTGCCCAGATACTATACAAATGGATTAAAGAAGCTATTGAAGCGCCAAGGAGTACCCTTAAAACAAACTGTTCGACAGGCTCGGTTCTACAACAGGATTTGGGATGTCCCTGGAACCCAACGCAAATTGCCCAACGGGAAAATGGAGACACTTGGGCTTGGATACGCGAGAACCGGAAAACGAGAGCGGGCCTACAGCAGCTACGCTATATATACCTTTGATGAAGAAGAGGACGCCCTGTCAGGAGATGCCGATCCCTTATCAAAACCAAACCCTGCGATTGAAGCACCAAGTCCGTCGTTTGAAGAACGAAGGGGCAAGCCTATTGGGAAAGTGGGTCAGAAAGCTCGAGAAGACCACAACCGCGAAATGGCCATTTACGAGAAGGCCAGGACGCAACGTCTATTTCAACAGATTGCAAAAGACAAAGATGTTCATCCTTGTCAACCCCTCATGCGAAAGGCCCGATGCGGAGACGGAAATAAGTCGAGAAGCGGAAGGAAGAGCCGACAACAACGACGCAGGTTTAGAAGGTTACGTGATCGGGTACTGCACAGCTCGGATTCGCCCTTCACAGAAAAGATGAGTCGAGCGTACTCCTTCCCCCGAGACAAGACGGAAAGGTTACTCAAGCTCGCCCTAAAACATCAGATGATCACGCTTCCAGAGTCTAGACACCCTGAACAAGCTAATAAGGCCTCTCGCTCGGGCTATTGCTCTTATCACCGAGCCATAGGACATCCTACCGAAGACTGCTTCACCTTCAAGAACTGGGTCGAGGACCAGTACCGACGGGGCAGATTCACTTTATCCAACAGCTGGAAAGTAATGCCGCCACAGAAGCATGAACCCAAGGCCGCAAGAGCGAAACCGGATCCACCTCAGTCCCGGAAGCGGATTCGCGCCTGTTATACGATTACGATATTAAAAGAAGAGCCCGAGAACATGGATGACCTTCCCCAATGCTTTGAGAACGGCGATGATGAGGTGATCTCAGAATTTCCGCCCGCTCCGAAAGAACTAGAAGATGGTATACATACTACGGCAGATAACCTCAAGAAGATTGAGTTGGGATCAGCAGATGACCCGCGACCGACATTCGTCAGCGAGCTACTCTCTGAAGAAAAGGTGGCCGCGTTAAAAAATGTGCTACTACGGCATAAAGACTGCTTCGCGTGGAACTACTCCGAGATGCCAGGATTAGATCCGGAGGTCGCGGTGCATAGATTAGCAATATCCCCAGATATCAAGCCAGTCAAGCAGGCACCAAGGAGGATGCGACTCGAGCTGGAGATGAGCATCAACGCCGAAGTCAAAAAGCTGATCGATTCTGGATTTATCCAAGAAATCCAATATCCCGATTGGATCGCCAATATCGTCCCGGTAATGAAAAAGAATGGGACGGTACGCATATGCGTGGATTTCAGGGATCTCAATAAAGCCTGTCCAAAGGATGATTTCCCAGTACCGGTAACCGAGCTAATGATAGATAACACGTCCACTCACGAGGTTTTCTCCTTTATGGACGGTTCGTCAGGATACAATCAGATAAAGATGCATCCCGAAGACCAGAAGCACACCGCTTTCCGAACCCCTTTGGGTATATTCTGCTACAGGGTCATGCCCTTTGGTCTAAAGAACGCTGGCGCTACCTATCAAAGGGCCATGACAAAGATCTTCGACGACCTCATACATGACATTGTCGAGTGCTATATCGATGACCTCGTAGTAAAGAGTATGTCATACGAAGATCACTTAAAGCATCTGGAGACGGTATTTCAACGCCTCCGGCAATATAACTTGAAAATGAATCCCCTCAAATGCGCGTTCGGAGTCTCCTCGGGCAAATTCCTGGGGTTCATCGTTCGACACCGAGGTATTGAAATAGATCCGTCAAAGATTAAAGCGATCATGGAAATGCCTCCGCCAAGAACCCTCAAACAGTTGCGGTCTCTCCAGGGGAAGCTCGCATACATCCGGCGATTTATCGCAAATCTTTCAGGCAAATGCCGCCCCTACAGTCACCTGATGAAGAAGGGAACCCCATTCGTCTGGGATCAAAAATGCCAAGGTGCACTAGACGAGATCAAGCAGTACCTGCAGAACCCGCCGGTATTGGCTGCGCCGGTCAAGGGAAAACCCCTCATTCTTTATACAACCGCCCTCGAAGGTTCCCTGGGCGCACTATGGGCGCAAGAGAACGATCAGGGGAAAGAGAGAGCACTCTACTACTTAAGTCGAGTTCTACTGGGGGCAGAAAGCAATTACTCTCCCATTGAAAAACATTGCTTGGCGTTAATCTTCGCGATAACAAAGCTCAGGCACTATGCGTTGGCACACGAAGTCTGCCTCATCTCGAAGGTGGACCCTCTTAAATACTTAATGTCAAAAGCCATATTGACGGGACGACTCGCTAAATGGGCCCTGCTCTTGATGGAGTTCTCGATAACATATCAACCTCTCAAGGCAGTGAAAGGCCAGGCCATTGCCGATTTCCTCGCTGAGCACCCGATACCGGCCGATTCCCCTTTGAATTGTGACTTGCCGGACGAGCATGCATTTGATGCGATTAGCGGTGGAAGCACCCGATGGGAGCTCTATTTCGATGGAGCGTCCTCCGTAAAGAAACAAAAGCAAGGTATCCCAATGATCAAGTCAGGGATAGGCCTCATCTTTGCGACTCCACAAGGAGGGATAATGCGCTTCGCCTTCTCCTTAACAGAGCCGAGGACAAACAATGAAGATGAATACGAAGCTCTGATAGCAGGCCTCGAACTTGCCATTGACATGGGAATTGAAGACCTCCTCATATACGGGGATTTTCAGCTGGTCGTTAGTCAAGTAAATGGCGACTACCAAACGTGCAAACCGGAGCTGGTGAAGTACGGCGAAAGGGTGCAACAACTATTGACCCAAATTCCCTCCTACACTTTGGAGAACATACCACGCACGGAAAACAGCAAAGCAGACGCATTGGCTAAGCTTGCTAAAGAACTGGCTGACGAGAACCTCGATGATGTCAGAATCGTGGTACAAAGCCGTCGAGTGCTCACCCCGGCAGAAATACCTCCGGAATTATATAAAGAGGGAGCAACTGAGCAGACAACCCTACAAATAAAAGACCGAGAGAAGGCCGAGGACTGGAGGGAAGTCTTCATAGACTACTTTAAGTCCCGCCGAATGCCCAAAGAAGCGTCCTCAAGACATCAGCTCATGAAACGAGCTCTATCTTTCGCTCTCGTCAACGATACCCTATACAAGAGATCGTTTGATTCCCTATGGCTGAGATGCTTAGGATCTGACGAAGCAGAAAGAGTCATTCAGGAAGTTCATGACGGACTTTGCGGTTCTCACCAAGCAGGCCCGAAGATGAAGTTAAAGATTAAACGAATGGGCTACTACTGGCCCACGATGATCCAGGACTACCTCGAGTATGCGAAGCAATGCCACTCGTGCCAGATTCATGGAGACTTCATCCACGAACATCCGAATCCGCTACACCCAACGGTGGCCAGCTGGCCATTCGAGATGTGGGGGACTGACATAGTCGGCCCCATTGAGCCGGCATCATCTCGGGGACATCGTTTTATCCTGGCGACAACTGATTACTTCTCCAAATGGGCAGAAGCAGTACCACTGAGGGAAGTGAAGATGGAGAATATCCTCCATTTCTTCAAGACGCACGTCATCTATCGGTTTGGAACCCCACGACGGATTATCTCCGATAACGGGCCAGCCTACAGAAGCCATAAGATTAGCCGCTTCGCGCAACAGCACAATATAGATTGGAGGTATTCTTCAGTTTACAACCCACGAGCTAACGGTCTGGCCGAGGCCTTCAATAAGACCTTGACGAAGATCATAAAAAAGACCGTTTCCCGGAATAAGAGAGACTGGCACGAGAGGCTGCAAGAAGCCCTTTGGGCTTATCGAACTACATTCAAGACGGCCACGAACACGACACCGTACGCATTGGTATTTGGGACGGAAGCAGTGCTCCCCCTCGAGATAGAGTTACCCTCTCTACGAGTGGCAGTCCACCACGAACTGACAGACGAAGAAAATGCTCATCTTCGGCTTGAGGAGCTTGATGCCCTCGACGAAACCCGGCTCATAGCGCAACAACATCTAGAAGCCTACAAAGCAAAGATGACGCGCTCTTACGAAAGATTGACCAGGCCGAGGACATTCCGACAAGGCGAACTCGTGCTAGTGGTCAAAAGACCTATGATCCCCAATCGTGCCAAGCGGGGGAAATTTGAGCCAAACTACGAAGGCCCTTACATCATAGACAAGGTCTACCAGGGTGGAGCCTATCTACTCATGGACATGTACGGTGAAAGACCTTTCAGGCCAATAAACGACCGTTTCTTAAAGAAATACTACGCTTGATGAGCCATAGCCTGGGTCAGTGATAGATGACGACGACTATGTCCGCTCGCTATCTTCCTAGGCTCAGACTTTACAAGCAGTAGCTGGCCCTCCCATAAAAACGGACCGAAATGTCCTTAAACTATCAACGGACCGAAACGTCCTTAAACTATCAACGGACCGAAACGTCCCTAAACTAGCGATGGACCGAAACGTCCTTAAACTAACAGCGGACCGAAACGTCCCTAAACTACTACCGCAACATCCTCAGGTTGACGAGAAAAGGAAGAAAAAGAAAAAAAAAACGGTATGTCCATAAAGCAAAATGGGCACGGATGAAAACCCAAAAGGGCTCCGTGAGTAAAAACAGCAGGACTACCGGCGAGTGTTTGTGAAAAACCCGAAAGGGCGCAGCCTCGTTAAAAGAAACTTATAGGGTCCTCTCGACCTTGTAAGGAGAAATCACCTGCGTGAGATCCTTACGACTCACAAAGGAGCAACACACTTAGGGATCCTCACGATTCCTAAGGAGAAAATACACTTACGAGATCCTCACGACTCGTAAGGAGAATTCTCTTATGAGACCCTCACGGCTCATAAGACTTGAAAGTCTTAAGTTACAGAAACCTAAACCTGTTCTTAAGCAAATCCCCCACAACCTTCGATATTACCCTACAAGTGGCTCGTACTGACCCTTGTATACAATCCACGGGCACGAACAAACGTTTCCCTAAAAAAGTCCCACCCGTGACTGGGGATATATCCATATGGTGAACAACCCTTGTAAGTCCTCTCGACTTATAAGGAGAAAATCCTATTTGTAAGATCCTTACGACTTATAAGAGAACATGCACTTAAGAATCCTCACGATCCTTAAGGAGAAAACACACCTGCAAGATCCTCACGACTTGTAGGGAGAAACACCTTTGTGAGACCCTTACGGCTCATGAAGTCAAAAGCCTTGGTCGGCAGGACCCTTAACCCTGTTTACTAAGCCACCTTTGTTCAAACATCGACAGAGGCAAATGATGATTCGCTCCTGGCAACATTCCAGTTGTAGCGGTGCTGATGCTGAAACCGGCACCCAAAAATCCGAGCTTGCAGCGAAAAAGCTAGCGAGCCACACATGCATGACAAAATAGCCGAAATGATGGGGCAACTTGCAATAAAAAGCAGCAAGTAAAAATGTATGCATGACAAAATGGCCGAAATGATGGGGCAGCTCGCAATAAAAAACAGCGAGTGAAAATGAAACAAATAGCAGAAATGATTGGGCGCCGCGAGAAATAGCCGAAATGATTGGGCAATCGCAATTTTCGCGATATGAAAAGCTGAAATGATAGAGCATCGCGGAAAAAGAAATAAAATAAAAGAGAAATCCGCACCCTGCAGGTGATGTTACATCTATCCCTGTGTGCAATTCAGGAGCGCAAACAAAGAAGGAATCATACTCCTTCCCCAGGTTTCGTCACAAGAAGAAGCCAAATCTCGACGGTTCACCAATAGCCTAGAGATCATCTTGACGTTTTTCTCGCGTCGGCAGACACAACATCAAGCTAAGCGGAACAACGGCAACTCCCAGTTCCATGGCTCGGTGGTATACATATCGCCAAACCTTCATCCCGTAAAATGCGGATACAATCAGCAAACTTCCTGGTTAAGTGGAAAACGGATAATGTCGCTCTTTGACCCCGTGGAAAACGTCCAGAGCGGAGCCTGGTCCTCGCAGAGCACGGCAGTGAACCCGTGTGAAGCATCCAGAGCGGAGCCTAGTCCTCGCAGAACGCGGCAGTGAACCCGTGTGAAGCATCTAGTGCAAACTTCCTGGTTACGTGGAAAGCGGATAATGTCACTCTTTGACCCCGTGGAAAACATCCAGAGCGGATCCTGGTCCTCGCAGAGCACGGCAGTGAACCCGTGTGAAGCATCCAGAGCGGAGCCTAGTCCTCGTAGAACGCGGCAGTGAACCCGTGTGAAGCATCTAGTGCAAACTTCCTGGTTACGTGGAAAGCGGATAATGTCACTCTTTGACACCGTGGAAAACGTCCAGAGCGGATCCTGGTCCTCGCAGAACACGGCAGTGAACCCGTGTGAAGCATCCAGAGCAGAGCCTAGTCCTCGCAGAACGCGGCAGTGAACCCGTGTGAAGCATCTAGTGCAAACTTCCTGGTTACGTGGAAAGCGGATAATGTCACTCTTTGACCCCGTGGAAAACGTCCAGAGCGGATCCTGGTCCTCGCAGAGCACGGCAGTGAACCCGTGTGAAGCATCCAGAGCGGAGCCTAGTCCTTGCAGAACGCGGCAGTGAACCCGTGTGAAGCATCTAGTGCAAACTTCCTGGTTACGTGGAAAGCGGATAATGTCACTCTTTGACCCCGTGGAAAACGTCCAGAGCGGATCCTGGTCCTCGCAGAGCACGGCAGTGAACCCGTGTGAAGCATCCAGAGCGGAGCCTAGTCCTCGCCTAACGCGGCAGTGAACCCGTGTGAAGCATCTAGTGCAAACTTCCTGGTTACGTGGAAAGCGGATAATGTCACTCTTTGACCCCGTGGAAAACGTCCAGAGCGGATCCTGGTCCTCGCAGAGCACGGCAGTGAACCCGTGTGAAGCATCCAGAGCGGAGCCTAGTCCTCGCCTAACGCGGCAGTGAACCCGTGTGAAGCATCTAGTGCAAACTTCCTGGTTACGTGGAAAGCGGATAATGTCACTCTTTGACCCCGTGGAAAACGTCCAGAGCGGATCCTGGTCCTCGCAGAGCACGGCAGTGAACCCGTGTGAAGCATCCAGAGCGGAGCCTAGTCCTCGCAGAACGCGGCAGTGAACCCGTGTGAAGCATCTAGTGCAAACTTCCTGGTCATGTCGAACACGGATAATGTCACTCTTTGACCCCGTGGAAAACGTCCAGAGCGGAGCCTGGTCCTCGCAGAGCATGGCAGTGAACCCATGCGAAGCATCCAGAGCGGAGCCTAGTCCTCGCCTAACGCGGCAGTGAACCCGTGTGAAGCATCTAGCGCAAACTTCCTGGTTACGTGGAACGCGGATAACGTCACTCTTTGACCCCGCGGAAAACGCCCAGAGTGGAGCCTGGTCCTCGCCGAGCACGGCAGTGAACCCGTGTGAAGCTTCCAGAGCAAATACCGGACTGTGGAGTCCTTAAAATCCACGGACTATGACGTCCTTAACCTCGACCGCGATGTCTTAAAACTAACAATCAACCCCCCCGATTCCCTACGGATACCGCCTTGGTTTAAGGGTACATCTCTTCACTCCTTTGATACCTGGCGTTGTAATTCCTCAACGTTTTCAAAGAGGTGAAGGGTCCCTGCAACCAAACATCGGACTGTGGAGTCCCTAAATCCAAGGACTATGAGGTCCTTAACCTCGACCGCGATGTCTTAAAACTAGCATCGGACTGTGGAGTCCCTAAATCCACGGACTATGAGGTCCTTAACCTTGACCGTGAGGTCTTAAAACTAACATTGGACTGTGGAGTCCTTAAATCCATGGACTATGAGGTCCTTAACCTTGACCGTGACGTCTTTAAACTACAATACCCGGGAGCAGCCTCTGACCCTGTGAAACACGGATAAGGGCGACCACATTCAGCACTTGCAGGTCCTCACGACCTGTAGGGAAGAAAAAACTCTCTTGTGGGATCCTTACGACTCTCAAGGGAAAACCCGCTTAAAGATCCTCACGATCTTTAAGAAGAACTCACACCTATGGGATCCTCTCGACCTGTAGGGAGAAAAACTCCTAAGGAGACCCTCGTGGCTCATAAAATGAAAAAGCCCTAGGAAGCAGATCTTAACCCTGAATCCTGAGCCATTGCTGTCCTGCAAGGAGATCAAGATAGAATATCCGCAGAATGCATTCAATGAAAAGGAGACACACCATTGAGAAGAAAAAATGTATCTTTTATTCATAGACCAAAATGGATACAAAATACAATTCATGAAAGAAACAAAAAGGAAGATACTCTTATCCATGAGTATGTACAAAAAAGGGGAGAAAAGATACAAGTCCTTAAGCCGGCGGGCGGTGCAATAATTTCACCAGCTCATCGTTCTGTTGCTGAGCCACGGCTTCATGACGCAAGATCTCCAGAAGGCGAGCCTCCTCCTGAGCTTGTTGGGCCTGATGAATTAAATTCTCAAAGAAAAGTTCTCAGAGGAAGAAGACGAGCAGAGTGAAGGCTCCTATGAAGAGACCGAGGTATTTATAGAAGGCAATGGAAACGTTTCATCTCCCCAGATCCCTAAATGAATCCAACTGTCACAAAGATGACAGCGTTGCACTCACGTGCAGACACGTGAGAACAACGCTGTGGGGGCATTTGTTTCCTGATTTAAAATCAGGAAAGCTTCTGGGAAAAGCTTCAAAAAGGGGCCACTGTTTCCTGATTTAAAATCAGGAAAGCTTCTGGGAAAAGCTTCAAAAAGGGGCCACGTGCTTACACGTGACCGGCAGTCACGTGTCGACACGTGACATATAAGGCGGCAGAAAAGCACACATTAGTCCCCTGATCAAGACAAGGAAAAGAGCCTCAGAAGAGGTCACGTGCTCCCACGTGACCAAGGTCACGTGTTGCCACGTGACGTGCAAGACAGCAGATCAGTTCTCCCGTTGAACTAAAGAAAGAGAGTTCAAACCAGGGTCACGTGCTCACATGTGACCAGGGGTCACGTGGTAGCACGTGACATTGAAGCAGCAATCAGAAGACAGACGCAAGAGAAAGAGGAAGGCTCATTCCAAAAGGGGGTCACGTGTCCGCACGTGACTATGGGTCACGTGGTCACACGTGACCGGCTTTCAAAGCCCATGTTGACGGCAGAATTAAATTCTGAAGGAAATTTGAATCCTTTCAAGGGAAAGTGAGTATCTGGGACCAATCAAATTAAAGATTCAGAGATGATTAAATACCATCTATCTATGGAAAATCTCGGGTTTGGAAAGATTTCCCCCTTAAATCTAACCAAAATAAAAAGGGAGAATCTCTGGATTTGAAATCCAACGGTGAATAAAATTCACCCAATAATCCAAAGGTCCAAAACGAATGACGGATGCAAATCAAATCTCTCAGTGAAGATTCATCAAAAACTAATTCATTCGGCTGCTTCTCCTATAAATAGGAGCGAAGAGACACAAAAAGGGATATAGAGATACAGGCGCAGAGAAAGAAAAAAGGAGGAAAGCTTTGATACTTTGAAAAGACTTGGATCTTCTGCAAAAACCCTAGGTAAGAAAGGGAAGGCCTTTTGAAAGAAGGAGAATTTAATTCTCAACAGAGTTTAACTCTAATATATAAAACAGAAGAACACATTTCTTCTCTCTTTGATAGAGGATCTGCAAAGCGCACATCTCCCCTTAAGGTTGAGAATTTAATTCTCAATGGGTCGAGATCCTGCCATGCAGATCCAAAACATAGAGAAGGAATGCAAGCATGAGAATTTAATTCTCGCAGAACTATAGGAATTCAATTCCTTTAAAATAAAATTAGGGCTTGACCCTGTATCATGGGAATTTAATTCCTTCAAAATAAAAAGAAACAGGGTTTAACCCTAATTAAGAACTTAGTTCTGTTGAAACAACGGGAATTCGATTCCTCTAATCATAATCTAACAGGGACTGGAAGTTTAATTCCTTAAAAAGCTTTATTAGGGTTTAACCCTATTCAGCCCTCCACATAAATGAGGAATTTAATTCCTACAGAAGATTCAGGGTTCGATCCTACTCCAGAATATAAGTCTTCAAAAGAAAGTAGGAATTTAATTCCTTTGAAAATTAAAGCCCGAGGAATTTAATTCCTGAGAAGAAAGATCAATAGATTCTTCAAGCAATATACTTGGAGGCAGGGTCACGTGCCACCACGTGACCCCCCCCCCAAAAGAACTACAGAAAGCCCTTTGCGGCAGTCCCCCACGTGACCCACGTGACCCTTGGCAGAAACTCTAATACATAGGCATATGAATGCCCGTCGCGTGATGGCACGTGATGCTCTGAAAGATGCGGCGATCTCAGCAGAATAAATGCAAAGAGGGCGCTCTCACGTGTTGCCACGTGACCCCTTTTGCCTTAGTGTTCAACACTAAATTGGAACTCTCAAACCCAGTGTCAAAACACTGTTGGGCCTTAGCATTCAACAATGATTAAAAAAGCCTTATTGGCAGTGTTCAACACTGATCTGTTTTAGTGTTTAACACTAATTTGAAAAAGTCTTATTGCTGGTGTTTAACACCAATTATCTCTTAGTGTTGAACACTAACTTGTTAACCTCATTCCCAGTGTTCAACACTGATTGCTCTGAAGTGTTTAACACTAGGCTTTGGCCCGATCGGCTGAAGGGATAGAGGCAAAGCCTCTCCCTCAATGGACCAACAAGAAACCAATATTCCAAACCTGATTGGACTTAGCCCAAGCTGGCCATAAGTCCTTAATTCATGATTAACTGGGCCAGTAGGCTCATAACATAATTAATGGGTCTTGATCCCAAATTGGGCCCAGGACTATTTAAGCCACCCCGGTTCTAGGGTACATCTCTTCACTCCTTTGATACTTGGCATTGTAATCCCTCAATGTCTTCAAAGAGGTGACGGGTCCCGATGACCACTCATGATATGGACTGTGGGGTCCTTAAACCCATGCATAATGCAAAATTCCTGGTTACGTGGAACGCGGATAACGTCACTCTTTGACCCCGTGGAAAACGTCCAGAGCGGATCCTGGTCCTAGCAGAGCACGGCAGTGAACCCGTGTGAAGCATCCAGAGCGGAGCCTGGTCCTCGCCTAGCACGGCAGTGAACCCGTGTGAAGCATCCAGAGCACATACCGGACTGTGGAGTCCTTAAACCCATGGACTATGACGTCCTTAACCTTGACCGAGACGTCTTAAAACTACCCATGGACCGCAATGTCCTTAAACTACCCATGGACCGCAATGTTCTTAAACTAGAACCATAGAGCCTCCATATGCTCTTTCGTCGGATCTAAACGGTCCTGTTTAAGTTGATCTTAGCCTCACAGATGGCTAACGCGTCCTTAAACCTTCAAGCAGACTGGAATATGAATCTCCCCTAATTAACTCTGGCTCGAGGGTACATCTCTGAACTCCTCTGACATCCGTCGCTGTAATCCTTCAACGTCGTCAGAGAGGTGACGGGTCCCGACGGCCACACGTACGAGGGACCACTATGTCCTTAAACTGGAACAATGGAGCCCAAACGCTCCTTTGTCGGATCTAAATGATCCCGTTAAGTTGATCTTAGTCTCAAACTAGACTAACGTATCCTTAACAAATGTTTGAGTTGATCTTAGCCCCAAGTATGGCTAACGTGTCCTCAAACCAAACCCCCAAACCCAAATCTAAGATAACACGGATTTGGACTAGTCCACGCCCTACGGGCGACGACATAACTCGGTCTCCGTAAACGATCCATGGGCAATAAAACATAAAACAAAAACACACGACGCGAAGTGACCATCTGGAGAAGGAGAAAGTTGTTACCGCGATGCGGTAGCGTAATTAACTGCAGGGGCTTGCGCCTGCAAGGAAGAGCGTCCCCACAATCAAAAACCCCTCAAACGAGGGGGAATCTGACGAAGTCTGCTACATCGGACGCATCCGTCTAAACCTTCGATACATGGCGCCATGGATCAACTTGGCATCTTCGGAGAGGTGGACGGATAGCACCTATTGGCATCTGCCCCGAACCTCAGGCGAGACGGCCCGACGTCCCGCGTGTCCGTTCGGAGGGGAACAGATTCTTACGACTCACAAAGGAGCAACACACTTAGGGATCCTCACGATTCCTAAGGAGAAAATACACTTACGAGATCCTCACGACTCGTAAGGAGAATTCTCTTATGAGACCCTCACGGCTCATAAGACTTGAAAGTCTTAAGTTACAGAAACCTAAACCTGTTCTTAAGCAAATCCCCCACAACCTTCGATATTGCCCTACAAGTGGCTCGTACTGACCCTTGTATACAATCCACGGGCACGAACAAACGTTTCCCTAACAAAGTCCCACCTGTAACTGGGGATATATCCATATGGTGAACAACCCTTGTAAGTCCTCTCGACTTATAAGGAGAAAATCCTCTTTGTAAGATCCTTACGACTTATAAGAGAACATGCACTTAAGAATCCTTACGATCCTTAAGGAGAAAACACACCTGCAAGATCCTCACGACTTGTAGGGAGAAACACCTTTGTGAGACCCTTACGGCTCATGAAGTCAAAAGCCTTGGTCGGCAGGACCCTTAACCCTGTTTACTATGCCACCTTTGTTCAAACATCGACAGAGGCAAATGATGATTCGCTCCTGGCAACATTCCAGTTGTAGCGGTGCTGATGCTGAAACTGGCACCCAAAAATCCGAGCTTGCAGCGAAAAAGCTAGCGAGCCACACATGCATGACAAAATAGCCGAAATGATGGGGCAACTTGCAATAAAAAGCAGCAAGTAAAAAATGTATGCATGACAAAATGGCCGAAATGATGGGGCAGCTCGCAATAAAAAACAGCGAGTGAAAATGAAACAAATAGCCGAAATGATTGGGCGCCGCGAGAAATAGCCGAAATGATTGGGCAATTGCAATTTTCGCGATATGAAAAGCTGAAATGATAGAGCATCGCGGAAAAAGAAATAAAATAAAAGTGAAATCCGCACCCTGCAGGTGATGTTACATCTATCCCTGTGTGCAATTCAGGAGCGCAAACAAAGAATGAATCATACTCCTTCCCCAGGTTTCGTCACAAGAAGAAGCCAAATCTCGACGGTTCACCAATAGCCTAGAGATCATCTCGACGTTCTTCTCGCGTCGGCAGACACAACATCAAGCTAAGCGGAACAACGGCAACTCCCAGTTCCATGGCTCGGTGGTATACATATCGCCAAACCTTCATCCCGTAAAATGCGGATACAATCAGCAAACTTCCTGGTTACGTGGAAAACGGATAATGTCGCTCTTTGACCCCGTGGAAAACGTCCAGAGCGGATCCTGGTCCTCGCAGAGCACGGCAGTGAACCCGTGTGAAGCATCCAGAGCGGAGCCTAGTCCTCGCCTAACGCGGCAGTGAACCCGTGTGAAGCATCTAGTGCAAACTTCCTGGTTACGTGGAAAGCGGATAATGTCACTCTTTGACCCCGTGGAAAACGTCCAGAGCGGATCCTGGTCCTCGCAGAGCGCGGCAGTGAACCCGTGTGAAGAATCCAGAGCAGAGCCTAGTCCTTGCAGAACGCGGCAGTGAACCCGTGTGAAGCATCTAGTGCAAACTTCCTGGTTACGTGGAAAGCGGATAATGTCACTCTTTGACCCCGTGGAAAACGTCCAGAGCGGATCCTGGTCCTCGCAGAGCACGGCAGTGAACCCGTGTGAAGCATCCAGAGCGGAGCCTAGTCCTCGCCTAACGCGGCAGTGAACCCGTGTGAAGCATCTAGTGCAAACTTCCTGGTTACGTGGAAAGCGGATAATGTCACTCTTTGACCCCGTGGAAAACGTCCAGAGCGGATCCTGGTCCTCGCAGAGCACGGTAGTGAACCCGTGTGAAGCATCCAGAGCGGAGCCTAGTCCTCGCCTAACGCGGCAGTGAACCCGTGTGAAGCATCTAGTGCAAACTTCCTGGTTACGTGGAAAGCGGATAATGTCACTCTTTAACCCCGTGGAAAACGTCCAGAGCGGATCCTGGTCCTCGCAGAGCACGGCAGTGAACCCGTGTGAAGCATCCAGAGCGGAGCCTAGTCCTCGCCTAACGCGGCAGTGAACCCGTGTGAAGCATCTAGTGCAAACTTCCTGGTTATGTGGAAAGCGGATAATGTCACTCTTTGACCCCGTGGAAAACGTCCAGAGCGGATCCTGGTCCTCGCAGAGCACGGCAGTGAACCCGTGTGAAGCATCCAGAGCGGAGCCTAGTCCTCGCAGAACGCGGCAGTGAACCCGTGTGAAGCATCTAGTGCAAACTTCCTGGTCATGTCGAACACGGATAATGTCACTCTTTGACCCCGTGGAAAACGTCCAGAGCGGATCCTGGTCCTCGCAGAGCATGGCAGTGAACCCATGCGAAGCATCCAGAGCGGAGCCTAGTCCTCGCCTAACGCGGCAGTGAACCCGTGTGAAGCATCTAGCGCAAACTTCCTGGTTACGTGGAACGCGGATAACGTCACTCTTTGACCCCGCGGAAAACGTCCAGAGCGGATCCTGGTCCTCGCAGAGCACGGCAGTGAACCCGTGTGAAGCATCCAGAGCGGAGCCTAGTCCTCGCAGAACGCGGTAGTGAACCCGTGTGAAGCATCTAGTGCAAACTTCCTGGTTACGTGGAAAGCGGATAATGTCACTCTTTGACCCCGTGGAAAACGTCCAGAGCGGATCCTGGTCCTCGCAGAGCACGGCAGTGAACCCGTGTGAAGCATCCAGAGCGGAGCCTAGTCCTCGCCTAACGCGGCAGTGAACCCGTGTGAAGCATCTAGTGCAAACTTCCTGGTTACGTGGAAAGCGGATAATGTCACTCTTTGACCCCGTGGAAAACGTCCAGAGCGGATCCTGGTCCTCGCAGAGCACGGCAGTGAACCCGTGTGAAGCATCCAGAGCGGAGCCTCGTCCTCGCCTAACGCGGCAGTGAACCCGTGTGAAGCATCTAGTGCAAACTTCCTGGTTACGTGGAAAGCGGATAATGTCACTCTTTGACCCCGTGGAAAACGTCCAGAGCGGATCCTGGTCCTCGCAGAGCACGGCAGTGAACCCGTGTGAAGCATCCAGAGCGGAGCCTAGTCCTCGCCTAACGCGGCAGTGAACCCGTGTGAAGCATCTAGTGCAAACTTCCTGGTTACGTGGAAAGCGGATAATGTCACTCTTTGACCCCGTGGAAAACGTCCAGAGCGGATCCTGGTCCTCGCAGAGCACGGCAGTGAACCCGTGTGAAGCATCCAGAGCGGAGCCTAGTCCTCGCAGAACGCGGCAGTGAACCCGTGTGAAGCGTCTAGTGCAAACTTCCTGGTCATGTCGAACACGGATAATGTCACTCTTTGACCCCGTGGAAAACGTCCAGAGCGGATCCTGGTCCTCGCAGAGCATGGCAGTGAACCCATGCGAAGCATCCAGAGCGGAGCCTAGTCCTCGCCTAACGCGGCAGTGAACCCGTGTGAAGCATCTAGCGCAAACTTCCTGGTTACGTGGAACGCGGATAACGTCACTCTTTGACCCCGCGGAAAACGCCCAGAGCGGAGCCTGGTCCTCGCCGAGCACGGCAGTGAACCCGTGTGAAGCATCCAGAGCAAATACCGGACTGTGGAGTCCTTAAAATCCACGGACTATGACGTCCTTAACCTCGACCGCGATGTCTTAAAACTAACAATCAACCCCCCCGATTCCCTACGGATACCGCCTTGGTTTAAGGGTACATCTCTTCACTCCTTTGATACCTGGCGTTGTAATTCCTCAACGTTTTCAAAGAGGTGAAGGGTCCCTGCAACCAAACATCGGACTGTGGAGTCCCTAAATCCAAGGACTATGAGGTCCTTAACCTCGACCGCGATGTCTTAAAACTAGCATCGGACTGTGGAGTCCCTAAATCCACGGACTATGAGGTCCTTAACCTTGACCGTGAGGTCTTAAAACTAACATTGGACTGTGGAGTCCTTAAATCCATGGACTATGAGGTCCTTAACCTTGACCGTGACGTCTTTAAACTACAATACCCGGGAGCAGCCTCTGACCCCGTGAAACACGGATAAGGGCGACCACATTCAGCACTTGCAGGTCCTCACGACCTGTAGGGAAGAAAAAACTCTCTTGTGGGATCCTTACGACTCTCAAGGGAAAACCCGCTTAAAGATCCTCACGATCTTTAAGAAGAACTCACACTTATGGGATCCTCTCGACCTGTAGGGAGAAAAATTCCTAAGGAGACCCTCGTGGCTCATAAAATGAAAAAGCCCTAGGAAGCAGATCTTAACCCTGAATCCTGAGCCATTGCTGTCCTGCAAGGAGATCAAGATAGAATATCCGCAGAATGCATTCAATGAAAAGGAGACACACCATTGAGAAGAAAAAATGTATCTTTTATTCATAGACCAAAATGGATACAAAATACAATTCATGAAAGAAACAAAAAGGAAGATACTCTTATCCATGAGTATGTACAAAAAAGGGGAGAAAAGATACAAGTCCTTAAGCCGGCG
Source organism: Agapanthus africanus (assembly GCA_030015575.1). Lineage (NCBI taxonomy): Eukaryota > Viridiplantae > Streptophyta > Magnoliopsida > Asparagales > Amaryllidaceae > Agapanthus > Agapanthus africanus. The sequence continues at coordinate 60,815,301 of JASDDO010000024.1, forward strand.
GGCGGTGCAATAATTTCACCAGCTCATCGTTCTGTTGCTGAGCCACGGCTTCATGACGCAAGATCTCCAGAAGGCGAGCCTCCGCCTGAGCTTGTTGGGCCTGATGAATTAAATTCTCAAAGAAAAGTTCTCAGAGGAAGAAGACGAGCAGAGTGAAGGCTCCTATGAAGAGACAGAGGTATTTAAAGAAGGCAATGGAAACGTTTCATCTCCCCAGATCCCTAAATGAATCCAACGGTCACAAAGATGACAGCGTTGCACTCACGTTCAGACACGTGAGAACAACGCTGTGGGGGCATTTGTTTCCTGATTTAAAATCAGGAAAGCTTCTGGGAAAAGCTTCAAAAAGGGGCCACTGTTTCCTGATTTAAAATCAGGAAAGCTTCTGGGAAAAGCTTCAAAAAGGGGCCACGTGCTTACACGTGACCGGCAGTCACGTGTCGACACGTGACATATAAGGCGGCAGAAAAGCACACATTAGTCCCCTGATCAAGACAAGGAAAAGAGCCTCAGAAGAGGTCACGTGCTCCCACGTGACCAAGGTCACGTGTTGCCACGTGACGTGCAAGACAACAGATCAGTTCTCCCGTTGAACTAAAGAGAGAGTTCAAACAAGGGTCACGTGCTCACACGTGACCAGGGGTCACGTGGTAGCACGTGACAATGAAGCAGCAATCAGAAGACAGACGCAAGAGAAAGAGGAAGGCTCATTCCAAAAGGGGGTCACGTGTCCGCACATGACCATGGGTCACGTGGTCACACGTGACCGGCTTTTAAAGCCCATGTTGACGGCAGAATTAAATTCTGAAGGAAATTTGAATCCTTTTAAGGGAAAGTGAGTATCTGGGACCAATCAAATTGAAGATTCAGAGATGATTAAATACCATCTATCTATGGAAAATCTCGGGTTTGGAAAGATTTCCCCCTTAAATCTAACCAAAATAAAAAGGGAGAATCTCTGGATTTGAAATCCAACGGTGAATAAAATTCACCCAATAATCCAAAGGTCCAAAACGAATGACGGATGCAAATCAAATCTCTCAGTGAAGATTCATCAAAAAACTAATTCATTCGGCTGCTTCTCCTATAAATAGGAGCGAAGAGACACAAAAAGGGATATAGAGATACAGGCGCAGAGAAAGAAAAAAGGAGGAAAGCTTTGATACTTTGAAAAGACTTGGATCTTCTGCAAAAACCCTAGATAAGAAAGGGAAGGCCTTTTGAAAGAAGGAGAATTTAATTCTCAACAGAGTTTAACTCTAATATATAAAACAGAAGAACACATTTCTTCTCTCTTTGATAGAGGATCTGCAAAGCGCACATCTCCCCTTAAGGTTGAGAATTTAATTCTCAATGGGTCGAGATCCTGCCATGCAGATCCAAAACATAGAGAAGGAATGCAAGCATGAGAATTTAATTCTCGCAGAACTATAGGAATTCAATTCCTTTAAAATAAAATTAGGGCTTGACCCTGTATCATGGGAATTTAATTCCTTCAAAATAAAAAGAAACAGGGTTTAACCCTAATTAAGAACTTAGTTCTGTTGAAACAACGGGAATTCGATTCCTCTAATCATAATCTAACAGGGACTGGAAGTTTAATTCCTTAAAAAGCTTTATTAGGGTTTAACCCTATTCAGCCCTCCACATAAATGAGGAATTTAATTCCTACAGAAGATTCAGGGTTCGATCCTACTCCAGAATATAAGTCTTCAAAAGAAAGTAGGAATTTAATTCCTTTGAAAATTAAAGCCCGAGGAATTTAATTCCTGAGAAGAAAGATCAATAGATTCTTCAAACAATATACTTGGAGGCAGGGTCACGTGCCACCACGTGACCCCCCCAAAAGAACTACAGAAAGCCCTTTGCGGCAGTCCCCCACGTGACCCACGTGACCCTTGGCAGAAACTCTAATACATAGGCATATGAATGCCCGTCGCGTGATGGCACGTGATGCTCTGAAAGATGCGGCGATCTCAGCAGAATAAATGCAAAGAGGGCGCTCTCACGTGTTGCCACGTGACCCCTTTTGCCTTAGTGTTCAACACTAAATTGGAACTCTCAAACCCAGTGTCAAAACACTGTTGGGCCTTAGCATTCAACAATGATTAAAAAAGCCTTATTGGCAGTGTTCAACACTGATCTGTTTTAGTGTTTAACACTAATTTGAAAAAGTCTTATTGCTGGTGTTTAACACCAATTATGTCTTAGTGTTGAACACTAACTTGTTAACCTCATTCCCAGTGTTCAACACTGATTGCTCTGAAGTGTTTAACACTAGGCTTTGGCCCGATCGGCTGAAGGGATAGAGGCAAAGCCTCTCCCTCAATGGACCAACAAGAAACCAATATTCCAAACCTGATTGGACTTAGCCCAAGCTGGCCATAAGTCCTTAATTCATGATTAACTGGGCCAGTAGGCTCATAACATAATTAATGGGTCTTGATCCCAAATTGGGCCCAGGACTATTTAAGCCACCCCGGTTCTAGGGTACATCTCTTCACTCCTTTGATACTTGGCATTGTAATCCCTCAATGTCTTCAAAGAGGTGACGGGTCCCGATGACCACTCATGATATGGACTGTGGGGTCCTTAAACCCATGCATAATGCAAAATTCCTGGTTACGTGGAACGCGGATAACGTCACTCTTTGACCCCGTGGAAAACGTCCAGAGCGGATCCTGGTCCTCGCAGAGCACGGCAGTGAACCCGTGTGAAGCATCCAGAGCGGAGCCTGGTCCTCGCCTAGCACGGCAGTGAACCCGTGTGAAGCATCCAGAGCACATACCGGACTGTGGAGTCCTTAAACCCATGGACTATGACGTCCTTAACCTTGACCGAGACGTCTTAAAACTACCCATGGACCGCAATGTCCTTAAACTACCCATGGACCGCAATGTCCTTAAACTAGAACCATAGAGCCTCCATATGCTCTTTCGTCGGTGTCACGCCCCGCTTCCCAAAATACGGAATACGAGGGGTAGACAAGGCCAGCCATGCTCCTACGGTCAAGGAAAAGTCCTGCCGTAGTCACACTTCGGCTTCTAGTTTATCATGGTAAACAGTAAACGATGCGCAGGTAATGAGAAATGCAGTAACTGAAAAATACGATAATGTAAACTGACCTGAAGTGGAACAAACGGATGTTACTAGGAACGGCAAGTCAGGAAGTCTGTGATGCACTGGTCCAGGCTAAATCTTCTCCTCACACTGAGCATGCATACTCAGGTCGTCAGAGCGACACAATAGCAATATAATGTATATAATCAAGTAACAGTTCTAACAGTGGTAATAGATATGAATAACAGTAAATCAATGACAGCATGAATATGAATGAGCAGAGATCAATGCAGCGGAAAAATAAAGCAGTATAACAATATATCACGAATGTCAAGACAGTATAGGATGAATGTAAATGACAGTAACCCTATCAGTCTCTAAGTCTCACTACACAGGTCAATAAGCCTATCGTCAGTCCAAGTGTGAGAGTCAACCACTCGCGAGTGTCCTCCACCCAAGGGTAGAACCCAAGGGCAAGGGACCATGGGCCCAACATGTAACGAATGTATCACAGTGTATATATCACGTACCCTGTAAATCTCCATATAACTCCCTAAATATATAAGCCGGCACGGGACTCCCGAGATTCTGTTGAATTCACACTTGAACTACCCCACACCCCGTAGTCTACATCAAACGCTAACCATCACCCTAAATACTAATCGATCCGTGACAAGTCTGCGCGAGAACTGGAGACAGGACCTCCATCAAGCACGTCCCGACTAATACCTAAGATAAATGGCAGTGTCGGATGCCTTATCCGTGACATCCGTGCAAGCGCTTCCATAAGTGTCCCATACCACTTATAGTCACACGTACACGCATCCCACAGACGTCGACAATGCAATAGAATAAAAGGGACACTGATTATGCACAAGTACGTATCACTTTCACTTAATCACGAATACACGAACACCGACGTACTTGCCACAATCATCACTAAAATCTAACACTGGGTGAATGCACGATGTCACTAGGTTATCACTACAATGGGTATGATATGATGCATGAACAGTATAAGAAGCACAGCTAAGGTATCATAAAACAACAGTCTATCACTTGCACGATTTATCATGAAACATATGTATATAATTTAGCGAAAAGATAAACAGGTAGTAAATAATATGTTCAGTTAGCTATCCATCTAATTTGGTTTCGAGCCAATCGGGTTTCTGGATCATTAGTTATAACCGTTTCATTTTAAGCGCACGCGGCTGGAAATCCGGTTTCAGAATCAGGAATCCATTTCGCAACGCATTTTAACCCCTGTTGGGATCATAATTTAGCGACGCTACAGTTGAATGAATTCTAGGGTTTTCAGTAAAGGTTTCAACTCAACAAACGGATCTTCAATCGCGTCTGTACGTTAGGAGTTATAGTCTGTTTAATATCAACATGTCAATTCTGATTCTGCTGGGACTGTTATGTGTCCCGATCTTCTAAATTACAGATTAAATATCAAACGGTAACGAAACAGGATGAAATCAAATGTGTTGTCTAGATAATAGATTTACCTACAATAAGTAGTGGAGTTCCGGAACCTACAAGTTAAGGAAATCCTATGGTATCCAGTACGGAACAGCACACAATGATTGGAGTAGCTCCGGACTACAGTCCAGAGTCGCACTCCAATCCGAATATCATCACAATTTAAATACAGAAATGTCTGAAAACTAGTATAGGATTAAAGTTAGTCGAGTTAGCTTCGATTTGAGCCCTCGAACGCACCATTCTAGTGTGTATATAATTTATGATGAATTTAACTATTTTCAGGTGCAACAGAATTTCAGTTTTACGATCAAACTTGGGGGTAGTCGTTTTGATTATTAACAATCATATTTTCCAGCGAAACTTTCACACATTATCCATCATAGCCAGGGCCAAAGTAATTAGTCCAGTTCCGTCATATTTAATAATAATTTTCTATGAGAACGAGCATCGAACAGTTTTGTTATAATATTTACATAAAGCAAACATGTGATATCTCTACGATATTGACTTGTAACATATAGAGAATAGCATGAAAGCAAGTAAAAACTTGCCTGGAGACGTCCCGGGAGGTACGGTGTCTGTGTCGTCACGAACGCGCGACACACGCGCGACACGGCAACTCGATTTGTCTCGGACTCGTGTCTCGGCAGCGGCGGCTCGCAGCTTGGTGGTCGGGGTTCTGCTGTGAAGCTGATGGTGAGGGGTTTGCAGAGGGAGAGGTATAATGGGAGAGAGTTAGAGCAGTAAGAAAGAGAGAGAGAGCCAGAGAGAGAAAGAGAGAGAGAGAGAATGTTCAGTGAGAGAGAGAGAGAGAGAGAGTTAGAGAGAGAGGGAGGTGTACAGAGGGGGAGAGGGAGGAATTGAGAGAGAGTGAGAGAGAAACGAGAGAGAGAGTGAGTTGAGACAGAGAGAGAGAGGGAGTGATCGGGAGAGAGAGAGAGAGAGAGGGGGGAAAGCACAGTGAGAACGAGAGAGAGAGAGAGTGATGCAGGGGGTCTGCGAGAGGGAGGGAGTGCTCGAGTTGGAGTGAGGGTAATGATGCTAGTGACGAGGAGGGTGCAGGGGCGTCGACGTTGTGGCTGGGAGCTCGTCGGCGTCGAGGGCACAGGTGGTGGTCGAGGTGGTTGTGCAGGGAGGTCGGCGTGGGTCGAGAGGGCTCGGTGGTGGAGTGTAGGGGCGATGCTGAAGGAGAGAAGAGATCTAGGGAGGATGAATGAGGGTGGTCGGAGACGAGAGTGATAGTCGACGGTGAAGGGAGGAGGTCGGTGATGGGTGTAGCGAGAAGAGGGGGAAATGAGAACGGGGAGTGAGCGAGCGAGGAAGAGCGGGTCGTGGGGGAAAAACGCGCGCGTCGTGGGGTAACGGCAGCGTGAGCGAGGGCGGAGGAGGCGGCGAGAACGTGGATCGTGCGCGCACAGTGAAAAGTTACCGTTGGAGATTGAAGAAGGGAGATGCACAGGATTCGGGTCGGGTCGGGTCGGGTCAGCAAGCGGGCGCGATGAGGGGCGAGTTGGCTGGGCCTAAAGTGGAACTGTGGGAGAAAAAGAAAAACGATTTAAATGGTAAAAGGAAGCGGGCCGGGAAATGAGTTGGGCCGAGGAAAAGAATAATATTGAGGGGAAAAATCTGCTGAGGGGGAAAAATGAAGCGGGCTGGGCCAGGCCGACGAGAAGGGTTAAATAATAGAAGAGAAAGGATTCTGGGTTTGGAAAAAGTTAAAAGAATTGTGGGGAAAGAGAAGGCCGGGCCAAGCAATTTTAAGAAATAACAAGATAGATTAAATGAGGGGGTCGGGCTGAGTTATGTTTAAAAGTAATGGGTTTAGATTTAAATTTAAAGAACAATGGGCTGAGGATTTAACAGTAAAGGAAAAGATGGTGCTAGGTTTTAGGGTTTAACTTATGGTAAAAATATTGAATGGCTTGGGTTAGGATTAATGGGAATAAATATAGGGAGTGGGTTTTAATCGCGGGCCGCAGGGAGTTTTGAAAAGAAATGGTAAAAGGAGTGGGAAAATTGGGCCGGGCCTAGCAAGCAAATAAATTAAAAAGGAAGAGAAAGGCACGGGCCGGGCCAAAAGAATTTGAAGATTAAAAGGAGAAGAATAAATGGGGCCGGGCTTTGGAATTTAAATGGGAAAAAGAAATAGGTGTATTAAGAAACAAGATGGGTTGCTGGCTAAAGAAGGGGAAAAATGGTGTTGGGTTCAAATGGGGTTTGAAAAAATAATTTATAAATAAAATAAATAATTCCTAATTAGAATAAAGAGAATTCTAAAGTACAAAATACGGTCTTTGGTATAAAAGGGGCCGGGTGTTACATCATACCACCCTTACAAAAATTTGGTCCTCGAAATTTAAAATGAACGATAAGTTATACCCACAAAACGAAACTATTAGATAGCTCACTAACACCAAAGATTTATTAGTAGTACGGGGACGAAGAAATTTGAAAATTTATATATAAGTAAAAACAACATACGAAAGGTAGGTCCAAATAGGTATAAAGCAAGAATAACTTATAGGGGCAACTACAAATATACGAGAATATAGGTATCAATAGCGAACAATAATAGTCAAAGTATGTTCGATAGAAATCGAACCCATATATGTGCACATTTAAGTTTGTTAAAACAAGCAGAAAAAGTTATAAGGCTAACTATTTATATAGTAAACATAAGTACAACCCCTAAAATAAAGTAACGACAATAATGTAGTGAAAACTAGTCAGTAGGTTAAAACATTTCAGGAAAACGTATCGAAAATAGGCTTAAAATGATTTAGAAAACCGGTATAGTGAAATTAAAAGGCATAGGCCAAAAGTATGCGCGGTGTAAGGGTGCGCTACTAAAGTGAGAATAATAATAATGCACTTAAAATTTATAAAACGGGGTAATCAAATACACGAACTAAAATAATGAAAACTAAATTTTGAATAACACTGTCCCTATATATAGTTAGGGTAATAGGAAGAACACAAATATGTATGGGGCTAGCTAGGGTAACGATTACAAGGGAAGGTAGCTCATTCAGAAGGTCGGAGTATGGCGGCTTTAGGCTGAGGATCAAGGGAATTGGGATCGGGTCAGCACAGGAAGTACGGATGAGCACAGAGGGATACAAAAGAAAAGTGTAGGGGGAAGCAACAGTCGGTACAACACACGAATCAAAATTTGAAGAGTTAGTGAACTCGGAAGTTTCATAGGAACTGTTCTCCTCCCAGAAGGATCTCAAACGGGGCACAGACGAGGGATGAAGGGTGGCTCAAACCAAGGATCAGAGTGCGGCATTATCTAATCGACATGGGGTGAAAACTATACGATGAGTAGGGGTGGACAGTCAGGAATCTCAGCAGAAAATAAATGGATATGGCAATAAACAAGTACTAAGCGAACCAATAATCGAAAGGTTTACGAATTCAGAATATTTATATCATTCAAGAAAATTTGAAACAAAACATTCTCAAGGACGATAAGTGGCCCTAAACTATACACATTTTATTTGGCCAGAAAGACAACATCAAAAGATATTCCATCAGTCGCGGTTGTGGAGATTCAGCAGGTTGCGGTAGGCTCGCGTACTCAGATAGGGGCGTCCATTTCCATAGCGTCTCGCAGGTACCTCTATTGGAAGTCCTTCTACCATGGGGTCGTGATCTTCTGGTCCTTCTTCCTTGGATAGAGCTTCTTCATCGAGATCCGATTCCATGTGATTCTCTTCTTCTGGATTTTCTCCCACGGGGTTTTCCTCCGCTGGATTCTCTTCTATCGGTCCCTCCTCGGGGTCTTCCTCTATCGGGTCTTCCTCTAAAGGGTTCGCTTCGGACCTCCTTCTTCTTCGTCAGAATCAGCTATCATGTCAACCTCTGGGGCGTCTGCTCCTTCGTCCTCTGAATCATTGTTTTCAAAGTTGACCTGTGGACCATTGACCTCATCATCGGAACTCGTCAGTGTGTGATCTAAGGAAACGCATGACTGTGCATCCTCGTCTAGATGCGGCGCAGCTCCAGGGTGGACCATGGTCCGAAAAGAAAGGTCATGATTAAACAATGGAATGAATAAGGAAAATGGCTAAGTGTACGAAGTATGGAAAGATATGCGGTGAAAGGAATTGAAAGCTCAGAATTAAAAACACTGTGATAATGAATAGAATTTGATATAGAGAAAGCATGAGAATGATACATATATTATGATTCAAATTTTATTTCATCCAACTAAAAGTTCGACGGATACAAAGATTCAAACAGAAGGAAACATTCATAAAACGACAATATTATTACTGAAAGTAGATAACATGAAAATCATTCTTCGGCTACTATAACATTGCATTCTCGTCGCGTGAGTTGAATCCTGCGTTTGATCCGCCTTATCGTCGAAGTCCGAACTACGCGGCAATTCCCACTCGGCAGAAGTGGGGAGTGTGGACGAGTTTCTTCCTTCCAGTTCTTTCCTTTCTGGGCAGCCGTTGATGAGGTGTTTGTTGGAACCGCATATCAGACATTTTCCTTGAGCATGGCGACAATCCCTCTGAAGGTGTCCTGGCCTCTTACAATATCCACAGCAAGGGTTCTTCTGATGTTTCTGTTGACGCTTCATCTTCTTCTCCCTTCCTCGTCCAATAGGAATCCCTTTATGATAGGAGGCTCCCGCTGGGGTTTGACTCACCTGTCTTCTCAGCCCTTCGGTTAATAGGTCGTTCGTTCGCTCCTGAGCTTCCTTTAAACCTTGTAGTACACTAAGGATCTCCACATTCTGATCCTGGGGAACGGATAAAGATAGAGAGTCGTTAGAAGATATGATCCTGAAACAGTAGTTTTGAGAATGGTATAAGCCATAAGCTGAACGAATCAAAATGGAATATGGATAGGACAAAGATTCAAGAATATCAGAGGTGATGAATATCATTACAAGTGGGGAGTCAACTATATGATTTTAAGTTATTTGATTAGATTACGGTAGTGCAATTGCAACCACGTAACCTTGTCAAGTCACCCGAAACCATAGCGAATAGATAGCTGAACACATGATGTGAATATGGATCAAGAATGACAAGTTTACAACCTAGACCGAGGGATGTCTTTAGATTGTCAAACTATACACGGAAAACTGCAATCCCAAACGATGCAAAACCTGGCTCTGATACCAACTAAACCATGTCACGCCCCGCTTCCCAAAATACGGAATACGAGGGGTAGACAAGGCCAGCCATGCTCCTACGGTCAAGGAAAAGTCCTGCCGTAGTCACACTTCGGCTTCTAGTTTATCATGGTAAACAGTAAACGATGCGCAGGTAATGAGAAATGCAGTAACTGAAAAATACGATAATGTAAACTGACCTGAAGTGGAACAAACGGATGTTACTAGGAACGGCAAGTCAGGAAGTCTGTGATGCACTGGTCCAGGCTAAATCTTCTCCTCACACTGAGCATGCATACTCAGGTCGTCAGAGCGACACAATAGCAATATAATGTATATAATCAAGTAACAGTTCTAACAGTGGTAATAGATATGAATAACAGTAAATCAATGACAGCATGAATATGAATGAGCAGAGATCAATGCAGCGGAAAAATAAAGCAGTATAACAATATATCACGAATGTCAAGACAGTATAGGATGAATGTAAATGACAGTAACCCTATCAGTCTCTAAGTCTCACTACACAGGTCAATAAGCCTATCGTCAGTCCAAGTGTGAGAGTCAACCACTCGCGAGTGTCCTCCACCCAAGGGTAGAACCCAAGGGCAAGGGACCACGGGCCCAACATGTAACGAATGTATCACAGTGTATATATCACGTACCCTGTAAATCTCCATATAACTCCCTAAATATATAAGCCGGCACGGGACTCCCGAGATTCTGTTGAATTCACACTTGAACTACCCCACACCCCGTAGTCTACATCAAACGCTAACCATCACCCTAAATACTAATCGATCCGTGACAAGTCTGCGCGAGAACTGGAGACAGGACCTCCATCAAGCACGTCCCGACTAATACCTAAGATAAATGGCAGTGTCGGATGCCTTATCCGTGACATCCGTGCAAGCGCTTCCATAAGTGTCCCATACCACTTATAGTCACACGTACACGCATCCCACAGACGTCGACAATGCAATAGAATAAAAGGGACACTGATTATGCACAAGTACGTATCACTTTCACTTAATCACGAATACACGAACACCGACGTACTTGCCACAATCATCACTAAAATCTAACACTGGGTGAATGCACGATGTCACTAGGTTATCACTACAATGGGTATGATATGATGCATGAACAGTATAAGAAGCACAGCTAAGGTATCATAAAACAACAGTCTATCACTTGCACGATTTATCATGAAACATATGTATATAATTTAGCGAAAAGATAAACAGGTAGTAAATAATATGTTCAGTTAGCTATCCATCTAATTTGGTTTCGAGCCAATCGGGTTTCTGGATCATTAGTTATAACCGTTTCATTTTAAGCGCACGCGGCTGGAAATCCAGTTTCAGAATCAGGAATCCATTTCGCAACGCATTTTAACCCCTGTTGGGATCATAATTTAGCGACGCTATAGTTGAATGAATTCTAGGGTTTTCAGTAAAGGTTTCAACGCAACAAACGGATCTTCAATCGCGTCTGTATGTTAGGAGTTATAGTCTGTTTAATATCAACATGTCAATTCTGATTCTGCTGGGACTGTTATGTGTCCCGATCTTCTAAATTACAGATTAAATATCAAACGGTAACGAAACAGGATGAAATCAAATGTGTTGTCTAGCTAACAGATTTACCTACAATAAGCAGTGGAGTTCCGCAACCTACAAGTTAAGAAAATCCTATGGTATCCAGTACGGAACAGCACACAATGATTGGAGTAGCTCCGGACTACAGTCCAGAGTCGCACTCCAATCCGAATATCATCACAATTTAAATACAGAAATGTCTGAAAACTAGTATAGGATTAAAGTTCGTCGAGTTAGCTTCGATTTGAGCCCTCGAACGCACCATTCTAGTGTGTATATAATTTATGATGAATTTAACTATTTTCAGGTGCAACAGAATTTCAGTTTTACGATCAAACTTGGGGGTAGTCGTTTTGATTATTAACAATCATATTTTCCAGCGAAACTTTCACACATTATCCATCATAGCCAGGGCCAAAGTAATTAGTCCAGTTCCGTCATATTTAATAATAATTTTCTATGAGAACGAGCATCGAACAGTTTTGTTATAATATTTACATAAAGCAAACATGTGATATCTCTACGATATTGACTTGTAACATATAGAGAATAGCATGAAAGCAAGTAAAAACTTGCCTGGAGACGTCCCGGGAGGTACGGTGTCTGTGTCGTCACGAACGCGCGACACACGCGCGGCACGGCAACTCGATTTGTCTCGGACTCGTGTCTCGGCAGCGGCGGCTCGCAGCTTGGTGGTCGGGGTTCTGCTGTGAAGCTGATGGTGAGGGGTTTGCAGAGGGAGAGGTATAATGGGAGAGAGTTAGAGCAGTAAGAGAGAGAGAGAGCCAGAGAGAGAAAGAGAGAGAGAGAGAATGTTCAGTGAGAGAGAGAGAGAGAGAGTTAGAGAGAGAGGGAGGTGTACAGAGGGGGAGAGGGAGGAATTGAGAGAGAGTGAGAGAGAAACGAGAGAGAGAGAGAGAGTTGAGACAGAGAGAGAGAGGGAGTGATCGGGAGAGAGAGAGAGAGAGAGAGGGGAAAGCACAGTGAGAACGAGAGAGAGAGAGAGTGATGCAGGGGGTCTGCGAGAGGGAGGGAGTGCTCGAGTTGGAGTGAGGGTAATGATGCTAGTGACGAGGAGGGTGCAGGGGCGTCGACGTTGTGGTTGGGAGCTCGCCGGCGTCGAGGGCACAGGTGGTGGTCGAGGTGGTTGTGCAGGGAGGTCGGCGTGGGTCGAGAGGGCTCGGTGGTGGAGTGTAGGGGCGATGCTGAAGGAGAGAAGAGATCTAGGGAGGATGAATGAGGGTGGTCGGAGACGAGAGTGATAGTCGACGGTGAAGGGAGGAGGTCGGTGATGGGTGTAGCGAGAAGAGGGGGAAATGAGAACGGGGAGTGAGCGAGCGAGGAAGAGCGGGTCGTGGGGGAAAAACGCGCGCGTCGTGGGGTAACGGCAGCGTGAGCGAGGGCGGAGGAGGCGGCGAGAACGTGGATCGTGCGCGCGCAGTGAAAAGTTACCGTTGGAGATTGAAGAAGGGAGATGCACAGGATTCGGGTCGGGTCCGGTCAGCAAGCGGGCGCGATGAGGGGCGAGTTGGCTGGGCCTGAAGTGGAACTGTGGGAGAAAAAGAAAAACGATTTAAATGGTAAAAGGAAGCGGGCCGGGAAATGAGTTGGGCCGAGGAAAAGAATAATATTGAGGGGAAAAATCTGCTGAGGGGGAAAAATGAAGCGGGCTGGGCCAGGCCGACGAGAAGGGTTAAATAATAGAAGAGAAAGGATTCTGGGTTTGGAAAAAGTTAAAAGAATTGTGGGGAAAGAGAAGGCCGGGCCAAGGAATTTTAAGAAATAACAAGATAGATTAAATGAGGGGGTCGGGCTGAGTTATGTTTAAAAGTAATGGGTTTAGATTTAAATTTAAAGAACAATGGGCTGAGGATTTAACAGTAAAGGAAAAGATGGTGCTAGGTTTTAGGGTTTAACTTATGGTAAAAATATTGAATGGCTTGGGTTAGGATTAATGGGAATAAATATAGGGAGTGGGTTTTAATCGCGGGCCGCAGGGAGTTTTGAAAAGAAATGGTAAAAGGAGTGGGAAAATTGGGCCGGGCCTAGCAAGCAAATAAATTAAAAAGGAAGAGAAAGGCACGGGCCGGGCCAAAAGAATTTGAAGATTAAAAGGAGAAGAATAAATGGGGCCGGGCTTTGGAATTTAAATGGAAAAAAGAAATAGGTGTATTAAGAAACAAGATGGGTTGCTGGCTAAAGAAGGGGAAAAATGGTGTTGGGTTCAAATGGGGTTTGAAAAAATAATTTATAAATAAAATAAATAATTCCTAATTAGAATAAAGAGAATTCTAAAGTACAAAATACGGTCTTTGGTATAAAAGGGGCCGGGTGTTACAGTCGGATCTAAACGGTCCTGTTTAAGTTGATCTTAGCCTCACAGATGGCTAACGCGTCCTTAAACCTTCAAGCAGACTGGACTATGAATCTCCCCTAATTAACTCTGGCTCGAGGGTACATCTCTGAACTCCTCTGACATCCGTCGCTGTAATCCTTCAACGTCGTCAGAGAGGTGACGGGTCCCGACGGCCACACGTACGAGGGACCACTATGTCCTTAAACTGGAACAATGGAGCCCAAACGCTCCTTTGTCGGATCTAAATGATCCCGTTAAGTTGATCTTAGTCTCAAACTAGACTAACGTATCCTTAACAAATGTTTGAGTTGATCTTAGCCCCAAGTATGGCTAACGTGTCCTCAAACCAAACCCCCAAACCCAAATCTAAGATAACACGGATTTGGACTAGTCCACGCCCTACGGGCGACGACATAACTCGGTCTCCGTAAACGATCTACGGGCAATAAAACATAAAACAAAAACACACGACGCGAAGTGACCATCTGGAGAAGGAGAAAGTTGTTACCGCGATGCGGTAGCGTAATTAACTGCAGGGGCTTGCGCCTGCAGGGAAGAGCGTCCCCACAATCAAAAACCCCTCAAACGAGGGGGAATCTGACGAAGTCTGCTACATCGGACGCATCCGTCTAAACCTCCGATACATGGCACCATGGATCAACTTGGCATCTTCGGAGAGGTGGACGGATAACACCTATTGGCATCTGCCCCGAACCTCAGGCGAGACGGCCCGACGTCCCGCGTGTCCGTTAGGAGGGGAACAATATATATATATATATATATATATATATATATATATGTAACATTAAAAGATCTATTTTGTAAGAATATAAATATTACAACTCTTTTCCAAAATCACAAGAATCAGTTTAAATTAAAATACCATGAAATCCATACAAGTTTAATATTACACTTTAATACTATATATTATGAAAATTAGGCTATTCTCAATAGAAATGGCATATGTATAAAATCCACATTTATTACAACTCTAAAGACGATAACTAAATACTTGGGGAGTATTTTGAAAACTATAGAAAAGTATTTTTACATAAAACCCCCTCAAGTTCTATAAATTACCCTAAGGACCCTAATAAACATAGATTTAAGCGGGACCAATCTCTTGAGCCTCAGGGAGCCAGAGAAGTGGGTGCTTGCCTATCTAAGGTAGACAATTAATAAACGGTGTTATCAACACGGTAATCGTTTTTGAAAAAGACACAAATCCTGCCGCCCATGTGCAGCGGTTACCGATAACATCAAAACAATCAGGACTTCAATTTACTTTTCTAATTGTCTGACTCAGATTGAGTCTCTCTATAATCTGACTTGAATATAATTCAAGTACAATCTACAATCTATAATATTACAATTCAACACGAATTCATGAATCCATTATTCCATATATTCAATCTATCAATCTATACAACTTGACCGAACCGAACCATGGATATACATTCCAGTTACATGATCATCTAGTTTACACGATTCTCCAGTTACATACATGATTCTACAGTTACATCTGTTTACTGATATCATGGTTTCGGCAAGTCATCCAATTATACAATTCAATTTACAAGACATTACAATGCAATACAATACTATCAATACAATAACTACACGGGGTATTGGGATAGTTCATTCGTGAATCCAATAGAAGCTCAAGAGACCCCCTAGATCATGAATCCATGTCTACAAACACAAGCAAGCAATCATGAGGGCCCGTGTTTCCATGCTCCTGAACTGTGGCCTGTTGAGTTTGGAATACTTCGACGACGGTCGAAGTCCCGTTACTAACATATTATTCGGGCCCGTGGTTCCCTACCCCTGGACTATGGCCTGTTGGGTTTGAGAACACTCTTGAGATTAATTGGCATTCACCCTTGAACTTACGATAATAACAGCATTAACATTATAACAATATAATACAACTTTAAAAGCCACACTCTCTCTTTCTTCTTTTCTACTTCTCCCTTATCTTTGGGACTTACCGAGCGATTTGTTCGCTGACGACATTCTCTTTCTTTCTTCTTTGAATGTCGTCAGGTATTTCGGACCTTCTTGAGACAGAGCCCAGCATCAAGGACTTGAACCAGATTATTGAAGACCCAGAAATCTAGCTTCATTGTACACATTTCATTCCAGTACTTTTCTTTTTCTGTTATGCCATTGTTTAGGCATTGTTTTCATCAGATGTATTTATATTTCCATGCATTGTACAGAAAGAATGTGAATAAATATAGCTGCTGTTTTATTATATCTTGTCTCTTGTGTATTTACTTTTATATTGCTTAGATACGCTTAGCGTATTTACTTCACAGTAAATACGTAGCGGACCAGTCACGTCCTCCGCCCGTATATCGGGAAGCGGGGCGTGACAATACGTGAGGAGTCCAACTTACACCATGGACTATGGTAACCCGCAGTACAAGGCTCCGTCGATAAAACCACAAAACAACGACAATGGATGTATAGTTACGTCTTTTAATGACCATTTCGTGACACTTTTAACACATTCTGTGCCACTCTACCCCTTTAAAACCCCGTAATGTCTTTTGTATTGATTGTATTGAAGTGAATTATAGATATAAGACTTGTTGAAACCATGATATCAGTAGTTTATGTCAATGGAAAGTATATAGACGGATAGTCATGTAGACCAGTCAAATGTATATCCATGGTTCGGTCAAATCATGTTCATGTTGATATAGATTGAATTGTGGTATAAATGGATTCATGTTAAATTGGAGTTATACTTGAATCATATTCAAGGATTGATTGATTGATTTTATATTAGACTGAGACTCTGCCTGAGTCAGACACTTAAACAGAATTGAAGTCCTGAATTAGTTTTGATATTATCGATAATTGCTGCACATGAACGGCAGTATTTGTGTCTTTTTCCAAGACAATTACCGTATTGATAACACCGTTTTTAGGTTGTGTACCTTATATAGGCAAGCGCCCATATTCTCCGGCTCCCTAAACATATATTCACCAGGGTCCTTATTGTAATTTAATATAACTTGAGGGGGTTTTATGAAAAATAGTTTTGATATATTTTCAAAATATAACTCAAGTATTTACTTATCGTTTTTAGGGTTTTCATAGATGTAATTTATTTAAGAGTGATGAGATAGTTTAGTGGATATAAACCTAACCTGAATGTATTTTCATGTAATTTGACTTGTTTTGAATGTGATGGTATTTTCATGAACTTTTGTGATTCTTTTCTTTTGATTAGAAAACATGGAATATATTAGATATTTTGAAATAGATATTTTGATAATATATGTGTGTGTGTGTGTGTGTGTGTGTGTGTGTATAATTATTAAAAATAAATTTATTTGTTAATAGAAATCACATTTTCTTAGAAATTGTAATAAAAATTCCATCGAGATCGTATGCTCCGTGAGGAGGTCTGCATCTCGCTCTACTATTCCCGAAGACGTGCGATAATCCGTACCATCCTGATCGGGTTCCCCAAAATAGGCTGCAGAGGTTTATTTATAAGGAATTAATTAAAACAATTTAAAGAATATATGTTTTGATAGTTTAAGATATTTTAATGTAAAATATTGTATTTTGTCCCACAAAAATTGTTACAAAAGTTATCGTGCTATGTCAAGATGAGTGTTGTGATGAGATAGGTCATTACCTCGTGAGTTCTCTAAAAGTAATATGAGCAAAATGATAAAGTAATGTCGTATGTAAACTTGATAGTATTTTACCGAAAAAATGAAATAATAGTTGCAATACATATTATTTTGCATTGAAACTTGTTGTAAATGTTGTTTTATGTTTTTAAAACAATATAAGAAGAGATGGTTAATTCGTTGTTTAAGAAAAATTGAGATTTTAAAGAAATGAGAATCGGAAGTCGGAATAACTCCGCTTTCGACGAGTTTTGAGAAGAGAGTGTTTTACATTAGAAATGTAGGAGGGGGAGTGGACTTACTGGATGCAAAAAAAGATGAGAGGTCTATGAACAAGTTGAGCGTCTCGTGGAGTCGTGATGTCGCCGGATTCCTCCCGAAACGTCGCCGGAACTTGACCTTGAGCTAACTCCACTTGTACAACTTCTTGGACTCGAAAAATTTAGAGAGTTTCAGCAAAAGATTTCTGAATGAGGAGGGCCATGGTGTAGGGTGGTATTTATAGGAGAAATTAGGGTTTAGGGTATTGAAATGAGAATTAAAAATATTTTAAAATTTGGGTTTAAGACTCATTTTAATTCCCAGGAAATGTGCAGGGAAATCAAATAGACTAGGGTTAGTGGGAGAAGTCCAAGGATTAAGGTTTAAAATTTGGAGGCAATGGGGACGGGAGGGCCCGGCGGCTCCGGCCCAATGGAGAATCTCGCCGGCCAATTTTAGGGTGTGGGTGCTTGGATTTTGGACACGTGTCAGGGTCTGTATAAATATCATTTTCCACATGTTTAATTTTTCAGCGACTTTTCATTTTACGTGTTGTGCACGTGCAAACTTTTGGTCTTCTAAAAGTGTCACGCCCCGCTTCCCAAAATACGGAATATGAGAGATTGACAAGGCCAGCCATGCTCCTACGGTCAAGGAAATATCCTGCCGTAATCACACTTCGGCTTCTAGCTTTATGTGGTAATCAGTAAACAACGCACAGGTAATGAGAAATGCAGTATCTCAAACAAAACGAATACAAAGTACTGACCTGATGGAGGTAAAAGAGAATAGCTCTGGATAGCTGATCAAGATATCCGCGATGTACGTCTGGTTCTGATCCATGCTAGATCCACTCCTCACTCTGAGCATGCATACTCAGGTAGTCAGAGCGACACAATAGCAATATATATATATGAAGATGCAAGTGGCAACTCGAACAGTGATAATAGATATATAATAGTAAATCAAGACGGTACAGATATGAACATAGAGTAACCAATGAAGTGTCTGATAGATCAGGTGAACAGTAAAGCAGTAAAATAGTATGCCAGGTATATCAGCACAGTAAGTAATGTATATCAATGCCATTATCCCTATCAGTCTCTAAGTCTCACTGTACAGGTCACTAAGCCTATCGTCAGTCCAAGTGTGAGAGTCAACCACTCGCGAGTGTCCTCCACCCAAGGGTAAGACCCAAGGGCAAGGGACCACGGGCCCAAAATATAACTCACGGTAATAATCATGTACCCTGTAAATCTCCATATATCTCCATATATATAAGCCGGCATGGGACTCTCGAGATTCTGTTGAACTCACACTCAAACTACCCCACACCCCGTGGTCTACACCAAACGCCAACCATAATCTCAAATACCGGTTGGTCCATGACAAGTCTGCGCGAGAACTGGAGACAGAATCTCCATCAAGCACGTCCCGACTAATACCCAAGATAAATGGGCAGTGTTTGGCGCCTTATCTGTGACACACATGCAAGAGCTTCCATAACTGTCCCATACCACTTATAGTCACACTTACACGCGTCCCACAGACGTCGACAATGCAATAGAATAATAGGGTTCACTGATTGTGTACAAGTACGTGTCACTTTCACTTATCCACTCATGCACGAACACTAACGTACTTGCCACAATCACCACTAATACATAACACTGGGTAATGCACATGATCACTAGGTTACCAATGCAATGACACACATATATATATATATATATGATGTAATGTGAAAACAGTACGTAAGGCATGATTAAGATGTCATATGTCGGTATCCTACCACTTGCATAATTTATCCTAAATAATATATTCCAAAATTTAGCGAAACAATGAACAGGGGATAAGTAGTATGTGTGATTATCTATCCGGCGAATTTGGTTTCATGTCAATCGGGTTTCAGGATCACTAGATATGGACATTTCATTTTAAGCGTTCACTGCTGGAAATCCGGTTTCAGAATCGGAAGTCCGTTTCGTAACGCATTTCAATCCCAGTTGGGATCAGAATTTAGCGACTCTACAGTTGAATGATGTCTAGGGTTTTCAGTAGGGTATTCAAAGCAATAGACGGATTCCCAATCGCGTCACTACGTCGAAAGTTATACACTGTTTATCACTAGTTTGTCACTTCTGAATCTGTTCTGGACTGTTATACGTCCTGCCCTTTTAATTTACAATTTAAATAGCAAACGACGATGAAACGGAATGAAACCACTTTTGTTATCTATCTAACAGATTCAACTTTATTAAACTATGGAGTTCCGCAACATACGAGTTCAGGAAACAAGGTGACACGCATTACGGGACATTAAACAGTAACCAGAGCCGCTATGGACTGCAGTCCAGAGTCGCACTACGATCCAAATATCATCACAATAACAGTACAGAAACCAATAGAAATTTGCATAGGATTATAGTTCGTCGAGTCGGCTTCGATTTGAGCCCTCGAACGCAACATTCCAGTATGTACATAATTTATGGTGATTTTAACAACTTTCAGATACGTGAAATTTCTAGTTTTACGGGTATATTTGGGGGTATTCGTTTTAGCCATTAACAGTCATATTTTCCAGTGAGATTTATACAAGATATTCGTCACTATATGGGCCAGTATAGACAATCCAATTTCGTCAAATTAGATGTATATTTTCATTGGGATCATGCATCGAACGGGTATATCATATAAGTTATCATGAATTGTAAAATTGCAATTTATACGATTTGAGTTTGTAACATGAATAGATTAGTATGTAGCAAGTAAAAATACTTGCCTGGAGACGCTTTGGCGATGCACGGCAGCGACAACGGTATGAACGCGCGACGGACGGCGCGGCTAGGGTTCGCGGCCTCGGCTCGCTTCTCGGATTCGACGTCGGAGTTGTCCGGGGTGACTCGTGTTCGCTGGGAGCGGAGGGGGATGCTCTGTCGATCTCCTGGAATGTGCTGGGGTCGACGATGGTAGGCGTGGTCGCTTTCCGGCGGCGGCAGCAGAGGGTATGAGGAAATGTTGGTTTTGGAGAGAGAGAGAGAGAGGGCAGTGGGTAGTGGGCTCGGTTGTAGGTGATGGCGATGATGATGCTGAGAGCGAAGGGTGTCGACGAGGTGGTTCAGATCAGTAGAGCCTCGCCGGCGTCGAGGGTGCCGGGATGGGTCGAGATGGGTGCAGGGTTCGGGCTCAAGCTCGGTTGAGGTGTGAGGTAGTATAGGGAGCTCTGTTGGTGGTGAGGAGTGAGCGAGGGAGGAGGGTGAGGAAACTGGTACGTAGAGGCTTAGGTGGTAGTCGTCGGCGGTGATGAAGAGGTCGGCGAGGGGACAGAGAGTGGAGAGAGGGAAAATGAGAGAGATGTAGAGCGTGGTTGTCGGGGGAGGAGCTTGGTGGTGTAAGCGTTGGGGGTGAAAAGGAGTGGTGGGGGCTGCAGAAGGTTGTGCGGCGGTGGAAGGGAGGAGATGGTCGGCGAGCGGCAGTGGTGATGGGGTTCGACGCTCGGGGAAGCAGGTGGTTTGAGAGAGAGAGAGAGAGAGAGAGAGACCGAGAGAGGAGAGAGGGAGAGAGACGAGAGGGTGTGAGGGAGAAGGAGGAGCGAACCGTTGGGGGGGAGCGGGTCGGGTGAGGCCGAGTTGGAGTGGGCTGGGCCGGAACAGATAAAATAATAAGGCAAAGAAAACGAAAGGGCCGGGCTGGGAAATTGAGAAAAGAAATAGGGGAGTGGGCTAGGTTTTAAGAAAAAAGGATTAAGGGGTTGAGTTTATTTAAAAAGAAATGGGCTGGGGTCTTTAATGTTAATAAAATAAATTTGGATTGGCTGTGGGATTTGGGTTAAGGGAAAGGGAAAATATATATATATGGAAAATAGAAAGGGTTGGGGATTTAAAATACTACAATTAATTTGTAGATATAAGTAAATAGATTTGTAAGTAAAACCCATTTTATAAAATACGGATATTGGTGTATATAAAGGAACCGGGTATTACATCATACCACCCTTACAAAAATTTCGTCCTCGAAATTTAAAATAAACGATAAGTTATAAAATTATAAGCGAAATCTACTATATCACAAACTAACACATAATGATTTACTAGAAATAGGTGGATGAAGAAATTTGAAGGTTTATATATGTATAAAACTAACGTAACAAAGGGTGGGTCTGAGTAAGTACAAGACAGATTCAATCATAAGGGCAAACTACATATATACGAGAATAAAAACAACAATAACGAATAACAGTATTCGAGGCGTGCTCGATAAAATCGAAACCCAAATATGTGCACATATAAGTATATCAAAAGTAGTACATCAGAAATAATAATAAATATAGGGCATAGTCATAATGAAACAGTGAAGGACTTGTCGGTGATTTAAAACAGTTTTAGAATAACGTATCAAACAAACCATTTTAATATAACTTAGAAAACCACATGGTGAAAATAAGAAGCATAGCACCAAAAATAATATGTGCAATACATATGGTCGCGCTACCGAAAAATGAGAATAATAGTAGTGTACTTAAAATACATAAAACGGAGTAGTCAATAACACGCACTCTTCGATAAATACAAAATAATGAAAACTAAATTTTTGAATAATGATGTCCTTAAATATAGTTAGGGTAACAGGGAAAGGCACAAAATGTATAGAGCTAGCTAGGTTAGGGATTACAGTGGAGTGCGGCTCATACAAAAGGTCGGAGTGTGACGGCTTTAGACTGAAGGTCAAAGAGATTGGGGTCGGGTCAGCACCGGAAGTAAGGGTGAGCAGCAAAGGACTACAAGGGAAAAATGTATGGGGAGGATAACGGTCGATACATCATGTGAATAAAAAAAAATCCGAAGGGTCGGCTAATTCAGAAATTTTACTATCAATTTTCCCTCCCAGAAGGATCTCAAACGAGGCATATACGAAGGATGAAGGGAGGCCCATTCAAAAGACCAGGATGCGGTACTTGTTAATCTAAGTGAGGGTCAAAACAGCACAAGGTATAGGGGTGGACAGTCAGGGGTCTCAGGAGGAAAAACGGTATAGGGGAAAAGTCAAAGCATCAAGTGAACCTGTAAACAAAAGATTTGCGAACTCAGTAAGTTTATTTCATTATAGAAAATTCGAAACAAAGCACTCTCGAAAAGTAACAGATGGCCCTAAACTATACACAGATTTATTTGGACAGAGAAGACAACATCTAAAAATCCCGTCAGTCGCGGTTATGGAGGTTCAGCAGATTACGGTAGGCTCGCGCGCTCAGGTAGGGACGTCCATTTCCATAGCGCCTCGCAGGGACCGCCATTGGGAGTTCTTCCACCGCAGGGTCTTGTTCTTCTGGTCCTTCTTCCTTGGCTGGAGATTCTTCATCGAGGTCTGCTTCCATGTGATTCTCTTCTTCTGGATTCTCTTCCATGAGATTTTCCTCCACTGGATTTTCTTCTATCGGGCCTTCCTCGGGATCTTCCTCTATCGGGTTCTCTTCAGGGTCTCCTTCCTCCTCATCGGAATCGCCTATCATGTCAACCTCTGGGGCGGCGGCTCCTTCGTCCTCGGAATCGCTGTTTCCGAAAATGACCCAGGGGCCGTTGATCTCATCGTCAGAACTCACCAGCATGCGGTCTAAGGAAACACATGACTGTGCATTCTCCTCTAGATGCGGCGCTGCTCCAGGATGGGCCATGGCCTGAAAAGAAAGAGTCATGATCAGACAGTGGAACACATTGAGAAAATAACCCAGGATACAGAGTACAAGAAAATATGCGGTAAGCAAGGACTGAAAAATCAAAATAAAAAAATGTTGTGGTAATGAATAGTATAAATAAGGGGAAAGCAAGGGAATGATACATACATTACGATTCAAAGGTTTATTGCATTCAACTAAAAGTTCGACGGATACAAGATTTCAAACGAAAAGAAATATTTACAAAAGGATGATAACATTATTACTGAAAGCAGAAAACGTGAAAATTCTTCTTTGACTACCAGACCGCTGCATTTTCGTCACGCGAGTTGAATCCTGAGCTGGGTCCGCCCTATCCTCAAAGTTTGAACTACGCAATATCCATCAATTAGCAGGAGTGGGGAGTGTGGGCGAACTGCCTCCTTGTAGCTCCTTCCTATTAGGGCAACCGTTGATAAGATGTTCGCTGGATCCGCAAATCAGGCATTTTCCCTGGGCGCGGCGACAATCCCTCTGAAGATGTCCTGGCCTCCTGCAGTACCCACAACATTGGGTCTTCTGCTGCTTCTGTCTCGGGGGAACAAATGGGCGCTTCATCTTCTTCTCTTTTCCTCGTCTAACAGGGATCCCTTTACGATTGGAGACTCCCGCTGGTGCCTGATTCACCTGCCTTCTCAGTCTTTCAGCTAACAAGTCGTTTGTTCGCTCCTGGGCTTCCTTCAGACCTTGCAGTACACTCAGAATCTCAACGGTCTGATTCTGGGGAGTGGAGATAGAGGAAGAGTCGTTGGAAGACATGATCCTGAAACAATAATTTTGAGGACGATATAAGGCACAAGCTATAAGAATTAAAATATAATATGGATTGGACAAGGAATCAAGAATATCGGGTGTGATGAAATTCATTATAAGTGGAAATCAACTGTAGGGCTCTAAGTCACTTAAACCGAGTACAGTATTGTAACTATGAGGTAGTTCACAATTACAACCACGTCACTCTGCCAAGTCGCCCGAAACCTTAGCAGATGGGTAACATGATACTCAATGCGAATAAGGATTAAGAATAACAAGTTTACAATCTAGACCGAGGGATGTCTTAGATTGTCAAGCTCTACACGGAAAACTGCAATCCCAATCGAAGCAAAACCTGGCTCTGATACCAACAAAACCATGTCACGCCCCCTTCCCAAAATACGAAATACGAGGGATTGACAAGGCCAGCCATGCTCCTACGGTCAAGAAAATATCCTGCCGTAGTCACACTTCGGCTTCTAGCTTTACGTGGTAATCAGTAAACAACGCACAGGTAATGAGAAATGCAGTATCTGAAACAAAACGAATACAAAGAACTGACCTGATGGAGGTAAAAGAGAATAGCTCTGGATAGCTGATCAAGATATCCGCGATGTGCATCTGGTCCTGATCCAGGCTAGATCCACTCCTCACTCTGAGCATGCATCTCAGGTCGTCAGAGCGACACAATAACAATATATATATATATATATATATATATATATATATATGAAGATGCAAGTGGCAACTCGAATAGTGATAATAGATATATAACAGTAAATCAAGACAGTACAGATATGAACATAGAGTAACCAATGAAGTGTCTGATAGATCAGGTGAACAGTAAAGCAGTAAAATAGTATGCCAGGTATGTCAGCACCGTAAGTAATGTATATCAATGCAATTATCCCTATCAGTCTCTAAGTCTCACTGTACAGGTCACTAAGCCTATCGTCAGTCCAAGTGTGAGAGTCAACCACTCGCGAGTGTCCTCCACCCAAGGGTAGGACCCAAGGGCAAGGGACCACGGGTCCAAAATATAACTCACGGTAATAATCATGTACCCTGTAAATCTCCATATATCTCCATATATATAAGCCGACATGGGACTCCCGAGATTCTGTTGAACTCACACTCAAACTACCCCACACCCCGTGGTTTACACCAAACGCCAACCATAATCTCAAATACCGGTCGGTCCATGACAAGTCTGCGCGAGAACTGGAGACAGAATCTCCATCAAGCACGTCCCGACTAATACCCAAGATAAATGGGCAGTGTTTGGTGCCTTATCTGTGATGTACATATAAGAGCTTCCATAAGTGTCCCATACCACTTATAGTCACACTTACACGCGTCCCACAGACGTCGACAATGCAATAGAATAATATGGTTCACTGGTCACTTTCACTTATCCACTCATGCACGAACACTAATGTACTTGCCACAATCACCACTAATACCTAACACTGGGTAATGCACATGATCACTAGGTTACCAATGCAATGACACATATATATATATATGATGTAATGTGAAAACAGTACGTAAGGCATGATTAAGATGTCATATGTCAGTATCCTACCACTTGCATAATTTATCCTAAATAATATATGCCAAAATTTAGCAAAACAATGAACAGGGGATAAGTAGTATGTGTGAATATCTATCCGGCGAATTTGGTTTCACGTCAATCGGGTTTCAGGATCACTAGATATGGACATGTCATTTTAAGCGTTCACTGCTGGAAATCCGGTTTCAGAATCGGAAGTCCGTTTCGTAACGCATTTCAATCCCAGTTGGGATCAGAATTTAGCGATGCTACAGTTGAATGATGTCTAGGGTTTTCAGTAGGGTATTCAACGCAACAGACGGATTCCCAATCGCATCAGTACGTCGAATGTTATACACTGTTTATCACTAGTTTGTCACTTCTGAATCTGTTCTGGACTGTTATACGGCCTGCCCTTTTAATTTTCAATTTAATTAGCAAACGACGATGAAACGGAATGAAACCACTTATGTTATCTAGCTAACAGATTCACCTTTATTAAACTGCATAGTTCCGCAACATACGAGTTCAGGAAACAAGGTGGCATGCATTACGGGACAGTAAACAGTAACCAGAGTCGCTCTGGACTGCAGTCCAGAGTCGCACTCCGATCCAAATATTGTCACAATAACAGTACAGAAACCAATAGAAATTTGCATAGGATTACAGTTCGTCGAGTCGGCTTCGATTTGAGCCCTCGAACGCAACATTCCAGTATGTACATAATTTATGGTGATTTTAACAACTTTCAGATACGTGAAATTTCTAGTTTTACGGGTATATTTGGGGGTATTCGTTTTAGCCATTAACAGTCATATTTTCCAGTGAGATTTATACAAGATATTCGTCACTACATGGGCCAGCATAGACAATCCAATTCCGTCAAATTAGATGTATATTTTCATTGGGATCATGCATCGAACGGGTATATCATATAAGTTATCATGAATTGTAAAATTGCAATTTATACGATTTGAGTTTGTAACATGAATAGATTAGCATGTAGCAAGTAAAATACTTGCCTGGAGACGCTTTGGCGATGCACGGCAGCGGCAACGGTACGAACGCGCGACGGACGGCGCGGCTAGGGTTCGCGGCCTCGGCTCGCTTCTCGGATTCGACGTCGGAGTTGTCCGGGGTGACTCGTGTTCTCTGGGAGCAGAGGGGGATGCTCTGTCTATCTCCTGGAATGTGCTAGGGTCGACGATGGTAGGCGTGGTCGCTCTCCGGCGGCGGCAGCAGAGGGTATGAGGAAATGTTGGTTTTGGAGAGAGAGAGAGGGGGCAGTGGGTAGTAGGCTCGGTTGTAGGTGATGGCGATGATGATGCTGAGAGCGAAGGGTATCGACGAGGTGGTTCAGATCAGTGGAGCCTCGCCGGCGTCGAGGGTGCCGGGGTGGGTCGAGATGGGTGCAGGGTTCGGGCTTAAGCTCGGTTGAGGTGTGAGGTAGCGTAGGGAGCTCTGTTGGTGGCGAGGAGTGAGCGAGGGAGGAGGGTGAGGAAACTGGTACGTGGAGGCTTAGGTGGTAGTCGTCGGCGGTGATGAAGAGGTCGGCGAGGGGACAGAGATTAGAGAGAGGGAAAATGAGAGAGATGTAGAGAATGGTTGTCGGGGGAGGAGCTTGGTGGTGTAAGCGTTGGGGGTGAAGAGGAGTGGTGGGGGCTGTAGAAGGTTGTGCGGCGGTGGAAGGGAGGAGATGGTCGGCGAGCGACAGTGGTGATGGGGTTCGACGCTCGGGGAAGCAGGAGGTTTGAGAGAGAGAGAGAGACCGAGAGAGGAGAGAGGGAGAGAGACGAGAGGGTGTGAGAGAGAAGGAGGAGCGAACCGTTGAGGGGAGCGGGTCGGGTGAGGCCGAGTTGGAGTGGGCTGGGTCGGAACAGATAAAATAATAAGGAAAAGAAAACGAAAACGAAAGGGTCGGGCTGGGAAATTGAGAAATGAAATAGGGGAGTGGGCTGGATTTTAAGAAAAAGGGATTAAGGGGTTGAGTTTATTTAAAAAGAAATGGGCTGGGGTTTTTAATGTTAATAAAATAAATTTGGATTGGCTGTGGGATTTGGGTTAAGGGAAAGGGAAAATATATATATATATGGAAAATAAAAAGGGTTGGGGATTTAAAATACTATAAATAATTTGTAGATATAAGTAAATAGATCTGTAAGTAAAACCCATTTTATAAAATACGGATATTGGTGTATATAAAGGAACCGGGTATTACAAAAAGTTTAAAAGAAAAATCAGCAAAAATATTATGTGACCGAGGGGATTCAAACGCATGGGCTATCTCACAGCAATGCAAGTCTTTACCAATGAGTTACAAATGTTTTCTTGCTGTTCAAAAGCAATTTAAATTTATAACTTGTGCTCAGTCTAAGGTATTCCTTTTTGTACTTTACAAAAACATTTTGTACAGAAGTTAAGGGTTGTTACATATGTATAAAGCCGAGGATGAATATGAGGTATGCATCTATATGAGATGCATATCAATATGAGATATGGACGGAGGTGCATCAATGGGATGCGTATCTATATAGGATGTGTATCAAGATGGAGGTATGCACATCAATATAAAGGTGCATCAATGGGATGCATATCTATATAGGATGATTATCAAGATGGAGGTATGCACATCAATATGTAGGTGCATTAATATGAAGTTGAGATATTTTCTGTCTTGATGAAATTTCATATTTTTCATCAAGTTGGGACGAAAAAGTTGTTGGTTGTTGGAACCTGCCGCCTTTCTGAAAATATTGAGGAATTACAACGACGTATATCAGATGTGTGGAAAGATATACTCTTGAACCAAATCCCGTATATGAGGGAAAAAATCATGCCGGAATGGAGGATCGTTAGTTTTATATGAGACTAAGATCAATTTGGATATCGATATGATTTGAGAATTATTAGTCGTTTATGTGGCTAAGATCAGCTTGGATGAACGATCAGGATCGTTAGTTTTATATGAGACTAAGATCAATTTGGATATCGATATGATTTGAGAATTATTAGTCGTTTATGTGGCTAAGATCAGCTTGGATGAACGATCATTAGACCATATAAGATTAAGATCAATATGGATATTATGGATTTAACTAAGTAGTCAAGTAAATGCTTGTTGTCCATGTGTGCATGTGCATACGTGCGCATGTACACGTATCATCTTTAATGAGGATGCGCACGTGCATATCATATGGGTTGCGCACTTGCTTATGATCGGGGCTACACATGTGCATATCATGCAGTTCGCACTTGTTTGTCAGGTCAAATTTCTATACGCGCATGTATATATGTGTGCATCATCATTCATTTGCGTACACGTGCATGTCACGTGACACGCATGCCTTCATAGGCATCATTCATCAAGTGCGTTCACATGTATATCACATGATGCGCATGTCTGTATAGACAAATTTTTATCAAGTGTACTCACGTGAATGTCACATGATGCGCATGCCTTCATAATCAATATTCTCAAGTGCGCACACGTGGATATCACGTGATGTGCAAGTCTGCGTAGACGATTTTTGTCATGTGCGTACTTAGTTTGGGTGCACATGTTTGCAAAAAATAAAGGTTTTCAAAAAGAAGCAGTGGTTTCTGTTCTTTAATTTTCTGGTGATGATCTTATCACAAGACCATTTTTATGTTCATGGCCGAGTCATACTTTGATTAGGATATCAGATCTTTAAGATCGATCTCTCATAAAAGTGTAAACTTTTATATGAGAGCGACCGAATATGAAATCTTTTGATTTCTTTTGTGATGAAGCAATGTATTCGCTGAAAAGTGAAAGCTTTTATGAAAGAAGCAACGACTTCTGTGATGAAAGAGAAATATTACTCTTTTTTATATCTTTACCTTTTTTTTTGATTGGAGATGAGTTTTCTTTTTGCAGAAGCTTAAGAGAGGTCTCTCCATTTTAGATTTAATCTCATGGGTAATTTATATAAGGCATGAGAAATATCAATTAGTTTGAGAGAATCTCTCATTTAGAGAACTCAATTGATTTGATAATGAAGTTGTGATCTATTAATCACCGTTGAATGGAGATCATAGATCTTAACAGAAGTTTTTTCTTCTAATTAAGGATCTGATTCCTTATCAACAAGATTTATTTTTTATTAGAAGCGTTTGCTTCAAGGAAAGTACATGCACACTTGTGACATGCGCACGTGCATCACATGTATTGTTGCGCACATATAGGGTGTCATACATGTGATTTAAATTGGTCATCCTGCCGAGTGCGCATATATAGATGCACACAACTTGGGCGGAGCCATTTGACTCAAACGCACGTGCATTGCGCATGAGTGCACACTGCACGTGCATTGCATGTGCGCGCATATGTGATACAACTTGACCATCTTGCCAAGTGCGTATGTATAGGTGCACACTTCTTGAATATGAGAACAAACGCGTGCTTTGAGCCAAAATTTTTGGCGGGAACCAATTGGATCTTTTTAGAGAAAGTACATGTTTTCCAAATATAGAAAAAGCAAATTGGTCTTTTTTTTAGTCATAGAAAATCTAGCCCCACTCATACAATCAACTCAAATCAAATTTTAAGAAATAAATAATGCATATACTATTTGAATTTTATATGCTATTTATATTTTGTGAAAATATATACTTATATCTATATACTCCTTAAAGCAATTTGGAAGAAAATATTTTATTGAGAAATAAATCATGCATATGCTATTTGAGTTTTATATGATTTTTAAAAGTTAAATTTATGATTAAAAATCATATCAAATCTTGTTATATTAATATTTTTGTAACAAATTCGTTTATTGATAAATAAATTGTGCATATACTATGTAAATTTTACGGAAATTAAATTTGTGACATAAAACGAAACCAATTTTTTTTTTATAAAATCCAAATCATACCCCTACTATTATAATACAAAAAGAAGGGGCACCATGCAGTGCTTTTTAATATTTTTAATTAAGATAATAGATACTTTAAAAACATTTAGTTAAAAATAGCAAAAATATCTACATTGAACCTTAAAATAATAAATGACTCAAAAATATTTTAAATGATATTGAATGAAAATATTCATATCTTATTTTAATAAAAACTTGCAATGCTCCTGCGAAATACTTGTATTAAACTAAACAAGATTTGTATATGAGATGATTAATGCTAACTTCAATATTCATTCTGAATGCGATGAACGAAACCTTAAAGAGAATGACATGCGATTATCAACAAGAAAAGTTGGATCGGATTTTCTATTTCAGTTTTCTCCCAAGGCTATCTTTAGTTCTAGATAACAGGGAAAAAATAATCAAATATGCAATGTTTAGTTCCCTAAAACAATTTTCACCATCAAATCTCTTGCATGTTATTTCTATTTTTTTAGAAAGGTTTTTTTCTATTTATCACCCCGAAAACTTGCTTATTTTTAAATATCATTCCCAAAACTTTGATATTTCATATCTCACCCCAAAACACATAAATTATCCAAAAATCACCCCAAAACATATAAGTTATCCAAAAATCACCCCGAAATATTGTCATTATTCAACAATAATGTCCGTTAATTTCTAACGTAAAATTTTTAACTCGAGTTGGATTAGCCTAATTAGAGTTATGAGTATATGAAATAGAAACTCGCAATTAACCTATTTCTCTTTTATTCTTCTCTTTTAATTTCTTCTTTTCAAATTTTCAATTTCATTTTATTCAATCGACTGCATAAAATTCTTGATTTCTTGGAAAACCAAAGCTAGACTTCACCTTTGCGCCATTAACGTTGAAAGAAGGACAAAATAAGGACCCTTTCATCATTTCATTATTAAGGAGCATTTTATCAAAAAATTAGCTCACGGATAAACTTGGGTAATTTTCAAGTTTTAAGGATGGTATTTAGAAATAGCAAGTTTTGGGGTGATATATAGAAAATATCCCTTTAAAAGAAGTGTGCTCATAAGTAACCGACCTGACAAGCGAGGGCATTCTGGTCATTTCAAATCCGAGTCCCATACAATTATTGATGTTTTGCCGCTGGGTAAAGTAAAGGAACGGCCAAAGAGGAGAGAGAAAGAGGAGGAACTCTGAGAGTGTGCGTGAGCGAAATGAAGACGACGATTTTTCCAAGGTAAAATTTTCTCAATCAATTTTTTATTTATATTTAGAAAAGTTTCTAAATTGGTAAATTCTTATCAACTTTCTTATTTTGACTTCATTTGGTTGATGGATTTCCTTTTCTTAATCATTTTTGGGGAAATAATGGCTGAAATTTGTTTCGATGTGAGAGGAGGAGAAAAATCAAGGTTTATTATTATAATAATAATGGACCAATAGATAATTTAATCTATCTCAATTTATGTTTTCTGTTTTATTTTTCAGGGAAATTTGAAATCTTTGGGGAGAGGAGGAGGAAAGGGGCAGAAAAGGTACACACTTTCAATTCAAGGATTGATCTTTTTTATTTTTTATAATTCAAGTGAGGCTTATTGAGAAATTAGGTTTCAGAAAAGGAAAAAAAATCAAAGGAATCTATGAGATAGATATCTGACGATGACAATGAACTGCTAATTTTTCTCACAAATGAAATGATTAATACCCAGAAAGATGTTCGTCGAATCAAAATTTTGAGTCATTGAGTGGAGCTGATTGCATCAGTTGGAAAGCTTGTTAGATTTGTCCTTAGCTTCATTAAGTTTTGTAATTATTTATACTCATGATCTGGAAAAGATTGCTTTTTTCTTTATTGCAGAATCGTTCGAATTGTCGTTGTTTCTGAATTGTCTTCATCCTTTTGAAATTAGATTTCGAAAAGTTTTAAGCGTTTAGTGGACAACGGTATGAATGATTTGTTAAAATGGATTTGGTATGTTTTGAAATTGTCGTGGATATGTGGTCTGACAAAATTAATGATACCACAATGGAAAATATAGAATCTTGCAGTAAATGACCATTTTGAGCAGTATTTGGTGGGAGATGTTGATGATGACCTCATCTGGCGTAAGATTTGTGATCTGCCTCTCAAATGGCAGGGTTCTCTAAGTGTGTTCATTGGAGATCGAGAACTATGGCCTTGAGGGTACTTAAAAATAGGCAGAACAGGAGTATATGATCTGCAATTCATAACCTGGTGAACAAATTGAAATATTTACCCCATAGGCTGTTAAGAACATTTTCGAGTGGTCATCGAGTTTCAAATGTCGGCATGGCCTTCTAGAAACTTGGGTACCTTTTATCATGAATCTTGCATTCCTAAATGCATTGTCATTAACATATGGTAGGAAGTCATGTTGTTGGAATTTGAAAATTTACTGCATTTATACTTCAAAGAGGCCACCCCTCCTAACTACATATATTCAAGCACGTGTTGACATAGACAAGAACACAATACCTTAATTCACACACAACAAACAGTTGCCCCCTCCTTCCCCGCAAATTATGATTTCATTAATGCATAACTATTAGGGTTGCATCCGGATCGGATTCGGAGTGGATATAAACATTATCAAGTCCGTATTTGTTTTGTAATGACGATTTTGGATACGGAATATAATCCGGTAATAAAAATCATATTTTTATTTGACAAAATCAGATACGGATACATAGCGAATATTAAATAGACGTATACAGATACACATAAAATATGAGTATAAAAAATATATAAGATAAAACATGTATGGATGCGGAACGAAAATGTGTATGTAATCAATACATTTCATTGAATACTTATTTAATGACTTAACATATTTGATAGAGACAGATATGCATGTAAATGAGTGTTATATGCATAAAGAAATGTGTTAACATATATAAATATAACAAACCTAGATTATATATTTTGAATAAAATGGTGAAATAATGTCAAAATATTATTTTAAATGCACAACATATAAAATGAGTAAAAAAGAATGTATGATTTAAATAAGCATTGTTAAGTAAAAATTAATTTAAAATGTAATTTTTCTTCTCTGCGACTGCATATATTCGTATCTGAATTCATTTATCCGGATATCTATATCCATATCCGGATATTTGGCTAAAACCATATCCATATCCATATCATGGAAAATATTTAAATATATATACGCATTTGTATCAGTATCCGACCAGATCTTTAAATCCGTATCCGTATCCGAAAATATCCACGAATCCAGATACTATTTGGATATCCGTATCCGGATATAACCTTAATTACCATGCTAGACTTTCACATCTTACCATATGATCCAAGAATGACTAAAACGAGGAAGATTATTTCCCGTAAGGAAGTATCTAAAATATACTTCTCTTTCCAAATATAAGAACAATTTTTATTTACTACTGGCCAATTTTTGTTCA
This sequence comes from Agapanthus africanus, assembly GCA_030015575.1. Taxonomy (NCBI): domain Eukaryota; kingdom Viridiplantae; phylum Streptophyta; class Magnoliopsida; order Asparagales; family Amaryllidaceae; genus Agapanthus; species Agapanthus africanus. The sequence continues at coordinate 60,849,194 of JASDDO010000024.1, forward strand.
GAATGGGAGAACTCTTTACAACGTAAGATCATTGAATTCATATAAATATCTTTTAAACTTGATATATATATATATATATATATATATATATCAATTTAAATTAATAGACTGTTTATTTACAATTAAAGAACTTCCTAATGCTCGAGTGCTTGATCGTTTTGCCACATGCATTTGCACCTTCGTCTTGTTAAATTCAATTAATATTTCTATTACCTAGTCTATATGTTGTATATTATATTCGGTTTGTAAACGTACACGTTATCACCTTCGAACACAAGGGGCAATCGAGAATAAATGAATAATGCCATTTCTATGAGTGCTTCTATAAAATGCTTTTTGTACCGCGCATGTGTTTAGCGTCCACCTGGCGTATAAAATTGAGTTGCACAACCCTTTATGGGTCATTTTCAAAGGTGAAACGCCATTGTCAACATTGTTTTATGCAATCAAGATTGAAATTGGAACCAACTGGGCTTAGTTTAGTTGGTACCAATTTCTGCTCCAATATGAGAGGTTGTAAGTTCAACCACCAAAAGGGGTTTGATGTCAAAAAAAAAGATTGAACTTGGAAGCACCGTCTTTTTCTTCTTTTTTTCCAAGAATACATTTAACCTACTATCCAACCAATTACAATTAAATGAATGCTTTTTCTAACTTCGCTTCTCTTTCTTTTTGTTCTCCTCCTTCAAGGTATGCATCTCTTCTTGCGAAGGTTTGATTCCCCACCCCAACCCAAAAATATAAAAAAAATAAAAACTCTCAATTTCTGTTAGTATATAGTATGTACTATAAAATTTTTACTTTCTCTAAAAAAAATTCTTCTCTCGTTTAACTTGTTTTATTTGTTTCCCTTTTCTTATCCCTTCTTTTTTCATACTGCATATGAGACGCATATACGATATCTGCATTGTGCACCACTCAACCGTATGGTGATGCATACTGCGTTCCATAAGCTTGCTCTGATGTAATAGTCCAGATATAAGCAAGGTAGGAGGTTTCGGCCGAAACCTCCGATACGTGGTGGTTTCGTATCGGTTTCGGTGGAGACTGATACGAAACCTGAAACCGATACGAAACCAACCATACAATATCGTTTCGGCTAAAACCTTTAAAAACTTATTTTTCTTATACCGTTTTTACTGTCATTGTGATCATTGTAGGCCTTCTTTATTAGACAACCACAGAAAAGTGAACCCAAACCCTATATTAGTACTTATCTAAGTATACTTTTCAATATATTTTGCATCACGGCTAGATTTTTTAACACTACGATCATTGTCTTGAAATATAGAACCATAAATTTAAGTATTTAATATATCTACACTTACACTTATGTATGATGTATTACCGTCGAAACCGAAACACGAACCGAGATTAGCGAAATTAGCCGAAACCTAGCGAAACTAATAAAATTATGAGAGACCGAAACTGAAGCCGAGTTCTTGAGCCTTGGATATGAGGCACTGTTATACATGGTTATTAATGCAGTGATTGTGTGTATACTTGTGTTATGTATCTGTATACACCAATCATATAATATGGCTTTCATATGTCTGGATTTTGGAAATGTGGTCTTTCAGCATTTGGACCAGCCACTGTCTCTCTATAGGGGACGGTTGGGATCCATTATACTTGGCCTCTCAGAGGACGTGTAATATTAGACGACATCATCAACAACAACATCAATTGTTTTCAAACCTTGACCTTCCGTTCTCTCTTTTATTATCTGTATGCATGTCAGATTGGGTTGGAGTCTTGCTGCCCGAATCCGATAGTGGGGTCACAGTAAGAGCTGGGAATTAAGTATATTTCAATTCAGAGAAAAGTTGACTCGACTGACAACTCGTTGAGTGTGGTTTTGCTCGTTTTAAAATATTACTTTTCAGTATATTAAGGCTTGACATACATGATTTATTTATGGAACGATTGCTTAAAATTGGATTATAATCCACTTAGATTGGTTTTAGCAGTATTTAGTACAACCCAGCTGTTTGAAGAATTTGGTTTTGTTTGCAAAAGTTTCATGAAGATTCAACGATGTTGATGAGAGAGTAATTCGTCAAGGCTGTATTAGGAAATCATGTAATGTTCATGTCCTTAACCCTGACAATTGTGCATCATCATTGGAGGTATGGGGTTCAATTAGAGTTTGATGTTGAAATTTACAAACCCAAAATTTTAGGTGTCCAATTAGTAGGAAAAGTGTCATGGGACTCATATCAGGTAGGTATCAAACTCGGACATGGCTATATGATATAAGTGTCGATGAAACTTAGATAGTATATATAGTTCATATGGTTGTTATTGGATTGTCAAATAGTTAAGTACATAACATCCATATTTCTCTGTTAAATATAACGAACAAAGATATGCAGGAAATAGTATTGCTGATCTTACTGCTGTAGATACTTTTCAGATAAAATTATGGGTGTTTTATGACACTTCTCTTTTAACTACGGATGGTAAAAGTGAAAAAGTGTGTTTCAAGTACAATACGATCATAAAATACTGATGAACTGAAAAGAAAATTTTATACAGTGGTCTCACAGGCCCAATCCATTGAAAGCCTACAAAACTACCTTGAAATTTGTAGTTAAAATCTTTTGGATTTTAGAAATCTTAATATCCTTGTTTGAGTTTGAGTAAAAGCAGCATTAGAATTGATTTAGTATTCATCCCTTTCCACGTCTCTCTCCTTCTTATTCTCGCCCTGATTTCCATGAGATATTTATAAGAATAGCGATGGCAAGAAAGTTATAAGAATAGTTATGGTTCACAAAGTGAAATTGATATGGGTCAGATTGTTTCCTAGTGAGAAAGTATGTTGGATAAATGAGTGCAGGAAAAATAAGAATTTTGAGGTAGATGACTAGCAATATTCTAAGAGAAATGATAATTAAGTTGCTTCTGTAAGAAGTTTGTGGTAGCTCTCGTTAATTTTAAAATTATAGAATAGTGATTGAGAAGTTAATGAGGTAAGGGGACCAGAGGCGGAACTAAATTAACATGGGTGAAAGAAACTAAAAATGGTTACGATAGTTGCTAATTATTCGAGGCCCTTAACTTGGTTGATTGCAAGAAAATGATTTATATACCGGATCCCAAACAGCTGGATGGAAGAAAGTGATTTGTCTTACATATCTCAAAAGCTTGGGATAATGGTTCTCTTGTTATCTCTTATGTTTAAACATGTACTATATAAAGTAAGAGATTGATTGTGGATTTGGTAGTATCACTTAATCCCTTCTCTGATACACTTGGTGTCGGAAATTTAAATTGATTTCATTTCTGCATCTTGTTAAACTTTATGCAAGTTGCTGAGAGTTTTTATTTATTTTTTCCACTCTCTTTTATATATAACAACTGCCATAGATTGAATTATGCTCACCTTTTAAATTGTTTCAATTGTACTATCTATAAATGAATTCTTCAATATACTTATGATCCTGCAACATAATTTTCTTTACTATTGAGCATTCTATTATTTGATGCTGCTCTCAGGTAGGATGGCCGAAATTAAATCTGTTGTTAAGAGGTGGGAGGATATGGAAACTGACGTCCTTGTGAAGATATTTAAAGAGCTAAATATGATTGAGTTGGCGCCAGTCTCTCAAGTTTGTCGTTTATGGCGCTTGGCTTGTTCAGATCCATTGCTCTGGGATACCTTTGACCTGGGATTACTGAAATCAAATTTTATACAGACTCGTGCTTCACCATATATTTGGGTCGATGAAAGATCAGACCGGACGCTGACCAAGTTACTGAGGCTTGCAATGGCTTTAAGTCGCGGAAATATTACCTGCTTGGTATTCCGCTATAATCTTTACATGAAAGATGAACACCTCAGTTACATTGCTGAAAGGTAATACTTTCTATCATTTTGTTACCTATCATTCTATTTTAGATTTGGTAAGAGGGGGCATTAGTTAACTTAGGAGGGAGTTTTCCTTGTAGGTCGGTCAAAAAGTCATCTTGTCGTTTTTTTTAAAGATTGGCAACGTCTTAACTTTGATGGTCTAATATATATGCACACTAATGTTCATATGATTTTGATACTCCTTGCTCTTTTAAAAATTGGTCTGTTGGTAATAACTCGTTAAATTTGCAGCCATCTGATGCAAGAGCAAAGAGATGAAATCACATAAATTTTGGTGTGTCTAGAAAATGAAAATTAAGACGAATGATGCCTCAATTATAGGGAAAAAAATGATGGGCATTTGGTTATGATCGCCGTAGCAGGGGGTTTTTCTGCTATATTGGTTGACCCTGACATTCCTCGTTTAATATTGAAAATTCCAAATTTTGTTGGGTGATGGGAGTTGTTATCAAATAAGAGTTGTTGGTGATCTGTTGAGTGCCTTCTTTCTTTTTCATATCAAATATGGTGTCAATTTTTTTAAAAAAATTCTTAGGTGTTGATTGTGAGACTAATTGAATTGGTTCAGCTACCCAATATGGGCAGGTCTAAAATAGTATAAGATTATCTCTTGTTGTGTTTCTTCTTCCAACTGTATTAAGGATGGTTACTGATAACAAAACCATTTTCTTTTGGAAATCAATTAAAAAAGGAGGACAAAAGTCTCAAAAAAAAAATCTGTCAAGATGATGAACATTATTTATTAGAAACTTTATCTTGCCAAGTTGGATTTATATAGATTTATATCCCTTAGACATGGGTTGTAGAAGGCCATAAATGACAGTGGATACTTAGTCGAGGAGATGTATGCTCATTGAATATGCATTAGTTACTTGGATACATATGGAATATATCAGACTTATCTTAAACTCAATGTATTACAAATACAGACATACCGGAGTCTTAGTAGAGACTAAAATGTTAAACCTGAAGTGGGAATTAACAATTTCACTGCAAGCTTATTGAGTTACCAATGCGTCTCCATTATGTTATCTCCACTCATTATCCTCCTTTCAGAATTCCGTCCGGCCAATTTTCCAATGGAAAATAAGGACCAGCGATGTGTTAACTCCTACTTTCTGGAGTCAACAATTAGTGTATAATCCAAGTACACATATGCAAGTGCATGTACTCATGCAGGCATGCATTCATGTAAATTTTTTAATGTATCCCGTGTCCGTGTATTTTTAACTTCTAAAGTTGTCCATATCCACATACCCACTCTTTGTAGTATTTGTATGATATATTCATATTGCTGTGTCATAATTAGAAAAAATATAGATGTGAATTCAATCCCTGAGAACATGTGTTGAAGCCAATGGAGCTTTCTCTGGTCCATGGTTGATAGTAGATGGTTATTGAACCTAGACTTCAAGTCCATCCCCCTTTTCGTATTTACCATATTTAGGGACAATGCAGCAGCAGCACCCCCTCAAATAATAATAAAAATAAAAATCTTTATCAGAATTGTGGTCTTCCGGCCATGACAACAGTTTGTTCGCTCTTTTGCACAAAGACTTTTCAATGTTTTGTATTTTTAACCTGGCCAAATTGCAGTCGCCGAATAGGAGGAGATCCTCTCTTTTCGAAAACCTGCACTTGGCTCCACTTTAATGACGGTTGAATTTTTCCATTCAAGTCAAATTCTAATTCTGAAAATACAACTCAGTTCGAATATTAATTAGGATCATCAATTAAACAATTGCCAAAAAAGAAAGTTTAGGGGTATCTTTGGAAATACTAATTTTATTTAACGAAGTAACGCTGTTAAACTCGGAGGGAGCAAAGTGTAGGTTTTGAAAAGAGAGTGGCATTTTCTGCTATAAGACGAAAACTGAGGGGTGTTTCCGGCAATTTAGCCTTTTTACTTTAATCATAGATTATGATGATATTTTAAATATGTTTGAATCACTTGTACATGCATATACAAATCTGTTAATGGTCACTTATCATTTCCTTCTTTCTCTTTATTGAATGAATATTACATCTCAAACCATCCCTTGATACAGGTGCCCAAATCTCAAGCGGCTTGTAATGCCAGCGTGGAACCGCATCACAAAATCCGGAATCAGCCAAGCGATCCGAAGATGGAAAGATCTTGAATCCCTAACGATGCCCACCATTGCTCACCCCCCTTACATAATGGAGGAAATAAGCAGGAACTGCAACAACTTCACTTCCCTCAAAATCATGGGCACTTTCGACGTGCAGTTTGCTTCAGCAATTGCTTCCTACCTCCCAAAACTCAAAACCTTAAGTCTTCGATGCTCGATTCTCACAAAGGATGCATTGCTGTTCATCTTGGACTGCATCGATCATCTGGAGGTCCTCAATATCTCACATTGCTTGTTGCTTGAAAATCTTACTTCTGTAGGGAGGAGAAATGTAATTAGGGAATTGGACCAAGGGATAATTGATAAGGCATCAAGGCTGAGACAATTTTATTATTGTATGAGCGTTTCTTGCAGCACTTGTCAAAGGATGGTCAGAGACGAAGGGCTCATGAGGTGGTATCGATATGAAGAGTGGTTTTGGCGCCATGACGAGGTGAGCTCGCTTGTGCTGGGTGAAAATTACAGCAAGTTGTTTGATGAAGGGTGTCTCAATCTAGGGTTTAGAGATTGATTTGTAGCTTTGTTGTTGTGATAATAATTGGAGGATGATGGCCACCTCAATAAGAGTTTGGGCTTCTTAAGACTATATATTTGTAAGAGCAGTGCAATAAGAGAGAGAAACAATTTAAGGCAGTGTTGTAACTTTGTTGTGTATTCAAATTTTAATTGTGGATTTATATGCATCATGTAATTATGGTTGTGCTTCTGGGACGGAATTGGCAATGGATGTAACATGCATACTGAATCAAATGTTGAATGCTTATGGATGAGTGCTGTCATTAGGCTCCTTTTTATTTGGCGTTAGCATGTAAGCCTTAACCTAATTTGTGGTCATTTTTCCTTTTGAGGTTCCTGGGTTTGAATCCCGCACTCTTCTCAAGAGGCCCGCACTCTTCTCAAGAGGCCGTGCTCTTCTTAAGAGGGGAAGTGTCCGTTCCAATTGAGCTAATGCTCACTAGTGTCTTTCGGCTTATTATTTTGTGATGTTTGGCTTTATTTTTCTATGTGCTGTGTAGTTATTATGTAATGGGCTGGTCCAATAAACTTCAATGCAATATATGTTGAATATAATGGACTGCTGTGTTTCATTATGTAATTTATTTGATGCTTATAAAAGATTGTTACCCTTAGTTTTATGTTACTTGTGTTTAGTTGGCCAGCGTATGTTACATTATCCTAAACTTTTTTAGCAGCAAAGTTAAAAGTAAAAAATCTGAAGGAACATAGCAAATCATGATCCAATTCTCTTTGTTACAGAAAAAAGAAGTAAAATTAGCATTTAAGTCTATTAAAACTGAAAACCACCAAATTAAATATCATGTGGATCGCATTGAATGTTTGAATAACAGGTCACATATTCCTACCAAATTAGATATGTACTATTACCATGATTAGGGTAATTTTATCAAAAACCGTCTACCATTCGAGATTTTTAAGATAACACCGTTAAACTAAAAAATACTATACAGCCCCTTCGAACTACCAATGTGGCCTGCGGTAGTTAGTTCGAAGAACTCGCCCAAGACGGATTTGATGAATAACCTCAAACGTCTTGACATAGGTTGGAGAGCTTCAAAATCAACGGAATATGGCAATTAATGACAATTTTTTTTTAAAAATTTTTTGACGAAAATCTCTTGTAAGGGGGTTTATGGTATTTTTAAAGTTCAGTGATATCATCTCAAAAATTCTAAAATGTCTACTTAGGGTTACCCACATAATTAATATTTTAATAGATAATCCTTTAAATGTTAATAAATTCAATACATTTGCACCCAATTTGTAATCAAATACTACTAACAAATAATCTTCCCAAGTGGCACCTGTCTTATTGCAAGGAACAATTAAGATTCATCCAAAATCGAAACCAACGGTCCAGATTTATGTAAAACATGAGCCTGTTGGTGTATCCTCCGTGCAAAGCATGCAGGATTTATGGCCAGGATTGTAACAGAGCATCCCTGCTATTATTTTTACCAGTGCAGCCACTCTTTTTCCGTGCATTTCAACTCTCCATGTGGCCGCTTTCCATCAAACCCTAGCACCCATTTGATTACACCCAATTCGATTCCAAAGTGGTAAAGCTCAATCTTCACTTGATTTCGCCCATCAAAATTTCACCTTTAGATCAAATTGATTTACTTAATTAACTTATTTGTTGTGTTAACGCAGATTAGGAGTGATCGACCGCCAGCCTTTATGCATCAGACAATTTTTTAGAATAGACATTTTTAATAAAAATATTATTAAAAAAACCACTTTCAAAAGTATTCATAAAAGCAGACCAGTTTTGGCCAATGGGACAACAGCTCAGCGCCATGTCAGCCCCTGGCGTTGAGCTGTTCAAATGTTTTTTTGAATGGGATGCACTTTAGAAGTGCGTCCCATTAAAATGAACTTGGCGCAATTTGAAAGTGCATCTAGTTCATTTTATGTAATTTTATTGGGCGCACTTGAAAAGTGCGCCCAATTAAAATGTGCTTATCATATTGGGCGCCGCCCAATATGTTTACATGCATCTTTCTTTCTATCTCATCTTGTATCTCTCTCTCTCTCTCATCTCGATCCATCTCTCTCTCTCTCTCTTTCTCTGTGGCTCTCTCTTTCTCCTCTCTACCTCTCTCTCATCTGGCTCCCCTCTCTCTGGATCTCTCCATAAAAAATCCCGCTGGATAGATTCGACACGATCTCCTTCTCCAATCCGATCTCATCCTCCAACGAGCCGACCAACTCTTTCAATGGACTGCGTCCCATACAAATGTATGGTATGCGGTTTGAAATTGCACCCTATTACAAATATATAGGACACGATTTCAAACCGCGTCCCTATTAAAAAAAATTTAAGAAGCGTCAGCGCTGAGTTGTCTATTGGCCAAAATTGGCCTATATTTGTAAATACTTTTCAAAATGGTCTTTTTTAAAATATTATTTTATTAAAAATGCCTTTTTTCCAAAAATTGTCCTTATGCACCACATGATGGAGCTGTGAAAAAAAAGGTGCTTTTTTTGAAGGGTTATTTTGATACAGTAAAATCTTTCATATTTTGAGGGGAACAAACACTCAAATTTTACCCTAAGCAGCACAATAACAAGGTGTAGAGTGATGGAGAATTATTCATTATAGCATCGACTGCTCGAACTATCAAACGACGTTATGTCTCTGAAATTCTGAGGGGTTGTTTGCACTAACAAGTCACCTGAATATATAAGAGGACATACATTGTGAATGATAAGGTAAAACGATGTCAGTTTTCTATCTATTGCATCAACTACGCACAAAATGTACGGTTGAAGGCACTTCAGAATCAACAAAAAATGGTATCCAAAGGCTTTTAAGTGTAGATCATGATAAAGGTTTGGATTTTGAATCTGTATGCTTCAATTTATAAGAGATGTTACTTCCACTGTTCGTTTCGGGCCTGCTTGCTGCATGCTCAAGAAACTTATCATATTTGTTTCTTTTAAACACACTAAATTTGTGGAGGAGTAGTTTGCAATTTTGGAATTCTATCATTGAATTTGCATGGGAAAGACTTGCTTCCAATCCTTCTGGAAAAAGCCAAGTCTCTCTCTCTCTCCCTTCCTACATAAACATGCACATACTTAAAATTTATGCATGGAAACATATAGTTTAAAGCTTCAGCTTGTGTATTTCCCTCTGAGCTGAATAATATTTTAGTTCTAAGAAAGTAATAACATAAGCTAAACGTTTATTATTACTCGATGCGAAGCTCTGTAGCTGTCTATTTATCCGGCAAACTCATTTGGTACTCTCGCCACAGATGTCAATTGATACCTATTGCTATTTTTGTCTGATAACTTTGCAAGTAGTCATCAATTTAGCCGATTTAATTTATAACTTTACGTTTGCTTGTAGTGAATTTGGTTTGCGCGTCATCTACTGTTTCTAAAGCTCGTCAGAGACCCGTCTACACGGACGACTGAGATTGAAACACAAATCAAATCTTAATTTTAATGATACTCTTTATCTCTTACCAAATCTTAACCGTCCGTTTGTCACGCCATGGACGTTGATACTCCATACCTACCAAAAAATGTCAAATGGAGATTCCACAGAATCCTTACCATTTTTCCATGTGGCGTGTATATGCATGATTTGGTTTTATCTTATTTTTATCATTTCATATTTTTAATATAAAAATCAACCCCCTCAACTTTGGGGATGGAACTTGTAACCTCCCACAGAAACGGGTACCAACTCAGCTAAGCTCAGTTGGTATCATTTCATAGGTTTGGGTCCTCACAATCATAGAACATAGATAATGTGGCAAAATGGGATTTCATATATTCCAACAACCCTACGAAATATCAAGATTAGCCCATTGTAAAGGCCAATCATTTTATTACCTATCAAACATAACAAAAGCCAACGAAACCAAATATATCCCTACCATGCTTAGGTGAAGAGGACAAAGGGGATGAGCAATCATTTTGTCTATAACTATGTTGGCTTTGTTTATTTCCTACTTCTCAATTGGGCAACAAGTTAAGGAAACGAAATACGCAATCGACACCAAAAAGAAACCAGTTAGAGGTTTGTTTCGTTTCGCTCTGCACGAATATATATTTTTCTTGCCATTTTCAAGTATAAATATGCCAACCAAAACTCACACTCATAATGTGTTTCGTAGCGTAACTCTGTTGCCAGGCTCAGGAACTGTTTTGGTTCAGTTGCATATATACAGTTGAAACACTAATATGATTTTATAAATATATAATTTCTTGTGATCCCTTCTCTTAATGTTTTCCACCTTATAATTTCGTCTATATCTAATCAAACAAGCATTAATTTCCACTCTAGTGTCTTTAAATAAAAGAAAAGGCTGAAAATTACAATTTGATTCCCACTATTATATATTTCCCTCCTGAAATATAAAACCAATACTATAGAGTATATGAAGTTTATACTATGTATATTACAAAACTACTCATACGCATTGAAACCTGATCAGTTGTGTAGCGGATTCGGACCCTGAGGCACTAATCTCTTAGATTCTCCATAGATTGGATCAACATCATCTTCATCTTGAGCTTGTGCAGGGGATATTTTGGAGAAGTACCCGATGGTTGTCGAGGACCCGCCTCTCAACTTCTTCTCTATTATTCGCCGACCATGGCTGAAACTAGCAAGTTGCCCGAATAATAGCAATAAGAGGAGGAAGAAGAACATATGCGAGCTAGAGTGATTTTGGCACCTCATGGTTATAATGCTGAGAAAGGGAAGGAAAAAAAAAAAGAATTTAGGGAGAAAATATAATGCAGGTGGCAAGGTTGAATATAGATGGGGATGTGTATTAATATGGGTCCAGTTGCTTCTAAGGCAGGAATACAATAATGAAATAGACGTTATCGGTAATTATCAGAGCTACCGAAGAATCCTTTACTCATCAAACTACCTCCATTTGTCTTGTATTACCTCAGTTGTTAGGAAGATTATCAAGGGGTAGTCTTGGATTTTTAAGGCTGGATTACACTAAAATATCATAAGGTTTTCTTTATTACAGTAAGCTCCCTCAACGTGCTGCGTTGACGGTAAGCGAGTTCGTTGTAATAAAAAACTTCTAAGGTAAAGGGTATTTCAGTGTTATATACCTTTTTTTTTGAAGCAAGTGAAGGAAGGTGGGAGAGATGTCGTTGTCATAGATTATGTGTGTTGACTTGCTTGCTAGGCTCAAGATCCTTCGTGTTACATTTTGCTCATATATATGGAGATTCTTGGATTATAGTTATTACATTATTATTGTTAGGCATTGTCCTTGATAAACTATTAGTTTAGCCTTGATGCCTTGTGAGATGTGAACTGTAATATAAAATACTTGCATGGGCTTAATCTCAGCTTTTAGGCCACCACTGTTCCAATGAACGGCAGAAAATCATGGTATCTTCGTTATTCTAATAAATGGATGATAGATTGAAGCCTGGAGAATTGATATTGTGTTGTGTGAGGTAGGTGATATAATTGTAGAGTGTTGGCTGATGCCAAACCCATCGTTGCCGGTCCCAAGTTCGGATGAGAAAGGATGAAGTTTGTGGTAGGCTTGTGACAGCCAACGTAAAACTTTGTCACATTCTATGACATGAACCATAATAAGAATATTGTTGGGGCGTCCCTTACTCAACGATGTGCTATATTGGATCCCGAGTGTAGTATTAAGTATGCAAGAGCTTCTAGGTCGTCGTCTGGAAACGGCGCGCTATATCGGACCCTGGGTGTAGTGACAAATAAGCAAAAGTTTTATACGATCCGTCTAGTTTCTTGGAACATAGGTTCCCTTACGGGTAGACTAACAGAATTAGTGGAGATGATGATTAGAAGGAAAGTTGGTATTGTGTGTTTGCAAAAAACTAAGTGGATAGCTGAAAAGGGTAGAGTCATAAAACCTTAGGGTTATAAGTTTTGGTATACATGTAGAGATAAAAATCGTAATGGGGTAGGCGTAATCATAGATAGGCGATTGCTTGAGAATGTGGTTGAGATTAGGAGAAAATGTGATAGAGTTTTATTGGTTAAGTTTATTCTAGATGGGGATATTTTTAATATTATTAGTGCTTATTCACCATAGATAGGTCTTGACGACGCTAGTAATCGTCTATTCTGGGAGGATTTAGACAAGATGGTGTAAAGTATACCTAGTGGAGATTATTTATTGGTGGTGATCTCAATGGATACATACAGGTACTACTCGAAGTGGGTTTGATACTATCCATGGAGGTTTTGGTTTTGGACAAAAAAATGAAGCAGGTTGTTCGATTCTAGATTTTGCCTTGTCCTATGACTTGATCTTAGTAAACACTTGGTTTAGAAAAAGATAGTCTCACCTTATCACCTTTAGCAGCAGATCAAGTGCAAGTCAAATAGACTTTTTCTGACGAGAAGGATAGATAGAGTTTGTTGTATCGACTGTAAAGTAGTGACAGGTGAGAGTGTAACCACTTAATATAGATTTTTAGTCCTAGATTTTTAATTTAGAAAAAAACCTAGGAAGATTAGACGTAATGTAGAGCCTAAAATTAAATGTTGGCGATTGAAAGAAGATAATCAAAAGGTTTTTATAGATCATGTAGTCCAAGAGGCGGATTGACAGTTTGAAAATGAATCAGACAACATAGAACAAAATGGCTAGTTGTATCAAGATGGTAGATAGAGATCTACTTACTGAGTCAAGAGGTGGTGCTCCACCATCTAAGGACATAACATGGTGGAATGAAAAGTAAAGTCTGCTATTAAAATTAAGAGGGATTTTTATAAAGATTTGAAGAAAATCAGAGATGCAGAAAGATTTGAGAAGTATAAAATGGCTAAAAAGAAAGTTAAGAAAGCTATTTGTGAAGCTAAATCTAAGATCTATAAGGAGGTGTACGAGAAGTTAGACACTAAAGAGGCTGAAAATGATATATACTGGATTGCTCGGATGCGGAAAAAGAAGATCAGAGAGTTATGTGCGGTGAAGTGTGTCAAAAATGAAAATCAGAAGGTTTTAGTTCGAGAGGAGGATATTAAGGAAATGCGGAGAGATTATTTTGACAAATTGTTTAATAAGAGCTTTACTAAGAATTTGGATGGATTTGTCATTCAATCTCAAGATATAAATCGTGATTTCATGCGTAAAATAAGATTACCTGAGATTAAAGAAGTTTTGAAGAGAATGAGATCAAGAAAAGCTGTTGGTTCTGACGAGATTCCTATCGAGTTTTAGAGAAGCTTAGGAGAAATAGGCGTTAAATAGCTGACAGATCTGTTTAATAAGATTTTGCAGACCAAAATTATACCAAATGAATGGAAGGAAAAGTACCCTTGTACATATCTACAAGAACAAGAGTGACATTCAAAGTTGCTCAAATTACCGTGGAATAAAACTTATGTGTCACACCATGAAACTTTGGGAGAGAGTAATTGAACACAGACTAAGCAAGAATATTAAGATAACAGAGAACCAGTTTGGGTTCATGCCTGGACGATCGACGACAGAGGCTATTCATTTGCTTCGCCAACTTGTCGAGCGTTTTCGAAAGAGGAGAAGAGATTTGCATATGATATTTATTGATTTAGAGAAAGCGTACGAAAATGTACCTAGAGAGATATTATGGGGAACAATGATGAAGAAGGATGTCCCCGTCAAGTATATTGACATAATTAAGGACATATACGATAGAGTAGTGCAAAATTTTAGAACTTACGATGGCCTAACGAGTGATTTTCCGATAACAATTGGTTTACATCAAGGATCTGCATCAAGTCTATTCCTGTTTACCATCATGATGGATAAGCTTACTAGAACTATCCAAGATGGGATACCTTGGTGTATGCTATTCACTGATGATATTGTTCTAGTAAATGAGACGAAAGCAGGGGTTAATACCAAATTGGAGTTATGGAGGCAAACGTTGGAATTTCGGGGGTTCAAATTGAGCGGGTCCAAAACAGCATATATGCATTGCATATTTAGCAAACAGAGAAGTCAAAACCATATTGGTATAATATTGGAAGGGCAAGAAATATCACCGAACGATCAGTTTAGATATCTAGGCTCCATCATCCAAAAGGATGGGAAGATCGATAGTGATATTAATCAAAAGATTCAAGCTGATTGGTCGAAATGGAGGAGTGCAATAGAGATTTTGTGTGGTCGTAATTTTCCGTTAAAGTTGAAAGGGAAGTTTTATTGGAACGCTATTCGGCCTGCCTTATTTTATGGTACAGAATGCTGGGTTCCTAAGAAGCATCATACACAGAAGATGCACATAGCGAAGATGCGCATGCTTCATTAGATGCGTGGTAACATTAGAAGAGAGGATATTCATGCAAAAGTTGGTGTAGCACCTGTGGAGGAGAAGATTCGGGAAAACCGGCTAAAATAGTTTGGTCATATACGACGCAGACCTATGAAAGCACCGGTTCGATGAAAGGATACTCTCGATATAGGCAATGTCAAAAGGGCGTAAGGGAGGCCGGAGAAAATATTGATGGAGTTGATACGAAAAGATATGGTTTCCAAAGACCTCAATGAAAGTATATTGTTCGATGAAAGTGAGTGAAGGCGGAGGATTCACGTGCTGGACCCGACGTGATTCTCATGTTGGTTCATGTAGCCAACCCCATATACTTAGGGTAAACGGCTCAGTTGTTGTTGGAGTGTTGGCTACTGCCATTATCCCACGAAGGAAACCATACCGATTGTAAAGAAAGGACTAGTTGGGCTTCATTGGCTGCTACTCATTATTGGATAGTATAATTAGAGTAATGCAATTTATTTAGGTATCATAATCTTGTAAACAAGTATCATGTTTTACTTTTCTTAACATTCTTTAGATAATATCATGATCTTTTAACCGTTCTTTAGATAATATCTCAATTTTGAGCTTTAACAAAATTATTTTTGAACCGGCCCGAAAGCCTGACCCATGCACACAGCACACCATTGTCGCTAATTCTCCTTTTAGCCAACCTTCTAAAGGACAAAGATGATAACACATTGCATATATATATAATGGAGGAAAGAGGCCATAGGAGAGAATTTCCTCCTATGGCGTTGAAAAAACACACGATGAAGGGTGTGTTTTTTCTACGCCATAGGAGAAAATTCTCTCCTATGGCGTTGAAAAAACACACGATGAAGATGAGTGAGTGATTTACCTTTACATGTCATCATTGATTCATATTTAAGCAAATAGTCATGAGCATCAATGGTGGTAATCTTCATTGTCTTTATCAAATTTCTTTTTTGTCAATAACCTTGGAGTAATCAAATCAAATGAATCACATACAGGAATGAGATAGGGGACAGAAATATGCAATCCATCTTTTAAGGGAACTGGACCCAGCAGGGTACGTAGAAATTGATCACAATGGGCCACAATATCCAACGCGTAAAATTTATTTCTGCTTTCTTTTTTCTCTTTCCAACTTCAAGCTGCTGCATTATTTCTTTGCTAATTGGTGAAACATGAAAGAAGACGAGAGAATGATGCTTGGATCTTTGGAAATACCCAAACTAGAGATCTACAGACATATACCAAAAGGATAAATAATAGTTAGGCTTTTTTGGATGATCGCAAATATAATAAACGCATAATGTAGTTCTCTATAAAGTTTTTACATTTGGCAGCAATTTTGAAACGAACACAGCAAAAAGAACGAAAAAAAATTTAACCGCAAAGAGTTAAGACCTGGATCTCATTGTTAAAAGCTCAACCGATGAGCATTATCTCAGTTGGTATGCCAGTGGCCACAATTTAACGCTTTTGGAACAAATTCGTGGTTCTTCTGAATGCGTGTGTATGTCCTTAATTACACACACGCACACGCCAATGGTTTTTTTTTTCCGACGTCATATGAGAAAATTCCCTCCTATGGCCTCTTTCCTCCATTCACTACTACAAAGAAGGGTTGCCCCTACGGATAAATCCGTAGGGGCAACCCACTGCCCTTACGGATATATACGTAGGGGCGAAAAAATACCCCGTAGGTGCAAAGGCCGCAGGTGCAAGTTGAGGCCCTGAACTCCCTACGGTCAAATTTTTGCCCCTACGGATATATGTGTAGGTCCAGTTGTCTCTACGGAGTAAGCCGTAGGGTATAAGATTTTATATTATTTACGGTTTATTTTAATAAATTACTTGGCCCTACGGATATACCCGTAGGGGCATGTACTACCCCCTACGGATATATGCGTAGGTACGTTTCCGTAGGGACACAAATTCAGGATTCCTGATATTTTTCCCCTACGGATAACGCCGTAGGGGAGAGTCAGTGGCCCCTACGGATATATCCGTAGGGGCTTTCCCAACCCCCTGGCACTGACATCTGGGGGAAATATCAGTTACTGCTGATATTTTGCCCCTACGGACATATCCGTAGGGGTAACATGTATGCCTACGGATTAATCCGTAGGTACATATTGTCTGTAATTTTTTTTAAAAAATGGGCTGCTTGATTTTTTCCCGCCCTGTGCACAATAATATATACATCAATCAAATCATATATTGCAGTATTCATAATCACATCTCACGCATATATATAATATACAAAAGAAACACAAAAACTGAATATGATATAAATACAAACCAATATCAATATCGTTTCAAAATGCAGTACAATGTGTATGATATAAATAAATACATGTTTCAAAAAAAAAGAACCAAAAATCTACCATAGCTCGGTCCAGCTCCACCTCTGAATAACGATAGAATAACGCGCGCCTGCTCCTCGGTCAATAAACTCTGCAATTCGTCGCGAGCGGGAGTCTGAGTGGGCGGTGGAGCTACAGGAGCTGTCTGCGGAACCGCAGCCGATGTAGTGGCTTGCGGAGCCGCAGCCGAAGGAGATGCGTGTGGAGGCTCGGCCGATCTACCCTGTCGCGTCTGGATATAACGTATGTAAGAAGTGTGTAAGAACTGTTTATTATTCGAATTCGTATCATTATTAAGTTATTTCGAAACCCTGTTTGGATATCTAGTTTGGAAAAGCGTTGTTTATTTCAATTACATATGTATGTATGATTAATCAAACTTAAGTCTAAAACCAAATAAGCTCAAGCTACGTACTAATTATGGATATGTTGATCTGTATATAATATGAAATGATATTTTACTATAAAGTAGTATACATACCAGCATCTCCTTCAACTCCTGAACGCTGGCCCTCAAGCTATCCAGTTCATGATGGACATGCCGGTCACTGGAGACGGAGGAAGTAACCGCCGGGGTGGAGTCCAACCTCATATGGGCCCTGCTAGGGCCCAATCCCCGGCCTCTCCCAACCTCCGTGGTGCCCTCCGTGTGCGGCGTCCAGAACTGGGGTCAGCAGCCTCGGATCGTTCTGTCCGGTAAAATCGTTCCCCAGGCCTGGGCCTGCTCAACCACCCGCTCCTACACCCACATTCGAATTCTTATCATTATCGAGTTATTTCGAAACCCCATTTGGATATCTAGTTTGGAAAACTGTAGTTTATTTTAATTAGATATGTACATGTATGATTAATAAAACATAAGTCTACAACCAAATAAGCTCAGGCTATGTACTGATATTGGATATGTTGATATCTATAATATGACATTATATTTTACTATTAAGTAGTATACATACCAGCATCTCATTCAACTCCTGAACGGTGGCCTTCAAGCTCTCCTGTTCCTGCTGGATACGTCGCTCACTGGAGACGGAGGAAGTAACCACCGGGGTGGAGTCCAACCTCATATGGGCCCTGCTAGAGCCCAGTCCTCGGCCTCTCTCCCAACCTCCGTGGTGCCGTCCGTGTGCGGCGTCCAGGACTGGGGTCAGCAGCCTCGAATGTTGCCTTCCCCCTAGCAACTGTCAGAACATTATATTTAGCACATACTGGTCTATAAAATTGACAAGAAATACCAAAATCAACAAATTCAAAGCCTTACCTACAGAGATAGAAGATGTGCTCCTCTGGTATCTGCATGTATCAAAATTTGAATAATATTAATTAATTTCAGTACATACATACTAACAAGGTAAACTCGCATATAGCGCTGCTTACACATATGACAGGGAGTGAACAAGCTCTTGTAGATCATCAGGCGCAAATCTAATCTCATCAAGCAGCCCATGATAATGAGTTGGACGACTAAGAGCAAAAGGAATGTGTGTATATTTATGATATAGCATTCTAAATCAATATACATGCCCTATATAATATATAAACATACCTGGAGGAACGGGAGTGGCCTCTGTCCCTGATATGGACGCATCACCAACAACTAGACAATCAAACATTGACAATATAAGTAATTTTGACATAAACATGCATGGATATCTATAATATTACATTC
This sequence comes from Agapanthus africanus, assembly GCA_030015575.1. Taxonomy (NCBI): domain Eukaryota; kingdom Viridiplantae; phylum Streptophyta; class Magnoliopsida; order Asparagales; family Amaryllidaceae; genus Agapanthus; species Agapanthus africanus. The sequence goes on from JASDDO010000024.1 coordinate 60,868,043, forward strand.
AAAATGGATATTAGAGAGCACACCTGCAGTGAGAAGTGGTAAAAGTATCACCCAACTAGGGTGTAATTTACAGAATCAGTTGAGACTCTTAAAAGTCATAGAAGAACCCGACCTGCACAAATCTGATGTATGCTTTCCATTGGACACTAAGAAGTCTCTAAAGGGAAAAGCCTATGTGAAAGCCATCATTAGTTCATATCAGAAGATTGATGCTGAAACAGAGAACGAGGAATGTCATTTTTTTCTTCTTCCGTCACATTACTGTCTTCTCCTTCTGCCACATTACTGTCTTCTCCTTCTTATTATGTGCGCGTGCAAATTCAATGACTATATTGAGAATATTGACTTAAAATAATAACCTTTATACTAAAAAAATTATGTATGCATTGAATTTGCACGCGCACATAATAAGAAGGAGAAGACAGTAATGTGGCAGAAGGAGAAGACAGTAATGTGACGGAAGAAGAAAAAAATGACATTCCTCGTTCTCTGTTTCAGCATCAATCTTCTGATATGAACTAATGATGGCTTTCACATAGGCTTTTCCCTTTAGAGACTTCTTAGTGTCCAATGGAAAGCATACATCAGATTTGTGCAGGTCGGGTTCTTCTATGACTTTTAAGAGTCTCAACTGATTCTGTAAATTACACCCTAGTTGGGTGATACTTTTACCACTTCTCACTGCAGGTGCGCTCTCTAATATCCATTTTGAATATCGATAATATTACATTCAAAATGGATATTAGAGAGCGCACCTGCAGTGAGAAGTGGTAAAAGTACCACCCAACTAGAGTGTAATTTACAGAATCAGTTGAGACTCTTGAAAGTCATAGAAGAACCCGACCTGTACAAATCTGATGTATGCTTTCCATTGGACACTAAGAAGTCTCTAAAGGGAAAAGCCTATGTGAAAGCCATCATTAGTTCATATCAGAAGATTGATGCTGAAACAGAGAACGAGGAATGTCATTTTTTTCTTCTTCTGCCACATTACTGTCTTCTCCTTCTTCTTCTGCCACATTATTGTCTTCTCCTTCTTATTATGTGCGCGTGCAAATTCAATGACTATATTGAGAATATGGATTAATAGTGGGTTGGAAAAGTATTTCTCAAATGGCTTTTGCGTCTAAAAACCATAAACTACTAAGTAATGGCATACATAATTTTTTAGTATAAAGGTTGTTATTTTAAGTGCGCGTGCAAATTCAATGAAAGTTAGATTTGAGGATACCCATGTATGAGTTGTATTCTATATATGTGTGTTTCGATTTATGATTTCGCTTAAGTGTAGGGTTGTTTTTACTTAAATTTCAAATGTATATACATGCATACACACACACACATCATATACACAGTTTTTGAATGTTGCCAGAATTTCAACGGTAATTCTAGATTTTTCCAAACTCTGAAGGCTTCACAAAAATTTTAAATACAGATTTAATATTTTTATGATTTTGCTTGGTAAATTATCTATTGTGGCTCACTAGGTTAGTATTTTCTCTTCTATTGACCATCTTTCTAATCTGCTTGGTAAATTTATTCGGAACCGACTGCGAATCATTAAAATACATGCAAAAGAAAGAAAGCTAAAATACAGATATATAGCATACCGATACATCGAAACTTCAAAGTTGCGATGGCAATCCAGAGATATTTTTCAAAGGGATCATGGATGATGATGATGAGCAATACTATGGACTCCATTTCTTCAGGATCCTGCTACCTGATCCTGAAGAAATGGAGTCCATAGTATTGCTCATCATCATCATCCATGATCCCTTTGATAAATATCTCTGGATTGCCATCGCAACTTTGAAGTTTCGATGTATCGGTATGCTATATATCTGTATTTTAGATTTCTTTCTTATGCATGTATTTTAATGATTCGCAGCCGGTTCCGAATAAATTTACCAAGCAGATTAGTAAGATGGTCAATAGAAGAGAAAATACTAACCTAGTGAGCCACAATGGATAATTTGTCATTATTAATCCATCTTCCTGAAAACGGTTTATACGGAGGAAGTATATTTCATGGTACTTGAGAAAAATATATGTTGAAGTCAAAAGCTATCAAGATTTAAATTCTCGCTTATAGTCTTCCAAGATATTTTATATTCCAAGGCAAGGTGACAATAAGTGCATGCTTTTGCATGATTTGGTATGTAGATTCAAGGTTATGCATGGCTACGACCCTTTCTTATGGTTTCTTATCATAATTTTCTGCACACTTATAGATTATAGATGCAGTTAGATCATATCTCTATAAGGGAAAACTTAAAATAACAACCTTTATACTAAAAAATTATGTATGCCATTACTTAGTAGTTTATGCTTTTTAGACGCAAAAGTCATTTGAGAAATACTTTTCCTACCCACTATTAATCCATATTCTCAATATAGTCATTGAATTTGCACGCGCACATAATAAGAAGGAGAAGACAGTAATGTGGCAGAAGAAGAAGGAGAAGACAGTAATGTGGCAGAAGAAGAAAAAAATGACATTTCTTGTTCTCTGTTTCAGCATCAATCTTCTGATATGAACTAAGAAGTCTCTAAAGGGAAAAGCCTATGTGAAAGCCATCATTAGTTCATATCAGAAGATTGATGCTGAAACAGAGAACAAGGAATGTCATTTTTTTCTTCTTCTGCCACATTACTGTCTTCTCCTTCTTCTTCTGCCACATTACTGTCGTCTCCTTCTTATTATGTACAGTACTTCCACAAAATACGTGTTGTCATTTCTAAATGGAAGTTTCTCAGTGCCACCATAGTAGGAGAAGATGGAATTGTTTATCGCCACTAGATTATGCTAAGCCTCGGATAGATTAGGCAAACATGATCTAGAAGAATATAATTAGCAGAGGAAATATGCAAATAAACATGCATGCAAGCTGACATTAAAAGATTAATATAACAGAGATGTCTACTGATGATTTGTAAGATGTTATCGCAGGTAGGACAACTGCCAATTCTATGGCTTGTGGCCACCAGCGACTGCTTTCTCACCACAGTAAAAATAATGAGGGACTATAACATATCATGAATTCGATATGCACCGTGATTTCATAGCATATGTCTATTAACCTATAATGTATAAGTTCTCGGCGTTGATTGCAGAGGTGCATACAGTCTGAACTAGTAAATATACGTAAGAAGGAAAAAGAAGAAACGATTCATAAATATGGTTGGGCCAGAAACAGACTTAGTCACTGAATGACATATAACTGATATTCCTTGATGTAGAAATCAATACACCTTTGATAACAAACTCATTCTTTTTTGGGAGATATATGAATAACCGACTCTGACCCTCAGCATTCTATTGAACACATGGAAATCCATCGTATCTCATATCCAGCCACCTCACTTCACCGATCCTATGATCGCCCTCTTGAGGACGCACAGCCCTAGCCGCAGCCCCAGCCCAAACCCTAGCCTTAGGTGATGGTGATGAATGTGAATCCTCATGTGGTTTTGCATATTATTGCAAGAGCGTTAATGGGTTTTCAAGATTTGTACGTAGTCAAGAGCAATTGTGAGCAAGGAAAGTAAAAATAGTTTTGGAATTTTATCAAACGGTTGGTGAGCAAACTAGCAAAACGTTTTGAATGAAAATATAATGTAAAATAATTTCGAGAATCAAAAGTGATAAGCTTTGTTAATGATATGGGAGAGAAGCTTGCTTTTTCTTTTTTGTGAGAAATATTTTAGGTTTTTTTTCCTTATTTCTGTTACATCCTGACCGAAGAACTTTCACAATTGTTAAAATTCAGCATTTTGGTCAGTCCTCTCCTTTATTGATATGCATGTGATGTGAGGGTTGGATTTAACACAACAACCATTGTTCATCAATATATATTACCAAATAAAGCTCTTTATTGTTGGTTATGTTGGTTTCATCCTATTCTTGCCTCAATTTGGTGTAATTTGAAATGGCCCACGATTCTAGGGTTTGATATGGGATGGCAATAGAAAAGAGAATTTGTTCTCAAGTTATGATCGAATACCATAATAAATTGGGAGTTGGTTAGGATTGTGAAATTGTGAAAGTAGTTGCATTTTTTTCAAGTATGATCTTGTGAAAATCGGATGAAATATTTAACATCATTTTGTTGTTATTTAGGATTAGCACCCTCTAAAGGATTTTAAGTTAAGATAATGGATATGGATCTTTTGTCAGGATAAAGAAGATCTGCACATGCATAAATACTAGTATAAGATAATTCAAAATTTGGGACAACGGATACATACCGCTAAAAGATAAAAATCGAAAACCCAAACAATATTTTGTGATAAACTTAAGTGTTCTTGCAAACTAATACAAATCTTGTTAAAAATTTGATAAATTGACCTTCCCCTTCCCCAGCCCTAGCCCCAGCCCGCAGCCCCAGCCGCACCCCCAATAAAAAATTTGATAAATTGACCCTTCCCCTTCCCCGACCCCGACCCTAACCCTACCCCGACCCGAACCCGACCCCGCAGCCCAGCCCCAGCCCCAACCCTAACCCGACCCCGACTGCGACCGCGACCCCAGCCCAACCCCAACTCGCGCGCCATGAACCTTAAGCCCAAAATAATCCAATAAATTCTTTAACTTACCTCGAGATTTACTCACCTGAACGGCTGCTGGGGCAGGGGCGACGATCTGAACGGCGGTGGTGACGACCTTAACCGCGGTGGCGACGAGAACTCCAGTGGCGACGAAACCGGCGGTGGCGACGAGGAGAACAACCTTGGCGGCGACGGCGTGGCGCATTGGGGGCTTATTTTCGCGCCCGATCGAGAGAGAGAGGGAAATGAGCGTAGGCGATCGATCTGGGATTTTATTAAATCGATATTTACTTGCCCCTACGGATATATCCGTAGATCCTTTGTTTGCGGCTCCGTAGGGGCAAACACCTAATTAAGAATTAATATTTTTATTCTTGGACGTCTTTGCCCGTAGGGGCAACCTTTTAGCCCTACGGATATATCCGTAGGGCCAAGTTATTTCTGCCCCTACGGATTAAACTATCCGTAGGGGCAACCCCCTATTTTACTAGTGATTATTCTATATATATATATATATATATATATATATGATTTGTTACTTTTGTTACATCTAGTTTGATATATATATATATGATTTGTTACTTTTGTTACATCTAGTTTGATATGTTATATATATATATATATATATGATTTGTTACTTTTGTTACATCTAGTTTGATATGTTATATATATATATATATATATGATTTGTTACTTTTGTTACATCTAGTTTGATATGTCTCAACTCATATAATCTTTAACCAAATATGCTCAACTTGTAACATGGATCACAACAGCATATATGCTGTTAGATTGGTTGCAACAAATCAGTGTGGTTACAACAACTCTAACACACCCCTCAAGCTCGACGTACGATATGGTGAGATGAGTCAAAGCTTGTCTCGAAACAGTTGAAACCGAGTTTTCGCAAGCGACCTTGTCATAATATCAGCAATTGGTCTATGGTGGAGATAAAACAAACATGCAGATTACCCTTTGCAACCTGATCACGGACAAAATGAAAATCTATCTCGATGTGTTTACTCCTAGCATGAAAGATTGGATTGGCAGTAAGATATGTTGCACCCAAAGTATCACACCAAAGTATAGGTGGTATGCGTAAAGGATAGCCCAGCCCAGTTCATAAAGTAGAGATCGTAACCATATCAATTCAGTCGTAGTATTATCAAGTGCTCGATATTCGGACTCCGTGGACGAACGGGATACGGTTCGTTGCTTACGAGCTGTCCGAGAAATTAGATTTGATCCCATATAGATCGTGTAACCACCAGTTGATATTTGATCATCGGGACAATCTGACCAAGAAATTAGATTTGATCCCATGTAGATCGTGTAACCACTAGTTGATTTTCGATCATTGGGACAATCTGCCTTAATCGGGCATGTAATATTATGGATGGCCTTAATCGGAATCAGAGAAAGCATGTAATATTATGGATGGTGTAACACCGTAGCACGGTCATACGTTATTTAACGATTTTAATTAATATTTTAAAATTTGTTTATTTATTATTTGGGTTATGATTAGTTTAAATAGTATATGTGTTTATCAGACCCAACCCGCTTTCGTGAAATCCGTTATGATACTAGAGTATCTTTTATTAAAATTTATATGTAGACTAAATCTATATGAATTTTAAATATATAACACACACACACACACACACATATATATATAGTATTTGGAATTATATGCATATATCTTCTGGTAGCCATACGTTAGGGATATTTTATTAACTGTCATCATGTTAATTAAGTATCTCATGTTTTTATATTAACTATTATCTATTACGCTTAAATCCTAAACAATCTAGATACCAAATGTTTATTAGTCTATATTATATTATTTTAACATTTAGACTATGGTTAGATGGAATACGATATGTATATATTTTTCCAATATATATATATATAGAGAGAGAATAATAGAGGAAAGAGGCCATATGAGAGAATTTCCTTCTATGGCGTCGAAAAAACACACTCTCCATTGTGTTTTTCGATGATCGGAATGCATCATCTTCATCGTTATCATCTAAGATGTGGGTACACCAAATTTCATGTGATTCTACAAACTTCTTCACCGTTGATTTAGCAATCTAAAAAGTTCTATTGTCGGTAAACCGTTAATTTTGAACCCACTAATTCAACGGTGAAAAAGTTGTAGAATCACATGAAATTTTGTATACCCATATCTTAGATGATAACGATGAAGATAATGCATTCCGATCGTCGGAAAACACGATGGAAGGTGTGTTTTTTCGATGACATAGGAGAAAATTCCCTCCTATGGCATTTTTCCTCCATTATTCTCAGATATATATATATATATATATATATATATATATATATATATATATATATATATATATTTCTTTTTTATCACCTCTCTCTCCCGCTCTCTTTCTCCCGCTCTCTTTCTTTTCTCATCTTCCTCATCGCTACCGTCCCTATCCCCGACTCCTCATCCTCTCGCCATCACTCGACCCCTACTCGATCTTCTTCCTCCGCCGTAACCTTCTTCTTCCCTAAAGCAACCGAGAACCCCTTCAACCCAACTCGATAGCATCTCCTCCTTCTCTTTTCTTACCATTCAAAAATCGAGCACCATCAAAACTCAATAGAGAACCCATAAACCCACGTCCATCATCAAACTCGAGCGCCCTCTTCACCATCGTAGCCGAACTCCAGCAAACCCAAAACCCATGCCTCCTAACACCGAGCATCTTCCATCGACGGCGCCTCATCGTTTTGTATTCGCCGTTCCCACCATCGTCATCTTTATCTCCTCCCCCATCTCGAAACCGAAACCTTCCACCCTTGCTCCAGCCTTCAACCCTCGACTCGCTGTAGCCCTATCCGCCCACAACCACCTCATCTTCATAGTCTTCGGTCATCTCCCCTCTCTCGCAACTAAAACCAACACCCAAAAACAGAGACCGCTCCACCCTCCAAACCCTAATCAAGCACCCGATCTGGTCACCAATCAACTCTAGCTGTCATCATCACCGAGCTTCTTCTTGCCGCCTGCAGTCTAAGGTCGAGATCCAAACTTGAGCCAACTTCAGATCCGAGCATCCCCTAGCCTAGCCAAGACTCCAAGCTCAGAACAAAACCCTAACCCAAACTACAAACTCCAGTGATCGCCTTATTGTTATCGCCGCCACGATCGTCGTCTTTGTGTTTCCTCGCCGACAGTCCAAACCGAGCACATTCCCTTCCATTGCCTCAAACGTCGTCGTCGTCAATATTCTTCGCCTGCAGTCCAAGTTGAGACTCAAAGCCGAAAGCCCAAGTCCATCGAGATCATTAGTCATGTTCCGTAGGATCCAGCTTGGATTTTGCGTATTATCGTTGTGTTTTATCCGTCTCTAGGCAAAACCTTTACTTGCTACATGCTATAGTTGGAGCAAATTTACACCGTGCCGTAACATTATTATAATCATATCATTTCATGTTACGGATATTTAATAATAAGTTTATTTTATAATAAATAAATTTAATTTATAATATTTATGTAGGTATATCTAATTAACAATATTTGGTAATTCTGATAGATGATTATTTTAATACGATGTACGAACTTGTAGTAGTTGATATGAGCATGTTCGCTAATTCATATAACGTATCTAGATAAAATTTTATAAAATATTCAATGTACATATTGTTAATCCTATTACTAGAAACCATATGGTAATTTGTTTATTGATATTAGTATTTACTCGTTTGATTTAAACACTTGTTCAAAACAAATTGAGCCGTTGCAATTAACTTTAAACATAACATGACTTGTTAACCTATATCAGTTCAAGATTACCGATATACTGTGATGACCATATTGCTTGCTTTACACCAGGACTTGTCTGTGATATGTGACTATGATATATACATCCTACCTAATTGATTACATCATCCCTGACATGCCTGTACACAAATTCATGACTTGTACTCTGCCATCCTGTTACTATTACCGTTATCATATTAATACCTGTTGTCTGTAATATTTACTGATGCCAACAATTCTGAAATGTTGTCCTGATGGACGTGACATGTTGTCTAGATAGACATAACATGTACCTGCTTATTCCTGTATTGGCATTTGGTAGATATTATTCATACCTGACTTGGAAAACGAAACCAGAGGAAATGGGGAAATCAAAAGTGTAACTGAAGTGTAATTTAAAAGGATATTACTCGATCCGTGATTCCAGGGGTAATTGTAATGACTCTGAAATCCCTGTACAAAAATTTACTGGTTTAATGTATAGAAAGGGTGTTTCAGCCAGATCAGGAGTTATAAGTTATTTTTGTTCAATAAAAGGAAGAGGCAACTTGTAGCTCACTGGTAAAGCCTCTACACTGCTGTGACATAATCTGTGTGTTCGATTCCCATCAGCCTCATTTAATTTTTTAATATTTTTCTTTTTAACTTTTCAGAAGTCTAAGAGTTGCACGTGCAATTCACGGAGAATCGAAAAGTTTCAAAAAAATCAAACAGGCGCAATGAGGAGTAAACACACGGCACGAATCTCGAGGCAATTGGTGAAAATCTGACCGCTCATTTCCCTCTTTTGGCCTGCCATCGATTGTCCAAGTAGCCCCAATCGTCTCCATTCTTTGCCCGTGCATCCTTTTGACTCCCTACTACTTCCCTGTAGTGTTTGATTTCTCTGCAATTGACCAGAGACTCTTCAAATCCCCCATTAATATCATTTTAATTCTTTTTAATTCATTTTTTAATTCCCATACACTCATTTCTTCACTATAAATATCACCCCATGTCCTAGCCCCCCCTCCCTATTCTGAAATTTCTATCAAAATTCTCAAATTTCTCTAAGTGCAAAGTGGAGTTAAGCAACCAAGTGGAGTAACAAACCAAATCTCGACGATCGGAGCTTTCCCGATGCTACCGCGACGCCAAGGAGACCCCTCTCTCTTCCTTACTCTCTTTTTAACACTACACAACCGTAAGTCCCTCTTCTTTCTTTTCGTTTTGACTCAAACCGCATTCCTAAAACACATCGACAAAGTGGAGTTAGCTTCGATAATAGTTTCTTTTCAATCTTTTAATCCACTTGATGAGTAAATTAAACCATACCAACACTTTAAAACCACTCTTAACCTTATTTACATCGTTTATCTTTTAGCGTAATAAAATTTTCCATGAGAAATAATCATATAACGAATTTTCAGAAAAATACCGAATTTTCAGAAAAATACCATGAACTTTAGTATACCCGTTATTTTGATAATTAGCATATATACATTTAGGAAAACTCATGAGGTAACGACCTACCCCATATGCACACTTTTGATTCATAGCACGATATTTAGATGTATGGCTAATTTAAGAGAATAAGTTTTTCATTAAAATACCACAGTTTTACAAAATGGTTTCTTTTAATCGATATTTTTGAATTCATAGCAATTGCGCCTCTACAACCCTCGTTAGAGGATCCGCTAATGGATGGTGTGGATTATTGCACATCCTTGGGATAGTAGAGCGAGATGAAAAACTCCTCATGGAGTATTCGGTCTCGAAAGTAAAAAAAATACGGTTTTTAAAAATACGAATTTTCTAAACAAAACAAAACCTTGGAAATTTATATAAAACTATGAATCCGTATTTTCAATAAAAAAAAATTATGAAACTATATTTTTAAAATGAAAGATTAAAATTTTAATAAAATACCACCAAGTTTTCAAAAGTAGTAGTTTTCATAAAAATACCTTAAACCTTTTGAAAGTTAGGTTTTATCACTAAAACACCACAAAAATTAAAATACATGTTCATGAAAACTCTAAATATTATAAATCACGCTCGAGGTTTATTTTTAAACGATATTACAATATTTTTCATAAAACCCCCTCGAGGAATGTAAACAATATAAATATAATGTAAACAACAATAATAAATATTTAAGGACTCTTGATTAATATAGGTTTAAGCGGTATCGTTTCTCTTGAGCCCTAGAAAGCCAGAGAAAGTGAGCGCATGCCTGTTCAGGTTAGACAACTTAACGGAATTATCAATGACAATTGTCTTGGAAAAAAACAAAAATTCTGCCGTCCATATGCAGTAGTTGTCCGATTTCTCCTGAACCTAAGATCTTCAAAAGTTAAATCAATGCACAAGAAATATCTATAACTCGAATCCAAACCTGAAACTAAACTTGAACTCGAACCCAAATTCGAACTCTAAACTCGAACCTAAACTTGAACGTGGACTCGAACTCAATCTACTCGACTAACTTGACTCGACCCAAGATTGCAATTGACATGACTCGCACTTTACTGACTCACTCGACTTCATTATTCACCTTTTGCAATCTATGGTTTCGATCAAATCATGTTATAATTAATCAATCACATTAACTAAGTATATCTTACAGTTATAATATATATTATATTTGGGGTGTTTGGAATAGTTTCTTGTGTGAATCCAATAGATTTTCATGAGGCCTGTATTAATCTTTTTTTTTTATTTACTCGAATCTCAGTCAGGTCGACTCATCCACAGCTTGAAGTCCCGATGCTAACACATGAAATCAGCCCGTATTTCCTTGCTCCTAGGTCCTCACTCTTGAGCTCATGAATAGTTCTACAGTTGCGTTGACATTCACACTTGGAACTTAACGTTAACATAATGACCATATAAAAACTTATAGATACATATACTCATATTCATATCTACACGTTTTTACTGGTCATTTACATTATTTTTTTATTATATACTTATCACTTTTCACTCTTATTCTACCTTTGGGACTTACCGAGCGCTAGTTCGCTGACGGGCATTCCACTTACCTTTGTTTTCTTAGAGTGTTTGTTGGATACGGTCGAGACAGAGGAAGTGGAGGCTACCGAGAAGGATTACGACCAGATCACTACTCAGGATTAGCTTAACTTCCTTTTTCTTTCAGTTTATATATGCCACATGTTTAGGCATTTTCTTTCATTGTATTTACTTTCCAGTTGAAACTCATGTACCTGTATATATTTCAAGTTGAATGTAAATAAAAATGTTTGTTGAAAAAAATTTACAGTCTCCATTTATTCTTGCATTTGTGTATTATTGTTTTAATACGCTTAGTATGTTTATTTAGAGAATGACCTTCTCTGAATAAATATGCCGCGGGTTTGCCACGTCATCGTTTCCGTTTACTGGGAAGTAGGGCGTGACAGTAACGGAACATAATCATTCATGATTCTTACCACTTGATCCGTGGTTTTAGGGGTAACGGAATAGAATCATTCTTGATTCATACATCTTGATCCGTGGTTCCGGAGGGTAACGGGATATATACTTTTGAGTTATATGGAGAAATACATTCATTGGTTTCAGATACCTGTAGAATAGTTAACCTAGAAACACAGACTTTAGGACATACATGACATGTTTGAATACCTATAGCCTGTTGTTATAACACCCGTGATTGTTTATTTATACTCATAACTTATTCTGCACGTGACATCTGGTATAGGACATTGTTCAGTTATTATTATTATTATATTTATAACGCACTGGCGTCTGGGTTTTGCATGGCCCAGATACTTGATTTTAACACATGAGAATCGTGAGTAATTCGACGGGATCGCCGATCAGTGAGGACCGTCTTATTGATATAGTTCTTATTGATGGTTAGTTATTCTTTAGATCTTTATTGCTTCCGCTACTATTTCCTGTTATCGTTTGTAGCTATTGGACATATTTAAAGATAGATAGTTATATTATTGTTCTTGATTACTGATTGACAACCGTAATGTGACTATGGGAAGATATTTCCTTACCGTAGGTAGTATTGCTGGTTTTGTTACGTTCTGAAATTTTGGTATCTTAGGAAGCGGGGCGTGACAAGGTTTTGTTGGTATCAGAGCATAGGTTTTAGATTAGCTGGGTTTGGTTTTATTTGTAGTTAGGTATTGTACCCAATACACTGACCAGAAACCCAGAATTTTAGGAACATGTCCTGCCACATTGTTATCTTGTCATTCAAATTCTTAAATCTTATCTTTCTCTTAAACTCTTCTATCGCGACGATATGGAAATGACATTGCATCTCATCTTGGAATCCTCTTGATTTCTTTTTGTTTCTCCCTTCTTATTCCCTCGATTTTGATAGTATGATTTGGACGACTTAGATGGAGTTATGTGGTTGTAACTATTTACCGCGGTATGGTCACAATGCGGTACTCTATTTAGATAATCTGAAGTCGTATTTCGATTCATTTTTCTTGACTTATGTTCGTTGTACTACTTTGTTTTCTGTCGATTTCATTGCTTACGAATTTATGTTTTATCGCGAACTTGAATCCAACAACCGCGTTATATTTTTTCCCCTTGTCCCATAGTGACCAATCCGTCTGCGTTTCGAAAAACAAGGAGAAACACAAAGAGCATATAATGATTGCATTAGTTCGAGATTGACCCCAGCGGGAGCTGGTACAGACCGCTTAAAGGCCGATCAGGTGTAAGATGTTTGATTAAAAATGTTCTGACAGATCTGTCTCAATTTATTAGAGTAGCGCAGCGGAAGTGTGGTAGGCTGATAACCCACAAGTCTTAGAACAGACTTGTAAATTCATGATGAGGGGAACTATTTATGTGTATTGAAAGGTGAAGCTCGTGAACGAGTTGCAGATGAAGTGCTGATAGTAGTTCGGAATTTCATGGATGTATTCAAGGACATCTCGGGACTACCATCAAAACGAGATGTGGAGTTCGCGATTGATCTTATTCCTGGAGCAGTGCCAATTTCGGAGGCTTACTATCCGATGGCACCGGTTGAGCTAGAAGAAGTGAAGAGACAAGTTTCCGAATAGGGTTGGATTCGCAGCAGCGGTTCACCGTGGAGAGTTCCAGTTCTTTTAGTCAAGAAGAAAAATGGAACACGGAGAATTTGCATCGACTATCGAGAGTTAAATTGGGTGACCATCAAGAATAAGTACCCAATTCCTCATATAGGCTAATTATTCGATCAACTCGGTGGCACGAGAGTATTCTTGAAGTTGGATTTGCGATCAGGGTATCACCAAGTTCGGGTGAAAGCATGAAGAACACTTAAGAATCGCACTGCAGATATTGAGACAAAAAGTTGTATGCTAAGATGGGTAAGTGCGAGTTTTAGCTCGATGAAGTGGAGTTCTTGGATCATATTGTATCCGGAGATGGAATTGCAGTTGACCCTGAAAAATTGCAGCTGTTCACGATTGGCCAACACCTAAGAATATAGGGGAGATCAGAAGTTTCCTTGGGCTTGCTGGATACTATAGAATGTTTGTGGAGAACGTCGCTCGAATAGCAGAACGTTTAACCAAGATAACACTGTAGGGTGTTTTTCGTCACCACATTGAGATGGGAACGCGCGTGCGCTTGTCAGGCGTATTATAGATTCCCCCTGCCTAGGGTAGGCTGGGGTTTATTAATTGTGGGGATCCGAATCTCCGGCAGCCGCGGACTAAGCTGCCGTTAATTACCCCTTGCCTTTGGAGCGAGAGAACCTCCGATTGATGGTTTAAACTGGTCATGTGAACTCAATGTGCAGTGTGCGTGTGTTGTATTTTGAAAGGGGTTTTGGATATATCGGGGGCCCCACAGAGTTTTTACGGGGGTCCCGCTACCCGGATAGCGGGCTGGGGGTAAAGGGGGCTAACAGCCCCCATGCGGGGTGCGGGGCAGCGTCCCGTTAGAATTTTTTTTCTAACGGGAACAGTGTTGTGGAGTGTGTGTGTGTGTGTGTATAAGAGAAAGGGCATCCAAAGGATGCGTGGGGGCCAGCGCCTCGCGCGCATAGCGCGCATGCGCTGGGCGCGCCCCGTGCTCGGCACGTGGGCGCTAGCGCTCTGGGAGCTGGGCGTGCCCCGTGCTCTGCACGTGGGCGCTGGGCGCACCACGTGGTCGGCACGTAGGCGCGAGCGCTCTGAGCGCTGGGCGCCAGCTGTTGGACATAGTGCCCTCGAAGTCAATTATTGGATCACAGGTACGTGATTGCAATGATTGAGGAAGGACCTATACCGGTAGAACAGTCTTACTCGATATGATAGTATACTATCTAGTTTGTCTTTATCATCATGTACATGTTGATAGAGCCCATAGGATTCTTGATTGACAACCAACAGTATGATGGCGATCATATACGTGGGAGCTGGGGTCTATAATCACATCCTTATTGTGTCCCTAGTCGTGGGAGTTTCGAGACTGGGCATCGATACTCCAGAGTAGACTAGTGTATACAGTTCGAGACCCCGACGAGGGACGGTGGCCAGTCTCACAAGCCATTGGTGTCAGTTAGTTCACCTAAGATGTATACAGGTGCTCATTCGGTTATGAGTACACCGGACAGGACTCGACGGGAATCTGCTAGTTGGTATTATACCTATTGTCAGATAGCAGTTCCCAGGTGACATGTGCACAGGTTAGTCTGTCGACCTGATATCGTCATTTGTCTCGTGTGAGTTCCCATTATGCTTTGATCACTACCCTACCACGGCTCAAAGAAGTCATGCAAACAGGTTTTAGTTGGGTACAGTCCTGAGCCACATGGAGGCAATGAGCGGATCGTTGGGGATTCGTCTCTCCCGGTATTGGGGGGTTGATGTCGCACAGTGCACGGGTGGTCATCACCAGAAAACCTTGGCCAAGGTAGTCGAGAATTACCGATCTAGGATCGGTAGTTTCTCAGGTGGTGATGGGTTTCATACCGACACGAATTGTCGCGTTGTTAGGGGTCTGACTTTATCCACCCCTCTAGACCCGATATGCGATACTCTTAGACGAACAGACCGGACTGTACAGATATTGTCACTGTTAGGCTCAGTAGGGTTTCAGGATGAGTTCGCTCGTCGGCTTCCCTTTCATTCAATACATGGGCAACCGTTACGTACAGCTAGTACCACTGGCGTGCTTGTGGTTAAATCCACTTCCTGCGTATTGTTGAGTCATTAGAGCCCCCCACAGACAGTTTCTCAAGTTCGGGCGAAACGTTGTAGAGGCCGTATGGTTTTACGGCAGGGTTCGAACATACACGTACACTTGTGCACGTGTCATGTTTCGGACGGATAATACCAGTGGGTTTTGGTTTAAGCCGGATCCT
This sequence comes from Agapanthus africanus, assembly GCA_030015575.1. Classification (NCBI taxonomy): domain Eukaryota; kingdom Viridiplantae; phylum Streptophyta; class Magnoliopsida; order Asparagales; family Amaryllidaceae; genus Agapanthus; species Agapanthus africanus. Next base: position 60,883,684 of record JASDDO010000024.1, read on the forward strand.
AGTATTATATTATGTAGGCATATTTTGTCTCTTTGCATTCGTATTCGGTCGGAATACGGATGCGGGTATGTATATACAGTAGTGGGGTAATCCTGTAATTCGTTACGGGATTACTTTTGAAGTTGCCAGTTTTTTCTCCGCTTGATTAAACATTAGTTTTAATGTTTAATTATTGGCTGTGTATATCTATTGAGGTGGTATGGCAAAAATCGTGGGTAGGCATGGGCAAGATTGTAAGTTGGTGCATTAATTGCTAATTGGTGTGCTGGCCATTCTTTTGGTTGATGGTTTTGTTTGTTGTGTGGTTTTAATTAATCCCAAAATAAAAATCCCTCACTACTACAAAAACTCACCACTTTTCAAATTCCCAGTGAACATTTTTTCCTACCCACCACTTGATGGCCGAGCACAAATTCCAGAGCCCCATTTTCATTTGCTTCACAAGTTTTCCTCATGTGTTCACATTCTATCCAATGGCAACTTCATTTACCTTCACCCAATTTATTGGGTGCCTTGAGACAAAATATTCTACACTCTTTTTATTTCACTCTTGGACATGTCGGCTAGCAAACTTCATGTCCGAGTTGTTTCGGCTTGAAGTGGGAGTTCGTATAAAGATTCCTCGATGTGGTGCCGCTTCGACAAGCGAGACCGGAGGGCGAACTTCGTCGGGGCAACAACGACAAGCATAGGACGGAAATTGAAGACCGAAGGACACGGATCGATCGGTACAATTTTTGAACTCATTTTAAATTTTGCTAGTTAATGGTTAATGGTTTGATCCGGGTAAAGGTTGCGGTAGCGCCGAATTGTAAAAAAATTTTGTTCTGCATTTGGCGTCGGATTGACGGCCGGGGCGTTGCCGTGGCCCCACACCAGCGCCCCACGTGCTTGGCATGTGGGCGCCGGGCGTCAATCAGAAGGGGGACTTTGTCCTTGCAATGGGAGCTGTGCTCCCGATTTGACCCTTGGAGTTAAACTCTTAAAAAGTTTTAGAACTGATCAAGGGGGGGCTGCTTTGTTTCTCCCCTTTGGCCTTGGATCTTCCCAAGATGGGATTTCTGGAGATGGGTCTCCTCTTTCCTTCTCTGTTGGCCGGATCTTGAAGAACAAGAAGTATGAGATTTTAAAAATCTCTTATTTTTAAGATCTGATGGGAGATCTAAGTTCCCCTTTGTGGGTTTTTTGGTAAAAAACTATTTAGTTTTTGAAAAGAAAGAGTAAAACTCTTGATTTAATTCAACAGAAAGAAGAAGATTTTAGAACCTTGAGGAAGTAGAAGGAGGCACAAAAACCCTAATCTTTTTGTGAGGATGAAAAGTGTATTATATTTATTCATCATCATGTTGACTTATATAGGCTTACATATTTACATATAGCCCCTTGGGCTTTACAAGATGGCATTTTGCCCATCCCATGGCTCATGTGCTATTTCTTTATGCACATAATCCATGGGCTTTACAAAAATTTGGCTTTATGCCCATTCATGCATAAAAAATTACATTAAAATTATTTATTACATGATTTTTATGTTGGCATGGGGAGGCTGGCTGCGGGCTCGACTCAGGCATGAGCCCGCTTAACCTGGGCTTGGGCCCACCTGGCTTAGGGTTGACCTTGACTTTGACTTGGTCAACCAGGGTGCAAATTTTGACCCCAACAAACACGAAAGGAGATACTGTTTGTTTGGTCCAAAAAGTGTGTGTTAGCTCTCGAAGCACTGAAACAATAGTTGACAACTGCTCCTATTTTAACAGTGCCAGATGGTTCCGGAGGATTAGTTGTTCGGAGTGACGCATCTAGGAAAGGTTTGGGATGTGTTTTAATGCAGCATGGAAAGCTTGTAGCTTATGCATCGATGCAGTTGAAGACTCATGGGTAGAACTACCCAACTCACGATTTAGAACTAGCAACAGTTATTTTTGCGCTAAAGATTTGGAGACGCTGCTTATTGGGCGAAAAGGTAGAGGTACTTACTGATCACAAGAGCCTAAAATATGTGTTCACACAGAAAAAGCTCAATATGAGGCATCGTAGATGGTTGGAGCTGATGGCTGACTATGATCTTAATCTAATGTACCATCCGGGGAAAGTTAATGTAGTACCGGATGCTTTGAGTTGGTTCCCAGCAATACGGATGTTGACTTCGCAAAAGGAGATTATCGCGGATTTTCAGAGATTCGAATTGGAGCTCGTACTACTAGATTCTTTGGGGCAGTTAATGCAGTTGCAAGTACAGTCATCTTTGATTGATAGCATTAAGGCAGCGCAGTTGTTCGAACCTAAATTGTAGAAGTTTCGAGGACAAGTATAGTCAGGACTTCGAATGGATTTATTGATTCATAAATATGGTTCTTTGAGGTATGGAAGTCGTTTGTGTGCACCTAAAAGCGAAGTTCATGAAAAAGTCATGAAGGAGGCTTATAGTTCCGCATATTCGGTACATTCAGGAGGTACGAAAATGTATAGAGATTTGCGACAATACTTTTGGTTGGAAGGCATGAAAAGAGAGATCACTCGTTACGTGTCGAGGTAGCTTAGTGTGTCAGCAAGTCAAGGCTGAACATCAAAGGGTAGCGGGTTTGTTGCAACCACTTCCGATTCTCCAATGGAAGTGGGAATATATAACTATGGATTTCGTAACAGAATTACCACGGAGTCCATGGGGGCAATAACGCGGTATGGATGATTGTCGATCGATTGACCAAGGCAGCTCATTTTATACCATTTCAAGTTGGTCAATCGACAGAGGTTTTAGCAGAGAGGTACATGCAGGAGATTATGAGATTGCATGGAGTACCGGTGAGTATTGTTTCTGATCGTGATACCCTGTTCCTATCACATTTTTGGAGGAGTCTACAAGAAATTTTAGGAACTCGCTTGAAATTTAGTACGACCTATCATCCTCAGACAGATGGACAGTTCGAGAGAACGATCCAAACTCTTAAAGATATGTTGAGAGCTTGCATGTTAGACTTCAAGGGTTCGTGGGAGGATCATTTATATCTAGTGGTGTTCTCGTATAATAACAGTTTTCAGGTGACTATACAGATGGATCCATTTGAAGTATTGTACGGTCGTAAGTGTCGCCCACCAGTATGTTGGGATGATGTTGGAGAAAGAAAATTGTTAGGACCGAAACTGATTCTGCCAACTGTGGAGGAAGTTAACTTGATTCGTGATCATATGAAGGTGGCATAAGATTGACGGAAAAGTTGGGTAGATACTGGAAGAAGACCTTTAGAATTTGCTGTTGGTGATCATGTGTTTTTGAAGATATCACCGATTAGGGGGAGTAATCCGGTATGGTAGTCAAGGCAAGCTTAGTTCTCGATTCGTGGGGCATTTTGATATCATTGGGCATATTGGATAGGTAGTTTATCGATTGGCGTTACCACCGTCCTTGGTGGGTGTTCATGACGTGTTTCATATATCTCAACTTCGCAAGTACGTTCGAGATGAGACGCACGTCCTAAACCACTCGGACTTGACAGCGAGGGAGATTTTGACTTATGAAGAGCAACCGATGGTTATTGTGGATCGATGAGAAAATGTTCTCAAGAATTGGACTTCTCCATCCACTTCTCCGAAGATACCAAGTTGATCGGAGGTTTGGACAGATGCGTCGTTGTAGCAGACTTCATCAGATTCCCTCTCAATTGTGAGGGGTTTTTGATTGTGGGGACGCTCTTCCCTGCAGGCGCAAGCCCCTGCAGTTAATTACGTTACCGCGTTGCGATAACCACTTTCTCCTGCTCCAGCAATTCGCTTCGTGTCGTGTGTGTTTTTGTTTTATTTTGGTTACCCGTGGATTGTATACGGAGACTAGTTTATGTCGTCGCCCGTAAGGCACGGATCAGTCCAAATCCGTATATTTTATATTTAGGCTTGGTTTATTTAAGGACCGTTAATCTGGTTTGAGATTAAGATCGACTTAAAACATATGAGCATTTGAGCCCCATTATTTTAGTTTAAGGACATCACGGTCCATTATCGCCATGTTTGGGGCAGATATTAGTTTAGGGACATTTCAGTCCAACATTCCCGTTTTGGGGACGAATGTTAGTTTAAGAACATTTCGGTCCATTATCGCCATGTTTGAGGCGTATATTAGTTTAGAGACATTTCGGTCCAATATTCCCGTTTTGGGAACGAATGTTAGTTTAAGGACGTTTCGGTCCATTATCGCCATGTTTGAGGCGAATATTAGTTTAGGGACATTTCGGTCCAACATTCATCTTGTGCGCACGCGTATTTGTTACGTGGCGGAGTAAACGATGGTGACATAGGATGCGCTCAATTTAGGATGTGATCCGATTTGAGGTATGCTTGTCAATTTGGAAGTGCATCAATGTGGGATGTATCATTCCTTATCTTGATGAAATTTTATATCAAGTTGGGACGAGAAAGGAATTGTTGGTTGTCGGGATCCGTGATTGAATGATGTATGTTGTGATCAAAAGAATTAATTACCGCAATCAAGAATGGCGTCGCTTGGTAGTTAGCCGGTGAGTACGGGTCGATCCACAGGGATTTTGTGTATTCTCAATTTGTTCTAACGAATTAATTTCAAACGGTGTTGGATTGATTATCACTAAAAACTAAGTTGATCTAGACTAAGATTAAAACCTTGCTAGGGTTAGGTTTAGGTTAAGTTTGGAAAGTCAATATTCTTCACCGCTTTCTATGCCCTAATTAAGATCTATTAGGTGTTATGGTAATAATTAATAAAGTGGATTAGTACCATCGGGAAGAAACTAGGTTTCTTCCTCTAGGTTCTTGTCCTTTCTTTCTTAATTCTTACCCTAACCTCCATGGAAAACATATACAACCGGTTTTTTATACTACGGCATCACCGCTACCTCGTGGGATAAGGTGCCGTAGGGAGCGGTGTGTGTACGTATGCATGGAGTCCTATAAAAATATGTGATGGGCAAGAAAGGGGTGAGAGACTTTCCTCTCTCAAACCTTTCCTATTCATAATCCTAACAAGTGAGGAACTACTCACTCATTAGGGAATTGATAAACATGTTCTAAACTAATTTACTAGGGAAAATAATAAAAGTTATACTAGGGCAGAAATAAAATTAACTAAGGCAATAAAAAGAAAACTTACTCTAATTTTTATTTGATGCTCTCTTCAAACATTTACAGGAATTGAATTCTGAATTTTGATAAATACAATGAGGCACAAGAAGAGGCATACCTCAAAAAAGGTTTAGGGTTTCTATTTATAGATCATAGAAATCCTAGGGTTATATTCGATTCACATCTGCATTTACAATTTTACCCCTAAGAAACCTAGTCAACGCATCGCCAAATTGTCAAATGACGCACCGACACGGGCCTAGCACGCCGCGGAACAGCGGCCAAAAAGAGGGATCTTGAGCTGAGATCTTCAGGGAATCTTCTGGTGGCATTTGGCTTCTTGTTTCTTCACTTAGTTTCTCAGGTTGTCTTCTAGTTTTCTTCCAGATTTCCACAGTGCATAACGTCGTGGACTTTTACCCTTTGCTTCATGTCGAAGTCTTGAATCTTGTGCTGCCTTTGTACTTTGTGAACTTATTCATTAATCTTCGTTTCTTCTCCAAACTATAGGCTTGATCAAGATTCTTCCATTTGTTGGTCGTAGTCTCATTTTTGTATCGTCTTTTCATCATTTTCACTGTTTTTATTCCGAGAACCTATAACCTGCAACTATGTAGCAGACATAGATCAAACACACCCGTTTATTTATAAAATGAATAAGAATGGAGAATATAATAATGCAAAATTATGATATGAACAAATACCCCCAAACTTATCTTTTGCTCGTCCTCGAGCAAAACTAGTTTATTCTCGAAAAAGACCTAACCTCACTTTCGCAGGGAAACGCGATTGCACTGAGCTCGTGCAACAAGCCGTTAAACCTCTAGGTGTCCCTAGTAGGAGGAGTGTTGTCTCCTGAGGGTTTTCAGCGGATACTACCCACAAAATCCTATCAATTCGGCCTATTGACTTTTATTCTCCAATTAGGTTTTCTAACAAGAACTCTATTATCTTCGACTCAGAAATTATCCACCCGTATTTTTCATGCTTCTTTATTATTTAACTTAAGATTATATATATGTTATATAGACTTACTTAGCTTTTAGCATCTTTTAAGTTTTCCTTCTAGGGTTCTATCTCAACTTAGGAATTTTTATCATCTCTATTAAAGATATAAGTCCTATTCTTCATTCATATCTCTTATCTAAACCCCAATCACATACCCCTACGTGTGTGTGTATATCACCCCTATACTTGGAAATTCAAATCAAGCTATTATACTCTAGTCCATCGTCCAAAGTATTTTTCAATTAATGAATTTTTAGATGAAATTGCTCACACATTCTTCATGCGATTGTTAATACTTCCTGAGGTACCAACGACCGATTACAAAATGTGCTTGCACATTAATACGTAATTCCTAGTCTTGTAATACCTAAGGCTTATAGCAGTGACTCCCAAACCAGTTGGTCTAAGTCACTAGGTGATGAAGCACCCTCGCTAAATATTTCTTTATTTTATGCAGCCTTAAGTAATTACAAAAACCAGTGTTCATTTTTTTTATCTCTTAATTCACACTTGTATATTTTAATTTTTTTTCCTTCATTCTAAGGACTTTAGACAAGAGCATTTCAAGGTCTCTTCTACTATTCCAAGTTTCAAAGTTCGTGTTTGCGCAATTTGTAGGGTATATATTTTTAGAATTTAGACTTAAACTTAGGAATTATTTTTCAAACTTATACTTTAATAAAAATATCAATACTTTTCCCTTGTTTTAACTTAGCCCAAGAAGTCAACTCGAAATTTGCCTATTTCTAAATAAACTATAAAGACATATACTTTCTACCGTTAAATTTTAAGAAAGGTTATTATTAGGGTTTTTAATTTACTAAGTCTGGATCTAGTTGTTCCTAGCTAGTTAACCTCAAGTCAATTATGGCTAAAAATTGAATTTTTTAATTTTTATAATTTTTCAAAATTTTCAGTTTTTTAGGGGTTTTAAAATAAGTATGCAAATGCAAGAATATACACATGAATGCGAAGGAAGAAAGTTTACCGAGTATACCCCCAAACTTAAACTTGACAGTGTCCTCACTGTCATGCCACACCAAGAGGGTCAAAATGTCGGCACTCCCCTGTTTATTTTTTTTTATAGTTTTTTATTGTAAAAATAAAAACAAAAAAATATATATACAAAAAGGTTCCCCTAAACTTAAGTGAAACAGTGTTTCCACTGTTTAAGTGTTAAAGTTCAGAGTTAGGGAGGAGAAAAATCAAACTATACAAGGCCTCACACAGGCCAAAGGTTAGCACCAACCATTCAAAAATTTTATCGTTGCAATGATAGGGTTGGTGAAAGAATGGAGTGTAGAGAAAAGAAATGAGAAACACACGAGACCGTATGGGAAGAAGGGTGGAATATGATCTCGGTATATTAGGAGAAGAATGGCGGAAGAGAGAAAGAAGTGTAGTACGAACTTGAGGGTGTAAATTGAGTGAATAAAGTAGCACAAATTGTGATGACCGATATGTTAAATGCGATTGTGCTAATCTATCAACCCGTCGAGAAATGGGGTCAAATTCCTCAAGATTCGTGAGAAAACATGGGTACGTTGAACTTGGTAAATCATCCATTAAAAATGGAGACGTGACGAATTCTTGCTCGGTCGAAATGATAGAAAGGACGAAGGGGGTGATTTAGGGATAGTCTTATTCTCACCTAAGTAAGCGTATGTAAGGTGAGACGGCAACAGTTCGAGTTTCAGAGGTGAAACAATCGAAGGTGAAATTGGTGAAACTATCTTGAACTCGAAGGATTCCATCAATGGTTCGAAATGACTGTAAGAAACCGAGTCTGATGGTTCAATTAACTCATTTGAAAATTCAAAGGACTCAAACTCAGGCCGTGAGTCTTCAAAATCGTCCGCAAAAGTGAAACACTCATAATCGATATCGGTTGTAAGAACAGTGTCAGATTCAAGGAGGAACGCACTAGTGGCGTCAAAAGTGCTGTGATCGAACAAAAAATTTCAAGCTCACAGTCCTCCTGCGTGATCTTTTCCGTGGTCGAAACGATGGAAAGGATGGAGGGGGGCAATTTAGGAAGTATATCAGTTAAAGGTTTAGGAAGAAGAATTAGAAAATCCGTCACATCAAACAAAACTGGTTCATCCTCAATACTATCCTCAATAATCTCCTCAATACTATCCTCATAATTCTCCTCAATAGTTATCTCATCCATGCAATTATCATCAAAATCAAGACGCATATGAAGTTCGGGAGAAACATTTAATGACTCGGGATGATGAATTGGAGAGAAAAATTCAGTCAAATCTGCGGGTTCATCATCCAAAATATTCTCGGCGTCAATATCCTTAATCAAGTGAAAATCAATTTTTTGGACACCTCATCAAAAGCATGGATATTTATCAATTCAGGTTCTAGATTGGAGGTGTAGAGATCGAAAGGATTGGTGATAGTTTCACTCGAAAGGGACCCTTCACAGTCTGGCAAATCAAGCACTACAAAGTCGCACAACTCATTAACCATTTTATTTTCAACTGTAAATCATTTGGGACACTTGTTTGAAAACTGGAGTTATGGAATTCAATTGGTGATGGGTAGGTTTGATTTTGAAGGGTGAACAGCTCACTCTCTCCACTCAAATTCTCAATCTGTCCAACCGCCTCATCATATATTGGAAGATTTGGAGCTAGTTGGAAACTAACTACCGGTTCACTAGGTTGTCTTGATGAATTAAGGGCAGCAATGGACGCATCCAAATTCCTCATCTGTTGGTTTGTTGCTACAATATAAGCTTCCAACGACTGTTCCAGACTAGACATGGGTTGTGAAGAGGTTTCAGTAAAAGATTCAAAATTGTTTAGATACGTGAAACTCCCAAATGGTTGTGTAGAAGCGATGTCTAGGGAAGGTGCGGAAGTTGGGTAGGACTGGTAGGAATTGAATGGTTGGACAGGAGTAGGATCAACATTTGGATAAAAAGGTGAATGGACTTGTTGATCCCAAGAACTGGAAGTGTTGAAAGGAGTGAAAGATCGGTTACGAGATTGTTCAATATGTTCAGCTATAGACATGGGGTTCGGAGTTACAACAGGACTCGAAAAAGGAGTATCAACGTAAGAAGGTGGTGAAGGTTGAAATGGTTGATACAAAGTAGATTGCAGAGTCGAACTGTTTCTCCTAGACTTTTCTATTCGATCTTTCAAAGAAATTTTGGGCATGAAGGGGCCGTCCGTAATTTGACCAAAACAATTCGCGTATGAAGCAATGTTTGGATGAGGGTACCAAAGTTCGGCAAGAGTTTTGGGAGGTGGGGTACCCATGATGTAAGAAGGAAAAGAAAAAAGAATGTGGGGTGCAAGTGGGGTGCAATGGATTTCTTAGCGACAAGTGGCAAGTTTTTAAAAATTTTCCGTTTTGTGTTTTTTTTTATATAAGGAGATTTTCAAAAAGATTTTCAGTAAAAGGCTTAGACATACGTTCAATAAATCACAAATGCACAATCAAGCCTAAATCTAGGGTCAGCTAGATAGTCCTAACTGTTCCAAAGGGCTAGATGTAAGGACCTCAAACCGCCTCTTCACCGCCAATTGTGGCCAGGTAAGCACAAGTAAAGAAAGGAGGGATCCGCTCACGAATCACCGTGATACGGGCCTTTTAAAGTTACCTTCCCCTACCTGTCTAGCCTAGGCACCACAAAGTCAGGTTAGGATCAACGATGGATGCCTACAACTATTCCTTTGTCCTATTGAGCGCGAAGTCCTTAGGGCTGAGTCTAATCTTTTTTACTCTGCTTGATGGTCAATGCAATATGCTTTATGTGATTTTTGGGGTCCTGGGAAGGGTAATGAAATCCCCACCCAATCTGGATTGGTGTAAAAGCCCCTTAAAGTCAATTTAAAATATGCAAAGCAGTAAACACAATCACTTGCAAACAATTTTTTTAGCGGCGCAAAGAATCCTGCACAAGATCAAGTTATTGGAGAAGGGAGAGAAATTTTTGCCGCAAAGAATCCTGCAGGAAATTTTTACAGAGGAGATAATAGGGTTGCAGAGAAGAAGAGAAGAAGCTTACAGAGGGTTTTTGGAATGATGACGTCAGCAAGGCGCGGCGGAAGCGCGGTCAATGACCCCTTCTGGCGGCGGTTCCGCGGTCAAACGGTTGACTCGGGCCTCCAAACTTCTTCTGTTTTCTGTTATGGTCCTCCTCTGTTTGTTCAAATCTGCGGTTTTCTGTTTTGCTCATTGGATTTTTCCAGATCTGAATTCGTTCGTCGGTCCTGCAAAATTCAAACGAAACACCCTTCAAAGAATAACAAGATGATAAATTTTTTTATATTTTTTATATTTTTCAGTTTTTATGATTTCTCAATTTTATATTAACCCAAAATTGCAAAAAAAAAAATACTACGCCATCCCCGGCAACGGCGCCATTTGATTGAATGATATATGTTGTGATCAAAAGAATTAATTACCGCAATCAAGAACGGTGTCGCTTGGTAGCTAGCCGGTGAGTACGGGTCGGTCCACAGGGATTTTGTGTATTCTTAGTTTGTTCTAACGAGTTAATTCCAAACGGTGTTGGATTGATTATCACTAAAAACTAAGTTGATCTAGACTAAGATTAAAACCTTGCTAGAGTTAGGTTTAGGTTAAGTTTGGAAAGTCAATATTCCTCACCGCTTTCTATGCCCTAATTAAGATCTATTAGGTGTTATGGTAATAGTTAATAAAGTGGATTAGTACCATCGGGAAGAAATTAGGTTTCTTCCTCTAGGTTCTTGTCCTTCCTTTCTTAATTCTTACCCTAACCTCCATGGAAAACATATACAACCAGTCTTTTATACTACGGTATCACCGCTACCTCGTGGGATAGGGTGCCGTAGGGAGCGGTGTGTGTATGTATGCATGGAGTCCTATAAAAATATGTGATGGGCAAGAAAGGGGTGAGAGATTTTCCTCTCTCAAACATTTCCTATTTCTAACCCTAACAATTGAGGAACTACTCACTCATTAGGGAATTGATAAACATGTTCTAAACTAATTTACTAGGGCAAATAATAAAAGTTATACTAGAGCAGAAAGAAAATTAACTAAGGCAATAAAAAGAAAACTTACTCTAATTTTTATTTGATGCTCTCTTCAAACATTTACAGGAATTGAATTCTGAATTTTGATAAATACAATGAGGCACAAGAAGAGGAATACCTCAAAAAGAGGTTTAGGGTTTCTATTTATAAATCATAGAAACCCTAGGGTTACATTCGATTCACATCTGCATTTACAATTTTACCCTTAAGAAACCTAGTCTACGCACCGCCAAATCGTCAAACAACTCACCTACACGGGCCTAGCACGGCCGTGGAACCGCGGCCAAAACCCATGTTTGGCCGCGGTTCCGCGGCCAAAAAGAGGGATCTTGAGCTGAGATCTTCAGGGAATCTTCTGGTGGCATTTGGCTTCTTGTTTCTTCACTTGGTTTCTCAGGTTGTCATCTAGTTTTCTTCCAGATTTCCACAGTGCATAACGTCGTGGACTTTTACCCTTTGCTTCGTGTCGAAGTCTTGAATCTTGTGCTGCCTTTGTACTTTGTGAACTTGTTCATTAATCTTCGTTTATTCTCCAAACTGTAGGCTTGATCAAGATTCTTCCATTTGTTGGTCGTAGTCTCACTTTTATATCGTCTTTTCATCATTTTCACTGTTCTTATTCCGAGAACCTGTAACCTGCAACTATGTAGCAGACATGGATCAAACGCACCTGTTTATTTGTAAAATGAATAAGTATGGGGAATATAATAATGCAAAATTATGATATGAATAACCCGCCACCTCTCTGAAGACGTTGATGAATTACAACGACATATATCAGAGGTGTGGAAAGATGTACACTTGAACCAAATCCCGTATTTTAGGGAAAAAGGGGTTGTGGTGGACCTAAGAATCGTTAGTCATATTTGAGACTAAGATTAGTTTAGGAGATAAGGGATGAATATCATTTCGGATATCATCAATGAGAGGTCATTAGTCATGTTTGAGACTAAGACCAGTTTGGAAATCATGAGCAATATGGGCATGATTGATTTAAAATAAATTAAAGAGGTTTAACCTCAACTTAGCCAATTTGGGCTGAGATTGGGTCTCTATACTACCCAATAGTGTTAAACACTAATATATACAGTGCTCACGTGTATTTCACGTGGGACGCTGGAATAGTGCTGAGCACTAATCATTTCTGGCGCTCACGTATTTTTCACGTGAGGTGATAGTGCTAAGCACTAATTTTCTCTGGCGCTCACGTGTGAAACATGTGAGGTGCTCAGATGTGGGCGCTGTCCAACCAGTGCTAAGCACTTAGTCATTTTGACTGAATATGAAGTGCTAAGCACTTTGCATGGCACTCACGTAGGAAGCACGTGAGTGCTGAGCATTGATTTCAGGTTTTGTTTGTTCACCCCTTTTCTCTTCTTTTTTTGACAGAAGTGTTAAGCACTTGGCCAGAGCTCTGGTGCTCACGTGTGAAGCACGTGAAGAGCCAGATTTCAGGTTTCCAAGAGTGTTTCATATGTATTTCACATGACTACTTTATTTTTGGGGTGTTAGGCTGCTTTATTTGGTGACTGTCCAAATGAGTTTTTTTTTGTTTTTTGGGCGCTCACGTGGGAAGCACGCGAGACACTTTAACTCTTCTTTTATTTGTTTTAGGCACTCGCGTGAGAAACACGTGAGGCACTATAATAGTGCTAAGCACTAATTCTGCTCACGTGTGTTTCACGTGGGACGTCAAGTTCTTGTTTATAAAGATGTTAATTTCTGTTAATAACATTTTAGTCATCGATGATCATCAAGATTTTTGTTTTGAAAATATTGAATCATTTTTTTAATTGGAGAACTATGTTCTTCTTTTATTTTTATAAGCACTAAGATCTTTATGTAGGGTTAAACCCTAATTTCAGGGGAATTAAATTTCCAGAACATATGTTCTTTTCTTTTCTTTTTCTTTTTAACCTAGTTCTTTCCTGAATTTTTTATTCTCAAGAACAAGATCTTCCCGATGAGAATTAAATTCTCAACTTGTGGGAGACTTGTCTTGAGGATCTTTGATCCAGAGGAAGAACTAAGTTCTTTGAAAAGGGTTAAACCCTTTTATAGGTATAAAAGATTTTTTTTATCTCTGTGTCTTCTTTACCTAGGGTTTTTGATGAGGAAAGTCTTCTTCTTTGAGAATTAAATTCTCTGTTCTTTTTTAGAGCTCACTGTATTTTGGCAGAAGCTTGTAGGGAGTTTTTTTTCTGTTCTTTGAGACATGAAGTCTTAGGTCCTTTATATAGTGGATACAAGTTTGTTAATTAATTTTGAGAAAATCTTTCATTGAGAGATTCCAACTAATTTAATTGGACTCAAAATTGATTTGGGGAATTTCACCCACCGTTGGATTTTTGATCCAAGTGTTTCTGTCTCACAGAATATATTTTCTTGTTTTAACAAGATTGGGGAATATTTTCCCGAATATATAATTTATTCTACTGAACAGTGATATTTTTATCACCATTGGATTTTTAATCTAAGGATACTCGGTTTAACAAAGCACAATCTTTCTCTATTTAGAAACATATAGGAAATATTTTCCATCTCATTGGATTTTTGATCCACCAACTTTCTGTTTGACAGAAAATATCCTTCCCTCATAGAATTTAATTCTATGCTTAATCACCATTGGAACTTTGATCCAACGGTTCCTTGTTTAACAGAGAGGATCTTTCTCTTTTAGAAAAAATCCATGGAAGTATTTCCAAAGAGTAGAATTTAATTCTACGTAAGGAGGTGCCCTCACGTGTTTAACACGTGAGGCCAATTTGGCCTTTAGTTGTTTGACTGCAGCGTCTATATGCTTTGTATATAGGCGCTCACGTGTTTAATACGTAAGGCTCATTTAGCCTATAGTTGTTTGATTGCAGCGCCTATATGCTTTGCATATAGGCGCTCACGTGTTTAACACATGAGACTCATTTAGCCTATAGTTGTTTGATTGCAGCGCCTATATGCTAGCATATAGGCGCTCACGTGTTTAACACATGAGACTCATTTAGCCTATAGTTGTTTGATTGCAGCGCCTATATGCTTTGCATATGTGCGCTCACGTATTTAACACGTGAGGCTTGAGTAGTGGGGACTTTTCTCCCATTTTCTCTCTTTTTATGAGGAAACAATTATCTATTACGCGTAAATCTTAAACAACCTAGATACCAGATATTTATTAGTCTATATTATATTATTTTAACATTTAGACTATGGTTAGATGGGATACGTATGTATATATTTTTCAAATATATATATATATATATATATATATATATATATATATATATATATATATATATATATATATATATATATATTCCGTGAGATTTTGTGAGACGGAGTGGAGACTTATATTATCTTTTAATATATTAGTGATATACTAAACTTTATATATATTATAAAGATACTATATATATATATATATAGTTTTCTTTTTATCAACTCTCTCTCTCTCCCGCTCTCTTTCTTTTCTCATCTTCCTCGTCGCCACCGCCCCCATCCCCGACTCTTCATCCCCTCGCCATCACTTGACCCCTACTCGATCTTCTTCCTCCACCGCAACCTTCTTCTTCTCCAAAGCAACCGAGAACCCCTTCAACCCAACTCGATAGCATCTCCTCCTTCTCTTTTCTTCCCCTTCAAAAATCAAGCACCATCAAAACTCAATGGAGAACTCATAAACCCACGTCCATCATCAAATTCGATCGCCCCCTTCGCCATCGTAGCCGAACTCCAGCAAACCCAAAACCTATGCCTCCTAACACCAAGCATCTTCCATCGACGGCGCCTCATCGTCTTGTATTCACCGCTGCCACCATCGTCATCTCCATATCCTCCCTCATCTCAAAACCGAAAACTTCCACCCTTGCTCTAGCCTTCAACCCTCGACTCGCTGTAGCCCTACACGCCCACAACCACCTCATCTTCATCGTCTTCGGTCATCTCCCCTCTCTCGCAACTAAAACCAACACCCAAAAACAGAGACCGCTCCACCCTCCAAACCCTAATCGAGCACCCGATCTGGTCACCGATCAACTCTTGCTGTCATCATCACCGAGCTTCTTCTTGCCGCCTGCAGTTTAAGGTCGAGATCCAAACTTGAGCCAACATCAGATCCGAGCATCCCCTAGCCTAGCCAAGACACCAAGCTCGAAACAAAACCCTAACCCTAACTACAAACTCCAGCGATCGCCTCATCGTTATCGCCGCCACGATCGTCATCTTCGTGTTTCCTCGCCGATAGTCCAAACCGAGCATATTCCCTTGTTCCCGCCAAAACATTTCTGCGCAAAAGAGCCCAAGGTATCAAATGGCAGTGATACGTTTAAGAAAATGGGAACCAGTATTTTCCGGGCTGTATTTTGACAGACTCCCGAATGAGAAACAGCTAAATTCTGATGGTATTGAAAGTGTCTCGAAAAACCCTTCGATTTGATATATTATGGGCCTCATAATTCGCCCGGGATCAAAAGTCATGAGGCATCACGTGCCCACACGTGATCGGGCATCACGTGAACGAGCATCACGTGTCCACACGTAACCATTTACAGGCAAAGACTGTAGGCACTGAATAAAATAAATAATTAAATGGGATCACGTGCCAACACATGATGGGCTCTTAAACCCTCTGAAACAATAAAATTAAATTCTAATTAGATGCTTTCTCAAGAGGGGTCACGTGCCAACACGTGATAAACCCCTAAACCATCTGAACTAATAGAATTAAATTCTAATAAAAAGGAATCAGAAACTCTAATCGGAAAATATTTCCCCAGAGCTTTCCAAACAAAAAAAGATTGCACTCTGTGAAAGGAAGCACCGTTGGATTAAAAATCCAATGGTGATTAAAAATCACCAATTTATAGAAAGATTCTATACAAGGGAATATTTTCCTAAAAATTTGGCATGAACAACAGACAAAATATCTTTTGGATTAAAAATCCAATGGTGAATAAAATTCACTGAGTGATCTAAAAGATCATGTTGGTTACAAAATCAATCAAAATCTTTTAATGAAAGATTGACTAAACAAACTGATTCTTTTCTTTCTCCTATAAATAGGAACCAAGAAGAGAAGACAAAGAGGATTTTTTTAGAAAGGATACAACAACAGAGAGAGAAAAAAGAAAAGAAGAGAAAGAAGGTCAAAAAAGAAAGAAACCCTAGATGAGAAAGGGAAAGAGATTATAAGCTCCCACAAAATAAAAAGAGAATTTAATTCTCAATCTAAGATTTTAACTCTTCTGAATAAGAACTTAGTTCTTCCTCTGGTTGAAGGTCTGCAGAAGCAGATCTCCCCATAAGTTGAGAATTTAATTCTCATCGGGAAGATTCTGCCATGCAGATCTAAAATCTAAGGGAAGATTTAAGTTTAGAGAATTTAATTCTCACATCCATCTAAAACCTAAGGGAAGATCTAAGTTTAGAAAATTCAATTCTCACATCAAAGCACATAGGAATTTAATTCCTCCAAACAAAGATAGGGTTTAACCCTTAATATAAGAACTTAGTTCTTCTTCATCCGCAGAAGCAGATCTCCCCATAAGTTGAGAATTTAATTCTCACCGGGGAGATTCTGCCATGCAGATCCAAAACTTAGAGGGAAATTTGAGTTTAAAGAATTTAATTCTTCTAAATACATAGGAATTTAATTCCTCTATATAAAACTAGGGTTTAACCCTACGGAAGAATTTAATTCTTGAACAAGGAACTTAGACTTTTCATGCATGTAAAAGAAGTCAGTACCCAACTTGATCACGTGCTCCCACGTGACCCTTGGATAAATTCCTCAAGATAAACAGAACAAGGCCAAGTCAAAACATATTTTGGGCGCCCTCACGTGTCCCCACGTGACCCCTAACAAATACTTTTAATATCCAATGCATGGATACTCATCACGTGCCCATACGTGATGACCGCAAAGATCAAGTGTTTAACACTTATTTAAAAGGGAACCCTTAAAAACAATAAAGACAGTTTCTCTTTTGGGGTATATCACGTGCTCCCATGCGATCCTTAAAAAGCTCCTCAGAACAAAGGGGAATAAAGCTAGGACAGTTTCTCTTTTGGGGCATCACGTGCTCTCACGTGACCCCTAATAAACACTTCAATATCCAAATCATGGATACTCATCGCGTGCCCATACGTGATGGTCATAAGGGCCAAGTGTTTAACACTTATATTCTGGAAATAAAATAACAGAGGCAAGGCCCAATCATTAGGCGCCTCACGTGACCCCACGTGAGCGCTTCAATCTTAGTGTTTAACACTATATTTTTGATGCATCACGTGGGAGCACGTGATAGCCGAATATGCTTTAGTGTTTAACACTATATCCAAGCCAATCTTAGCTTGAACTAGCCAAGTTTTTCCAGAGGCAAGGCTCCCCTTTTGACCGAGCTTCAAATACTTTCTTGTTTTCCAAGGTTGATTATCTCATATGGTATACGAGTGCTCAGCACTCAATAAAAGACAAAAATATGGTCAGGATCCAAACCCATGCTTAGCATTGCTAAATAATGGGGAGCCAAACCCAGACAAATGTTCAACAGTCCCAACAAATGTCCAACATTTAAACCTGAATGGACTTAGCCCAAGTTGGCCATAAGTCCTTAATTCAGATCAATTGAGCCCATATACTCATAAATCTTTTGATCTTAGTCCCAAATTGGACTGTAGATCTCTCAACCAACATTGGTTCAAGGGTGCATCTCTTCACTCCTCTGATATATGTCGTTGTAATCCTTCAACGTCTTCAGAGAGGTGACGGGTACCGACAACCAGCAAATCTTACAGACTATGATGTCTCTAAACTCGGACTGTGGGGTCCTTAAGCCCATGGACTATGATGTCCTTAACCTCGGACTGTGGGGTCCTTAAGCCCATGGACTATGATGTCCTTAACCTCGGACCGTGGGGTCTTTTAAACCCATGGACTACGATGTTCTTAACCTTGGACCGCAAAGTCCCTAAACTAAAACAATTGAGCCCAAATACTCTTTTGTTGGATCTAAATGATCCTGTTAAGTAGATCTTAGTCTAAAATTAGACTAACGTATCTTTAACAAATGGTTAAGTTGATCTTAGTCTAAAATTAGACTAACGTATCCTTAACAAATGGTTAAGTTGATCTTAGTCAAAAATTAGACTAACGTATCTTTAACAAACGTTTAAGTTGATCTTAGTCTCAAATGAGATTAACGATCCTTAAACCCAAACCAAAACCCAAATCTAAGAAAATACGGATTTGGACTAATCAACGCCCTACGGGCGACAACACAAATTAGTCTCCGTATGCAATCCACGGGCAACCAAAAAACAAAACAAACACACACGACACAAAGTGACCATCTGGAGAAGGAGAAAGTTGTTACCGCGATGCGGTCGCGTAATTAACTGCAGGGGCTTACGCCTGTAGGGAAGAGCGTCCCCACAATTAAAACCCCTTCAATGAGGGGGAATCTGACGAAGTCTGCTATATCGGCCGCATCCGTTTAAACCTTCGATACATGGTGTCATAAATCAACTTGGTATCTTCGGAAAGGTGGACGGATAGCACCAAATAGCATCTGCCCTCGAAATTCAGGCCGGACGTCTCAACGTCCCGGTCGCGTCTTTCGGCGGAGAACAGATTCTGGCACGCCCGGTGGGACCTTTTCCTCTTTCCACTCCACACTTCGTGTGTCTTGTTTTTCCGCGATCAAATAATCGTGGTATATATGTGTTTGTGGTTGCCCTTAGGGGAGTGGATACCGAAGCCGGCGTTTCGTCTCCATGAAGAATGGCGTTTGCTCCCACCCTAGCAACTCAAGCTCTGTCATATCCATTGGAGTCAAGTATGGACCACTTGCAGCCTCAAATCTCTGCAATCCGGCTCTTCAAGAAATCAACGGGCTTCTTTTTGGGTCGATACTCCCACCTCCAACCCTCGGTACCTCAACGCCGATGGAGGAAGCCTAGAGGAAGTCTGTCTTCCATAGGCGGGCTCCCCAAGCAGCAGCTTTGCCGATGGAATCAGTCCTCATACAAATGGCACATGCCAAGGACCAAGGTCGACGCAGGGGGCAGAATATTCAAACTCTCAAAGGAAACAGGGGGTAGGCTCGGCAAAATCCTGAAGCTAATCAAATCCCGGCCGTAATAAATGGTCGACGTTGATATCAGCGCCATACAAAATGAGCTGGAGGCAGTCCTCCGTATGGTCCTGTTTCAACCCCGGTGGTGAATGTTGTTGTTCCAACTGGGAACAACTTCAAATTGTTGTGAAAGGTCAGACAAAATTCTCCTACCGCGATATTGAAGAAATCTCCGCAGCCTATGGAGATCCCACGAGAGTAGAAACCAGTTCGCTCTCTGAGACAACTTTCCTCATCTATATATAAGGTATGGAAGCAGGTGAAGGGGACTCACCCCAAGACGGATCCTGATACAGCGGTTCCTCCCAAAACCAAAGCGGCTTTTCACAACAAGAGGCTTAATAAAGCTCAAGTTCCCGGAGCAAACTCCAAAGGCCAAAACTCCAAACACCCCAAGCTTGGGGGTATCGTAGTTCACATAGTCTATGTGGTAAATTCCAAAAACGAAGTTCGAGCTTCTACTAGTCACCGACCTCAAACTCGGTCCCTGGCAAAAGTTCAACTGCAACATGAAAATCTGCAGAAGATGCTTGCTCAGGCGGCATCACTCGCTAATCCATCGTCTAAGGCAAATCCCGAAGACGCACCTAGAGAAAGAACAGAGCACGAGTTGGATATTGATTTCCTAATTCACGCTCTCAAAAAAAAATGGTATGTCCACAAGCAAAATGGGCACGGATGAAAACCCGAAAGGGCGCCGTGAGTAAAAACAGCAGGACTGTCGGCGAGGTTATGAAAACCCAGAAGGGCGCAACCTCTTTAAATTATATACACTTACGAGATCCTCACGACTCGTGAGGAGAATCCCCTCTGTGAGACCCTCACGGCTCATAGGATTCAAATGCCTTAAGTTACAGGGATCTAGACCTGTTCTTAAGCCGTCATATCTCTCAAATTGCCCTATAGGCATGTGCACGAATAAATATTTCTTTGCCAAGTTTTACAAATGGCAAGAAATGTCCCCATATGGTGAATAACACTTGTAGGTCTTCTCGACTTATATGGAGAAAACACTCTTGGAAGATCCTTACGACTTACAAGAAAAGACATCACTTAGGAATCCCCACGATTCTTAAAGACAAAATACGCATATGAGATCCTCACGACTCGTAGGGAGAAAACCCTTTATGAGACCCTTACGGCTCATAAAGTCAAAAGTCTTAGTCGACAGAGTCCTAACCCTGTCTACTAAGCCACCTTTGTCTAAATCGACAAGGGCAAATGACGAGTCGCTCCTGGCAATATCCCAGTTATAGCGATACAGATGCCTAAACAGGTGTCAAACTCCAATGGTTCAAGTCAACCTCTCCGGCAAATGTCGTCCCTACAGTCACCTAATGAAGAAGGGGAACCCGTTCGTCTGGGATCACAAATGCCAAAGCGCACTGGACGAAATCAAGCAATACCTGCAGAATCCACCGGTGCTGACCGCTCCAGTCAAGGGAAAGCCTCTCATCCTGTACACAACCGCCCTTGAAGGTTCCTTAGGCGCACTATGGGCATAGGAAAATGACCAAGGGAAGGAGAGAGCCCTCTGCTATTTGAGTCGAGTTCTCATAGGGCAGAAAACAACTACTCCCCTATCGAAAAACACTGCCTGGCGTTAATCTTCGCGATAACAAAGCTCCGGCATTATGCTTTGGCGCATGTGGTCCATCTCATATCAAAAGTGGACCCTCTCAAATATTTGATGTCAAGAGCCATACTAACAGGGCGGCTCACTAAATGGGCCCTCCTCTTGATGGAGTTCTCGATAACATACCGACCTCTCAAGGCAATGAAAGGCCTGGCCATCGCCGACTTCCTCGCTGAGCATCCTATACCTGCCGATTCACCCCTAAATTACGAATTGCCAGACGAGTGCGCGTTTGACACGATCGAGGGGGAGAAAGGAGAGAGTGACACCCGATGGGAACTCTACTTCGACGGGGCATCTTCTATGAAGAAGCGAGAGCACAACACCCCCATAATCAAATCTGGGGTAGGCGTCATCTTCGTGACTCCACAAGGAGGGATGATGCGCTTTGACTTTTCCTTGACAGAGTCGAGGACAAACAATGAAGCCGAATATGAAGCTTTGATAGCAGGTCTTGAGATCGCTGTCGACATGGGAATCGAAATCCTCCTCATATACGGAGACTCCCAGCTGGTCGTTAGTCAAGTAAATGGCGACTATCAAACGTGCAAACCAGAGTTGGCAAAGTACGGTGAGAGAGTGCAACAACCGCTGACTCGAATCCCTTCCTACGCCCTGGAAAGCATACCGCACGTGGGAAATAGCAAAGTGGATGCATTAGCCAAACTCGCTAAAGAGATGGCTGATGAAAACCTCGATGACGTGAGGATTGTTGTACAAAGCCGTCGGGTTCTTGCACCAGCGGAAATGTCCACGGAATCGTCTGAAGAAAAAGAAGCGACCAAGTAAACAGCCCTACGAATAGAGGACCAAGAAAAGATTAAGAATTGGAGAGAAGTCTTTCTAGACTACTTCAAATCCCGTCGAACACCTGAAGATGCGTCCTCAAGACATCAGCTCATGAAACGAGCTCTGTCTTTTGCTTTCGTCAATGATACTCTATATAAGAGATCATTTGATTCTCTATGGCTAAGATGCTTGGGACCTGAAGAAGTAAGGAGAGTCGTCCAAGAAACTCACGACGGACTCTGCGGTTCTCACCAAGCCGGGCCGAAGATGAAACTGAAGATCAAAAGGATGGGCTACTATTGGCCCACAAGGATCCAAGATTGCCTCGAATACGCGAAGCAGTGTCACTCATTCCAGATTCACGGGGACTTTATCCACCAGCATCCAAATCCGCTACATCCAACGGTGGCTACCTGGCCGTTTGAAATGTGGGAAACTGACATAATTGAGCCCATTGAACCAGCATCGTCCAGAGGACATCGGTTCATACTGGCGACAACTGATTACTTCTCCAAGTGGGCAGAAGCAGTACCACTAAGAGAAGTGAAGACAGAGAATATTCTCCATTTCTTCAAGACACACGTCATCTATCGGTTCGGCACTCCGCGAAGGATTATCTCTGATAACGGGCCGGCCTACAGAAGTCACAAAATCAGCCGCTTCGCGCAGCAACATAATATAGACTGGAGATACTCTTCGGTCTATAATCCCCGAGCTAACGGTCTGGCTGAGGCTTTCAACAAGACCTTAACGAAGATCGTGAAAATGACGGTGTTCAAAAATAAAAAGGACTGGCACGAGAGACTGCATGAAGCTCTCTGGGCGTATCGAACTACGTTCATAACGGCCACAAACACAACGCCGTATGCATTGGTATTCAACACTGAAGCAGTACTCCCCTTGGAGATAGAGCTACCCTCCTTATGAGTGGTTGTTCATTACGAGCTAACAGACGAAGACAATGCTCATCTTCGGCTTGAGGAGCTCGACGCCCTTGACGAAACCCGGCTCATGGCGCAGCAAAACTTGGAAGCTTACAAAGCAAAAATGACGCGCTCATACGAGAGATTGACTAGGCCGAGAACATTCCGCCAAGGCGAACTCATGCAGTGGTCAAGAGACCTATGATCCCCAATCGTGCCAAACGGGGGAAATTCGAGCCGAATTATGAAGGTCCGTACATCATAGACAAAGTCTACCAGGGTGGGGCTTACTTGCTCATGGATATGCATGGCGAAAGACCTTTCAGGCCAATAAACGACCGTTTCTTGAAGAAATACTACGCTTGAACGAAACGTCTTTAAACAACTACAAACCCGCGGCATCCCCAGGCTGACGTGGTAAAAAAAACGGTACGTCCATAAGCAAGATGGGCACAGATGAAAACCCGAAATGGTTCCATGAGTAAAAACAGCAGGGCTACCGGCGAGTTTGTGAAAACCCGAAAGGGTGCAATCTCGTTAAAAGACACTTGCAAGGTCCTCTCGACCTTATAAGGAGAAAATACCTGCGTGAGATCCTTACGACTCACAAAAGAGCAACGCACTTAGCGATCCCAACGATTCCTAAGGAGAAATTACACTTACGAGATCCTCACGACTCGTAAGGAGAACTCTCTTATGAGACCCTCACGGCTCATAAGATTCAAAAGCCTTAAGCTACAGGGATCTGAACCTGTTCTTAAGCCATCACAATTCCCAGATTGCCCTACAAGCGTTTCAATATCGACCCTTGTATACAATCCACGGGCACGAATAAACATTTCCCTAACAGAGTTCCACCAGCGACTAGGGATATGCTCACATGACGAACGATCCTTGTAAGTCCTCTCGACTTATGAGGAGAAAACACTCTTGTAAGATCCTTATGACTTACAAGAAACCATACACTTGGGAATCCTCACGATTCTTAAGGAGAAAATGCACTTATGAGATCCTCACAACTCGTAGGGAGAAATACCTTCATGAGACCCTTACGGCTCATGAAGTTAAAAGCCTTAGTCGACAGGATCCTAACCCTGATTGCTAAGCCACCTTTGTTCGAACTGACAAAGGTAAATGATGATTCGCTCCTGGCAATATCCCAGTTGTAGCGATGCTGATGCCTAAATCGGTATCAAATCCCAAGTCCTTTCATGGAAAATGATGATTCGCTCCTGGCAATATCCCAGTTGTAGCGATGCTGATGCCAAGACTGGCACCAGATTCCGAGTTCCATACTCGCGATAAAAAAATCAGCGAGCCAAAAATGCATATGAAATAGCCGAAATGATAGGGCAACTTGCAACAAAATCAGCAAGTAAAATATATGCATACAAAAATAGCCGAAATGATTGGGCAACTCACAATAAAAAGCAGCGAGTAAAAAGAGAAAATAGCCGAAATGATTGGGCACCGCGAAAAAATAGCCGAAATGATTGGGCAATCACAACTTTCGTGATATAAAAGCTGAAATGATAGAGCATCGCGGAAAGAAAACAAAGAAAATATATGAAATGAAACTTTTGCCCTACAGGTGAGTCCATACTAACCCCTGTATACAATCCATAGGCATAAACAAAAAAGGGACCGCATTTCCCCACCAGACCTTGTCAAAGGGAGAGTCAGATCTTGACGGCAACATCTGCATCCCAGAAGAACAACAACGGTGTTCCTCCTCATTCCAGCAGGATTCAGACGCGACGTCAATGAAGCGGAGCCAGGGCAAAGTCCTAGTTCCAAGACTCTACGGTCCACAAACAATCTAGAGTCAACTAATGACCTCACCACCGGATCAACGCTCCATCTCGGAAACAAGTTAACAAATGACCTCCCCGCCGGATTAACGCTCCGTCTCGGAAACAAGTCAACCGACCCGAGGAAATCAGCATCCTTGGCAAAAACCTCGATTCAGAGAAATCAGCATCCTTGACGGAAGTATCTCAATTCGCGTCGACCCGCAGAGAAATCAGTGTCTCTGCAGGAATCTCTCGATTCGTCTCAACTCCGAGGAAATCAGCGTCCTTGGCAAAAAACTCGATTCAAGGAAATCAGCGTCCTTGACGAGAGCATCTCGATTCGCGTCGACCCGCAAGGAAATCAGTGCCTTTGTAGGAATCTCTCGATTCGTCTCAACTCCGAGGAAATCAGTGTCCTTGGCAAAAACCTCGATTCAGGGAAATCAGCATCATTGATGAGAGCATCTCGATTCGCGTCGACCCGCAGAGAAATTAGTGTCTTTGCAAGAATACCTCGATTCGTCTCAACCCCAGGGAAATCAGTGTCCTTGGCAAAAACCTCGATTCAGGGAAATCAGCATCCTTGACGAGAGCACCTCGATTCGCGTCGACCCGTAGAGAAATCAGTGTCTTTGCAGGAATACCTCGATTCGTCTCAACCCCAGAGAAATCAGTGTCCTTGGCAAATACCTCGATTCAGGGAAATCAGCGTCCTTGACGGGAGCATCTCAATTCGCATCGACCCGTAAGGAAATCAGTGTCTTTGCAGGAATACCTCGATTCATCTCAACCCCAGGGAAATCAGTGTCCTTGGCAAAATATCTCGATTCAGGAAAATCAGCGTCATTGACAAGAACTTCTTGATTCGTTTCGACCCGCAAGGAAATCAGTGTCTTTGCAGGAATACCTCGATTTGTCTCAACCCCAAGGAAATCAGTGTCCTTGGCAAAATATCTCGATTCAGGAAAATCAGCGTCCTTGACGAGAACCTCTTGATTCATTTCAACCCGCAAGGAAATCCGTGTCTTTGCAGGAATACCTCGATTCGTCTCAACCCCAGGGAAATCAGTGTCCTTGGCAAAAACCTCGATTCAGGAAAATCAGCGTCCTTGACGAGAGCATCTCGATTCGCGTCGACCCGTAAGGAAATCAGTGTCTTTGCAGGAATGCCTCGATTCGTCTCAACCCCAGGGAAATTAGTGTCCTTGGCAAAAATCTCGATTCAGGGAAATCAGCGTCCTTGACGAGAGCACCTCGATTCGCGTCGATCTGCAGAGAAATCAGTGTCTTTGCAGGAATACCTCGATTCATCTCAACCCCAGAGAAATCAGTGTCCTTGGCAAATACCTCAACTCAGGGAAACCAGCGTCCTTGACGAAGGCATCTCGATTCGCGTCGACCAGCAAGGAAATCAGTGTCTTTGCAGGAATACCTCGATTCGTCTCAACCCCAAGGAAATCAGTGTCCTTGGCAAAATATCTCGATTCAGGAAAATCAGCGTCCTTGACGAGAACCTCTTGATTCATTTCAACCCACAAGGAAATCCGTGTCTTTGCAGGAATACCTCGATTCGTCTCAACCCCAGGGAAATCAGTGTCCTTGGCAAAAACCTCGATTCAGGAAAATCAGCGTCCTTGACGAGAGCATCTCGATTCGCGTCGACCCGTAAGGAAATCAGTGTCTTTGCAGGAATGCCTCGATTCGTCTCAACCCCAGGGAAATTAGTGTCCTTGGCAAAATATCTCGATTCAGGGAAATCAGCGTCCTTGACGAGAACCTCTTGATTCGTTTCGACCCTCAAGGAAATCAGTGTCTTTGCAGGAATACCTCGATTCGTCTCAACCCCAGGGAAATCAGTGTCCTTGGCAAAAACCTCAATTCAGGGAAATCAACGTCCTTGACAAGAGCACTTCGATTCGCGTCGATCCGCAAGGAAATCGGCGTCTTTGCAAGAATACCTCGATTCGACTCAACCTCAAGGAAATCAGTGTCCTTGGCAACCTCCTCGATTCAGGGAAATCAGCGTTCTTGACGAGAGCATCTCGATTCGCATCGACCCGCAGAGAATCAGCGTCTTTGCAGGAATACCTCGATTCGTTTCAACTCCGAGGAAATCAGTGTCCTTGGCAAAAACCTCAATTCAGGGAAATCAGCGTCCTTGACGAGAGCACCTCGATTCGCGTCGACCCGCAGAGAAATCAGTGTCTTTGCAGGAATACCTCGATTCGTCTCAACCCCAGAGAAATCAGTGTCCTTGGCAAATACCTCGATTCAAGGAAATCAACATCCTTGACGAGAGCATCTCGATTCGCGTCGACCCGCAAAGAAATCAGTGCTTTGCAGGAATACCTCGATTCGTCTCAACCCTAGGGAAATCAATGTCCTTGGCAAAATATCTTGATTCAGGGAAATCAACATCCTTGACGAAAACCTCTTGATTCGTTTCGACCCGCAAGGAAATCAGTGTCTTTGCAGAAATACCTCGATTCGTCTCAACCTCAGGGAAATCAGTGTCCTTGGCAAAAACCTCGATTCTGATGGTATTGAAAGCGTCTCGAAAAACCCTTCGATTTGATATATTATGGGCCTCATAATTCATCCGGGATCAAAAGTTATGAGGCATCACGTGCCCACTCGTGACTGGGCATCATGTGCCCACACGTGACCGAGCATCACGTGCCCACACGTGACCATTTACAGGCAAAGCCTGTACGCACTGAATAAAATAAATAATTAAATGGGGTCACGTGCCAACACGTGATGGGCTCTTAAACCCTCTGAAATAATAGAATTAAATTCTAATTAGATGCTTTCTCTAGAGGGGTCACGTGCCAACACGTGATAAACCCATAAACCATCTGAACTAATAGAATTAAATGCTAATAAAAAGGAATCAGAAATCCTAATTGGAAAATATTTCCCTAGATCTTTCCAAACAAAAAAAGATTGCATTCTGTGAAAGAGAGCACCGTTGGATTAAAAATCCAATGGTGATTAAAAATCATCAATTTATAGAAAGATTCTATACAAGGAAATATTTTCCTAAAAATTTGCCATGAACAACAGACAAAATATCTTTTGAATTAAAAATCCAACGGTGAATAAAATTCACTGAGTGATCTAAAAGATCAAGTTGGTTACAAAATCAATCAAAATCTTTCAATAAAAGATTGACTAAACAAACTGATTCTTTTCTTTCTCCTATAAATAGGAACCAAGAAGAGAGGACAATGAGGATTTTTTAGAAAGGATACAACAATAGAGAGAGAAAAAAGAAGAGAATTTAATTCTCCAGAGAGAAAGGTGGTCTCTTGAAAAAAGAAAGAAACCCTAGATGAGAAAGGGAAAGAGATCATAAGCTCCCACAAAATAAAAAGATAATTTAATTCTCAATCTAAGAGTTTAACTCTTCTGAATAAGAACTTAGTTCTTCCTCAGGTTGAAGGTCTGCAGAAGCAGATCTCCCCATAATTTGAGAATTTAATTCTCATCGGGGAGATTCTGCCATGCAGATCTAAAACTTAATGGAAGATCTAAGTTTAGAGAATTCAATTCTCACATCAAAGCACATAGGAATTTAATTCCTCCAAACTAAGATAGGGTTTAACCCTTAATATAAGAACTTAGTTCTTTTTCATGGATGAAAATCTGCAGAAGCAGATCTCCCCATAAGTTGAGAATTTAATTCTCATCAGGGAGATTCTGCCATGCAGATCCAAAACTTAGAGGGAAATTTGAGTTTAAAGAATTTAATTCTTCTAAATACATAGGAATTTAATTCCTCTAAATAAAACTAGGGTTTAACCCTACAGAAGAATTTAATTCTTGAACAAGGGACTTAGACTTTTCATGCACATAAAAGAAGTCAGTACCCAACTTGATCACGTGCTCCCACGTGACCCTTGGATAAATTCCTCAAGATAAACAGAACAAGGCCAAGTCAGAACATATTTTGGGTGCCCTTACATGTCCCCACGTGACCTCTAACAAATACTTTTAATATCCAAAGCATGGATACCCATCACGTGCCCACACGCGATGACCGCAAAGATCTAGTGTTTAACACTTATTTAAAAGGGAACCCTTAAAAACAATAAAGACAGTTTCTCTTTTGGGGTATATCACGTGCCCCCACGTGATCCTTAAAAAGCTCCTCAGAACAAAGGGGAATAGAGCTAGGACAGTTTCTCTTTTGGGGTATCACGTGCTCCCACGTGACCCCTAATAAACACTTCAATATCCAAATTGTGGATACCCATAACGTGCCCATACGTGATGGTCATAAGGGCCAAGTGTTTAACACTTATATTCTGGGAATAAAATACCAGAGGCAAGGCCTAATCATCAGGCGCATCACGTGACCCACGTGAGCACTTCAATCTTAGTGTTTAACACTATATTTTTGATGCATCACGTGGGAGCACGTGATAGCCGAATATGCTTTAGTGTTTAACACTATATCCAAGCCAATCTTAGCTTGAACTAGCCAAGTTTTTCCAGAGGCAAGACTCCCCTTTTGACCGAGCTTCAAATACTTTGTTGTTTTCCAAGGTTGATCATCTCATATGGTATACGAGTGCTCAGCACTCAATAAAAGAAAAAAAAATGGTCAGGACCCAGACCCATGCTTAGCATTGCTAAATAATGGGGAGCCAAACCCAGACAAATATTCAACAGTCCCAACAAATGTTCAACATTTAAACCTGAATGGACTTAGCCCAAGTTGGCCATAAGTCCTTAATTCAGAACAATTGAGCCCATATGCTCATAAATCTTTTGATCTTAGTCCCAAATTGGACTGTATATCTCTCAACCAACATTGGTTCAAGGGTATATCTCTTCACTCCACTGATATATGTCATTGTAATCCTTCAACGTCTTCAGAGAGGTGACGGGTCCCGACAACCAGAAAATCTTACAGACTATGATGTCTCTAAACTCGGACTGTGGGGTCCTTAAGCGCATGGACTATGATGTCCTTAACCTCGGACTGTGGGGTCCTTAAGCCCATGGACTATGATGTCCTTAACCTCGGACCATGGGGTCCTTTAAACCCATGGACTACGATATCCTTAACCTTGGACCGCAAAGTCCCTAAACTAAAACAATCGAGCCCAAATGCTCTTTTGTTGGATCTAAATGATCTTGTTAAGTAGATCTTAGTCTAAAATTAGACTGTTCCCCTCCGAAAGACGCAGACGCGACCGCGCAGATCCGTCTTTCCTGAAATTCGGGGCAGATACTAATTGGTGCTATCCGTCCACCTCTCCGAAGATGCCAAGTTGATTTATGGCACCATATATCGAAGGTTTAAACGGATGCGGCCGATGTAGCAGACTTCGTCAGATTCCCCCTCGCTTAAGGGGTTTTTGATTGTGGGGACACTCTTCCCTGCAGGCGCAAGCCCCTGCAGTTAATTACGCTACCGCATCACAGTAACCACTTTCTCTTTCTCCAGATAGTCACTTCGTGTCGTGGGTGTTTTTTTTGTTTGTGGTTGCCCATGGATTGTATACGGAGACTAATTTATGTTGTCGCCCGTAGGGCGTGGATTAGTCCAAATCCGTATTTTCTTAGATTTGGGTTTGGGGTTAGGGTTTAAGGATACGTTAGTCTTATTTGAGACTAAGATCAACTTAAACGTTTGTTAAGGATACGTTAGTCTAATTTTTGAGTAAGATCGACTTAACAGTTTGTTAATAACACGTTAGTCTAATTTTAGACTAAGATCTACTTAACAGGATCATTTAGATCCAACAAAAGAGTATTTGGGTTCTATTGTTTAGTTTAGGGACATTGCGGTTGATTACCAGTTTAGGGACATAATGGTCCATTACCAGTTTAAGGACATGGTGGTCCATTACCAGTTTAAGGACATGATGGTCCAAGGTTAAGGACATCATAGTCCGTGAGTTTAAAGACCTCACAGTCAAGGTTAAGGACATCATAGTCCATGAGTTTAAAGACCTCACAGTCAAGGTTAAGGACATCATAGTCCATGGGCTTAAGGACCCCACAGTCCAGTTTAAAGACGTCATAGTCTATGAAATGTGTGGTTGTCGGGACCCGTCACCTCTCTGAAGACGTTGAAGGATTACAACGACAAATATCAGAGGAGTGAAGAGATGTACCCTTGAGCCAAAGTGGATTAAGTGATCTGTAGTCCAATTTGGAACTAAGATCAATTAATTAGAATTATGAGCACATGGGCTCAGTTGAGTCTGAGTTGAGGACTTATGGCCAACTTGGGCTAAGTCCAATTAAGTTTAAAGAATTGGTCCTCTGTTGGACCATTAGACATTTGTCTGGGTTCAAGCCCACATTATTTAGCAATGCTAAATAAGAGTTTGAGGGCTTTGATAACATTTGGGTCTTTGGCCGAGGATTAAACATTATACCTCTGAGTTTCTACTCAATTTTGAGATTCAATTGAAGGGGAGGCTTTGCCTCTAAAAAATTAGCCAATTTGGCTAAAGCTAGTGTTAAACACTAGAGAACAACAGTGTTAAACACTGGAAACAGAACTCTCAAATTAGTGTTAAACATTAAAAGACCAGCAGTGTTAAACGCTGGAAATATAGAATCCAAAATTAGTGTTAAACACTAGAAAATAGCAGTGTTAAACAATGGAAATTAGTGTTAAACACTAAAAGATAATCAGTGTTAAACACTGGGAATGAAGCTCTCAAATTAGTGTTAAACACTAAAGGAAAAGGGGTCATGTGTGGACACGTGAGGGCGCCCAAAGGTGGGACCAGATTCCTTTTCTTCGTTCTGCAATTAAATGTTAAACACTTCTTATTTTTTTTCATTTTGAGCATCACGTGTTGCCATGTGATGGACATCTGTGTGCCAATTGTTAAAGCATTTGCCGAGGGGTCACGTGGTAACACGTGAGAGCGCCCAAAGCTTAGATTTCCTTTACTTTTCTTTCTGTGTTTTGGAGGTCACGTGGGAGCACGTGAGGCGTTGCTTCAGAGCTTTTTCCTTCTCATTTTTTTGGGGATCTTTTCAGGGGTCACGTGACCTTAGTTCTTTTCATGCACAAAGATCTTTTAAGTCTCCTTATTTTATTTTGAGAATTAAATTCTCTGTAGGGTTAAACCCTGATCATAATTTTGGAGGAATTAAATTCCTATTATGAAAGAATTAAATTCTTATATCGGGTTAAACCCTAATTTCATTTTAAGAGGAATTAAATTCCTGTGAATTTGAGAGAATTAAATTCTCAATTAGGGTTAAACCCTAGTTTTGTCCCTCTTGAAGAAATTAAATTCCTATAGTTTTAAGAGAATTAAATTCTCAGATAGGGTTTAAACCCTAATTTCATCATGAAGGAATTAAATTCATGTAGTTTTGGGAGAATTAAATTCTCATATAGGGTTAAACCCTAACTTTGTTTTGGGAGAATTAAATTCTCTAAACTCAATTCTCGCTCTAAGTTTTGGATATGCATGGCAGGATCTCAACCCGATGAGAATTAAATTCTCAACTTATGGTGAGATGTGCACTTTGCAGATCTTCAACCAGAGGAAGAACTAAGTTCTTTTGTGCAGAAGAGTTAAACTCTTAGATTTAAATTCTCTGTTTGAAGTTTTGATCCCCTTTCTTTTGTCACCTAGGGTTTCTCTTTGTTGAGAATTAAATTCTTCTTTCTTTTCTCTCTGAAATTTCAAGATTCCAAAACTCTATATCTCCTCCCTTCTCTTGGCTCCTATTTATAGGAGAAGGAAAAGAATCAATTTGTTTAGCAAATCTTTCATTGAAAGATTTGGTTTGTTTTCATAATTAATATGTTCCTTTAGATCATTCAGTGAATTTTATTCACCGTTGGATTCTAAATCCAAATATATTCTGTTTGTTATTTTCGGTGAGATTTAGGGAAAATCTTTCCTTATTTAAGATTTTTTCCATAAATTGGTGATTTTTGATCACCCTTGGATCTTTAATCCAACGGTCCCCATAATCATTTTCCATTTGGAAAGATTTAGAAGCTTTTAGAATTTAATTCTATTAAACTGTAAGGCTTTCGAAGCCAGTCACGTGCTGACACGTGACCCTTGGTCACGTGTGAGCACACGACCCCCAATTGAGTCCTTTTCTTAGCGTTTATTTATGCTTCAGTTTTAACCATCACGTGTCAACATGTGACCATTGGTCACGTGTGAGCACGTGATACCTCATTGAGGTATTTCCTTCAGCCATTTATTGTTATTTCTATTTTAACTATCACGTGTCAACACATGACCATTGATCACGTGTGAGCACGTGATACCTCATTGAGGTAATTCCTAATAGTGCATAGCATATTTGCTCATAACTTTTGATCCCGGATGAATTATGAAGCCTATAATATATCAAATCGAAGGGTTTTTCGAGATGCTTCCAATATCATCAGAATTTAGCTGTTTCTCATTCAGGAGTTTGTCAAAAAATAACCCGGAAAATACTGGTTCGCATTTTCTTAAACGTATCACTGCCATTTAATACCTTGGGCTCTTTTGCGTAGAAATTTTTGACACGAACAAATGCCCCCCACTACTTTGCCTACGTAAGTATGTACGTGGGTGAAGTAGTGCAGAGTAATTTCGTAGTGTAAGACCAGTTCCGGGTTGGTATATAATTTTCAGAATCTTGATCTGAGAAGATAACGAGCGGATACAAGCGTCGTCATCTATCATTGACTCAAATCTCGACTCTTAAGAGATATAGTTCCAAACCCTCAACTCCATGAGCCGCACCCTTCTATTTATTTATGTCTTACTCTGGTGTGAAGTAGTTTATTTGCTCATGAGTAACTTCTCCATTTCAGTGGCATGTAGCTTTGGCAAGTGTGGCTCATAGATGGTCCATCTTGACCTCTTTGCAGGGCAGTGATGGCTTAGGAGACAGGGGTAGGATCTGCCACCTAAGACTTTTCAACTTTATGAGCCGTGAGGGTCTCATAAAGACTTTTCTCCCTACGAGTCGTGAGGATCTCGTATGTGTCTTTTCTCCTTAGGCGTCGTGAGAATTCCTAAGTGTGTTTTCTCTTAAGAGTCGTAAGGATCTCACAAGAGAATTTTCCCGCTTATAAGTCGAGAGGACTCGTACGTGGTTGTTTCCCTCCTTGTTGAGATTCGACTTTGGAGAGTGTGGTCCATGAATAGTATAAAAAAGCCCGTTTCGGACCAACTTGCAGGGCCCCGGTGCTTAGGAAACAGGTTTTTATCCCCCATTGCCTAAGGTTTTTCCCTACGAGTCGAGACGAATCGAGAAGTTCTCGTAAGGACACTAATTTCCTCATGAGTCGAGACGAATCGAGAAGTTCTCGCAAGAATATCCTAACATCACAGTTAACCTTTACTCTTTACGACAGAGGTCCGTTAGGGTCTGTGGTACTAGGGTTTTGCCCGTCGTACCGTCGCATTGGCTAATGTATCCCTCGATAGGCAATCTTTCTGTTCGAGTAGCCTTGCGACTGTCGTGTCTCTGATCCCTTCGGGGCTGGACAAGACGTCTTCAAGCAATCTTCTTAGGCAGTTTGACCGTCAGAAGAGCAAGCGTTAGGAATTTTGCCATGCCACTTTTTACTTGAGGTTAGGCTCATTTTGGAGAGCCCCGATGAGTCATAACCACTCCGCGCTGGTGTGGGATGATCTCCGATAGTCTTTCAGGTTTTATATGAGTTGCCATCAAGACCCTGAAGCTAGGAATTTGGCCTTTGCTTCGTTTTGCTGGCATTGCGTCTGCTGTAACGAGACGAATGTCGCGGTTATCTCTAGGTTGCGAGTGAACCGTCGAGGCTCGGAACTAGGGATTTTTGCCATGGCTCCGTTGTTTGATTGTCGCGTCTGGATCCTGCTGGAGGAAGAACGCTGTGGTGATATCTCATCTGCTGTATCGAGACGAACGTCGAGGTGATGACCACTCCATGTGGGATGATCTCCGGTAGTCTTTCAGGTTTTATATGAGTTACCGTCAAGACCTTAAGGCTAGGAATTTGGCCTTTGCTTCGTTTGCTTTGGCGTGTCCGGATCCTGTTGGAGGAAGGACGCTGTGGTGACATCTCGTCTGCTGTATCGAGACGAACGTCAAGGTGGTGACCACTCCGCGCTGGTGTGGGATGATCTCCGATTGTCTTTCAGGTTTTATATGAGTTACCGTCAAGACCCTAAAGCTAGGAATTTGGCCTTTGCTTCGTTTTCTTTGGCGTGTCCAGATCCTGTTGGAGGAAGGACGCTGTGGTGACATCTCGTCTGCTGTATCGAGATGAACGTCGATGTGGTGACCACTCCACGCTGGTGTGAGATGATCTCTGATAGTCTTTCAGGTTTTATATGAGTTGTCGTCAAGACCCTGAAGCTAGGAATTTGGCCTTCGCTTCGTTTGCTTTGGCGTTGCGTCTGCTGTATCGAGACGAACGTCGAGGTGGTGCTGGGATTTTGCCATCACTCCGCTTTGTTTCGACCGTGAGGTCTTTTATTGACGTTGCATCTGCATCCTGCCGGACTGCGAAGGAACGCCGTTGTTGACATTGCGTCTAGTGTAACAAGACGAATGCTGAGGTGGAACTGGGACTTTGCCGTCACTCCGCTTTTTTTCGACCATGGGGTCTTTCGTTGACGTTGCATCTATATCCTGCTGGACTGTGAAGGAACGCCGTTGTTGACATTACATCTGCTGTAACAAGATGAATGCTAAGGTGGAGCTGGGATTTTGCCGTCACTCCGTATTGTTTCGACCATGGGGTCTTTCGCTGACGTTGCATCTGCATCCTGCTGGACTGCGAAGGAACGCCGTTGTTGACATTGTGTCTGGTGTAACAAGACGAATGCTGAGGTGGAGCTGGGACTTTGCCTTCACTCCGCTTTGTTTCGACCATAGAGTCTTTCGTTGACGTTGTATCTACATCCTGCTGGACTGCGAAGGAACGTCGTTGTTGACATTGAGTCTGCTGTAACGAGACGAATGCTAAGGTGGAGCTGGGATTTTGCCGTCACTCCGCGTTGTTTCGACCATGGGGTCTTTCGTTAACGTTGCATTTGCATCCTGCTGGACTGCGAAGGAACGCCGTTGTTGACATTGTGTCTGCTGTAACGAGACGAATGCTGAGGTGGAGCCGGGATTTTGCCGTCACTCCACTTTGTTTTGACCATGGGGTCTTTCGCTGACGTTGCATTTGCATCCTGCTGGACTGCGAAGGAACGCCGTTGTGATCTCTAGACTGTAGACATGGCCGTCGAGATTCAGAACTAGGGACTTTGCCATGGCTTCGTTTGTTGATGTTGTGTCTGCATCCGATTAGAGGGAGGAAGAACGCCGGTGCTGATATCTAAGTTGTCGATGTTGACGTCGAGACCCTGGAGCTAGAGATCTTCTTTCGCTTCGTTTGTTGACATTGTGTCTGTAATATTGCGACAAATGTCAAGATTGTCTCTCGGTTGTCTATGAACCGTCAAGATTTGGCTTCGCTTTCTGATGGAGCCTGTTGGGAAGGTATGGTTCTCTCTTTGTTTATGCCCCTGGATTGTATACAGGGATCGATGTGATCTCACCTGTAGGGCATAAATTTTATTTTAATCATTTTTTTCCCGCGATGCTCTATCATTTCAGCTTTTATATCGCGAAGGTCGCGATTGCCCAATCATTTCGGCTATTTTTCGCGGTGCCCAATCATTTCGGCTATATTTTTTATTTTTACTCGCTGCTTTTTATTGCGAGTTGCCCAATCATTTCGGCTATTTTGCATGCATACATTTTACTTGCTAATTTTGTTGCAAGTTGCCCCATCATTTCGGCTATTTCATATGCATTTTTGGCTCGCTGATCTTTTTTTTATCACGAGTGTGGAACTTGGAATCTGGTGCCAATCTCAGCATTAGTATCACTGTGACTGGAATATTGCCAGGAGCGAATCATCATTTGCCATTAAAGGACTTGGAATTTGATATCGATTTAGGCATCAACATCGCTACAACTGGGATATTGCCAGGAGCGAATCATCATTTGCCTATGTCGATGTCGAACAAAGGTGGCTTAGCAAACAGAGTTAGGATCCCGTCGACTAAGGCTTTTGACTTCATGAGCCATAAGGGTCTCATAAAGGTGTTTCTCCCTATGAGTCGTGAGGATCTCGTAGGTGCGTTTTCTCCTTAGGAATCGTGAGGATTCCTAAGTGTGTGTTCTCTTATAAGTCGTAAGGATCTTACAAGAGTGTTTTCTCCTTGCAAGTCGAGAGGACCTACAAGTGTTTGTTCACCGTGTGAGCATATCCCTAGTCGCTGGTGGGACTTTGTTAGGGAAATATTTATCCGCGCCTGTGGATTGTATACAAGGGTCAATACTAAACCACTTGTAGGGTAGTATCGAAGGTTGTGGGGGCTGCTTTAGAACAGGTTCAGATCCCTGCAGTTTAAGACTTTCAAATCTTATGAGCCGCGAGGGTCTTATAAGAAGGTTCTCCTTACGAGCCGTGAGGATACCGTAAGTGTAATTTCTCCCTAGGGATCGTGGGGATCCCTAAGTGTGTTGCTCCCTTGTGAGTCGTAAGGATCTCACACAGGTGGTTCCTCCTTACAAAGTTGAGAGGACCTTGTAAGTGTCCTTTAACGAGGTTGCGCCCTTTCGGGTTTTCCCAAACACTTGCCGGTAGCCCTGCTGTTTTTACTCACGGAGCCCTCTCGGGTTTTCATCCGTGCCCATTTTGCTTATGGACATACCTTTTTTTTTACGAGTCTGCACCCTTTCGGGTTTTCACAAACATCGCCGGTAGTCCTGCTGTTTTTACTCACGGAGCCCTCTCGGGTTTTCATCCGTGCCCATTTTGCTTATAGACATACCGTTTTTTTTATGAGTCTGCGCCCTTTCGGGTTTTCACAAACATCGCCGGTAGTCCTGCTGTTTTTACTCACGGCGCCTTTTCGGGTTTTCATCCGTGCCCATTTTTCTTGTGGGCGTACCGTTTTTTTTCCACGTCATCCTGGGGATGCCGCGGGTTGGTAGTAGTTTAACGACGTTTCGGTCATTTGTCAACGTACGATTACGCAGCTAGATTTTGCCGCAAATCTTCGCATGTTTTGTGCCGGAGGTGGATTCCATGAAGAAAGGGCTAAGGGCGATTTCTTCATCAGAGTCGCTTCCAAAGGTGATAACTTGCGATCCCTTGGTGTCGGCTATGTGACAGTTGCCAGCAGCTCTTTCGCGCTCATCTGTCATGCTTTTCTGTTCCCGACGAGCCTTGCGCTTCACACGTTGAACGTGTCGTCGATGGGAAACATATCCATGCCACCAGTTTTTAAAGGCCATGCACTTCTCGGTGGGGTGTGCAATCTTCTGATGGTATAGGCAGAAGTTAGGATGTATGTCCGCTTCATCAAGACGTATATTGCCAGGGGAATTTCCTTTGAAAGAGGGCAACTTCATTCCTATTGCCAGGGCCCTAGTGAATTGATTCCTTACTTTAAGCTTGCTTTTGTTGGCGATAGGGATGCTTTGCTCCAGTCGGGGTGTCTCGACCTTTTCCTCCAGTCGTCGGCGTTTGGCACTTTCAAATATAGCCAGTTCACGCTTTCGATTGGCTCTGCTTTCCTGACGGACTTCGTTTAGGAATGCATCAATCACTTCATCTGATGGTCCTAGAAGCTCGGGCTCAGGATTTGCCCCTGTTTTTTCTACATCCAAAGCTTCTTCACTGTTTATTAACGAGTGAGAGATCACATGACAGCTTGCCACATAATCCTCAGACTCATCCGACGAGTCTTCTCCATTGTCATCATCTTTGTCCACCGGGACGTGGGTGAGAAATTCTTGGAGTGTGACTGAGGTCTGCGCCTTCTGATTATATTCTTCCAATGCGTCAATCTGTTTTTGCAGGTCCGTGTGCTTGTCACCAGGCTTTACGGGCTTTTTGTTCTTCTTCGAAGACTTTGACGGCTGGGTGTGAGCGCTCTGACCATCACCACCAGTTTTTGGAGTTGGGCACGGTTTCAGCATTCCCTCGATGATCTTGGGTTCCAATGGATTTTTCCACCTGATCGCCGGGCATGGTTGGAGATCCTTTAGCATTCTTTTCGTCTTGGCTGAAAGAACGTCCTCCCATGGGGCTTCCCTTATGAATGAGCACGATGCCCCCGGCATGTCCACCTTTTTAGGTGTTAGTTATGTATATGCCCTAGAGGCCATTGTTGTACATATGATGTATATTATAATGGATGCTTGGTTGTATATAGAGATGACTTTCTTGCTCGTCATGATAGTATGCTATTTGGTTTCACTTTATCTTAACATGTTTACTTGTATTGGTTTACTGTTTTACTCTCACATGTTGATAAAGCCCTTAGGACTTGTACTCGACTACTGGGACTATGATGAGATCATACTAGTGGGGCCGCGGTAGTCGATGAGTACATCCTATAACTGTTCCTAGTCGAGGGTATATCGAGACAGGGCATCGATACACCAGAGTAGACTAGCGTATACGCATCTTGACCCATATGATGGGCGATGGATGATCCCATATCCATCGGTGTTTGACATCAGAGATGGTGTACGGGTGCTCAGTGGAGACTGGGTACACTGGACGGACTCGCCGAGAACTCCCAGATGGTGATATACCACACGTCAGATGGCAGTTCTCTGGTGACACTGGTATAGGGTAGTCTGTAGACCCGAGATCGTCATAGAGTCTTGTGTGATTCCCACTGTGCTTTGATTTCCACCTTACCACGTCCAAGAGGGCGTGCAAAACGGTGGCTTTTGGGTACAGTCCCGAATCACATGGAGGCAATGAGCGATAGGAGGGGATTCGTCTCTCCCGGTATAGGGAGTTGATGTTGTGCTGTGTTCGATTGGCTATAACTGGAAGTCCCTGGCCAGGGCTGATATAGAGATTTACTGGTAAGTGTTGCTAGTAGTTTCTCGACCCGTTATGAGCCATACATCGACACGACTTATCGGTTACTGGGGTCTGACGTATACCACCCCTAGACTTGATATGCGACATATCAGACGAACAGACCGGACTGTACGGGAGTGTTACTGGTTGGATTCACAGGAGAACGCACAGGCTAGCTTGTTGATCTTCTGATCGCTCAATACCTGGGTGGCTGTTACGTTTAGCTGACCGCTTGCAGCTTGTGGGTGTTTGATATGATCATCACCTGCTACCGGCGTATTGACGATTCTTTAGAGTCCTACACAGAGGTTTCTTGGCTCAGGCGAAACGGAGTAGAGGCACATATGTGATATGTGCAGGACCGAGAATAATGCGATATGGGATACCGTATTATATTCTCGCGATATATAGATATGAACCGGGACATCGGATCAAGCGTTGATTCGATGAATCGGTACATGAAATATTAGTCGGTTATATTCGATATAGCCGGATCGTCGGATCAAGTGTTGATTCGATGATTTAATATATAATAATATATATGATATATTATTATATTAACAAATATTGGCTTGCTTTATGATTTCATTTTCTCAGCGGATGATACATTGATATATATGCGATATATGTTAATTGTATTATTTTCTTTTGTTGCAAATATATAATATATATGTGATATATATTATTGTGACATGATATGATTAATTGTTAAACATGTTTAAGGATGATTAATTGAGGTTAGGGTTTGATTAGGGTTAGTAGCTTCAAGTTCCTTCTAGAAGCTTTTTCTTTTGTCATTCTTAAGATCTTTATGGATGACACATTCATTTAACCTAACCAAACCCTAACCCTAGTTGTTTCTCTACTCATTCTTATCCTATCATCCTTGACCATGGTTCACAATTCAATCATATAGATTTCTATTCATCACAAAAGAAATTAATTATCATTATTCTTTTTCCATTATCTTCTTCTTCTCTCTTGAAAGAAAAGCTTGCTAGATTTTCTTAAGTGATGAAGAAAAATGAGAAAATGATTTAAAAAGAAAGCAATAATACTACTCTCTCATACTCATCTCATCTAGCCCATGGGATTAGTGTGTTCTTCTCTTTTGAGTGAGAAAGCTTGAGCCGTAGCAACTTCAAGGTAGATCATCGGAGATTTGGAATACGACAAGCTAGAATGGATCGTTCGAGTCGTGGAGCCTCTCATGAGTCCGGGAGATCGTGCATCGCGGCAAAGGGACTTCTACTCGGAGCTTGTGAAGTGAAGGAGCGGACTACAAAGGTTGTAATCCCTCAAACTTAGATAAAAGTTATCATCTTGCATATTAAACCCTAATAATCTAGCAAAGATCCCGGCTTTGGGTTGTTCGGCACGTCTAAAATTTAATCCGGGCATGTTTGATGCCTTATGAACCTTCACTAGAGTGCCTAGGAACCCTACAGTGGTATCAGAGCCTAGCTAGAGCATTAGGCGATGTGTTT
This sequence comes from Agapanthus africanus, assembly GCA_030015575.1. Taxonomy (NCBI): domain Eukaryota; kingdom Viridiplantae; phylum Streptophyta; class Magnoliopsida; order Asparagales; family Amaryllidaceae; genus Agapanthus; species Agapanthus africanus. The sequence continues at coordinate 60,924,454 of JASDDO010000024.1, forward strand.
ACGAAGTTAAAACTCCGATCGAACCCGAAACGACGAAACTTGACCCCTCTCTGGAAATTTTTTAAATTTTGGGTATTTGATTATCTGTTCGGAAAGTTTAATACTGTCTATTTATCTGGAATGTGATACAATATGTGGAATTCATAGAGTTAGGCATGAAATACGGAGTATGTGATATTTCGGATTTATGATGTCTAAAGATGATTGTGGATTCCAAATATTGTAGTTTTACACTTTCTTTTATGTGACCGTAAGTGTAATATGTGGTATTGCCGGTTTCGTTGCTATATGTCAACGACAATTGGGATACGCATATTTACTTACGTTGATGATATGAGATATTATGTGTTGCTGTGATATGTTATATTGGAAACGAGTAAGGATGTCCCAGTCTCTCCTCGAGGGATGGGCGTGAACGCACGTTGTTTTTGCTAACAACCGGCTTTAAGTTGCTCGGCTGTTATTGAGTGTTGGCGACGAAGGTTTCTTTTCTTTTCCCTTTTTCATTTCGAGAGTCCGTCTTTGGAGGAGATGGTTTATGTCCCATCTGGTCCATTTGGGCCAACTTGTCAATCAAGGCCTGGAAAGTAGTTGGCTTGAAGAACATCATGAACTGGGAGATGGCCGCTTGAGGGTCAAGAGTGCCCACTGCCAGCGCTTCTTCGATCCGCTCTTCGCATTTCGACCACAGATTCCGCCATCGGATGGCGTACTGGACCCACGTCTCGCCTGGCTTCATCCTGGCATTGATCAATGTCGTTATCGAGGTGTGTTCACTAGCACTCGCGAATCGCTGTGTGAATAACAACTCCATTTCTGCGAAAGTCTTAATGGAGTCGTTTGGAAACTCGGAGTACCACTCAAATGCTGTTTCCGATAAGCTGCCGATGAACTGACAGAGCAAAAGCTTATCATCGCCCCCGGTGTTGCCGCACAAAGCCTTAAATTGAGCGACGTGCTGATGCGGATTTCCCGTCCACTTATATACGTGGAATTTGGGGATCGTGTATCCCGGAGGGTACTTTATTTGGTCATACCAACCTGGATAGGGTCGTCCAGTTTTAACAATTTGCCCAGCCGCTTCATTCGCCTGGTGAACTCGTATTTGCTGAGCTATATAGTCATCCAGTGCGGCCTTGGAAATGGTTTCCTCCTTGGCTGCTAAAAGAGCCGGAGGAGGATTAGATGTCTCCCTTCCGTCGTCTCCAACAATGATCGGAGGGTCTTCAGCTGGAGGGTCCGGCTGTAACATCATCCCTACCATATCTTGGAAGAGGAGCGCCATTTGTTTTATGTTGGCAGCTTGTTCTGCGGCTTCTCTGTCCTTCTTTTCGAGGACTCTGCGGAGGAAGTTAGTATCGGTTTCTTGTTCATGACGCTGCTCTGATGACGCCTCCGGGCTTTCTTTTGGCCCGGTGAGTGTGGCTATTTGCGTCAGCATTTCTTGAAGCTTCTGCTGCTGCTCCTGGGCTTTTGTTACGGATCGGGTGAGCGGTCGGTGACCCGTCGAAGCGCGGCTTTCCTCTTTTCCGGAATCCATGTAAACATTATGCACCATTATGCCCCCAGACTTGGGGCGTTTGGGCTCAGCGTCTTTGCGGTTTGCCGTAGTCACATGGGCTTTCCCTGGCCTCCTTTTCTTTTGAGCAGTTGACGTTGAGGGGGCCGTTGCAGCGGGCACCCAGGTGGCTGTCGTCCTTTGTGGCTTGCCAGGACGGTTCTCTTCCTGCTGAACCTTCAGCTTCTTCTGTTGACGGGGATAGTCTTGATCAATCACCGAATCCTGGATCCTTCGCCAGACTTTGTAAACTTTGGAGGACAGCCGCTGAGGGGGCTGCTCCGGCTTCTTCTCTGGAGTATTCTCCACAGGTGGAGGAGATCTCTTCAGCACTGCAGTAGGAGAGTTTCTGCGCACCTTGTTGAGCAATTCAAAACTGTTCTCGGTTTGAGGCTGGTGGAGTTAGCCTAAAGGGGGAGTTTCCCCGGGCCTTCCTTACTCGGCGCCAGTGGCGACGTCGAGCGTGTCGAACTGTCAGAGTTGATTCGGTGACGGGGATGGCTTTGCCTTGCCCCCTATCCAGGTGAGGGGATGTTGCTGGCGTCAGCCTCTTGAAGACTGATGTTTGTTGAGAGGCAGTATCAAACCGGTCAAAAACGGATTTCTGAGCAGGGACAGGAACCGTAGTGGAAATCGGAACAGCCATTCTTGTAAATTTACCCTTTGGTAGGGGAAGCCGCCTTGACGACTTCGAGAGCAGGGTTGGTCACTCTTTTCGGAATAACCTTTTCTTGAGGTTGTAAATCCCCGTTCCCATCATAATAAAAGTTTCCTATTTTCTAAATCCCGGTGATTTTCTTTCTTTTTCCCCTCGTATTTTAATTGGTTGCGTAAGCTTAATATTTAAACTTTATTTTCCAGCTCTTTTAAAATCATAGTCCAAAACCAAAAGCTAAAATGTACTAACATATACACAACCCTAAACCCGACAAAATTTCCCAAACCATAAAAGTCAAAACCCAGAATTAAAATCAATTTGGAAAACCAAAACTAAAACCAAACTGCCTTCATAAACCCTCAGCCCATTTAGATTTCCCCATTAAAATTCATAATTAAATCCCCAAGCCCAGCCATTCTCGTCAGCCCAAAGTGTTAAGAAAATTTAATTTTTAACCCCGGCCCGTCTCCCCTCCTCAGCCCACACAAAAAATTAAGTAAATTTGAATTTCAAAAAAAAAAACCAAGCCCGGCCCACTCCCTCCAGCCCGCTTCCTCAGCGACCCGACCCGCTCCTGTTCACCTGCCTTCTCCAACGGCTCTTTCCCAAATTCCCACTCGCGATCCGTGCTCCTCGCCTCCGCTTGCGCCCACGCCCCCGCCCCCGCTCTGGCGACGTTATACCCGCGACACGCTCCCCTCATCTCCCTTATCTCCTTCACACCTCACTCCCCTCTCGTTTTCCCAAAATCCCTCATCTCTCTCCCTCTCGAAACCTTACCGACCCAACTCCGCTCGTCGCCCCTACGACAGCGACAACCCCTCGACAACCCCTCGTCGACCCTCATTCATCCTCCCTCGCCCTCTACAACTGCACCACCCATCAACCAACCCCCTGCACACCAACCCCTGCGCCGAGCTCGACCACCACCCTGCCCCCTCGACGCCGGCGATCTCCACACCACACCGTCGACCCCTACACCCTCTGCATCTTCTCCTCCTCCTCCAAGATCCACACCCGAGCTCTCTCTCTCTCTCTATCTTCAAGAAAAATCCCATAACCCATTCCAAACACCCACTACGGCCCATCGCCGGAGCGACGCCGTCGACCGTCGGCAACCCCAGCACTTCTCAGGCAAACCACAGAGCACCCCCTCCGCTTCCAGCGAGTACAAGAAGTCTCCGGGCAATTCCGACACCAATTCCATATCGCGAGCCAAGCTCGCGCAAATCGTTTCACGACGTACATCGCGCGTTCGTGACGCCGCTGCTGCCGTGCAACCCCGAGACGTTTGCAGGCAAGTGTTTTACTTGCTACATGCTAATATAATTGTGATACAAACTTAAATCATATAGATTATAATTTACCGATTCCCGATATATTATGCGACATATGTGTTCGATACTAGACCCCAATGAAAATACTTGCTTAATTTGATGGAAATAGATGTTTTCTGTTGGCCCATATAATGACGAATATCGTGTATAAATCTCACCGGAAAATACGAATGTTAGTGACTAAAATGAATGCCCCCAAATATACCGATAAAACTAGAATTTTCCCGTATCTGAAAATGATTAAAATCACTGTAAATTGCGTATATACTGGAATGATGCATTCAAGGGCTTAAATCGAAGCCGACTCGATGAACTTTAACCCTATGTAAACTTCTAATGATTTATGTTCTGTAACTGCGATGATATTTAGATCGGAGAGCGACTCTGGACTGCAGTCCAGAGCGAGTCCGATTACTGTGTACTGTCCCAAAATATATGTCACTTTGTTTCCTGAATTCGTATGTTACGGAACTCTGCTGAGGATTAAATATGGATCTATTAGCTAAACAAAACAAGTGGTTTCATTCTATTTCATTGCAGTTTGCTATTTAAATTGTAAATAAGAAGGGCAGAACGTATAACTGTCCAGGACAGATTCAGAAGTGACATACTGATATTAAACTGTGCATAACGTTTGACGTACAGACGCAATTGATGATCCGTCTATTGAGTTGAATACACCATAGAAAACTCTAGATTTTATTCAACTGTAGCATCGCTAAATTCTGAGCCCAACCGGGTACAATTCGTGTCGCGAAACGGACGTTCAGTTCTGAAACTGAATTTCCAGCTGCGAGCACTTAAAATGAAACAGCTGTATCTTGAATACCGGAAACCCGATTGAACTGAAACTAATTTTGATGAATTTATGACTGAGTGTTCTATTTATCGTATTTGTAACATTTCGTTGAATTCTAAACATATGAATTTATGCAATTTTTGTAAGTTAATGACATGCATATTGATTCATAATATACTTAGCTTATTGATGACATACATACATATATCATACTCCATTTGCTATATACTTAGTGTTAGTGCGTGTTAGAGTCAGTGGACATTGCATTATCGTGCGTGATTGATATTGGTTTAGGAGTGACAAGTACACCAATGGGAAGTGAATATTCGTGACAGTGATTGATACAGTGAACAGTGATAAAACCGTGCCATTGGTATACTTGTACACGACTAAATCAAGATCATAAATAGTGTAAACCTGGGGATAAAGGGGAAATCGAAGTGGAAAGAGAATCGTATTTAGCGGGACCGTGTTTTAGAGGATGATCATTCGAGCAGCGATATATATATTAGGTAGGATCTAGCGATCCGGCTGACGGGGTTATGTCCCGGGCATGTGGGCCGTTGTCTCGGGTATGTATGAGACTCCTGTTAAACATGATCCTCCTTCCACTATACGATTTCAAATATGACCTAGAGACCGATAGGGACACAGATCATATTTTGCATCATATAGTGACATAGTGATTACTCGCATTGTACTTTCACTAGTATCACCTCTTTTACCTGTTCCATCTTATTATAATAATATTGTTATTGTGTCGCTCTGACGACCTGAGTATGCATGCTCAGATTCCGTGGAAGGACCAGCGCAGGAGACGGATCTACCTTTCGAGTTCACGGAGATATAGTCTGGTGTACTTTCTTTCTTTACTGCTTCCCATAAAAGTGATCATGAGATTGAACTTGGTTAGTAACTATTCTTGTTATTTGTAATTTGTGAACAATGGATTTTAATGTAATAAATTAGTGATGTGATTCCTTTACTACTGTGCTTTATTTACTGATTACCATGTAATGCTAGAAGCCGAAGTGTGACTATGGCGGGATGATTCCTTGACCGTAGGAGCATGGCTGGCCTAGTCATCCCTCGTTTTCCGTATTTTGGGAAGCGGGGCGTGACATGGTTTAGTTGGTATCAGAGCCGTGTTTAGTATCAAGGGATAACATTAACTATACTGTATTACGTTATTCTCGTTTCACTACTCTTGATTTGCATCCTTGAATCTGATCTTATCCTTTTGAATCTTCCAGTGATATGACGTCCCCGAACGACCCCTCCTCGGACTCCAGCTCTCAGGACCGCACGGAAAGAGTACTTAGTGCACTGACCACTCTAGCGGAAGCTCAGGAGAGGAAGACAGATTTACTCGCTGAGAGACTCAGGGCGATTACCTCCGCAGGAGGACCCTCCGCAATCATTACCACTCCCGAGGGCGCTACCCCACCGGCTTATCATGCTAGGGCTGGTGCCGTATCAGACTTCCGACGGTTACATCCAGCTGCATTCACAGGGCTAGCTGAACCCCTTGAGGCTGAGCAATGGCTGGTGAACATGGAGAACTTACCGACAGCCGCCAGCGTTCCAGAGGAAGATAGGGTGGACGTGATAAAGATACAATTGGAAGATGAAGCCCGTACATGGTGGTCGGTGGAAGAAAGCGGGCTAGACGGACCGATTGAATGGGCCAAATTTAAGGAATGTTTCCTAGATCATTATTTTCCTTCCACAGCCAAGGCAGAAATGGAGGAAAGATTTATTCTTTTAAAGCAGAATGGACGCCCAATGGACGTTTATGCGGCAGAGTTCAACCGTCTGAGCCGTTTTGCTCCATACATGGTCGTCTCAGAGGCCACCAGGGCCAGACGTTTCCTTCAGGGGTTAGATTTCGAGTTGCAGCAGTTGATTGCATCGTTGGATTTGCAGACTTTCGCACAGGTACTCAACGCGGCGAGAGTTCAGGAGCAATTAATTAACAAGTTTAGGAGACCCCCAGTCGTTCCAGCACGTACCCACGCGCCTTCTCGAGGAGCCATACCGGTTCACAGGCCAGGAACGACACAAATGAAGCGCCCGTTCGTACCACAGCATCGCCCCCAGAGACAGGGCGTAGTTTACGGCTATTGCGGTAGAGGTGGGCATACCCAGAAGGACTGTCACCGTGCCAAGGGACAGTGCTTGATTTGCGGATCCAATCATCATAAGATTAGCGGTTGCCCTGAGCGAGCAGAGATACAGGGAGGTTCTGGACCGCCACAGCAGAGGCCACAGGAGCAGAGGCAACCCTTTACAGGTCGCGGTCAGGGACGGGCTTTCACCTTGACCGCCGAGCAGGCAGAGGCGTCAGGAGACGTTGTTACAGGTACTCTACTTATACATTCCTTTCCAGCTAGAGTACTGTTTGATTCTGGAGCATCGCATTGTTTCTTGTCTGAGCATTTCACTGATATACACTCCATACCACATGAACCACTAACCAAGGGATGGGAAATACATACAGGTAATGGCATTATAATATCTAGTCGAGAATGTAGGTTATGCCCGGTTGTAGTGTGTGGCAGGAAATTCTATGCGAATTTCCTTCTGATTGGGACAGGCAGTTACGACGCAATTCTCGGGATGGATTGGATGAGCACTTTCCATGCAGTTATCGATTGTCGTGCGAGGAAGGTGATCTTCCGCATTCCCAATCACCCGGAGTTTACTTTCGAGGGCGGAAGCAAATCGTTGGAGCCAGCCAAGTACAGAGCCAAGCCCAAGGAGCTGACAGCTATGGAGGTTGATAAGAGCCCAGTCCCAGAAATTGTTCGGGACTTTCTGGACGTATTTCCTGAAATCTACCAGGTCTACCACCTCCTCGAATCTTGGAGTTCTCGATCGATTTGACTCCAGGTACAGCCCCAGTATCTAGAACCCCATACAGAATGGCACCAGTTGAGTTGGCGGAATTGAAGAAGCGGGTTGAAGAATTATTGGAGAAGGGATTTATTCGGCCATGCGCTTCACCGTGGGGTGCACCAGTTCTGTTAGTAAAGAAGAAGGATGGATCGTTGCGAATGTGTATAGATTATCGGGAGCTGAACAAAGTCACAATAAAGAACAAGTACCCAATCCCGCGCATTGACGACTTATTCGATCAGCTAAGTGGAGCCAAGGTATTCTCGAAGTTGGACCTCCGTTCTGGATATCATCAAATCAGAGTAGCAGCCGAGGATGTATGCAAGACGGCTTTCAGGACCCGATACGGACATTACGAGTTCCTTGTGATGTCTTTCGGTGTTACCAATGCCCCAGCAATATTCATGGACTTGATGAACAGGGTGTTCGCAAAGTACTTGGACACGTTTGTCGTTGTGTTTATCGACGACATACTTGTCTACTCGAAGACCCGGGAAATGCATGCTGAACATTTGCGCACGGTCCTACAAATTCTTCGGGAAGAGAAGCTGTATGCGAAGCTAAGCAAGTGTGAATTCTGGCTCGACAAGGTTCAGTTTTTGGGACATATCGTTTCGAGCGAAGGCATCTCGGTGGACCCGGCAAAGATAGAATCTGTCAGAGATTGGCCAACGCCGAAGTCAGTGGCCGAGATCAGGAGTTTTCTGGGATTGGCAGGTTATTATCGGAGATTCGTCCAAGATTTCTCAAGAATCGCTGAACCATTGACGAGGCTGACACGGAAGGACGTGCCGTTTACGTGGACAGAGGAGTGCACTCAGGCATTTGACACACTAAAGCAGAAGTTAACCACGGCGCCTATTCTTACAGTACCAGATGATTCCGGTGGTTTGGTGATACACAGTGATGCCTCAGAGAAGGGATTAGGCTGTGTTCTAATGCAGCACGGCCGAGTGGTTGCTTACGCCTCTCGACAACTGAGAAACCACGAGAAGAACTACCCAACGCATGACTTGGAGTTAGCTGCAGTAGTCTTTGCGTTGAAGATTTGGAGGCACTATCTATTGGGTGAGAAAGTGGAGGTGTACACAGATCACAAAAGTTTGAAGTATGTTTTCACTCAGAAAGAACTAAATATGAGGCAGCGCCGATGGCTAGAACTGATGGCAGATTATGACTTAGACCTTCAGTATCACCCGGGGAAAGTGAATGTTGTACCAGATGCGCTCAATCGCAAGCCAGCGGTCATGATGTTGACCGATCAGAGGAGCATTATTGAGGACTATCAGAGACTCGAACTTGAAGTCGTTACGCCGAACGCACTCAGTCAACTTTGGAAACTACAGGTGCAATCTTCCCTGGTGGATCGCATCAAGATTGCACAAGCGGATGATCCCCGATTGAAAAAGTTCAGAGAGCAAGTGGAAGCCGACTGAGAACGGATTTGATTATACATGAAGATGGCTCTCTGAGATTCGGTAGCAGACTCTGCGTACCCAAGGGAGATGTTCAAGAAGAAGTATTGGCTGAAGCACACAGTTCAGCTTATTCTGTGCATCCGGGAGGTACAAAAATGTATCAGGACCTAAAGTAGCACTTTTGGTGGAACGGGATGAAGCGGGAAATTGCGAGGTTCGTATCCAGGTGTTTGGTATGCCAGCAGGTGAAGGCGGAGCATCAGAGGACAGCAGGATTATTACAACCACTACCGATACCAGATGTTTACCCCAATCAGAGCAAAGCTCTGTTCAAATTCCGAGGCGGGAGATGAAGCAACGCTTCATCTTCCCCCAATCAGAGCAAAGCTCTGCTTGGAAAATTTAAACTTTAATAAATGAAGCAACGCTCCAGATTCTTTGCGCTGCGCGCAACGCGCCACGTGTTAGGCGCAGATGCATCAGCGCAGCACCCAAGGCAGCGCACCCAATCAGAGCGAAGCTCTGTTTAAAGTAAAATCAAAGGAAGCAACGCTTCAGTTGCGCAAGCACTGCGCTGCGCGACACGTGTCAGCGCAGTTGCGCTGCACTGTGCGCTGCGCGACACGTGTCAGCGCAGATGCGCTAGCGCAGTTGCGCTGCGCGACACGTGTCAGCGCAGATGCGCTAGCGCAGTTGCGCTCCACTGTGCGCTGAGCGACACGTGTCAGCGCAGATGCGCTAGCGCAGTTGCGCTGCGCTGTGCGCTGCGTGACACGTGCCACACGCTGGGGCAGTTGCGCCAAACAGAATAAAGATTTTAAAGAAATCTTTCTGTTCTTGTTAAAACAAGAAGATTTTCTTCTGTAAAACAGAAGCCTTTGGATCAAAGATCCAACGGTGGGGAAAATTCCCCAAATCACTCAGAGAAAAATCTCTTTAACAAATTTAACTAATTTATGGGCACTATAAAAAGGACCCTAGACCTCAATTCAAAGGCATCAACATTTTCGGAGAGAAAGAAAAAAAGAAAACTCTGAAGAACCCTTCAAGAACAAAAAAAAGGTAAAAATCTTCAGAAAAAGAGAAAATTCTCTTAAAAAAAACAGATCATTGATCTGAGAACAAGATCGATGATCTTCAAGAAGAAAGAAAACTAACTAATAATAGTGCTTTGCACTTGCTTATGAACCACTGGTTCCTTGAAAACAAGAAAAACTTATTTTCTTGATTTAAAATCAATCAAAAGATAAAACAGTGCTCTGCACTTGCAAGAACTGCGCTGTTGCGCTCCTGTGTTGGCGCAAGCCACCAGGAAGCGCCACATGTCAGTAGCGCAGCAGCGCAGCAGCGCAGCGCACTGACACAGCGCACTGCGCTGTTGCGCTTGCGCTCATCAAAGCGTGACACGTGTCACTTCCACATGCGCTTGGGCTCTTTAATTTGCGCAAAGTGCCTGACAAGCCACATGGGGCACTGTCAGAGTATTTAATCCTCTGCATTATTAAGAAAAGGGACAGAGCCCAATTAAAAGGCCTAACAGGCCTAATCAAAAATGCTATGCATTTTAAAAGGAGCAGAGCCCAGAATAAATTGATGCTCTGCATCTTTTATGGGCAGAGCCCAAACAAAAAAATAGAAAATAATGCAGTGCATTATTAAACAGGGGCAAAGCCCTAGCACAGGCCTAATAGGCCAAAGATAAAAAAAAAACGTTCAATATTCTCAACTGGACTTAGCCCAATCATGGCCGTAAGTTCTCAAATTAAATTGACTGAGCAAGACTGCTCCCCTAAATCAATTTACATCCGGTTCAAGGGTACATCTCTGAACTCCTCTGACACCTATCGTTGTAATCCTTCAACGATGTCAGAGAGGTGACGGGTCCCGACGACCACACATCAAGATGGACTGCGGGGTCCTTAAACTCGTGGACCGAAACGTCCTTAAACTAATATTGGACCGAAACGTCCTTAAACTAATGTCAGACCACCACGTCTCTAAACTGGAACATGGACCACTACGTCCCTAAAACTGGAACAATAGAGCCTCCAAATGCTCTTTTGCCGGATCTAAACGATCCCGTTTAAGTTGATCTTAGCCCCAAACACGGCTAACATATCCTTAAACATTCAAACGGACTATAAAACTCCAAATCAACCTTGGTTCAAGGGTACATCTCTGAACTCCTCGGACATCTGCCGTTGTAATCCTTCAACGACATTAGAGAGGTGACGAGTCCCGATGGCCAGATATTAAATGAATTATCACGTTAAGTTGATCTTGGTCTCAAACAGGACTAACGTATCCTTGACGAACGTTTAAGTTGATCTTAGCCGCAACGCGACTAATGCATCCTTAAACTAAAAACACCAAACCCAAATCTAAGTAAATACGGATTTGGACTAATCCACGCCCTACGGGCGACGGCATCACTCAGTCTCCATATACAATCCACGGGCAACCACAAACAAAACAAACACCCACGACACGAAGTGAAATTCTGGAGAAGGAGAAAGTTGTTACCGCGATGCGGTAGCGTAATTAACTGCAGGGGCTTGCGCCTGCAGGGAAGAGCGTCCCCACAATCAAAAACCCCTCACCCTGAGGGGGAATCTGACGAAGTCTGCTACATCGGCCGCATCCGTCTATACCTCCGATACACGGTGCCATAAATCAACTTGGCATCTTCGGAGAGGTAGACGGATAAAAGAATATAGCATCTACCCCGAATCTCAATGCCAAGACGCCAAGTCTAAGCCGCCGTTCGGAGGGGAACAGATTATGGCACGCCCGGTGGGACCTTTTCCTCTTTCCACTCCACACTTCGTGTGTCGTCCTCGCGAACCAATCGCGGTTTGTTAAATGGTTGCCTTCGGATTTCAAGTTACTAAGATTTGGTCTCTTGCCTGGCGCAGAACTCAAGATTCAATAGCCTCTAATTGCACCAACTGCTCGAAGTGCCACTGCAACGGACGCTCCACCTCACCGGGAGGTGTAGCATATGGGCCCCAAGCAGCTTCCTTCCTCGCTCTGCCGGTAGACCAGGTGACCCAAGCCACCACTGGCCTGTTTTTCGAGACCACGATCCTGCCTACAAGCTTCTCTATGCCAATACCTGCACCGGAGGTGAACAAGAGATCGGTCTTCGACCGGCTCACTGCTACGACGGCCCCTGTCAACGGGTCGCCAACTACCAAACCAACAGCCTCTGTTTTCGCCAGGCTGGATCAGAACTCTAAATTGGCTGTCCTAAGGAAGGCAATAACTGCTGCTCCAGAAGTCGTCAAGACGGCTTCCCCTGTCAAAGAGTCAGTCCTTTCAAGGCTGACGATTCCTGCTCCTGCCCCTGCTCGAGGATCTGTCTTCGACAGGTTGAATATCACCCCTCAAAAGACAACCTCAGTCTTTAAGAGGTTAACACCGGCGGCGCCTCATTCAGACAGGGGGCAAAAAGAAGATGTCTCAATCTCCAAGCCAGTCCTAACGGCTTGTCATGCTCGACGTCGCCATTAGCAACGAGTGAGAAAGGCATGGGGCAACTCCCCCTCAGGGCTAACTCCACCGGCTCCAGTAGTGGAAGTCAACGCTGCTGTTCCAACTGGGAACAGGTTTGAACTGCTGAGGAGGGTACGGAAGAACTCTCCAACCGCTACACTGAAGAGATCTCCTCCGCCTGCGGAGAGAATTCCGGAAACAAAAAAGGAACAGCCCCCTCAACAGCTGTCTTCAAAAATTTATAAAGTTTGGCGAAGGGTTCAAGACTCCGTGATTGACCCAGATCACTCTCGGCAACAAAAGAATATGAAGGTGCAAAAAGAAAAAGACCATCCTGTTAAACAGCAGAGGACAGCAATCGCTAGGGTGCCCATTGCAACGGCCCCTTCAACTTCAATGGCCCACAAAAGAAGAAGGCCGGAGAAAACCCCCGCGTCGGTGACAGATATCAGAGGTGATGAACCCAAACGCCCTAAGTCAAGGGGCATTGTAGTTCACACCGTTTATGTGACATCTGGTAAGGAGGACAGTCGCATATCAACAGGTCATAGACCGTACTCGCGGTCAGTGACCAAGGAGCAGGAGCAACAGCAAAAGCTCCAAGAGATGATGAACGCTATGTCCGCACTTACAGGGTCAAAAGAAAATCCTGAAATGTCCTCGGATGAACGCCAAGAGGAAGAAACCGACTCCGAATTCCTTTGTCGGATATTGGAGAAGAAGGACAAAGAGGCTGCTGAACAAGCAGCCAACATACAGCGTATGGGCCTCCTCTTCCAAGACATGATAGGGATGATGATACAACAAGATCCTCCGGCCGAAGAGCCCCCGATCGTCCTTGGAGACGATAGGGGAGAGATATCAAATCCTCCACCAGCTTTTTCGACAGCTAAAGAGGATACAATCTCCAAAGCTGATTTGGATGAGTACATCGCCCAACAAATACGGGTTCATCATGCGACCGAAGCAGCCGGCCAGGTCGTAAAAACGGGGCGGCCATATCCAAGTTGGTACGATCAAATCAAGTACCCACCCGGTTACACAATTCCCAAGTTCCATGTCTACAAGGGGATGGGCAATCCTTATCAGCATATTGCCCAGTTCAGGGCACTCTGCGGCAACACCGGCGGTGACGACAAGCTGTTGCTTCGCCAGTTTGTTGGAAGCTTATCAGATACGGCGTTCGAATGGTACTCTGAGCTCCCGAACGACTCTATTAAAACCTTTGCAGAGATGGAGCTGCTGTTTACTCAGCGTTTTGCAAGCGCCGGTGAACGCACCCCGATGACGGCACTGATTAACGCCAGGGTAAAGCCAGGCGAGACGTGGGTTCAGTACGCTATACGATGGCGGAACTTATGGTCGAAGTGTGAGCAGCGCATTGAAGAAGCTCCCGCGGTGGGCATGTTTGTGGGAACCCTTGATCCACAAGCGACCATCTCGCAATTTATAATGTTTTTCAAGCCGACTACCTTCCAGGCCTTGATTGACAAGCTAGCGCAGATGGATCAGATGGGCCATAAACCTCCTCTTCCAAAGCCGGACTCCCGAAATGACAAAGGAAAGGGAAAAGCGATTGTCGTTGCTAATTCTCAACAACAACTGAGCAACTCGAAGCCGGTTGTGCGTCAAAATAATATGCGCCCATACGTAGACCTTGAGGAGAGACTAGGGCGTCCTTACTCCTTTCCCCGCGATAAAACGAGGAGGTTATTCGAGCTGGCACTACGCAACCCATTCATAAATCTGCCGGATCCAAAACGTCCGTTGCAACCAAGTGATGTCAATGAGCCCAACTACTGTCCTTATCATAGAGTACTGGGTCATCCGATCGAGGATTGTTACGTTTTCAAAAATTGGCTTGAAAACCAGTACCGACAGGGTAAATTCGTGTTATCTGACAAATGGAAGGTGAATCCCCCGCAGCCCCACACCTCTAAGGGGACAAATACGCCGGGGGAAACATGCTCCGTCGTTGAAGAAGCTCCTTGGGAAGTTGTATTATCAACCAAGACAAAGAGGATGCTGAACGACCTTCAGACATGCCCAGCGATCAAGTGGAAGAACCCGTTGGAACCGCAAGTCATTGAAGAAGAAGAAGAAATCTATGAAGCCCGTGAAGCCTGGCGACAAGCACACGGACTTGCAAAAACAAATTGATGCGCTGGAAGAATACAACCAGAAGGCACGGACTCCCATTACACTCCAAGAGTTTCTCAGCCACGTCTTTCAAGAGAAAGGTGAGGGAGAAAGTTCGTCAGATGAATCTGAAGAATGCGTGGCAAGCTGTCGTGTGATTTCCCATTCGTCCATGAACGATGAGGAAACTCCTCGTACTGAAACGCTGAGGGCAGATCTTGAACCAAAATTTCCGGAGCTATCAAATGAAGTAATTGACGCATTCCTCAATGAAGCTCGGTTGAAAAGTAAAGCCGATCGAGAACGCGAATGGCTATATTTGAAAGGGCCAAGCGCCAGCAACTTGATGAAAGAGCTGAGACGATCCCGCTGAAGCGAAACACCTCCGCTACCGACAAAAGCCAATTCAAGATGAGGAAAAAGTTTGCTAAGGCCATATCAATGGGCATGAAGCTACCATCCTCTGAAGGAAACATCACCGGTGAATTGGAAATGCACCCCTCCTATTGCTTATATCATCAGAAGATTTCGCACCCCACTCAAGAGTGCAAAGCTTTCGATAGATGGTGGCAAGGATACGTTGCTCATCGACAACGCTTTAAGCGGGAAAAGCGTAAAACTCGTCGAGAGCGAAGAAATACGACCGAAGGGATTAAAAGAACTACCGGCAATTGTCGCATGGTTAACACTGGCGGGTCACAAGTGCCTACATTCGGGAGCGATTCTGATGAAGAGCTGGAACTTGCCCCTCTCTTTAAAGAATCCACTTCGGGAAAAGAAGAAGAGCCGAAGGTCTGTGAAAATATCCGGCTGCGGAATCGGACGCTGCCTGAAAAGAATCTCCGACCCTCAAACAGAAAAGGTAAAGGGAAAGAAAAGGTCTCTGAAGATATCGTCTTAGATGACCAAGTTCTGGAGGAGCTAAGCGCCAACAATCCGCCGAAAAAGAATAAGGTGGATTACAACGTCCTAGCGCACCTGAGGAAACTACCCTCACAGCTCAGCATTTTTGACGCCCTTTTGCTATCAAAGGAGGCGAGAGATTCGTTGATCAAGGCACTACAAGATCCGGAACAATTCCAAGCTTGCCTGGCCGAGGAAAAGATGAAGGATGAATTGGAGGAAGTGCACACTGCCGATGTCACTTTCGGCGACGAGGACCTTCTCCTTGGGACGTGCGAACACAATCGCCCTCTCTATGTCTCAGGATACTGCCATGATATAAAGATAGGTAAAATCCTGATCTATAACGGATCATCTGTTAATCTCCTTAACGTGCGGGTGTTAAACGAAATCTGCATGAGCGTCCAGCACCTTGCTCGGGACAAGATCACCATCTCCGGGTTCGACTCCCAATCATCAAAGACTCTTGGATCTGTGATACTGAAGCTATGCTTCGGGCTACTCGTCACTGACATTAAGTTCCATGTCATAGACGCCAAGACATGCTACAACGCTTTGCTCGGCCGACCATGGTTACACGAGTACAACATCATCCCTTCTACACAACATCAGTGTATGAAGTATTTTAAGGATGGTTTCGAGTATACCGTGACGGGAGAACTGAACCCGTTCTCTGTGAACGAGGTCCGCAAATATGAAGACGCCAAATACTTCTTACCGGATTTCGAAGACACAGAGAAGTGTCACAAGCCGGAGAACAAAGCTAACGCCACCATCCCTGTCTTCGGCAGTGATACCGAGGAAGAAGAGGAGATAGTGTATTCGGGTCCGCCCCAACACAATAAGCCAGGACCGTCCACTCCTACGTTGGTCTTTGGTAGTGATTCGGAGGATGAGGTCCATGTCGTATTCTCTGCTCGACCTTCAATACAAGCTTCCGCTGACGAAGAGCAAAGTCTACAAGTCGCTATGGTGCCGCTTAAACATTATAAAGAACTGGATGAGCTCAGTATCGACAGTGTAGAGGAGCTGCAGACGTTCTATATCCCTCCCAGGAGAAAAGGCGAAAAGGCAATTCTATTCTACCGCTCTGAAGAAAACAAAGTGGAGAAAGAAATCTGGCATGGGGCAGATCCTACGCTGGACAGACTTCAACCCATCCGTCTACCCAGATATTATACAGAAGGCTTGAAGAAGCTGTTGAAGCGCCAAGGGATACCCTTCCAACAGACCGTTAGAAAGGCCAAATTCTATGACAGGGTCTGGAACGTCCCCGGAACTCAGCACAAGCTGCCTAATGGGAGAATGGAGACAATCGTGCTCGGATACATTCGCTCCAAGAAACGAGAGCTGCTCCGCGACTGTTACATCGTGCACAACTTCAATGAAGAAGTGGGTGCTCAATGGGAGGACGCCAATCCTGAATCGGTAAAAATTCCAGATGCAAAAGTGCCCAGTCCGTCGTTCGAAGAACAAATGGACAAACTTATAAGGAAAGCTGGTCAAAAAGTCCGAGATGATCACAACCGCGAGACGGCCATCTACGAGAAAGCCAAGACACAACGCCTTCTCCAACAGGCCGTGAAGGATGAAAATGCCGCTCCTTGTCAACCTGTTATAAAGAAGGCTCAGCGCAAAAGCAGAAATAAGTCGAAAGGCCAAAAAGGCGCTCAACAACAACAAAGCAGGGCTAAGAAGCCACGCAAACGGGAGTCGAGCGCTATTGATCTATCCCTTATGAAGAAAATGGGTCGGGCATACTCGTTTCCGCGAGACAAGACGAAGAAGATACTTGACCTCGCTCTAAAACATCAGATGCTTACATTGCCGGAGTCTAAACATCCCGAACAAGCAGGCGAAGTCTCTGACCCAAATTATTGCTCTTACCATCGAGTAATAGGGCATCCTCTGGAAGACTTCTTCACCTTTAAAAATTGGGTCGAAGATCAGTATCAGCTCGGCAAATTCGCTCTGTCTGACAACTGGAGGGTAGCACCGCCACAGAAGCACGAACCCAAAGCCACGAGAACAGAGCCAACTCCACATTGGGATTGGAAGCGGATTCGCACTTGTCACGTGATAACAATATTAAAAGAAGGGCCCGAGAACATGGACGACCTTCCCTGGTGCTTCGAAAACGGCAATGATGAGGTGATTTCAGAATTTCCGCCAGCTCCGAAAGAACTGGAGGATGGAATACATACCACCGCAGATAACCTCAAGAAAATTGAGTTGGGAACGCTAAATGACCCGCGACCGACATTCGTCAGCGAGCTGCTATCTGAAGAGAGGGTGGCCGCGTTAAAAGACGTACTTCTACAGCATAAAGATTGCTTTGCGTGGAACTATTCCGAGATGCCAGGACTAGATCCAGAAGTCGCTGTGAACAAATTGGCGATATCTCCGGACATCAAGCCAGTCAAACAAGCGCCGAGGAGAATGCGGCTCGAGCTTGAGATGAGCATCAACGCCGAGGTCAAGAAGTTAATCGACTCTGGCTTTATCCAGGAGGTTCAATATCCTGAATGGATCGCTAACATCGTCCCGGTGATGAAGAAAAATGGGACGGTGCGCATATGCGTGGACTTTCGGGATCTCAATAAAGCTTGCCCGAAGGACGATTTCCCAGTGCCAGTCACCGAACTGATGATAGACAATACGTCCACTCACGAGGTTTTCTCCTTCATGGACGGATCATCAGGGTATAATCAAATAAAGATGCATCCCGAAGACCAGAAGCACACCGCCTTCAGGACCCCTTTGGGTATATTCTGCTACAAGGTGATGCCCTTCGGTTTAAAGAACGTCGGTGCTACTTATCAGAGAGCCATGACGCGAATCTTTGATGACCTTATACACGAAATCGTCGAATGCTATATCGACGATCTCGTGGCTAAAAGTAAATCATACGAGGAACATCTCGAGCATCTGAAGACCGTATTTCACCGCCTTCGGCAATACAACTTGAAGATGAACCCTCTCAAGTGTGCATTCGGAGTTTCCTCGGGCAAATTTTTGGGATTCATCGTCCGACACCGAGGTATTGAAATAGATCCGTCTAAGATCAAGGCGGTCATGGAAATGCTTCCGCCAAGAACCCTCAAACAGTTGCGGTCTCTCCAAGGGAAGCTCGCATACATACGGCGATTTATAGCCAATCTTTCAGGAAAGTGCCGTCCCTACAGCCACCTGATGAAGAAGGGAACCCCATTCGTCTGGGATCAAAAATGCCAAGGTGCACTAGACGAAATCAAGCAGTACCTGCAAAACCCGCCAGTGTTGGCTGCTCCGGTCAAGGGAAAACCTCCCATTCTTTATACAACCGCCCTCGAAGGTTCTTTAGGTGCATTATGGGCACAAGAGAACGACCAAGGGAAAGAAAGAGCTCTCTATTACTTAAGTCGAGTTCTACTGGGGCAGAAAGCAACTACTCCCCCATTGAAAAACACTGCCTGGCGTTGATCTTCGCGATAACAAAGCTCAGGCACTATGCGTTGGCGCACGAGGTCCATCTCATTTCAAAGGTGGACCCCCTTAAATATTTGATGTCGAAGGCCATATTGACGGGACGACTTGCTAAATGGGCCCTGCTCTTGATGGAGTTCTCGATAACGTACCAACCTCTCAAGGCAGTGAAAGGCCAAGCTATTGCCGACTTCCTCGCTGAACATTCGATACCCGCCGATTCTCCTCTGAATTGCGATTTGCCAGACGAACATGCGTTTGACGCGATCGACGGTGGGGATACCCAATGGGAACTTTATTTCGATGGAGCATCTTCCATGAAAAAGCGCAAACAAAGTACCCCTATAATCAAATCGGGGGTAGGCCTCATCTTCGTGACTCCACAAGGAGGGATAATACGCTTCGCTTTCTCCTTAACAGAGCCGAGGACAAACAATGAAGCCGAATATGAAGCTCTGATAGCCGGCCTCGAGATCGCTATCGACATAGGAATTGAAAATCTCCTCATATATGGAGACTCCCAACTGGTCGTTAGTCAAGTAAACGGCGACTACCAGACATGCAACCCAGAATTGGTGAAGTATGGCGAAAAGGTGCAACAGCTGTTGACCCAAATCCCCTCCTACACTTTGGAGAACATACTGCGTGTGGAAAACAGCAAAGAAGACGCGTTGGCCAAACTTGCTAAAGAACTGGCCGACGAGAACCTCGATGACGTAAGAATCGTGGTACAAAGCCGTCGGGTGCTTGCCCCAGCGAAAATATATATGGAATCACCTGAAGAGAAGGGAGCGACTGAGCAGATGACCTTACAAATGGAAGACCGGGAAAAGGCTGAGGATTGGAGGGAAGTCTTCATAGACTACTTTAAGTCCCACCGAATGCCTGAAGAAGCGTCCACAAGACATCAGCTCATGAAACGAGCTCTGTCTTTCGCCTTCGTCAATGATACTCTGTACAAGAGGTCATTTGATTCTCTGTGGCTGAGATGCTTAGGACCTGACGAAGCGAAAAGGGCCGTCCAGGAAGTTCATGACGGACTCTGCGGTTCTCACCAAGCGGGCCCAAAGATGAAGTTGAAGATCAAACGGATGGGCTACTACTGGCCCACGATGATTCAAGATTGCCTCGAATACGCGAAACAATGTCACTCATGCCAAATCCATGGGGACTTCATCCACCAACATCCAAATCCATTACATCCAACGGTGGCTAGCTGGCCGTTCGAAATGTGGGGAACTGATATAGTCGGCCCTATCGAACCAGCATCGTCCAGGGGACATCGTTTCATCCTGGCGACGACTGATTACTTCTCCAAATGGGCAGAAGCAGTACCGTTAAGGGAGGTGAAGACGTAGAATATCCTCCATTTCTTCAAGACGCACGTCATATATCGGTTTGGGACACCGAGACGGATCATCTCCGATAACGGGCCTGCCTACAGAAGCCACAAGATCAGTCGCTTCGCGCAACAGCACAATATAGACTGGAGATATTCCTCGGTTTATAATCCACGAGCTAACGGTCTAGCTGAGGCCTTCAACAAGACCTTGACGAAGATCATGAAGAAAACGGTGTCACGGAATAAGAAAGACTGGCACGAAAGACTGCAAGAAGCTCTCTGGGCGTATCGAACTACGTTTAAAACGGCTACGAACACAACGCCGTACGCGTTGGTGTTTGGGATGGAAGCAGTACTTCCCCTCAAGATAGAGCTACCCTCTCTACGAGTGGCGGTCCACTACGAGCTAACGGACGAAGAAAATGCTCACCTTCGGCTTGAGGAACTTGACGCCCTTGATGAAACCCGGCTCATAGCACAACAAAATCTAGAAGCTTACAAAGCAAAGATGACGCGCTCATATGAAAGATTGACCCAACCGAGGACATTCCGCCAAGGCGAACTTGTGCTAGTGGTCAAAAGGCCTATGATTCCCAATCGCGCCAAGCGAGGAAAATTCGAGCCAAACTATGAAGGCCCATACATCATAGATAAGGTCTACCATGGTGGGGCCTATCTACTCATGGACATGCACGGTGAAAGGCCTTTCAGGCCAATAAACGCTCGCTTCCTAAAGAAATACTATGCTTAATGAGCCACAGCCTAGGTCAATGGTAGACGACGACGACTATATCCGCTTGCTATCTTCCTAAGCTCAAACTCTATCAGCAGTAACCAGCCTTCTCAAAGTCGGACCGAAATGTCCTTAAACTAATAGCAGACCGAAACGTCTTTAAACTACTACCGCAGCATCTTTAGGCTGACGAGATATAAAAAAAACATATAAAAATAAAATTAAAAAAACGGTATGTCCGTAAGCAAAAGGGGCACGGATGAAAACCCGAAAGGGCTCCGTGAGTAAAAACAGCAGGGCTACCGGCGAGTGTTCGTGAAAACCCGAAAGGGCGCGGCCTCGTAAAAAAAAATATATATATATAAAAAAAATAATAAAAACGGTATGTCCATAAGCAAAATGGGCACGGATGAAAACCCGAAAGGGCTCCGTAAGTAAAAACAGCAGGGCTACCGGCGAGTGTTCGTGAAAACCCGAAAGGGCGCGGCCTCGTAAAAAAAAATATTAAAAAAAACGGTATGACCATAAGCAAAATGGACACGGATGAAAACCCGAAAGGGCTCCGTGAGTAAAAACAGCAGGGCTACCGGCGAGTGTTTGTGAAAACCTGAAAGGGCGCAACCTCGTTAAAAGACACTTATAGGGTCCTCTCGACCTTGTAAGGAGAAATCACCCGCATGAGATCCTTACGACTCACAAGGGAGCAACACACTTAGGGATCCCCATGATTCCTAAGGAGAAAATACACTTGCGAGATCCTCACGACTCGTAAGGAGAACTCTCTTATGGGACCCTCACGGCTCATAAGAGTTGAAAGTCTTAAGTTACAGAGACCTAAACTTGTGCTTAAGCAACCCCACAACTTCCGATATTGCCCTACAAGTGGCTCAATATTGACCCTTGTATACAATCCACGGGCGCGAATAAACATTTCCCTGACCAAGTTCCATCCGTGACCGGGGATATGTACGCATGATGAACAAACCTTGTAAGTCCTCTCGACTTACAAGGAAAAATCCCTCTTATAGGATCCTTACAACTTACAGAGGAACATACACTTAGGAATCCTCACGACTCCTAAGGAGAAAATACACCTACAAGATCCTCACGACTTGTAGGGAGAAATACCTTCGTGAGACCCTTACGGCTCATGAAGTCAAAAGCCTTAGCCGACAGGACCTTAACCCTGTTCGCTAAGCCACCTTTGATCGACATCGACAGAGGCAGATGATGATTCGCTCCTGGTAATATCCCAGTTGTAGCGGTGCTGATACCGAAATCGGTGTCTAATTTCAGGTTTACGGTGAAAAGCCGGTAGGTCGCACATGCATACGAAATAGCCGAAATGATGGGGCGGCTTGCAATAAAAACAGCAAGTAAAGAAAATGTATGCATGGAAAATAGCCGAAATGATTGGGCAACTCGCAATAAAAAGCAGCGAGTAAAAATAAAATAAATAACCGAAATGATTGGGCACCGCGAAAAATAGCCGAAATGATTGGGCAATCGCGATCTTCCCGATATAAAAGCTGAAATGATAGAGCATCGCGGAAATAAAAAAAAGAAGAAGAAAGTGATGAAAACTTTGGCCCTACGGTTAAGATCACATCGATACCTGTATACAATCCAAGGGCGTAAACGAAGAAGGGAACCATACTTCCCCAACAGGCTTCGCCGGAAAATGAAGTCAAATCTCAACAGTTCGTCCCAACGCCGAAGAAATCAGTGTCTTCAGCAAATTCCTCGACTCACGGATACAAACACTCCTTGACGAGAGCCTCCTGATCCGCGTCGACTCGCAGAGCCACCAGTGCCTCCGTGGGAAATCCTCGACTCGTTTCAAACCCCAAGAAAACAAATAATCCTTGGCGCTAGGGAAACAAATAATCCTTAGCAAATTCCTCGACTCACGGATACAAACACTCCTTGACGAGAGCCTCCTGATCCGCGTCGACTCGCAGAGCCACCAGTGCCTCCGTGGGAAATCCTCGACTCGTTTCAAACCCCAAGGAAACAAATAATCCTTGGCGCTAGGGAAACAAATAATCCTTAGAAAATTCCTCGACTCACGGATACAAACACTCCTTGACGAGAGCCTCCTGATCCGCGTCGACTCGCAGAGCCACCAGTGCCTCCGTGGGAAATCCTCGACTCATTTCAAACCCCAAGGAAACAAATAATCCTTGGTGCTAGGGAAACAAATAATCCTTAGCAAATTCCTCGACTCACGGATACAAACACTCCTTGACGAGAGTCTCCTGATCCGCGTCGACTCGCAGAGCCACCAGTGCCTCCGTGGGAAATTCTCGACTCGTTTCAAACCCCAAGGAAACAAATAATCCTTGGCGCTAGGGAAACAAATAATCCTTAGCAAATTCCTCGACTCACGGATACAAACACTCCTTGATGAAAGCCTCCTGATCCGCGTCGACTCGCAGAGCCACCAGTGCCACCGTGGGAAATTCTCGACTCGTTTCAAACCCCAAGGAAACAAATAATCCTTGGCGCTAGGGAAACAAATAATCCTTAGCAAATTCCTTGACTCACGGATACAAACACTCCTTGACGAGAGCCTCCTGATCCGCGTCGACTCGCAGAGCCACCAGTGCCTCCGTGGGAAATTCTCGGCTCGTTTCAAACCCCAAGGAAATAAATAATCCTTGGCGCTATGGAAACAAATAATCCTTAGCAAATTCCTCGACTCACGGATACAAACACTCCTTGACGAGAGCCTCCTGATCCGCGTCGACTCGCAGAGCCACCAGTGCCTCCGTGGGAAATCCTCGACTCATTTCAAACCCCAAGGAAACAATTAATCCTTGGCGCTAGGGAAACAAATAATCCTTAGCAAATTCCTCGACTCACGGATACAAACACTCCTTGACGAGAGCCTCCTGATCCGCGTCGACTCGCAGAGCCACCAGTGCCTCCGTGGGAAATTCTCGACTCGTTTCAAACCCCAAGGAAACAAATAATCCTTGGTGCTAGGGAAACAAATAATCCTTAGCAAATTCCTCGACTCACGGATACAAACACTCCTTGACGAGAGCCTCCTGATCCGCGTCAACTCGCAGAGCCACCAGTGCCTCCGTGGGAAATCCTCGACTCGTTTCAAACCCCAAGGAAACAAATAATCCTTGGCGCTAGGGAAACAAATAATCCTTAGCAAATTCCTCGACTCACGGATACAAACACTCCTTGACGAGAGCCTCCTGATCCGCGTCAACTCGCAAAGCCACCAGTGCCTCCGTGGGAAATTCTCGACTCGTTTCAAACCCCAAGGAAACAAATAATCCTTGGCGCTAGGGAAACAAATAATCCTTAGCAAATTCCTCGACTCACGGATACAAACACTCCTTGACGAGAGCCTCCTGATCCACGTCGACTCGCAGAGCCACCAGTGCCTCCGTGGGAAATCCTTGACTCGTTTCAAACCCCAAGGAAACAAATAATCCTTGGCGCTAGGGAAACAAATAATCCTTAGCAAATTCCTCGACTCACGGATACAAACACTCCATGACGAGAGCCTCCTGATTCGCGTCGGCTCGCAGAGAAACCAGTGTCTCCGCGGGAAAATTCCCGATTCGTCTCAACTTGCAAGATGAAGCCTCAGGCAGCAGGGATTAAAAAATTTGCTTCCTGAACAATGGGACCCTGCAAGTCGATCTAAAATGGTCTCTTGCATACTATTCACGGGTCTCACTCTCCAAAGTCGAATCTCGACAAGGAGGGAAACAACCGCTTATGAGTCCTCTCGACTCGTAAGAGGGAAAAGTTCTCTTACAGGATCCTTACGACCTATGAGAGAAAACACACTTAGGAATCCTCATGACTCCTATGGAGAAAAACCCACCTACGAGATCCTCTCGATCCGTAGGGAGAAAAGTCTCTATGAGACCCTCACGGCTCATAGGGTTGAAAAGTCTTAGGCAGCAGATCTGAACCTGCGGCCTAAGCCATCGCTGTTTCTTGAGAGGTTCGGGATACTCGCTCTAATCATCCGTCAACCATGGTTATTAAGACAGCCTGCTAACAATAAAAGAAAGAAGAAAATGATAGAAAGAACATCCGATTTACATTTGATCAAGCGTTCGAGACGCACTCATTTATGCATGGGCAGAAGACTCAGGACGAGAAATAAGACGAGCTGAAATAAAAAAATGGTTTCCATTCATATTGCTAAAAATTCTTACAATCATAAAAGCAATGAATAAGAAACATTATTCAAATTATTACAACGGTATGACCTCAGATCCGGGGTACGGATTGAGGAATTCAAAAGTAAGGCCATCCAGAGTTCTTCTGGCCTTTCTAATTATTCTTATGCGCAGCCTCTCGCGTTCCTGTGTGTCAAGATCCTCGGCAAGACCTCCCGGCCTTCGATAGGCAGCAACTATCATCGTCTGCTTGAAGATTTGATGTAGGATGTCAATGAGGTTGTCCCGCCGTTTCTTCGAGATCAGCCCCGTCAGGTACACTGAATGCACCTTGTCTTCGGCATCATCCAGCGCATTGAGCGGTAGGGCCTCGTGAAGACCCGGAAGTGCTCTCCATACTGCTCCCAGCACGACTTTCAAGAGAGCCGAACGACGAGGAAGCAGCCAACCACCGCTTGCGTTCAGACGACCCATGACCTCTGCATATTGAGCGTCTGTAAACTCCTGGTTTTGTTGACGATCCTGTGCGCGGATGTCGTCATAGGTGATGAACTCGTGCAAACTGTATAGATGCACCGCCATTATGCCTGGAGGAAATGCCACAGGAAGATTAGCGATAGAAGAAAAATAATATACACAGAGGGCTAAATTCCTCGAGAGAAAAGCTCTGTTCAGGGATTAGAACCCATGAACAAAAGCTCTGCAGATCTATAAGTTTTTTGAGAGCGAAGCTCTGTTTATGAAACCCCAATGGGGATCTCTTTAGATCAAAAGATCTGTGAGAGAAAAGCTCTTGGGTTGAGATTAATTTAAATTAATTTGATTTACATTAATTTTACTTAAAGTTTCTAACTTTGAAAATGAGCAAAGCTCTGCTGGTGAAACCCCGAAGGGATTTTCTTTAGATGAGAAGATCTATGAGAGCAAAGCTCTGTTGGTTAAGATTAATTAAAATTAATTTAATCTAAGAATCAATTTTACCTAAAGTTTTTCTAAAAACTTTGGAAAGGAGAGCAAAGCCCTGGAGTTCTTGAAGGCAAGAGCAAAGCTCTGAAGGTTTTTGAAAATAAAAATCTGAAAGATGATAAGCATCTGTGGGGGACCAAAGGTCCTATTTATAGGCATCAAGTGCCACTTCAAGTT
Organism: Agapanthus africanus; assembly: GCA_030015575.1. Lineage (NCBI taxonomy): Eukaryota > Viridiplantae > Streptophyta > Magnoliopsida > Asparagales > Amaryllidaceae > Agapanthus > Agapanthus africanus. The sequence continues at coordinate 60,950,499 of JASDDO010000024.1, forward strand.
CCAAAAGTTGCCACGGCGGTTGGAATTCCGCCACCGCTGCGCTTACGTTTGGGGCCACGTAAGCGCAACGGTGGGGGGGCATTTGTTTACCCCAATCAGAGCAAAGCTCTGTACAAATTTCGAGGCGGGAGATGAAGCAACGCTTCATCTTCCTCCAATCAGAGCAAAGCTCTGCTTGGAAAATTTAAACTTTAATAAATGAAGCAACGCTCCAGATTCTTTACGCTGCGTGCAACGCGCCACGTATCTGGCGCAGATGCATCAGCGCAGCGCCCAAGGCAGCGCACCCAATCATAGCGAAGCTCTGTTTAAAGTAAAATCAAAGGAAGCAACGCTTCAGTTGCGCAAGCACTGCGCTGCGCGACACGTGCCAGCGCAGATGCGCTAGCGCAGTTGCGCTGCGCGACACGTGTCAGCGCAGATGCGCTAGCGCAGTTGCGCTGCGCTGTGCAGCGCGTGACACGTGTCACGCGCTGGGGCATTTGCGCCAAACAAAATAAAGATTTTAAAGAAATTTTTCTGTTCTTGTTAAAACAAGAAGATTTTCTTCTGTAAAACAGTGTCCTTTGGATCAAAGATCTAACGGTGGGGAAAATTCCCCAAATCACTCAGAGAAAAATCTCTTTAACAAATTTAACTAATTTATGGGCACTATAAAAAGGACCCTAGATCTCAATTCAAAGGCATCAACATTTTCGGAGAGAACGAAAAAAAAGAAAACTTTGAAGAACCCCTCAAGAACAAAAAAAAGGTAAAAATCTTCAGAAAAAGAGAAAATTCTCTTTAAAAAAAACAGATCATTGATCTAAGAATAAGATCGATGATCTTCAAGAAGAAAGAAAGCTAATTAATAATAGTGCTTTGCACTTGCTTATGAACCACCGGTTCCTTGAAAACAACAAAAACTTATTTTCTTGATTTAAAATCAATCAAAAGATAAAACAGTGCTCTGCACTTGCAAGAACTGCGCTGTTGCGCTCCTGTGTTGGCGCAAGCCACCAGGAAGCGCCACATGTCAGTAGCGCAGCAGCGCAGCGCACTGACACAGCGCACTGCGCTGTTGCGCTTGCGCTCATCAAAGCGTGACACGTGTCACTTCCACATGCGCTTGGGCTCTTTAATTTGCGCAAAGTGCCTGACAAGCCACATGGGGCACTGTCAGAGTATTTAATCCTCTGCATTATTAAGAAAAGGGACAGCGCCCAATTAAAGGCCTAACAGGCCTAATAAAAAATGCTATGCATTTTAAAAGGAGCAGAGCCCAGAATAAATTGATGCTCTGCATCTTTTATGGGCAGAGCCCAAACAAAAAAATAGAAAATAATGCAGTGCATTATTAAACAGGGGCAAAGCCCTAGCACAGGCCTAATAGGCCAAAGATAAAAAAAACGTTCAATATTCTCAACTGGACTTAGCCCAATCATGGCCGTAAGTTCTCAAATTAAATTGACTGAGAAAGACTGCTCCCCTAAATCAATTTACATCCGGTTCAAGGGTACATCTCTGAACTCCTCTGACACCTATCGTTTTAATCCTTCAACGATGTCAAAGAGGTGACGGTTCCGACGACCACACATCAAGATGGACTGCGGGGTCCTTAAACTCGTGGACCGAAACGTCCTTAAACTAATATTGGACCGAAACGTCCTTAAACTAATATTGGACCGAAACGTCCTTAAACTAATGTCAGACCACCACGTCTCTAAACTGGAACATGGACCACTACGTCCCTAAAACTGGAACAATAGAGCCTCCAAATGCTCTTTTGCCGGATCTAAACGATCCCGTTTAAGTTGATCTTAGCCCCAAACACGGCTAACGTATCCTTAAACATTCAAACGGACTATAAAACTCCAAATCAACCTTGGTTCAAGGGTACATCTCTGAACTCCTCGGACATCTGCCGTTGTAATCCTTCAACGACATTAGAGAGGTGACGAGTCCCGATGGCCAGATATTAAATGAATTATCACGTTAAGTTGATCTTGGTCTCAAACAGGACTAACGTATCCTTGAAGAACGTTTAAGTTGATCTTAGCCGCAACGCGACTAATGCATCCTTAAACTAAAAACACCAAACCCAAATCTAAGTAAATACGGATTTGGACCAATCCACACCCTACGGGCGACGGCATCACTCAGTCTCCGTATACAATCCACGGGCAACCACAAACAAAACAAGCACCAACGACACGAAGTGAAATTCTGGAGAAGGAGAAAGTTGTTATCGCGATGCGGTAGCGTAATTAACTGCAGGGGCTTGCGCCTGTAGGGAAGAGCGTCCCCACAATCAAAAACCCCTCACCCTGAGGGGGAATCTGACGAAGTCTGCTATATCGGCCGCATCCGTCTAAACCTCCGATACAAGGTGCCATAAATCAACTTGGCATCTTCGGAGAGGTAGACGGATAAAAGCATATAGCATATGCCCCGAATCTCAGTGCCAAGACGCCAAGTCTAGGCCGCCGTTCGGAGGGGAACACAAGAATGGAAGTGGGAGCACATTACCATGGATTTTGTGACGGCCTTACCACGGAGCCCTAGGGGCAATAACGCCATTTGGGTTATCGTCGATCGCCTCACAAAAGCTGCACACTTCCTACCTTTCCGAGTGGGACAGTCGACAGAATCACTGGCAGAAAGATATATGCAAGAGATTGTACGACTTCACGGTGGTCCAGTCAGCATTATGTCAGACCGGGACACCAGATTCTTGTCGCACTTTTGGAAGAGCTTATAGGAGAGCTTGGGTACCCGCCTTAAATTCAGCACAGCTTATCACCCGCAGACGGATGGACAATCCGAGCGTACGATTCAGATGCTCGAGGATATGTTGAGAGCCTGTATGTTGGACTTTCAGGGTTCCTGGGAGGACCATCTGCATCTAGTCGAGTTCTCGTACAACAATAGTTATCAGGCTAGTATTCAGATGGCTCCTTTTGAAGCACTATACGGGCGGAAGTGTCGATCCCCAGTATGTTGGGATGATGTGGGAGATCGAAGATTACTGGGCCCTGAACTCATTGTTTAGACAGTCGATAAGGTCCAACTGATCAGGCAGCGTATTAAGACGGCTCAGGATCGACAGAAGAGTTGGGAAGATACCAGCAGGAGGGCACTAGAATTCGAAGTCGGAGATCACGTGTTCTTAAAGATTTCCCCTACCCGTGGATTTATCAGGTTCGGAGGCCGGGGAAAGCTCAGTCCCCGTTTTATCGGACCTTTTGAGGTGCTAGAGCGAGTAGGAGAGGTGGCCTATCGACTTGCCTTGCCTCCATCGCTAGCGGGTGTGCACAATACCTTCCACGTGTCACAGTTGCGTCATTATGTTCGGGATGAGAGCTATGTCCTGGACCACTCGGAGCTGGTTTTGGGTACCGACCTATCGTACGAGGAGCAGCCCACTACCATCCTCGACCGCAGAGAGCAAGTGCTGAAGAATAAGGTCATTCCATTAGTCCGAGTGTCTTGGGGCGGTCGTTCCCCAGGAGAATCCACCTGGGAGCGGGAGGAAGATATCCGTGATCGTTATCCACATCTCTTTGTTTAGTATATTGTTTCCTTGTATCCTTGTTAAATTTCGAGGACGAAATTTTTGTAAGGGGGGTATGATGTAAATCCCCGTTCCCATCTTAATAAAAGTTTCCTATTTTCTAAATCCCAGTGATTTCCTTTCTTTTCCCCCTCATATTTTAATTGGTTGTGTGAGCTTAATATTTAAACTTTATTTTCCAGCTCTTTTAAAATCATAGTCCAAAACCAAAAGCTAAAATATATGTTACATATACACAACCCTAAACCCGACAAAATTTCCCAAACCATAAAAGTCAAAACCCAGAATTAAAACCAATTTGGAAAACCAAAACTAAAACCAAACTGCCTTCATAAACGCTCAGCCCATTTAGATTTCCCCATTAAAATTCATAATTAAATCCCCAAGCCCAGCCATTCTCGTCAGCCCAAAGTGTTAAGGAAATTTAATTTTTAACCCCGGCCCGTCTCCCCTCCTCAGCCCACACAAAAAATTAAGTAAATTTGAATTTCAAAAAAAAAAAAACCAAGCCCTGCCCACTCCCTCCAGCCCGCTTCCTCAGCGACCCGACCCAACCCGCTCCTGTTCACCTGCCTTCTCCAACGGCTCTTTCCCAAATTCCCGCTCGCGATCCGCGCTCCTCTCCTCCGCTCGCGCCCACGCCCATGCCCTCGCTCTGGCGACGTTATACCCGCGACGCGCTCCCCTCATCTCCTTTATCTCCTTCACACCTCACTCCCCTCTCGTTTTCCCAAAACCCCTCATCTCTCTCCCTCTCGAAACCTTACCGACCCAACTCCGCTCGTCGCCCCTCCGACGGCGACAACCCTCCGACAACCCATCGTCGACCCTCATTCATCCTCCTTCTCCCTCTACAACTCCACCACCTATCAACCAACCCCCTGCACACCAACCCCTGTACACCAACCCCTGAGCCGAGCTCAACCACCACCCTGCCCCCTCGACGCCGGCGATCTCTACACCACACCGTCGACCCCTACACCCTCTGCATCTTCTCCTCCTCCTCCAAGATCCACACCCGAGCGCTCTCTCTCTCTCTCTTTCTTCAAGAAAAATCCCATAACCTATTCCAAACACCCACTGCGGCCCATCACCGGAGCGACGCCGTCGACCGTCGGCAACCCCAGCATTTCTCAGGCAAACCACAGAGCACCCCCTCCGCTTCCAGCGAGTACAAGAAGTCTCCGGGCAATTCCGACACCAATTCCGTATCGCGAGCCAAGCTCGCGCAAATCGTTTCACGACGTACATCGCGCGTTCGTGACGCCGCTGCTGCCGTGCAACCCCGAGACGTTTCCAGGCAAGTGTTTTACTTGCTACATGCTAATATAATTGTGATACAAACTTAAATCATATAGATTATAATTTACCGATTTCCGATATATTATGCGACATATGTGTTCGATACTAGACCCCAATGAAAATACTTGCTTAATTTGACGGAAATAGATGTTTTCTGTTGGCCCATATAATGATGAATATCGTGTATAAATCTCACCGGAAAATACGAATGTTAGTGACTAAAATGAATGCCCCCAAATATACCGATAAAACTAGAATTTTCCCATATCTGAAAATGATTAAAATCACTGTAAATTACGTATATACTGGAATGATGCGTTCGAGGGCTTAAATCAAAGCCGACTCGACGAAATTTAACCCTATGTAAACTTCTAATGATTTCTGTTCTGTAACTGCGATGATATTTAGATCGGAGAGCGACTCTGGACTGCAGTCCAGAGCGAGTCCGATTACTGTGTACTGTCCCAAAATGTATGTCACTTTGTTTCCTGAATTCGTATGTTAAGGAACTCTGCTGAGGATTAAATATGGATCTGTTAGCTAAACAAAACAAGTGGTTTCATTCCATTTCATTGCCGTTTTCTATTTAAATTGTAAATAAGAAGGGCAGAACGTATAACTGTCCAGGACAGATTCAGAAGTGACATACTGATATTAAACTGTGCATAACTTTCTCCGTACAGATGTGATTTAGGATCCGTCTATTGCGTTGAATACACCATCAAAAAACCTAGATTTTATTCAACTGTAGCATCGATAAATTCTGAGCCCAAATGGGTACAATTCGTGTCGCGAAACGGACGTTCAGTTCTGAAACTGAATTTCCAGCTGCGAGCACTTAAAATGAAACAGCTGTATCTTGAATACCGGAAACCCGATTGAACTGAAACTAATTTTGATGAATTGATGACTGAGTGTTCTATTTATCGTATTTGTAACATTTCGTTGAATTCTAAACATATGAATTTATGCAATTTTTGTAAGTTAATGACATGCATATTGATTCATAATATACTTAGCTTATTGATGACATACATACATATATCATACTCCATTTACCATATACTTAGTGTTAGTGCGTGTTAGAGTCAGTGGACATTGCATTATCGTGCGTGATTGATATTGGTTTAGGAGTGACAAGTACACCAATGGGAAGTGAATATTCGTGACAGTGATTGATACAGTGAACAGTGATAAAACCGTGCCATTGGTATACTTGTACACGACTAAATCAAGATCATAAATAGTGTAAACCTGGGGATAAAGGGGAAATCGAAGTGGAAAGAGAATCGTATTTAGCGGGACCGTGTTTTAGAGGATGATCATTCGAGCATCAATATATATATTAGGTAGGATCTAGCGATCCGGCTGACGGGGTTATGTCCCGGGCATGTGGGCCGTTGTCTCGGGTATGTACGAGACTCCTGTTAAACATGATCCTCCTTCCACTATACGATTTCAAACATGACCTAGAGACCGATAGGGACACAGATCATATTTTGCATCATATAGTGATATAGTGATTACTCGCATTGTACTTTCACTAGTATCACCTCTTTTACCTGTTCCATCTTATTATAATAATATTGTTATTGTGTCGCTCTGACGACCTGAGTATGCATGCTCAGATTCCGTGGAAGGACCAGCGCAGGAGACGGATCTACCTTTCGAGTTCACGGAGATATAGTCTGGTGTACTTTCTTTTTTTACTGCTTCCCATAAAAGTGATCGTGAGATTGAACTTGGTTAGTAACTATTCTTGTTATTTGTAATTTGTGAACAATAGATTTTAATGTAATAAATTAGTGATGTGATTCATTTACTAATGTGCTTTATTTACTGATTACCATGTAATGCTAGAAGCCGAAGTGTGACTACGGCGGGATGATTCCTTGACCGTAGGAGCATGGCTGGCCTAGTCGTCCCTCGTTTTCCGTATTTTGGGAAGCGGGGCGTGACAGAGGTGCAGGCTTCATTGTGGGCCCACAGGAATTTTGGCCCAGTCTTGCGAAGACTGAGGAACTGGAGCTGGACGACCCGTTGAGAGGGGCCGCAGTAGCTGTAAGCCGATCGAAGACCGACTTCTTGGGAGCTTCCGGTGTTGGCACAAGAGCGATGAAGCTTGTTTGCGAGAGCATGGTCCCGAAAAACAATCCTGAGGTGGCTTGAGTGACCTGTTCCACCGGCATCGTGAACAGGGAAGCCGCTTGGGACCCGTAAGATATGCCCCCAGTTGAGGCAGGACGTGGGTTGCAGTTGCATGTGGAACACTTTGAGCAGGTGAACGCCATTGATCCTTTACTCTCTGCACTAAGCCAAACGCCAAATCTTAGTACCTCGAAATCCAAGGGCAACCATTAGCAAACCGCGATTCGTTCGCGAACACGACACACGAAGTGTGGAGTGGAAAGAGGAAAAGGTCCCACCGGGCGTGCCAGAATCTGTTCCCCTCCAAAAGACACAGACGCGACCGTGCAGATCCGTCTTGCCTGAAATTCATGGCAGATGCTAATTGGTGCTATCCGTCCACCTCTCCGAAGATGCCGAGTTGATTTATGGCACCATATATCGAAGGTTTAAACGGATGTGGCCGATATAGCAGACTTCGTCAGATTCCCCCGCGCTTGAGGGGTTTTTGATTGTGGGGACGCTCTTCCCTACAGGCGCAAGCCCCTGCAGTTAATTACGCTACCGCATCGCGGTAACCACTTTCTCCTTCTCCAGATAGTCACTTCGTGTCGTGGGTGTTTGTTTTGTTTGTGGTTGCCCGTGGATTGTATACGGAGACTAATTTATGTTGTCGCCCGTAGGGCGTGGATTAGTTCAAATCCGTATTTTCTTAGATTTGGGTTTGGGGTTTGGGTTTAAGGATACGTTAGTCTTATTTGAGACTAAGATCAACTTAAACGTTTGTTAAGGATACGTTAGTCTAATTTTAGACTAAGATCAACTTAACAGTTTGTTAAGGACACATTAGTCTAATTTTAGACTAAGATCTACTTAACAGGATCATATAGATCCAACAAAAGAGTATTTGGGCTCTATTGTTTAGTTTAGGGACATTGCGGTCGATTACCAGTTTAGGGACATAATGGTCCATTACCAGTTTAAGGACATGGTGGTCCATTATCAGTTTAAGGACATAATGGTCCAAGGTTAAGTATATCATAGTCCGTGAGTTTAAAGACCTCACAGTCAAGGTTAAGGGCATCATAGTCCGTGAGTTTAAAGACCTCACAGTCAAGGTTAAGGACATCATAGTCCGTGAGTTTAAAGACATCACAGTCAAGGTTAAGGACATCATAGTCCATGGGCTTAAGGACCCCACAGTCCAGTTTAAAGACGTCATAGTCTATGAAATGTGTGGTTGTCGGGACCCGTCACCTCTCTGAAGACGTTGAAGGATTACAACGACAAATATCAGAGGAGTGAAGAGATGTACCCTTGAACCAAAGTGGATTAAGTGATCTGTAGTCCAATTTGGAACTAAGATCAATTAATTAGAATTATTAGCACATGGACTCAGTTGAGTCTGAGTTGAGGACTCATGGCCAACTTGGGTTAAATTCAATTAAGTTTGAAGAATTGGCTCTCTGTTGGACCATTAGACATTTGTCCGGGTTCAAGCCCACATTATTTAGCAATGCTAAACAAGAGTTTGAGGGCTTTGATAACATTTGGGTCTTTGGCTGAGGATTAAACATTATACCTCTGAGTTTCTACTCAATTTTGAGATTCAATTGAAGGGGAGGTGTTTCCCCAATCAGAGCAAAACTCTGTTCAAATTCAAAGACTGGAAATGAGCGACGCTTCTGCTTCTCCCAATCAGAGCAAAGCTCTGTTCAAATTCCAAAGCTGGAAATGAAGCGACGCTTCTGCTTCCCTCAATCAGAGCAAAGTTCTGTTTAGAAATTTAAGAGTCAAAAATTGAAGCAACGCTTCAGATCCTGCGCACTGCGCTGCGCGCCACGTGTCTAACACAGGTGCGCTGGCGCAGTTGCACTGCGCGTTGCGCTGCTCGCCACGTGTCTAACACTGGTGCGATAGCGCAGTTGCGCTGCGCTCTGCGCCACATGTCGAGCACGAGTGCGCTAGCGCTAGGCGCGCCACGCGCCACGTGTCAAAACACGAATGTGCAAGCGCTAGCGCAATTGCGCTGCGCACCCCAAATTAGAGCAAAGCTCTGTTTCCAAGATTGGAAAGCGAGACAACGCTTCATGAAAAGTACTAACATCAAATGCGCTTACGATAAGAGTCAAAGACTCTGAAACGGCATCCACGCGCAAAGCACGAGAGCGCTAGGCGCCAGAAACGCTAAGTGCCAGAAGCGCTTCATCCTTACAAGAATTACTTGCACATGATTATAGCAAAATTAAATTATGCAGCGCATAAACATCTTACAGAGGAATAACAAAGAATTAAAAACAAGGGAACACTTAACAGATAATAAAATACTTAAAACATCTTTTTATTATTATTATTATTATTATTATTACATTTAAAAAAGATCACCAAACATGGGATCAAAAGGGCAGGGGTTCGCAAAGCTAAAGAGGAGATTGTCCAGTTCCCTCTCCGTCTTCTCCACCATGTCGAAACGGCGATCCTCCCGAGGGGTAGCCATCCAACGATCGACGCCGGACTCCTCAGAGAAAGTGGTGATGACAACCCGACGAGCCCGTATCTGGCTCATCAAGTGGATGGAGCAATCCCTCAGGGATTGAGTGATTAAGTACGCCTCGAAGAAGCACTCGATCTTGTCTTCGGCAGTATCGAGCTTTGCCGAGGACATCTCTGCTGGAGTAGGGGGAAGATCGGCGAGCACAGACGCAAGGATCATCCGAAGCCAAATAGAGTGTGGGGAAGAGGGGACCCCACACGAGTCAAAAGATCGTGCAGTGCAGCGTCTCACTGCTCATCCGTAAGAGAAGGATCCACCAAGCGCGCAGCAAAGTGAGGAACAAGGTCCTGAATGGGCACTTCCCACGGCTGTCTACGAGCATGGGGGCGGTTACAAGCCATAGTCGAGATGGTTCTTTGGAGATGAGAAAAGAAAGAAGCTTTGCTTCGTGTTATAAAGACTAGGCACAGAAAATTTTGTGCACAATGGAAATATTTCCAAGATTCGGGAAATGAAAGATTCTAAGGAATACAAGTTTGACTCAAAAAGGAAGGTGAAAAGACACCTCTGTTGAAGCAACGCTTCAGATCCAGCGCTCTGCTGAAGCAACGCTTCAGATCCAGCGCTCTGCGCTGCGCGCCACGTGTCAAGCACATGTGCGCTGTGCTGCGCGCCATGTGTCTAACGTAGGTGCGCCAGCGCTGGAATTAAAAATTCCCACCGTTGGATCAAAGGATATAATAATGATTAATTAACAAGAATTAAATTCTGTTAAGGAAAGATTTCTCAAAATCTTTCCAAACAACAAGATTATGCTTTAAGCACCGTTAGATCAATGATCCAATGGTAAATAATGAATTACCAAAAACAGAATAAATTCTACATAGAAAGATTTTTCAATCTTATTAAAACAAGAAGATTTTCTTCTGTAAAATAGAAGCCTTAGGATCAAAGATCCAACGGTGGGAAATATTTCCAAATCAATCAGAGAAAGATCTCTTAAACTAATTTAACAAATCAATTGGCCCTATATAAAGGCCCCAAGACTTCAAGTCTCATATAGAAAAAACCCTCTGCAAACTTTGAGAAAAACTCAAAGAAAAAGAAAGGCAGGCCCTTAGCAAAATGAAGATTTTTCTTCAAGGTAAAGGATTAATTCTTGAACAACGGTGATGAAACCATCTCGTAAAAAAGAAGAAATATCTTCTAATAAGATCTTAGATCTATAAAAAGACCAAGGTCTTTAATTAAAAAGAAAAGATCAAAAGATCTAATCATAAAAAAGAAGTATTTTTACTTCGTCCACGGATCTTTGATCTATAAAGGCAGAGCCTTTTATCAAAAAACAAGAACTTTTGTTCTTGGATTTTGAGGCAAAGCCTCCTTAGAAGAACATAAAAGTTGTTCTGTGATCTTAAAATCGATCAGATGCGCTCTGCGCTATTGAAAAGTGCTTTGCACTGATGAACTGCGCTCTTGCGCTCATTGGATTGGCGCACAGTGCCAGAACTTGCCACGTGTCAATCAGAGACACAATCTGCGTTTTGCACTCCTGAAAAAGAGCGCTGCAGTCATAGAAAGGCGCTCAGCGCCAAGTGTGCCACGTGTCACTCGCTGGCGCGCCAACAGACTAGCGCAAAGCGCTCATAGATGGAAAGCGCAAGTGCGCTAATGAACCGGCGCTTAGCGCTAAGCGCGACGCGTGTCACCCTCATGTGCGCTAGCGCAATGCGCTCTTTAATTGGCGCAAAGCGCTTGATGAGCCACGTGGCGCATTGTCAGAACACCACTTTATTCCTGATAAATGCTAAGCATTTAATACCAGACAAAATGACAGAGCCCGATGCTTAGTATTATTAAAAAGGGCCGGGCCCAAGTAAAGGCTTAACAGCCAGAACAAAAATAAAATGTTAAACATTTTTAACTGGACTTAGCCCAATTCTGGCCATAAGTCCTCAATTTAAGTTGAACTGAGCTCATCTGCTCTTCTAATCAATTTACACCCGGTTTGAGGGTACATCTCTTTACTCTTCTGATATCTGTCGTTGTAATCCTTCAACGTCGTCAGAGAGGTAACGGGTCCCGACAACCACACATTACTACGGACTGTGGGGTCCTTAAACTCATGGACTATGATGTCCTTAACCTCGACCGTGATGTCTTACAACTAATATCGGACTGTGGAGTCCTTAAATCCATGGACTATGATGTCCTTAACCTCGATCGTGATGTCTTATAACTAATATCGGACTGTGGAGTCCTTAAATCCACGGACTGTGGACATCACGGTTGATGTCCTTAAGCTCAACCGTGATGTCTTAAAACTAATATCGGACTGTGGAGTCCTTAAATCTATGGACTATGACGTCCTTAACCTCGACCGTGATGTCTTAAAACTAACATTGGACTGTGAGGTCCTTTAATCCACGGACTATGATGTCCTTAACCTTGACCGTGATGTCTTAAAACTAACATCGGACTGTGAGGTCCTTAAACTCACGGACTATGATGTCCTTAACCTCGACCGCGATGTCTTAAAACTAACAATGGACCGTAATGTCCTTAAACTAATTATCGACCGCAACGTTATAAAACTAAACAATAGAGCCCAATTGCTCTCTTGTCGGATCTAAACGATCCCGTTAAGTTGACCTTAGTCTAAAATTAGACTAACGTGTCCTTAACAAACGTTTAAGTTGATCTTAGCCTCAAATAAGGCTAACGTATCCTTAAACACAACCCCCCAAACCCAAATCTAAGAAGATACGGATTTGGACTAATCCACGCCCTACGGGCGACAACATAACTTAGTCTCCGTATACAATTCACGGGCAACCAAACACAAAACAAACACCCACGACACGAAGTGACTATATGGAGAAGGAGAAAGTTGTTACCGCGATGCGGTAGCGCAATTAACTGCAGGGGCTTGCTCCTGCAGGGAAGAGCATCCCCACAATCAAAAACCCCTCAAACGAGGGGGAATCTGACGAAATCTGCTACATCGGCCGCATCCGTTTAAACCTTCGATACATGGTGCCATAAATCAACTTGGCATCTTCGGAGAGGTGGACGGATAGCACCAATTAGCATCTGCCCCGAATTTCTGGCAAGATGGACCTACGTGGTCGTGTCTCTGTATTCGGCGGGGAACAGATTCTGGCACGCCCGGTGGGACCTTTTCCTCTTTCCACTCCACACTTCGTGTGTCGTGTTTGCGAACCAATCGCGGTTTGCTAATGGTTTCCCTTGGGTTTTGAGGTACTAAGATTTGGCGTTTTGCTTGGTGCAGAAAGCAAAGAATCAATGGCATTCACCTGCTCAAAGTGTTCCACATGCAGCTACAACTCGCGTCCTGCCTCAACTTGGGGCATAACCTACGAGCCCCAAGCGGCTTCCCTGTTCACGATGCCCGTGGAACAGGTCACTCAAGCCAACGAGCTTCACCGCTCCTGTGCTGACACCGGAAGCTCCCAAGAAGTCGGTCTTTGATCGGCTTACACCTACTGCGGCCCCTCTCAACGGGTCGTCCAGCTCCAGCGCCTCAGTCTTCGCTAGACTGGGCCAAAGTTCAGGTGGGCCCATGATGAAGCCTGCAACTCAAGAAAAGGCTGCTCCGAAGAGAGTAACCAACCCTGCTCCTGAAGTCGTCAAAGCGGCTTCTCCTGCCAAGGGATCGGTCTTTATAAGATTGATTGCCCCAACCTTCACTCCTGCTCCTGCTACTCAAAGGATATCGGTTTTCAACAGGCTGACGCCAGCAGCAGCCCCTCACCTGAACAGGGGGCAAGACAAAGCCATCCCTGTCACCGAACCAACTCCATCAGCTAGACGCGCTCGGCGTCGCTACTGGTGCCGGGTAAGGAAGGCCGGGGGCAACTCCCCTTCTGGGCTAACTCCACCAGCCCCAACGGCGGAAATTAATGCTGTTGTTCCAACTGGGAACAGTTTCGAGCTGCTGAATAAGGTGCGCAGGAATTCTCCTACCGCCGTACTGAAAAGATCTCCTCCTCCGGTGGAGAATGTTGCGGAAACAAAGCCACAACAGTCCCCTCAGCGACTGTCCTCTAAGATCTACAGAGTCTGGCGGCAGGTCCGGAACTCAATAGTTGATCAAGATTACCCTCGCCGACGAAAAAGGGCGAAGGTTCACCAAGAAGAAAGCCATCCTGCCAAGCCACGAAAAGCTATCTGGATGCCCACTGCGACTGCCCCCTCAACTTCGACCGCTCAGAAGAGGAGAAGGCCGGAGAAAATCCCCATGCCTACGACAAATGTCAAGGGCACTGAGCCTAAACGCCCCAAGTCTGGGGGCATGGTGGTGCATACCGTTTATATGGCATCCGGAAAAGAGGATAGCCGTATCTCCACAGGTCATCGACCGCTTACGCGATCCGTGACAAAATCCCAAGAGCAGCAGCAGAAGCTTCAGGAGATGATGACTGCGATGGCCGCGCTCATAGGACCGAAAGCAAGCCCAGAGGCATCCTCCGAGCAACGCCACGAGCAGGAAACTGACGCCGAATTCCTTCGGAGAATGCTCGAGAAGAAGGACAAAGAAGCCTCAGAGCAGGCGGCTAATATAAAGCGAATGACACTTCTCTTCCAAGACATGGTCGGGATGATGATACAGCCAGATCCTCCAGCCGTAGACCCTCCGATCATTATTGAAGATGACAGAGGAGAAACATCCAATCCTCTGCCGGCTCTGTCAACAGCCAAGGAGGAGACAATCTCTAAAGCTGTCCTGGATGACTATATTGCTCAGCAAATAAGAGTTCACCAGGCAAATGAAGCAGCCGGCCAAGTTGTCAAAACTGGGCGACCGTATCCAGGCTGGTATGATCAGATAAAGTACCCGCCGGGATACACGATCCCCAAATTCCACGTGTACAAGGGGACGGGCAATCCCCACCAGCACGTCGCCCAGTTCAGAGCTCTGTGCGGCAACACCGGGGGCGATGATAAACTTTTGCTCCGCCAATTCGTCGGCAGCTTATCGGAGACGGCGTTTGAATGGTACTCCGAACTTCCAAACGACTCCGTCAAAACTTTCGCAGAAATGGAGTTATTGTTCACCCAGCGATTCGCGAGCGCAAGTGAACGTACCCCGATAACAACATTGATCAATGCGAGAGTAAAGCCGGGCGAAACTTGGGTTCAATACGCAATCCGATTGCGAAATCTTTGGTCAAAGTACGAACAGCGTATCGAAGAGGCACCAGCGGTGGGCATGTTCATGGGCACCCTAGACCCTCATGCAACTATTTCACAGTTCATGATGTTCTTCAAACCGACCACATTCCAGGCTTTAATCGACAAGCTAGCCCAGATGGATCAGATGGGTCACAGACCGTCTCCTCCGAAACCGGAACCGCTGAACGAAAAGGGTAAAGGGAAGGCGACCTTCGTTGCGAATACTCAACAGCAGCCCAGTGCTCCAGAGCTAACGGATCAATTAGAAGAGAGACGGCGCTATTACAATGAGAAAATGAAGCGCCCTTACTCATTCCCGCAGGATAAAACGAAGAGGCTGTTCGAGCTAGCGGTGCACAACAGGCTTATCAATTTGCCAAATCCAAGGTGACCACCGCAACCCAGCGAAGTGAATAATCCCAATTATTGCCCTTAGCACCAAACGGTAAGCCATCCGATCGAAGATTGCTTCGTCTTTAAGAGATGGATCGAGGATCAGTACCTACAAGGCAAGTTTGCGCTGTCTGAGAAGTGGAAAGTGAACCCACCACAACCACATACTCTTAAGAAGACAGACACACCGGGGGCAACGTGCTCTTTTGTTGAAGAAGCTCTACAGGAGGTGGCTCTTTCAGCCAAAACCAAAAGGATGCTGAATGATCTCCAGACATGCTCGGCGATCAGGTGGAAGAACCCGCTGGAACCCCAGATTATCGAAAGGATGCTGAAGCCGCACCCAACTCCAAGGATTGGTGGTGATAGCCAAAGTGCTCACACCCAGCCGTCGAAATCTTCGAAAAAGAAGAAGAAATCCAAAAGACCCGTGAAGCCTGGCGACAGGCGCACGGATTTGCAGAAGCAGATTGACGCGCTGGAAGAGTATAACCAGAAGGCGCGGACTCCAATCACGCTCCAAGAGTTCCTCAGCCACGTTCTTGAGGACGAAGATGATGGAGAAGAATCGTCGGACGGATCTGAGGATTACGTAGCAAGTTGCCATGTGATTTCTCATTCATCGCTAGACAATGAAGAAGCTCCCTGCACAAAGATACTGGGGGCAGATCCCGAGCCGGAACTTCTATGGCCGTCAGACGAAATGATCGACGCTTTCCTGAATGAGATTCATCTAAAAAGTAAAGCCAATCGGGAGCGTGAGATGGCCATATTTGAAAGAGCCAAATGCCGACGACTAGAAGAAAGAGTCGAGGCACTCCCGCCGAATCAAAGAACATCCATCGCGGATAAAAACAAGTTCAAGACGAGGAAAAGATTTGCTAAAGCCATATCAATGGGAATGGAGCTACCACCCTCTGAAGGAAACACTCCCGGTGAAGCAGAAACACATCCTAGCTACTGCTTATATCATCGAAAGATTTCGCACCCTACCGAAGAGTGCGACGCTTTTAAAAGATGGTAGCAGGGATATGTTGCTCGCCGGCAACATTTTAAGCGGATGAAACGCAAAACTCGTCAGGAGCAAAGAAGTGCGACCGAGGAGCATAAAAGAACTACCGGTAACTGTCGCACGATCAACACCGGGGGATCGCAAGTTCTCACTTTTGGGAGCGACTCTGACGAGAAAATAGCTCTTGGCCCTCTCTTTAAAGAATCCACCTTGGTGAAAGACGAAGAACCGAAGGCCTGTGAAAACATTCAGCTGCGCAACCGTACGCTTCCAGAAAAGAATCCCGGACCCACGAGTAGAAAAGATAAGGGAAAAGAAAAGGTCTCTGAAGATATCGCCCTGGATGACCAAGTCATGAAAGAGCTGACTGCCAAGGACCCGCCAAAGAAGAACAAGGTGGACTACAACGTTCTGGCGCACTTGAGGAAATTACCCTCGCAGCTCAGCATTCTCGATGCCCTTTTACTATCAAAAGAAGCAAGAGATTCATTGATCAAGGTGCTACAAGAAACAGGATAGTTCCAAGCTTTTCTCGCCGAAGAGAAGATGAAGGACGAGCTGGAAGAAGTGCACACAGCCGATATCACCTTCGGCGATGAAGATCTCCTCCTTAGGACGTGCGAGCACAACCGTCCCCTCTATGTCTCAGGGTACTGCCACGATATAAAGATAGGCAAAATCCTGGTCGACAATGGGTCTTCCGTCAATCTCCTCAATGTGCGAGTGTTGAAGGAAATCTGCATGAGCGTCCAGCATCTCGCTCGTGATAAAATTACCATCTCCGGTTTTGACTCCCAGTCGTCACGGACTCTCGGATCTGTGATACTAACGCTGCGCTTCGGGCTGCTCGTCACAGACATTAAATTTCACGTCATTGACGCCAAGACATGCTATAACGCTTTGCTCGGCCGGCCTTGGTTACACGAGTACAACATCATCCTTTCTACGCGACATCAGTGTATGAAGTACTTCAATGATGGTCTCAAGTATACCGTAACAGGAGAGCTGAACGCATTCTCCGTGAACGAAGTCCGCAAGTATGAAGACGCAAAATACTTCCTACCAGATTTTGAGGACACGGAGAGATGTCACAAACCGGAGAACAAAACTATCACCACCATTCCAGTCTTCGGGAGTGATACTGAAGAAGAGGAAGCGATAGTATATTCAGGTCCACCCCAGCATAACAAGCCAGGACCGTCCGCTCCTATGTTGATCTTTGGCAGCGACTCGGAAGATGAGGTCCATGCTATATTCTCCGCTCGGCCTTCAATACAAACATTCGCTGATGAAGAGCAAAGTTTGCAAATTGCCATGGTTCCGCCCAAACATCATAAAGAACTAGACGCGCTTGATACCTACAGTGTGGAAGAGCTGCAGACGTTCTATGTCCCTCCCAGGCGAGAAGGCGAAAAGGCGATCCTATTCTACCGCTCCGGGAAAACCAAAGTGGAGAAAGAAATCTGGCACGGCGCGGATTCTATACTTGACAGGCTCCAGCCCATCCGTCTGCCTAAATATTACACAGAAGGCTTGAAAAGGCTATTGAAGCGCCAAGGGATACCCTTCAAACAGACCGCTCGAAAAGCTAAGTTCTATGACAGGATCTGGAACGTTCCCGGAACTCAGCGCAAGTTGCCCAACGGGAGAATGGAAGAAATCGGGCTTGGATATGTTCGGTCCAAGAAACGGGAGCTTCTCCACAACTGCTATGTCGTAAATGACTTTGACGAAGAAGGAGATGCATAATGGGAGAATGCTAACCCTGAACCAGAAAGAGCCCCCGACGTGAAAATGCCCAGTCCGTCGTTCGAAAAACAAATGGATAAGCTTATAAGGGAAGCTGGTCAAAAAGTTCGAGACGACCATAATCGCGAAATGGCCATCTGCGAGAAAGCCAGGACTCAGCGCCTTCTTCAACAGGCGGCGAAAGATGAAAATGCCCCTCCCTGTCAACCTGTTGTACAAAAGGCTCGACGCAGAGACCGAAACAAGTCAAAGAGCGGAAAAGGCGTTCAACAACGACAAAGCGGGACCAAGAAGTCACGCGATCGGGAATCGAGCGGTCCGGATTTGTCCCTTATGAAGAAGATGAGTCGAGCATACTCTTTTCCTCAAGACAAGACAAAGAAAATACTTGATCTTGCTATAAGACATCAAATGCTTACACTCCCGGAGTCCAAGAACCCCGAGAAAGCTAACGAGATCTCTCATCCAGACTATTGCTCTTATCACCGAGCAATATGACACCCTCTCGAAGACTGCTTCACCTTCAAGAACTGGGTCGAAGACCAATATCAGCTCGGCAAGTTCGCTCTATCCGACAGTTGGAGGATAACTCCGCCACGAAAGCATGAACCCAAATCCACGAGGGTAGACCCAGATCTACATCGGTCTTGGAAGCGAGCTCGTACTTGTCATATGATAACGATATCAAAAGAAGAACCCGAGAATATGGATGACCTCCCCTGGTGCTTCGAAAACAATGATGACGAGGTGATCTCAGAGTTTCCACCGGCGCCAAAAGAGCTGGAAGATGGAATACATACCACTGCAGATAACCTCAAGAAAATTGATTTGGGGACGACAAGTGACCCGCGACCGACATTCGTCAGTGAGCTGCTATCTGAAGAAAGGGTGGTTGCGCTAAAAGACGTGCTTATGCAGCATAGAGATTGCTTCGCATGGAACTATTCCGAAATGCCAGGATTAGATCCAGAGATTACGGTCCACAAATTGGCGATATCCCCGGACATTAAGCCAATCAAACAAGCACCGAGAAGAATACGGCTCGAGCTTGAGATGAGCATCATCGCCGAGGTCAAGAAGCTGATCGACTCTGGCTTCATCCAAGAGGTTCAGTATTCTGACTGGATCGCCAATATCGTTCCGGTGATGAAGAAAAATAGGACAGTGCGCATCTGCGTAGACTTTCGGGATCTCAATAAAGCTTTCCCGAAGGACGACTTCCCAGTACCGGTCACCGAGCTGATGATAGACAATACATCCACTCACAAAGTCTTCTCCTTCATGGACGGATCGTCGGGATATAATCAGATAAAGATGCATCCTGAACACCAGAAGCACACCGCTTTCCGGACCCCTTTGGGTATATTCTGCTACAAGGTGATGCCCTTCGGTCTAAAGAACGCCGGTGCCACCTATCAGAGGGCCATGACGAAGATCTTCGATGACCTTATACATGAAATCGTCGAATGCTATATCGACGATCTCATGGTTAAAAGCAAATCATACGAGGAACATCTCGAACATCTGAAGATCGTGTTTCAATGCCTGCGGCAATACAACTTGAAGATGAGCCCTCTCAAATGCGCGTTCGGTGTCTCCTCGGGCAAATTCCTAGGATTCATTGTCCGACACCGAGGTATCGAGATAGATCCGTTAAAGATCAAGGCAATTATGGAGATGCCCCCGCCAAGAACTCTCAAGCAATTGCGGTCTCTCCAAGGGAAGCTCGCGTATATCCGGCGATTTATAGCCAATCTCTCTGGCAAGTGTTGTCCTTATAGTCACCTGATGAAGAAGGGAACCCCGTTCGTCTGGGATCACAAATGCCAAGGCGCGCTGGACGAAATCAAGCAGTATCTGCAGAACCCGCCAGTGCTGGCCGCTCCGGTCAAGGGAAAGCCCCTTATTCTTTATACAACAGCTCTCGAAGGTTCCTTAGGTGCATTATGGGCACAAGAGAACGACCAAGGGAAAGAAAGATCTCTCTATTACTTGAGTCGAGTTCTCCTGGGGGCAGAAAGCAATTACTCTCCCATCGAAAAACATTGCCTGGCATTGATCTTCGCGATAACGAAGCTCAGGCACTATGCGTTGGCGCATGAAGTCCGTCTCATATCGAAGGTAGATCCTCTCAAATATTTTATGTTGAAGGCCATATTGACGGGCGACTTGCTAAATGGGCCCTGCTCTTGATGGAGTTCCCAATAACCTAGCGGCCTCTTAAGGCAGTGAAAGGCCAGGCCATCGCCGACTTCCTCGCTGAGCATCCGATACCGGCCGATTCCCCTTTGAATTGCGAACTGCCAGACGAACATGCATTTGATGCGATCGACGGTGGTGATACCCGATGGGAACTTTATTTTGATGGAGTGTCTTCCATGAAGAATCGCAAATAGAACACGCTCATAATCAAGTCAGGGGTAGGCCTTATCTTCGTGACCCCGCAAGGAGGGATAATGCGCTTTGCTTTCTCCTTAACAGAGCCGAGTACAAACAATGAAGCCGGGTATGAAGCTTTGATAGCAAGCCTCGAGATCGCCATCGACATGGGGATTGAGAACCTCCTCATAGACGGAGACTCCCAGCTGGTCGTTAGTCAAGTAAACAGCGACTATCAAACGTGCAAACCAGAACTGGTAAAGTACGGAGAGAGGGTACAGCAATTGCTGACCCAAATACCTTCCTACATCTTGGAAAGCATACCGCGTGCAGAAAATAGCAAAGCGGATGCACTAGCTAAGCTCGCTAAAGAACTGGCCGACGAGAACCTCGATGACGTGAGGATCGTTGTGCAAAACCATCGGGTTTTTGCACCGGCGGAAATATCTCCGGAGTCGTCCGAAGAAAAAGGAGCGACTAAGCAAATGGCTATACAAATAAAAGACCAGGAAAAGGCTGAGGATTGGAGAGAAGTCTTTATAGACTACTTCAAATCCCGTCGAACGCCTGAAGATGCGTCCTCAAAACATCAGCTCATGAAGCGAGCCCTATCTTTTGCCTTCGTCAACGATACTCTGTACAAGAGGTCATTTGATTCTCTAAGGTTGAGATGCCTGGGACCTGAAGAGGCGAAAAGAGTAGTCCAAGAAGTTTACGACGGACTCTGCGGTTCTCACCAAGCAGGGCCGAAGATGAAGTTGAAGATTAAACGGATGGACTACTACTGGCCCACGATGATTCAGGACTGCCACGAATATGCGAAGCAATGCCACTCATGCCAGATCCATGGGGATTTCATCCACCAGCATCCAAATCCATTACACCCGACAGTGGCTAGCTGGCCGTTCGAAATGTGGGAATTGACATAATAGGCCCCATCGAACCGGCATCGTCCAGAGGACATCGTTTCATTTTGGTGACAACTGACTACTTCTCCAAATGGGCAGAGGCAGTACCGCTGAGGGAAGTGAAAACGGAGAATATCCTCCATTTCTTCAAGACACACGTCATTTATCGGTTTGGAACTCCGCGACAAATCATCTCCGATAACGGGCCAGCCTATAGAAACCACAAGATTAGCCGCTTCGCACAACAGCACAACATAGACTGGAGATACTCCTCAGTTTATAATCCCCGAGCTAACGGTCTAGCTGAGGCTTTCAACAAGACCTTGACGAAGATCGTGAAAAAGACGGTGTCCCGAAACAAGAAGGACTGGCATGAGAGACTGCATGAATCTCTCTGGGCATATTGAACTACGTTCAAAACGGCCATGAACACAACGCCATACGCATTGGTGTTCGGCACAGAGGCGGTACTCCCCCTCGAGATAGAGCTACCCTCTCTACGAGTGGCAGTTCATTATGAGCTAACGGACGAAGAGAATGCCCACCTTCGGCTTGAGGAGCTTGATGCCCTTGATGAAACCCGACTCCTAGCGCAACAAAATCTGGAGGCTTATAAAGCAAAGA
This sequence comes from Agapanthus africanus, assembly GCA_030015575.1. NCBI lineage: Eukaryota > Viridiplantae > Streptophyta > Magnoliopsida > Asparagales > Amaryllidaceae > Agapanthus > Agapanthus africanus. The sequence continues at coordinate 60,972,236 of JASDDO010000024.1, forward strand.
TGACGCGCTCATATGAAAGATTGACCAGGCCGAGGACATTCCGCCAAGGCGAACTCATGCTAGTGGTCAAAAGACCTATGATCCCCAATCGCGCCAAGCGGGGAAAATTCGAGCCGAACTATGAAGGCCCGTACATCATAGACAAGGTCTACCAGGGTGGAGCCTATCTACTCGTGGACATGCATGGCGAAAGGCCCTTCAGGCCAATAAATGGTCGCTTCTTAAAAAAGTACTACGCCTGACGAGTTACGGCCTAGGTCAATGATAGATGACGACGACTATGTCCGCTCGCTATCTTCCTAAGCCCAAACTCTATAAGTAGTAACCGGCTTACTTTACAACGGACCGAAACGTCCTTAAACTAACAGCGGACCGAAACGTTCTTAAACTAACGACGGACCACTATGTCCTAAAACTAGCTGTTGACCGAGATGTCGAGAAACTATGGTGGATTGCAGCCTCCCAAAGCTGATACAAAAAAAACGGTATGTCCATAAGCAAAATGGGCGCGTATGAAAACCCGAAAGGGCTCTACGAGTAAAAACAGCAGGGCTACCGGTGAGTCTTGTGAAAACCCGAAAAGGCGCAAGCTCGTTAGAATAAAAAAAATAATAAACAAAAAAGAAGAAGAAGAAAAGAAAACGGTATGTCCATAAGCAAAATGGGCACGGATGAAAACCCGAAAGGGCTCCGTGAGTAAAAACAGCAGGGCTACCGGCGAGTGTTTGTGAAAACCCAAAGGGCGCAACCTCGTTAAAAGACACTTACAGGGTCCTCTCGACTTTGTGAGGAGAAATCACCCGCGTGAGATCCTTACGACTCACAAAGGAGCAGCACACTTAGGGATCCCCACAATTCCTAAGGAGAAATTACACTTGCGAGATCCTCACGACTCGTAAGGAGAATCCTCTTATGAGACCCTCACGGCTCATAAGATTTGAAAGTCTTAATTTACAGAGACCTGAACCTGTTCTTAAGCAACCCCCACAACTTCCGATACTGCCCTACAAGCAGTGCAACACTGACCCTTGTATATAATCCACGGGCGCGAATAAACATTTCCCTAGCAAAGTCCTACCCGTGACTAGAGATTTGTTCGCACAGTGAACAGCCCTTGTAAGTCCTCTCGACTTATAAGGAGAAAACTCTCTTATAATATCCTTACGACTTACGAGAAGCCATACACTTAGGAGTCCTCACGATTCCTAAGGAGAAATTACACCTACGAGATCCTCACGACTCGCAGGGAGAAATACCTTTGTGAGACCCTTACGGCTCATGAAGTCAAAAGCTTTAGTCGACAGGATCCTAACCCTGTTCGCTAAGCCACCTTTGTTCGATATCGACGGAGGCAAATAATGATTCGCTCCTGGCAATATCCCAGTTGTAGCGGTGCTGATGCCGAAATCGGTGTCTAATCCCAAGCTTGCGGTAAAAAGCTAGCACGCCACACATGCATACGAAATAGCCGAAATGATGGGGCAACTTGCAAACAAAATCAGCAAGTAAAAATGTATGCATGCAATATAGCCGAAATGATTGGGCAACTCGCAATAAAAAGCAGCGAGTAAAAATATAACAAATAGCCGAAATGATTGGGCACCGCAAAAAATAGCCGAAATGATAGGGCAATCGCGACCTTCGCGATATAAAAGCTGAAATGATAGAGCATCGCGGAAAAAAAATGAATGAATGAAATTTATGCCCTACAGGTGATATCACATCGATCCCTGTATACAATCCAGGGGCGCAAACGAAGATGGAGTCACACTCCTCCTCCCTAGGTTTCATCGTAAGAAGAAGCCAAATCTCGATGGTTTACAGATAGCCTAGAGATCATCTCGACGTCGTCTCATTGCAGCAGGCACAACATCGAGTAAAGCGGAACAGCGGCAACTCCCAGTTCCATAACTCGGCGGTGTACAGATGACCGAGAGTCAAATTCCGAATCCGTGAAATGCGGATAAAGTCAACCCTTCCTAGCTATGTGGAACGCGGATTATGTCACTCCTGACCCTGTGGGAAACGTCCAGAGCGAAGCCTAGTCCTCACCGAACACGGCAGTGATCCCGTGGAAAGTATCTAGAGCAAAATTTCTGGTTACGTGGAACGCGGATTATGTCACTTCTGACCCCGTGGAAAATGTCCAGAGCGGATCCTGGTCCTCGCAGAGCACGGCAGTGAACCGGTGTGAAGTATCCAGAGCGGAGCCTAGTCCTCGCCGAACACGGCAGTGAACCCGTGGGAAGCATCTAAAGCAAAATTCCTGGCTACGTGGAACGCGGATTATGTCACTTCTGACCCGTGGAAAACGTCCAGAGCGGATCCTGGTCCTCGCAGAGCACGGCAGTGAACCCATGTGAAGCATCCAGATCGGAGCCTAGTCCTCACCGAACACAGCAGTGAACCCGTGGGGAGCATCTAGAGCAAAATTCCTGGCTGCGTAGAACGCGGATTATGTCACTTCTGACCCCGTGGAAAACGTCCAGAGCGGATCCTGGTCCTCGCAGAGCACGGCAGTGAACCCGTGTGAAGCATCCAGAGCGGAGCCTGGTCCTCGCCGAACACGGCAGTGAACCCATAGGAAGCATCCAGAGCAAAATTCCTGGCTACGTGGAACGCGGATTATGTCACTTCTGACCCCACGGAAAACGTCCAGAGCGGATCCTAATCCTCGCCGAACATGGCAGTGAACCCGGGGGAAGCATCCAGAGCAAAATTTCTGGCTACGTAGAACGCGGATTATGTCACTTCTGACCCCGTGGAAAACGTCCAGAGCGGATCCTGGTCCTCGTAGAGCACGGTAATGACCCCGTGTGAAGCATCCAGAGCGGAGCCTGGTCCTCGCCGAACACGGCAGTGAACCCGTGGGAAGCATCCAGAGCAAATATCGGACTGTGGAGTCCTTAAATCCACGAACTATGATGTTCTTAACCTCGACCGTGATGTCTTAAAACTAACATTGGACCGTGAGGTCCTTAAACGCACGGACTATGATGTCCTTAACCTCGACCGTGATGTCTTGAAACTAACAATGGACCGTTATGTCCTTAAGCTAATTTTACCTTGGTTCAAGGGTGCATCTCTTCACTTCTTTGATATTTGTCGTTGTAATTTCTCAACGTCTTCAAAGAGGTGACGGGTCCCGGCAACCACACATTTCACAGACTGTGGGGTCCTTAAACCCATGGACTATGATGTCTTTAACCTCGACCGTAATGCCTTAAAACTAATATCGGACTGTGAGGTCTTTAAACTCATGGACTATGATGTCCTTGTCCTTAACCTCGACCGTGATGTCTTAAAACTAACATCGGACAGTGAGGTCTTTAAACTCATGGACTATGATGTCCTTAACCTCAACCGTGATGTCTTAAAACTAACAACGGACTGTGGAGTCCTTAAATCCACGGACTATGATGTCCTTAACCTCGACCGTGATGTCTTAAAACTAACATCGGACTGTGAGGTCTTTAAACTCATGGACTATGATGTCCTTAACCTCGACCGTGATGTCTTAAAACTAACAACGGACTGTGGAGTCCTTAAATCCACGGACTATGATGTCCTTAACCTCGACCGTGATGTCTTAAAACTAACATCGGACTGTGAGGTCCTTAAACTCATGGACTATGATGTCCTTAACCTCGACCGTAATGTCTTAAAACTAACATTGGACTGTGAGGTCCTTAAACTCATGGACTATGATGTCCTTAACCTCGACCGTGATGTCTTAAAACTAACAACGGACTGTGGAGTCCTTAAATCCACGGACTATGATGTCCTTAACCTCGACCGTGATGTCTTTAAACTACGGTATCCTGGAAAACGTCCAGAGCGGAGCCTGGTCCTCGCCAAACACGGCAATGAACCCGTGGGAAGCATCCAGAGCAACCCTTAACTCCGTGAAATGCGGATAAGGACAACTTCACCCATCACTTGCGGGTCCTCACGACTCGTAAGGGAGTAAATTCTCTTGTGAGATCCTTACGACTTTCAAGAGAAAACGCACTTGGGAATCCTCACGATTCTTAAGGAGAAATTACACCTGCGGGATCCTCTCGACCGGTAGGGAGAAAATTCTTTATGAGACCCTCACGGCTCATAAAGTTGAAAAGTCTTAAGTGACAGATTCTAACCCTGTTTTCTAAGCCACCACCGCCCTACAAAGAATCCAAGATTGAAGGCTATATGCTACCTACAGATCGCACTCGCTAAAATCACATGGCAACAACACAGCAAAGAGAATAAAGTAACAAGGAGAACAGCTGATCTGCATTTAATTAAGTGTTTGAGGCATACCCATTCATGCATGTACAAAAGATTTAGTACATAAAATAAGACACGCTGAAATGAGAAATTTGCCATTCATTTTTCAAAAAAAGGGGGACTCTTACAATTATGAAAGCAATAAACAAAGACATTATCAAAATAATTACAATGGAAAAACCTCAGATCCAGGGCATGGATTGAGGAATTCAAAAGTGACTTTGTCCAGAATTTTCCAGGCCTGGCGAACCATCCTACTGTGTTTTCTTTCGCGATCGCAAGCGTCGGGATCTCCACGGACGTCCTCCACCCTCCGATAGGCAGCAAGTATGGCAGACTGTTGAAAAGCCTGGTGCAAGAGATCGACAAGATTGTCTCGCCGTCTCTTTGAGATTAGGCACATCAGATACACCGAGTGCACCTTATCCTCAGCGGCATCCAATGCCCTAAGCGGCACGCCGGTATAGAATAGAGGGAGCGCTTCCCAGATCGCTCCCACAATAAGCTTCAGGAGAGGGGAACGCCGAAGAAGCAGTTGACCATTGTATGCGTCAAAGCGACTCATAATTTCGGCACATTCGGCGTTTGTGAGTTCTCGATTCTGAGAACGGCCGAGTGAGTGGATGTCTCCATAAGAGATAATCTCGTCGAGATCATACATGTGAGCGTCCATTACTCCTGTAAAAGAAAATCAACGAAATTAGCAGACAAACTGATCAAGCAATTTCTTATTCAAAACAGGCACAGGAAGTTAAACTCCTCGAGAGCAATGTTCTACAGACAGGAGTGACACCTGTCAAAATCAATTATAAGGGGAAGTTAAAGAAACCCCCCGAGAACATTGAGAGCTTTGCTCTGAGAAGATGATATAATTCATCAAAAATAAAATTCCATCTTTAATCTTCAAAATTCATGAAAAACTCTTAAGAGTTCTTCTATATGATTTGAAAGGAGCAAAGCTCTATTAATAAATTAAGAAATCACAAGAAAAATCCTTTTAGAGAGCAGAGCTCTATTAATGGAACCCTAATAGGGTTCTCTTTAGTTCTCTTTAGATCTCTTTAGACCTATGGAGCAAAGCTCTCCTAGTGAAACCCTAAATGGGTTTTCTTTAGATCAAAGATCTATTAAGAGCAAGGCTCTGTTAATGGGTAAAAACCTTAATTTCTTAAAATTAATTTAATTTTACCTAAGTTTGGAAAGAGTTCTAACTCTTGAAAGTTCTTGAACGGAAGAGCAAGGCTCTGAATAAAAATTCTTATGAAGAAGATGGTAATCATCTGAGGACCAAAGGTCCTATTTATAGGCATTGAGAGCCGTTTCAACTCCCCAAAAGTTGATCCAACGACTGAGATACTACCACCGCCGCACTCACGTTTGGGGCCACGTAAGCGCAATGGTGGGGGGCATTTGTTTCCCCAATCAGAGCAAAGCTCTGTTCAAATTCCAAGACTGGAAATGAAGCGACGCTTCTGCTTCCCCCAATCAGAGCAAAGCTCTGTTCAAATTCCAAGACTGAAAATGAAGCGACGCTTCTGCTTCCCCCAATCAGAGCAAAGCTCTGTTTAGAAATTTAAGAGTCAAAAATTGAAGCAACGCTTCAGATCCTGCGCTCTGCGCTGCGTGCCATGTGTCCAACACATGTGCGCTGGCGCAGTTGCACTGCGCGTTGCGCTACTCGCCACATGTCTAACACTGGTGCGCTAGAGCAGTTGCGCTGCGCTCTGCGTTGCGCGCCACGTGTCGAGTACGAGTGCGCTAGCGCTAGGCGTGCCGCGCGCCACGTGTCAAAACAAGAATGCGCTAGCGCAATTGCGCTGCGCACCCCAAATTAGAGCAAAGCTCTGTTTCCAAGATTGGAAAGCGAGGCAACGCTTCATGAAAAGTACTAACATTAAATGTGTTTATGATAAGAGTCAAAGACTCTGAAACGGCGCCCACGTGCAAAGCACGAGAGCGCTAGGCGCCAGAAGCGCTTCATCCTTATAAGAATTACTTGCACATGATTATAGCAAATTAAATTATGCAGCGCATAAACATCTTACAGAGGAATAACAAAGAATTAAAAATAAGGGAACACTTAACAGATAATAAAATACTTAAAACATCTTTTTATTATTATTATTATTATTACATTTAAAAAAGATGACCAAACATGGGATCAAAAGGACAGGGGTTCGCAAAGCTAAAGAGGAGATTGTCTAGTTCCCTCTCCGTCTTCTCCACCATGTCGAAACGGCGATCCTCCCGAGGGGTAGCCATCCAACGATCGACACCGCACTCCTCAGAGAAAGTGGTGATGACAACCCGACGAGCCTGTATCTGGCTCAGCAAGTGGATGGAGCAATCCCTCAGGGCTTGAGTGATTAAGTGCGCTTCGAAGAAGCACTCGATCTTGTCTTCGGCAGTATCGAGCATTGCCGAGGACATCTCTGCTGGAGGAGGGGGAAGATCGGCAAGTACAGACGCAAGGATCATCCGAAGCCAAATAGAGTGTGGGGGAAGAAGGGACCCCACACGAGTCAAAAGATCGTGCAGTGCAGCGTCACACTGCTCATCCGTGAGAGAAGGATCCACCAAGCGCGCAGCAAAGCGAGGAACAAGGTCCTGAATGGGCACTTCCCACGGCTGTCTACGAGCATGGGGGCGGTTACAAGCCATAGTCGAGAGGGTTCTTTGGAGATGAGAAAAGAAAGAAGCTTTGCTTGGGGTTATAAAGACTAGGCACAGAAAATTTTGTGCACAATGGAACTATTTCTAAGATTCGGGAAATGAAAGATTCTAGGGAATACAAGTTTGACTCAAAAGGGAAGGTAAAAAGACACCTCTGTTGAAGCAACTCTTCAGATCCAGCGCTCTGCTGAAGCAACGCTTCAGATCCAGCGCTCTGCGCTGCGCGCCACGTGTCAAGCACAGGTGCGCTGCGCAGTTGCGCTGCGCTCTGTGCTGCGCGCCACGTGTCTAACGTAGGTGCACCAGCGCTGGAATTAAAAATTCCCACCGTTGGATCAAAGGATCTAATAATGATTAATTTACCAGAATTAAATTCTGTTCAGGAAAGATTTCTCAAAATCTTTCCAAATAACAAGATTATGCTTTAAGCACCGCTGGATCAATGATCCAATGGTAAATAATGAATTTCCAAAAACAGAACAAATTCTACATGAAAAGATTTTTCAATCTTATTAAAACAAGAAGATTATCTCCTGTAAAACAGAAGCCTTAGGATTAAAGATCCAACGGTGGGAAATATTCCCAAATCAATCAGAGAAAGATCTCTTAAACTAATTTAACAAATCAATTGGCTATATATAAAGGGCCCAAGACTTCAAGTCTCATATAGAAAAAACCCTCTGCAAACTTTGAGAAAAACTCAAAGAAAAAGAAATGCAAGCCCTTAACAAAAAGAAGATTATTCTTCAAGGTAAAGGATTAATTCTTGAACAACAGAGATGAAACCATCTCGTAAAAAAGAAGAAACATCTTCTAATAAGATCTTAGATCTATAAAAAGACCAAGAACTTTGATTAAAAAGAAAAGATCAAAAGATCTAATCATAAAAAAGAAGTATTTTTACTTCGTCCACAGATATTTGATCTATAAAGGCAGAGCCTTTTATCAAAAAATAAGAACTGTTGTTCATGGATTTTGAGGCAAAGCCTCCTTAGAAGAACATAAAAGTTGTTCTGTGATCTTAAAATCGATCAGATGCACTCTGCGCTATTGAAAAGTGCTTTGTACTCATGAACTGCGCTCTTGCGCTCATCGGCGCACAGCGCCAGAACTTGCCACGTGTCAATCAGAGACACAATCTACGCTTTGCGCTCCTGAAACAAAGCGCTGCGCTTATAGAATGACGCTCGGCGCCAAGCGCGCCATGTGTCACTCGCTGGCGCGCCAACAGACTAGCGCAAAGCGCTCATAGATGGAAAGCGCAAGTGCGCTAATGAACCGGCGCTTAGCGCTAAGCGCGACGCGTGTCACCCTCATGTGCGCTAGCGCAATGCGCTCTCTAATTGGCGCAAAACGCTTGATGAGCGACGTGGCGCATTGTCAAAACACCATTTTGTTCCTGATAAATGCTAAGCATTTAATACCAGACAAAATGACAGAGCCCGATGCTTAGCATTATTAAAAAGGGCCGGGCCCAAGTAAAGGCTTAACAGCCAGAACAAAAATAAAATGTTAAACATTTTTAACTGGACTTAACCCAATTCTGGCCATAAGTCCTTAATTTAAGTTGAACTGAGCTCATCTGCTCTTCCAATCAATTTACACCCGGTTTGAGAGTACATCTCTTTACTCCTCTGATATCTGTCGTCGTAATCTTTCAACGTCGTCAGAGAGGTAACGGGTCCCGACAACCACGCATTACTACGGACTGTGGGGTCCTTAAACTCATGGACTATGATGTCCTTAACCTCGACCGTGATGTCTTAAAACTAATATCGGACTGTGGAGTCCTTAAATCCACGGACTATGATGTCCTTAACCTCGACCGTGATGTCTTAAAAATAATATCGGACTGTGGAGTCCTTAAATCCACGGACTATGATGTCCTTAACCTCGACCGTGATGTCTTAAAACTAACATTGGACTGTGAGGTCCTTAAATCCGCGGACTATGATGTCATTAACCTTGATCGTGATGTCTTAAAACTAACATCGGACTGTGAGGTCCTTAAACTCACGGACTATGATGTCCTTAACCTCGACTGCGATGTCTTAAAACTAAAAATGGACCGTAATGTCCTTGTTCCCCCAATCTGAGCAAGGCTCATTTGAATTTTGAAAATTCAAATTTTTTGAAGCAACGCTTCAAATTCCGTGCGTTGCGCAGTGCGCAAGCGGTCCACAGTGCGACACGTGTCTGCGCAGTTGCGCAAGCGCACCGCTGCGCGACACGTGTCTGCGCAGTTGCGCAAGTACTGTTGCGCAAGCGCACAGCTGCGCGACACGTGTCTGCGCAGTTGCGCAAGCACTGTTGCGCAAGCGCACAGCTGCGCGACACGTGTTGCGCAAACACTGTTGCGCAAGCGCACATCTGCACGACACGTGTCTGCGCAGTTGCGCACGCACTGTTGCGCAAGTCTTCCACTGCGCGACACGTGTCATTCATTGGGGAGTTGCGCAGAAACAGAATGAAAATTTAATGAATCTTTTCTGTTCTTTCCAAAACCAGAAGATTTTCTTCTGCCTTTGGATCAAAGATCCAATGGTGGGAAAATTCCCAAAATTATTCAGAAAAGATCTTGTTAACAAATTCAACAAATTTGTGAGCACTATAAATAGGACCCCAGACCTCATTCGAAATCCATCAACGAGAAGAATCAACTTCTGGCATAAAAAAAATAAAAGAAGAAAAAGAACTCTTGAAGATTAATCAAGAACATAAAAAAGGTAAAAGAAACTTCTTTTGAAGAAGAGAAAAATCTCTGAAGAACAGAGGATTAAAAAAGTGAATAATTCAATAAATAAATAGTGCCTTGCACTTGTTGTGAACCCTTGGTTCTGTAAAATCAGGGAAAACAAGAAGAAAAACTTGTTTTCCTTTGATTCAAATTTAGATCAAAAGTGCCATGCACTTTTGTTCTTAAATCTTAAAAAAATTCTTGGGGTTCTGCACAAATGCAACTCATTATTTAAAAGGGCCTGGCCCAAATCAAATTACAAAATAATAAAGGGGCAGGGCCCTGTTTGGAAAATTCTTGAGGTTCTGCACAAACGCAACCCATTATTTAAAAGGGCCTGGCCCAAATCAAATTGCAAAATAATAAAGGGGCAGAGCCCTGTTTGGATCGATTTTCTAATCGGGCAAAGCCCAAAATAAATAAAAAAATTGGACTTAACCCAATCCTGGCTGTAAGTCCTTAAATGAAATTGATTGAGCACAGTGGCTCTCCTAAACCAATTCACGACCGGTTCGAGGGTACATCTCCGAACTCCTTCGACATCCCTCGTTGTAATTACTCAACGACGTCAAAGAGGTGACGGGTCCCAACGACCACACATCCAAATGGACCGAAACGTCCCTAAACTAATATCGGACCGAAACGTCCCTAAACTAATATCGGACCGAAACGTCCCTAAACTAATATCAGACCACCACGTCCCTAAACTGGAATATGGACCACTACGTCCTTAAACTGGCGACGGACCGAAACGTCCCTAAACTAATAATGGACCACCACGTCCCTAAAACTGGCGATGGACCGCCACGTCCTTAAACTAGCGCAATCGAGCCCGAACGCTCTTTTGCCGGATCTAAACGGTCCCGTCTAAGTTGACCTTAGCCCCAAACACGGTTAATGTGTCCTTAGATCTTTAAATAAACAATAAAACTCCGAATCAACTTTGGTGCAAGGGTACATCTCTGAACTCCTCTGACGCCTGTCGTTGTAATCCCTCAACGACGTTAGAGAGGTGACGAGTCCCGACGGCCAGATAATTAAATCAATCACTACGTCAGGTCGATCTTAGTCTAAAACAGGACTAACGTATCCTTGATGAACGTTTAAGTTGGTCTTAGCCGCAACGCGACTAATGCATCCTTAAACCAAAAAATACCAAACCCAAATCTAAGTAAATGCGGATTTGGACTAATCCACGCCCTACGGGCGACGGCATTACTCAGTCTCCGTATACAATCCACGGGCAATCACAAACAAAAACAAACACACACGACACGAAGTGAAATTCTGGAGAAGGAGAAAGTTGTTACCGCGACGCGGTAGCGTAATTAACTGCAGGGGCTTGCGCTTGCAGGGAAGAGCGTCCCCACAATCAAAAACCCCTCACCCTGAGGGGGAATCTGACAAAGTCTGCTACATCGGCCGCATCCGTCTAAACCTCCGATACAAGGTGCCATAAATCAACTTGGCATCTTCGGAGAGGTGGACGGATAAAACTAAATAGCATCTACCCCGAACCTCTGGCCACGGACGCGAAGTCCGGGCCGCCGTTCGGAGGGGAACAGATTCTGGCACGCCCGGTGGGACCTTTTCCTCTTTCCACTCCACACTTCGTGTGTCGTCTTCGCGAACCAATCGCGGTTTGTTAAATGGTTGCCTTTGGATTTCAAGTTGCTAAGATTTGGTCTTTTACCTGGCGCAGAATTCAAGATTCAATGGCCACCAACTGCACCAACTGCTCGAAATGCCACTGCAACGGACGCTCCACCTCACCGAGAGGTGTAACATATGGGCCCCAAGCGGCTTCCTTCCTGACTCTGCCGGTAGACCAGGTGACCCAAGCCACCACCGGCTTGTTCATCGGGACCATGGTCCCACCTACAAGCTTCTCTATGCCGACACCTGTACCGGAAGTGAACAAGAAGTCGGTGTTCGACCGGCTCACTGCTACCACGACCCCTATCAACGGGTCGCCTGCTACTGAACCAACAGCCTCCGTTTTCACCAGGCTAGGTCAGAACTATAAGGTGGCTGTCCCAAAGAGTGCAAAGGCCGCTGCTTTGGAAGTCGTTAAAGCGGCTTCTCCCATCAGAGAGCCGGTCTTCACAAGATTGACGGTTCCTACTCCTCCCCCAGCTGGTCAGAAGGCATCAGTCTTCGATAGGCTGACATCAGCAGTTACCCCACACTCAAACAGGGGGCAGCAAGAAACCATCTCGATTTCCGAGCCAGTCCCAACGGCTCGTCGTGCGCGACGTCGCCATTGGCAGCGAGTAAGGAAAGCAGGGGGCAACTCCCCCTCAGGGCTAACCTCACCTGCTCCAGTGGTGGAGGTCAATGCTGCTGTTCCAACTGGGAACAACTTTGAATTGCTGAGGAAGGTGAGAAAGAACTCTCCGATTGCTACATTGAAAAGATCTCCTCCGCCTATGGAAAAAGCTCCGGAGACAAAGCGGGAACAACCCCCTCAGCGGCTGTCGTCAAAGATTTATAAAGTTTGGCGGAGGGTTCAAGACTCCGTGATTGACTCAGACCACTTCCGTCGCCAGAAAAGGGCAAAGGTGGAAAAGGACAAAAACCGCCCCATTAAACAGCAGGGGGCAACAAATGCTTGGATGCCCACTTCAACGGCTCCTTCAACCTCAATGGTCCACAAAAGGAAAAGGCCGGAGAAAGCTCCCGTGACGCTGACAAAGTTTAAAAGTGGTGAACCTAAACGCCCCAAGTCAGGTGGCATAACGGTTCACACGGTCTATATGGCTTCTGGAAAGGAAGAAAGTCGTACTTCTACGGGTCACCGACCGCTCACCCGATCCGTGACGAAAGCCCAGGAGCAGCAGCAAAAACTCCAGGAGATGATGACTACAATGGCTGCACTCACGGAGCCAAAGGAGAACCCTGGGACGTCCTTAGACGAACGCCAAGAGGAAGAGACCGACGCCGAGTTCCTCCGCCGAGTACTGGAAAAGAGAGACAAAGAGGCTGCTGAACAAGCAGCCAATATACAACGTATGGGCCTCCTCTTCCAGGACATGATAGGGATGATGATACAACCAGAGCCCCCGACTGAAGAACCCCCGATCGTCCTTGGGGATGATAGGGGAGAAATATCAAACCCTCAGCCCGTTCTATCAACGGCTAAAGAGGACACAATCTCTAAAACTGATCTGGACGAATATATAGCCCAGCAAATAAAGGTTCATCACGCGGCCGAAGCAGCCGGCCACGTCGTAAAAACGGGGCGACCGTATCCGGGCTGGTATGACCAAATCAAGTACCCGCCGGGCTACACAATTCCCAAGTTTCATGTCTACAAAGGGACCGGCAATCCCCATCAACATGTTGCCCAGTTCAGGGCGCTTTGCGGTAACACCGGCGGCGACGACAAGCTTTTGCTCCGCCAGTTCGTTGGAAGCCTATCAGATACGGCCTTCGAATGGTATTCTGAGCTCCCCAATGACTCTATTAAAACTTTCACGGAGATGGAGCTGCTCTTCACCCAACGTTTTGCAAGTGCCAGCGAGCGTACCCCGATGACGGCGCTGATTAACGCCAGGGTAAAACCCGGCGAGACATGGGTTCAGTACGCTATACGGTGGCGTAATCTATGGTCTAAGTGTGAACAGCGCATAGAAGAAGCCCCTGCGGTGGGAATGTTTGTTGGAACCCTTGATCCACAAGCAACCATTTCACAGTTTATGATGTTCTTCAAGCCGACTTCCTTCCAGGCTTTGATCGACAAATTGGCGCAGATGGACCAGATGGGCCATAAACCCCTTCTCCCGAAGCCGGACTTCCGAAACGATAAAGGAAAGGGAAAAGCGATCATCGTCGCTAATGCCCAACAACAACCAAACGACTCGAAGCCGGTTGCTCGTCCAAACAATACGCGCCCATACGTACCCCTTGAGGACAGGATGGGACGTGCTTACTCCTTCCCCCGTGATAAAACGAGGAGGCTATTCGAGCTGGCATTGCGCAACAGGCTCATAAATCTGCCAGATCCAAAACGCCCGTCGCAACCAAGTGACGTCAACGAGCCTAATTACTGCCCTTATCATCGAGTGCTAGGACATCCGATCGAAGACTGTTACGTTTTCAAAAATTGGCTTGAAAACCAGTACCGCCAGGGCAAATTTGCGCTATCCGACAAATGGAAGGTGAATCCCCCGCAGCCCCACACCTCTAAAGGGACGAATGCGCCGGGGGCAACATGTTCCGTCATTGAGGAAGCTCCTTGGGAGGTTGTATTATCGGCCAAAACGAGGAGAATGCTAAATGATCTTCAGACCTGTCCAGCGGTCAAGTGGAAGAACCCCTTGGAACCGCAGGTTATAGATGGGATGTTGAAGCCACGTCCGACTCCGAAGACCGACGGTGGTAGTTCAAGCGTTCATAACCAGCCGTCAAAATCTTCGAAAAAGAAGAAGAAGAAATCTAAGAAGCCCGTGAAGCCTGGCGACAAGCGCACGGACTTACAAAAGCAAATCGACGCACTAGATGAATACAACCAAAAGGCGCGGACTCCCATTACGCTCCAAGATTTCCTTGATCACGTCTTTCAAAAAGAAGATGAGGGGGAAAGTTCATCGGATGAATCCGAGGAATATGTGGCGAGCTGTCATATGATCTCCCACTCGACCTCGAACGATGAAGGGACTTCTGGCACCAAAACGCCGGGGGCAAATACTGAGTCAAGGGTTCCGGAATTATCAATCGAAATGATTGACGCGTTTCTTAGTAAGCTCGATTGAAAAGCAAAGCTGATCGAGAGCGCGAGACGGCTATATTCGAAAAGGCCAAGCGCCAGCGACTTGAGGAAAGAGCCGAGATGATCCCGCTGGAGCAAAATGCCTCCACCGCTGACAAAAGCCAATCCAAGATAAAAAAAGAAGTTTGCTAAGGCCATATCGATGGGCATGAAGCTACCACCCTCTGAAGAAAAAGTTACTGGCGCGGTAGAAATACACCCCTCTTATTGCTTATATCATCAGAAGGTCTCGCACTCCACCCAAGATTGCAAAGCTTTCAATGGATGGTGGTAAGGATACGTCGCTAATCAACAGCGCTTTAAACGGGAAAAGCGTAAGATTCGTCGGGAGCAAAGAAGCACAACCAAAGAGCTTGAAAGAACTGCCGGCAATTGTTGCATGGTTAACACTGGCGGGTCGCAAGTGCCTACATTTGGGAGCGACTCTGATGAGGAGTTGGAACTTGCCCCTCTCTTTAAAGAGTCAACTTCGAGAAAAGAAGAGGAGCCAGTGGTTTGCGAAAATATCCGGCTGCGGAATCGAACACTGCCTGAAAAGAACCTCGGACCCTCGAATAGAAAAGATAAAGGGAAAGAAAAGGTCTCTGAAGACATCGTTTTAGATGACCAAGTTCTGGAAGAGCTAAACGCCAAAAACCTGCCGAAGAGAAGTAAGGTGGATTACAACGTTCTGGCACATCTGAGGAAACTGCCCTCTCAGCTCAGCGTCCTTGATGCCTTGTTACTATCAAAGGAAGCCAGAGACTCTTTGATTAAGGCGCTACAAGATCCGGACCAGTTCCAAGCCTTCTTAGCCGAAGAAAAGATGAAAGACGAATTAGAAGAAGTGCACACAGCCGATGTTGCTTTTGGTGATGAAGACCTTCTCCTCGGGACGTGTGAACACAATCGCCCCCTTTATGTCTCAGGATATTGCCATGACATAAAGATAGGTAAAATCTTGGTCGATAACGGATCGTCTGTTAATTTACTCAATGTGCGAGTGTTAAAGGAGATTTGCATGAGCGTCCAACACCTCGCCCGGGACAAGATCACTATCTCCGGTTTCGACTCCCAATCCTCAAAGACTCTCGGATCTGTGATATTGACGCTGCGCTTCGGGTTGCTCGTCACAGACATCAAATTCCATGTTATAGACGCCAAGACGTGCTACAACGCTCTGCTCGGCCGACCATGGCTACACGAGTACAATATCCTCCCTTCTACACAGCATCAGTGCAAGAAGTATTCTAGGGATGGCCTCGAGTACACAGTGGCGGGAGAGCTGAATCCGTTTTCCGTAAACGAAGTTCGCAAGTATGAAGATGCCAAATACTTCTTGCCGAGTTTCGAAGACACGGAAAGGTGTCACAAACCGGAGAACAAAACTAACGCCACCATCCCTGTCTTCGGCAGTGACACTGAGGAGGAGGAGGATATAATTTATTCAGGTCCATCCCAATCCACCAGGCCAGGACCATCCGTTCCTTCATTGATCTTCGGTAGTGATTCAGAGGATGAAGTTCATGCTGTATTCCCTGCTCGGCCTTCGATACGGGTTTCCGCTGATGAAGAGCGAAGTCTGCAGATAACCATGGTGCCGCTTGAACATTACAAAGAACTGGATGCACTCGACACCAACAGCATAGAAGAATTGCAGACATTCTATATCCCTCCCGGACGAAAAGGCGAGAAGGCAATCCTATTCTACCGTTCTGAAGAAAACAAGGTGAAAAAAGAAATTTGGCATGGCGCGGATCCCACGCTCGACAGGCTTCAGCCTATCCGTCTTCCCAGATATTATACCGAAGGTTTGAAGAAACTGCTGAAACGCCAGGGGATGTCCTTCACACAGACCATTAGAAAAGCCAAATTCTATGACAAGGTCTGGAACATTCCCGGGACTCAATGCAAACTGCCTAACGGGAGAGTAGAAACAAAAGGGCTTGGGTACATCCGGTCAAAGAAGCGGGAGCTAGTAAACAGCTGTTATGTCATGTATGACTTCGATGAAGAGGCGGACGCTCAATGGGAGAACGCTAATCCTGAACCAGCAAAAGTTCCTGATACAAGACCGCCCAGTCCATCGTCTGAAGACCAAATGAGCAAACTTATAAGGGATGCGAGTCAAAAAGCCCGAGATGATCACGATCGTGAAATGGCAATCTATGAGAAAGCCAAGACACAGCGTCTTCTTCAACAGGCAATAAAGAACGAAGATGCTGCCCCATGTCAACCTGATGCAAAAAGGGCTCGACGCGGAGATAGAAATGAGTCAAAGGGCGGAAAAGGTGCTCAACAACCACAAAGCAGAGCTAAGAAACCACGTATCCGAGAATCGAGCGTTATTGATTTAGCCCTCAGGAAGAAAATGGGTCGAGCATACTCATTTCCTCGGAACAAAACAAGGAAGATATTCGACCTCGCTCTAAAACATCAAATGCTCACGTTGCCAGAGTCCAAACACCCCGAGCACGCAGGCGAGGTGTTCAACCCAAATTATTGCTTTTACCATCGAGTAGTAGGGCATCCGCTTGAAGATTGCTTCACCTTCAAGAATTGGGTCGAGGACCAATATCAGCTTGGCAAATTCGCGTTGTCTGACAGTTGGAGGGTAGTGCCGCCGCAAAAGCACGAACCCGAAAACACAAGGATAGAACCAACTCCGCATTGGGATTGGCAGAAAATTCGCACTTGCCACGTGGTAACAATACTAAAAGAAGGGTCCGAGGACATGAACAACTTTCCTTGGTGCTTTGAAAACGGCAGCGATGAGGTGATCTCAGAATTTCCCCCAGCTCCAAAAGAACTGGAAGATGGAATACATACCACCGCAGACAACCTCAGGAAAATCGAGTTGGGGACGGTAAATGATCCGCGACCGACATTTGTCAGTGAGCTACTGTCTGAAGAGAGGGTGGCTGCATTAAAAGACGTCCTTGTGCAGCATAAAGATTACTTCGCATGGAACTATTCCCAAATGCCGGGACTAGATCCAGAAATTGCTGTGCACAAATTGGCGATATCCCCGGACGTCAAGCCAGTCAAACAGGCACCGAGAAGAATGCGGCTCGATCTTGAAATGAGCATCAATACCGAAGTCAAAAAGTTAATTGACTCTGGCTTTATTCAGGAGGTTCAATAACCTGAATGGATCGCCAACATTGTCCCAGTGATGAAGAAAAACGGGACAGTGCGCGCATGCGTAGACTTCCGGGATCTTAATAAAGCTTGCCCGAAGGATGATTTCCCAGTGCCAGTCACTGAATTGATGATAGACAATACATCCACTCATGAGGTTTTCTCCTTCATGGACGGCTCATCGGGGTATAACCAGATAAAAATGCATCCAGAAGACCAGAAGCACACAGCCTTCAGGACTCCTCTTGGTATATTTTGTTATAAAGTAATGCCCTTCGGTTTGAAGAATGCCGGCGCTACTTATCAGAGGGCCATGACAAAGATCTTCGACGACCTTATACACGAAATCGTTGAATGCTATATCGACGATCTCGTGGTTAAAAGCAAATCATACGAGGAACATCTCGAGCATCTGAAGACTGTATTTCAACGCCTTCGGCAATACAACTTGAAGATGAATCCTCTTAAATGTGCGTTCGGGGTTTCCTCAGGCAAATTCCTGGGATTCGTTGTCCGATACCAAGGTATTGAAATAGATCCGTCAAAGATTAAAGCGATCATGGAAATGCCTCCGCCGAGGACTCTCAAACAGCTGCGGTCTCTCCAAGGGAAACTCGCATACATACGGCGATTTATAGCCAACCTTTCAGGAAAGTGCCGTCCTTATAGTCACCTGATGAAGAAGGGAACCCCATTCGTTTGGGATCAAAAATGCCAAGGCGCACTGGATGAGATCAAGCAATACCTGCAAAACCCGCCGGTGTTAGCTGCTCCGGTTAAGGGGAAGCCTCTCATTCTTTATACAGCCGCCCTCGAAGGTTCTTTAGGCGCATTGTGGGCATAAGAGAACGATCAAGGGAAAGAAAGAGCACTCTACTACTTAAGTCGAGTTCTGCTGGGGGCAGAAAGCAATTACTCCCCCATTGAAAAACACTGCCTAGCGTTGATCTTCGCAATAACAAAGCTTAGACATTACGCATTAGCGCATGAAGTCCATCTCATTTCAAAGGTGGACCCTCTCAAATATTTAATGTCAAAAGCCATATTGACAGGGCGACTCGCTAAATGGGCTCTGCTCTTAATGGAGTTCTCGATAACATATCGACCCCTCAAGGCAGTGAAGGGTCAGGCCATAGCCGACTTCCTTGCTGAGCACCCCATACCTGCCGATTCTCCTTTAAATTGCGATTTACCAGACAGACATGCATTTGACGCAATCGACGGTGGTGATACCCGTTGGGAGCTTTATTTCGATGGAGCATCTTCTATGAAAAAGCACAAACAAAGTACGCCAACGATCAAATCGGGGGTAGGACTCATCTTTGTGACTCCACAAGGAGGAATAATGCGCTTCGCCTTCTCCTTAACAGAGCCGAGAACGAATAATGAAGCTGAATATGAAGCTTTGATAGCAGGCTTGGAGATTGCCATCGACATGGGAATTGAAAACCTCCTCATATATGGGGACTCCCAGCTAGTCGTCAGTCAAGTGAACGGCGATTACCAAACATGCAAACCAGAATTGATAAAATACGGTGAAAAGGTGCAACAACTGCTAACCCAAATTCCCTCTTATACTTTGGAAAGCATACCGCGCGCGGAAAACAGCAAAGCGGACGCACTGGCCAAACTTGCTAAAGAATTGGCTGACGAGAACCTCGATGACGTTAGAATCGTGATACAAAGCCGTCAAGTGCTCGCCCCAGCAGAAATACCTCCAGAATCATATAAAGAAAAGGGAGCAACTGAGCAGACAACCCTATAAATAAAAGACCATGAGGAGACCGAAGACTGGAGAGAAGTCTTCATAGATTACTTCAAGTTCCACCAAATGCCTGAAGAAGCGTCCATAAGACATCAGCTCGTGAAACGAGCTCTGTCTTTCGCCTTCGTCAACGATACTCTATACAAGAGGTCATTCGATTCTCTGTGGCTGAGATGCTTAGGACCTGACGAAGCGAAAAGGGTTGTCCAAGAAGTTCACGACGGACTCTGCGGTTCTCACCAAGCAGGCCCAAAGATGAAATTGAAGATCAAGCGGATGGGCTACTACTGGCCCACGATGATGCAGGATTGCCTGGAATACGCGAGGCAATGTCATTCATGCCAAATTCATGGGGACTTCATCCATCAGCATCCCAATCCACTGCATCCAACAGTGGCTAGTTGGCCATTCGAAATGTGGGGAACTGACATAGTCGGCCCCATCGAACCAGCATCGTCAAAGGGACACCGTTTCATCTTGGCGACGACTGATTACTTCTCCAAATGGGCAGAGGCGGTACCGTTGAGGGAAGTGAAGACGGAGAACATCCTCCATTTCTTCAAAACGCATGTCATATACCGGTTTGGAACTCCGCGACGGATCATCTCCGATAACGGGCCAGCCTACCGAAGTCATAAAATTAGCCGCTTCGCACAGCAGCACAATATAGACTGGAGATATTCCTCAGTTTATAATCCGCGAGCTAACGGTCTAGCTGAGGCCTTCAACAAGACCTTGACGAAGATCATGAAGAAAACAGTGTCACGAAATAAGAGAGATTGGCACGAAAGATTGCAAGAGGCTCTTTGGGCGTATCGAACTACGTTTAAAACGGCCACAAACACAACGCCATACGCGTTGGTATTTGGGACGGAAGCAGTACTCCCTCTCGAGATAGAATTACCCTCTCTACGAGTGGCAGTCCACTACGAGCTGACGGATGAAGAAAATGCTCACCTCCGGTTTGAGGAACTTGACGCCCTTGATGAAACCCGGCTCATAGCACAGCAAAATCTGGAAGCCTATAAAGCGAAGATGACGCGCTCATATGAAAAATTGAGCCGGCCAAGGACAATCCACCAAGGCGAACTCGTGCTAGTGGTCAAAAGGCCCATGATCCCCAATCGCGCCAAGCGGGGAAAGTTTGAGCCAAACTATGAAGGACCGTACATCATTGATAAGGTCTACCAGGGTGGGGCCTATCTACTCATCGACATGCACGGTGAAAGGCCTTTCAGACCAATAAACGGTCGCTACTTAAAGAAATACTATGCTTAATGAGTCACAGCCTAGGTCAATGGTAGATGACGACGACTATGTCCACTCGCTATCTTCCTAAGCTCAAGCTTTATAAGTATTAGCCAGCCGCCCAACAATGGACCGAAACGTCCTTAAACTAACAACAGACCGAAACGTCTTTAAACTAATACTGCAGCATCCTTAGGCTGACGAAATAAAAAAAAATATAAAAATAAAATAAAATAAACGGTATGTCCATAAGCAAAAAGGGCACGGATGAAAACCCGAAAGGGCTCCGTGAGTAAAAACAGCGGAACTACCGGCGAGTGTTCGTGAAAACCCGAAAGGGCGCAACCTCGTTAAAAGACACTTATAGGGTCCTCTCGACCTTATAAGGAGAAACCACCCGCGTGAGATCCTTACGACTCATAAGGGAGCAACACACTTAGGAATCCCCACGATTCCTAAGGAGAAAATACACTTGCGAGATCCTCACGACTCGTAAGGAGAACTCTCTTATGGGACCCTCACGGCTCATAAGAGTTGAAAGTCTTAAGTTACAGAGGCCTAAACCTGTGCTTAAGCAACCCCACAACTTCCGATATTGCCCTACAAGTGGTTCAATATCGACCCTTGTATACAATCCATGGGCGCGAATAAACATTTCCCTAACTAAGTTCCATCTGAAACTAGGGATATGTTTGCATGGTAAACAACCCTTGTAAATCCTCTCGACTCACAAGGAGAAAGCCCTCCTGTAGGATCCTTACGACTTACAGAGAAACAAACACTTAGGGATCCTCACGACTCCTAAGGAGAAAATACACCTACAAGATCCCCACGACTTGTAGGGAGAAATACCTTCACGAGACCCTTACGGCTCATGAAGTCAAAAGCCTTAGCCGACGGGATCCTAACCCTGGTCGCTAAGCCTCCTTTGTTCAACAACGACAGAGGCAAATGATGATTCACTCCTGGTAATATCCCAGTTGCAGCGGTGCTGATGCCGAAATCGGTGTCCAATTTCAGGTTTACGGCGAAAGCCAGTAGGCCGCTCATGCATACGAAATAGCCGAAATGATAGGGCAACTTGCAATAAAAATCAGCAAGTAAAATGTATGCATGCAAAATAGCCGAAATGATCGGGCAACTCGTAATAAAAGGCAACGAGTAAAGATAAAATAAAAAGCCGAAATGATTGGGCACCGCGAAAAATAGCCGAAATGTTTGGGCAATCACGACCTTCGCGATATAAAAGCTGAAATGATAGAGCATCGCGAAAATAAAATAAAATAAAAAGAAGAAATGATAAAACTTCGGCCCTACAGTTAAGATCACATCGATCCCTGTATACAATCCAAGGGCGTAAACAAAGAAGGAACCATACTTCCCCAGCGGATTCCGTCAAACGACGAAGCCAAACCTCAACGGTTCATTTCAACCGAAGAAGCCAGTGACTTCAATAAAAAATTCCTCGACTCACGGATACAAACACTCCTTGACGAGAGCCTTCTGATCCGCGTCGACTCGCAGAGCCACCAGCGCCTCCGTGAGAACCATCGACTCGTTTCAAACCCCAAGGACACAAATAATCCTTGGCGCTTGGGAAACAAATAATCCCAGTAAATTCCTCGACTCACGGATACAAACACTCCTTGACGAGAGCCTTCTGATCCGCGTCGACTCGCAGAGCCACCAGCGCCTTCGTGGGAACCATCGACTCGTTTCAAACCCCAAGGACACAAATAATCCTTGGCGCTTGGGAAACAAATAATCCCAGCAAATTCCTCGACTCACGGATACAAACACTCCTTGACGAGAGCCTCCTGATCCACGTCAACTCGCAGAGCCACCAGCGCCTCCGTGGGAACCCTCGACTCGTTTCAAACCCCAAGGACACAAATAATCCTTGGCGCTTGGGAAACAAATAATCCCAGCAAATTCCTCGACTCACGGATACAAACACTCCTTGACGAGAGCCTTCTGATCCGCGTCGACTCGCAGAGCCACCAGCGCCTCCGTGGGAACCATCGATTCGTTTCAAACCCTAAGGACACAAATAATCCTTGGCACTCGGGAAACAAATAATCCCTAGCAAAATTCTCAACTCACGGATACAAACACTCCGTGACGAGAGCTTCTTTGACTCACATCTCGGGCAGTAAGGATTCAAAAACTTGCTTCCTGAACAATGGGACCCTGCAAGTCAATCCTAAATGGTCTCTTGCATACTATTCACGGGTCTCACTCTCTGAAGTCGATTCTCGACAAAGAGGGAAACAACCGCTTACGAGCCCTCTCGACTCGTAAGAGGGCAATGGGACCCTGCAAGTCAATCCTAAATGGTCTCTTGCATACTATTCACGGGTCTCACTCTCTGAAGTCAATTCTCGACGAAGAGGGAAACAACCGCTTACGAGCCCTCTCGACTCGTAAGAGGGAGAAATTCTCTTATAGGATCCTTTCGACTTATGAGAGAAAACCACACTTGGGAATCCTCACGATTCCTAAGGAGAAAATCCACTTACGAGATCCTCTCGAGCCGTAGGGAGAAAAGTCTCTATGAGACCCTCAAGGCTCATAGAGTTGAAAAGCCTTAGGCGGCAGACCTGAACCTGCAACCTAAGCCATCGCTACCTCTCGGAGAGGTTAAGTTGCCCGCCGATCATGTTCATCGAAAACACCATAACAAAAAGGGAAAAAGCGAAGAAATAGTACCAGACATTGCAAGAAAGAATATGTTTTTATTCATAAATTCAATCAAAATACAAGGCGGATCGTATAAAAAAAATGCGTATATGCTATATACAAATCACAGGTGTGTGAACGATACAAAATATTCAGGGAGAAGGAAGCTTCTTGAACAGCTCTATCAATTGCTCGCGTACTTCCTTCCACGCCTTCTCATGATCAACTACCACTGCCAGTTCAGCCTCTACTTGAGCCCGCTGCTGCGTGAAGGATGCGAGCTCTTCCCCAACAACCTGCTGAGCTGCTTCTTGGCCTCGGGCATCGCGCTCAGCGGCATCAAGCTTCCGCTTCAGCGCTATCCCACTAGATATACGCTTGAGAAGACCTTCAAAGACGACTTTCACTTCAGCAGCATTCGTCCTAACTTCAGCACGAAGGCAAGCGGTCGCGTTTGAAGATTCCCGATGCGCCTTTAGCCGTAAAGCTGCCTCCTGCTCCAAATGGCGGAGATAAGAAACACTTTGCTCAAGCCAAGCTGTCCGTTGGGCGCTCGCGGCCAAAACCTCGGGAGAAGGGCGCGTCGACTCCAACCGATGCAGGCGAGCCTCGATCTCTCTGCAGTGGTTAACCCACGATTCGACGACGCCTTCGTTATGAAAAGTTACGAGCGCCGCCAACATTGGGTTAACATCCACAGCGAAATCTACGGCAGAGGGAAGGGCATCCATGTTGAGCTCTTCGATGTACCCGCTCAGCATACCCAGGCTCATCACAGCACCCTTTGAAGACGGGCGTCTCAAGAAAGGACCCGCCGGTGAGAGAACGCGAGACTCAAAAGGGATCAGAGCTGGAACAATAGCTGCAAAATGAAACATGGTCAAACAATGATTTGAAAAATCGGTGAAAGATCATATAAAAAGGGGAAAGGAATATGTTGTACCAGTCGCAACGGATGGCAAAGCCGGAGGCGCCGGTGGCGGCGCAGGCCTGGTGTCCCCTCCTTCGATTCGAGGCACTGCAATCAGGAAGAGGAAAAGTCAGATACGATCCTATATTCCCTCGAAAGAGATCAAGACAGCACTTACCGGTACCACTAGAGGGAGAAGCGAGCTCGGATGGGAAGGAGAAGTGTGGGAGCAGCACTTAGTATAGATGATCGAGGAACACTCCTGAAAAGAGCATAGTAGTATAACGTTAGTACATAAGCTACACGTTAAAAGATCAATGCATAAGCCGTAAATTCATACCTTCCGACACCCGCGATGGCACAAGGGAAGGCTGAGGAGCGATCACCGCCAAAACAGTAGTTGACGGTGTGCCTTCAGGCAATGGAGCATCGGCACTAGCCGCACCTGCGTTTGAAACAAAGACAAACTGGTTAAAAGAGATTGTGAGGTATATATAAACGAAGAACATTGGTCATTCAAAATTTACCCGACAAGCTGCCAGCAGAAACCGAGGCAATCCCTTCCTCCGCTGACGGAAGGTCACCGCCTGTAGCTTCATCACCCGACTCGAGGGGAACCGTTGTTATGCTCGCAAGCTCTACAGGCGGCGGGGGACCATAGGCAGGGAGGGCTATGATAGGAACATTGCCAGATTCCTGAGAAGGAGCGCCTAGCCCGTCTTCAGGAATCATGGCCGCCTCACCCGCTGCTCCCTCAGGATCGGCGGTCGCAGCTGCCTCGTCCATCGGCGCCGCGAGGTCCCCAGCCTCAAGCACCTCGCCCTCTACCGCCTTCGGCTCGGTTGAGACAATCATCTCATCTGCCGCCACTTCAGGTGCGACATCAATGACCCTCTCCGCGGCAGGTCCCTCAATCTCGGCTCCAGGCCCCATGACCCCGACAACGTTGCTCACTGTCGGTTCGAGTTCAGCAAGTATCGCTTCCTCCGCTCCCCTGGGTTCGACGGTCGTCTCCGCCTCCCCCTCAGTTGGACTTGACCCTGCAAGATGGGATACATATAAGCCAATAGCTTTACAATTCGTACAACAAGGTTCTGAAAGGAGTACTACCTGAAGCAGATTTATCATTGGCGCTCCGAACCGCGCGCGCCACTTGCCGACGAGCAGTAGACAGGGCAACATGGGGTTCTTCGGAAGGAGTACTAGCGCGAGGAATGGTGCTAGGGCCCGCTCCCGTGGCCAAAGCATCTTTCCGCGCCTTTTCTTCACGTCTCAACCGCTTCCGCTCCTCTCGGGCTATTGAGACGGATGCCATCAGAGCTTCCTTGAGTGAAGCATCCTCATCCGTATAGAGGGATGCCTCCAGATTTTTCAGAGCATCCCTCGTCGTTGCGTCAAGCCGAGGCTCTTGCGGCAACTTCGACGGAGCCGGGGCTTCGGTGACGGGCTCGGAAAGGATCCTGGCGCCGATTAATACAACCCCTGTAAAGAAACAAGAGAAGGTCAGGTTGACTATCATGAAAAGACAACAAACTTTCCGTATAAAAGAGAAAGGGATAAAACATACCGACGCTTGCTAGGGCACGCTTCTCCTCCTCCTCTTGGAAGGTTTTCAGGGAGGCAGCGATAGCCTCTTCAGTAGAGACACCTGTTAAAAATGGAGCAAATGTTAGTTAAATGTAATAATACAAAGTGCAATGAAATAACAAATAAAGCGTCTGATAATTACCGGACTCAGTGAGTTTACTTAGCATCGCTTCGAGCCTCGCCGATCGCTCCGAAGCTACAATGGCGGCAGCCAAATTGGTGTCCGCAGGGTCCACCACAAAGCCCTCATTGCTGCCGTACTCGCATATGACCTCGGCAGGAGAAGCCGCAGGTTTTGAGCTGAGGATCGCATCGAGGGATAGGGTGGACTTCTTCTTCTTCTGTCCGCCAGCTTTAGATCCACTCGGACCAGCTTTGCGCTTGGCAGTCACTTTCGGGCGGCGAGTCCCGATATCCGCTCCTGCCCCTGACTCTGGCGATACCACTTTGACCGTCTTTGTCGGAACACGGGGCGCCGTTGGTGCATCCACCGTAGTAGACAGTGGCAATCCACGCGGAGGGGCCAACACGCGTGGTCGGTCAGCTCCGGCATCTTTTATCGGGAGGGTGACTTGGGTCCTTGGCTGCAAGGGAGCCTTACGATCACCGCCAGGAGGCGCACCCCTACGGTCGACCAGCATGCGTTTCTCCATTAAAATGATTGGGCCCATAGCGTGCGCATACCAGGCCACATATGAATTAAGCATCTTAGGCACACAGCTGGGTTCACTAATGAAGAAATAGGAACCCGTGTTAAGCCGTATAAAGTGATGCATCGCATTCTTTACCCCCGCTGGGCCAACCACGGGCGTTTCCAAGAAGGCTTCCATCGGGATCCCCTGGTTGTAGCTTGATTGCTGGGCGAATCGATGCGGATTATACCTCATAAACAAAGCCGTCTCATTCTGCCGAAACACCAGGTAGCCCGGCCGAATGGAGTAGAGATGGAGGATTTCCCGAGCCTTCAGTACAAAAGCCCCGCCCTTAAACTCGTCACGTAGGGGCACCACCGACTCAGTAGTCTCCGAGCCTATGGTGATAACCTTATCCACGAAAGAAGTCGTCGCTCCGACCAAATGTGGGCGCAGGAGGAGTCCCCTAGAATCCCGCGGGGATGCAAACACAATGAAGCCCCGACTAACCGTATGACTCTTGGGAGTCTGTACTTCTCGAAGAATGGAGGAGTCTTGTGGGCGCCAAACACCCCTCGCACGTGCATCTCCATCCAAGAAACAAAGTAATGCATCGGGAAGTTAGCAGGCTGTGC
This sequence comes from Agapanthus africanus, assembly GCA_030015575.1. NCBI lineage: Eukaryota > Viridiplantae > Streptophyta > Magnoliopsida > Asparagales > Amaryllidaceae > Agapanthus > Agapanthus africanus. The sequence goes on from JASDDO010000024.1 coordinate 60,999,262, forward strand.
CCCAGGATCATTGGCGTCCGCCGCTACGCTGAGTCCATGGTAAAGGTAAGCTAACCCAGCAATCCCTACCGACAACTGCAGACCGGCCACCATCCGATGCGCCGGGTAAAAGACAGAGGGTCGCATGAAGCGTGGGTGCATAGGGAGCGCAAAGTTGCATAACCACAAGCCCAAGAACCCAATAAAGAAGGTTTCCTTATCCATGCCGGCGACGGCGATTTCCGAGAAAGCAACGATGGCAGCATTGGGGAGATAGAAATCCCTCTGGTTATTCTCCGATACGGGTCGGCGATCCAAACCGAAACCAAAGGGGTCGTCAAGCTGAGCGAACTTCTCGCTCTGCTCTGATAAGAACTCCGGGCGGATAAAGCGAGCCATGAAAGCTACGAAACTGACGCCCTTGTCTCCCGATTCCAAATGGAGTTCCTCGTAGATCTCCAACACCTTCACCAAACCTGGATGCTGATGCTGAATGGCATTCTCCGGGGTTAAATCAAATACCAGCTGCTTGGTGGCAAAGACGTACTCGTCAGGAGGAAGCAACTCCTCGTAGTGCTCCCCCCTCATTGGCAGACCTGAAATTTCGGCAAGTTCCTCCAAAGAGATAGAGACTTCCTTATCCGCCATCAGGAAGGTATGGGTGGGGATATTCCATTGTTCGACGAAGGCCTTTATCCACCACGTTGGAGGAGAGGGGTACTCGAAGAGCGAGACGAAGACGGCCGAGTATAGACCAATCTTCGTCAGGTGGGTCCTCTTCGCCGATAGAATGTACCGGGCCCACTGCAAATATCCGGCGGGGGGTCGTGGGATCATTCCAATGTTATAAGCCTGTCCCCAAGGGCGTGCTTCGCCCTGACAGATTCGCCTCCCCAGAATATCTATCGCCGGCGGCGGCTGCACGGGGATGGCGCCGATTGCAGGCTGAAGGAGGTCATCAGAATTCCAATTCTTAACCTCCACGGCATACTTCACCGGGGGTTCGTCCGCATAAGGAATCGTGACAATGGGCTCAGAGGGCGCGGCGGAACTAAAACTGCGACGGCCTTAGATGATCTGGCTATACCACCTTCCCCACAGATGGAGTTTTTTGCACTCAGGATCGTGATCTTTAATAAGAGCGAACACCACCCGATCCACTGGCGCATGGGGGAACCCTCCTTCCGAGCGAACGAAGGGAAAAGACAAGTCGTCAGACATGTTTTCTGTGGAAAGACAAAATATACATCATTAGTGGCCTAACGCTTGGCATTATAAAAAATAAGTAATAATAAAAATCTTGTTCCACACTGTGATGCAGTGGGTAGGGGACCAAAGGGGGACCCACAAAATCTGGATGATATGCATCAGTTAATAAGACAATCCCATCATTAGATGGGACTGTCAATTCATAAAAAATTCCCAATAGGATACACCCATTGGTGGGGAAATCCCTAGAGACAAAAAGAAGATCTCCTCTTTTAGAGCAAAGCTCTGTCACAGAGTGACATTTGTCAAACTCTGGTCTCAGGGGAACAAGATTCCTTAAAAGAGCATGGCTCTGTGATAATGACCAAAAATCCATCAACACTTAGAAGAATTGAATTTTTTTTTTTTTTTTTTTTTAAAAATCCTGAAAAATCCATCAAAACTTATAAAAAGTTTTTCAGTTCATCCAAGAGCAAAGCTCTGTTCATGGGTCAAAACCCATGAACAGGACCTCTGTAAATCTTGAGAGCAAGGCTCTGGTGAAAAAGCCCCAATGGGGTTTTCTTTAGATCAAAGATCCCAAGAGCAAGGCTCTGTAGAAGAAACCCCAAAGGGGTTTTCTTTAGATCCAAGATCTACAAGAGCAAGGCCCTGTCAATTAAGTTTAATTTGAATTAATCTGACTTTTTACCTAGAAATTCTAAGTTCTGAACTTGAAAGTTCTTGAGAGAAATCAAGAGCAAGGCTCTGAAAATTTTTAAGCAAGAGCAAGGCTCTGATTCTTTAAGATGGTAAGAAAAAAAATTACCAAAGACCAAGGGTCTTATTTATAGGCGCCTGCGCCCCTTCAACTGACCCCCCTGATCCAACGGCTAGGATCTGGCCACCGTTGCGCTTACGTCGCGCCACGTAAGCACAACGGTGGGGGGGCATTTGTTCCCCCAATCTGAGCAAGGCTCATTTGAATTTTGAAAATTCAAATTTTTTGAAGCAACGCTTCAAATTCCGTGCGTTGCGCAGTGCGCAAGCGGTCCACAGTGCGACACGTGTCTGCGCAGTTGCGCAAGCACTGTTGCGCAAGCGCACCGCTGCGCGACACGTGTCTGCGCAGTTGCGCAAGCACTGTTGCGCAAGTCTTCCACTGCGCGACACGTGTCATTCATTGGGGAGTTGCGCAGAAACAGAATGAAAATTTAATGAATCTTTTCTGTTCTTTCCAAAACCAGAAGATTTTCTTCTGCCTTTGGATCAAAGATCCAATGGTGGGAAAATTCCCAAAATTATTCAGAAAAGATCTTGTTAACAAATTCAACAAATTTGTGAGCACTATAAATAGGACCCCAGACCTCATTCGAAATCCATCAACGAGAAGAATCAACTTCTGGCATAAAAAAAATAAAAGAAGAAAAAGAACTCTTGAAGATTAATCAAGAACATAAAAAAGGTAAAAGAAACTTCTTTTGAAGAAGAGAAAAATCTCTGAAGAACAGAGGATTAAAAAAGTGAATAATTCAATAAATAAATAGTGCCTTGCACTTGTTGTGAACCCTTGGTTGTGTAAAATCAGGGAAAACAAGAAGAAAAACTTGTTTTCCTTTGATCCAAATTTAGATCAAAAGTGCCATGCACTTTTGTTCTTAAATCTTAAAAAAAATTCTTGGGGTTCTGCAAAAATGCAACTCATTATTTAAAAGGGCCTGGCCCAAATCAAATTACAAAATAATAAAGGGGCAGGGCACTGTTTGGAAAATTCTTGAGGTTCTGCACAAACGCAACCCATTATTTAAAAGGGCCTGGCCCAAATCAAATTGCAAAATAATAAAGGGGCAGAGCCCTGTTTGGATCGATTTTCTAATCGGGCAAAGCCCAAAATAAATAAAAAAATTGGACTTAACCCAATCCTGGCTGTAAGTCCTTAAATGAAATGATTGAGCACAGTGGCTCTCCTAAACCAATTCACGACCGGTTCGAGGGTACATCTCCGAACTCCTTCGACATCCCTCGTTGTAATTACTCAACGACGTCAAAGAGGTGACGGGTCCCAACGACCACACATCCAAATGGACCGAAACGTCCCTAAACTAATATCGGACCGAAACGTCCCTAAACTAATATCGGACCGAAACGTCCCTAAACTAATATCAGACCACCACGTCCCTAAACTGGAATATGGACCACTACGTCCTTAAACTGGCGACGGACCGAAACGTCCCTAAACTAATAATGGACCACCACGTTCCTAAAACTGGCGATGGACCGCCACGTCCTTAAACTAGCGCAGTCAAGCCCGAACGCTCTTTTGCCGGATCTAAACGGTCCCGTCTAAGTTGACCTTAGCCCCAAATACGGTTAATGTGTCCTTAGATCTTTAAATAAACAATAAAACTCCGAATCAACTTTGGTGCAAGGGTACATCTCTGAACTCCTCTGACGCCTGTCGTTGTAATCCCTCAACGACGTTAGAGAGGTGACGAGTCCCGACGGCCAGATAATTAAATCAATCACTACGTCAGGTCGATCTTAGTCTAAAACAGGACTAACGTATCCTTGATGAACGTTTAAGTTGGTCTTAGCCGCAACGCGACTAATGCATCCTTAAACCAAAAAACACCAAACCCAAATCTAAGTAAATGCGGATTTGGACTAATCCACGCCCTACGGGCGACGGCATTACTCAGTCTCCGTATACAATCCACGGGCAATCACAAACAAAAACAAACACACACGACACGAAGTGAAATTCTGGAGAAGGAGAAAGTTGTTACCGCGACGCGGTAGCGTAATTAACTGCAGGGGCTTGCGCCTGCAGGGAAGAGCGTCCCCACAATCAAAAAACCCTCACCCTGAGGGGGAATCTGACGAAGTCTGCTACATCGGCCGCATCCGTCTAAACCTCCGATACAAGGTGCCATAAATCAACTTGGCATCTTCGGAGAGGTGGACGGATAAAACTAAATAGCATCTACCCCGAACCTCTGGCCACGGACGCGAAGTCCGGGCCGCCGTTCGGAGGGGAACAGTCCTTAAGCTAATTATCGACCGCAATGTCATTAAACTAAACAATAAAGCCCAATTGCTCTCTTGTCGGATCTAAACGATCCCGTTAAGTTGACCTTAGTCTAAAATTAGAATAACGTGTCCTTAACAAACATTTAAGTTGATCTTAGCCTCAAATAAGGCTAACGTATCCTTAAAAACAACCCCCCCAAACCCAAATCTAAGAAGATACGGATTTGGACTAATCCACGCCCTCCGGGCGACAACATAACTTAGTCTTCGTATACAATCCACGGGCAACCAAATACAAAACAAACACCCACGACACGAAGTGACTATATGAAGAAGGAGAAAGTTGTTACCGCGATGTGGTAGCGTAATTAACTGCAGGGGCTTACGCCTGCAGGGAAGAGCGTCCCCACAATCAAAAACCCCTCAAACGAGGGGGAATCTGACGAAGTCTGCTACATCGGCCGCATCCGTTTAAACCTTCGATACATGGTGCCATAAATCAACTTGGCATCTTCGGAGAGGTGGACGGATAACACCAATTAGCATCTGCCCCGAATTTCAGGTAAGACGGACCTATGCGATCGCGTCTCTGTATTCGACGGGGAACAGGAGGCTTTGCCTCTAGAAAATTAGCCAATTTGGCTGAAGCTAGTGTTAAACACTAGAGAACAACAGTGTTAAACACTGGAAACAGAACTCTCAAATTAGTGTTAAACACTAAAAGACCAACAGTGTTAAACGCTGGAAATATAGAATCCCAAATTAGTGTTAAACACTAGAAAATAACAGTGTTAAACACTGGAAATTAGTGTTAAACACTAAAAGATAATCAGTGTTAAACACTGGGAATAAAGCTCTCGAATTAGTGTTAAACACTAAAGGAAAAGGGTTCACGTGTGGACACGTGAGGGCGCCCAAAGGTGGGACCTGATTCCTTTTCTTCGTTGTGCAATTAAGTGTTAAACACTTCTTATTTTATTTCATTTTGAGCATCACGTGTTGCCATGTGATGGACATCTGTGCGCCAATTGTTAAAGCATTTGCTGAGGGGTCACGTGGTAACACGTGAGAGCGCCCAAAACTTAGATTTCCTTTGCTTTTCTTTCTGTGTTGTGGAGGTCACGTGGGAGCACGTGAGGCGTTGCCTCAGAGCTTTTTCCTTCTCATTTTTTGGGGATCTTTTCAGGGGTCACGTGGGGACACGTTATCCTAGTTCTTTTCATGCACAAAGATCTTTTAAGGCTCCTTATTTTATTTTGAGAATTAAATTCTCTGTAGGGTTAAACCCTAATCATAATTTTGGAGGAATTAAATTCCTATTATGAAAGAATTAAATTCTTATATAGGGTTAAACCCTAATTTCATTTTAAGAGGAATTAAATTCCTGTGAATTTGAGAAAATTAAATTCTCAATTAGGGTTAAACCCTAGTTTTGTCCATTTTGAAGGAATTAAATTCCTATAGTTTTAAGAGAATTAAATTCTCAGATAGGGTTTAAACCCTAATTTCATCATGAAGGAATTAAATTCCTGTAGTTTTGGGAGAATTAAATTCTCATATAGGGTTAAACCCTAACTTTGTTTTGGGAGAATTAAATTCTTTAAACTCAATTCCCCCTCTAAGTTTTGGATCTGCATGGCAGGATCTCAACCCGATGAGAATTAAATTCTCAACTTATGGGGAGATGTGCTCTTTGCAGATCTTCAACCAGAGGAAGAACTAAGTTCTTTTGTGCAGAAGAGTTAAACTCTTAGATTTGAGAATTAAATTCTCTGTTTGAAGTTTTGATCCCCTTTCTTTTCTCACCTAGGGTTTCTCTTTGTTGAGAATTAAATTCTCCTTTCTTTTCTCTATGAAATTTCAAGATTCCAAAACTCTATATCTCCTCCCTTCTTTTAGCTCCTATTTATAGGAGAAGGAAAAGAATCAATTTGTTTAGCAAATCTTTCATTGAAAGATTTGGTTTGTTTTCATAATTAATATGATCTTTTAGATCATTCAGTGAATTTTATTCACTGTTGGATTTCAAATCCAAAGATATTCTATTTGTTATTTTTGGTGAGATTTAGGAGAAATCTTTCCTTGTTTAAGATTTTTTCTATAAATTGGTGATTTTTAATCACCCTTGGATCTTTAATCCAACGGTCCCCATAATTCTTTTCCATTTGGAAAGATTTAGAAGCTTTTAGAATTTAATTCTATTAAACTGTAAGGCTTTCGAAGCCAGTCACGTGCTGACACGTGACCCTTGGTCCCGTGTGAGCACGTGACCCCCAATTGAGTCCTTTTATCAGCGTTTATTTACGCTTCAACTTTAACCATCACGTGTCAACACGTGACCATTGGTCACGTGTGAGCACGTGATACCTCATTGAGGTATTTCCTTCAGCCATTTGTTTTTATTTCTGTTTTAACTATCACGTGTCAACACGTGACCATTGATCACGTGTGAGCACGTGATACCTCATTGAGGTAATTCCTGATAGTGCATAGCATATTTGCTCATAACTTTTGATCCCGGATGAATTATGAAGCCCATAATACATCAAATCGAAGGGTTTTTCGAGATGCTTCCAATATCATCAGAATTGAGCTGTTTCTCATTTGGGAGTTTGTCAAAAAACAGCCCGGAAAATACCGGTTCACATTTTCTTAAGCGTATCACTGCCATTTGATACCTTGGGCTCGTTTGCGCAGAAATTTTTGATGACAAATGGTTAAGTTGATCTTAGTGTAAAATTAGACTAACGTATCCTTAACAAATGGTTAAGTTGATCTTAGTCTAAAATTAGACTAACGTATCATTAACAAACGTTTAAGTTGATCTTAGTCTCAAATGAGATTAACGATCCTTAAACCAAAATCTAAATCTAAGAAAATACGGATTTGGACTAATCCACGCCCTACGGGCGACAACACAAATTAGTCTCCGTATACAATCCACGGGCAACCAAAAAACAAAACAAACACACACGACACGAAGTGACCATCCGGAGAAGGAGAAAGTTGTTACCGCGATGCGGTAGCGTAATTAACTGCAGGGGCTTGTGCCTGCAGGGAAGAGCGTCCCCACAATCAAAAACCCCTCAACGAGGGGGAATCTGACGAAATCTGCTATATCGGCCGCATCCGTTTAAACCTTCGATACATGGTGTCATAAATCAACTTGGTATCTTCGGAGAGGTGGACGGATAGCACCAAATAGCATCTACCTTCGAAATTCAGACCGGACGTCCCAACGTCCCGGTCGCGTCTTTCGGTGGAGAACATCCTTTCCATCACCTCAAACGTCATCGTCGTCGTACGTATTCTTCGCCTGCAGTCCAAGTCGAGACTCAAAGCCGAGAGCCTAAGTCTATCGAGATCCCTAGTCGTGTTCCCTAGCATCCAGCTTGGATTTTGCGTAGTATCGTCGTGTTTTATCCGTCTCCAGGCAAGTTCTTTACTTACTACATACTATAGTTACGGCAAATTTACACCATGCCGTAATATTATTATAATCATATTATTTCATGTTAAAGATATTTAATAATAAGTTTATTTTATAATAAATAATTTTAATTTATAATATTTATGTAGGTATATCTAGTTAAAAATATTTGGTAATTCCGACAGATAATTATTTTAATACGGTTAAATTGATGTACAAACTTGTAGTAGTTGATATGAGCATGGTCGCTAATTCATGTAACGCATCTAGATAACTTTTTATAAAATATTCAACGTGCATACTGTTAATCGTATTACTAGAAACCATATGGTAATTTGTTTATTGATATTAGTATTTACTCGTTTGATTTAAACACTTGTTCAAAACAAATTGAGCCGTTGCAATTAACTTTAAACATGATATGACTTGTTAACTTATATCAGTTCAAGATTACCGATATACTGTGAAGACCATATTTCCTGCTTTACACCAGGACTTGTCTGTGATATGTGACTATGATATATACATCCTACCTGATTGATTACATTATCCCTGATATACCTGTACACAAATTCATGACTTGTACTCTGCCATCCTGTTACTATTGTCGTTATCATGTTAATACTTATTGCCTGTAATACTTACCGATACCAACAATCCTGACCTGTTGTCTTGATGGACATGACATGTTGTCTAGATAGACACAACCTGTAACTGCTTGTTCTTGTATTGGCATTAGGTATAAATTATTCATACCTGATTTGGAAAACGAAATCTGGGGAAATGGGGAAATCAAAAGTGTAACTGAAGTGTAACTGAAAAGGATGTTACTTAATCCGTAGTTCCGGGGGGTAACGGAATAGAACCATTCGTGATTCTTACCACTTGATTCGTGGTTCTGGGGTGGTAACAGAACAAAATTATTCGTGATTCTTACTACTTGATCCGTGGTTCCGGAAGATAACGGAATATAACCATTCTTGATTCATACATCTTGATCCGTGGTCCCGGAGGATAACGGGATATATACTTTTGAGTTATATGGAGGAATACATTCATTGGTTTCAGATAACTGTAGGATAATTAACCTAGAAACACAGACTTTAAAACATACATGACAAATTTGAATACCTATAGCCTGCTGTTATAACACTCATAATTGTTTGTTTATACTCATATCTTATTCTACACGTGACATCCGGTATAACACACTGTTCAGTTATTATTATTATGATATTTATGACATACTGACGTCTGGGTTTTGCATAGCCCAGATACTTGACTTTAGTACATGAGAATCATGAGTATTTCGACACGATCGCCGATCGGTGAGAACCATCTCATTGATATGGCTCTTATTAATGGTTAGTTATTCTTTGGATCTTTATTGCTTACGCTATAATTCCTGTTATCGTTTGTGCCTATTGGACATATTTAGAGATAAATGGTTATATTCTTGTTCTTGATTACCGATTGACGACCGTAATATGACTATGGGAGAATATTTCCTTACTGTAGGTCGCATGGCTGGTTTTGTTACGTTCCGAAATTTTGGTATATTGGGAAGCGGGGCGTGACAGATGGAGACTTAGAAATAAAGAGGCCAAGAGACAGTGTTTGCTTGAGATATCGAAGAATTCCCTTGACCGCTTGCCAGTGCTCATTGGTTTGCTGCCCCATAAATTAACATACCTTATTCACGGCGAATGCAAGATTTGGACGAGTAAGAGTGACATATTGCAAAGCCTCGACAACACTACGCTAAAGAGATGGATGATGAAGAATAGAACCTTTATCCTTCGTAAGTTTGATGGAGCTTGAAAGTGGTGTTCGCACAGGCTTGGTACCATCCATATGTGTCTTAAACAAGAGATCAGTAATATATTTTTATTGTGATAAAATGATTCCATTTGGATGATCAATAACCTCAATGCCTAAGAAAAAATGTAAAGAGCCAATATCTTTTAGCGTAAATGCACGGCCAAGATACAAGAGAAGACGATTTATACATATTGGATCGCTGCCTGTGAGGAGGATGTCATCTACATAGACCAACGCATAAAGAATGATGTCATTCTGATTATAAAAAAATAAAGAAGCATCAGTTTTTGAAGCGATTAATCCGAAGGATTGAAGAGAGCTACTGAGCTTGTGAAACCATGCACATGGTGCTTGTTTTAATCCATAAATGGATTTATGAAGACGACAAACATAGTCAGGATGAACCTCGTCACTGAAGCCTGGTGATTGCGCCATGTATACTTCTTTATGCAAGTCGTCGTGTAAAAAAGCATTGTTGATGTCAAGTTGACGAATAGGCCATTGATGTGAGATAGCGAGAGAGAGGACAACCCTAATAGTTGTCGATTTCACAACGGGGCTGAATGTATCGGAGTAGTTTATGCCCTCTTGTTGGTTAAATCCTTTGGCGACAAGATGAGCCTTATGACGATCAAGAGAGCCATCGGCTTTATAGTTAGTACGAAAGACTCATTTGCATCCGATCATATTCATTCGAGATGTTTGAGGAACCAACGACCAAGTGCCATTTGAAATTAAAACATTGATTTCGACGGCCATTGCAGAACGCCAGTTAGGATCTTTGTTTGCTTCAGTAAAGCATGGTGGCTCACGGTTAGAGGTGTTCGTAGCAAGAAGAGCATGAGGTAGTGGATAGTGTGTTGCCAATAATGCTTTTTGATTGCGAAGACCGGCAAGCTCACGATAATTAATTGGAGGCCGAGTACGCAATGTCATTTAAGGATGTGGTGGAGAAGAGGATGTTTTAGTTGCACGAGAAGTATCTTGCGATGGAGATCTAAAACCTGTATGGTTAGTAACAGTAGGTGCAATTTCTAAATGTCGGACATCGTTAGATTCAGATGAAGGAGAAATTAATGGTGAAGATGGAGGGGTTTCAGTATGTGTGCTAGTTTTAGAAGTTATATTCACTGGAATTGAAGGAGAGAACGAAGACGGGATCGCAATCCAAGGAGGAGGTTGAGATGGTGGGGGACACAAAATTGAAACATCTTGAAAAGGATATGACCCCTCATCAAAACGAACATGACAAACATGACGAACAGTATATATACGACCCGTGCTTCGATCAAGACACCTACAACCCAAATAGTGTGGACTGTATCCTTAGAAAACACAACGAATCGAATGAAAATCAAATATGTGTTCGTTATATGGTCTAATTAGTGGATAGGAAGCACAACCAAAAACACGAAGAAAGTTATAATTAGGTGAGGTTTTGAATAAAACTTCATATGGGGAGAGACCATTTAGAGATGGTGTTGGATAAGGTACACCGTAATTTCAAATGCAATATGCCAATATCTTTTTGGAACCAAAGTATGAGACAAGAGAGTGAGTCCAGTTTCTGTAACATGACGAATTTTACGTTCGGCCGAACCATTTTGTTCATGAGTATGAGCACATGCAATACGATGAAAAATTCCACAGTGTATAAAATGATTAGTTAGTTTACGATATTCACCATCCCAGTTAGATTGAAAAAACTTTATTTTTCGATCATACTAACATTCAACAAAAGCTTGAAAAATACATTAATCACAATCTGACTTTTTAACAATGGTAAAAATCCAAGTAAAATATAAGCAAAACATTTACATTCAAAGCGCTCGGAATGGCTTAACGGCGGAACAAGGCTGCATGGCCGTCTGATGACGCGATGTATTATCCGTAGCGGGAATTCAAATTCAAAGACTATTTTGTAAGTTTTGATTTGAAAGACATAATGCATTTGACATAATGATCATCTATTGATGCAGAGATTAGATTTGAGAAAAGGAGTTGCCATTTGAGATTAGATTGGACTTCAATTATGTGCATGTGGGGTGAAAGCTCATCTTATTAAATGGTTGCAGTGGGTTTTAGCTGTAGCTTAATGGGGACTAATTATGGTCACAGCTGCATGATTTTGAAGAAGGCAAGGTTAAGGTTGCCACTAAAAGTCCCTGAATTTAATTTTGTCTTTGAAGTCTCGGTGGAGATGTTTAGCTATCAACTGCATCATTATTTGTGGATTTTAAAAAAATATTTCGATAGCAATTGAATCTTTAAAGCTGGAATCTATTTAGTTTGATCAAGCACAGGAGATTGCTGCAGGCTTGATGGGACTAGATATGTAAATTGAATGCCAAATAATTTTCTTGGTCTTATTGTATATCATGGTATATAGGCTTTTCACTTTGTTATTAAATCAATTTCTTCATATATGTGATTTCAACTTAATAGTATGTGTATTTTGAAGCAGATCAAAGCAGGCTATGAGTTCACACTTAACAAGTATAAAAATTGATATAGCAAAAAAAATTACTTATCCTTCTTTCCGTCGTAACTTCGATAAAAATATTGTGTATGGTCTCGGTCTATAACTTGACGAGGAAAGATGTTTGATGATAAGGTCGGTGATGACAATGGTTATTATAATAGAAAATTCTTGTCTAAATAATTTTTTTTGTGTTGAAAAAAATAGGGATTATTAAGAGAGAAATAAAGCACAATCTTAAGACAAGTTGAGATAAACAAAATTAAACGTAAACCTCAATCTGCTGGCAATTTAAATCAATACAATGGGAGGTGGGGACCCAGCCAACTAAGCTAGTTAATTAAAGACAGCATCACACGTTGATTTATTTACTAAAGAAATTGACGGTGACAATTAAGAGAGCCGGATGAGATTAAACATCTTTTTCCTTTGAAAAAAAATAATTTATCGTTTTATGCCATCTGAGGTTCAAATCCTGTTTGCGTTATGTTCAAAATAAGAATGGCGATTTTCCGAACATTTATTTGATAGATTCACACCAAAATTTATATATGGATAAAATTAACCCCAACTATATCAGCATTTAATTCTCTTTACCCCAAATCGCATCCATCGTCCCTCCTCTGCTTACGACCCCTCACCCGCCGTGTTGTCGCCCTCGACCTCTTCTCCGCCAACCTCACCCCGGCTCTATCTCCTCCTTCCCCATCTTGTTCCTATCCCATCTCCGCCTCCTCAACCTCTCCAACAACCTCCGTCCTTTTCTCCGACCCTATTCTCTTGTTCCGGCGTTCATCGACCCCTAGCGAATATGTTGACCAAGATCAGCAGCGTGTTCGGAGACAAAATCCGTCGTCAAGTACTACCTTCCAAATGAGGTCCTTGACGCACTCATCTCGATCTCGTTGTGAAAGGATCTCGAGAACATGATGGAGGAGCTCAATCACGTAGCCAACCAGCCCGCGAGGCTGCGGATCTTCGTGATCTCGCCGACGACGACCATCCTGCAATCGACACGAGACAATGCTTCATCGACACCGATGCCGTGAACGGGATCTGGATCGGGATCAAGAGGAAGGACAGTATAAAAAGACAAAAAAAAAGCCTGATGTAGTTGGGTTAATTTTGTCCATACACCAGTTTTGGAGAGGATTTATCAAATATAGATTTGGCAATATGGGCTCCCATTTTAAGTGTCACCCAATAAGGTCCAATATCTAGGTGGCCTGGGCTGGTCCAATTGGAGTGAACTTGATAAAGTAGGCCCAATATCTGGTGGCCCGTACATTTGTTGACGTGTCACTCAATAAGGTCCATTGACAGAAACACCCTGACCCTCGTCCTCGCCCTTTCTAGCAGCAACTGGAGGGCATTACAGTAATCCTGTAATAGCTACAAGGAACGTTGGTTCCCAAATCGAACAATTAGCTGCCAAAAAAAACCTCTGAAATTTCCCCCTAAATTTTCGTTTTCAAATTTCCGCGAATTAATTTTACATCCGTTTCCATAGATTTCGCATTCGCATCTTCTAAAATCTCCTAATCGAAGTCTCAGGTGATAGTTTCGTTCACTTCTTAATTTTGAAATTTAGGGATCGGTTTAGTTTATTTTGAGAATTTTTGTTCCTTGCTTCTATTTATTTATCACTTGCATGCCTCTGTTGCTGGAAAAGATTGAATCTTGGTCTTGTTTTTTAAGCATAAAAGATCTTTGTAGTTGACAACCAGCAGAAAACTTGGTGAAAACAATTTTTTTAAAATGAAATTTAAGCTAAGAAATGCTTACGAGCGATCATTTTGTGACTTAGAATCAAAGCATGATCGAATCATTTATTGCGTTGTTGATTGAATCAAAGTTGGATAGTGAAAATGGAGAAGTTGTTTGGATGAATTATGTGATCCTAGAACACGAATGAAGTTGAAGTGAACTGTGTCTTATGGTTTCGAATATTGGGCGATTTAAGAAACAAAATATCGTGAAATTGAGTGAAAATGAGAATGTGGAGATTGATGGGCAGTGCCGCCGTTGTGATATGTTAAAAACAATGTACAAGAAATGGGTGCATATGGAGGTTAGAGTCCGGTTAGGACCGATGAGTGTGTCGGTTAGTAGAATTGACATAATCGGAAGCTCTATGAGTAGTGGTAAACTTGTATAAACTTTGATTGAGGTAATGTAAAAGGATATTAAGTGCTTGCGCAAACTTATCAGATATATCTCTTAAAGAGGTGAATTAAAAAGAAAGATTTGTGTAGCCCATGCCCCATATTTTAATTTAACTTATTTTTATGCCTTTGGATCTCACAATCACATTACTCATACACTAGATGTTGTATGTTTTTTTAATACTGAATTTGGCTTCTGTGTGTTGCTTTCAAGCTTTCAGAAATGTTGGCAAGTCATGCTTTTGGTTACCATGAAAGAAGTGGATCAACAGAGTTTTTATTGGAAAATCCTGTCTCTGAAATGGATGAGGAGGCAGAACTTTCTCAGAAAGTGTTATACAAAGCATCTTTTGAAGAGCTTGCAAGAAATTATGTGCAATGTGACACAATCATATGGGTCCTGATATCATTGCTGCTTGTCTTAGCTTGGGGGGTTGGATTGCTCATGCTTCTATATCTTCCATTTAGAAGATATGTGCTGCAGAAGGATATTGCTTCGAGGAAATTATATGTAACGCCTAGTGAGATAATCTACAAGGTAGGTTGTTCTGGTCAGCTGTTTTGCCTTGTCTTGATATTGTGCCAATCATGATGCAGTTTCGAAATATTTTGTAGGCCACGAGACCTTCATTTTTACCATTTTTTGGGTATATGAAGATTGAGAACCACATACCCCTGAATCTTGTTATTGGCATTATCATAGAACAAGGTACGGCCATAGAACACAGACCAAATGCTGTAGGTACTCTTATTTCTTAAAAATTATGCTGTCAATATTGATGTGTATCATGATCTTCATCTGATCAAATATTATATACAATAATGGTTGTGGGCAAATTTTATAAAGCACCATCGAACTTTCAGGGTTTTAACTTTAAAAATGCCATGAACCCCCATTGACCTAGCAATATCATATGAAATTTGCTAATTTCTTTAACTCGTTTAACGCATAAGTGGATTAAATAACCCAAAATAACCTTGTATGTGGATTGAATAGCCCAAAATGAACTGAATATGACATTTTTGGGGAAAATATCCTTACAAAAATACCCTTTAAGTGGGTGTTCATGGCATTTTTTAAGTTCAATGTTGCTATCTCAAAAACCCTGAAAGTTTTGAGAGTGCTTTATAAAATTTATCCTAATGTTCTGCCTTTGTTTCATTCTCACTCACTATGCCATTGCACTGACATATTTATTGGGTGCTTAGGGCATGAAATCCTGCTTCTTCTGTACATAGTTAGACATCTACATAAAAAGAGTAGATCGACAACATAAAAATTTGTAAACCAATCACTAATGTTACAAAGAAAATTCCCATGTTCTGGAAGTAAAAATGCATCATAATCTAGACCCTAGAACATTGAAAATAGAATAATTCAGATAGAGTTTGAAATGCTAGATGAAGTGGTTCCATTCAAGAGCTCAAACTTTCCTTGGTTGAATTCCTAGTAAAATGTTTATAACCGAAGCACAAGTTTACATTGCTACTTGTGTTTCCACTGACACCCAATCTGGTTTCTTCTATTTCTATGTTTTAGGATATGCTAGAAACACCAAAAGTTATCACTGCATGTACACATCATACTAACAAGTCAAGCCTTATTTTTCATTCATTGGCATTCGCGCGCGCGCGTGCTGGGGGTGGGGGTGGGGGGTGGGGTGGGGGTGTCATGAATAGTTAGTTCATGTTGATCAATTCTACTGTTCTATCATTTTTCTATATGGTTCCAGGAAGATTTTTATAATTTTAATGTTTTGAATGAATGGTGTAGGCATACTGTCTCCTGCAAGACCTTTTGTCAAGAATCATTATTAGGATGTACCCTATATGCTTAGTATATTGGAATAGTTATTTAACAATATATGGTTGTAAGAAGGAATTTACGATTTACTTAATGGCACACAATCTTCATTTGCAAGTGAACAAAAAAACGAACTATTTTTCTTGGGTATTTTACCACTTCCTCAGACTGTAGAATGCAAATCCCACCACTCTCCGCTTATTTTGTCATTTTGGGATGAAGTGTCCATGCGACGACTTAGAAAGTTGATGTCCTGTTGGGATCACTATACAGAAAGGGTCATTTACCTTTCCCCTTGTTAATTGGTGAAAGAGCTCATATAACTGGTGTAAATTTTGAGAGAATGTAACGCTGTCAAAGAGAAATCTGTTCCTATCATTCGCATGATTCATCATCTGTCGCTTGCATACATTATTTAACTTGTGTTTCATTATCTCAGTGGTTGGTCAAATGCTTATTTTTTTTCCTGTCTGCTGATTGCACATAAAGTAGTGATGTAATGTTCATGATTTTCTTTATGATTTATTGGCATGTGAAATCTTGAAGCCATCTCACTTTCCATTGGCGTAGTATGCTACCTCCTTTTCATGCAAATTTGTTTATATATGTTTTCTCTCTCTTTTTCTTTTTCAAGACTAAACATGCAGGTAAAGTTCATGTTTTTCTTAGATGTATTCCATACTGAAACATTGTAATCTTTTGTTGTTGAAGGGTGTTTGCAGTCTGTATATGGAATCCATACAATTAGGATTGAAAGCATAGCACGGGGAAAAGCAGCAGCACTGGATGAATTACAGGTTCAAGGTGTTTCAAACCCACAACTTCTGAGGAAGGTAATTTCTAATATCTACGCCAATATATGCAAACTAGATTTCAAATTGTAAAAAGTTGATACCTGTTGGTATGAAAACTGATGCGGCGGTGATAATGCGTAGAAACATAAGCTGCATGGAAGCATAAAAACAATCATTTAAAGAGACCTAGGGATTGAAATTACAGGACTTCATTTATCTATTAATTTGTATAATGGTTTTGTGATTAGATTGCAATAAAGTCTATTCTACTAACTTCAGCAACAATTCTAGCACTTTGTGAAAAATTTACAATGTTTAGACTGTCACATTAATCATGGATCAATAAAGGTTACAAGGCTTGAATTGTAACGAAATACTTTCACAACTTGAGCAATATTTGAATGTTTTCGACTTGAGCCTTATCTGGGATGCTCATTAAACAAAAATGATCCTGAATGCTCGATAGAAGAAATAGATAAAGTAGGGGGGAGTATTCAGGCCAAAAATGCTGAAAGTGTCAAATCAAAATTAGCAATTGTGTAATTGCTGCTGTAAGTGAGGATTATGGTACAGATCCTCTACCGATGAAGGACAAGAAGAGGGTATTGGAATGAAAGAGGAATAGTGCAATGTTATATGTAGTCTTGTCGTTCTGGACGTAAAAGCTCTACTGGTTGGTGTTTCTTTTTTATAGAGACCCAACCTTTGTGATCAGTAAACAATTACTGCAGTTGAGTTGCCATTGAGAGGCTGATTCTGTATGAGCTGAAGAGCATACTGGAAGTTCTCAAGTTATGTAACTGCTCGACTGTGATAGCTTAAATATGCAGTACCAGAGGCCGTGCATACAAGTATGTGATGCATGTAGCAGATACATAATTCAATTGTATGCAGTACTCATTCAAGTTACAACGACAAAAATAATAGAACTTAGAGACATGTATAAAGCCGACGGTATTTCAGCGTAAACTAAGCCAATCTGAACTTTAGTTCCGTCTTTTCTTGCTCTTATTCAAATCTTGGCATGTGTAATTTATTTCGGCAGTATATACTTTCAGAAGACCACAATAAGGACATCACTCTCTGTCACGTCCCGCTTCCCAGAGTGCGTTAAGATCGGCACGTGACAGAGCCAACCATGCTACCTGTGGCTAGGAAACATCCCTCCATACTCACATTACGGCTGTTTATGAGATATCAAGAATAGTAAAATAAAATAAACTATCTAGTACATGTCCATATGCCAGAATAAACGAGTCAAGAAATAATATATGCAGAAGCAATAAATCTAATAAACAAAAACATCTGGAAAGTACGTCCTAAATATGGGCTTACATCAAGAAATGAAAATACTGAAAGAAAACTAAACTAAACAAAGCTAAATACTAACAGGATCCTCACTGCTCGGCCTGTCGGCCGAAATACTCCTGATCAGCCTGCGAAAGAGATAAAGGATCTGGGCCATGCAAAACCCAGACGTCAGTGCGTCATAATATCAAACAATAATAAATGAACATGATACACGAGATATGCAGATATGAGTATGAACAGTAATGAGTGTATAACAAGTAACATGGGTATGAAACAGTGAAGTGTATACGTGCGGGTGAAGTACGGTAAATAATCTAAACGGTGCTACTGGGTTATCTATTATAAAGTTATTCGAAATCAATTGATGTACTTCTCATGTAACTCAAAGAATATGTCCCGTTACCCCTCGGGACCACGGATCAGGATATGTGAACCAAGAATGGTTCTGTCCCGTTATCCCCCGGGACCACAGACCAAGCTGTAAGAGTCACAAATGACTCTGTCCCGTTACCCCCGGGACCACGGATCAAGAAGAATCACGAATGACTCTGTCCCGTTACCCCCGGGACCACGACTCTGTCCCGTTACCCCCGGGACCACGGATCAAGTAATACCCTTTTAAGTTACACTCGGTTACACCTTTGATTTCCTCATAGCCCAAGGTTATGTGTTCAAGTCAGGTATTGATAAATCTGGAGTTAATACCAACACAGGATCAAGCAGGTACAAGTTTGTCTATGCAGACAACATGATACGTTCGTCAGGACAGCATGTCAGGATTGTCAGCATTAGAAACATGATCAGGCAACATGTCAAGTAGTGGTGTATCAGGTCATGACAGGTAGTGCACAGGTATCAAATGGATGCTCATAATAAAACTGTAGCAAGTACGGATGCACAGTAAAACACGGATGTACAACTATCTATCAGGGATTACATCTACAACTCCATGACTACGCATGATGCATATTATCAAGCATGGGATATGGCATGCAGCTAGATATGCAATAAATGATACGGATACGAACGGATTTCGGAAAAACGGTAAAACTATAATATGGATGCACAATACAATAAATATGCAATATTTTTTTAAATATAGATGCAAGTATAATAATATAGCATGTATCAAGCTAATTTGCATGCAACCAGATATGTAATTAATGATATGGATGCGTACGGCTATCCGAAAACAGTAAAATAGTAATATGGATATACAATACAGTAAACATGTAATATTTTTATTCATATGGATGCAAAATATGTATCATAACATGTAGCAAGATAAACTTGCCTGATCGGATCTCACGACGGGGTGCGTACGCTGCGTCCGACGTCGGGTAAACGTCGCAATGCACACATGGCGTACATAACTGAACCAGGCAAAGTAAGAACACGACCATGCTGGCTGGGAACGTCCACTGGGTCATCCGGATCGTCGGCGACGAGCACGGCACTGGTGATGACCGGAATCAAGAATTCAAGAAAGAGAGAAGAGAAGGAAAAGTAGAAGAAGGAGAAGGGAGAGCAAAGAGAGAGGAGAGGGTGACCGCGAGGACGAGAGATCGCTGGCGGCGAGGTGCGGGCGCGAGTTGCAGAGGTATCGGGGTTTGTCAGGGAAACAAGAGGAGGTGAGGTGGAAGATGGTGAGATTGATAAGCTTGGGAAGAAGAGAGGAGAGAGGTGAGGAGAGGTCGACAACGAGGTGGTGGCGAGGAGGTAGGCGGTGAGGGTGCCGGCAGGGTTTCGGGTATGGGTTGCAGGCTCGGGTTGGTGGTGGTTGTGGGTTGCCGGGGTTGGAGAGAGGAAGGGAAGTGGAGGAGGAAGAGGAGGTGGAGATGAGGAGAGGTCGTCGGCGTGAGGCAACGACAGCGAGGAGACGAGGTCGGGTGTGGGTTGTTGGGTTCGTGGACGGTTTCTAGTGCGGGGAGATGGAGGGGAGAAGAGATGTGTCGGAGATGAGAGGAGGAGATGGGCGAGGGGAGGCCGCCGCCGCCGACGATGAGGGCAGAGGCGGCGAGGGGAGGCGGGAGAAAGAAAATAGAGAGGAAGCGGAAGAGAGAGGAACAGTGGGTTTGTAAAAAATAGGTTAATGAAAAACAAAATATATATAAATATATATATGTAAAGAGTGAGAGAGAGATTTCTCTGTGAGCGTTAGGATTAGATTGTAGAAAATATTTAGGAAAAATTTATTTGGTTAAAAATATATATATAATAAACAGTTTAAATATATTAAAGGATATTGTATTGAATATATAGGTTTTTGGTCAATATAAAAATATTTCAAAATACGTCCGGATTGTGTCTAAAATTATGGTTTGAAAATACGGTTAATATACGTGTCAACCAAAACTAAAATATGATCTCCGGGTAACGAAAATGCATACTCCCAAGAACGGATACATGCAGTGTGCACGTAGCTATCTAAACGGGTCCGTTTCACTGAACGGAATGAGAACAAGATACACGGATGTTACCACAGGGTTAGGGGTATGATACAGGCCATGCTAGATATTTTTAAAATATTTTATTTGACTTTACTTGTTTTATTAAAAAGATGCAGATGCCAGATATAATGCAGTTATATAACATGAAAGTGCACAGATTCTCATAGCTAGCAGGGATAAATCATAAACAGGAATTAAGACGGGTTTCCAGCATGCGGGTCGGGTCGGATGCAACCACAGATACCAGTTACACTATTCGCACCCAAAACACAATAAATCAAGAAATAGCCATAAATAAAGAAATACCCAAAAGAACTGGTATAAATGAACTAGGGTGTTACACTCTCCCACAGTTTTGCAATTTTGTTACAACTATTGCTCCAATTTTTATCTACAATAACCGCTTGCATAGCAATCCTCCATGACATACAGTTCACTTTTGTGGTATTTTGTTCTGCTGCTATTTGGGTGGGTTTTGGCCCTTTTCTAATTATCTTTGTTCTACGTTGTTGTACACCCTTATTTTATCACTGGATCTTCAAATTCATCTTTTATACACCCATATTTTAGACACTGAAAGCTTTACTCCCTGATAATTGAGAGATGAGTACGCCTGAATTATGTTACTCATGCGTTTCCATGTAGGTCGTCATCAAAGAAGCTGCAAGAAATATCCGGGAAACTGGAAGTGGGAAGCCTAAAACGTATGGTGGAGATGGATGGTCTACACCAACACGAAATAGACCTTTGACTGAGATTCCAGCAATGAATAGATTGCAGTCTCCTAATGTGAAGGTAATAAATTAGGCTTTCTGGAAGTTATTAACATCTCATTCTTAGCATGATCCTAACATCTTTTTATACCTACAAAAGAACACTTATCCTCTTAAATTTAAGGGTTTTAAAAAAAATAAATGCCTGCGTTAAAACTCTTTTAGAGCAAGTTAAGATCTTTAAGATCTTTGTTTGACTTAATGTTTCATAACTTAATTGAGACATGATACCCGATATGTTGATCTCCTATGTAACGTGGATTCTTTGATGAGGATACATATTTGTATCTGAATACTTGGCTACTCGAATATGATAAGGATACTCTTAGAATGCTGCTTTTGACACCTCATTAAATTTATGTTGTATTCTAGAGGTATCTTGAACATGTATCAATTATTTAGTTATTTATAACATATGCATCAAAAGTTCACATAATTCAACTCATATATGTATTTGTGTAATTTTCTTCAAAGAGAAGATAAATGACCAATTGCATCTTTCAAATTGTTTTAAACCAGGGGACAGTTTAATTTCTTTGTATTTGCTAAAAATAATAAATCATATGCATACAGTATCATGTAAACAGTATTATCAATATGTATATCAACTAATCAGATCCTAAACTTCTGAAAAAATAATGAAATTTTTAATTCGACTCAAATCGTATCCTGTATATGCATCCAGATCTGATCTTTAGTTGATCACAGCATATGAGGACACATATGATTAATGTTTATAGTCAAATTTTGCTACATTAGAGGACACATATGATTAATGTTTATAGTCAAATTTTGCTACATTAGAGGACACATATGATTAATGTTTATAGTCAAATTTTGCTCCATGATCTATAAATATGTCATTCAATTTGAATTTTTAGGTCATGGCCTCTTCACAGAGGGTACTGTGTGAAACTGGAGGTGTAATATATGGAGATGTGTTGCTAAACAAACTCGAAGAAGTCAAGCAGTCTGTGGAGGTAGAAACTTTTTCCTTATCATCTGGGTTTGGTTCGGTTATCTTCACACAGCTACTTTCATCCTTGTTTTATTCTTGATTTTTGCTGGTTGCTGTACTAATCATTTATCATCCGTTTGGGACAGAAACTCGAGTCTCTTGTTGGGGATCGCAGGCACACCTAGATTGCTCATACACCCTTCCAATCTCTTAATTCTATGTTTGTTTGTTTTTTTCCTTTCCCGATTTGTTGTCTATAATAGAAATTACAAATATTGTCAGATAGAAGTAACCGCGATTTTGTGTAAATGCTGTTCTCATTTTGAGTTAGGAAAAGGAACAGTTACAATGTAAGGTCCGGCTTTCTACACTTTGATATGCAACATAATCCCAAAAATTAGTTGAGAGACCCTGAAGTTTTCTGTTCTCCGTTCCTGTTAGCTTAGCTATCTGAACTCATGCAATCTGGAGCATTGCAGCTCCAACTATATTCAATTAAATATCTGTAAAGTGAAGAATTCACTTGTAAAGCAGCGGACTGAAAATGAATTCCTGTGTGCTTCATGCTTTGTTCATCTCCTTTCTCTATGAAGCAGATTGGTTCACAGGTTTTTTCTGTAGAACTTTTGATATCCTTAGATTTACACTATCAGAAGGTAATTTGCACAATGTGGTCACAGAAATCCCAGTGGTAGATGTTGCAGGGTTACCTAGCACGGCAGCAAGGTTTCAGGAGGTATCGTTCATGCCAAATTCAAAAATTTGCCGTTCTATCTAATCCTAACTAAGAATCGTTAACTAGAAATCGACGGAATGTAAATGCAAACGACTTTGCAAGTAAAATGAACAAGGAATACAACCTTTGTAGACCGGTCCTTCATATCATTAGCTCCGTGTAGACTTCGCTGCGATCAAGAAGTCCCGAACATTAGAGAGGTTCCGATTAAAAAACGAACATGCTTGCTTCGAAGTCTTCGAGGCCGAAGATGATCTACGTCGAGGAGACATTAACCCAAGCTATCTCTTCACTAATCATGGAATTAGTGAAGCAAACACCATATACTAAATGGCAAGTAGTAGAAGATGATGAAGTAGGAATTTTGCTCATATTAGAAATCATTTTCTCACTCAAAATCACCATCATTAAAAAAGCTAGAAGGCTTTTGTCAAGAAGAAGAAGAAGAACAAGTGATGAAAATGAATTATTGTTGAGGTTAGAAATGCAACCAAGGGTTAAGCATGTCATGCTTAACTCTTGTAGAGAGTTAACCATGAGATAGGGTTAAAAGTTAGGTCAAAAAATATCTTAAGTTAGACAAAGAGAGTAGACAAAGTCAAAAATGCTTTGAAGCTTCTACAAGCTTTCAACAAATATCCACAATATTTGAACTACTTAATGATAAATTATAAACCCTAATCTTAACCCTAACATGGTTTAACCCTCATTAACTCTAGTTGCATTTGTAACCTAGCTTGATACATTTAACATATATCATATATACATCAATGTATCCAAAATGAGAAAAGAAATCGTAAGTTAGCTAATATTAGTTAATGTAATGTAATATATCAAATATATAATTATACATTAAATTATTAAATCAACACTTGATCCGATAATCCGGCTATATCACATATAACTGACCAATGTCACAAATCGCGAGAATACAATATGGTATCGCATACTCGTATCAATCTCGGTCCCGCGCATATCACATATGTGCTCCTACTCCGTTTCTCTTGAGCCAGGAAACCCCTGTGTAGGACTCTAAAGACTCGTCAATACGCCGGCAGTAGGTAATGATCATATCAAACACCCACAAGCCGCAAGCGGTCTGCTAAACGTAACGGCCACCCGGGTATTGAGCGATCAGAAGATCAACAAGCAAGCATGCTCATACTCCTGCGAATCCAATCAGTAACACTACCGTACAGTCCGGTCTCTTCGTCTGATATGTCGTATATCTCGTCTAGGGATGGTAAACGTCAGACCTCAGTAACTCGATAAGTCGTGTCGATATGAGGCTCATAACGGGTCGAGAAACTACTGATAACACTTACCAGTATATCTCTGAAGCAGCCGTGGCCAGGGACTTCCTGTTATAGCCAATCGAGCACAGCGCAACATCAACCCCCAATACCGGGAGAGACGAAACCCCTCATATCGCTCATTGCCTCCATGTGATTCGGGACTGTACCCAAAAGCCACCGTTTTGCACGTTCTCTTGAACGTAGTAAGGTGGAAATCAAAGCACAGTAGGAATCACACAAGACTCTATGACGATCTCGGGTCTACAGACTAACCTGTATCAGTGTCACCAGAGAACTGCTATATGACGTTAGGTATAATACCATTTGGGAGTTCTCGGCGAGTCCGTTCAGTGTACCCAGTCTCCACTGAGCATCCGTATACTGTCTCTGATGTCAAACACCAATGGATATGGAATCATCCATCGCCCATCTACATGGGTCGAGAAGCTATAGCTGGTCTACTCTGGTATATCGAGCATCCGTATACTGTCTCTGATGTCAAACACCAATGGATATGGAATCATCCATCGCCCATCTACATGGGTCGAGAAGCTATAGCTGGTCTACTCTGGTATATCGATGCCCTGTCTCGATACACCCTCGACTAGGAACATTTGAAGGATGTACTTAGCGACTACTTTGTCCCCACTAGTATGATCTACATCATAATCCTGGTAGTCAAGTACTCATCCTAAGGGCTTTATCAACATGTAACATAGAGACAATTAGCGTACATGTTAAGATAAAGAGCAACCAGATAGCATACTATCATATCGAGCAAGAAAGTCCTCCATATATATGTCCAAGCATCCACTATAATATGCATCGTATGTACAGTAATGGCCTCTACGGCATACATATAACTAACAGATGCCACATGCAATCTAGCACGCCAACACAAAGCAAAGCCTTGCAAAACCAAAAGTGAAATTTCTGTTCTCTTTTGAAGTGGTGGATACGATGCTTCAGCACACCATATGGTTATTAACTGGGCTTTAACTCATATAATAAAAATTTCCTCTCCACAAAGAGAGGTTGATCGTTCGATCCCGAAAGAGGTCGCATCTGGAAAAATAAGGCTCTAACTTTAGACTATCTTGTGAAATCAAGTAACATCTTGACTCGGCATCGTTAACCGCCATCATCATCTAACCTTTTTACTATATAGAAAATTATATTCAAATTTGAACCATGCAGAAATTAAGTTCAAAAAGGATAAAACTCCGAACAACCAGCTTATTAACATCATCATATAAGGTTCATAACTTCATTACAAGGAGGCAAAAGACCAACCCCTTTGGAATCTTGATAACTAACCGCTCTTCGTGCTCTATGGTTCATGGATGTCTTAGATTTGAATACAGCAAAAGCAAAGCACATATTCTATTCATACTATAACATGACATGAACTCCTCTGCCAAAGGCACAACACCAGACTTACTCTTCTTTGGTCTCTTCAACTACAACTTCCTTTACTTCGTCTTCCTTTGGTTCAGGCATATTCTTCTCTTCTGCATCATGGCTCGCCGAAGTTTCCTCCTTCGACTCTGCAGGAACTTCTTCGGTGGTTTGGGTGGATGTTTCGGTTGTTTCAGAAGCGTTAGCATCAGTCACGGGGATGGTTTTCTTAATCGTTCCCACCTTCACGTATTTGCTCATGAACTTGTACTCCCAGTCCTGGAGGGCTTCGAGCTCGAAGGGTCCAAGGCCAGATATATCCCCGGTCAAATCCTTATTTTCGAAGGACATCTTTGCAAGAGCTCTGCTAGCGTCTTTGCCGGCGAATAGTGCATATGCTCCACCAGGTCCATAAAACATCCTGCACGAAGTAGAGTTCGAGGATTTTTCAGATTTATTAGTGATAACACAGGAAATAATATCAAAATAAATTTTGCTTGATAAGGAAAGAAAAGAGTATCTGATAACATGCAGCAATGAATTGAAATTTTATACTGTGCTCTCTCTGTCTTGAAATCACTATTCGAACTAATGTGTCTCGATGTAAACATTATAAAGAATGCATACCGTATCTCCATCTGCTTGCACAAGACCATAGTAGACTTGAACATTTCACACACTTTACAAAGGTGCAACACATGAAATTAACCAACATATTGAACAACAATGTCTCTGTGTTCAGATATTGTTTAGATCAAGATCAGCATGATAATATAACTAATGTGTAGAATTCACTTGTGATTTGCTAGCTCTCTATCATACTGACGGGAGAACACATAAAAACCAGTGTGTTTTGCGTTAAACTGATCTGCTTTTATTTTCTGTAAACCCGATTTCATCATCAAGACCTTGCTTTTGTTGCTTTTTATCATAAGGGTTGATATATGTTTTGCTTTTACTAAGAAACAGTTGTGAGAAAACTCTTTAAGCGCTGACCTGTTGACCACCTATTGTTCAACAATGCATGTAAATTGCAACAGTGGAATCCTAAATATTTCATGCCTATGCAGAATGAGGAAATCTGCAATCATCAATGACATTTAAGCAACATAAGTTGTGAAACTACTAGATAAAGTTATTTTCAGATCCACATCCTCCAAAAGCAACAGTAGGACTCGCCTCTCCAACTACTTACATGCTCCAATCACTCACGAAGCACTCTCAGTTACAAACCTCCATAGCTCTACCTATTAATCCTTACCTCACCACTTTCTTATTGAAATCCTTATATCAGCTCTAGACTACAACCAATCTAGTCAACCTCGAAGTTAGTCATCACCATTTGTTTCACCTACTCCTATTCTTCTGGACCTCATCCATTCACCACTACTGCCTATCAATCGGTTCTGTTCCCTCCCAGAAAGAAATAGAATTCTCATTAGTCAAGAGGTAAATGGGAGAGAGAAGCAGGATATAAATAGTTGGGAGCAAAAATATTAGTAATCGCCTATAGTGGTAAAATAACCTAAACATTTATCAAATCTTACACCTTTCTGCATTTAAAAAATAAGTTAAACATAAAATGGACGTGATACAGAAAAAATCAACATCCGTACCATTGAACTAATGATGGTACAGAAATGAATATTGATGTATCTTTAGACTCTTCCTCCCCTGGACACCAAATCTCAGGGGCGGACTGTTTTCCAAGTATAGATCCGACTTTGTCCAAATTAAAACACAAAAACCTAAATTCAAACCCAAAACCAAGATATGATGCTCTGCAAACATCCATATAAACAATGGAAACATGTTAGATATGTGTTGCATAAGATTGTACATCTTTCAAAAACAAAATTGACTAGAAAAATGTATTTCAAAAAGAATCATATAAACAAAAAATGATAACAATTTGTATAATAAAGCCAACAAGATTAACATAAAGTAACCAACATTGCAGCTAATAATGAAGGATGGGCAATGCCACCTAATTCACAAAAATAATTTCAGGAAAAAAAATATAGAAAGATTACATCAGATATACATACCAAGCATTAAAAACCAAAAGACCGAGAACATATAATCCATAACTAGGAGAGAAAATGAACAAATTATAACAGCAGACTAAATGGAAAACCCAAAATCCCAAGTATGGCTTATACTTCAAAGTTTACTTGCTTCATTGGAAATCTTAAGGGTAGGAAATTCTACAGACACATAGAATGAAACAAAACGCAAATTGCAAGACACTATTTTTTGTCCTCCAATTTCAACAACCGATTTTCTCCTGAATTTAACAAAGTTACAAAGGCCAAAGCAAGTTGCAAGGATTTTGAACCATTGTAAACCCTTATAGAGCTTACTGTCTTATAAGTTATATAACAAAATTATGCCATATCAGCAGATAATCTTGATCAAATGATTCAATAATTACATAAAATCATCAATTAAAGTTCAGTGAGAGATCGGTCTAGTCAAACAAAAAAAGACGTCTTTGACTTCTAGCTTCTTAAAACAAATTTTATAATCAATCACTTGACTAAAGCTACAGAATAACGATCTACATACCATCAAAAGCCCTAAATTTCACTCAACCAGATCATCACCACATCAAAATCCAAACTTTGAATAAAAAATCAACTCAAAACCCTAATCCAAAGATCCCGAACGACAAAATCAAAAAGAAATCAGACCTGCTCTGGGTGACGTCATAAATCTGGCCCTTGATGGCCATAAGCAGAGGCTTCTTCGTATCGGACCCATCGTAAGCCCTAAGCTCCTCCTCGGTGACCTCGCCGATCTGCACCGGAGGCGGCAGAGGCTCCATCTGCTCGAGCTCCACCTCCCTCGGCCTCGGAGGAGGCGGCGACGCCAGCCACCCGGAGACGAGGTAGTAAAGGGTCAAAGCCGCCGCCAGCACAGTGAAGAAAGTGGCGGGAGATAGGCCCGTGTAGTTGGCGATCGCGTGCTCTAGAGTGTGCCATACCTCTGTAACGCTCACCATCTTCTTCAAAAATCTGATCTTTTTCCCTTCGATTTGGGATTTGATGGAGATTGATTTGGGGATTTGGGGAGAGAGGAGGAGGGTCTAAATAGTGTCAGCGTATATAGGATGCGGATCTAATGGGGATTACAAACAGATTTGGTGTAGGATGGGGGCGTTTTCTGCAAAAGTTTTTCTTTTATAACTTTTATTTATTACAATTGATTTTGTATCATTTTTGGATTAAATGATGATCGGTTTCAATTTGATTTGTATTTGTTAAAAAATGATAAATTAATTTGTGCATGTGAGAAAGAAGAGAAAAAAAGGAGGAAACCTGCACGTGATATTATTTGATTAGACGTAACCCGTAAGGAAACAGAAAAGAAAGTTATTAAGCAAAATTTATAAGTTTGAAAAACCTGTATTTTACCCTCTTTTACCAGATAGCCTAGGTTTTTCTGTTAATTATTTTCAAAATACTCTGGAACTTATATTATTTTCCTGCTATAGCTGTAATTTTTAGTATCTAGGGAATTAACAATCAGTAATGGAAAGTGTTAGTGATGGTTGAAATGAGGGGCAAAGCAAAATTTTCCGCACAAGAGGAGGTTTTCTGCTATTTAGGAAAGAGCGAAAGGGTTTACTGTAAAGCCCTTTTATTTTATTTTATGATGGGTATGGATCACCTGCTGGCTTTGTATACTCTTGTCTTTCATGTGGAGCTGTTAATTGCCCTTTATCATAAAAATACTTTGTTTTTTGAATTAAATAACTAATCTTCTTTCTTTTTTGACTCACCGATTCACAAATAAATAATCTGAATTTGTGCTGCAGAAAGAAAGTATGTTTATGGAAAAAAGATGGAATTGCTAATGCTTTGAATGGTTTATATGGACACATGTAAATGTTTTTTAATGCAATATTAAATATTGGAGGTGTAATAAAATCAGTACTTGGGATTTTGAAGTAATTTACTTTGCAGCTTTGAAATAATTTTGACTTGTTGGGAATTTTTAGATTTGTTACGGTAAGCATATGAACTACTGGCTAGCACCAAATGAATACTGTCTGAGTTTAAAGAAACGACAACCTTTTGGATTTATATTAATTTCTGGATATCTTTTACATGGATCATTCTTGGTTGCCAGCTCCATTCAAAGCATATTTATTGTTAAGTTTACCGTTGCCATGTAGTTTTAAATGCATCATCCATCTTAATTTTGCACCATTCTTTCCTGATTTTTAGCTTGCACGTGTATTGACATCAATTCACATTTTCAAAATATCTCCAGCATTTTCAAAACAGAACAACTTGAAATCTTAAGAAATTCAAGAGTTTTTGGAGTTTTAAAAAGATGGGGTTTCGTGCTCTCGAATTTCTTCAAACTATAATTTGGGAAACTCTATTTGGTTGCTAACCGGCCAATTGAAATTTATTTGGGATTTAGCCTCTAAAATCCATGAAACCAGGGTTTCATAATCCTTAACTCCGTTAAGAGACGTGGTTTTAAAGTTTTGATAGATTTGAAATGGTAGCTAGTAGCTACTTTGTCCCAAAATCATGAGCATATTTCTTGCCAAGTGTTGACATGAAATCAAATTGGCAGTTTTAATCTGAAAACTTGTTTTTCTTTGCATTAATTGCATATATATATATATATATATATATATATATATATATATATATATATTAGTTTCTGACACATTCTATGCTCATGGATATATTTAAAGGGTGGATTTTTAGATTATCCTATATTAATTCATCCCTAATTTAAAGGGTTGGTTTTTATGTTTTCACATGAATAGTGTGTTATATAAGAATTAAAAAATAAATCCATCTGGATAAAAATTGGAAGTGCAAGCTGCCATCCTTATTTTATAATTATAAGGGTACAGACTTCATGGAAACCCAAAGGAGGCTAACCAACGGAAACACAATTTAAGTTTTCAACATGAATGAGGATTTAATGCAAATTTTGGGATTAAAAACAAATAGCAAGCATAAAAGAAGGCGATCACCAACGACAAAAGGCAATGACGCATGATCGACCTGCTGCGGCCAGTGTGCTGCGAGAGAGTTTGATGGTGCCGGCGCGCTCAAAAAATGAAAAACATCTCATTTCATTGACTGGTTTTAGCAGGCATGATGCACAAGAATGTTAGATATTGAACGGTTAAAATCAATTTCATTGATTTGAATATATTGGGTCAATTCTATTAATTTAAATATTGTGACGAATCTAATGTCTATAGATAGCTCTAGAAATAGAAATGGATGACTTAGTATGGCCGGATGGTGAGAGAGAGGGTGGATTAAAAGGTTTAAACGGGACAATGATGCTGGTAGCTTCAAATCAAAACAAAATGAAAGGTTTTACCTTTTTTCTGGGTCCTCTGCTCTTATTTTCTCTCTTTTGAAATTTGGTCGGTCAAGATTTATGTAAAACAGAAGATCCAAGATTTGATGGGTCACGTATGGGATCGGACGGCTCTGCTTGGCAGAGCAGTGTGCTTACGATGGAGAGGATCCAAATCCCAGATCCCGACCCTTGCAATTTCTCTATCAGTACGAATCTCGGAGCCCAGTCACCACAACAAGTGGACGTTTGTCTGAGTCAGCTGCAAGTTAGAGATCAAAAGAGGAAATCGAGATTTGAGAGAGAGAAGAGAGAGAGAGAGAGAGAGTCTCATGGGGAGCAGCGTCAGGAGAAAGATCGCCGGAAAGGCGACAGCTCCTGGGACACCTCCGCCGGAGGCGGCGGATCGGCCGGAGTGGCTGCCGGAGGATTGGACGATGGAGCTCAGAAAGAGGGGAAAGTCTTGTATCAAAAGGAAACGATTCGATCGGGTAATTTGATCAAAGCTCACTCAATTCGCTTCGAATCTTTCTAATTATCGCGATGTTTTTCTTAGTTGCTTGATCACTAAATGCAATTGCTTGATCATGAATGAGAAATTAGGGCAAAGGCAGCTCATGTTAGTTAAGAGTTGTATTCTACTGACTGATTAAGTGGAAATTATCAATTTTGTAAGGTTTCTGGAAATAGAAGCAAAAAAATTTGTAAAATTGGAAGATTTGTTTAATTTGATTTAACTTTTTCATAAAGAAACTATGCAATACAATGAAATTTGCCAAAAGAGGTGATTTTTTGGGAGGGGGAGTTTTTATTAGGGTTAGGGTTTTGAGGCGGTCTTTTTCATAAAGAATTTATGCAATACAATGAAATTTGCCCTTTTCCTAATTATTAATGAAGAGGAGGAGGCGGGTGGTGGGGGGAGGGTGCCGGCTGGGGAGATGGAGGGGGAGTTTTTGTTAGGGTTAGGGTTTTGAGGTGGAGACGGAGGAGGAAGATGAAGAGTTTTTTTAAAATTTTATTTTAATTAATATTTAGTAATTATTTAAAATTATTAATTATGTAACAAAAAATATTATTAATATAGTTCCTAATTATTTATTTGTTTTATGACAAGGGCAAAATGGTCTTTTACTTCGAAATTTAACACCATTAAATTTGGCAGTTATGTTTTGTAGTTTTTTGATAATTTCAAAGGTATTAAAAGTTTTCTGATTCTGGCCCAAACTTGTCGGGAGTTTTCAGTAAATAAGCCTTTTTAATATTAAAATCACCTTATATAGCATTTATATCCCCTCAAGTGATTTATTAGCGCAAACACTTTGTCTGCACATTGACCAATTACCCTTAAATACACTAAATTCAGCTCTAAACAACTCAAATAATTTGTCTAATTTGACCATAGAACTTGTTTGTGGTGTTTGCATTAGAAATTGAGTGTTTTGGTCTGTGGTGAACAGAGTGGTTGTTGCAACTATTAAATCAGTTGAAGGGGAACAAGTTCTATATGGAGTAAACTACAAGGGATTTTGTGAAATTAACCTTTTAAATAAGAATCTGACTTTAGGTATTGTGAGTTCAACCCTTTTAAACAGGAAACTAAGTCTACACATTGTTTTTGAAGTCTGAGTATCTATCTAATTAATCTCCCTTACAAGATTGGACGTTTGATCGACCAATGCCTACTTATCATTTTGTGTACATTACCTATCATTAGGTTTTCAGCCTTAAACCTAAAATCTTCATACGACTACACAAAGTCCTTATCTTACGAAATTATTTATGCTGGATGTTCATCTTTTTAAAAGGTTGAATTGAGTAGTTTTATACAAAATCATCAAAGAACTGTAGCGATAAATCATTGATGTTTCTATCTTTTAAAAAAATGTAGTTACTGACTCAAGGGGTCCAACAGAGCAAAGTCTAATCAAGCACTAACCAACTATGTTTTATTGGCTAAACTATGCTATCAAGTTTACGTAGTTGAAGCTCAAGTCTGATAAAATGTGACCGTTACGAAGCTTATTGACTCTTAACTTCTTAAGCTCTTTTGCCGATAAATTATGTTTCTTGAATGATTGGGAAGAATACAATTATCATATCATCACATATCTAGATGATCAGAGGAGTAGTA
Organism: Agapanthus africanus; assembly: GCA_030015575.1. Taxonomy (NCBI): domain Eukaryota; kingdom Viridiplantae; phylum Streptophyta; class Magnoliopsida; order Asparagales; family Amaryllidaceae; genus Agapanthus; species Agapanthus africanus. The sequence goes on from JASDDO010000024.1 coordinate 61,032,347, forward strand.
AGCAACTAGCTCCCAAATTCTTGTGTGCTTCATCTATCTAGTAAGATATAAATTGTAACTAATAGAATTCACTTCCATGATCCATCCCCATCCATCAATGGTCCGTAGTTCATTGAGGAAATGCCACTGCGTCCAGTCCTCTCGACTTTGAACACAAACAATGGAGAACTAGAAGGGAGAAACCACTTCTCTATCTTATAGTCCATGTGCCACTACACCAAAAATTTGAAGTTGTGGTGAGGGCTGAGAAAAATATCTGTATACTGTACATGACCTTGCAGGTTTACTGCCCTTTGTGGGCTGAGACCTAGAGCTTTCCCCACTGTGTATTTTTTAAATGCCGTACTTTATGTGTCTGCGGTTATCCGAACTTTGATTGTGTTTGGATTTCGATCCCCTCATCACCATCGTCATCATCAAGTATACAAGATAGCACAATCTCAAAAAGAAGTTGAACATCACGTTTATGTGGTTTGACCGAATCTGCCTACACTACAGGGCAAATCAAGCATCCGAGTTCTATTAGGATGAGAAAGTTGCAACAACCCACACAACTCAACTCTTTTTCTCATCTCTCATCTCTTGCTCTCACACCACAAGAAAGGGGAGGCACAAGCCGCACAACCCTCACACTCACATTAGCTACATCTCTTTAACCCCCATACCCCTAACTCAAGTGTTACACTTACAGTGCTGAAACCCTAGCACTACTGATCATCACCTACTCACATCAATAGATGACCAGGCCCAAATGGCCCATAGATGCCCAAGTGGATATAAGACACAATCCTAACAGATTGCTCTTTTAAGTTATCACATCAAACAGTCGCTCTCACTGCACCAAAGCTCCGAAGTTATGGTGAGAGTTCAAGGATAGTTTGATAATTTCATATGTTGCATAGCTTACCTATTAGTCAGCATATTTATTGGTGCATGTTTCTTCTTTGGGTTGCAATTTTATGAAAGATGTTGCTCTTTAAGCAAACATGATTTTCAGATGCCTGCTTCAGCAATTCCTCATAAGACAATATTTACTTTGGTGTGTAGATAAAATCATTATGAATAAATTTGTTATATCGTGTATTCCATTTCTAGTCATGATTTACTTCATTAGGAATTAAGATGTATGCTTTGTGGCTTAAACTATTTATGGTTCTGAGAAATGGACTTCTTTTGATTTCTGAAATTTAGTGGGGGGTTCCTTTCGCAATCTTCTGATGGGGATAAAAATATAAATGTCTGAATAAGAGTCCAATCTGGATAGTGCAGCTATGTCATATTATACTACACCACTAACATGCCTTGATTTTTTCTTTCTTGTTTTTGTGAACTTTGCAGTATTACATTTGTCCATTATCTGGTAAAAAATTTCGTTCAAAGCCGGAGGTTATACATTTTCTCAACAACAAAATGCTCAAACTTCCTGCATCCGAATCAGCATCCTGGGAAGGAGGTCATAAGCAGCTAGTGAGATTTTTTCCCCTTTATTCTTTGGTGATTGATATGTGGAGATTCATGTGCATGTCAAATTACTTCATTAAGTTTTAGCCTCTAGAGGAGTCCCGAAAATGCTGGCAGGGTTTGTGATGTATATATTATATGCGAAACATTATTCACCAGAAGTTTAAATAAAATATGTTCCATGCAAAACTACTGGAATAAGTTGCGTCTTGTGCAAGATAAGCAAGTTAGTGTTTCAAAATGTATAATCAAACTAACCTTTTCATGTGCTTGGGTAGGACCATATATAGTCAATTTAGTCGCGTAAGCTGCCTCTTGTGCTAAGCATAGCTAACATCTGGCAGTGTGCAGTTTCAGATTGTACGCTTCAACCAGCCGGTTGGCAGCAATTGTGTCACTGACAGCTTATTGAAACCAATATCCATTAACTGCGTCAAGTCCAGTTCATTTCTATCTTTTTTTTTGAATAATAACCAATAACACCGCCAGTCTTGATCTTTATGGCCTATAACATAGTTATTCTAAAGATTATTTGATCTTGTTGGTTATCACTTACATGATATGGTTGTCAAATCAATGGTTTCTCGATACTAGATAACATACTTCATCTCTAAATCCATGAGCAAAAATACTACAGTAATTCAGTTTAGCTATATTTCATACCATGAAGATGAACACGGATGGTGTCACTAATCCAAGGAAATTGATGAAGAGTTGACTTTTGACCATCATCGAAGGAAAAGTTCCTCAGATGGAACATTATACCAATCAATTTTTTGAGAGTCTCTTAAGATAGCATTTCATAATCGTTTATTTAATTTATCTCTGACTTTTAGGTCTTTATACTTTGATGCAAGTTATATGTGTGTTTCTTGGTGGGTAAGCTGTGGTAAAATTCTGCCTTGTTAGCTGTAATTTAAATTTCTACACGATTCATTGTATTAGAAAATATAATTAAGGTGAAGTTTTCAAGTTCTTTTGCATAATCATTTTGTGAAAAGGACAAAGAAGTCCATCCTTGTTTATGTAGTCATTAAATTTCTTTATGAACATCCTACTGGATCCTTCTGCATCAGCGAAGTAGGTTTGCACATTTTTTGGCACCTCCCCTAATGTCCGCAATGTTTTAGTTTCAGAGCTGAACAAAAAAAAAATCGGATATGCAACTTAAAAATTCTCCCAACTTAAATGCATTGCGCCGTGTGGAATTTTTGTTTTCTTTCTAATCTAGATCACTTGAAGAAAAAAAATATGAAAAACTCAGAAAATTGTGGGTAGGACCCTTTTCCTTGCAACCCAAAAAAGCGTAGTGTACTAGCTTAACACAAAATTTTGTAATTATCACTGAACATTCTGCTTGATTGCAGTGCTGCTTCATATTTATTCAAGAATGAGGTATTCCTGTATCTTAATACTGACGAGTTTGGTTTCTCCACAAGTAATCACTACTAGTCACCTGGGAATATCTAGCCTTGCAAGGTGTCCCTTTGCTGATTCACACGGGAACCCACGATTCCCATGCTACTTAGTTCAGAGCTAAGCTAGTGATTATAACCGGGCAGTTCAACAACCAACTTCTCTACCACCAAACTATATAGGAACAATGGGAAATTCAACCATGGCATTAGCCCTAAGAAACTCCCTTATTGCTTACTCTTACGTGTCCACCAATAATGCCCACACCTGCCGCAAACCTCTTCAACTTGTGTTCTTACTGTAGTAAAAAACAAAACAACAAAAATCAACTGGCAATGTTATCCATCAACTCTTGTTTATTTCTAGTTTAGTTGTCGCTATCTTTTATATGCCGTAGGCTGTCTGCTTTTAATATTAATGATAATGGGAAGGGAAGAGGGTGTCTTTAGACTTTTAGGTTTATTCGTCAATGTGGAGAGACAAGCGGCCCAAAAAGAATTTCTTCTTATCTTCAGGGTTTTTTTAAAATAAAGAAAACTGAAAACAAAAATGAAATTCAAAGGCGTGTTTTTTTTAATTAACAGCCTAGGTCATTGAAATCTGAATTTTTCAAACCATACCGTGTAGACTAAATGTTTTTGTGTTTAACAAATCAGTTTTTATATATTTATGCATAACGACGGCAATCTCTGTGTTTTTTCAATGTCCTATTTATTTGATTATTGGTAAAATTTGTCTACTAGATGTCAGAAGTTGTCCTGAGCATTTCAGTTCGTTACCAGGCATGCAGAGAAGTTGATCATTCTCCGGGTGGGTTACCTGATGGCTGGATCAAAGAAACTAGGTCCAGAAAGAATGGTGGTATAACAGATTCGGTCGGTACCTTCACTTTAACTTGGCTCAATGGCTCCTGCCGTTTTATTGCATCAACTCATTTGTTACTTGCTTGTCCTTTTGTGCATCATTGTTTCAATAAACAGTTAATGTCTTCTTTCAATGATATGCTGATATGTGATACACTATCACTTTCAGTTAAATATGATTGCTATGCTGCTATTGCAGATAAGATTTAGGCATATTTGGATAGTCTTTTCCGAAACTGACTGATTAACAAAGCTATATCGGAAATCTGTAAAAGCTCAAAACCTGGAATTGTTGTGAATATTGGATGCCAAATAGTTTCACTTTGTCTACTGTATTTCATTGCTAGATTTAATTTAATTTGCTTGTGATGTTTCATGCTCGTCAGTTTTTCTCTGGTATAGGAAGCAGTTAGCAATATTGGAAACTTTCGTTTATATTGTAGAGTTAGATGGGGCTGCAGGTTCGCAGCCCCGGAAAGGGGTCGAATAGGTCTTTTCTTTCTTTCTTTTTTTGGGTGTTTGGGGCGGGGGGGGGGGGCTTAAGTTGGGGGGGGGGGGCACTCTGTAGGGGCTGGGTCATGCCCCCGCAACCTCAGCCCCATTAAAACCTATATTTTGTTTGTCATGATGCAGCACTACATTGATCCTGTTAACGGATATGGATTTTGCTCCAAAAAGCATGTCTTTCGTTATCTTCAAAATAAAGGTATCTTCAAAATAAAGGTATCTGTCGAATTGCATATACTCTAAAGAGAATACATACACCAGATACCTTTTCTTTAGAGGAAGTAAAAAAAACGTGATGATTTTTTGAAATAATTATGATTTATTATTCTCCTTATTAAGTCTGTCATCCCTTCTTCAATTTTGGTCTGCACACATACCCTAGCCTAAGATATTAGGTAGTCCTACTCCTGCATCAAAACTGAAAGGACAACTGAACCATGGTTTCAGTTTCCCGCAGCAACCGAATTTATCTTCTGTTTAATATAGGTTTTTGACGAAAGCCTTTTAAAACATTGGCTTTAACTGTAGAAATAAAAAAAACCCAGATATTTAGCAATTACTTTGAAGTACTAGGAAGTACGAAATCCAAAGTCAAGAAAAATCATATTCATTTAAAAATTTATTGTTAAATGATTTGTAAGTTGTGATATCGCATATTTATGAACTTCACGTGTCAAATTTACGAAGGATTAATTTGCAAATATTTCAGCATTTTTCTTTTACTTTTCAATATTTCCCATGCTGCATACAAAAATCGCGATTTTTTTTAAAATCTCAAATTTGCTTTTTCTTAGGTTTTTCAATATTTTGCTTGTAGCACACGAGAATCACAAAATCTACGATAATCCCAATTTTTTTGTTTTCTTAAAATCGTCAACATTTTGCACGTTAGCACACGAATATGTCGGAATTTAAAAAATATCAAAATTTCTGTTTTCTTTGATTTCCCAATATTTTACTTGCTATATTGCACAAGAAAATCATGAAATTTTCAAAAAAAAAATATTTTTTGTTTTCTCCAGTTTTTTCAATATTTTCCATGATATAATGTTAGTGATATATGCCCTTGAGGCCATTATTGTATAGTACTAGTTTGTATATTACATTTTGGAAGCTTGGGATATACACAGATTTTATGACAGTCTTGCTCAATATGGTAGTATGATACTTGGTTTGTTTCTATCATAATATATGTATATGTTTCTTTTAGCGTATTGCTAATACATATTGGTACAGTCCTTAGGATCTTTGCTTGACTACCAGCGTTGGGATGACAGTCACACTAGTGGAGGGAGGCTGAGTAGTCTATAAGCACATCCTTATACAGGTCCCTAGTCATAGGATTATCGAGACAGGACATCGATACTCCAGAGTAGACTAGTGTATACGCTTCTCATCCCAGCAGGGGAGATGGTCTGTCCCACAGCCATTAGTACGTCGTACTGGAGATAGTATGCATGTGCTTATTGGGTTTTGAGTTACACTGGACGGACCCATGGGGAACTACTGGTTGGTATTATACCTATCGTCAGGTAGCAGTTTCCAGGTGACATGAGTACAATGTAGTCCGTTGACTTGACATTGCTACTTCATCTCGAGTGTGTTCCCACTGTTCTTAAATTACTACCCTACCACGGCTCTGATGAGTCGTGCAAATATGTAGTTGGGTGTAGTCCCGAAGCACTTGGAGGCAGTGTCGGTTAGATTGGATTCGTCTATCCCGGTATTGGGGGTTGATGTTGCGCTGTGTTCGGAAAGCCATTATACAAAGTCCCTGGTCAGGGCAAGCGAGATTTACTGGTAGGTACTCCAATAATTTTTCAGGGTGTTTTTAGGCTCTACTCCGGCACGACTTATTGCGCTATTAGGCGTCTGTCGGTTACCGCCCCCTAGGCCCTATATGCGATACTCTTAGACGAACAGACCGGACTGTACGGAAATTGTCACAGATAGGCTCAGTGGGAATTCGGATGAGTTTGCTCATCGGCTTTCTTATCGACAGATACATGGGTAGCCGTTACGTGCAGCTAGTACCGCTGATGTGCTTGTGGTTAAACCCACTGCCAGCGTACTGTCTAGTCTTTAGAGTCCCGCACAGAGGGTTTCCCTACTTCGGGCGAAACGATGTAGAGTTCGTATGGTTTTACGACAGGGTTCGAACATATACATATACTTCTGCATGGATCATGTTCGGACGGATAATACTACTGGGTTTTGGTTTAAGCCGGATCCTAGTATTAGATTATTGGATTAGTTTCGTCTCATTGTATTCGTGTTTTTCGATATACGGATACGGGTATGTATATACGGTGAGGGGTATTCTTGTAATTTACTCAAGAGTGTTTCTAGAATAAGACACCTCATTACTTGTATTACCATTTATGTTAAATGGTTAATGAGGTGGAGGTATGGGGTGTTATTTTGTGATAAATGAAGCATGGCTACTTGGTAACTCATGGATGACTATTGAGGCAAGGGTGGACTTAGATATTTTGGTAGATATTTTGTGAGATATTTTGGCATGCTTCATAGTCATCACAATTAGCCATATTCATTTCATTATTATCATTAGTATGGCCGGATGGAGAGAGAGAGGGTGGATTAAAAGGTTTAAACGGGACAATGATGCTGGTAGTTTCAAATCAAAACAAAATGAAAGATTTTACCTTTTTTCTGGGTCCTCTGCTCTTATTTTCTCTCTTTTGAAATTTGGTTGGTCGAGATTTATGTAAGATAGAAGATCCATGATTTGATGGGTCACGTATGGGATCGGACGGCTCTGCTTGGCAGAGCAGTGTGCTTACGATGGAGAGGATCCAAATCCCAGATCCCGACCCTTGCAATTTCTCTATCAGTACGAATCTCGGAGCCCAGTCACCACAACAAGTGGACGTTTGTCTGAGTCAGCTGCAAGTTAGGGATCAAAAGAGGAAATCGAGATTTGAGAGAGAGAGAAGAGAGAGAGAGAGAGAGTCTCATGGGGAGCAGCGTCAGGAGAAAGATCGCCGGAAAGGCGACAGCTCCGGGGACACCTCCGCCGGAGGCGGCGGATCGGCCGGAGTGGCTGCCGGAGGATTGGACGATGGAGCTCAGAAAGAGGGGAAAGTCTTGTATCAAAAGGAAACGATTCGATCGGGTAATTTGATCAAAGCTCACTCAATTCGCTTCGAATCTTTCTAATTATCGCGATGTTTTTCTTAGTTGCTTGATTACTAAATGGAATTGCTTGATCATGAATGAGAAATTAGGGCATAGGCAGCTCATGTTAGTTAAGAGTTGTATTCTACTGACTGATTAAGTGGAAATTATCAATTTTGTAAGGTTTCTGGAAATAGAAGCAAAAAAATTTGTAAAATTGGAAGATTTGTTTAATTTGATTTAACTTTTTCATAAAGAAACTATGCAATACAATGAAATTTGCCAAAAGAGGTGATTTTTTGGGAGGGGGAGTTTTTGTTAGGGTTAGGGTTTTGAGGCGGTCTTTTTCATAAAGAATTTATGCAATACAATGAAATTTGCCCTTTTCCTAATTATTAATGAAGAGGAGGAGGCGTGTGGTGGGGGAAGGGTGCCGGCTGGGGAGATGGAGGGGGAGATTTTGTTAGGGTTAGGGTTTTGAGGTGGAGATGGAGGAGGAAGATGAAGAGGGTTTTTTTAATTTTATTTTCATTAATATTTAGTAATTATTTAAAATTATTAATTATGTAACAAAAAATATTATTAATATAGTTCCTAATTATTTATTTGTTTTATGACAAGGGCAAAATGGTCTTTTACTTCGAAATTTAACACCATTAAATTTGGCCGTTAAGTTTGGTAGTTTTTTGATAATTTCAAAGGTATTAAAAGTTTTCTGATTCTGGCCCAAACTTGTCGGGAGTTTTCAGTAAATAAGCCTTTTTAATATTAAAATCACCTTATATAGCATTTATATCCCCTCAAGTGATTTATTACCGCAAATACTTTGTCTGCTCATTGACCAATTACCCTTAAATACACTAAATTCAGCTCTAAACAACTCAAATAATTTGTCTAATTTGACCATAGAACTTGTTTGTGGTGTTTGCATTAGAAATTGAGTGTTTTGGTCTGTGGTGAACAGAGCGGTTGTTGCAACTATTAAATCAGCTGAAGGGGAACAAGTTCTATATGGGGTAAACCACAGGGGATTTTGTGAAATTAACCTTTTAAATAAGAATCTGGCTTTAGGTATTGTGAGTTCAACCCTTTGAAACAGGAAACTAAGTCTACACATTGTTTTTGAAGTCTGAGTATCTATCTAATTAATCTCCCTTACAAGATTGGACGTTTGATCGACCAATGCCTACTTATCATTTTGTGTACATTACCTATCATTAGGTTTTCAGCCTTAAACCTAAAATCTTCATACGACTACACAAAGTCCTTATCTTACGAAATTATTTATGCTGGATGTTCATCTTTTTAAAAGGTTGAATTGAGTAGTTTTATACAAAATCATCAAAGAACTGTAGCGATAAATCATTGATGTTTCTATCTTTTAAAAAAATGTAGTTACTGACTCAAGGGGTCCAACAGAGCAAAGTCTAATCAAGCACTAACCAACTATGTTTTATTGGCTAAACTATGCCATCAAGTTTACGTAGATGAAGCTCAAATCTGATAAAATGTGACAGTTACGAAGCTTATTGACTCTTAACTTCTTAAGCTCTTTTGCCGATAAATTATGTTTCTTGGATGATTGGGAAGAATGCAATTATCATATCATCACATGTCTAGATGATCAGAGGAGTAGTAAGCAACTAGCTCCCAAATTCTTGTGTGCTTCATCTATCTAGTAAGATATAAATTGTAACTAATAGAATTCACTTCCATGATCCATCCCCATGCATCAATGGTCCGTAGTTCATTGGGGAAATGCCACTGCGTCCAGTCCTCTCGACTTTGAACACAAACAATGGAGAACTAGAAGGGAGAAACCACTTCTCTATCTTATAGTCCATGTGCCACTACACCAAAAATTTGAGGTTGTGGTGAGGGCTGAGAAAAATATCTGTATACTGTACATGACCTTGCAGGTTTACTGCCCTTTGTGGGCTGAGACCTAGAGCTTTCCCCACTGTGTATTTTTTAAATGCCGTACTTTATGTGTCTGCGGTTATCCGAACTTTGATTGTGTTTGGATTTCGATCCCCTCATCACCATCGTCATCATCAAGTATACAAGATAGCACAATCTCAAAAAGAAGTTGAACATCACGTTTATGTGGTTCGACCGAATCTGCCTACACTACAGGGCAAATCAAGCATCCGAGTTCTATTAGGATGAGAAAGTTGCAACATCCCACACAACTCAACTCTCTTTCTCATCTCTCATCTCTTGCTCTCACACCACAAGAAAGGGGAGGCACAAGCCGCACAACCCTCACACTCACATTAGCTACATCTCTTTAACCCCCATACCCCTAACTCAGGTGTTACACTTACAGTGCTGAAACCCTAGCACTACTGATCATCACCTACTCACATCAATAGATGACCCGGCCCAAATGGCCTATAGATGCCCAAGTGGATATAAGACACAATCCTAACAGATTGCTCTTTTAAGTTATAACATCAAACAGTCGCTCTCACTGCACCAAACCTCCGAAGTTATGGTGAGAGTTCAAGGATAGTTTGATAATTTAATATGTTGCATAGCTTACCTATTAGTCAGCATATTTATTGGTGCATGTTTCTTCTTTGGGTTGCAATTTTATGAAAGGTGTTGCTCTTTAAGCAAACATGATTTTCAGATGCCTGCTTCAGCAATTCCTCATAAGACAATATTTACTTTGGTGTGTAGATAAAATCATTATGAATAAATTTGTTCTATCGTGTATTCCATTTCTAGTCATGATTTACTTCATTAGGAATTAAGATGTATGCTTTGTGGCTTAAACTATTTATGGTTCTGAAAAATGGACTTCTTTTGATTTCTGAAATTTAGTGGGGGGTTCCTTTCGCAATCTTCTGATGGGGATAAAAAAAATAAATGTCTGAATAAGAGTCCAATCTGGATAGTGCAGCTATGTCATATTATACTACACCACTAACATGCCTTGATTTTTTCTTTCTTGTTTTTGTGAACTTTGCAGTATTACATTTGTCCATTATCTGGTAAAAAATTTCGTTCAAAGCCGGAGGTTATACATTTTCTCAACAACAAAATGCTCAAACTTCCTGCATCCGAATCAGCATCTTGGGAAGGAGGTCATAAGCAGCTAGTGAGATTTTTTCCCCTTTATTCTTTGGTGATTGATATGTGGAGATTCATGTGCATGTCAAATTACTTCATTAAGTTTCAGCCTCTAGAGGAGTCCCGAAAATGCTGGCAGGGTTTGTGATGTATATATTATATGCGAAACATTATTCACCAGAAGTTTAAATAAAATATGTTCCATGCAAAACCACTGGAATAAGTTGCGTCTTGTGCAAGATAAGCAAGTTAGTGTTTCAAAATGTATAATCAAACTAACCTTTTCATGTGCTTGGGTAGGACCATATATAGTCAATTTAGTCGCGTAAGCTGCCTCTTGTGCTAAGCATAGCTAACATCTGGCAGTGTGCAGTTTCAGATTGTACGCTTCAACCAGCCGGTTGGCAGCAATTTTGTCACTGACAGCTTATTGAAACCAATATCCATTAACTGCGTCAAGTCCAGTTCATTTCTATCTTTTTTTTGGATAATAACCAATAACACCGCCAGTCTTGATCTTTATGGCCTATAACATAGTTATTCTAAAGATTATTTGATCTTGTTGGTTATCACTTACATGATATGGTTGCCAAATCAATGGTTTCTCGATACTAGATAACATACTTCATCTCTAAATCCATGAGCAAAAATACTACAGTAATTCAGTTTAGCTATATTTCATACCATGAAGATGAACACGGATGGTGTCACTAATCCAAGGAAATTGATGAAGAGTTGACTTTTGACCATCATCGAAGGAAAAGTTCCTCAGATGGAACATTATACCAATCAATTTTTTTTGAGTCTCTTAAGATAGCATTTCATAATCGTTTATTTAATTTATCTCTGACTTTTAGGTCTTTATACTTTGATGCAAGTTATATGTGTGTTTCTTGGTGGGTAAGCTGTGGTAAAATTCTGCCTTGTTAGCTGTAATTTAAATTTCTACACGATTCATTGTATTAGAAAATATAATTAAGGTGAAGTTTTCAAGTTCTTTTGCATAATCATTTTGTGAAAAGGACAAAGAAGCTCATCCTTGTTTATGTAGTCATTAAATTTCTTTATGAACATCCTACTGGATCCTTCTGCATCAGCGAAGTAGGTTTGCACATTTTTTGGCACCTCCCCTAATGTCCGCAATGTTTTAGTTTCAGAGCTGAACAAAAAAAAAATCGGATATGCAACTTAAAAATTCTCCCAACTTAAATGCATTGCGCCGTGTGGAATTTTTGTTTTCTTTCTAATCTAGATCACTTGAAGAAAAAAAATATGAAAAACTCAGAAAATTGTGGGTAGGACCCTTTTTCTTGCAACCCAAAAAAGCGTAGTGTACTAGCTTGACACAAAATTTTGTAGTTATCACTGAACATTCTGCTTGATTGCAGTGCTGCTTCATATTTATTCAAGAATGAGGTATTCCTGTATCTTAATACTGACGAGTTTGGTTTCTCCACAAGTAATCACTACTAGTCACCTGGGAATATCTAACCTTGCAAGGTGTCCCTTTGCTGATTCACACGGGAACCCACGATTCCCATGCTACTTAGTTCAGAGCTAAGCTAGTGATTATAACCGGGCAGTTCAACAACCAACTTCTCTACCACCAAACTATATAGGAACAATGGGAAATTCAACCATGGCATTAGCCCTAAGAAACTCCCTTATTGCTTACTCTTACGTGTCCACCAATAATGCCCACACCTGCCGCAAACCTCTTCAACTTGTGTTCTTACTGTAGTAAAAAACAAAACAACAAAAATCAACTGGCAATGTTATCCATCAACTCTTGTTTATTTCTAGTTTAGTTGTCGCTATCTTTTATATGCCGTAGGCTGTCTGCTTTTAATATTAATGATAATGGGAAGGGAAGAGGGTGTCTTTAGACTTTTAGGTTTATTCGTCAATGTGGAGAGACAAGCGGCCCAAAAAGAATTTCTTCTTATCTTCAGAGTTTTTTTTAAAATAAAGAAAACTGAAAACAAAAATGAAATTCAAAGGCGTGTTTTTTTTAATAACAGCCTAGGTCATTGAAATCTGAATTTTTCAAACCATACTGTGTAGACTAAATGTTTTTGTGTTTAACAAATCTGTTTTTATATATTTATGCATAAAGACGGCAATCTCTGTGTTTTTTCAATGTCCTATTTATTTAATTATTGGTAAAATTTGTCTACTAGATGTCAGAAGTTGTCCTGAGCATTTCAGTTCGTTACCAGGCATGCAGAGAAGTTGATCATTCTCCAGGTGGGTTACCTGATGGCTGGATCAAAGAAACTAGGTCCAGAAAGAATGGTGGTATAACAGATTCGGTACCTTCACTTTAACTTGGCTCAATGGCTCCTGCTGTTTTATTGCATCAACTCATTTGTTACTTGCTTGTCCTTTTGTGCATCATTGTTTCAATAAACAGTTAATGTTTTCTTTCAATGATATGCTGATATGTCACTTTCAGTTAAATATGATTGCTATGCTGCTATTGCAGATGAGATTTAGGCATATTTGGATAGTTTTTTTCCGAAACTGACTGATTAACAAAGCTATATCGGAAATCTGTAAAAGCTCAAAACCTGGAATTGTTGTGAATATTGGATGCCAAATAGTTTCACTTTGTCTACTGTATTTCATTGCTAGATTTAATTTAATTTCCTTGTGATGTTTCATGCTCGTCAGTTTTTTTCTGGTAGAGGAAGCAGTTAGCAATATTGGAAACTTTCATTTATATTGTAGAGTTAGGTAGGGCTGCAGGTTCGCAGCCCCGGAAAGGGGTTGAATAGGTCTTTTCTTTCTTTCTTTTTTTGGGTGTTTGGGGCGAGGCGGGGGGGGGGGGGATTAAGTTGGCCGGGGGGGGGGGGGGCACTCTGTAGGGTGTAGGGGCTGGGTCACGCAACCTCAGCCCCATTAAAACCTATATTTTGTTTGTCATGATGCAGCACTACATTGATCCTGTTAACGGATATGGATTTTGCTCCAAAAAGTATGTCTTTCGTTATCTTCAAAATAAAGATATCTGTCGAATTGCATATACACTAAAGAGAATACATACACCAGATACCTTTTCTTTAGAGGAAGTAAAAAAACGTGATGATTTTTTGAAATAATTATGATTTATTATTCTCCTTATTAAGTCTGCCATCCCTTCTTCAATTTTGGTCTGCACACATACCCTAGCCTAAGATATTAGGTAGTCCTGCTCCTGCATCAAAACTGAAAGGACAACTGAACCATGGTTTCAGTTTCCCGCAGCAACCGAATTTATCTTCTGTTTAATATAGGTTTTTGACGAAAGCCTTTTAAAACATTGGCTTTAACTGTAGAAATAAAAAAAACCCAGATATTTAGCAATTACTTTTAAGTACTAGGAAGTACGAAATCCAAAGTCAAGAAAAATCATATTCATTTAAAAGTTTATTGTTATATGATTTGTAAGTTGTGATATCGCATATTTATGAACTTCGTATGTCAAATTTACGAAGGATTAATTTGCAAATATTTCAGCATTTTTCTTCTACTTTTCAATATTTCCCATGCTGCATACAAAAAGCACGATTTTTTTTTAAATCTCAAAATTTGCATTTTCTTAGGTTTTTCAATATTTTGCTTGTTATAGCACACGAGAATCACGAAATCTACAATAATCCCAATTTTTTTGTTTTCTTAAAATTGTCAACATTTTGCACGCTAGCACACGAATATGTCGGAATTTTAAAAATATCAAAATTTCTGTTTTATTTGATTTCTTAATATTTTACTTGCTATTGCACAAGAAAATCATGAAATTTTCAAATTTTTTTTTGTTTTCTCCAGTTTTTTTCAATATTTTCCATGATATAATGTTAGTGATATATGCTCTTGAGGCCATTATTGTATAGTACTAGTTTGTATATTGCATTTTGGAAGCTTGGAATATAAATGGATTTTATGACAGTCTTGCTCAATATGGTAGTATGCTACTTGGTTTGTTTCTATCTTAATATATGTATATATTTCTTTTAGCGTATCGCTAATACATATTGGTAGAGTACTTTGGATCTTTGCTTGACTACCAGCGTTGTGATGACAGTCACATTAGTGGAGGCTGGATAGTCTATAAGCACATCCTTATACAAGTCCCTAGTCGTAGGATTATCGAGACAGGACATCGATACTCCAGAGTAGATTAGTGTATACGCTTCTCATCCCAGCAGGGGAGATGGTCTGTCCCACAGCCATTAGTACGTCGTACTGGAGATAGTATGCAGGTGCTTATTGTGTTATAAGTTACACTGGATGGACTCATGGGGAACTACTGGTTGGTACTATACCTATCGTCATGTAGCAGTTTCCAGATGACATGAGTACAACGTAGTTCGTTGACTTGACACTTCTACTTCGCCTCGAGTGTGTTCCCACTGTTTTTAGATTACTAGCCTACCATGGCTCTAATGGGTCGTGCAAACATGTAGTAGTTAGGTGCAGTCCCGAAGCACTTGGAGGCACTGGCGGTTAGATAGGATTTGTCTATCCCGGTATTGGGGGTTGATGTCGCGCTGTGTTCGGAAAGACATTACACAAAGTCCTTGGCCAGGGCAAGCGAGATTTACTGGTATGTACTCCAATAGTTTCTCAGGGTGTTTTTAAGCTCTACTCCGGCATGACCTATTGCGCTATTAGGGGTCTGACGGTTACCGCCCCTAGACCCGATATGCGATACTCTTAGACAAACAGACCGGACTGTACGGAGATTGTCATAGATAGGCTAAGTGGGAGTTCGAATGAGTTTGCTCATCGGCCTTCTTATCGACAGATACATGGGTAGCCGTTACGTGCAGCTAGTACAGCTTACGTGCTTGTGGTTAAACCCACTGCCAGCGTACTGTCGAGTCTTTAGAGTCCCACACAGAGGGTTTCCCTGCTTCGGGCGAAACGATGTAGAGTTCGTATGGTTTTACGACATGGTTCGAACATATACATGTACTTCTGCATGGATCATGTTCGGGCGGATAATACTAGTGGTCTTTGGTTTAAGCCGGATCCTAGTATTAGATTATTAGATTAGTTTCGTCTCATTGTATTTGTGTTTTTCGGAATACGGATACGGGTATGTATATACGGTGAGGAGTATTCTTGTAATTTACTCAAGAGTGTTTCCAGAATAAGACACCTCATTACTTGTATTACCATTTATGTTAAATGGTTAATGAGGTGGAGGTATGGGGTGTTATTTTGTGATAAATGAAGCATGGCTACTTGGTGACTCATGGATGACTATTGAGGCAAGAGTGGACTTAGATATTTTGGTCTATATTTTGTGAGATATTTTGGCATGTTTCATAGTCATCACAATTAGCCATATTCATTTCATTATTATCTTAAACACTCTCTCTCCTCAAAAGCTCTCTTCTTCTTCTTCCTCAAATCCTAATTGTCTCATGTGTTGAGAAACCTAGAGTTATTGAGACTAATCTATCCATAATCATTCTCTACATTCTCTAGGCTACTTAGATTAGCACACTAGGTACCCTAGTTACCTCATCTTAGAGGTAGGAGCTCTTAGTAGATACTCTCGGGTGGATCTTCTTTGACTCGAGGAGGCGCGATCCGTACACCCTTCAAGGAGCTCACGAAGATGAGTGCAAAAAGGACTTGATTCTTGAGGTATAACTTTCTTACATAGTAGTTAAATTTCATAGTTGTTTTGTTAGCTAGAGTTTAGTATCGATCCTGGAGTTTAGTCGGTATTGCGAAGCATATAAAAATCGTTTTTTGCAAATTTCGCCTCCCCGCGAACCCGCGGGATGCGCGACATCGACTTACAATGGTATCAGAGCCAACTAAACCTTAACTAACAGTTTATACAATAGACAAAACTACGAAACCGAAATAACTCCGAAACACGAAACGATAAATCCAAGTTTCTGTCAAAATTTTCAGAGGCTCTAAATTTTTTTAAAACAATTGCAGAGTGCTCCTTTGGTTGATAGATGAACACAACAAAAATGAGACAATTCCACCAAATCATGGCCGACCAAAACCCTTAAAAAACCGGCCTGGCCGGTTCTACTGTGTGGGAATGTGTTGAATTTTGTTTGGTGTTCTTGTTAGTTGGATTTAGGGATTCAGGTGTTTGTTTTGCCAAAATTGAATATACTGTTAATTCTCTGCTGTGGCAATACGGAGTATTTCGAAGTCGCAGTGCTAACGTCTTTTACAAGTTTCAGTTGTTATATGTGTTCGTAAACTCCCACCAATTGATATACGTCGGTTAGTTGGGGGTTGCATATATCTGTGATGATTGGTTTGCGTATATGGAGTATTGGATCGTCGTGGATGAATAACCGGGGTTGTGAGAAGAGAGTTTCCTTTATTTCATTCGATGTAAATTGTAAAGTGATGTAATATTATTTTGCGGGGCACATCCGGATTGATGTTGTAGCCACCGTTGTATTATTTCATTTACTGTTTTTGCTTCTAGGATAGACCTAAGGTGGGGTGCACAAACTACCGGGTTCTTGAAATGCCGAGTGACCTACTCATTTTACCTAGGGGGTTGCTTCACTTCGGGAATTTGGCGGGTAGTTTGTCGCATCCGTAGGGATCTAGGGTGGGGTTTTGGCTATTCATCACGACCGGGATATCCGTCTTTCGTTACAGGTTTAAACGAAACGCGGAGTTCCTAGTATATCCAATATGTTCATCTGTGATCTGGAATGCGTATTATTGCGTAAGACGAATGGATATTTCTATATATGCTATATAATAGACGTTGTTTATGTTTTGCACCCGTGCTAGTCCAGCCCCCGCTCTGCCGTTAGTTAAGTAACCTAACGAAGTATGACGGGATCCCGTGGCGAATGCGGATGGATGACATAAGTGTACGTTGTATTTTCATTTCTTTCTGCAATGATAGGTATAAATGATGGGACTGCATTAATTGATTAATACAAAGCAAACAAACCAAAACTGAATCGTTGGAATAATTTCAAAAACCACTCGTTTTTTTTAAAAAAAAGCAACTTTTAAATGCGGAGCTTAAACCACTCCTTTAAAAGCTATCATGGTTCCTTCGATTATATCAAGTTCATTACGTTCACGGTTTCGCCAAAACCATTCGTAGCCCTCCGTCATTTCAGATGGATATTCAGTAGTATTTAAGCTATGTATTTTGATCTTCGCCAAGGCATAGTGATTGGTAGCTGCTGAATATTCATCTGCTGCATAGATAGATACGTTGGTTTGGGACAGTCGTACTACTATTTTGGCCTTCGTTAAGGGTATGTACGGGTGGGTTCAAATTAACCTGGACAATGACGGGTAGAACTTGACTTGCGACTTATGATATGTTGGCCTTTGCTTGTCATAAGAGCTTGGGGCAAAAATCCACATCGGGGGTTTCTAAGGAAATTGAAATTTGTTAGTGTTGCATACCATTTGGAGTGATGATTTTGGTAGGATTTCTTCAAAATTGTCATACGATGATATTTGGATCCCGATCCTACTGTGAGTATCCGCTACCCCTCGGGAGAATTTTTCACTTTGCAATCAATGCTATAAACTAAGTAGGTGTCTAGAACGGTGTTAGCGAGGCTACGCCTCCAGAGAAAAGAGGTTATTTAATTAAGGAACTTTGCGAAAGCGTTGTAAAACCTCCCTCGAAATACCGACACTAGCCTGGCCGAATGGTTAAAGCAAGAATTGTAGGGTGCGATTAATCCCGACTAATTCTTCTTTTATGGTTTGAAGGAGGATTTGAGAAATAGTGGGAGCTACCCTGTTTGGATAAATTAAAAACCAATCTAAACTTGCAAGAGCATCATGCTAAAGTGTTTCTTCTCTCCAATTTGCAGCGACCAAGATGACAGGCCTTATGTTACTTTTAGATAAAAACATATTGACGGGGCCAAATTATAAAGATTGGCTCAGGAATGGCCAGATGGCCATAACATATGACAAACTGAGCTATCTCCTTACTGCTAAAGCACCCGCCGTCTCATGTCCAGACTCTAGCGTCGCGGATAAAGAGATCCATAAGACCTGAGAAATTGACAGTGCGAAAGCCAAGTGCCTCATGCTGGCCTTTATGGATAATGAACACCAGAGGCGGCACGAGAAGATGGACCTTGCCTATATCTTCCTCCATACTAAGGACTTATATAGAGAGCAATCTCGTATCGCAAGATACGAGATCTCGAAGAAATTATTTCAAGCGAGGTTGGTTATCGGGTCATCTGTAGGGGACCACATCCTTAAGATGATTAGCTACATCGAGGAGCTCGCGGACCTGGGGACCACGTTGGAGAACAAGTTGTACAGACTTTTTACAGTCCCTCTTTTCTACTTACGTCCAGTTTATCTTGAATTTTAATATTCAAGGGAATGAAGTTACACTTCCAGAACTTCTCAACATGTTGAGGAGCACCGAGGGCATCCTGCAGAAGTCCAGGGAGACACCCGCTCTGCTTGTTGGGGGATTTTCCTTTTCTAGATCCAAGGCGAAAGCCAAGAGGAAGAAGAAGAATGCCTCCACCAAGCCGAAAGGCGGTGTTAGTGAGGTAGAGGGAAGGGGCAAGGCAAAAGTTGGGGGGGCGACGGTAGGGAAGGAAGAATGCTTCTACTGTCACAAGAAGGGCCATTGGAAGAAGAATTGCAGGGCCTGAAAAGCCCAGAATCAGGGTTCAAAGCAAGTTGTGGCTTCGGCTTCAGGGGGTGATTGAAAACTGTCTGTCAATCAACTCTACTTTCTGGGTATTGGATACCCAGATCAGGATCTCATATCTGTAATTCTTTGCAGGCACTGAGAAGCCGTAGAGTTTTGAAGGCGGGTGATATGACCCTCAGGGTTGCTAACGGAGCGAGCGTGGATGCTGTGTCCGTAGGAGAATGTCACTTAAGATTGACAAATGGACATATTTTGATTTTGCGCAACTGTTTTTATGTACCTAGTTTGACTTGTAATATCATTTATGTATCTTTGTTATCTAAAGAAGGATATGATTTTACATTTGTAAGCGATGTCGTAAACATCCACCTAAATCATGGTTTGATTGGGTCGGGTACACTAAACAACGGTATATACGTATTAAACCAACATCAAGTTTTCAACGTCCAGAACACACAAAAGAAAGTCTCCAGGATTAAATCAAACTTTCTTATGGCATTGTAGACTGAGTCATATCAATGAAACACGGTTAACCATATTACATAAAAAGGGATATTTGGATCCGTTCGAATGTCAGTCTTATGCAATCTGCCAATCATGTCTCAAAGGAAAGATGGCAAAGACTCCGTTCACTGGACACGGAGTAAGAGCGAGCGTGCTCTTGGGACTCATATACAACGATGTATGTGGTCCAATGTCTACATATGCAAGAAGGGGTTATTCCTATTTCATTACTTACAGATGATTTTTCTAGGTATGGACATGTTTTCTTGATGAAACATAAATCCAAGGCCTTTGAGAAATTCCGAGAATATAAGAACGAAGTGGAAAAACAAACCGGCAAAAGTATCAAGACAGTGAGATCTGATCGAGGTGGTGAATACTTAAGTGCCGAGTTTCTGGATTACTTAAAAGCGAATGGAATTCTCTTTCAGCTTACTCCTCCATACACACCACAACACAACGGTGTATCAGAAAGGCAGAACCAAACCTTATTGGATATGGTACGTTACATGATAAGTAACGCTGAGTTACCGTGATCCTTCTGGGGCTATGCACTAGAATCAGCTGCATATCTTTTAAACAAAGTTCCTACCAAGACTGTGCCTACCACACCATATCAGATATGGAGTGGGTAGAAACCGTATCTGAAGATATGAGGATGTCTAGCTTTTGTCAAAAAGCAGCATGGGGACAAGCTCGATGCACACTCAGTACTGTGTATGTTTGTGGGATACCCAAAGAACTCCGGGGGTATCTTTTCTATTACGCAGAGGAACAAAAGGTTTTTGTTTCTCGTCATGCCCACTTTTTAGAAAATCAATTTTTGGAAAAAGAAACTAGTGGGAGCGCAATAAAACCGGAAGAAAATCCAGAACCACAAGCTATTACTGAAACCATGGTAGAATCAGAGGTTTCAAAAGAACAGGACATCCTCGCATTACTCTGCAGGGTAGTAGGTTGTCTCATCCATCCGAGAGATACTACGGTTTTCTTATAGACGGAGATAGAGAGGACTGCATCATTGACAATGATGAGCCAACTAGCTTCCAGCAAGCCATTCAGAGCGGAGACTCGGTAAAATGGCTGGATGCAATGCTGACCGAAATGGAGTCCATGTACACCAACAAAGTATGGACTTTGGACATTGCTCCAGAAGGGGTAAAATCCGTAGGCTGTAAATGGATCTTCAAGAAAAAGATTGGTGTAGATGGACAAGTTTAAACCTATAAAGCTAGACTTGTTACAAAAGGTTTTCGTCAAAGACCTGGCTTGGACTATGATGAAACCTTTTTTCCTGTGGCTATGCTTAAATCTATTTGGATCTTTCTTGCTATTGCTGTCTTCCACGATTATGGGATTTGGCAGATGGACGTAAAGACCGCTTTTCTAAATGGAAATTTGGAAGAGTGCGTTTATATGGATCAGCTAGAAGGTTTCATTCAGAATGGGAGCAGCGGGAAAGTGTGCAAGTTAAGTCCATTTATGGATTAAAGCCAGCATCGCGGAGTTGGAACATCTGTTTTGATGAGACGGTCAAAAAATTTAACTTTAACAAAAATCCAGATGAACCATGCATCTATAGTAAGATTGTAGCGAGAACTGTGGTATTCCTCGTATTGTACGTGGATGCTATTCTCTTGATAGGAAATGACATTCCTATACTACAATCAGTCAAAGGATTCTTGTCACAAAAGTTCTCTATGAAAGACCTGAGTGATGCCTCCTACATTTTGGGGATCCAGATCTATCGTGATAGATCTAAAAGGATGTTGGGATTTTCACAGTCCAGGTACATCGAAACCATACCGAAAAAATTCAGCATGGAAGATTCAAAGCGCGGTAATCTACCGGCTTATCACGGAATCACCCTCTCCAAAGTGATGTCTCCCAAGACTGATTTGGAAAGGGATTGCATGTCAACTATACCCTATGCTTCTGCGGTAGGCTTTATAATGTATTCGATGTTGTATATCGGACCAGATGTTGCTTGCGCACTAAGCGTGGTAAGCCAGTATCAGTCAAACCCTGGGGAGAAGCACTGGATAGCAGTAAAGAACATTCTCAAGTACCTGAGAAGGACTAAGGAGATGTTCTTTGTGTACGGCGGAAAAGACCTCTAGATCGAGGCCTTTGCTGACTCCAGCTTTCAGAGTGACAAAGATGACTCCAAGTTTATGTCGGGATATGTCTTTACCCTTAATGGAGGGGCGGTCTGTTGGAAGAGCTCCAAGCAGGACACCGTTGCTGACTCGACGATGGAAGCGGAGTATATCGCCGCATGTGACGCCGCAAAAGAAGCAGTCTGGATGAGGAAGTTCTTAATAGAACTTCAGGTGGTTCCGTCCATTGTTGATCCAATACCTCTGAATTGTGACAACAACATGGCTATAGTTTTAGCGAAGGAACTCAGGTCCCATCAGAAGTCCAGACATATCTTGAGACGGTATCACCCGATCAAGAAGATTGTGGATCGCCGGAAGATCGAGGTACAGATAGTTGATACGGAGAACAATACTGCAGATCCACTCACAAAGGCCATCCCTCAGATGCAGTTCGAGAGCCTATTCGAGATGATAGGTCTGCGATATGCCAGCACACGGCCTTAGTGCAAGTGGGAGATTTTTAGTGATATATGCCCTAGAGGCCATTATTGTATAGTACTAGTTTGTATATTACATTTTGGAAGTTTGGGATATACACGGATTTATGACAGTCTTGCTCAATATGGTAGTATGCTACTTGGTTTGTTTCTATATTAATATGTGTATATGTTTCTTTTAGCGTATCGCTAATACATATTGGTAGAGCCCTTATGATCTTTGCTTGACTACCAGTGTTGTGATGACAGTCACACTAGTGGGGCTGGGTAGTCTATAAGCATATCCTTATACAGGTCCCTGGTCGTAGGATTATCGAGACTGGATATTGATACTCCAGAGTAGACTAGTGTATACGTTTCTCATCCCAGCAGGGGAGATGGTCTGTCCCACAACCATTAGTACGTCGTACTGGAGATAATATACATGTGCTCATTAGGTTATGAGTTACACTGGACAGACTCATGGGGAATTGCTGGTTGGTACTATACCTATGGTCAAGTAGCAGTTCCCAGGTGACATGAGTACAACGGAGTCCGTTGACTTGACACTGCTACTTCGCCTCGAGTGTGTTTCCACGGTTCTTAGATTACCATCCTACTACGGCTCTGACGAGTCGTATAAACATGTAGTTGGGTGCAGTCCCAAAGCACTTGGAGGCAGTGGCGGTTAGATAGAATTCGTCTATCCTGGTATTGGGGGTTGATGCCGCGATGTGTTCGGAAAGCCATTACACAAAGTCTCTGGCCAGGGCAAGTGAGATTTACCGGTAGGTACTCTGGTAGTTTCTCAGGGTGTTTTTGGGCTCTACTCCGGCACGACTTGTTGCGCTATTAGGGGTCTGACGGCTACCGTTCCCATAGGCCCGATATGCGATACTCTTAGACGAACAGACCAGACTGTACGGAGATTGTCACAGATAGGCTCAGTAGGAGTTCAGATGAGTTTTCTCATCGGCCTTCTTATCGACAGATATTTGGGTAGCCGTTACGTGCAACTAGTACCGCTGACGTGTTTGTGGTTAAACCCACTGCCAGCGTACTATCGAGTCTTTAGAGTCCCACACAGAGGGTTTTCCTGCTTCGGGCGAAATGATGTAGAGGTCGTATGGGTTTACGACAGGGTTCGAACATATACATGTACTTCTGCACGGATCATGTTCGGACAGATAATACTAGTGGGCTTTGGTTTAAACCGGATCCTAGTATTAGATTATTGGATTAGTTTCGTCTCATTGTATTCTTGTTTTTCTTAATACGGATATGTATATACGGTGATGGGTATTCCTGTAATCTACTCAAGAGTGCTTCTAGAATAAGACACCTCATTACTTGTATTACCATTTATGTTAAATGGTTAATAAGGTGGAGGTATGGGGTGTTATTTTGTGATAAATGAAGCATGACCACTTGGTGACTCATGGATGACTATTGAAGCAAGGGTGGACTTAGATATTTTGTGAGATATTTTGGCATGCTTCATAATCATCACAATTAGCCATATTCATTTCATTATTATCTTAAACACTCTCTCTCCTCAAGAGCTCTCTTCTTCTTCCTCAAACCCTAATTGTCTCATGTGTTGAGAAACCTAGGGTTATTGAGACTAATCTATCAATAATCACTCTCTGCATTCTCTAGGCTACTTAGATTAGCACACTAGTTATCCTAGTTACCCCATCTTAGAGGTAGAAGCTCTTAGTAAGCACTCTCGGGTGGATTTTCTTTGACTCGAGGAGGCGCGATCCGTACACCCTTCAAGGAGCTCACGAAGAGTAGTGCGAGAAGGACTTGATTCTTGAGGTATAACTTTCTTATATAGTAGTTAAACCTCATAGTTGTTTTGTTAGCTAGGACTTGGTGTCGATCCTGGAGTTTAGTCGGTGTTGCGAACTATATAAAAATCGTTTTTTGCAAATCCGCCTCCCCGTGAACCTGTGGAGTGTGCGACATTGACTTACATATAACTCCCGAATTTTCAAAAATCTTAAAAGTTTATGTTTTCTTCGGTATTTCAATATTTTACATGGTACAACATACAAAATCATGAAATTTTCAAAAATCTCAAAAAATTTATTTTGTTTTCGATTTTTCAATATTTTGCATGCTATATATATAGTACACGAAAATCTCAAAATTTTCTGTGCTTTTCGTTTTTTCAATATTTTGCTTGATTATCACACGAATATCGTGAAATCTTCAAAAAAATCCCAAAATTATCCGTTTCCTTCAAATTTTTAATATTTTGCATGCTATAGAACACGAAAATCACGATATTTTAAAAGTTTAAAAAAAAGCCATTTTCTTCAAATTTTCAGTATTTTGCATGCACACGAAAATTACGAAATTTGTAAAAATCGCAATATTTTCTATTTATTGTTTTTCAATATTTTGCTTGTTTCATTACATACAAAGATAGCGAACTTTTTAGAAATATCAAATTTTTTTGTTTTCTTCCGTTTTAAAATATTTTGTTTCTAGTACATGAAAATTGATAAATTTTAAAAAATCTCAATATTTTTTGTTTATTCGATTTTACAAATTTTTATATGCTAGCATATGAAAATCCTGAAATTTTCCAAAATCTTAAAATTTTCTGTTTTCTTTAGTTTTTTATTATTTTGCTTGTTAGAGCATGAAAATTGCAATATTTTCAAAATTCCCAAAATTTTATGTAGTTGGTTTTTCAACATTTTGTTTGCTATATAACAAACAATAATCGGAAACTTTATAGAAATCTAAAAATAATTGTTTTCTTCCCTTCAAAAATCTCAAGAAAATTTGTTCTTACCTTTTTCATTATTTTGAATGCTTGTACACGAAAATCATGAAATTTCAAAAATCACATAATTTTCTGTTTTCTTCGATTTTCCAATATTTTTTATAAGCATACTGGGAGACTCCTAGTATAGATATTATCGAGAGAAAATATCCATGGGCTTTGCCCATTACAACAGCCTCATATATGCCTATATATACACATTTACAGCCTCTAGGGTTTTCTATCCTCATTTCTCCAGCGACGGATCTCAAATCTTCTGGGCTCTTCGTGTTCTCCCTTCTTTTCAAAAAACCGTAACCAAGCTCATCAATTTTTCAGATATTCTTATGAAAGTATAGTCTATCTCAAGCTTCTTCTAGGTAAGCTCCAACTTCTGAGATCCAAACGATGAGCTCTCTTGTGCAAGTATATTCATGTAAAACCTCTAGGATTTTCCAGTATTTTACATGCTCATATTTTTGGAGAACTTTTAGATGTCAAAACAACAAAAAAAACTATGTAAAGTAAGAATAAAAGGTCGCCGATTGCTACTAAGAAACTAGCATAATAATAAATTTCGGTTGGAATGACCGAGGCTCCGGATGACGGGGAACCCTTGGCAACACATGAAAATCACGAAATTTTAAGAATTCCCAAAATTATCTTCAAATTTTCAATATTTTGCACGTTGTAGCACACGAAATTCATGAAATTTTAAAAAATCTCAAACTTTTCAATTTTTTTGTTTTCAATATTTCGCTTGTTGTAGCATAGAGAATCGCAAAATCTTCAAATATTTCATGAACTTTCTGTATACTTCAATTTTTCAATATTTTTTGTTTGTTATATAGGTAGTTTGTGGTTTGTTGGAGGGCTTCGTCTTTATTGTGATCTCGTAAACTAGAGGTGCACATGAAAATCGTGAAATTTTCAAAAATCTTATTATTTTTTGTTTTCTTCCGTTATTTCTATATTTTACATTCTATATAGCACATGAAAATCTCAAAATTTTCTCTTTTGTTTCGTTTTTTCCTTCATTATGCATCCAACACACGAAAATCGCGAAAATTCAAAAATTCTCATTTCCGTTTCCTTCAAAATTTTAATTCGTCACATGCTATGATGAATATAGTTTTTTTTCAAAAATGTCAATTTTTCCGTTTTATTTGCGTTTTCTGTATTTTTTTTTCCAATACTTAATGTAAATCACGAAATTTTTGACTCAAAATTTTTCTTTTTTTTTTCTTTTTGATTTTTCAATATTTTACATAAATATAAAAGCCTAGGCTTTTTCCTTTTTTTTGTTTTGCACAGAAATCGTGAAATTTTTCAATATTTTTCTAGTAAAACTAAGTAGTGCAATTTTTCAATATTTTTCAATAATTTTTATTTTGCTATTAAAATTAAATAGAAAGAGATCTAAAAGAAGAGACCGATCAGAATTTTTCTAATACAAGAGTGATAAATATTGAGTAACGAGCCAATAAAATTTTTCTACGCCCCAAATGTAGTTAGAGAATTAAATAGGGGCTCGATAACTATTTTTCCACTAAAGCAGATTAGGAATATTCCAAATAACTATTTTCCCACTAAAGTATATAAGGGAATATTCCAAGGAATATTCTCCCATATAGCTTTGTATAGATTGTATTGTATAGATAGCCATGTCCAAATTATTATTCTAATGAGAGGGACCGAAGGAAGCATGAAATAGGGAAAAAGAACGAAAGGGGTGGGGGGAGGGTTTCCGGGGGTGGGGTCTCATAGTCATGCATGGAAGGCTAGGCTATTGTATAGAATCCAAGAGATAAGAACTAATTGGGACAATGGTCTAAAGGAGTTCAGTCTATGAGTAAGGGTGGAATACCTTTCCCACACGCTTCGGCACGGCTGTTTTTTTTGGGGGGTGGGTGGGTTCCAATTGAACAAAATGCTTATATATACTTTGATGTAAAATCATTGAGGTTACATGCTATACATGCTAATTTTGGAACTTTTTTGTGGCCGGGCGGGTGTGGTGGGGGGTTGGGCGCCACCCCTGGGGACCCCCTGGCTCTATGTAAAATCATTGAGGTTACATGCTATACATGCTAATTTTGGAACTTTTTTGTGGCCGGGCGGGTGTGGTGGTGGGTTGGGTGCCGCCACCCCTGGGGACCCCCTGGCTCCGGCCATGTCTGTAACTATTTAAAAGTGATTATGTCTATTCCTTGCAGTGGTCTAATACATGAAAAGTGAAAACATTACCATTCCTGGCAATCCAGTTATGATGGGTCTGATGAGAGTTATGTGGAATAACTTAATATTTTATATCCATATGACAAGTAGGTCAAGAAATTAGAACCCTGCAATTTTTATTACTTAAAAATTAATGTGCATAAAATAGGAGGGGACAATCTCAGGCAGTAATAGATCACTACTTGTGTGGACTGAAGCTCATAGATAGCAACTTGTTAGCCATTTTCCTCATTTTTTTTCTCCTGGTTCACGTAAATTTCAAATATTTTAAAAATTTGATACAACTGTATAAATACTGTTCATTCTTGCTCTCGAGAATAATTAAATAAAGTAAAATGAAGGAGAAAAGGAAAATACTTTAACACTATCCATTTGAGATCCATCACGCAAAAGGATGCTATACTTCCATTAGTATTTGTATCCTTTCTGATGGCCGAATTTATGCCTGTTACCTCTCCACAGCCAATTGTAGAATTTGAAAAGTCAACACCATCCATTTGATATCCATCACGCGGAAGGATGCTATGCTTCCATTCGTATTTGTATCCTTTCTGATGGCGATTTATGTTTGTTCTGTTGCCTCTCCACAGCCAATTGTAGAATTCGAAAAGTCTAAAGTGAAGCGAGCAGTATCAAAGAGATGCCTTTTTGCAAGAGAGGGACCGATCTCTATTGAAAGCACAAAGATCCAGTATACAAACTCTTCAGAAAAACCCGACTCGTTGTTGATCCATGAGGAGCCGATCGATGATGCAAGAGCAGATACAAAGTCTACAGAACCTCCAGCAAAGCCAGTCTCCTCATCTTTGAGTGATGCTTCGGCACAATGTAAGTTCATGTCTCCATATTAAACCGAAGGATGAAACCTCATCTATCTCTGTCTATTATGTGTATGTCTATGCGCGCTATAACTTTCCTATTGATTTTATGGACTTTTATATTGTCGTGTGACAACCTGCTTTGATGATTGAAACAAACTTTTCAGATCCACTCAGCATCTACCGAGCTGGAAGATACATACACATATAATAAACCACACCGGAACTAGGAATGTAGATGAAATAAATCAATGCAGATCTGTTATCAAATGCTTATTTCGACCAATATGGATGTGCCATAATGTTACATATTTAAAATATGAAAAATATGTAATGGGCATGAATATTGCTAATCTATCGAGGAAATCGGGTTATTGCTAAACTGTCTGGGACATCTGGACAGATATTACAAAGCAGAATACATGTCTGGGAAACAACAAACAATACATGCCTGAATATGGCAGCACATACAAGTTGCAGTGCGTTCAGTATTAATTTTAGTAATAATTTTGTAGCCAAAAACGAAGATTGGTTAATATAATTGCACTTGTTCTTACTTTGTGCAAGAAGGGACAATACCCGGAGGTTGTGAGCACATTTTCTTACCAACATTAATCATATTGAACAATGTCTGATCATTATCCTTACTGGGGCCAAATCCTAATTCTGTGGTTTAATCAAATATGGATACTGAGAACAATATTCATATTCATCTCACTACCCTAAGAGATGACATATGTCAGAAGAACTCTTGCAAAAGTTCTTCTTGACAGGGATATAAACTAAGAATTCAACTTAACGCTGATATCTTTAGCATCTGCTAGAATCTGCTTGTAATCAATTAGATCTAAGGAACAGAAGATAAACCCAAAACATGATCCAGGCTACCTTAAATCAGAGTAATTAGCCAATTCCATACACTGAAAAACTAGCCAAATTTTGATGCCAATGGATGTGGTTTAGGCATATCTTTATTATCCTATAAAATGCTTGTTCTCATCATCGACACATTGTTCTATTCTCTTAGATTTCTTGGAAGGGCTTTGCACTTAATAAATTTGGTTATTTATCGTTTTATATAAATTTGGTTATTTATCATTTTATACTTTCGTGTGTAGTTGCAGCAGAAAATGGTGCTTCAGAAACAAGTTGCGTGGCTACAAAAAACATCGAACAGTTGGAACAAAAGATTGAAACAGTTCAAATTGAGTGCCACCAAGATCCGGCATTTCAAGTAGACGAGCTTCAAGAACAGTCAGCAATCATGCTACCAGAGCCTGAGAATGAGAATCTATCAATGCCATTGCAGCAAATCCAGCCTAAGAGGCTTAAAATCCCAAGCAATACTGAAGCTAGTCAATCAGTCACTAATCATGCTGGTCAACAAAAAAGAAAATCAGAAAAATCCGAAACCATGCATGTCTGCTCATCGAAGCGGTTGGCAGGTGTTTCAGCTGATCCTGCCCCAAGCTTCGAAACCCAGAAACAAACCACGAGAGCAAGGGCAAAGAAAATCGAGCAAGCTGAAGCCAAATCAACTGTACCCGAGGGATTAGATGTATCTATAACTAATGAACCTGGAGAAAAACTTGAGGGCCTAAAACCTTTTGTCAAACCTTCCAATGAGCAACAAGCTGATCAGAAAGATAAAGATGCACCTGAAACGAATGAACTTCCAGAAAAGGCCGAAAAGTTGGAGCCTTTTGTAGAACAAGCTCCGCTTGAAGATCCTGGGCCCGTTGATTCAAGCGTGACTTTACCGTTTGGAGATTGTTGGCCAGACCCGTGTATCGAGTTTGCTTTCAAGACTCTTACTAGTGATTTTCCGGTTTTGGAGGATATTGCCGCAATACAAGATTATTATAATCATCAGCTCGTTTCATCTCAAAACCAACACGGGGCAAGGCCGGTTGCTTCTGATGGCCAAGATAGGCCATATCCTTTGGAAAACGTGAAGCCGTTAGAAAACGGTAATAATCCGGACAAAACTATGTAAAGAAATCTTTTCAAGGGGTTGATGTTGCGCAATTGGATTCGGTGTGTTATGTCGTATAAAACCTGTTGCAGTGTTGGCACTAACTGAGAAATTGATTTTCTTTGGATAATTGTACAAGTGAAATATCTGTTGTAACATTACATTATTTTTCACAAATCTATCTTGTTTGTTTATCAAATGACATCATAATGGTTAGAGATGGTATTGATAAATGATTATAGACTAACATTGACTTGATTTGCAGATACATCTTGTTAATTTGAGATGTGAATAAAAATCAGTTTAGAAGATCTCTTGCACAAAACAAGTTGAAATGGCATTAATACGAGTAACATGAATTGCTGAGCTTATGAAACATAGTGCAGCTAGTCATCAGAATGGCTGCAAAATTAGCAGCAAGTATATAATGAAGTTTGCTGCAGAGCAAAAGTTGATGTTTCATTAGATGCAGAGCAAAACATCAGCTAATAATTGACCAGCCCGAATGGTGGTATCCGGTCTCTTTCAAATGTTATTGTGATGAATAGTTCATACATTGGAATTATTAAAGCTGATAAGATATAGGGTCACAAGAACATGATAAGATGAACTAATACAATATATATGCTGAAATTTTAATCTCATGCAGATTCGCTCCAGCCGCCGTAGCTCTCTTCAGCGTAGTCGTTCTTATCATTTTCCTGACAGGATAAATGTGGCATTAGCAAACTTTTTTGATAATTAATAGAAAGGAGGAGAAAACTAAAGAAGTGAAGGCATCGCTACTAACTGAAACGATCAGCAACGAACTTGATAAGTAACAGACTCGTGATGACAAGTTATGGTACCGTTAAAAAAGAAGTTGAGGAAAATCTTTATATGCAATGATAGGAACAATAAGCAAGACGGAAAACTAAAAAGCGAAAAAGAAGAAGAAATTCCTTCTCTATCACTATCACTATCCTACTTGCTAGCAATCAAATCGTTATATATGCCCGTAAATTTAAAAAAAAATTGGGTGGAGGGGTGGGTGGGTGGGTGGGGGGGATAATAACCAGCTTTGTAGATTGTAGGATTAACCTAATTGGATGTTTAAGTAACAATTTCGTCAAACATCTACAATTGTTATGACTAACCAATTGGGTTCAATTTCCTCTCCAATGCGAGAGGTTGCATGTTCGATCCCCGTAGGGGTTGATTTAAAAAAACAATTATTATGTGACTAAACGGAAAAATGTTTACCTGCAACATCTTTAAGATTTGTTTTATTTTAGTTAACGATGCAATGGTATCATATTAATCCATTATTGCTTTGATAAGTAATCAAAGAAATAACACTGTATATGATTAAATATCTTCGTGTATACATTTACATAGATGGTGAGATTGGCGAACTGTCATACGATTGTAAAAGAGTGCAACTAACTAATGGAGTAAAGTTTACATGTGCACAAGCGAAAAGTAGCAAGTTGCCCTTTATGTTCAGCAAAAACAAAAATTGCACTTCCAAAGATTGTCTAGTTTATCTAATCATTCCCATAAAAAAATTGGAACTGGATATGGAAAAGAGTACATGCAACTCATGACAGTCAAAATCACACGACACATAAATTTGAAAAGTTCATAAATCATCTTTCAGATACCGTAACATGATTCCAATTTATGGATATGCATTAGCTACCATAGGCAATCCCATTTTGATGGAAAAAGACATGGATCATGATGACCATGAAAGGAAACAAATATAAAACTCAGTATGATATGTTCATGATGATCGGTTGTACATAAAAGGATTCATTTTTAAATAATTAATTATTTAGTAAAAAATACCTCAGGGGTAAAAGAAAAACCGATTTTAATCTCTCCTCGATATTCCTGATCCTTGACCACATTATAAACTGTGGGAGCAAGGTTTCCTTCAGCAAACACCGGTTCCAAGGAAACTCTGGAAAATCATAGGAAAAAAGGAGACATGATCAGAACATTATAGTGAATAGGTATAAACAGCCACCAAATCAAATGAATACTTATCAGTAGCAGCATTCATATATTTACCAATTATAACTGATTGATCAAGAAAATTTTCATTTTATAGCCATTAATTATATCACGTGTATATTAGAGTTTGCGAATGACACATTAAACTTACTCCACTTCTCCCACGAAATCATCTTCGGTGCCTGAATCACTGTCCATGAGCCTTATTTTGAATTCTGAGACATTGTTTGAGACGGTGAACACAAAATTCTCATTCCACTCAGGTTGAGTTCCTTTACTTGCATCAACACATGGATTAGAATATTAAAAGATACGACTTAAAATATATATAGAAATTTAATGCTTGATAGTATGAATTCTCTTAAATCGATTTGAGATGATATTGAGGAAAACTATCCATCAACGCATGATCATTGTGCGTGTAACACACATGTCCAAGTGATGAGATCGCAGCTATATTTGAATCCGTTTCGTTCATTCCGCTCTATTACGAGCCATCTCCTCAGTTTTTTTATTGAGCGGAAGCCATCTCCTCAGTTAAATTGATATTTAACATAAAATATTATTTATTGCCCCTATCCATGTGCGTTTAGGTCCACTCCTATCCTTCATGACGCTTTTGTCATTTCTTCTAATGGAGCAAATATTGGTCTCCGTTGAACATGTTTAAGCTATCTCCATCAAGTATCTTTCTTCTTATCATCCATAGAAGCCATCTTCAATTTGTTATGAAAACACCCATTCTTTATTCTACATTTTAGTGTATTACCACTCATCCAACTTAACATGTTCTCATTCCAGCCACACTCATCTTTTGGACATGTTGCTTCCTTAATTGCCCAACATTCTTGTCGTCTTATAGATTTTTCCTTCAAAGTGCCCTACGACCACCGCCATTTCAACCATTCCAATTTTGTCATATGATCTACATTCTCCTCGATCTCCCCATAATAATAAATCATAGATCCTCACCACCGAAATGTCAGATCGATAATAACTTCTCCTTCAATTTGTTATAATGATCTCTCCCCTATATCTAATGATCCCTTTCTCTATTTGCAACAAACCACCCTTTCTCTTGAGTTAGATTCAAGCAATGCTCGCGCAATTACCAAACAGCTAAATCAAGATTTCAGATGACACATAGATGGTTCATCACGCAAACTCATCATCGATGAATTTTGAAAAAATTCTGGTAAAATGCAAAGGGGAAATATTCAATCTTTTTTTTTCCCGCACCTGAAGCGATGCTGCTCCTCTGCTCCTGGCTGCAGAATTGTAGGATCGCGTATGTATCCATGTCCTCTGTTGAATCACCATTTCAAATCCCCAAAATCAATTAATTTTTTTAACCAATAATGATTCCAATGAAATCAATCAAAAGATGCGAAATTTCAACAAAAAAAGGACCTACTCAAGTAATCACAATTGTCGAGGCCTTTGGCTCCAACGAGAACAACTTCAAGCTTCCCTTGCACCATCTCTCTCTCTCTCTCTCAGGGTTTTGATGTGATATCTAATCTGATGGTGTCTTCTTGTATATATTTATATATATAATCATCAAAAAAATGAAGAGGAATGGACGCGTGATCCGAGGCTGTTTCTTATTCTTATTCCTGCGTTATTTTAGGGGCAAGCACTTTGAACCTACTTTTTATTTCATGTAGATCTGTTTTCTACATTGGGAATGCAACTCATCGGCGATCGAATTAGCAAACAGTCATTTTATCCAGAAAAGTTTTAGCGCAAGAGCTTTGATCTTTTGGTCCTTGAACGATGATATTAGTGGTTTCGGTTAAATTTGGATTTTGATATTTGAGTAACATGAAAATGGCAAAAGAGATTTAACAAAGTTTCATGTGCCATCAAGACAGAGCAAGTGTCCACTCATGTGTTGCCCCTAATACGCAGGATTATTCGCATGGTTGCTTCGCATGACTTCCCCAACAAAAAGCTAATATAACAAAATCGTAGCAAAAAGGAAATTATAAATTAAGGTCATCATTAATTGTGCATGTTCTCTTGATTTCAATTATTTATTAATATTTCCACACACATTTTTTCATATGCCCGACCAACTAGTAAGCAGGAGCATGAAAATGCATGACGTGTCGGCCACGTTAATGATGCGAGCCCATGAATGGGTCAGCTGACTTTTACAGCCGAGACCATTCAAAATCACATAGCTTTGCTTTTGATGATGCTCATAAGTGGGAATTCCTCAAATCATGATACGTGGCAAATGACGTGTCATCCGCAACAGCCCACTAAACTCCTAGGGGCTACCGAGGTAAAATCAGCGTGGACACTCCACTTCTTGTCCACGAGCAATCTGGCAGCCGAACTTACACCCTTCCTCTTTTGCTCGCCTCCGAGCTATTGCAGAGCAGAGCTTCCTTGGCCTCCCGACTCGTCTCCGAACCATCCGCCGAGCTAAGCCCCCCGCTCTCCTGATCAACCGAGAACGCGGAGCCCAAGCGTCTCCGCAACGACTCCGCGTATCTCACCATGGCGAGATATCCGCCGCCTCACATCCTGCATCCTACGCTGGCGCATCCCCCATTAATGAGCGGGTCTCGTCATTAATAGAGAGATCCTATCATTAACGCAGGCGTAACGTCAGAGGCGTAACTGACGGCGAAGATCTCGCACCTGCTCGCTCCACACGACCTCTATATAAACCCTTCTCTCAGACGACTCAGGTAACTGAAATTATTTCAATACGCCGCTACTCTGCTCCTATTCCTCAGCTCTAACTTGATCGTCGGAGGGTCCTACGGTGGTCACCCACCCCGGGACTTCTTTGCAGGTAGCTCGGCGTCCAACACCAACCCATTGAGATTCACACCCAACAACTCTAAAACTAAATCGCAGCCGTCCAAGATCACTATCACAGGATCGACGGAGGACAGCATCTGAAGGAGATCCGAAGCTCCATCAATTGGGGCCGTCTGTGGGAACGAAAGACTTATTTTGTTCCTCCAAAAAAGTTGATCTTCCGTTCTCGATCCAACAGCGAGCGACGACCGCAACGATCCGAATACGAGCCGCCACAACGGAGGCGGGAGCGGCCCTTCTCCCCTTCCTAACGTCATCAACGTATTATCCACTCGGATGACAGGCTCACATCACTGGTGGATGCCTTCGTCAGCGTCCAAGCGGCGGGCCCTACCCACCAGACCGCAGTTCCCCCTTTCCGGGATGACGACGCCCGAAGAAGGACGGATGGCCACGCTCAGGCCCTCAATCACGCTCACCTTAGCGTCACCGAGCGCCGGCGTGCCAACTCCGGCAATCACGGTCCTCACGCGGCGAATGATTCCATAATCCATGTAACACCCGAGTTCATTTATACCAATTCCAGTTCTCGTATTTCTTATTCGTGATATTTCTTGATTTAACGTATTTTGGGTGCGAATGGTATTTTACCTTCTACATTGCATTCGACCCGACCTGCTTGCTTGAACTCGTTTGATTCACATTTATGAACTACCCCGACCTGTTACATAGACGCGTGCATACTGCATACTGGCATTTTTATTTGGCATTGCATCTTTTATCATATAACATTTTAAGTCATGTAAAATAAATTAAAATTGCATTTCATAGCCTTCATGATACCCCTAATCTCGTGGTAGCGTCCGCGCATCTTGTTCTCGTCCCGTTCAGTGAAACGGGCGTGTTTGGATGGCTACGCGCACGTACGTGCATCCGTTCTTGGGGGTATGCATTTTCGTTACCAGAGCATTCATTTTGAAATTTGGAAGTCGCATATATTTTTCGTATTTTAAATCTGAATTTTTAGATCCGGCCCGAGCGTGTTTTGAAGTAAGTTTGTATTTGCCAAAATCTCAAAACGGACTAATATTATAATATTATATTCTTTTATATTATCTTACGTAACTGTAAAATATATATATTTAACAAGTAAGATTTTAAAAAAAAGATTTTAATAAAATACTTTTAACTAACCCTCTCTCTTCTCTCTTTCTCTCTCCCCGCTACCATACAAATTTATCTATCCTCTCGCATTCTCTCTCATCCTATCTTTCTCTCTCTCCACTGCCTATCTCTCAAATCCCCTATATATATATTTAAATTAATCCTAATAAAATTTTTACACAACTCTCTCTCTCTCTCTCTTTCTCATCTTTCCCGTTCCCCACCTCCGCAAGAACCCTAACCCACGCACCTCACCTCACCGCCGCCGCCCTCACTCGCGGCCGAGCCCATCACCTTTGCCTTGTCGCCATCTTCTTTCTCAACTCTCTCTTCTCTAACTCCAGCCAATCCAAGCATCCTCCTCTTTTCAAAACCCGTCACCGAGAACCAACTCGGCAGAACCACTCCCTCTTCTTCTTCCTCGCGTTCTTCCTTCCCTCAACCTTCAACCATCTCGTACGCATCGTCACCGCCACCAAGCCTGCAACCATCATCGTCTTCATCACCTCCACCTCCTCCACTCTTCTCCACTTCCGTTTATCACCCGCCGACGCCTGCAACTCCGAGCACCAAGACCCACAACTGCAGGAAGACCCCACATCACGTTATCCTTGCCGGAGACCCTCCGACCTCTTCAACCTCCATCGCTTCCACCTACCGTCGACTCCTCCTTTATCTCCGAACTCAATTCAAACCCTAGCTCGAGCAACCCATGGTGCCACCTTTTTCCTTCACCGAGACCCTCACCGGTGGAACCCATCGGTGCAGAATCCCAACACCTAGCGCAACCCAATCAAGCAGTGCTAATCGGGACAACTCCAGCGACCACCATCGCCTTCGCCGTGCCATCATCTCCATCTCTTTTCTCTCGAACCAGCACCTAGTCGAGATCCCCTTTCGACTTAAATTAACTGAGATCCCACATCTGGTCTCCACGGTCGCAGCAGCAGCGCCGAGCCGAGCTAGTATAGCCAAACTCCCAAAATTAGACCCGAGCCAATTAGAATCCCTAGCCGAGCCCGTCGCTGTTGATCCGGGTGATCCTGAGGACGTTCCCTGATAGTGCGGTCGTGTTCTTGCCTTACTTGGTTCCGTTCTGTGCTCGCGTGGACACATCGTGACGTTTTCCCGACATCCGACGTATTGCACATACCGCTTTGAAATCCGTTCAGGCAAGTAAAACTTGCAACATGCTATTATATTATTTTTATACATATTTAATTGCATGATTAAACCTGTAAATTAAA
This sequence comes from Agapanthus africanus, assembly GCA_030015575.1. Lineage (NCBI taxonomy): Eukaryota > Viridiplantae > Streptophyta > Magnoliopsida > Asparagales > Amaryllidaceae > Agapanthus > Agapanthus africanus. The sequence goes on from JASDDO010000024.1 coordinate 61,069,527, forward strand.
CCTAAGGCCATTGTTTCATTTTAACACTTCGATGTCCATTTTATCATTTTAGATTTACAACTTGAAACCTACCATGTTGCATTTTGTTTTACTATACATAGTACCCACATCCGTGTTTAAATCACTTAATAATTATCTGCATAGCCCATAGTACTTTTAAATAGTTTCTACTCTATCGGACACCCGTTTGCATACATCTAGACTAATATTCGTTCAATTGCATCCCTAGATCATTTAATACATATTAGTGTGATTTTAACATTCCATATTTGATAAACTGTATTCAATTAATGTTTGAACTATAACCCTAATCATAACCGTGCATCTATATACCTTAATCTGTACCTGATTGCATATCACATTACAATGTTCCATTTTATTGTTCCATTAGTACCCCATGCTTGTTTTGTATACCCATGCTTATGTTTGTTGATTATGAGCACCTACATGACTTTTTGTGCACCCCTGACACGACTTGTCACACCTACTACTTGACACGACATGGAACCGTGCAACTCTTGACATGACATGATACTTTGATACTACCTGACTTGACCTGATGTACCATTGCTTTACCTGTTACCTGATCTTGTTACTAATGCCAACAAACCTGATCTGTTGTCCCTACGGACATTTCCTGTTGTCTATCCAGACAAACCTGTACCTGCCTGATCCTGGGTTGGCATTAACTCCAGATTATTTAATACCTGACTTGAACACATATAACTTGGGGGTATGGGGAAATCAACGATGAAACCTGACTTGTAACTCGACAGTTCGCTACCTTTACTGATCAGTTTTAGAGGCTAGGCCAGCCTTGGGATGATGTTGCTGACATCATCCATCGTTACCCACTACCTTTTAGAGGCTAGGCCAGCCTTGGGATGATGCTGTTGACATCATTCATCGTTACCCCTTTTCCTTTTAGTGCCTAGCGACATGTCTCGGTTTCAGCCCGAGAATCTTCACCGTGATCCCGGGCACGCACGAGATACTATTGAGTTACATCGATGATTCATCAAATTGATTTCAAAGACTTGAGAGTAGTTAACCCAATAGATCAGTTTAGATTACTCACTACACATTACCCCACTGTCCTTACTTATACCACTGTTATGCCTGCTTTATCATTTATACTTAAATCTGCATGTGTTGCTACCCTTGTTATAGTATTTCTTGATATCATGACGCACTGACGTCTGGGTTTTGCATGGCCCAGATTCTCTACCTTTGTTGCAGACTGATCAGGAGTACTGCCGCTGTTAGACCGTGCGGTGAGGATCCTGTTGGTATCTAGTTTTACTTTCCAGGTGTTTTATTTATTGGGTCTTTTGCTTCTGCATATTATATTATTTCTTGACTCTTTTACTCTGGCTCATGGACATGTACTAGATAGTTTAGTTTACTTTCCTGTTCTTGATATCTCTACAGCCGTAATGTGACTGTGGAGGGATTTTTCCTATCCACAGGTAGCATGGTTGGCTATGTCACGTGCCTATCTTAGCGTACTCTGGGAAGCGGGGCGTGACATGGTTTATTTGGTATCAGAGCCATAGGATATAGGTTAATCGAGTTTGATTCTTTTTGTAGTTGGGTATTGGACCCAATACTCGAATCAGAATACTCGTAACTAGGAGCATGTCCTGCCACATTGTTATCACGATTCTTGAATCATATCTATCTCTTGATCCTTTTCTTGACGATATGCAAACTCCTTTGCATCTCGACTCGAACCTGTTGGTTCCCTATTGTTTCTGCCTATTCTTTGATTCTGATACTAGGATTTGGGCGACTTGAGTGGAGTTATGTGATTGTAACTATGAACTGCAGCATAGTTACAATGCGGTACTCTATTTAAGTAACTTGGAGTCTTAGTCTTGATTCACTTCTTTGTTTCATGGTCGTTATATTGCCTTGTTTCTCTTACTTTCCAGTTCATGTTTTATCGCAAGCTTGAATTCTGTTTACCGTGCTTATCTTCTTCAGTGTTTGGCTTCAGGTGAAATCGTTTCAGGTATCCTACTTGATCACGTCCTTCCCGCATTAGAATTATTCAATTCTGGTGCATTCCTTATTTGTTGTTGTCTTGGGAATGGATTTTCTCGGCACTTTCCACGCTCACATTGATTGTAGAGCAAAGAAAGCGAATTTCCAGATTCCCGGACATCCGGAGTTTGTTTTTGCTGGAGGAAGCAGTTCTGTCGGGCCAGTCGAGTTTAGGGCTAGGCCGACAACTAATGTTCTTTCGTCACTGGAGGTTGATAAAGATGAAGCACCAGCTGTAGTTCGAGATTTCATGGACGTGTTCGATGACATATCAGGCTTATCACCAAAACGAGACGTGGAGTTCGCGATTGATCTTGTTTCTGGTGCAGCGCCAGTCTCTAAAGCGTACGATCCAATGGCACCAGTGGAGTTGGAAGAAGTCAAGAAGCAGGTTACTGAATTACTTGAGAAGGATTGGATTCGCAGCAGTAACTCGCCTTGGAGAGCTCCAGTTCTTCTAGTAAAGAAGAAAGATGGCACAAGGAGGATGTGCATCGATTATCGAGAATTAGACCGGGTGATTGTTAAGAACAAGTACCCGATCACTCGCATTGGAGAATTATTTGAGCAGCTTAGTGGTGCGAGGGTATTCTCGAAGCTGGATTTGCGATCCGAATATCATCAGGTCCAAGTTAAAACAGAAAATATTTGCAAGACTGCGTTCCGAACTCGGTATGGACATTACGAGTATTTAGTGATGCCCTTCGGAGTAACGAATGCACCGGCGATATTTATGGACTTGATGAACCGAATCTTTTCACCATTCTTGGACCAGTTTATAGTGGTGTTCATTGAAGATATTCTGGTCTACTCGAAGAGTATTGAAGAGCATGCAGAACACTTGAAGATCGCACTGCAGACATTGAGGCAAGAAAGATTGTATGCAAGGACGAGCAAGTGCGAGTTTTGGCTTGAAGAAGTGGAGTTTTGGGGCATGTCGGGTCTGGAGATCTAATCGCCGTTGATCCCGAAAAGATTACAGCAGTTCGAGATTGGCAGATTCCGAAGAACGTTGCAGACATCCGAAACTTTCTTGGACTTGCCGAGTATTAGAGAAGGTTCGTGGAGAACTTTGCTCGTCTGGCGGAGCCTTTGACCAAGCTTACGCGCAAAGAAGTACCATTTGTGTGGACGGATAAGTGTGCGTCGGCTTTTGAGGCGTTGAAGCAAAAGTTGATAACCGCTCTTATTCTGACCGTGCCCGACAATTCCGGAGAATTGGTGATTCACAGCGACACATCTGGAAAAGGATTGGGATGTGTTTTGATGCAGCATGGGAAGGTTATAGAGTACGCATCGAGACAGTTGAAAACCCATGAGAAGAATTACCCAACTCATGACTTGGAGCTAGCAGCTGTGATTCTCGCTTTGAAGATTTGGAGACACTACCTTTTGAGCGAAAGGGTCGAAGTTTTCACCGATCACAAAAGCTTGAGGTATGTGTTCACGCAGAAGGAGCTTAATATGAGGCAGCGTAAATAGTTGGAGCTGATGGCTGACTACGATTTTGATCTTAAATACCATCCGGGGAAAGTTGATGTTGTGCCGGATGCGCTTAGTCGGTTGCCAGCAATTCACATAATGATTGCAGGGAAGAAACTTATTGAAGACTTCGAAGATTTGATTTGGGAGTTGTGTTACCGCATTCTTCGGGACAGTTGATGCAGCTGCAAGTATAGTCGTCATTGATCGAGAGTATTAAAGCAGCGCAGTCGAAGGACCCAAGATTGCAAAGGTTTCGAGAGCAGGTTGAAGCTGGACTTCGAACGGACTTGTTAATTCATGAAGATGGTTCGTTGCGATATGGTAGCCGTTGTGTGTGCCAAAAGGAGATATTCGCGAAGAAGTTATGAAGGAGGCACACAGTTCCGCGTATTCGTACATCCAGGAGGCACAAAAATGTACCGAGATATACGACAGCAATTCTGATGGGAAGGCATGAAACGGGAGATTGCCCGTTTTGTAGCAAGGTGCTTGGTGTGTCAGCAAGTTTATGGCTGAACATCAAAGGGTTGCTGGTTTATTGCAACCACTTTCGATCCCTCAATGGAAGTGGGAAACCATGGATTTCGTGACGGCTCTACCGCGGAGTCCAAAAGACAACAATGCGGTTTGAATGATTGTTGATCGATTGACCAAGACAGCTCATTTCATCCCTTTTCGAGTTGGTCAATCAACAGAAGCTTTGGCAGAACGATACATGCAAGAGATTGTAAGATTGCATGGTGTACCAGTGAGCATCGTGTCCGACCGTGACACTTGTTTCTTATCACATTTTTGGAGGAGATTACAGGAAAGTTTGGGGACGCGATTGAGTTTAGCACAACCTATCATCCTCAGACAAATGGCCAGTCGGAGAGAACGATCTAAACTCTTGAAGACATGTTGAGAGCTTGCATGTTAGACTTCAAGAGTTCATGGGAGGATCATCTACACTTAGTGGAGTTTTCTTACAATGTCAGTTTTCAGGCGACTATTCAGATGGCTCCATTCGAGGCTTTTTATGGTCGCAAGTGTCGTTCACCTGTTTGTTGGGACGATGTCGGTGAACGAAGATTGTTGGGACCAGATTTGGTTGTGCAGACAGTTGAGAAGGTTAATACTATCCGGAATCATATGAAAGCAGCACAAGATCGACAAAAGAGTTGGGCAGTTATATCGAGAAGACCTCTAGAGTTCGCTGTTAGTGATTTGGTATTCTTGAAGATATCACCGACTAGAGGGGTGATCCGTTTCGAAAGTCGAAGAAAGCTTAGTCTTCGATTCGTTGGACCTTTTGAGATCTTGGAACGTGTTGGAGAAGTGGTTTATCGTTTGGCGTTACCGCAATCCTTGGCGAATGTTCATGACGTGTTTCACGTATCTCAACTCCGTAAGTATGTTCGAGATGAAACACATGTGTTGGATCATTCGGAGCTGACTATACGAGAAGACTTGACGTTTGAGGAGCGACCGATGTCGATTGTGGATCGAAGAGAAAAAGGTTCTTAAGAAAAAGGTTATCCCTCTCGTACTGATTACTTGGGAGAATCGCTCACATGGAGAATCAACTTAGGAACGTGAAGATGAGATCCGACAGAAGTTTCCACATCTATTCTTGTAGTTCTTTGATTGTTTATCATTTCTTTTTCTTGGAATTTCGAGGACGAAATTCTTTTCGTAGTTGGGTATAATGTAACACCCGAGTTCATTTATACCAATTCCAGTTCTCGTATTTCTTATTCGTGATATTTCTTGATTTAACGTATTTTGGGTGCGAATGGTATTTTACCTTCTACATTGCATTCGACCCGACCCACTTGCTTGAACTCGTTTGATTCACATTTATGAACTACCCTGACCTGTTACATAGACACGTGCATACTGCATACTGGCATTTTTATCTGGCATTGCATCTTTTATCATATAACATTTTAAGTCATGTAAAATAATTTAAAATTGCATTTCATAGCCTGCATGATACCCCTAACCCCGTGGTAACGTCCGCGCATCTTGTTCTCGTCCCTGTTTACCCTAATCAGAGCAAAACTCTGTTCAAATTCCAAGGCGGGAGATGAAGCAACGCTTCTGTTTCCCCCAATCAGAGCAAATCTCTGCTTTGAAATTGAAGTTAAAATTAAAAGTTAAAATAATTGAACCAACGCTTCAGATTCCCAGCTGCGCCCAAGACAGCGCACCCAATCAGAGCAAGGCTCTATTTAAAGTTAAAATAAAGGAAGCAACGCTTCAGATGATCTGCGCTCTGCGCCGCGCGACACGTGTCAGCGCAGTTGCGATCTGCGCTCTGCGCCGCGCGACACGTGTCAAGCGCAGGTGCGCTTGCGCCAACGTGCCAGCACTAAAACAGAATTAAAATTCCAGAAAGATCTTTCTGATCTTATTAAAACAATAAGATTCTCTTCTGTAAAACAGAAGCCCTTGGATCAAACATCCAACGGTGGGAAAAAAATCCCTAAATCACTCAGAGAAAGATCTCTTTAACTGATTTAACAAATCAATTGGTACTATATAAAGGCCCCTAGACTCCAAGTCTAGAACACACAGAGAGAACTTACAGAAATCTTCTGAAAACTTTGAAAGAACTCAGAAAAAGAAAAAAGGTAAACTTTTGAAAAGAAGAATTTTTTCTAAAAGAGATCAATGATCTAAGAACAAGATCAAGATCTTGGATAAAAAAATAATAATAATAATAAAAAGAAGAAGTAATTTACTTCTGCATAAAGGCTTTGCCTTTTTATGAACCACTGGTTCTCTGAAAACAAGAAAAAAATTGTTTTCTTTGATCTAAGTTTGATCAAAATATTAAACAGTGCCTTGCACTTTTGAGTCTGCACTGTTGCACTCCTTGGATTGGCGCAAGCCACCAGGGAGCGCCACGTGTCGGCCCTAGAACAAACTGCGCTATGCGCTTTTAAAACAGAGCACTGCTCTCTTAAATTGACGCAAGTTACCTGAGTGCGCCACGTGTTAGCTGCACACTAGCGCAGCGCGCTGGCGCAACGCACTGCGCTAGCAGACTTGCGCTCACCAGAGCGTGACACTTGTCACCTTTACATGCGCTTGCGCCTTACGCTCCTCAGTTGGCGCAAAGCGCCTGACAAGCCACGTGGCACATTGTCAGAAGAGTAAATGCAGTGCATTATTTAAAAAGGGCAGAACCCAATTAAAAAGGCCTAATAGGCCAGAATAAAATGCGGTGCATTATTAACAGGGGCAGGGCCCTAGTAAAGGCCTAACAGGCCCAATGCAAATAAAATGTTGAACATTCTCAACTGGACTTAGCCCAATACTGGCCGTAAGTCCTCAAATTAAAATTGACTGAGCACGACTACTCTCTAAAATCAATTTACGTCCGGTTCAAGGGTACATCTCCGAACTCCTCTGATATTTGTCGTTGTAATCCTTCAACGTCTTCAGAAAGGTGACGGGTCCCGACAACCATACATATATACGGACTTAAGCGTCCTTAAACTCATGGACTTAAACGTCCTTAAACCAATACAAGGACTTAAGCGTCCTTAAACTCATGGACTTAAGCGTCTTTAAACCGATATACGGACTCAAGCGTCCTTAAACCATGGACCACCATGTCCTTAAACTAGTAATGGACCACCATGTCCCTAAACTGGCAATGGACCACTATGTCCCTAAATTGGAACAATAGAGCCCCAAATGCTCTTTTGTCGGATCTAAACGATCCCGTTTAAGTTGATCTTAGCCTCAAATATGACTAACGTATCCTTAAGCCTTCAAACAGACTTTAGTCCCAAATTGGACTATAGATCCCCCAATCAACTTTAGTTCCAGGGTACATCTCTGAACTCCTCTGACATCTGTCGTTGTAATCCTTCAACGTCGTCAGAGAGGTGATGGGTCCCGACGGCCATACATGCAACGGACCACTACGTCCCTAAACTGGAACAATAGAGCCTCAAATGCTCTTTTGTCGGATCTAAACGAACCCGTTAAGTTGATCTTAGTCTCAAACTGGACTAACGTATTCTTAACGAACGTTTAAGTTGATCTTAGCCTCAAATACGGCTAATGTATCCTTAAACCAAAACCCCAAACCCAAATCTAAGAAAATACGGATTTGGACTAATCCACGTCCTACGGGCGACGACAGAAATTAGTCTCCGTATACAATCCACGGGCAACCACAAACAAAACAAACACCCACGACACGAAGTGAAATTCTGAAGAAGGAGAAAGTTGTTACAGCGATGCGGTAGCGTAATTAACTGCAGGGGCTTGCGCCTGCAGGGAAGAGCGTCCCCACAATCAAAAACCCCTCAAGCGAGGGGGAATCTGACGAAGTCTGCTACATCGGCCGCATCCGTCTAAACCTCCGATACACGGTGCCATAAATCGACTTGGCATCTTCGGAGAGGTGGATGGATAAAACCAAATAGCATCTGCCCCGAATTTCAGGCAAGACGTCCCTGTCTTGGTCGTCATTCGGAGGGGAACAGATTCCGGCACGCCCGATGGGACCTTTTCCTCTTTCCACTCCACACTTCGTGTGTCGTGTTCGCGAAAAAATCGCGGTTTGCTGTGGTTGCCTGTGGATTTAAGGTACTTAGATTTGGTGTCTTGCTCCGTGCAGAAAACAGAAGATCAATGGCTTCAAACTGCACTACCTGCAACTGCAACTCTCACTCTGTCCTTGCTGGAGGAGTGACTTACGGGCCCCAAGCGGCCTCCCTTTTCAAGATACCAGTGGAACAAGTGACTCAGGCCACCACTGGGCTGTTCTTTGGGACCATGCTCCCACCGATGAGCTTCAATGCCCCAATATCGTCGCGAGAAGCTCCAAAGAAGTCGGTCTTTGATCGGCTTACAACTACCGCGGCCCCTCTCAACGGGTCGCCCAAGTCCAATGCCTCGGCTTTCAGCAAACTAGGCCAAAACTCATGTGGGCCCATGAAGAAGTCTGCAATACCAGAAGGCGTTATCCCGAAGCGGATAGCCATCCCTGCTCCCGTTCCAGGCGAAATCACCAAGGTTGCTTCACCTACTCGGAAGTCTGCTTTTGATAGGTTGGCCGTCCCCATTCAACGGACGTCGGTCTTTAAGAGATTGATACCGGCAAATTCTGACCAACACAGGGGGTATGAGGAGGTCACCCCTACGGCTAAACCAACTCCAATCGCGCGACATGCTCGCCGTCGTCACTGGCGCCGGGTAAGGAAAGCTGGGGGCAACTCCCCCTCTGGATTTACTCCACCAGCTCCAACAGTGGGGATCGATGCTGCTGTTCCAACCGAGAATAGCTTTGAACTTCTCAACAAGGTGCACATAAACTCTTCCACTGCAGTGCTGAAAAGAACTCCTTCACCTGTGAAGAATGCCCCAAAGGTGAAGCTGGAACAACCCCCTCAACGGCTATCCTCTAAAATTTACAAGGTCTGGCGTCAAGTCTAAGACTCCGTGGTGGATCAAGACTATCTCCGCTGACAGAAAAAGATGAAAGTTCGGCAGGAGAAGGACTACTCTGTCAATCCACAAAAAGCAACAGCTACTTGGGTGCCCACTGCGACAGCTCCCTCAACGTCAATCGCTCAAAAGAAAAGGAGGCCGCAAAAAGCCCATGTGAACATGGCGAACAGTAAAAGCACTGAACACAAACGTCCCAAGTCTGGGGGCATGGTGGTGCACACTGTTTATATGGCTGCCGGAAAGGAGGAAAGCCGTGCTTCGACGGGTCACCGATCGTTCACCCGATCCATCACAAGAGCTCAGGAACAGCAACAGCAGAAGCTTCAGGAGATGCTGACTGCCATGGCCGCACTTACCGGGCCAAAAGAAAGCTCGGAGGCATCGTCAGAACAGCGTCACGAACAAGAAACCGACGCCGACTTCTTACACAGAGTCCTTGAAAAGAAGGACAAAGAAGCCGCAGAGCAGGCGGCTAACATAAAGCAAATGGCGCTTCTCTTCCAAGATATGGTAGGGATGATGTTACAGCCGGACCCTCCAGCTGAAGACCCTCCAATCATTGTTGGAGACGACGGAGGGGAGACATCTAATCCTCCTCCGGCCCTTTAGCAGCCAAGGAGGAAACCATTTCCAAAGCTGCACTAGACGACTATATAGCTCAGCAGATACGAGTTCATCAGACGAATGAAGCGGCTGTGCAAATTGTTAGAACCGGACGACCCTATCCAAGCTGGTATGACCAAATCAGTTACCCGTCGGGGTATACGATCCCTAAGTTCAACGTATATAAAGGGACAGGGAATCCACATCAGCATGTCGCTCAATTCAGGGCCTTATGCCGTAACACTGGAGGCGACGACAAACTGCTGCTTCGCCAGTTCGTCGGCAGCTTAGCGGAAACAACCTTTGAATGGTATTCGGAGCTACCTAACGACTCTGTCAAAACATTTGCGGAGATGGAGCTACTGTTTACACAAAGATTCGCGAGTGCTAGTGAACGCACCCCGATAACAGCACTGATCAACGCCAGGATAAGGCCAGGCGAAACGTGGGTTCAATATGCAACATGATGGCGGAATCTGTGGTCGAAATGCGAACAACGCATCGAAGAAGCGCCAGCGGTGAGCATGTTCGTGGGCACTCTTGATCCGCAAGCGACCATCTCGCAGTTCATGATGTTCTTCAAGCCGACTACTTTCTAGGCCTTGATCGACAAGTTGGCCCAAATGGATCACAGACCGTCTCCTCCGAAGCCGGAATCCCGAAACGACAAGGATAAAGGGAAGGCAACCTTCGTTGCGACCACCCAACAGCAGCCCAGTGCCCCAGGGATAGCGGATCAACTGGAAGAAAGACGGCGGTATTATAATGAGAAAATGAAGCGCCCTTACTCATTCCCGAGGGATAAAATGAAGAGGCTGTTCGAGCTGGCGATGCGCAATAGGCTTATCTATCTCCCGAATCCAAGGAGACCACCGCAACCCAGCGAGGTAAATAATCCCAACTATTGCCCTTACCACCAAACGGTAAGTCACCCGATTGAGGATTGCTTCGTCTTTAAGGGATGGATCGAGGATCAGTACCTACGAGGCAAGTTCGCGCTGTCTGAAAAGTGGAAAGTAAACCCACCACAGCCGCACACTCCTAAGAAGACGAACACACCGGGGGCAACTTGTTCTTTTGTTGAAGAAGCTCCGTGGGAGGTTGTGTTATCAGCCAAAACCAAAAAAATGCTGAATGATCTTCAGATATGCCCGGCGATCAGGTGGGAGAACCCGTTGGAACCTGAGATCATCAAGGGGATGCTGAAGCCGCGCCCAACTCCAAAGATTGGTGATGGCCCAACCACTCACACCCAGCCGTTAAAATCTTCAAAGAAGAAGAAAAAGAAAGTCAAAAAGCCCGTGAAGCCTGGCGACAAGCGCACGGACCTGCAGAAACAGATCGACGCGCTGGAAGAGTACAATCAAAAGGCACGGACTCCCATCACACTCCAAGAGTTCCTCAACCACGTCTTTCAAGAGGAAGATGATGGAGAGAGCTCGTCAGATGGATCCGAGGATTACGTGACAAGTTGCCATGTGATCTCTCATTCATCGCTAGATAATGAAGAAGTGCCCTGCACAGAAAGACTGGGGGCAGGGCCTGAGCCGGAACTTGTGTGGCTGTCAGACGAGATGATCGACGCCTTCTTGAATGAGGTTCGTCTGAAAAGTAAAGCCGATCGGGAGCGTGAGATGGCCATATTGGAAGGAGCCAAACGCCGGCGACTAGACGAAAGAGCCGAGGCACTCCCGTCAAATCAAAAGACATCCGCCGCGGATAAAAACAAAGTCAAGATGAGGAAAAGGTTTGCTAAAGCCATATCAATGGGAATGAAGCTACCACCCTCTGAAGAAAACACTCTCGGTGGAGTAGATATACATCCTAATTACTGCTTATATCATCAGAAGATCGTACATCCTACTGAAGACTGCGACTCCTTTAAGTGTTGGTGGCAAGGGTATGTCACTCATAAGCAACACGTCAACAGGACAAAGCGTGAAGCTCGTAGACAGCGGAAGAATGCAACAGATGGGCATAAAAGAATTGCCGGCAATTGTCATAGGATTGATCCCGAGGGACCGCGAGTTCTCACCGTCGGGAGCGACACCGACAAAAAAGTAGACCTCGGCCCTCTCTTCAAGGAGTCCATCTCCGAAGAATTGAGGAGTTGCGAGAACATTCAGCCGTGCAATTGCACGATACCCAGAGAGAATCTTAGACCCGCAAACAACGGAGCGAACAAAAAGGATAAAGGAAAAGGAAAAACGGCCTTCATCGCCAACACTCAACAACAATCGAATGGCCCTAGACCGGTTGTTCGCCAAAACAACAAGCGGAAACCCCTTTATGAGAGGTTGAAACGTCCTTACTCATTTCCCCAGGATGAAACAAGGAGGCTGTTCGAAGCGGCAGTGCACAACATGCTTATCACTCTACCGGAGCCGAAACACCAGCTACAACTGGGTGATGTCAACAATCCTAATTACTGCCCTTATCACCAAGTATTGGGCCATCCGATCGAAAACTGCTACGTTTTCAAAAACTGGGTTGAAGACCAATACCAACAGGGCAAGTTCGCGTTGTCTGAAAACTGGAAGGTGAGCCCGCCACAACCACATGCTCCGAGAAAGATGGATATGCCGGGGGCATCATGCTCATTCATAGGGAAAGCCCCATAGACCAAAAAGTCAGTAAACTAGAGATTCGCCTCAAATACGGCGACGGCGGACCGAAACGTTCTTAAACTAACGACGGACCACTACGTCCTAAAACTAGCTGACGACCGAAACGTCTTTAAACTACTACCGCAGTATCCTCAGGCTGACGAGATAAAAAAAATATAAAGAATAAAAAAAATAATAATAAAAAAACGGTATGTCCATAAGCAAAATGGGCACGGATGAAAACCCGAAAGGGCTCCGTGAGTAAAAAAAGCAGGGCTACCGGCGAGTGTTCGTGAAAACCCGAAAGGGCGCGACCTCGTTAAAAAAAAAAGAATAAAAAAAATAAAATAATAAAAAAGAACGGTATGTCCATAAGGAAAAGGGGCACGGATGAAACCCAAAAGGGCTCCGTGAGTAAAAATAGCAGGGCTACCGGCGAGTGTTTGTGAAAACCCGAAAGAGCGCAATCTCGTTAAAAGACACTTACAGGGTCCTCTCGACCTTGTAAGGAGAAACCACCCGCGTGAGATCCTTACGACTCACAAGGGAGCAACACACTTAGGGACCCTCACGATCCCTAAGGAGAAATTACACTTGCGAGATCCTCACGACTCGTAAGGAGAACTCTCTTATGGGACCCTCACGGCTCATAAGATTTGAAAGTCTTAAGTTATAGAGACCTGAACCTATTCTTAAGCAACCCCCGCAACCTCCGATATTGCCCTACAAACGGCTCAATACTGACCCTTGTATACAATCCACGGGCGCGAATACACATTTCCCTAACCAAGTCCCACCCGTGACTAGGGATATGTCCATACGGTGAACAACCCTTGTAGGTCCTTTCGACTTATAAGGAGAAAAGCCCTCTTGTAGGATCCTTACGACTTACAAGAGAACATGCACATAGGAATCCTCACGATTCCTAAGGAGAAAACACACCTACGAGATCCTCATGACTCGTAGGGAGAAATACCTTTGTGAGACCCTTACAGCTCATGAAGTCAAAAGCCTTAGTCGACAGGATCCTAATCCTGTTTACTAAGCCACCTTTGTTCAATATCGACAGAGGCAAATGATGATTCGCTCCTGGCAATATCCCAGTTGTAGCGATACTGATGCCTAAATAGGTATCAAATTCCAAGCCCTTTCATGGCAAATGATGATTCGCTCCTGGCAATATTCCAGTTGTAGCGATGCTGATGTTAGGATTGGCATCAGATTCCAAGTTCCACACCCGCGATAAAAAAATCAGCGAGCCAAAAATGAAATAAATAGCCGAAATGATGGGGTAACTCGTAATAAAAAGCAGCGAGTAAAAATAAAATAAATGGCCGAAATGATTGGGCAACTCGCAATAAAAAGTAGCGAGTGAAAATGAAATAAATAGCCGAAATGATTGGGCAACTCGCAATAAAAACCAGCGAGTAAAAACAAAATAAATAGCCGAAATGATAAGGTACCGTGAAAAATAGCCGAAATGATTGGGCAATCGCGACCTTCGCGATATAAAAGCTGAAATGATAGAGCATCGCGGAAAGAAAATAATAATAAAAAAATGAATGAAACTTCTGCCCTACAGACGATATCACAGAAATCCCTGTATACAATCCAGGGGCACAAACAAAGAAGGAAACACATCTTCCCTCCCCATGCTCCATCAGAAAACGGAGCCAAGTCTTGACCGCAACTCATATAAAACCGAAAAGTCCATCGGAGATCATCCCATATGGGGTGATCACCTCCTCAACATTCGTCTCGATACAGCAGACGAGATGTCAACAACGGCGTTCATTCGCAGTCCAGCAGGATGTAAATGCAACGTCAGCAAAAGGTCCCATGGTCAGTAAAGCGGAGTGACGGCAAAATCCCAGCTCCACCTCAACATTCGTCTCGATACAGCAGACGAGATGTCATAACAATGTTCTTCCTCCAACAGGATTCGGACATGACAAAGCAAACGAAGTGAAGGCCAAATTCCTAGCTTCAAGGTCTTAACGGCAAGTCATATAAAGCCTGAAAGACAACCGGAGATCATCTCACACCAGTGCGGAATGGTCACCACCTCGACGTTCGTCTCGACACAGCAGACGCAACATCATCAAACAGCGGAGCAACGACAAAGTCCCTAGTTCCAAACCTCGACGGTTCACCTACAACCTAGAGACAACCGCGACATTCGTCTCGATATAGAGGACGCAATGCCAGCAAACGAAGCGAAGGCCAAATTCCTAGCTTCAAGGTCTTAACGGCAAGTCATATAAAGCCTGAAAGACAACCGGAGATCATCTCACACCAGTGCGGAATGGTCACCACCTCGACGTTCGTCTCGACACAACAGACGCAACATCATCAAACAGCGGAGCCACGACAAAGTCCTTAGTTCCAAACCTTGACGGTTCACCAACAACCTAGAGACAACCGCGACATTCGTCTCGATATAGAGGACGCAATGCCAGCAAACGAAGCGAAGGCCAAATTCCTAGCTTCAAGGTCTTAACGGCAAGTCATATAAAGCCTAAAAGACAACCGAAGATCATCTCACACCAGTGCGGAATGGTCACCACCTCGATGTTCGTCTCGACACAGCAGACACAACATCATCAAACAGCAGAGCCACGGCAAAGTCTCTAGTTCCAAACCTCGACGGTTTACCAACAACCTAGAGACAACCGCGACATTCGTCTCGATATAGAGGACGCAATGCCAGCAAACGAAGCGAAGGCCAAATTCCTAGCTTCAAGGTCTTAACGGCAAGTCATATAAAGCCTGAAAGACAACCGTAGATCATCTCACACCAGTGCGGAATGGTCACCATCTCGACGTTCGTCTCGACACAGCAGACGCAACATCATCAAACAGCGGAGCCACGGCAAAGTCCCTAGTTCCAAACCTCGACGGTTCACCAACAACCTAGAGACAACCGCGACATTTGTCTCGATATAGAGGACGCCATGTCAGCAAACGAAGCAAAGGCCAAATTCCTAGCTTCAGGGTCTTGACGGCAAGTCATATAAAGCCTGAAAGACTATCGGAGATCATCCCACACCAGCGCGGAGTGGTTGTGACTCATCGGGGCTCTCCAAAATGAGCCTAACCTCAAGTAAAAAGCAACATGGAATATCCCTACACTTGCCCTTTCGACGGTAATATTACCTGGAAGATTACTTGAAGACGTCTTGTCCAGCCCCCGAAGGGATCAGAGACACGACAATCGCAAGGATACTCGAACAACAAGATTGCATATCGAGGAATATATCAGCCAGCGCGACGGTATAACAGCCAAAACCCTAAGTACCACAGACCCTAACGGACCTCTGCCGTAAAGTGCCGAGGTTAACTGTGACGTTAGGATATTCTTGCGAGGAGCGCTCGATTCGGCTCGACTCGTGAGGAAAAGCCTTAGGCAGCAGGGATTAAAAAACCTGTTTCCTAAGCACTGGGACTCTGCAAGTCGGTCCAAAATGGACTCTTGCATACTATTCACGGGTCACACTCTCCAAAGTCGAATCTCGACAAGGAGGGAAACGACCGCTTACGAGTCCTCTCGACTCGTAAGGGGAGAAAATTCTCTTATAAGATCCTTACGACTTATAAGAGAAAACCGCACTTAGGAATCCTCACGATTCCTAAGGAGAAAATACACCTACGAGATCCTCTCGATCCGTAGGGAGAAAATTCTTTATGAGACCCTCACGGCTCATAAAGTTGAAAAGTCTTAGATAGCAGATCTGAACCTGCGGCCTAAGCCATCACTACCTCTTGAAGAAGACAACACAGGATGCTCGCTCTATCATCCGTCAACCATGTTTACTAAGGCAGCATACTGATAATAAAAGAAAGAAGAAAGCGACAGAAAGAACATCCGATTTGCATTTGATCAAGCGTTCGAGACACACTCATTCATGCATGTGCAAAAGACTCAGAACGAGAAATAAAACAAGCTGAAATGAGAAATTTTCCATTCCTATTACATAGGGTTCTTACAATCATAAAGAAATAAACAAAAACATTATTCAAATGATTACAATGACAAGACCTCAGATCCAGGGCATGGATTAAGGAATTCGAAAGTAAGGCCATCTAGAGTTTTTTTGGCCTTTCTGATTATTCTCGTGCGCATCCTCTCGCGCTCACGTGTGTCAAGATCTTCGGCAAGGCCCCCATCGTTCGATAAGCAGCAATTATCGTCGTCTGTTGAAAAATTTGATGCAGAATGTCGATGAGGCTATCTCGCCGTTTCTTCGAGATCAGCTCCGACAGGTACACTGATGCACCTTGTCTTCGGCATCATCCAGCGCATTAAGCGGCATGGCCTCGTGAAACCCCGGAAGTGCTCTCCAAATTGCTCCCAGCACGACTTTCAAGAGAGCAGAACGGCGAGGAGCAACCAACGCGTGCGTTCAGACGACCCATAATCTCCGCACACTGGGCATCTGTAAACTCTTGGTTTTGGTGACGACCCTGTACGCGGATATCCTCAAAGTGATGAATTCATGCAGACTGTATAAATGAACAGCCATAATGCCTGAAGGAAACATCATTGGAAGATTAGCAATAAAAAAAGGCACAGGGAGCTAAACTCCTCGAGAGCAATGCTCTGCAGACAGGAGCGACACCTGTCAAAATCAGTTATGAGGAGAATTTGAAGAAAATCCCCTGAGAACATTGAGAACTTTGCTCTGGAAAAATGATATAATTCATCAAAATAAAATAAAATCTTTTTAGAGAGTAAAGGCTCTATTATGGAACCCTAATAGGGTTCTCTTTAAATCCCTTTAGACCTATAAAGCAAAGCTCTGCTAAGTGAAACCCTAAATGGGTTTTCTTTAGATCAGGGATCTACTGAGAGCAAGGCTCTTGAAATTGATTTAATTCAATCTAATTTAATTTTTACCTAAATTTTTTTCAGAGTTTCAACTCCTAAAAGTGCTTGAACAAAAGAGCAAGGCTCTAAATAAAAATTCTTATGGAGAGATGAAAATCATCTAAGGGACCAAAGGTCCTATTTGTAGGTATTGAGAGCCCTTTCAACTACCAAAAGTTGCCGCAACGGTTGGAATTTTGCCACCGCTGCGCTCACGTTTGGGGCCACGTAAGAGCAACGGTGGGGGGCATTTGTTTACCCCAATCAGAGCAAAACTCTGTTCAAATTCTAAGGCGGGAGATGAAGCAATGCTTTTGTTTCCCCCAATCAGAGCAAAGCTCTGCTTTGAAATTGAAGTTAAAATTAAAAGTTAAAATAATTGAAGCAACGCTTAGATTCCCAGCGCTGCGCCCAAGACAGCGCACCCAATCAGAGCAAGGTTCTATTTAAAGTTAAAATAAAGTAAGCAACGCTTCAGATGATCTGCGCTCTGCGCCGCGCGACACGTGTCAAGCGCAGTTGCGCTGCGCTCTGCGCCGCGCGACACGTGTCAAGCGCAGGTGCGCTTGCGCCAACGTGCCAGCACTAAAATAGAATTAAAATTCCAGAAAGATCTTTCTGATCTTATTAAAACAATAAGATTCTCTTCTGTAAAACAGAAGCCCTTGGATCAAAGATCCAACGGTGGGAAAAAATTCCTAAATCACTCAGAGAAAGATCTCTTTAACTGATTTAACAAATCAATTGGCACTATATAAAGACCCCTAGACTCCAAGTCTAGAACACACAGAGAGAACTTACAGAAATCATCTGAAAACTTTGAAAGAACTCAGAAAAAGAAAAAGGTAAACCTTTGAAAAGAAGAATTTCTTCTAAAAGAGATCAATGATCTAAGAACAAGATCAAGATCTTGGATAAAAAAATAATAATAATAATAAAAAGAAGAAGTAATTTACTTCTGCATAAAGGCTTTGCCTTTTTATGAACCACTGGTTCTCTGAAAACAAGAAAAAAATTGTTTTCTTTGATCTAAGTTTGATCAAAAAATTAAACAGTGCCTTGCACTTTTGAGTCTGCACTGTTGCGCTCCTTGGATTGGCGCAAGCCACCAGGGAGCACCACGTGTCGGCCCCAGAACAAACTGCGCTATGCGCTTTTAAAACAGAGTATTGCTCTCTTAAATTGGTGCAAGTCACCTGAGCGCGCCACGTGTCAGCAGCATACTAGCGCAGCGCGCTGGCGCAGCGCACTGCGCTAGCAGACTTGCGCTCACTAGAGTGTGACACGTGTCACCTCTACATGCGCTTGCGCCTTGCGCTCTTCAATTGGCGCAAAGCGCCTGACAAGCCACGTGGTACATTGTCAGAAGAGTAAATGCAGTGCATTATTTAAAAAGGGCAGAGCCCAATTAAAAAGGCCTAACAGGCCAGAATAAAATGCAGTGCATTATTAACAGGGGCAGAGCCCTAGTAAAGGCCTAACAGGCCAAATGCAAATAAAATGTTTGTCGTTGTAATCCTTCAACGTCGTCAGAGAGGTGACGGGTCCCGACAACCATACATATATACGTACTTAAGCGTCATTAAACTCATGGACTTAAGCGTCCTTAAACCAATACACGGACTAAGCGTCCTCAAACTCATGGCCGGTACCGACGACCTAGTAGAAAGCTATCGTTTCACTTTCAGACGAGACTAGCTTGAAAGATGGACCGTCATATGGAGAGCTTGCAGCTTTTATTCTTTCTTTTGGAAGAAGGAGAAAATGGCCTAGTCCTATAGCTACATGCCATGGTTGGACCCTGCGCTGGTTGATCCTCTTAGAAGGAGAAATGCTGACATCAGTAAAAATGGAACGGTTCGAATAGTTAGCATCCTTAAACCGATATACGGACTCAAGCGTCCTTAAACCATGGACCACCATGTCCTTAAACTGGTAATGGACCACCATATCCCAAAACTGGCAATGGACCACTATGTCCCTAAACTGGAACAATAGAGCCCCCAAATGCTCTTTTGTCGGATCTAAATGATCCCGTTTAAGTTGATCTTAGCCTCAAATATGGCTAACGTATCCTTAAGCCTTCAAACAGACTTTAGTCCTAAATTGGACTATAAATCCCCCAATCAACTTTGGTTCCAGGGTACATCTCTGAACTCCTCTGACATATGTGGTTGTAATCCTTCAACGTCGTCAGAGAGGTGATGGGTCCCGACGGCCATACATGCAACGGACCACTACGTTCCTAAACTGGAACAATAGAGCCTCAAATGCTCTTTTGTCGGATCTAAACGATCCCGTTAAGTTGATCTTAGTCTCAAACTGGACTAACGTATCCTTAACGAACGTTTAAGTTGATCTTAGCCTCAAATACGGCTAACGTGTCCTTAAACCAAAATCCCAAGCCCAAATCTAAGAAAATACGGATTTGGACTAATCCACGTCCTATGGGCGACGACAGAAATTAGTCTCCGTATACAATCCACGGGCAACCACAAATAAAACAAACACTCACGACACGAAGTGAAATTCTGAAGAATGAGAAAGTTGTTACCGCGATGCGGTAGCGTAATTAACTGCAGGGGCTTGCACCTGCAGGGAAGAGCGTCCCCACAATCAAAAACCCCTCAAGCGAGAGGGAATCTGACGAAGTCTGCTACATCGGCCGCATCCGACTAAACCTCCGATACATGGTGCCATAAATCAACTTGGCATCTTCGGAGAGGTGGACGGATAAAACCAAATAGCATCTACCCTGAATCTCAGGCAAGACGTCCCTGTCTTGGCTGTCATTCGGAGGGGAACAGTCCCGTTCAGTGAAACGGGCGTGTTTGGATGGCTACGCGCACGTACGTGCATCCGTTCTTGGGAGTATGCATTTTCGTTACCAGTGCATTCATTTTGAAATTTGGAAGTCGCATATATTTTTCGTATTTTAAATCTGAATTTTTAGACCCGACCCGGGCGTGTTTTGGAGTAAGTTTGTATTTTCCAAAATCTCAAAACGGACTAATATTATAATATTATATTCTTTTATATTATCTTACGTAACTGTAAAATATATATATTTAACAAGTAAGATTTTAAAGAAAAGATTTTAATAAAATACTTTTAACTAACCCTCTCTCTTCTCTCTTTCTCTCTCCCCGCTACCATACAAATTTATCTCTCCTCCCCCTCTCTCTCTCCTCTCGCATTCTCTCTCATCCTATCTTTCTCTCTCTCCACTGCCTATCTCTCTCTTCCCCTATATATATATATATATATACATACATATATATATATATTTTAATTAATCCTAATAAAAATTTTACACAACTCTCTCTCTCTCTCTCTCACCTCTCCCGTTCCCCACCTCCGCAAGAACCCAACCCACGCACCTCACCTCGCCGCCGCCGCCCTCACTCGTGGCCGAGCCCATCACCTTCTCCGCGTCGCCATCTTCTTTCTCAACTCTCTCTTCTCTAACTCCAGCCAATCCAAGCATCCTCCTCTTTTCAAACCCGTCTCCGAGAACCAACTCGGCAGAACCACTCCCTCTTCTTCTTCCTCGCGTTCTTCCTTCCCTCAACCTTCAACCATCTCGTGCGCATCGTCACCGCCACCAAGCCTGCAACCATCATCGTCTTCATCATCTCCACCTCCTCCACTCTTCTCCACTTCCGTTTATCACCCGCCGACGCCTGCAACTCCGTGCACCAAGACCCACAACAGCAGGAAGACCCCACATCACGTTACCCTTGCCGGAGACCCTCCGACCTCTTCAACCTCCATCGCTTCCACCTACCGGACTCCTCCTTTATCTCCGAACTCAACTCAAACCCTAGCTCGAGCAACCCATGGTGCCACCTTTTTCCTTCACCGAGACCCTCACCGGTGAGAACCCATCGGTGCAGAATCCCAACACCTAGCGCAACCCAATCGAGCAGCGCTAACCGGGCCAACTCCAGCGACCACCATCGCCTTCGCCGTGCCATCATCTCCATCTCTTTTCTCTCGAACCGGCACCTAGTCGAGATCCCCTTTCGACTTAAATTAACTGAGATCCCACATCTGGTCTCCACGGTCGCAGCAGTAGCGCCTGTTCCCCTCCGAAAGGCGGCCGCACAGGACTGCTTGGTCCTGGCGCTGGGATTCGGGGCAGATGCTATTTGGTTTTATCCGTCCGCCTCTCCGAAGATGCCAGGTTGATTTATGGCACCGTGTATCGGAGGTTTAGACGGATGCGGCCGATGTAGCAGACTTCATCAAATTCCCCCTCGCTTGAGGGGTTTTTGATTGTGGGGACGCTCTTCCCTGCAGGCGCAAGCCCCTGCAGTTAATTACGCTACCGCATCGCGGTAACAACTTTCTCTTTCTCCAGAATTTCACTTCATGTCGTGTGTGTTTGTTTTGTTTGTGGTTGTCCGTGGATTGTATACGGAGACTGAGTAATGCCGTCGCCCGTAGGGCGTGGATTAATCCAAATCCGTATCTACTTAGATTTGGGTTGGGTGCTTTTAGTTTAAGGATACGTTAGTCGCGTTGCGGCTAAGATCAACTTAAACGTTCATCAAGGATACGTTAGTCCTGTTTTGTACTAAGATCAACTTGATGTAGTGATCCATTTAATTTATGGCCGTCGGGACTCGTCACCTCTCTGACGTCGTTGAGGGATTACAGCGGCAGGCGTCAGAGGAGTTCAGAGATGTACCCTCGAACCAAAGTCGGTTTAGAGTTTTATTTAAATATCTAAGGACACATTAACCGTATTTCGGGCTAAGATCAACTTAGACGGGACCGTTTAGATCCGACAAAAGAGCGTTTGGGCCCTATCGTGCCAGTTTAGGGACGTTGTGGTCCGATATTAGTTTAGGGACATCTCAGTCCATTATTAGTTTAGGGACGTCTCGGTCCGATATTAGTTTAGGGACGTTTCGGTCCGATATTAGTTTTAAGGACGTCTCGGTCCGATATTAGTTTAGGGACGTTTCGGTCCACGAGTTTAAGGACCCCGCAGTCCATATGGATGTGTGGTCGTTGGGACCCGTCACCTCTTTGACGTCGTTGAGGAATTACAACGACGGATGTCAAAGGAGTTCGGAGATGTACCCTCGAACCGGATGTAAATTGATTTAGAAGAGCAATTTTGCTCAGTCAATTTAATTTAAGGACTTATGGCCAAAATTGGGCTAAGTCCAGTTGAAATGTTCAACATTTTATTTGCTTTTGCATTGCATTTCTTTTTTTATTTTTATTTGGGCCTTGCCCAGAAAGGATGCAGAGCATCAATTTGTTTTGGGCTCTGCCCTTTTAGGAATGATGCAAGGAATCAATTTTATTTGGGCTCTGCCCTTGTATAAAGGATACAAAGCATCAATTTATTTGGGCTCTGCCCATTTATTGCCTTGCAATTTAATTAGGCCTACTAGGTCTTTTTGGTTTGGGCCTGGCCCTTTAGAAAATGCATTGCATTTATCAAGCGCTTTGCGCCAATCAAAAAGCACAACAGTGCAAATTCATAAGTGCAAAGCACTATTAATTCATAAGTGCAAAGCACTATTAATTTGAGAATCTTTTAGATTCAAAAACCAATGATTCATAAAAGAAGTGCAAATCACTATTTGATTTCTTGATCTAATTTAGATCAAAGAAGAACAAGTTTTTCTTTTTATTTCAAGAACCAAAGGTTCATAAAAGTGCAAAGCACTATTTTTTTAAGAACCTTTTAGGTTCAAGAACCGATGGTTCATAAAACAAGTGCAAGGCACTATTTTTATTTTTATTTTATTTTTAGTTATTTATTTATTTATTGAAGATCTATGATCTTGTTCACAAGAGAAATCTCTCTTCTTTCAAAAGTCTTTTCCTTTTTTTTTATTCTTCAAGAGTTCTCAAGAGTTCTCTTCTCTCTCTTTTTTTTTGCAAGCTCTTCATGATTTTGAAATGAGGTCTAGGGTCCTTTTTATAGTGCCCATAAATTAGTTAAAGTTTGTTAAAGAGATCATTCTCTGAGTGATTTGGGGAATTTTCCCCACCGTTAGATCTTTAATCCGAATGGCTCTGTTTACAGAAGAAATCTCTTTGTTTTAACAAAAACAGAAAAGATTTCCTCAGATCTTTATTCTGTTTTTTGCATAACTTCTCAGCGCGTGACACGTGTCGTGCAGCGTTTGCGTAACTGCGCAGACACGTGTCGCGCAATAAAATTTTTTATTTTATTTTATTTTTTTTATTATTTCATTATTATTATTTTATTTTTTTTATTTATTTTTTTTTTACTGCGTGCACTGCGCTGCGCGCAATGCGCAGCGCGCATTTTTTTTTTCTTCTTCTTTCTTCTTTCTTCTTCTCTTCCCGAGCTTTGCTCTTATAGAGTACGCTACTTCATTTATTTTAACTTTAATTTTCTTTTTAATTTTCAAGACAGAGCTTTGCTCTGATTGGAGAAAAACAGAATTATTGCTTGTTTTCCCACCTTGGAATTTAAACAGAGTTTTGCTCTGATTGAGGTAAACAAATGCCCCCCACCGTTGCGCTTACGTGGCTTCCTAACGTGAGCGCAGCGGTGGTAGACTCCGAACCGTCGCGCCATCTTTTGGAAGCTGAAAGGGCAATTGATGCCTATAAATAGGACCTTTGGTCCCTTAGATGATTCTCGTCTCTAAAATTTTTCTTTTTAGAACTCAGAGCCCTGCTCTCTTATTTAAACACTTTTAAAAGTTCAAACTTTTAGAGAATTTTAGGTAAAAATATTAATTTTAATTAAATTAAATCAATTTTAAGAGTATTGCTCTCAATAAATCCCAGATCTAAAGAAGACCCATTCAGGGTTTTACTTAGTAGAGCTTTGCTCTAAGGGGGTCTATATAAGACTAAGGAAAGCCCTATTAGAGTTCCATTAATAGAGCTTTGCTCTCTAAAAGATTTTCCCTGTATTTTCTCATTTCATTAATGGAGTTTTGCTCCTCCCAAATCATATAGAAGAACTCTTAAGAATTCTTCACGGATCTTGGAAGTTAAAGATGACATTTTATTTCTCAGTGCATTATATCATTTTACTTAATCAGTCTTTCTGATAATTCTGTTGATCTTCTTTCATAGGAACAATGGACGCCCACATGTATGCTCTTAACGAGATCATCTCTCATGAGGGCATCCGCCGATTTGGCCGCTCTTAAAATCGGGAGTTCACAAACGAGGAGTGTGCTGAAATAATGAGTCGCTTCGACGCATACAATGGTCCACTGCATCCCCGACGTTCCTTTCTTCTTAAACTTATCGTGGGAGCTATCTGGGAAGCGCTTCCCCTATTCTGTTCCGGTGTGCCGCTTAAGGCGTTGGATGCCGCTGAGGACAAGGTGCACTCTGTGTACCTATTGAACTTTATCTCGAAGAGACGGCGAGACAGTCTTATTGACCTCTTGCACGAGATCTTTCAACAGTCTGCCATACTCGCTGCTTATCGGAGGGTGGAAGACATCGGAAGGGACCCTGACGCTTGTGCTCGCGAAAGGAAGCACACTAGGATGGTCTGCGAGGCTTGGAAAGTCATAGATAGGATCGCTTTTGAATTCCTCAATCCATGCCCTGGATCTGAGGTTATTCCATTGTAACTTTCGTTTATTGTTTTTATGACTGTAAGAACTTTGGGCAATATTAATGGAAATTTTTATCTCAGCTTGTCTTTATTATATATCTTTGTCCTGAGTCTTTTTGCCCATGCATGAATGAATACGTCTTGAACGCTTGATCAAACGTAAATCGGGTGCTCTTTCTGTTGCTTTTCCTCTTTCTCAGCATGTCGTCACAATTAACAGGTAATAGAGTAAGGTTCTTGATTTCCTCATGAGATAGCGAGGGCTTAGGCCGCAGGTTCAGATCTGCTGCCTAAAACTTCTCAACTCTATGAGCCGTGAGGGTCTCATAGAGACTTTTCTCCCTACGGATCGAGAGGATCTCGTAGGCGGGTTTTTCTCCTTAGGAATCGTGAGGATTCCTAAGTGTGGTTTTCTCTTGTAAGTCGTAAGGATCCTACAAGAGAATTTTTCCCTCTTACGAGTAGAGAGGACTTGTAAGCGGTTGTTTCCCTCCTTGTCGAAGTTCGACGTTGGAGAGTGAGACCCGTGGATGGTATGCAAGAGACCGTTTTGGGCCAACTTACGGGGTCCCAATGCTTAGGAAACAGGCTTCTTTTATGCCCACTGCCCAAGGCTTTATCTCACGAGTCGAGCCGCTTCGACAATTTTTCACAAGTCGAGACGAATTGAACGTTTCTCGTAAGAACATCTTAACGTCGCATTTAACCTCTGCTCTTTACGACAGAAGCCCGTTAAGGTTGGTGGTACTTAGGGTTTTGGCCATCGTACCGTCGCATAAGCTGATATAGTCCTCGATAGGCAATCGTGCTGTTCGAGTAGCCCTGCGACTGCCGTGTCTCTGATCCCTTCGGGGGCTGGACAAGACGTCTTCAAGCAATCCTCCTTGGCAGTTTGACCGTCGGAAGAGCAAGCGCTAGGAATTTGCCATGCCGCTTTTTACTTGAGGTTAGGCTCATTTTGGAGAGCCCCGATGAGTCATAACCACTCCGCGCTGGTGTGGGATGATCTCCAATAGTCTTTCAGGCTTTATATGACTTGCCGTTAAGACCCTGAAGCTAGGAATTTGGCCTTTGCTTCGTTTGCTGGCATTGCGTCCTCTGTATCGAGACGAATGTCATGGTGGGAACTAGGGATTTTGCCGTGGCTCCGTTTGTTTGATGACGTTGCGTCTGCTGTATCGAGACGAACGTTGGGGTGACATCTCGTCTGCCGTATCGAGACGGACGTCGAGGTTGTCTCTAGGTTGCTGGTGAACCATCGAGGTTTGGAACTAGGGATTTTGCCGTGGCTCCTTTCGTTTAATGACGTTGCGCCTGCTGTGTCGAGACGAACGTTGGGGTGACACCTCGTCTGCTGCATCGAGACGGACGTCGAGGTGGTGACCATTCTGTGCTAGTGCGAGATGATCTCCGGTTGTCTTTCCGGTTTTATATGAGTTACCGTCAAGACGTCGAAGCTAGGAATGTGGCCTTCGCTTCGTTTGCTTTGGTGTGTCCAAATCCTGCTGGAGGACGAACGCTGGGGTTAACATTTCGTCTGCTGTATCGAGACGAACGTCAAGGTGGTGACCACTCTGTGCTGGTGCGAGATGATCTCCGATTGTCTTTCCGGTTTTATATGAGTTACCGTCAAGACGTCGAAGCTAGGAATGTGGCCTTCGCTTCGCTTGCTTTGTCACGTCCGAATCCCTGCTGGAGGAAGAACGCTGGGGTCGACATCTCGTCTGCTGTATCGAGACGGATGTCGAGGTGGTGACCACTCTGTGCTGGTGCGAGATGATCTCCGATTGTCTTTCCGATTTTATGTGAGTTACCGTAAAGACGTTGAAGCTAGGAATATGGCCTTCGCTTCGTTTGCTTTGTCACGTCCGAATCCCTGCTGGAGGAAGAACGCTGAGATTGACATTTCGTCTACTGTATCGAGACGAACGTCAAGGAGGTGACCACTTCATGTGAGATGGTCTCCGATTGTCTTTCCGGTTTTATGTGAGTTACCGTAAAGACGTTGAAGCTAGAAATGTAGCCTTCGCTTCGTTTGCTTACACTGCGTCTGGTGTATTGAGACGAATGCTGAGGTGGAGCTGGGATTTTGCCATTACTCCGCTTTGTTTCGACCATGGGGTCTTTTGTTAACTTTGCATGTACACCCCGCTGGGCTGCGAAGGAACGCCATTGTTGACATTGTGTCTGTTGTAACGAGACGAATGCTAAGGTGGAGTTGGGATTTTGCCATTACTCCGCTTTGTTTCGACCGTGAGGTCTTTTGTTGACGTTGCATCTGCCTCCAGCTGGACTGCGGAGGAACGTTGTTGTTGACATTGCGTCTACTGTATCGAGACGAATGCTGAGGTGAAGCTGGGGTTTTGCCATCGCTCCGCTTGATGTTGTAACATCTGTGTCCTGTTGGAATGAGGAGGCACACCGTTGTTGGTCTCCAGGCTGTAGACGTGGCCATTGAGATTTGGAACTAGGGACTTTGTCATGGTTCCGTTTCGTTGCGATTCTGAGGTCAGTTGTTGACGTCATGTCTGCATCTAGTTGGAGTGAGGAGAAACGCCGTTGGTGATCTTTAAGTTGTCGATATTGACGTCGAGACCCTGAAGTTAAGGACCTTCCTTTGCTTCATTTGTTGACATCGTGTCTGTAATATTGCGACAAATGTCGAGATGGTCTCTAGGTTATCTATGAACCGTCGAGATTTGGCTTCGCTTTCTGGTGGAGCCTGTTAGGAAGGTATGGTCCCCTCTTTATCTGTGCCCCTGAATTGTATACAGGGATCAATGTGATTTCACCTGTAGGGCAAAAAATTTCATTCTTTCATTTTTTTTATTCTTTCCGCGATGCTCTATCATTTCAGCTTTTATATCGCGAAGGTCGCGATTGCCCAATCATTTCGGCTATTTTTCGCGGTGCCCAATCATTTCGGCTGTTTACTTTATTTTTACTCGCTGCTTTATATTGCGAGTTGCCCAATCATTTCGGCTGTTTATTTTATTTTTACTCGCTGTTTTTTATTGTGAGTTGCCCAATCATTTCGGCTATTTTGCATCCATACATTTTTACTTGCTGATTTTGTTTGCAAGTTGCCCCATCATTTCGGCTATCTCGTATGCATATATATATATATATATATATATATATATATATATATATATATATATATATATATATATATATATATATATATATATTTTTGGCTCGATGATTTTTTTTTTTTTTGCGAGTAGGGGATTTGGGATCTGATACTAATCTTGGCATCAGCATCGCTGCGACTGGGATATTGCCAGGAGCGAATCATCATCTGCCGTAAAAGGACTTGGAATTTAATACCGGTCTAGGCATCAGCATCGCTGCAACTGGGATATTGCCAGGAGCGAATCATCATTTGCCGTAAAAGGACTTGGAATTTGATACCGGTCTAGGCATCAGCATCGCTGCAACTGGGATATTGCCAGGAGCGAATCATCATTTGCCTCTGTCGATGTTGAACAAAGGTGGCTTAGTAAACAGGGTTAAGGGTCCTGTCAGCTAAGGCTTTTGACTTCATGAGCCGTAAGGGTCTCACAAAGGTATTTCTCCCTACAAGTCGTGAGGATCTTGTAGGTGTGTTTTCTCCTTGGGAATCGTGAGGATTCCTAAGCGCATGTTCTCTTGTAAGTCGTAAGGATCTTACAAAAGGGTTTTCTCCTTATAAGTCGAGAGGACTTACAAGTGTTGTTTGCTGTACAAGCATATCCCTAGTCACGGATGGGACTTTGTTAGGGAAATATTTATTTGCGCCCGTGGATTGTATACAAGGACCAATATCGGACCACTTGTAGGGCAATGTCGAAAGTTGTGGGGGTTGCTTAAGCACAGATTTAGGCCTCTGTAACTTAAGACTTTCAAATCTTATGAGCCGTAAGGGTCCCACAAGAGAGTTCTCCTTACGAGTCGTGAGGATCTCGCAAGTGTATTTTCTCCTTAGGAATCGTGGGGATCCCTAAGTGTGTTGTTCCTTTGTGAGTCGTAAGGATCTCACGCAGGTGGTTTCTCCTTACAGGGTCAAGAGGATCCTATAAGTGTTTCTTTAACGAGGTTGCGTCCTTTCGGGTTTTCACAAACACTCGCCGGTAGCCCTGCTGTTTTTACTCACGGAGCCCTTTCGGGTTTTCATCCGTGCCCATTTTGCTTGTGGACGTACCGTTTTTTTTTAATCTTTTATTTTATTCTTTTTTTTTTAACGAGGTCGCGTCCTTTCGGATTTTCACGAACACTCGCCGGTAGCCCTGCTGTTTTTACTCACGGAGCCCTTTCAGGTTTTCATCCGTGCCCATTTTGCTTGTGGACGTACCTTTTTTTTTTTTTACACGTCAGCCTGAAGATGCTGCGGGTTGGGAGTAGTTTAACGACGTTTCGGTCATTTGCAAGTTTTAGGACATTGCGGTCCGCCGTTAGTTTAAGGACGTTTTGGTCCGTTGTTAGTTTAAGGATGTTTCGATCCGTTATCCAGTTTTAGGACGTAGTGGTCCGTTAGGCTTTCTCTATGAATGAGCATGATGCCCCCGGCGTGTCCATATTTTTCGGAGCATGCGGTTGTGGCGGGTTCACCTTCCAAATTTCGGACAACGCGAACTTGACCTGTTGGTATTGGTCTTCAACCCAGTTTTTGAAGACGTAGCAGTCCTCGATCAGGTGACCTACTGTTTGGTGGTAAGGGCAATAATTAGGATTATTAACGTCGCCTGGCTGCAACGGACGTTTTGGATTCGGCAGATTAATGAGTCTATTGCGCACTGCCAACTCGAACAGTCCTCTTGTTTTATCTTGCGGAAACGAGTAAAGACGTTTCAACTTTTCCTGGAAGGATTGCCGCTTGTTGCTTTGGCAAGCAACCGGTCTAGGGTCACCTGATTGCTGGTGAGTGCTGGCGACGAGGGCCTTTTTTCCTTTTCTTTTATCCTTTTTATTCGATCCTTTGTTTACGGGGCCGAGATTTTTTCCGAGTAGCATGCGATTGCACGGCTGAACGTTCTCGCGGCTTCTCAATTCCTTTATTTTTGAAATAGATTCCCCGAGGGAAGAGTTGGGGGCAGCTTCTTCGTCAGAGTCGCTTCCAAAGGTGATAATTTGTGATCCCTTGAAGTCGGCTATATGACAGTCGGCGGTGGCTCTTTTGCGCTCATCTATCGCATTTTTCCGATGTCCACAAGCTTCACACTTTGTCCTGTCGAAGTGCCACTTTTGAGCGACATACCCTTGCCACCAACAGTTAAAGGATTCGCAGTCTTTGGTAGGATGTATGATCTTCTGATGATATAAACAGAAGTTAGGGTGCATCTCTATCTCAGAGAAAGGATTTTCTTCGGAGGGCGGTAGCTTCATTCCTACTGATAGAGCTTTGGCGAACCGTTTCCTCGTCTTGAATTTGTTTTTACCCGCAGTGTATGGCTTTTGATTTGACGGGAATACCTTGGTTCTTTCCAGTATGGCCATTTCATGCTCTTGATTGGCTTTTGCTTTCAGACGAATTTCATTTAGGAAGGCATCGATCAACTTGTCTGACAGCCGCGGAATTTCTGTTTCAGGGTCCGCCATTGATTTCTCAGCGCAAGGATCCTCCTCATCATCCGTCAGTGAATGAGAAATCACATGACAAGTCGCTACGTAGTCTTCGGATTCATCCGATAAGTTTTCTCCATCGTTTTCATCCTCGACGAAAGAACAAGTTGCCCCCGGCGTGTCCGTCTTCTTTGGAGAGTGCGGCTGTGGAGGGTTTACCTTCCAGCTTTCAGACAGCATGAACTTGCCTTGCAGGTATTGATCCTCGATCCATCCCTTAAAGACGAAACAATCCTCAATCGGGTGACTTACCGTTTGGTGGTAAGGGCAATAATTGGGATTATTAAGATCGCCTGGCTGCGACAGACGCTTCGGACTCGGCAGATTGATGAGTCTGTTACGCACTGCCAGCTCAAACAGTCTTCTCGTTTTATTCTGAGGAAACGAGTAAGGACGTCCTAGCCTCTCTTCGAGGGATGGGCGTGGACGCACGTTGTTTTGGCGAGCGACCGGCTTTGAGTTGCTCGACTGTTGCTGAGCGTTGGCGACGATGATCGCTTTTCCTTTCTCATTTCGGGGATCGGGTCTTGGAGGAGACGGTCTATGGCCCATCTGGTCCATTTGGGCTAATTTGTCGATCAAGGCCTGGAAGGTGGTCGGCCTGAAGAACATCATGAATTGCGAGATGGTCGCCTGCGGATCGAGAGTGCCCACAAACATGCCTACCGCAGGAGCCTCTTCTATGCGTTGTTCGCATTTCGACCATAGGTTTCGCCATCGTGTTGCGTAGTGGACCCACGTTTCACCGGGCCTTATCCTGGCATTTATCAGTGCTGTAATCGGGGTGCGTCCACTAGCACTCGCGAATCTCTGTGTAAATAGCAGTTCCATCTCTGCAAATGTTTTGACAGAGTCGTTAGGTAGCTCCGAATACCATTCAAAGGCTGTTTCTGCTAAGCTGCCGACGAATTGACTAGCAACAATTTTTCATCGCCTCCAGTATTGCCGCATAAGGCCCTGAATTGAGCGACATGCTGATGCGGATTCCCTGTCCCTTTATATACGTGGAATTTAGGGATCGTATATCCTGGCGGGTAATTGATTTGGTCATACCAGCTCAGATACGGTCGTCCGGTTCTAACAATTTGCCCAGCCGCTTCATTCGCCTGATGAACCCGGATCTGCTGAGCTATATATTCGTCTAGGTCAACTTTGGAGATTGCCTCCTCCTTGGCTGTTGATAGAGCCGGCGGAGGATTTGACGTTTCTCCTCTGTCGTCTTCAAGGACGATCGGAGGATCTTCAGCAGGAGGGTCCGGCTGTAACATCATCTCTACCATATCTTGGAAGAGGAGCGCCATCTGTTTTATGTTAGCCGCTTGCTCTGCAGCTTCTTTGTCCCTCTTTTCGAGAACTCTGCGTAAAAAATCAACGTCGGTTTCTTGTTCTTGACGCTCATCCGAAGACGTTTCAGAGCTTTCTTTTGGCTCAGTGAGTGCAGCCATTGTAGTCATCATTTCCTGAAGCTTTTGTTGTTGCTCCTGGGCTTTCGTCACGGATCGGGTGAGCGGTCGGTGGCCCGTAGAAGTGCAGCTTTCCTCCTTTCCAGAAGCCATGTAAACAGTGTGCACCACCATGCCCCCAGACTTGGGGCGTTTGTGTTCGGTGTCTTTGCGATTTGCCGAAGACACAGGGGCTTCTTGCGGCCTCCTTTTTTGAGTGATTGGAGTTAAGGGAGCCGTTGTAATGGGCACCCAAGTAGCTTTTGCTTTTTGTGGTTTGACAGAGTAATCCTTCCCCTGCCGAACCTTCATCTTTTTCTGTCGTCGGAGGCAGTCTTGATCGATCACCGACTCTTGAACCTGTCGCCAGACTTTGTAAATTTTAGAGGACAGCCGTTGAAGGGGCTGCTCTAACTTCTTCTCTGGAATATTCTTCACAGATGAATGAGTTCGCTTTAGCACCGCAGTAGGAGAGTTTCTGCGCACCGAGTTCAGCAACTCAAAGCTGTTCCTGGTTGGAACAGCAGTATCGATCTCCACCATTAGAGTTGGAGGAGTAAGTCCAGAGGGGGAGTTGCCCCCAGCCTTCTTCACTTGGCGCCAGTAGCGACGTCGGGCATGTCGTGTTGATGGAGTTGTTTCAGCTATAGGGGTGACCTCCTCATGCCCCCTGTGTTGGTCAGAATATACCGGTACCATCTTTTTAAAGATCGACGTCCGTTGAACGGGGACGGTCAACTTGTCAGAAGCGGACTTCTGAACATGGGAAGCAACCTTGGTGATTTTGCCAGGAACGGGAGTTGGGATGGCTATCCGCTTCGGGATAACGCCTTCTGGTATGGCAGGCTTCTTCATGGGCCCGATGGAGCTCTGGCCTAATCCATTAAAACCTGAAGCAGTGGAGTTGGGCGACCTGTTGAGAGGGGTCGCGGCAGTGGTGAGTCGATCGAAGACCGACTTCTTTGGAGCTTCTTGCAATGTCATTAGGGCGTCGAAGCTCATTGGTGGGAGCATAGTCCCAAAAAATAGTCCAGTCGTGGCTTGAGCCACCTGCTCCACCGGCATTTTGAAAAGGGAGGCCGCTTGGGGCCCATAAGTCACTCCTCCAGCAATGACGGAGCGAGAGTTGTTGCTGCAGGCGATGCAGTTCGAAGCCATTGATCTTCTGTTTTCTGCACGGAGCAAGACACCAAATCTTAGTACCTTGAATCCACAGGCAATCACAGCAAACCGCGATTTGTTCGCGAACACGACACACGAAGTGTGGAGTGGAAAGAGGAAGAGGTCCCACCGGGCGTGCCAGAATCTGTTCCCCTCCGAAAGGCGGCCGCACAGGACTGCTTGGTCCTGGCGCTGGGATTCGGGGTAGATGCTATTTGGTTTTATCCGTCCGCCTCTCCGAAGATGCCAGGTTGATTTATGGCACCGTGTATCGGAGGTTTAGACGGATGCGGCCGATGTAGCAGACTTCATCAGATTCCCCCTCGCTTGAGGGGTTTTTGATTGTGGGGACGCTCTTCCCTGCAGGCGCAAGCCCCTGCAGTTAATTACGCTACCGCATCGCGGTAACAACTTTCTCCTTCTCCAGAATTTCACTTCGTGTCGTGTGTGTTTGTTTTGTTTGTGGTTGCCCGTGGATTGTATACGGAGACTGAGTAATGCCGTCGCCCGTAGGGCGTGGATTAATCCAAATCCGTATCTACTTAGATTTGGGTTGGGTGCTTTTAGTTTAAGGATACGTTAGTCGCGTTGCGGCTAAGATCAACTTAAACGTTCATCAAGGATACGTTAGTCCTGTTTTGTACTAAGATCAACTTGATGTAGTGATCCATTTAATTTATGGCCGTCGGGACTCGGCACCTCTCTGACGTCGTTGAGGGATTACAACGACAGGCGTCAGAGGAGTTCAGAGATGTACCCTCGAACCAAAGTCGGTTTAGAGTTTTATTTAAATATCTAAGGACACATTAACCGTATTTCGGGCTAAGATCAACTTAGACGGGACCGTTTAGATCCGACAAAAGAGCGTTTGGGCCCTATCGTGCCAGTTTAGGGACGTTGTGGTCCGATATTAGTTTAGGGACATCTCAGTCCATTATTAGTTTAGGGACGTCTCGGTCCGATATTAGTTTAGGGACGTCTCGGTCCGATATTAGTTTAGGGTCCGATATTAGTTTAGGGACGTTTCGGTCCGATATTAGTTTAGGGACGTTTCGGTCCGATATTAGTTTTAAGGACGTCTCGGTCCGATATTAGTTTAGGGACGTTTCGGTCCAATATTAGTTTAGGGGCGTTTCGGTCCACGAGTTTAAGGACCCCGCAGTCCATATGGATGTGTGGTCGTTGGGACCCGTCACCTCTTTGACGTCGTTGAGGAATTACAACGACGGATGTCAAAGGAGTTCGGAGATGTACCCTCGAACCGGATGTAAATTGATTTAGAAGAGCAATTTTGCTCAGTCAATTTAATTTAAGGACTTATGGCCAAAATTGGGTTAAGTCCAGTTGAAATGTTCAACATTTTATTTGCTTTTGAATTGCATTTCTTTTTTTATTTTTATTTGGGCCTTGCCCAGAAAGGATGCAGAGCATCAATTTGTTTTGGGCTCTGCCCTTTTAGGAATGATGCAAGGCATCAATTTTATTTGGGCTCTGCCCTTGTATAAAGGATGCAAAGTATCAATTTATTTGGGCTCTGCCCATTTATTGCCTTGCAATTTAATTAGGCCTACTAGGTCTTTTTGGTTTGGGCCTGGCCCTTTAGAAAATGCATTGCATTTATCAAGCGCTTTGCGCCAATCAAAAAGCACAACAGTGCAAATTCATAAGTGCAAAGCACTATTAATTCATAAGTGCAAAGCACTATTAATTTGAGAATCTTTTAGATTCAAAAACCAATGGTTCATAAAAGAAGTGCAAAGCACTATTTGATTTCTTGATCTAATTTAGATAAAAAAAGAACAAGTTTTTCTTTTTATTTCAAGAACCAAAGGTTCATAAAAGTGCAAAGCACTATTTTTTTTAAAAACCTTTTAGGTTCAAGAACCGATGGTTCATAAAACAAGTGCAATGCACTATTTTTATTTTTATTTTATTTTTAGTTATTTATTTATTTATTGAAGATCCATGATCTTGTTCACAAGAGAAATCTCTTTTCTTTCAAAAGTCTTTACCTTTTTTTTTTTATTCTTCAAGAGTTCTCTTCTCTTTTTTTTTTGCAAGCTCTTCATGATTTTGAAATGAGGTCTAGGGTCCGTTTTATAGTGCCCATAAATTAGTTAAAATTTGTTAAAGAGATCATTCTCTGAGTGATTTGGGGAATTTTCCCCACCGTTAGATCTTTAATCCGAAGGGCTCTGTTTTACAGAAGAAATCTCTTTGTTTTAACAAAAACAGAAAAGATTTCCTCAAATCTTTATTCTGTTTTTTGCGTAACTCCTCAGCGCGTGACACGTGTCGTGCAGCGTTTGCGCAACTGCGCAGACACGTGTCGCGCAATAAAAAAATTTATTTTATTTTATTTTTTTTATATTATTTTATTATTATTTTTTTTTACTGCGCGCAGCGAGCACTGCGCAGCGCACATTTTTTTTTCTTTCTTCTTTCTTCTTCTCTTCCCGAGCTTTGCTCTTATAGAGTACGCTACTTCATTTATTTTAACTTTAATTTTCTTTTTAATTTTCAAGACAGAGCTTTGCTCTGATTGGAGAAAAACAGAATTATTGCTTGTTTTCCCACCTTGGAATTTAAACAGAGCTTTGCTCTGATTGAGGTAAACAGCGCCGAGCTGAGCTAGTATAGCCAAACTCCCAAAGTTAGACCCGAGCCAATTAGAATCCCTAGTCGAGCCCGTCGCTGTTGATCCGGGTGATCCTGAGGACGTTCCCTGATAGTGCGGTCGTGTTCTTGCCTTACCTGGTTCCGTTCTGTGCTCGCGTGGACACATCGTGACGTTTTCCCGACATCCGACGTGTTGCACATACCGCTTTGAAATCCGTTCAGGCAAGTAAAACTTGCTACATGCTATTATATTATTTTTATACATATTTAATTGCATGATTACACCTGTAAATTAAACCTAAGGCCATTGTTTCATTTTAACACTTCGATGTCTATTTTATCATTTTAGATTTACAACTTGAAACCTACCATGTTGCATTTTGTTTTACTATACATAGTACCCACATCCGTGTTTGAATCACTTAATAATTATCTCCATAGCCCATAGTACTTTTAAATAGTTTCTACCCTATCGGACACCCGTTTGCATACATCTAGACTAATATCCGCTCAATTGCATCCCTAGATCATTTAATACATTAGTGTGATTTTAACATTCCATATTTGATAAACTGTATTCAATTAATGTTTGAACTATAACCCTAATCATAACCGTGCATCTATATACCTTAATCTGTACCTGATTACATATCACATTACAATGTTCCATTTTATTGTTCCATTAGTACCCCATGCTTGTTTTGTATACCCATGCTTATGTTTGTTGATTATGAGCACCCACATGACTTTTTGTGCACCCCTGACACGACTTGTCACACCTACTACTTGACACGACATGGAACCGTGCAACTCTTGACATGACATGATACTTTGATACTACCTGACTTGACCTGATGTACCATTGCTTTACCTGTTACCTGATCTTGTTACTAATGCCAACAAATCTGACCTGTTGTCCCTACGGACATTTCCTGTTGTCTATCCAGACAAACCTGTACCTGCCTGATCCTGGGTTGGCATTAACTCCAGATTATTTAATACCTGACTTGAACACATATAATTTGGGGGTATGGGGAAATCAACGATGAAACCTGACTTGTAACTCGACTGTTC
Source organism: Agapanthus africanus (assembly GCA_030015575.1). Classification (NCBI taxonomy): domain Eukaryota; kingdom Viridiplantae; phylum Streptophyta; class Magnoliopsida; order Asparagales; family Amaryllidaceae; genus Agapanthus; species Agapanthus africanus. Next base: position 61,106,064 of record JASDDO010000024.1, read on the forward strand.
GCTACCTTTACTGATCAGTTTTAGAGGCTAGGCCAGCCTTGGGATGATGCTGCTGATATCATCCATCGTTACCCACTACCTTTTAGAGGCTAGGCCAGCCTTGGGATGATGCTGTTGACATGATTCATCGTTACCCCTTTTCCTTTTAGTGCCTAGCGGCATGTCTCGGTTTCAGCCCGAGAATCTTCACCGTGATTCCGGGCACGCACGAGATACTATTGAGTTACATCGATGATTCATCAAATTGATTTCAAAGACTTGAGAGTAGTTAACCCAATAGATCAGTTTAGATTACTCACTACACATTACCCCACCGTCCTTACTTATACCACTGTTATGCCTGCTTTATCATTTATACTTAAATCTGCATGTGTTGCTACCCTTGTTATAGTATTGCTTGATATCATGACGCACTGACGTCTGGGTTTTACATGGCCCAGATTCTCTACCTTTGTTGCAGACTGATCAGGAGTACTGTCGCTGTTAGACCGAGCGGTGAGGATCCTGTTGGTATCCAGTTTTACTTTCCAGGTGTTTTATTTATTGGATCTTTTGCTTCCGCATATTATATTATTTCTTGACTCTTTTACTCTGGCTCATGAACATGTACTAGATAGTTTAGTTCACTTTCTTGTTCTTGATATCTCTACAGCCGTAATGTAACTGTGGAGGGATTTTTCCTAGCCACAGGTAGCATGGTTGGTTATGCCACGTGTAATACCCAGCCCCTTTTCTACCAAAATCTGTATTTTGTTACTTTATAATTCTATTTATTTTATTTATAATTTTATTTATTTTATTTATAAATTTATTTAACCCAAACCAAATCTATCAGTTCTTTTTATAAAATCCCAGCCCTTTTGTAATTTTCTCATTATTTTATTTTATTTTTACTTAAACTCAAAACCCTAATTTTTCCCTTTAACCTATTTCTTTTATTTAATTAAAACCAAACCCTAAAACCTAACTAATTTCCCCGATCCCATTTATTTTTCCCATTCCATTTCTTTTCAGGCCCGACCCTTCTCTTCTCTCTTAACCTTTTTATTAATTTTTCCAGCAGCCCAGCCCAGCAGCCCACTCTCTATTTTTCTCCATCATTTTCTTTATTTTTTTCCCAAACCCTGGCCCAACTCGTCCCGGCCCGTTTCCTTCCTTTTCCCATTTAAATCTATTTTTTCTTGCACTGGCCCGGCCCACTCTCCCCGACCCGCTTCAACCCGACCCGCCTTCTCCTTCTCCCCCAACGTCTCTTTCCCTATTTTCCCGAGCGCGTTTCCTTCGATCCCCTATCTCCGCCGCATCCCACGCCCACGCATTGCCGTTTTCCCCACGACTCGTGCGCCGACTCGCGCACCCCTCATCTCCCCTAACTCCCTCGCTCACTCCTCTCTCCAGAAACCCCGAGCTCCTTCTTCTTTCCTCCTACCCGCACCTGAGCTTCACTCCTGCGCCCCCTCGCCGGCGAGCCCCACTGCATCTCGTCGACACCCCCGCACCATCGTCGACCGCATCATCATCATCGTCGCCATCATCCCCTCTTTTCCTTTCTCTCTGTGTCTCTTTCTCTCCCCTTCTCACTCTCTATCTCTCTCTATATATCACTCTCTCTCTCTTTCTCAATCTTTCTCTCTCTATATCTCTAACTCTTGCTCTCTCTCTAAATTCTCCCTCTCTCCTTCTGCAATCTCTCCATCGGTCTCGACAGCATCAGCGATTCCCAGCCCCGACACCATCTGAGCTCGCAACAACCCCTCCTCAAGCTCGAGCCAAGCCCAAGCTTAGCCGAGATTCGTCGTGCGTTTGCTACTCCGTGCCGGGACGTATCACTACTGCCGCGCCATCAGTTCACCATCTCCAGGCAAGTTCTCTACTTGCTTCATGCTATTTTATTTATGTTACAAATCCAAATCGTATAAATTGCTATGTTACTATTCATAATAACGTACACTATTTACCTGTTCGATGTATGGTCCCAATGAAAATACTTTTCTAATTTGACGGAACTAAATGGTATAGTTTGGCCCGTATGACCATGAATCTAGTATGTGAATTTCGTTGGATAATATGACCGTTAACGACTAAAATGACTACCCCCAAGTTTACTAGAAAAACTGGAATTTTATTGTACCTGAAAACCGTTAAAATCACCATAAATTATATACATACTGGAATGATGTGATCGAGTGCTCAAATCGAAGCCGACTCGACGAACTATAACCCTATGTAAATTTCTAATTGTTTCTGTACTTAAACTGTGACAATATTTGGATCGGAGTGCGACTCTGGACTGCAGTCCAGAGCGACTCCAATTGTTGCTTGCTGTTCCGTAATGGGTACCACCAGATTTCCTTAACTCGTAGGTTGCAGAACTCCACTGTTTATTATAGGTAAATCTGTTATCTAGACAACGCAAGTGGTTTCATCCTATTTCGTTATCGTTTGTTAATTAATCTGTAATTTAAAAGATGGGAACGTATAACAGTCTCAGCAGAATCAGAACTGACATATTGGTATTGAATAGTGTATAACTCCTAAAGTACAGAAGCGATTGAGAAACCATCTATTGCGTTGAAAACCTTACTGAAAAATCTAGTTTTCATTCAACTGCAGCGTTGCTAAAATCTGATCCCAACTGGGATTAAAATGCGTTGCGAAACGGACTTCCGATTCTGAAACCGGATTTTCAGCCGTGAACGCTTAAAATGAAAAGGCTATAATTAATGATCCTGAAACCCGATTGGCGTGAAACTAAATTCCTGGATAGATAACTGAACATATTATTTTTTCCTTTTCATCGTTTTGCTAAACTGTAACCGTATGATTTATGATAAATATTATTCAAGTGGTAGATTACTAATTCATGACATCCTAAACATGCTTTATATACTGTTTACGCATCATGTCATACACGTGTCACTGCATTGATAACCTAGTGATAACGTGCATTTACCCAGTGTTAGGTATTAGTGATGATTGTGGCAAGTACGTTAGTGTTCGTGTATACGTGAATAAGTGAAAGTGACACGTACTTGTACACAATCAGTGAACCCTATTATTCTATTGCATTGTCGACGTCTGTGGAACACGTGTACGTATGACTATAAGTGGTATGGGACACTTATGGAAGCTCATGCACGGGTGTCACAGATAAGGCACCAGATACTGCCATTTATCTTAGGTATTAGTCGGGACGTGCTTGATGGAGGTCCTGCCTCCAGTTCTCGCGCAGACTTGTCACAGACCGATTAGTATTTAGGGTTATGGTTAGTGTTTGATGTAGACCACGGGGTGTGGGGTAGTTTGAGTGTGAGTTCAACAGAATCTCGGGAGTCCCATGCCGGCTTATATATTTAGGGAGATATATGGAGATTTACAGGGTACATGATTATTACCGTGATATACATGTTGGGCCCGTGGTCCCTTGCCCTTGGGTGGAGGACACTCGCGAGTGGTTGACTCTCACACTTAGACTGACGATAGGCTTAGTGACCTGTACAGTGAGACTTAGAGACTGATAGGGATACTGGCATTGATATATCTTACTTTCTGTGTTGACATACGTGGCATATCGTTCTACTGCTTTTACTGTTCCGCTGCAGTGATTACTGCATGTTAATACCCATACTGCCATTGATCTACTGTTATATATATCTATTATCACTGTTAAAATTGTCACATGAATTCATATATTATATTGCTATTCTGTCGCTCTGACGACCTGAGTATGCATGCTCAGTGTGAGGAGTAGATTTATCCGGAACCAGGATCAGACGCACATCACGGACATCTTGATCAGCTATCCAGAGTTATACTCTTTTGTTTCCATCAGGTCAGTTCTTTATATTGTTTCGTTTCAGTTACTGCATTTCTCATTGCCTGCGCATTATTTACTGTTTACCATGAAAAACTAGAAGCCGAAGTGTGACTACGGCAGGACTTTTCTTTGACCGTAGGAGCATGGCTGGCCTTGTCTACCCCTCGTATTCCGTATTTTGGGAAGCGGGGCGTGACATGGTTTAGTTGGTATCAGAGCCCAGGTTTTGCTTCGATTGGGATTGCAGTTTTCCGTGTAAAGCTTGACAATCTAAGACATCCCTCGGTCTAGATTGTAAACTTGATATCCTTGATCCATATTCACATTGTGTGTTCTGCTATCCATTCGCTAGGGTTTCGGGTGACTTGGCAAGATTACGTGGTTGCAATTGCACTACCGTACTCTGTTTAAGTGACTTAGAGTCATACAGTTGACTTTCCCATTTGTAAAGAATTTAATCACATCTGATATTCTTAAATCTTTGTCCAAATCCATATTATATTTGATTCTTTTAGCTTGTGCCTCATATCAACTTCAAAATTATCGTTTCAGGGTCATGTCTTCCAACGACTCTTCCTCTATCTCCATTTCCCAGAATCAGACCGTTGAGATCCTGAGAGTACTGCAAGGTTTAAAGGAAGCCCAGGAGCGAACAAACGACTTGTTGGCTGAAGGACTGAGGAGGCAGGTGAATCAGGCATCAGCGGGAGTCTCCAATCATAAAGGGATCCCCGTTAGACGAGGAAAAGAGAAGAAGTTGAAACGCCAATTTGTTTTCCCGCGACAGAAGCAGTAGAAGACCCCATGTTGTGGGTACTGTAAGAGGCCAGGACATCTTCAGAGGGATTGTCGCCGTGCCCAAGGAAAATGTCTGATTTGCGGATCCAGCGGACATCTTATCAACGGTTGCCCAAAAAGGAAAAAGCTACAGGGAGGAGATTCGTCCACATTCTCCACTTCTGCCGAGTGACGATTATTGCGTAGTTCGCACTTCGAGGATAAAGCGGACCCAACACAGGATTCAATTTGCGTGACGAGGATGCAGCGGTCTAGTGATCAAAGAAGAATTTTCATGTTTTTCTACTTTCAGTAATAATGTTGTCATCCTCTTATAAATATTTCTTTCCGTTTGAAATCTTGTATCCGTTGAATTTTTAGTTGAATGCAATAAAACTTTGAATCGTAATATATGTATCATTCTCTTGCTTTCTCCTTATTTATACTATTCATTATCACAGCATTATTATCCTGATATTTTTCAATTCCTGCCACCGCATATCTTTCTATACTTCGTACACTTAACTATTTTCTTGATGTGTTCCGTTGTCTAATCATGACACTTTCTTTCAGGCCATGGCCCACCCTAGAGCAGCGCCGCATCTAGATGAGTATGCATAGTCTTGCGTTTCCTTAGGCCACACACTGATGAGTTCTGAGGATGAGATCAACGGTCCCCAAGTCAATTTCGGAAACCACGATCCAGAGGATGAAGGAGCTGCCGCCCTGGAGTTTGACATGATAGGCGATTCCGACGAAGAGGAAGGAGACCCTGAAGAGAACCCGATAGAGGAAGACACCGAGGAAGAACCGATAGAAGAAAATCCAGTGGAGGAAAATCCCATGGAAGAGAATCCAGAAGAAGAGAATCACATGGAATCGGACCTCGATGAAGAAGCTCTATCCTAGGAAGAAGGACCAGAAGATCAAGACCCTGCGGTGGAAGAACTCCCAATGGCGATACCTGCGAGGCGCTATGGAAATGAACGCCCCTACCTGAGCGCGCGAGCCTACCACAACCTACTGAATCTCCACAATCGCGACTGACGGAATTTTTAGATGTTGTTTTCTCTGGTCACATAAATCTGTGTATAGTTTAGGGCCGTCTGTTACTTTTCGAGGGTGCCTTGTTTCAAATTGCCTTGAATGAAATAAATCTTCTGAGTTCGTAAACCTTTTGATTATTGGTTCACCTGATGCTTGATTATTACTCATATCCATTTATTTTCCTGCTGAGATCCCTGACTGTCCACCCCTACTCATTGTATTGTTTTCACCCTCGTTTCGATTAAAAAGTACCGCACCCTGATCCTTGGAATGGGCCACCATTCATCCTTCGTCTGTGCCTCGTTTGAGATTCATTCTGGGAGAACTTTTTGTGAAATTTTCGAGTTCACTGACCTTTCAAATTCTTGATTCATATGATGTACCGACCGTTTCCCTCCCCATACCTGTCCCTTGTAGTCCTTTGTTGCTCACCCATACTCCCTGTGCGAACCCGATCCCAATCTCCTTGATCTTCAGTCTAAAGCCGCCACACACCGACCTTCCGAATGAGCCACACTTCTTTGTAATCATTACCCTAGCTAGCCCTATACCTCTTTGTGTTTTTCCCTATTACCCTAAATATATATATGGGCATTATTAATCGAAAACTTAGTTTTCATTATTTTATATTTATCGAAGAGTGTGTATTATCGACTATTCCCGTTTTACGCATTTCAAGTACTCCACTACTAGCTTTCCCATTATTTTCAGTAGCGCAACCTTACACCGCGCATACTTTCGTTACATGTTTCTTAATTTCACTATACAAGTTTTCTAAGTTATTTTAATCCTATTTTATCGATACATTATCCTAAAATGTTTTAACCTACCGACTAATTTTCACTACTTTATTCTCGTTATTTTATTTTCGGGTTTTGTGCCTATGTTTACTATTATAAATGATTGTGCCTTATACTTATTTTTCTGCCGTGCTACCTTTAATATACTTATACTTGCACATATTTGAGTTTCGATTTTATCGAGTACGCCTCGAATATCATTGTTCGTTATTGTTGTTATTGCTATTCTCGTATACATATAGGTTGCCTTTGTAGTTGTTCCTGTCTTATACTTATTTTTTTACCTATATCTTTGTATGTTGCTCTTGAATATATAAACCTTCAAATCTTTTCATCCGCCTAGTTCAAGTAAATTTTTATGTGTTAGTTTGCAATATAATAGCTTTCGCCTATGGTTGTATTACTTATCGTTTATTTTAAATTTCGAGGACGAAATTTTTGTAAGGGTGGTATGATGTAATACCCAGTCTCTTTTATACCAAAATCTGTATTTTGTTACTTTATAATTCTATTTATTTTATTTATTTTATTTATAAATTTATTTAACTCAAACCAAATCTATCAATTCTTTTTATAAAATCCCAGCCCTTTTGTAATTTTCTCATTATTTTATTTTATTTTTACTTAAACTCAAAACCCTAATTTTTCCCTTTAACCTATTTCTTTTATTTAATTAAAACCAAACCCTAAAACCTAACTAATTTCCCCGAGCCCATTTATTTTTCCCATTCCATTTCTTTTCAGGCCCGGCCCTTCTCTTCTCTCCTAACCTTTTTATTAATTTTTCCAGCAGCCCACTCTCTATTTTTCCCCATCATTTTCTTTATTTTTTTCCCAAACCCTGGCCCAACTCGCCCCGGCCCGTTTCCTTCCTTTTCCCATTTAAATCTATTTTTTCTTGCACTGGCCCGGCCCACTCTCCCCGACCCGCTTCAACCCGACCCGACCCGCCTTCTCCTTCTCCCCCAACGTCTCTTTCCCTATTTTCCCGCGCGTGTTTCCTTCGATCCCCTATCTCCGCCTCATCCCACGCCCACGCGTTGCCGTTTTCCCCACGACTCGTGCGCCGACTCACGCACCCCTCATCTCCCCTAACTCCCTCGCTCACTCCTCTCTCCAAAAACCCCGAGCTCCTTCTTCTTTCCTCCTACCCGCACCTGAGCTTCACTCCTGCGCCCCCTCGCCGGCGAGCCCCACTGCATCTCGTCGACACCCCCGCACCATCGTCGACCGCATCATCATCATCGTCGCCATCATCCCCTCTTTTCCTTTATCTCTGTGTCTCTTTCTCTCCCCTTCTCACTTTCTATCTCTCTCTATATATCACTCTCTCTCTCTTTCTCAATCTTTCTCTCTCTATATCTCTAACTCTTGCTCTCTCTCTAAATTCTCCCTCTCTCCCTCTGCAATCTCTCCATCGGCCTCGACAGCATCAGCGATCCCCAGCCCCGACACTATCTGAGCTCGCAACAACCCCTCCTCAAGCTCGAGCCAACCCCAAGCTTAGCCGAGATTCGTCGTGCGTTTGCTACTCCGTGCCGGGACATGTCACTACTGCCGCGCCATCAGTTCACCGCCTCCAGGCAAGTTCTCTACTTGATTCATGCTATTCTATTTATGTTACAAATCCAAATCGTATAAATTGCTATGTTACTATTCATGATAACGTACACTATTTACCTGTTCGATGTATGGTCCCAATGAAAATACTTTTCTAATTTGACGGAACTAAATGGTATAGTTTGTCCCGTATGACCGTGAATCTAGTATGTGAATTTCGTTGGATAATATGACCGTTAACGACTAAAATGACTACCCCCAAGTTTACTAGAAAAACTGGAATTTTATTGTACCTGAAAACCGTTAAAATCACCATAAATTATATACATACTGGAATGATGCGCTCGAGGTCTCAAATCGAAGCCGACTCGACGAACTATAACCCTATGTAAATTTCTAATTGTTTCTGTACTTAAACTATGACAATATTTGGATCGGAGTACGACTCTGGACTGCAGTCCAGAGCGACTCCAATTGTTGCTTGCTGTTCCGTAATGGGTACCACCAGATTTCCTTAAATCGTAGGTTGCGTAACTCCACTTTTTATTATAGGTAAATCTATTAACTAGACAACGCAAGTGGTTTCATCCTATTTCGTTATCGTTTGTTAATTAATCTGTAATTTAAAAGATGGGAACGTATAACAGTCTCAGCAGAATCAGAACTGACATATTGGTATTGAATAGTGTATAACTCCTAACGTACAGACGCGATTGAGAAACCGTCTATTGCGTTGAAAACCTTACTGAAAACCCTAGTTTTCATTCAACTGTAGCGTCGCTAAAATATGATCCCAACTGGGATTAAAATGCGTTGCAAAACGGACTTCCGATTCTGAAACCGGATTTTCAGCCGTGAACGCTTAAAATGAAAAGGCTATAATTAATGATCCTGAAACCCGATTTGCGTGAAACTAAATTCCTGGATAGATAACTGAACATATTATTTTTCCCTTTTCATCGTTTTGCTAAACTGTAACCGTATGATTTATGATAAATATTATTCAAGTGGTAGATTACTAATTCATGACATCCTAAACATGCTTTAAATACTGTTTATGCATCATGTCATACACATGTCACTGCATTGATAACCTAGTGATAACGTGCATTTACCCAGTGTTAGGTATTAGTGATGATTGTGGCAAGTACGTTAGTGTTCGTGTATATGTGAATAAGTGAAAGTGACACGTACTTGTACACAATCAGTGAACCCTATTATTCTATTGCATTGTCGACGTCTGTGGAACACGTGTACGTATGACTATAAGTGGTATGGGACACTTATGGAAGCTCGTGCACGGGTGTCACAGATAAGGCACCAGACACTGCCATTTATCTTAGGTATTAGTCGGGACGTGCTTGATGGAGGTCCTGCCTCCAGTTCTCGCGCAGACTTGTCATAGACCGATTGGTATTTAGGGTTATGGTTAGTGTTTGATGTAGACCACGGGGTGTAGGGTAGTTTGAGTGTGAGTTCAATAGAATCTCGGGAGTCCCATGCCGGCTTATATATTTAGGGAGATATATGGAGATTTACAGGGTACATGATTATTACCGTGATATACATGTTGGGCCCGTGGTCCCTTGCCCTTGGGTGGAGGACACTCGCGAGTGGTTGACTCTCACACTTAGACTGACGATAGGCTTAGTGACCTGTACAGTGAGACTTAGAGACTGATAGAGATACTGGCATTGATATATCTTACTACTGTGTTGACATACATGGCATATCGTTCTACTGCTTTTACTGTTCCGCTGCATTGATTACTGCATGTTAATACCCATACTGCCATTGATCTACTGTTATATATATCTATTATCACTGTTAAAATTGTCACATGAATTCATATATTATATTGTTATTCTGTCGCTCTGACGACCTGAGTATGCATGCTCAGTGTGAGGAGTAGATTTATCCGGAACCAGGATCAGACGCACATCACGGACATCTTGATCAGCTATCCAGAGTTATACTCATTTGTTTCCATCAGGTCAGTTCTTTATATTGTTTCGTTTCAGTTACTGCATTTCTCATTGCCTGCACATTATTTACTGTTTACCATGAAAAACTAGAAGCCGAAGTGTGACTACGGCAGGACTTTTCCTTGACCGTAGGAGCATGGCTGGCCTTGTCCACCCCTCGTATTCCGTATTTTTGGAAGCGGGGCGTGACACCACGTGCCTATCTTAGCGTACTCTAGGAAGCGGGGTGTGACAACCCGCTAGGCGCCGGACAGCTCTACACCCTGATCTCAGGAGATACTAGGCCATCGCTCCAACACTCGCCGTGCGCCCACACCGCCTGAGGAGATGTCGGTCAGTTTGCTTGCTTCCAGGCACAACCGACACCCGCACTCCCGCCGAGGCCGCCCACGCGTAGAATGTCGGGACTACTCAAGAAGAGCCACGCCTGAAGATTTAAGAAATCTGATAGAGCAGAATCGAAGCCGCTCCGTCATGCCGACCCCGAGCGGGGGTAGCCACCACTTTGACTGTGTTGAATCCTTAGGGTACCACTAACGGCTCGCAGCCCTCGAAAAGAAAATCGAAAACATACGACGAGATGGCCAAAAGTCCGACGAAGGGACCCGATATTCCGCCGATTCACTCACAAAGCCCTTTATAGAAGTGCTGCTAGCCGAGCATGTCTCGTCCAAGAACAAGCCGTCCAAAGCGACCATCTTCGACGGGAAATCCGACCCAAAGGACCACTTGGATGCATTTACGGCGGGCATGAGCTTCCAAGATAACTCGGATGCGGCCCAATGCCGAGCTTTCCCCACTACGCTAATCCGTGTTGGCCGGGACTGGTTCCGAGGGCTTGCGCCGCGCTCCATCTCCACCTTTGACGAGCTGGCTACCCAATTCCTCGGCCATTTCGTCGGGAACCGACGGCAAAAGAAGACAGTCGACTACTTATTCACTGTCAAGAGCCGAGACAGGGAATCCTTCAAAGGGTATATCACCCGCTTTTACAATGCTCTTCAGGAGGTACCCGAGCACCGCGACGAAATGACCATCACTGCGCTAAGGTCGGGTCTTAGACATAAGGAGTGGCTCCGCTCTTTTGCATTGGTGCAACCTAAAACCATGGCCGAAATGAAAGCGTGGACCGAGCGAGAAATCCAACTCGAGTCCGAGGTGAACTCCAACATGCCCGGAAGCGACCAAGCTGACCGGAAGAAGAGGGATAGGGAAGAGAAAAGGAAAGATGATCGTCCGAAACCTTACTCCCTGAGGTTCCAGGAGTACACTCCTCTAAACGTTTCTCAGACCGAGCTGCTAGAGGAAGCTAAGGCCGAAGAGTTCTTCAGGCTCCCGCCAGCTACCCGATGGACGGGCAAATGGCTTCGAGGCCTGTATTGTGCCTATCATCGGACGCAAGGACATCCGACCGAGGATTGTAAACAGCTGCGCGATTACGTCGAGGAGCTGATCCGCTCCGGTCACTTAGCAAAGTAACTGCGAGATAAACGTCAAGCAAATAAGGAGAAAGCCGGTCATATTAAAGACGGAGAGCTGACGATTGGACAGATCATGGTCATCGCCGACTGACCCAAGTCCAAGCAATAGGGACTGCCGCCGAATCCGGTCATTCAACACAGAAAAGTTTAAACTATATCAATGAATATGTATTTTGTTTAATAATAAAGATTCTTGCTTCCCTGCAATCTAAACCGCTTCTTTTTGTTTTCATGCTAAAAACATCCCGCAAGGCGGGTGGGTAGCTTTCTGCCCGTCAAGCAAGAGCACGCCCTTCACTCATGTAAAGGAAGCTCGGATGCGCGCATAAGTAGCATATCTAAAGCCCTCCTCGCGAGGCGACCGAGTAGTTTCCTGCTCGGTCATCCCTAGCAGGTAGCTTCCTACCTAACAACGCTAAGGATCAAAAGCCCTCCTCACGAGGAGACCGAAGAGCTTCCCTGCCCGGTCTATCCCTAGCGGGTAGCTTCTGTTAGTTATGTGTATGCCCTAGAGGCCATTATTGTACATATGATGTATATTATAGTGGATGCTTGGACATATAGAGAGAGGACTTTCTTACTCGACATGATAGTATGCTATCCGGTTGCTCTTTGTCTTAATGTGTTGACTTGTATTGTGATACTGTCTTGCTCTCACATGTTGATAAAGCCCTTAGGATGTGCACTTGACTACTAAGACTATGATGGAGATCATACTAGTGGGGCTAGGGTAGTCCACAAGTACATCCTTTAATTCTTCCTAGCCGAGGGTGTATCAAGGCAGGGCATCGATATTCCAGAGTAGACTAGCGTACGCTTCTTGACCCATATGATGGGCGATGGATGATCCCGCATCTTTTGGTGTTTGATATCAAAGATGGTATACGGGTGCTCAGTGGAGACTGGGTACACTGAATGGACTCGCCAAGAACTCCTAGTTGGTATTATACCTATCGTCAGATAGCAGTTCTCTGATGACACCGGTACATGTTAGTCTGTAGACACGAGATCGTCATAGAGTCTTGTGTGATTCCCACTGTGCTTTGATTTCCACCTTACCATGTTCAAGAGAACGTGAAAAACGGTAGATTTTGGGTACAGTCCCGAATCATATGGAGGCAATGAACGATAGGAGGGGTTTCGTCTCTCCCGGTATTGAGGGTTGATGTTGCGCTATGCTCGATTGGCTATAACAGGAAGTCCCTGGCCAGGGCTGATACGGAGATCTCCCGGTAAGTGTTATCAGTAGTTTCTCGACCCGTTATGAGCCTCACATCGGCACGACTTATCGGTTACTGGGGTATAACGTTTACCACCCCTAGACTGGATATGCAACATATCAGACGAAGAGACCGGACTGTACGGTAGTGTTACTGTTTCCCCCAATAAGAGAGCAAAGCTCTGTTCAAAATTTGAACTGAGGCAGCACCTCACGTGCAAAGCACGAGAGCGCCAGCGCCAAGAGCGCCAGCGCCATGAGTCAAAGACTCTGAGGCAGCGCCTTACGTGCAAAGCACGAGAGTGCCAGCGCTAGAACTAGATGTTCTCCACCATTGGATCAAAGATCCAATGAAAATGATAAATCATCAAATTACCAAAATAAAATTCTGTTGAGGCAATACTTCTCAAATCTTTCCAAACAAGAAAGATTGTGCTCTGTAAATCAGAGTACCGTTGGATCAAAGATCCAATAGTGATTAAACATCACTAAGATATAGAATAAGTTCTGTATGGGAAAATATTTTCCCAATCTTGCTAAAAACAAGAAAGACGTCTTCTGTAAAACAGAAGTCCTTAGATCAAAGATCCAACGGTGGATAAAATCCCCAAATCAATCAGAGATCTCTCAACGAGAGATTTCCTTAACTGATTCAACAAATCACCCTCCCTATATAAAGGACCCAAGACTTCAAGTCTGGCACGGAAGAAACCCTCCATAAACTTCAAATTCTCAGGAGAGAAAAGAAAGAGAGAAACCCCCTTGTAAGCTTAAAAGAAAAGAGAATTTAATTCTCTAGAGAGAAGAAGACCTCCTAAAAGAGAAAAAGAAACTCTAGGTAAGAGAAGAAACGAAACACAGAGAATAACTCATTTCTTTTTCACCTCTATAAGAGTTTAACTCTTCTAAAAAGAACTTAGTTCTTTCTCTGGTTGAGATCTGCAGAAGCAGATCTCCCTACAAGTTGAGAATTTAATTCTCATCGGGGAGATTCTGTTATGTAAATTCAAACCCAAGGGAAAAAACTAAGTTCAAAGAATTTAATTCGTACCAGAACATATAGGAATTTAATTCCTTTAATAAAATTAGGGTTTAACCCTATAGAAGAATTTAATTCTTATAAAACAAAAGGGACTCGAACTCTGGCACTTGTGCTACTGTCGGTGAGTTGCAGCTTTGCAACCCGTATCCAAACGATCTCTGGCACTTGTGCTGCTGCCAGATCGTCCTCAATGCTCTGAGCCCATTCTTCAGCTTCCAAAGGGCTCTCTTTCCCAGAAAATTGCTTCGGGTGCAATGCCCGGAATTGCTTTACTCCTGGTGCTTCCGCTTCTGGGCGGTTCAATAATATAGAAGTCTATTGTTGTTGTCCTTCCAGGAGGCTTCGGATTGCCTCAAGCAATACTATTTGCTCGTTAATCGGAGCTGCAACAGTAGACATAAGTGGAAGAGGTGGTGGTGTGTTGTTGGCGTTTGTGCTGGTATTGTTTAGAGAATCCATAACCTTGAAAGAAAAAATAGGGTTAGGATAGATTCAAAAAATATGAAATTGTAAGATTCAAAGAATATGAAATGTAAAGAATATTTTTAGTTGCTGATTCTTGTGTTATATTGCTTAGGACTTCATGCAGAACTGACCTGCATGGGCCGCCAACAAAACATGTCTCACCCCGCTTCCCAGTGTACGGGTAAGGAGGCGTGATTGGCCCGCTACGTATTTACTCAGAAATAAACACGCTAAGCGTAACTAAGCAATATAATGTAAAAATACATAAAAAGACATGAAATGTAAATGAACAACAACTTTTATTTATTAAACATTTCTTTACAATACAACTGAAAAGTAAATACAATGATGAAAGCAATGCCTAGACAATGGCATGAACATGAAAGTAAAGTATATACAAGAGTTTAGAGTTCAGGGTTCTCACTGAATTGATCCAAGTCCTCTGAACTGGGCTCTATCTCCAGTGAGTCGGATCCACCTGACAACATTCCAGAGAAAGAAGAGAGAAAGAATGTCGTCAGCGAACAATCGCTTGGTAAGTCGCAAAGAAAAGTAGGAATAGAATAGACAGATATGAGAATATAACTGGTGTATTGTGAGTTTGTTATGTTAACGTAGTTGTTTGTAGCTTGGTACAGAATACGCCAGTGTATATTGTTTCCTGATTTAAAATCAGGAAAGCCTACGGAAGAGGCTTCAGAAAAGGGTCGCGTGCTCACACGTGACCAGCAATCACGTGTTGGCACGTGACATCTAAAAGTATCGGCAAGGCAGATCCAGTTTCCCGACTACATTAAAGAAAAGGGCTTCAGAAAGGGTCACGTGCTCCCACGTGACCAGGGTCACGTGTTGGCACGTGACATTTAAAAGCAGCGGCAAAGGCACAACAGTTCTCTGATTAAATCAAGAAAAAGGCTCCAGACGATGGTCACGTGCTCACACGTGACCAGGGGTCACGTCGTGGCACGTGACGGTTAAACAACAACCAGAAGGCAGAGCGCAAAAAGAAAGAAGAGGGCTCGTTCCAAGGGGGTCACGTGCCTACACGTGACCAAGGGTCACGTGGCCACACGTGACCGGCTTTCAAAGCCTATCTGTTAACAGAATTAAATTCTGAGAAAAGACCTCTCAAATCTTTCCAAAGGAACCAATTGAATTAAAGATTTAAAGGTGATTAAATATCATCTATCTATGGAAAAATCTCGAATTTGGAAAGATTTCCCCTTAAAATCTAACCGAAATAACAAAGGAGAATCTCTGGATTTAAAATCCAATGGTGAATAAAATTCACCTAATAATCCAAAGGTCCAAAACGAATGGTGAATACAAATCAAATCTCTCAATGAAAGATTCACCAAAACTAATTGATTCGGCTGCTTCTCCTATAAATAGGAGCCAAGAGACGCACAGGGAGGGAGAGAGAGATATATAGAGCCAGAAAGGAATCAAGACAAAAAAAGAGGGGAGTCTTGATACTTTGGAGAAATTGGGATCTTCTGCAAAAGAAAACCCTAGGTAAGAAAGGTAAGGCTTTTTGAAAGGAAAAGAGAATTTAATTCTCAACAGAGTTTAACTCTGATATAAAAACAGAAGAACATAGTTCTCTCTTTGGTGGAGGATCTGTAAAGTGCACATCTCCCCTTGAGTTGAGAATTTAATTCTCAATGGGTTGAGATCCTGCCATGCAGATCCAAAGCATAGAGAGAGAATGGAAGCCTGAGAATTTAATTCTCACAGAACTATAGGAATTTAATTCCTTTAAAATAAAATTAGGGTTTAACCCTATGTTATGGAAATTTAATTCCTTCAGAATAAATAGAATTAGGGTTTAACCCTAGTTAAGAACTTAGTTCTGTTAAAATAACATGAATTTAATTCCTTTAAGAAAGAAGAGATTAGGGTTTCACCCTATGACAGAATCCCAATCCTCAGAATAATTCTTTAACAGAGAGTGTGAATTTAATTCCTTAAAGCTTTTTTTTAGGGTTCAACCCTATGACAGAATTCAGTTCTTCACATATATGAAGAATTTAATTCCTGCAGAAAATTCAGAGTTCAACTCTATCTCAGAATATAAATCTTCAAAAGAACTATAGGAATTTAATTCCTCTGAAATTATTGTTAGGATTCAACCCTACGAGGAATTTAATTTTTGAAAGGGATTAATAGATCTTCTGAAGAACATACATAGAGGCAAGGTCACGTGTCACCACGTGACCCCCAAAAAGATCTACAGAAAAGCCCCTTTGAGGCAGTGCCTCACGTGACCCACGTGACCCTTGGCAGAAGCTTTAACATACAAGCATTTGAATGCACATCACGTGATGGCACGTGATGCTCTAAAAGATGCAATATTCTCAGCAGAACAAATGAAGGGAGGACGCCCTCATGTGTTACCACGTGACCCCTCTTGCCTTAGTGTTTAACACTAAATTGGAACCCCTGAATCCAGTGTTAAAACACTGTTTGGCCTTAGTGTTTAACACTAATCAAAGAACTTTATTTGCAGTGTTTAACACTGAATTTCTCAGTGTTCAACACTAATTTGAAGCCTCTGTTGCTAGTGTTTGACACTGATTCACTCTATTGTTTAACACTAATTTGGAATCCCTGTTGCTGGTGTTTAACACCAACTGTCTTTTAGTGTTAAAACAATAACTTGATCCCAGTGTTCAACGTTGTTGAATTAACATTAGCCCAATTGGCTAAATGGCCAGAGGCAAAGCCTCTTCTTCAATGGACCAACAGGAAGTCAATATTCCAAACATGATTGGACTTAGCCCAAGATGACCATAAGTCCTCAATTCAGACTTAACTGGGCTAATGGGCTCATAACATAATTAATTGGTCTTGATCCCAAACTGGGCCGAAGACTATTTAATCCACCCCGGTTCAAGGGTACATCTCTTCACTCCTTTGATACGTGGCGTTGTAATTCCTCAACGTCTTCAAAGAGGTGACGGGTCCCGATGACCACATATTGATACGGACTGTGGGGTCCTTAAACCCATGGACTATGAGGTCCTTAACCTTGACCGAGATGTCTTAAAACTAACAACGGACTGTGGGGTCCTTAAACCCATGGACTATGAGGTCCTTAACCTTGACCGAGATGTCTTAAAACTAACAACGGACTGTGGGGTCCTTAAACCCATAGACTATGACGTCCTTAACCTTGACCGAGATGTCTTAAAACTAACAACGGACTGTGGGGTCCTTAAACCCATGGACTATGAGGTCCTTAACCTTGACCGCAATGTCTTAAAACTAACATTGGACCGCAATGTCCTTAAACTACCCATGGACCGCAATGTCCTTAAACTACCCACGGACTGCAATGTCCTTAAACTACCTACCGACCGCAACGTCACTAAACTAAACAACAGAGCCCCTTTTTATTGCTCTCTTGTTGGATCTGAACGATCCCGTTAAGTTGATCTTAGTCTAAAAACTAGACTAACGTATCCTTAACAAACGTTTAAGTCGATCTTAGGCTCAAATGAGGCTAACGTATCCTTAAACCCAAACCCCCAACCCAAATCTAAGATAATACGGATTTGGACTAGTCCACGCCCTACGGACGACGACATAACTCAGTCTCCGTATACAATTCACGGGCAACAAAACACAAAACAAACACACACGACACGAAGTGACCATCTGGAGAAGGAGAAAGTGGTTACCGCGATGCGGTAGCGTAATTAACTGCAGGGGCTTGCGCCTGCAGGGGCTTGCGCCTGCAGGGAAGAGCGTCCCCACAATCAAAATCCCCTCAAGCGAGGGGAAATCTGACGAAGTCTGCTACATCGGATGCATCCGTTCAAACCTTCGATACATGGTGCCATAAATCAACTTGGAATCTTCGGAGAGGTGGACGGATAGCACCAATTATCATCTGCCCCGAATTTCAGGCAAGACGCCCAGTCGCGCCGTCATTCGGAGGGGAACAGATTCTGGCACGCCCGGTGGGACCTTTTCCTCTTTCCACTCCACACTTCGTGTATCGTGATTCGCGAACCAATCGCGGTTCGCTAATGGTTGCCCTTGGGTTTCAAGATACTAAGACTTGGCGTCTTGCTCATTGCAGAAAGCAAAGAATCGATGGCTTCTACTTCTGCGAAATGCTCCAACTGCTCGGACTGCAATTGCAACCAACGCTCTGCCTCGCCAGGAGGTATAGCCTACGGACCCCAAGCTGCTTCGCTATTCACGATGCCCGTGGAACAGGTCACTCGAGCCACCATAGGATTGTTCTTTGGGACTATGCTCCCACCGACAAGCTTCACCGCGCCGGTGCTGACAAAGGAAGCTCCCAAGAAGTCGGTCTTTGATCGTCTTACCCCTGCCGCGGCCCCTCTCAACGGGTCGCCCAACACCAGCACCCCGGTCTTCTCTAGATTGGGCCAAGACTCCTGTGGACCCACCATGGGGCCTACAATCCCAGAGAAGGCTGCTTCTAAGAAAGTGACCGGTCCTGCTCCTGAAGTCGTCAAGGCGTCTTCCCCTGCCAAAAAGTCGGTCTTTACAAGATTGATGGCTCCAGCTCCCGCTCCTGCTACCCAAAGGACATCGGTCTTTGACAGGCTAACACCAGCAGCGACCCCCCACCTACACAGGGGGCAAGACGAAGCCATCCTCACCGCTGAACCAGCGCCGTCCACTCGACACGCTCGACGTCGCCACTGGCGCCGAGTAAGGAAGGCTGGGGGAAACTCCCCCTATGGGCTAACTCCACCAACCCCAACGGTGGAAGTTAATGCTGTCGTTCCAACTGGGAACATCTTCGAGATGCTAAATAAGGTGCGAAGGAATTCTCCTACTGCGGTGCTAAAGAGGTCTCCTCCTCCACTAAAAAAGGTTGCGGAAATAAAGCCAGAACAGCCCCGATCCCCTCAACGGCTGTCTTCTAAAATCTATAAGGTTTGGCGGCAGGCCCGAGACTCGATGATCGATCCAAACTTCTCCCGCCAGCACAAGAAGCTGAAAATCCAACCGGAAGCCAGTCACCAGGCTAAACCACGAAAGGCTGTCTGGGTGCCCGCCTCAACGGCCCCCTCAACTTCCACTGCTCATAAAAGGAGGAAGCCAGAGAAGGTCCCCCAGCTTGCAACGACAGCTAAAGGCACTAAGCCCAGACGCCCTAAGTCTGGGGGCATGATGGTCCATACCGTATACATGGCTTCAGGAAAGGAAGACAGCCGTGCGTCTACAGGTCATAGACCGCTTACACGGTCGGTGACCAAATCTCAGGAGCAACAGCAAAAGCTCCAGGAAATGATGAATGCTATGGCCGCACTTACCGGGCAAAAAGAAAACCCAGAAACGTCCTCAGACGAACGCCAGGAGGAAGAAACCGACGCCGAATTCCTTCGCCGGATATTGGAGAAGAAGGACAGAGAGGCTGCTGAACAAGCAGCCAACATACAGCGCATGGGCCTTCTCTTCCAAGATATGATAGGAATGATGATCCAACAGGACCCACCCACTGAGGATCCCCCGATCGTCCTTGAAGATGACAGGGGAGAAACGTCAAATCCACCACCGGCCCTCTCAACGGCCAAAGAGGAGACAATCTCTAAGGCTGATTTGGTCGACTATATAGCCCAGCAAATCCGGGTTCATCATGCGACTGAGGCAGCTGGTCAAGTCGTAAAAACGGGACGGCCATATCCAAGCTGGTACGACCAAATCAAGTACCCGCCAGGTTACACAATTCCCAAGTTCCATGTTTACAAGGGGACCGGCAATCCCCACCAACATGTCGCCCAGTTCAGGGCCCTTTGCGGTAACACCGGCGGTGATGATAAACTGTTGCTTCGCCAGTTCGTGGGCAGCTTATCAGAAACAGCGTTCGAATGGTATTCGGAACTCCCGAACGATTCTATCAAGATGTTCGCTGAAATGGAGTTGCTATTTACTCAGCGATTCGCAAGCGCCAGCGAACGCACTCTAATAACGGCATTGATTAACGCCAGGGTAAAACCAGGCGAAACTTAGGTCCAGTATGCTATACGCTGGCGGAATTTGTGGTCGAAATGCGAGCAACGCATTGAGGAAGCGCCCGCAGTGGGCATGTTTGTGGGAACCCTAGACCCTCACGCAACTATCTCCCAGTTTATGATGTTCTTAAGCCAACCACATTCCAGGCTTTAATCGACAAGTTGGTTCAGATGGACCAGATGGGTCATAGACCACCTCCCCCGAAGTCGGAACCTCGGAATGACAAGGGTAAAGGAAGGGCAACCTTCGTCGCGAATGCCCAGCAGCAACCTAACGCCCCGAAGCTGGCGGATCAATTGGAAGAAAGACGCCGGTATTATAATGAGAAGATGAAGCGTCCCTATTCGTTCCCATGGGACAAGACGAAACGGTTATTCGAGCTGGCAGTTCGCAACAGACTCATAAACTTACCAAATCCAAGGCGACCGCCACAACCCACTGAGGTGAATAACCCTAACTATTGCCCTTATCATCAAACGGTAAGTCATCCGATTGAATATTGCTTCGTCTTCAAAGGATGGATTGAAGATCAATACCTCCAGGGGAAGTTTACACTGTCCGAAAAGTGGAAGCTGAACCCACCACAGCCGCATACTCCTAAGAAAGCAGATACACCGGGGGCAACCTGTTCCTTTATTGAAGAAGCTCCATGGGAGGTCGTACTGTCAACTAAAACCAAAAGAATGCTTAGGGACCTTCATGCGTGCCCTGCGATCGAATGGAAGGACCCGCTTGAACCTCAAATTATCGAAGGGATATTGAAGCCGCGCCCAACTACGAAGACTCGTGGTGATGGCCCAAATACTCACGCCCAACCGTCAAAATCTTCGAAGAAAAAGAAGAAGAAATCCAAGAAGCCCGTGAAGCCTGGAGACGAGCACACGAACTTACAGAAGCAAATCGACGCGCTGGAAGAGTACAATCAAAATGCGCGAAATCCTGTCACGCTGCAAGAGTTCCTCAGCCACATCTTTCAAGAGGAAGATGATGGAGAGAGCTCGTCGGATGAATCCGAGGGATATGTGGCGAGTTGTAACGTAATCTCCCACTCTTTTACCGACGATGAGAAAACTCCTGGCATTAAGAAACTGGGGATAGAGCCTGAACCAGAGCGTGTGTGGCCAACAGATGAAATGATCAACGCCTTTCTAGACGAGATTCGTCTAAAGAGTAAAGCGGACCAGGAGCGTGAGATGGCCGCATCGGAAGGAGCCAAATGCAGGCGACCGAACGAGAGAGTTGAAGTACTCCCGCCAGATCGAAAGGCATCCGAGGCAGACAAGAAGATATTCAAGACGAGGAAAATGTTTTCCAAAGCCATGTCAATGGGAATGAAGCTACCACCCTCGGAAGAAAACACGCTCAATGGGGCGGAGAGGCACCCTGATTATTGCGCATATCATCGGAAAATTTCACACCCCACGGAGGAGTGCGACGCCTTTAGGATATGGTGGCAAGGATATGTTGCTCATCGGCAACATTTTAAGCGCATGAAACGCAAGATTTGTCGGGAACGAAGAAGTACTGCCGACGGGCATAACAGAACCACTGGTAACTGTTACATGGTTAACGCCGGAGGGTCATGAGTTCTCACCTTTGGGAGCGACTCTGATGAAGAAATGGCTCTGGGCCCTCTCTTTAAAGAATCCGTTTTAGGGAAAGAGGAAGAACTAGAAGCCTGCGAGAACATTCAGCTGCGCAATCGCACACTCCCAGAAAAGAATCTCCAGTCCGCAAATAGAAAAGATAAGGGAAAGGAAAAGGTCACCGAGGATATCACTTTAGATGACCAAGTCATGAAAGAGCTGGCTGCCAAAGACCCTCCCAGGAAGGGTAAGGTGGACTACAACATCCTGGCACACCTAAGGAAGCTACCTTCTCAACTTAGCATCCTCGATGCCTTCCTATTATCAAAAGAAGCGCGAGATTCACTAATTAAGGCGTTACAAGAACCTAAGCAATTCCAAGCCTTCCTCGCCACTGAAAGGATGAAGGATGAACTGGAGGAAGTGCATACGGCCGACATCACTTTCGGGGACGAAGACCTCCTTCTCGGGACGTGCGACCACAACCGTCCCCTATATGTCTCTGGATACTGCCATGATGTCAAGATAGGCAAGATCCTGGTGGATAATGGATCCTCCGTCAATCTCCTTAACGTTCGGGTGTTAAAGAAAATTTGCATGAGTGTGCAACATCTCGCTCGTGACAAAATTACCATCTCCGGTTTCGATTCACAATCGTCACGAACTCTCGGATCCGTGATACTAACATTACGCTTTGGACTACTCGTCACAGACATCAAATTCCATGTTATTGACGCCAAGACCTGCTACAACGCCTTGCTCGGTCGTCCTTGGTTACACGAGTACAACATCATCCCTTCTACACAACATCAGTGTATGAAGTACTTTAAGGATGGTTTCGAGTATACCGTAACAGGTGAGCTGAACCCATTTTCCGTGAACGAAGTCCGCAAATACGAAGATGCGAAGTACGTTTTGCCAGATTTCGAGGATACAGAAAGGTGTCGCAAGCCGGAGAACAAAGCTGCCGCCACCATCCCTGTTTTCGGGAGCGATACCGAAGAAGAAGAAGAGATAGTTTATGCTGGGCCATCTCAACGCAACAACCCGGGGACGTCCTCCCCCATGTTGGTCTTCGGAAGTGACTCGGAAGATGAGGTTAATGCCGTGTTCTCCAATCGGACGTCAATACAAGCACCCCCTAGCGATGATCAGAGTTTGCAAATCACCATGGTGCCGCGAGAACACTACAAGGATCTCGACACACTTCAAGCTTACAATGTCCAGGACCTGCAAACATTTTACGTCCCTCCCAGGAAAAGGGGTGAGAAGGTAATCATATTCTACCGATCCTCAGAGTCGAAAGTAGAAAAAGAGATCTGGCATGGCGTGGATGCTACACTCGACAGGCTCCAACCCATCCGTTTGCTCAGATACTACACAAATGGACTAAAGAGGCTATTGAAGCGCCAAGGGGTACCCTTAAAACAGACTGTTCGACAAGCTCGGTTCTACAACAGGATTTGGGATGTCCCTGGGACCCAACGCAAATTGCCCAACGGGAAAATGGAAACACTTGGGCTTGGATACACGAGAACCGGAAAACGGGAACGGGCCCACAGTAACTACGCCATATATACCTTTGATGAAGAAGAGGATGCCCTGTCGGGAAATGCTAACCCCTCATCAAAACTAGATCCCGCGATTGAAGTGCCGAGTCCGTCGTTTGAAGAACGAATGGACAAGCTTATCAGGAAAGCGGGTCAAAAAGCTCGGGAAGACCACAACCGCGAGATGGCCATCTACGAGAAGGCCAAGATGCAACGTCTGTTTCAACGGGCTGCAAAAGACGAAGATGCTCATCCCTGTCAACCCGTTGTAGGAAAGGCCCGACGCAGAGGCAGAAATAAATCAAGAAGCGGAAAGAGGAGCCGACAACAACGACGCAGGGTTAGAGAGTCGTGTGATCGGGCATTGCGTGTTCCGGATTTGTCCCTCATGAAGAAGATGAGTCGAGCGTATTCCTTCCCCCGAGACAAGACGTAGAGGTTACTCGAGCTCGCTATAAAACATCAAATGATCGCGCTTCCAGAGTCTAAACACCCTGAGCAAGCTAACAAGGCCTCTCATCTGAGCTATTGCTCTTATCACCGAGCCATAGGACATCCTACCGAAGACGGCTTCACCTTCAAGAACTGGGTCGAGGACCAGTACCAACAGGGCAGATTCGCTTTATCCGACGGCTGGAGGGTAACGCCACCACAAAAGCACGAACCCAAAGCCGCAAAAGCAGAACCAGATCCACCTCAGTCCTGGAAGCGGATTCGCACCTGTTATACGATTACGATATTAAAAGAAGAGCCCAAGAACATGGATGACCTTCCCTGGTGCTTTGAGAACAGCAATGATGAGGTGATCTCAGAATTTTCGCCAGCTCCGAAAGAACTGGAAGATGGCATACATACTACTGCAGATAACCTCAAGAAGATTGAGTTGGGATCGGCAAATGATCCGCGACCGACATTTGTCAGCGAGCTGCTATCTGAAGAAAGGGTGGCTGCGTTAAAGAACGTGCTTCTGCAGCATAAAGACTGTTTCGCGTGGAACTATTCCGAGATGCCAGGATTAGATCCGGAGGTTGCTGTGCATAAATCAGCAATATCCCGGGATATCAAGCTAGTCAAGCAGGCGCCGAGAAGGATGCGGCTCGAGCTTGAGATGAGCATCAATGCCGAAGTCAAGAAGCTGATCGATTCTGGATTTATCCAAGAAGTCCAATATCCCGACTGAATCGCCAACATCGTCCCAGTAATGAAGAAAAATGGGACGGTACGCATATGCGTGGATTTCAGGGATCTCCATAAAGCTTGCCCGAAGGACGATTTCCCAGTACCGGTAACCGA
This sequence comes from Agapanthus africanus, assembly GCA_030015575.1. NCBI lineage: Eukaryota > Viridiplantae > Streptophyta > Magnoliopsida > Asparagales > Amaryllidaceae > Agapanthus > Agapanthus africanus. The sequence goes on from JASDDO010000024.1 coordinate 61,130,686, forward strand.
GCTAATGATAGATAACACGTCCACTCACGAGGTTTTCTCCTTTATGGACAGTTCATCAGGGTACAATCAGATAAAGATGCATCCCGAAGACCAGAAGCACACCGCTTTCCGGACCCCTTTGGGTATATTCTGCTACAAGGTTATGCCCTTTGGTCTAAAGAACGCCGGCGCTACCTATCAAAGGGCCATGACAAAGATCTTCGACGACCTCATACATGACATCGTCGAGTGCTATATTGATGACCTCGTAGTAAAGAGCATGTCATACGAAGAGCATTTAGAGCATCTGAAAACTGTATTTCAATGCCTTCGGCAATACAATTTGAAGATGAATCCCCTCAAATGCGCGTTCGGAGTCTCCTCGGGTAAATTCTTGGGATTCATCATCCGACACCGAGGTATCGAAGTGGATCCATCTAAGATCAAGGCGATCATGGAAATGCCTCCACCAAGAACCCTCAAACAGTTGCGGTCTCTCCAAGGGAAGCTCGCATACATCCGGCGGTTTATCGCCAATCTTTCAGGCAGGTGCCGTCCTTACAGCCACCCGATGAAGAAAGGAACTCCATTCGTTTGGGATCACGAATGCCAAGGTGCACTAGACGAGATCAAGCAGTACCTGCAGAACCCTCTGGTGTTGGCTGTGCCGGTTAAGGGAAAACCTCTCGTTCTTTATACAACCGCCCTCGAAGGTTCCTTAGGCGCATTATGGGCACAAGAGAACGATCAAGGAAAAGAGAGAGCACTCTACTACTTAAGTCGAGTTCTGCTCGGAGCAGAAAGCAACTACTCTCCTATTGAAAAACACTGCTTGGCGTTGATCTTCGCGATAACAAAGCTCAGACACTATGCGTTGGCGCACGAAGTCCGTCTCATCTCGAAGGTGGACCCTCTTAAATATTTGATGTCAAAGGCTATATTGACGGGTTGACTCGCTAAATGGGCTCTACTCCTGATGGAGTTCTCGATAACGTATCGACCTCTTAAGGCAGTGAAAGGCCAGGCCATTGCCGACTTCCTTGCTGAGCATCCAGTACCTGCCGGTTCTCCTCTGAACTGCGATTTGCCGGACGAACATGCATTTGATGCGATCGGCGGCGGTGATACCCGATGGGAACTCTATTTTGACGGGGCATCTTCCATGAAGAAGCGCAAACAATGTACCCCCATAATCAAATAGGGAGTGGGCCTTATCTTCGTAACCCCACAAGGAGGGATAATGCGCTTTGCTTTCTCCTTAACGGAATCGAGGACGAACAATGAAGCCGAATATGAAGCTTTGATAGCGGGCCTCGAGATCGCCATTGACATGGGAATTGAAGACCTCCTTATATACGGGGATTCTCAACTGGTCGTTAGTCAAGTAAATGGTGACTACCAAACGTGCAAACCGGAGTTGGTGAAGTACGGCGAAAAGGTGCAACAACTATTGACCCAAATTCCCTCCTACACTTTGGAAAGTATACCACGTGCGGAAAATATCAAAGCAGACGCGCTAGCTAAGCTTGCTAAAGAACTGGCTGACGAGAACCTCGATGACGTCAAAATCATGGTGCAAAGCCGTCGAGTGCTCGCCCCGGCAGAAATATCTCCGAAATCATACGAAGAAAAGGGAGCGACTGAGCAGACGACCCTACAAATAAAAGACCGTAAGAAGGCTGAGGACTGGAGGAAAGTCTTCATAGACTACTTTAAGTCCCACCGAATGCCCGAAGGAGCGTCCTCAAGACATCAGCTCATGAAACGAGCTCTATCTTTCACTTTCGTCAATGATACTATGTATAAGAGGTCGTTTGATTCTCTGTGGCTGGGATGTTTAGGACCTGACGAAGCAGAAAGAGTCGTTCAAGAGGTTCATAACGGGATCTGTGGTTCTCATCAAGCAGGCCCAAAGATGAAGTTAAAAATTAAACGGATGGGTTACTACTGGCCCACGATGATCCAGGACTGCTTCGAATATGTGAAGCAGTGCCACTCGTGCCAAATCCATGGGGATTTCATCCACCAGCATCCGAATCCACTACATCCGACGGTGGCTAGCTGGCCATTCGAAATGTGGGGGACTGACAGAGTCGGCCCCATCGAACCAGCATCGTCCCGGGGACATCGTTTCATCCTGGCGACAACTGATTACTTCTCCAAATGGGCAGAAGCAGTACCGCTGAGGGAAGTGAGGACGGAGAATATCCTCCACTTCTTCAAGACGCACGTTATCTATCGGTTTGGAACTCCACGGCGGATTATCTCCGATAACGGGTCAGCCTACAGAAGCCATAAGATTAGCCGCTTCGCGCAGCAGCACAATATAGACTGGAGATATTCTTCAATTTACAATCCACGAGCTAACGGTCTGGCCGTGGCCTTCAATAAGACCTTGACAAAGATCATAAAAAAGACGGTGTCCCGAAATAAGAAGGACTGGCATGAGAGGCTGCAAGAGGCCCTTTGGGCCTATCGAACTACATTCAAGACGGCCATGAACACAACGCCGTACGCGTTGGTATTTGGGACGGAAGCAGTGCTCCCCCTCGAGATAGAGTTACCCTCTCTACGAGTGGCAGTCCACCACGAGCTGACGGACGAAGAAAATGCTCACCTTCGACTTGAGGAGTTTGATGCCCTCGATGAAACCCGGCTCATAGCGCAACAAAATCTAGAGGCCTACAAAGCAAAGATGACGCGCTCGTACGAAAGATTGACCAGGCCGAGGACATTCCGCCAAGGCGAACTCGTACTAGTGGTCAAAAGACCTATGATCCCCAATCGCGTCAAGCGGGGAAAATTCGAGCCAAACTATGAAGGCCCGTACATCATAGATAAGGTCTACCAGGGTGGAGCCTATCTACTCATGGACATGCACGGTGAAAGGCCTTTTAGGCCAACAAACGGACGCTTCTTAAAGAAATACTATGCTTAATGAGCCACAGCCTGGGACAATGATAGATGACGACGACTATGTCCGCTCGCTATCTTCCTAAGCTCAGACTTTATAAGCAGTAGCCGGCCTTCCCCTGAACGACGGACCGAAACGTCCATAAACTAACGACGGACCGAAACGTCCTTAAACTAATGACGGACCGAAACGTCCTTAAACTAACGACGGAGACGGACCGAAACGTCCTTAAACTAACGACGGACCGAAACGTCCTTAAACTAACGACGGACCGAAACGTCTTTAAACTAACGACGGACCGAAACGTCCCTAAACTACTACCGCAGCGTCCTTAGGCTGACGAGATAAAAAAAAAAGAAGAAAAAGAAAATGAAAAGAATAAAAAACGGTATGTCCATAAGCAAAAAGGGCACGGATGAAAACCCTAAAGGGCTCCGTGAGTAAAAACAGCAGGACTACCAGCGAGTGTTTGTGAAAACCCGAAAGGGCGCAACCTCGTTAAAAGACACTTATAGGGTCCTCTCGACCTTGTAAGGAGAAACCACCCGCGTGAGATCCTTACGACTCACAAAGGAGCAACACACTTAGGGATCCCCACGACTCCTAAGGAGAAAATACACTTACGAGATCCTCACGACTCGTAAGGAGAATTCTCTTATGGGACCCTCACGGCTCATGAGATTTCAAAGTCTTAAGTTACAGAAACCTAAACCTGTTCTTAAGAAAATCCCCCACAACCTTCGATACTGCCCTACAAGTGGCTCAATACTGACCCTTGTATACAATCCACGGGCGCGAATAAACATTTCCCCAACAAAGTCACACTCGTGACTAGGGACATGTCCATATGGTGAACAACTCTTATAATTCCTCTCGACTTATAAGGAGAAAACCCTCTTGTAGGATCCTTACGACTTACAGAGGAACATACACTTAGGAATCCTCACGATCCCTAAGGAGAAAATACACCTGCAAGATCCTCACGACTTGTAGGGAGAAATACCTTTGTGAGACCCTTACGACTCATGAAGTCAAAAGCCTTGGTCGATAGGACCCTTAACCCTGTTTACTAAGCCACCTTTGTTCAACATCGACAGAGGCAAATGATGATTCGCTCCTGGCAACATCCCAGTTGTAGCGGTGCTGATGCTGAAATCGGTATCTAAAATCTAAGCTTGCAGCGAAAAAGCTAGCGAGCCACACATGCATACGAAATAGCCGAAATGATGGGGCAACTTGCAATAAAAAGCAGCAAGTAAAAATGTATGAATGAAAAATAGCCGAAATGATGGGGCAACTCGCAATAAAAAGCAGCGAGTAGAAAATAAATAAATAGCCAAAATGATTGGGCACCGCGAAAAATAGCCGAAATGATGGGGCAATCGCGACCTCCGCGATATAAAAGCTGAAATGATAGAGCATCGCGGAAAAAGAAATAAAAAAAAGGGGTTTCAATTTATGCCCTACAGGTGATGTTCCATCACACCCTGTACACAATCCAAGGGCGTAAACAAAAAAGGGATCATACTTCTCCCCCAGGTTTCATCAGAAGAAGAAGCCAAATCTCGACAGGCCGCGAATGACTTAGAGATTATTTCAGCACCCGTCTCGTAACAATGGACACAACTCTAAGCTAAGCGGAACAGCGGCAACTCCCAGTTCCATGGCTCGGTGGTATACATATCGCCAACAGTCAAACCTCCATCCCGTGAAATGCGGATACAATCAGCAAAATTCCTGGTTACGTGGAACGCGGATAACGTCACTCTTTGACCCCGTGGAAAACGTCCAGAGCGGATCCTGGTCCTCGCAGAGCACGGCAGTGAACCCGTGTGAAGCATCCAGAGCGGAGCCTAGTCCTCGCCGAACACGGCAGTGAACCCGTGTGAAGCATCTAGTGCAAAATTCCTGGTTACGTGGAACGCGGATAACGTCACTTTTTGACCCCATGGAAAACGTCCAGAGCGGATCCTGGTCCTCGCAGAGCACGGCAGTGAACCCGTGTGAAGCATCCAGAGCGGAGCCTAGTCCTCGCCGAACACGGCAGTGAACCCGTGTGAAGCATCTAGTGCAAAATTCCTGGTTACGTGGAACGCGGATAACGTCACTCTTTAACCCCGTGGAAAACGTCCAGAGCGGATCCTGGTCCTCGCAGAGCACGGCAGTGAACCCGTGTGAAGCATCCAGAGCGGAGCCTAGTCCTCGCCGAGCACGGCAGTGAACCCGTGTAAAGCATCTAGTGCAAAATTCCTGGTTACGTGGAACGCAGATAACGTCACTCTTTGACCCCGTGGAAAACGTCCAGAGCGAATCCTGGTCCTCGTAGAGCACGGCAGTGAACCCGTGTGAAACATCCAGAGCGGAGCCTAGTCCTCGCCGAGCACGGCAGTGAACCCGTATGAAGCATCTAGTGCAAAATTCCTGGTTACGTGGAACACGGATAACTTCACTCTTTGACCCCGTGGAAAATGTCCAGAGCGGATCCTGGTCCTCGCAGAGCACGACAGTGAACCCGTGTGAAGCATCCAGAGCGGAGCCTAGTCCTCGCCGAACACGGCAGTGAACCCGTGTGAAGCATCTAGTGCAAAATTCCTGGTTACGTTGAACGCGGATAACTTCACTCTTTGACCCCGTGGAAAACGCCCAGAGCGGAGCCTGGTCCTCGCCAAGCACGGCAGTGAACCCATGTGAAGCATCCAGAGCAAATACCGGACTGTGGAGTCCTTAAAATCCACGGACTATGATGTCCTTAACCTCGACCGCAATGTCTTAAAACTAACAATCAACCACCCTGATTTTGTACTGAGTCTACTTTGGTTTAAGGGTACATCTCTTCACTCCTTTGATGCCTGACGTTGTAATTCCTCAACGTCTTCAAAGAGGTGACGGGTCCCTGCAACCAAACATCGGACTGTGGAGTCCCTAAATCCACGGACTATGAGGTCCTTAACCTTGACCATGATGTCTTAAAACTAACATCGGACTGTGGAGTCCCTAAATCCACGGACTATGAGGTCCTTAACCTTGACCGTAATGTCTTAAAACTAACATCGTACTGTGGAGTCCCTAAATCCACGGACTATGAGGTCCTTAACCTTGACCGTGATGTCTTAAAACTAACATCGGGCTGTGGAGTCCTTAAATCCACGGACTATGAGGTCCTTAACCTTGACCGCAACGTCTTTAAATTACGATGCCTTGAGAAACCCCTGACTCCGTGAAACACGGACAAGGGTGACCACATCCAGCACTTACAAGTCCTCACGACCTGTAAGGAAGAAAAACTCTCTTGTGAGATCCTTACGACTCTCAAGGGAAAACCCGCTTAAGAATCCTCACGATTCTTAAGAAGAACTTACACCTATGGGATCCTCTCGACCTGTAGGGAGAAAAACTCTTTACGAGACCCTCGTGGCTCGTAAAATGCAAAAGTCTTAGGAAGCAGATCTTAACCCTGAATCCTGAGCCATCGCTGCCCTGCAAGGAGATCAAGATAGAATATCCGCAGAATACATTCAATAAAAAGGGGACACACCATTGAGAAGAAAATGTATCTTTTATTCATAAACCAAAATGGATAAAAAGTACAATTCATGAAAGAAACAAAAAGAAAGGTACTCTTATCCATGAGTATATACAAAAAAAGGGGAAAAGATACAAGTCCTCAAGCCGGCGGGTGGTGTAGTAATTTTACCAGCTCATCGTCTTTTTGCTGAGCCACGGCTTCGTGACGAAAGATCTCCAGAAGACGAGCCTCCGCCTGAGCTTGCTGAGCCTGATACGAAGCAAGCCGAGCTTTGAGCTCTTTCTCGGTGGCTTTATGAGCCTCGACCCTCTCACGAGTGAACGTGGCAGTTTTATCGAGAGCCACCACCTCTTTTATGGACTCCTGAAGCACCCGCCAGAGTTCGTATGCTTTGTTGGCTTTGGCTGTGAGGCTGGCCTGAAGCTCGCTCAGCGCCTTAGAAGCCAACTCCCTCTCCGAGAGTTTGCGGCCAAGCCTCTTCTCGCATGACGTCATGTTAGCCACACATCGTGCTATCAGACCCCGCAACTCCGCTTTTGCAGCCACGGCTTCCGAGGAAAGGCGAGAACATTCAAGAGCGTGCAAACAAGCCTCCACCTTCCTACAGAACTCCACCCAGACCCGCACCACCTCCTCGCTATGATAGGTGGTGAGAAAAGGAAGAGAGCCGTTAGCTTCAGCGGCAAACGCTTCGGCTGTGGTTGCGCTACCAGCACGGAGCTCCTCGACGAAAGATGATAGGGAGACAAGGCTCAATTGGGCCAAGCGTTCTGAAGCCCTCAAAGCATAAGGGCCGAGCGGCATCACGATGCGCGATCCCAACGCCATGGAGACTGGCAGGGCTGTTCAAATTTGACAAATGTTAGTAAAATTCTTAAGCACGGAACGAACGGGATTATAATAAAATGTCACTCACCGACAGTCATGCAAGTAGGAGCTGAAGGTTCCCCTGGCCCTTCAACGACCTCGACCTCATCGTCAGCTTCCAAAACTATAAGAGACATCAACGTCATTTCGCAAAATAGTAACAATGCTATGGTAAAAGAAAAAATGGCAAATGACACTAACCTTGCCCGGAGGAAAGGACAATACGCTGAGGGGAGATCGCCTGCGGAGCTGCCATCTCCAATAAATGCTGAAATGACTGTCGAGGCGACAGATCAGCGATAGTGGCCGCCAAACCTCGCAATTCTGGGAAAGATAAAAAAATTTAGACCATGGAAGGGTTGCTAATTTAAAACGCAGAGGGTTACCTTCAACGCTCCTCCTATTTTGAGCCGGAGGGATAGCAGCTTCAACGGCCTCCGCCGTGACCTCAGGCTCCAACAAAGGAAGAGTAGTCCCGACTACCTCTCTTCCAGCCTCTGGGCCGCCCTCAGTAAGAGTCATTGGGGCGGCGACCTCCAAAGGAGCCTCCCCCAAGGGGGCAAGTGTTCCCTGATCGAGAACCGCCGCTGGAGGCTCTACCATGAGAGGAGCAGCTTCATCAGCCCCCTCCACATCAAGCAAGGCTTCATTGAGAATTTCGGCGGGCTTTAGCTTTAATGGGCCCGTAGGGAGCTCCCCCAGCGTCGAAGATTCTGCACGATTCGAATAAGAATAATGATACATATGCACGGGCATAAATAATCGGAAAGACTACAAAAGAACCACAACGTACCGATACGCAAAGAAGCCCTCAATATGGCCTCTTCAAGCCGCTGCTCCTTCTCAAGGAGGTGGGCTCGCCGGGGTTCAAGGGTAGACTCATGACCACCGATCCATAAAGAAAGTGCGTCCGCTGCGTCTTCTGAAGCGGCCTGCTTCAAAGCCCTTTCCCCCCATTCCTCCATAGGACCGATAAATCGCCGCCGAATCCACGAAGGGTCTTCGTAAAAAATTACAGCGGGATAGGACTTCTTCGGAACCTTGGCGTTATGAGACACGTCTTTAGAACGCCGTATGGCCTCAGCCAACTGTGCGGCCTCCTCATCAGCCGAACTCGGGAAGAGAAGTACAGCGTCTGACTCTTGCAGGGCCAATGGTTCGTCTTCAAGAATAGGCTCAGACTCCGCCAAAGAATCGAGCAGGTTGGTGGCCGCTTTCCTCCGCCGTTTAGACCCAGAGCCGGTCGCTGAGGATGACCGCTTCCTCCCTCACGAAGCTTTAGGGCGGCGCCGGCCCACATCGCCCTCGACGCCCTCATCCCTATTACTCTCGCTCGGTGCCACAACCGAGGATGACATCGCCATTGTCGACGCCACGGGGGGCAGTGCCGCTACCGGCAGGGGTGCTACTACTGGGGCCCGTCTACCCCGCGATCGGGAACCCAAGGGCATACCGGCTGTTGGAGTAAGGTCTACCCCTGACTCCCTCGGAATGAGCGCGGTGCCAATCTCCCTCAGAGGGAAGCGGACCGGGACCCTCGGCCGCAGCTTAGCCCCCGGAACCTGAGGAGGGGCATCGTGACCAAGAAGCACCCTTCTTTCCTCATGAATAATTGGGCTGATCCGATGAAGATACCAACCCGTAAACGCACCCACGCACCGGGGCATGTACTCAGCTTCAGGGACCATGAAACGGGAGCCGGTGTTTAGCCTCATGAAATGATGAGCGGCATCGCGAACGGCATCGAGCGAAGGGATCGGGGCGACTATAAAAGCCTCGAAAGGAACACCTTGGTCGTATCCAAGCTGTCAGGCGAATCGATGCGGATTGTACCGCATGAAAAGAGCTGCACTGTCCTGGCGAAACACCAAGTAGCCCGGTCTAATTGTATACAAATGCACGGCCTCCCGGGGCTTCAAAGAAGGTGCGTTGTCTTTCGACTGGTCCCAGAGTTGTTGAACTAGACCCGAGGGAGTAGACAAGACCCGATCATTAAAAACCAGCCCGCCAGCGGCGGCGTGAGGAGAAATCAGCACCCGAATAGCCCCGAATTGAGTCGGGTCAGCGGCAGAAGCACCCACCAATCGCATAAGTCGCGGGAAGGGATAGGCGTCGTAAAACGCAGGCCTTTGATGCATAGCGAAAGCCCCCAGCACATGCATTTCGACCCAGGACGTGAAATAATGAAGCGAAAAGTTCACTACATCCACGCCGGGTGTAGAGGTATTAGCTGCGGTGCCCAATCCATGATAAAGGTGCGCCAAGGCCGGGATGCCGATGGCCAACCGCGTCCCCTCAGCAATACGATAAGCCGGGTAGATGACCGAGGCTCCCATGAAGCGGCGATGCATGGGGATAACGAACCAACTGAGCCAGACACTAACAAACCCCACGAAGAACGTCTCCTCGTCCATGCCGGGAACAGCAATGGATTCAAAAGATGTCGGCGACATAATAGGGATGCAGTACTGAGGTAAATCCGATTCAGTGGTCGGCAGCTTCTTCGGACCGAACCCAAAGGGGTCTCCAATGTTGGCAAACTTCGGAGCTGTCTTCGATAAGGCGTCCTCGCGAAGGAAACGAGCAATGAAGCTCTTGAAAGTAACACCCTGCTCTTCGGATTCGGTAAATAATCGGTCGAAGATACCTAGCGCCTTGATTAAACTGAGACGCTTGTGGCGAACGGCATTCTCAGCAGACAGGCCGTCAATTGGGGCGGGCTCGGGTTCAAAAATGTACTCGTCAGAAGGCAGCAATTCCTCATACAGACTACCCCTGATCGGCAACCCCGAAATGTCATAGAATTCTGCCAGAGAGATCGAGACCTCGCGATCTCCTAGAATGAAAGTGTTGGTGGGAAGATTCCATTGGTTCAAAAACGCCTTGACCCACCAGACATGCGGGGACTTATAATGGAAGAGTGACGCGTATATTGCCTGATAAAGCCCGACTTTCTGCAGCCGCGCATGATGGGCAGAAAGGATGTAGCGAGCCCAGAGAAGGTAGCCCGTAGGGTGTCGAGGAGTGAGCCCTATCTTGTAGATTTGCCCCCACGGGTGGGCCTCACCTTGGCAAATACGCCGCCCTAAGATATCTATGGCCGGGATCGGATGGTTCGGAATACCGGTCGTCGAAGGCTCGAGCCTCCCCGTTGGAGTCCAGTTGGGCATTTCCACAGCAAAAACCGTTCTCGGAGGGTCCATCGGTAAGAATGGGAAAGTGGGCTCTGTCGGTACCGCGCAAAGGAAACTCCGGCGACCCTGAATAATATGACTATACCAAGATCCCCATTGAAGTAGGTTGGTGCAATTCGGGTCATGGGCCCGGATCATCGCCATCGCTTCCTCATCAGATGGTGACTGAGGAAAAGCAGCCTCCGAGCGAGAAAAGGGAAAGCATGGAACAGAAGCCATCGCACCTGAAATCCAATAAAAGAAGACTGTTAAAAGCAAAGTCAGCGATATATATCCATGCATGAACATGAAGACTAGTTAAAGAAAGCAACAGTAGATTTTTCTGGGACCATTAGCTACAAAACACATGGGCCCCACAGAATCAAGATGACGACTCATTAATAATGAGACCAAGCAGTTATAATAAAACAGAGGGAATATCCCCATCAAATAAAGAATGGGTTTCAAGTAACCCTACACATTCCCCCTAGAAGACAAATCTGTCTCGGGCTCTACAATGGATCCAACAGGATCAAGGGAATTAAATTCCCACAGAAGACATCATTACAAAGCTCCCGTTTCATTAATTGCAGAAGGACAACCTCGGGTCAAGAGACCCCAAGAAGCCTCCGTGTGAAGAAACTGAGTTCTTCATAGGAATTAAATTCCTTATTAAGAGAAGGAAATTAAATTCCCAGAAACATTTTTGGATGGAATTAAATTCCATGGAGTTGAACCGCCATCATCATCTCCCCAAGGATCATCCGACCCTAAGAGATCTACTGTTGGAGGTTAAGTGGTCTCATATTTTGGTTAAAGAACTTGAAGAAAAATGGGTTCTTTGTGAAACCCTTAATATGGATTTAAAATCCAGAGAGTTCTTTTAAAACAAAGGTGCTTCGACCGTTCAACATTATTACATGAGGAAAAAGGATCCTTCAACAGAGTTAAACTCTGGAAAATATTTGAGACAGAGAACTAAGCTCTGGAAACGAGAATTAAATTCTCAAGGGAAAAAGTTCTCAAAGGAAGAAGATGAGAAAAGTGAAGGCTCTTCTGAAGAGACATGGGTATTTATAGGAAGTGATGGAAACGTTTCATCTCCCCAAATCCCTAGAGGAATCCAACGGTCACAAGAGTGACAGTGTTGCACTCACGTGCAGACACGTGAGAACAACGCTGTGGGGGCATTTGTTTCCTGATTTAAAATCAGGAAAGCCTACGGAAGAGGCTTCAGAAAAGGGTCACGTGCTCACACGTGACCAGCAATCACGTGTTGGCACGTGACATCTAAAAGCATCGGCAAGGCAGATCCAGTTTCCCGACTACATTAAAGAAAAGGGCTTCAGAAAGGGTCACGTGCTCCCACGTGACCAGGGTCACGTGTTGGCACGTGACATTTAAAAGCAGCGGCAAAGGCACAACAGTTCTCTGATTAAATCAAGAAAAAGGCTCCAGACGAGGGTCACGTGCTCACACGTGACCAGGGGTCACGTCGTGGCACGTGACGGTTAAACAGCAACCAGAAGGCAGAGCGCAAAAAGAAAGAAGAGGGCTCGTTCCAAGGGGGTCACGTGCCCACACGTGACCAAGGGTCACGTGGCCACACGTGACCGGCTTTCAAAGCCTATATGTTAACAGAATTAAATTCTGAGAAAAGACCTCTCAAATCTTTCCAAAGGAACCAATTGAATTAAAGATTTAAAGGTGATTAAATATCATCTATCTATGGAAAAATCTCGAATTTGGAAAGATTTCCCCTTAAAATCTAACCGAAATAACAAAGGAGAATCTCTGGATTTAAAATCCAATGGTGAATAAAATTCACCTAATAATCCAAAGGTCCAAAAAAAATGGTGAATACAAATCAAATCTCTCAATGAAAGATTCACCAAAACTAATTGATTCGGCTGCTTCTCCTATAAATAGGAGCCAAGAGACGCACAGGGAGGGGGAGAGAGATATATAGAGGCAGAAAGGAATCGAGACAAAAAAAAGAGGGGAGTCTTGATACTTTGGAGAAATTGGGATCTTCTGCAAAAGAAAACCCTAGGTAAGAAAGAGAAGGCTTTTTGAAAGGGAAAGAGAATTTAATTCTCAACAGAGTTTAACTCTGATATAAAAACAGAAAAACATAGTTCTCTCTTTGGTGGAGGATCTGTAAAGTGCACATCTCCCCTTGAGTTGAGAATTTAATTCTCAATGGGTTGAGATCCTGCCATGCAGATCCAAAGCATAGAGAGAGAATGGAAGCCTGAGAATTTAATTCTCACAGAACTATAGGAATTTAATTCCTTTAAAATAAAATTAGGGTTTAACCCTATGTTATGGGAATTTAATTCCTTCAGAATAAATAGAATTAGGGTTTAACCCTAGTTAAGAACTTAGTTCTGTTAAAATAACAGGAATTTAATTCCCTTAAGAAAGAAGAGATTAGGGTTTCACCCTATGACAGAATCCCAATCCTCAGAATAATTCTTTAACAGAGAGTGGGAATTTAATTCCTTAAAGCTTTTTTTTAGGGTTCAACCCTATGACAGAATTCAGTTCTTCACATATATGAAGAATTTAAATCCTGCAGAAAATTCAGAGTTCAACTCTATCTCAGAATATAAATCTTCAAAAGAATTATAGGAATTTAATTCCTCTGAAATTATTGTTAGGATTCAACCCTACGAGGAATTTAATTCTTGAAAGGGATTAACGGATCTTCTGAAGAACATACATAGAGGCAAGGTCACGTGTCACCACGTGACCCCAAAAAGATCTACAGAAAAGCCCCTTTGAGGCAGTGCCTCACGTGACCCACGTGACCTTTGGCAGAAGCTTTAACATACAAGCATTTGAATGCACGTCACATGATGGCACGTGATGCTCTAAAAGATGCAATATTCTCAGCAGAACAAATGAAGGGAGGGCGCCCTCACGTGTTACCACGTGACCCCTCTTGCCTTAGTGTTTAACATTAAATTGGAACCCCTGAATCCAGTGTTAAAACACTGTTTGGCCTTAGTGTTTAACACTAATCAAAGAACTTTATTTGCAGTGTTTAACACTGAATTTCTCAGTGTTCAACACTAATTTGAAGCCTCTGTTGCTAGTGTTTGACACTGATTCACTCTAGTGTTTAACACTAATTTGGAATCCCTGTTGCTGGTGTTTAACACCAACTGTCTTTTAGTGTTAAAAAAATAACTTGATCCCAGTGTTCAACGTTGTTGAATTAACATTAGCCCAATTGGCTAAATGGCCAGAGGCAAAGCCTCTTCTTCAATGGACCAACAGGAAGTCAATATTCCAAACATGATTGGACTTAGCCCAAGATGGCCATAAGTCCTCAATTCAGACTTAACTGGGCTAATGGGCTCATAACATAATTAATTGGTCTTGATCCCAAACTGGGCCGAAGACTATTTAATCCACCCCGGTTCAAGGGTACATCTCTTCACTCCTTTGATACGTGGCGTTGTAATTCCTTAACGTCTTCAAAGAGGTGACGGGTCCCGATGACCACATATTGATACGGACTGTGGGGTCCTTAAACCCATGGACTATGAGGTCCTTAACCTTGACCGAGATGTCTTAAAACTAACAACGGACTGTGGGGTCCTTAAACCCATGGACTATGAGGTCCTTAACCTTGACCGAGATGTCTTAAAACTAACAACGGACTCTGGGGTCCTTAAACCCATGGACTATGACGTCCTTAACCTTGACCGAGATGTCTTAAAACTAACAACGGGCTGTGGGGTCCTTAAACCCATGGACTATGAGGTCCTTAACCTTGACCGCAATGTCTTAAAACTAACATTGGACCGCAATGTCCTTAAACTACCCATGGACCGCAATGTCCTTAAACTATCCACGGACCGCAATGTCCTTAAACTACCTACCGACCGCAACGTCACTAAACTAAACAACAGAGCCCCCTTTTTTGCTCTCTTGTTGGATCTGAACGATCCCGTTAAGTTGATCTTAGTCTAAAAACTAGACTAACGTATCCTTAACAAACGTTTAAGTCGATCTTAGGCTCAAATGAGGCTAACGTATCCTTAAACCCAAACCCCCAACCCAAATCTAAGATAAAACGGATTTGTACTAGTCCACGCCCTACGGGCGACGACATAACTCAGTCTCCGTATACAATCCACGGGCAACAAAACACAAAACAAACACACAAGACATGAAGTGACCATCTGGAGAAGGAGAAAGTGGTTACCGCGATGCGGTAGCGTTATTAACTGCAGGGGCTTGCGCCTGCAGGGAAGAGCGTCCCCACAATCAAAATCCCCTCAAGCGAGGGGAAATCTGACGAAGTCTGCTACATCGGACGCATCCGTTCAAACTTTCGATACATGGTGCCATAAATCAACTTGGCATCTTCGGAGAGGTGGACGGATAGCACCAATTAGCATCTGCCCCGAATTTCAGGCAAGACGCCCAGTCGCGCCGTCATTCGGAGGGGAACATATATGAGAGGGGTCCAATTATTCCGTGGACTAAGGTATACGGAGCACAAGGAACCGTTAAGCCACGGAAAAACAACAATGGATATTCAGGTTAGGTGTATTAAAGTGACCGTCTCGTGGCACTTCTAACACATTCCATACCAGTTTACCCTTTTAAAACCCCATAATGTATCATGTATTGATGTATATTGTTTTGTTTAATAGATGTACGACTTGCCGAAACCATGATATCAGTAGTTCATATAAATGGAAAGGATATAGATGGATAGTCATGTAGACCAGTCAAATGTATATCCATGGTTCGGTCAAATCATGTTCATGTTGATATAGATTGAATTCTGGTATAAATAGATTCATGTTGAATTGGAGTCATACTTGAATCATATTCAAGGATAGATTGATTGATTTCATATTAGACTGAGATTCTGTCTGAGTCAGACACTTAAACAGAATTGAAATCCTGAATTAGTTTTGGAGTTATCGGTAACCGCTGCATATGGGCGGCAAGATTTGTGTCTTTTTCCAAGATAATTACCGTATTGATAGCTCCGTTTTTAGGTTGTCTACCTTAGATAGGCAAGCACCCATATTCTCCGACTGCCTGAGGCTCAAGAGAACTGGTCCCTCTTAAACCTATATCTACTAGGGTCCTTATTGTAAATTAATATAACTTGAGTGAGTTTTATGAAAAATAGTTTTGATATATTTTCAAAATAAATCTCAAGTATTTATTTATCGTCTTTAGGGTTTTCATAGTTGTAATTTTTATAAAATGAAATATTCTAGTGGATATAAACCTAACTTTGAATAGTATATGGTATTTTCTTGTAATTTGACTTGTATTGAATGTAATGGTATTTTCATGATCTTTTGTGACTCTTCTGATTTAAAAAAACATTGAATATATATAATATATTTAAAGTAGATATTTTGATAATATATATATATATATATATTTATAAAAAAATAAAATATATTTATTAAATAGAAATCAAGTTTTTCTTAAAATTGTAATATAAATTCCATCGAGATCGTATGCTCCATGAGGAGGTCGGAATCTCGCCCTACTATTTCGATGGATGTGAGATAACTCACACCAACCAAGTCGGATTCCCCAAAATAGGTTGTAAGGACTTAATCGTATGGAATTTAAATAAGACAATTTAAAGAATATGGTTTTTTAATAGTTAAGGGTATTTTATTGTAAACTTATAATTATCCAACAAACCAAAGTTCTAAAAGCCATCGTGCTATGATAAGAATGAGTGTTGTTGTAACAACCGAGTTCAGTTATACCAATTTTTGTTTCGTATTTATTATCTGTGGTATTTTACTGATATATCTTGTTTGGGTGCGAATGGTAGTTACACTTTTACATTACATTCGACCCGACCCGCTTGCTTGAACTGGTTAATTTATATTTATAGACTGCCAAGACTTGTTAATTAGACACGTGCATTTAATGTGGATACTGCATATTAACATTTCACCTAGTATCGCGTATTTTTACATATAACATTTTGGATCACGTAAAATAGATTAAAATTGAATTTCATAGCCTGCATGATACCCCTAATCCCGTAGTAGCGTCCGCGCATCTTGTTCTCGTCCCGTTCAGTGAAACGGACATGTTTGGATAGCTACGCGCACGTATGTGCTTCCGTTCTTGGGGGTATACATTTTTGTTAACTGAACATTCATTTTAAAGTTTGGAAGTCGCATTTATTTTTCGTATTTTAAATCTAAATTTTCGGACCCGTCCCGGGTGCGTTTTGAAATATTTTGTATCCTGCCTAATTTCAAACTTATTTAATTTTTAAATTTAATTCTAATATTTTTTTACAGTTCAAAAGATTTCTAAAACCAATTTTAAAATCTTTTAAAAAATTTCCCTAACTAAATCAGATCCTCTCTCTTTTGTTTTCCCACGAACCAATCAAAATCCTTCTTTTAATTGCAGGGCCCCACACGCCTCTCTCTCTCTCCCCTCATAATCCTTCTCTTTCTCATTTTCTCTCTCCCCAGTGCAACTGTCTCTCTCTCTCCTCTTTCTCTCTCCTCTCGCGCTCTCTCTCTCCTCTCGCGAACATTGTTCACTTCTCGAGTCGGGTCACCGCCTCCCCGCTACGCTCACCTCCCTTCATTCTTTTCTTTCTTCTTCTGTTTTAAAAACCCAGCGCCATCTCCTCCTTCGAGAAACCCATCCAAGCTCCGCCGCCTCCTCAAACCCTAACCCTAACTCCTATTCCCTCGACCTCGCCTCCACCCTAGTCTTCATCTTCTCCTCCTCCTCATCTCCATTTTCTTCCTCTTCTATTTTCTCCTAAGACTTCACCTGCACCCACCAAGAACTCAGCACCTCATCCCATCACCGCTGACCACCCTCGCCGTCGCAATCTCTCCTTTCTCTCCTCTGTTCTCCTCCCCTTCGCAAGACCCCTGCACATACCCTACACCAACACCCCCGCAACGAAACCCCAGCAACCAAACCCTAACCGCCAAGATCCCTGCACACCAAAACCTTAGCCGGAACCGCAGCCTCTACCCTTCGCCGGCAACCCCTCGTCGTCGTCGCCCCTTGCTGACTCCCCTGGAATCCTAGAGCACTTAACCACGGTAAGATCTCCCCTTCTCCTCTTCTTCACTTTCTTTATGCATTTCTTTTCTTTATGTGTTCACTGTTCTTTTTGTTCGTCGGAATCCGGCCGTGCCGTCGACGATCACGACGACCCAGTAAGCATCTTTGACCCGTGTGATCCCTTTGTGCGTTGTTTGGATTCGTTCCGTGCACCATGCGCGCGTCGCAATTTTTCCCGCCGACGTGTGACGTTCCGTATAACCGTTTCTGATCTGTCGAGGCAAGTAAAACTTGCTACATGCTATCTATATTATTTTATACCTATTTAATTGCATAGTAAACCTGTAGATTACATATGATGCCACATGTTCCATTTTCCATTTCGATGTTCCATATACCATTTTAGATCTAGAACTTGAAACATATCATGTTGCATTTTGATTTACTATACATAGTACCCACATCCGTGTTTAAATCACTTAATCATTATCTGCATAGCCCATAGTACCTTTAAATAGTTTCTACCCTATCGGACACCCGTTTGCATCCATTTAACCTATTTTATATATAATTGCATCCCCAGATCATTTAACCCATAATAACGAGATTTTAACAATTCCATATTTGTTTAAGTGTATTTTATTTAATGTTGGAACCATAACCCTAACTCTAATCGATAACCGTGCACCCATATATTTTAATCTGTACCTATTTGTATACCACATTACAATGTTCCATTTTATTGTTCCATTAGTACCCCATGCTTGTTTTGTATGCCCCTGCTTATTTTAGTTTGATTATGTGCACCTACATGACATTTGTGCACCCCTGACATGACTTGTTACACCTACTACTTGACACGACATGGTACCGTGCACATCTTGACATGACATGATACCTATATACTACCTGACTTGACCTGATGTACCATGGCTTTACCAGTTACCTGATCTTGTTACTAATGCCAACAAACTTGACCTGTTGTCCCTACGGACATTTCCTGTTGTCCATCCAGACAAACCTTTACCTGCCGATCCTGTGTTGGCATTAGCTCCAGATTTAAATACCTGACTTGAACATATATAACTTGGGGGTATGGGGAAATCAATGATGAAACCTGACTTGTAACTCGACAGTTTGATACCTTTACTGATCAATTTTAGAGGCTAGGCCAGCCTTGGGATGATGCTGCTGACATCATCCATCGTTACCCACTACCTTTTAGAGGCTAGGCCAGCCTTGGGATGATACTGTTGACATCATACATCGTTACCCCTTTTCCTTTTAGTGCCTAGCGGCATGTCTCGGTTTCAGCCCGAGAATCTTCACCGTGATCCCGGGCACGCACGGGATACTATTGAGTTACATCGATGATTCATCAAATTGATTTCAAATACTTGAGAGTAGTTAACACAGTAGACCAGTTTTAGATTACTCACTGCACACTACCCTTCACTGTTCCTAATTTATATTGCTGTTACACCTGTTTTACCATTTATGATCATACCTGCATGTTTTGCTATCCTGTTTATATATTATTGCTTGATGTTATGACGCACCAACGTCTGGGTTTTGCATGGCCCAGATTCTTTACCTGCGCTACAGGCCGAGCAGAAGTACTTCAGTCAGCAGGCTGAGCAGTGAGGACTTGTTGGTATTTAGTTCTTTTATTTTCGGTATTTTCATTCTTGATGTGAGCCCGCATTATGGGACATACATTCCAGTTATTCTTGTATTGGATCTTTTGCTTCCGCATTATTTTTATTCTTGAATCGTTTTATTCTGGCTTATGGACATGTGTTGGATAGTTTATTATTGTTCTTGATATCTCTACAGCCGTAATATGACTGTAGAAGGATATTTCCTATCCACAGGTAGCATGGTTGGCTATGTCACGTGCCCATCTTAGCGTACTCTGGGAAGCGGGGCGTGACATGGTTCTTTTGGTATCAGAGCCATAAAGTATAGGTTAATCGGGTTTGATTCTTTTGTAGTTGGGTATTGGACCCAATACACGAATCAGAATACTCGTAATTAGGAAACATGTCCTGCCACCTTACTGCCTTGCCATTTTTGAATCTTAACCTCCTCCTGATTCTACTTTTACGATGTGCAAACCTCCTTTGCATATCGATTCGAAAACCTGGTTTCCTTTGTTTATCTTTAGAGCTTAGGCGACTTGGGTGGAGTTATGTGATTGTAGCTATGATACCGCGGCATGGTTACAATGCGGTACTCTATTTAAGTAACTTGGAGTTCTAGCCTCGATTCATATCCTTGATCTATATTCTGAATCTGTTATCATGCTAATCCTTTTGGTGCTTTGATTTCAGGAACATGGCAGATAAGAATCTGAAAATGTACCAAAGGCGTGTTGACGAAGCCGCTATGCTTGGAGTAATCCGTGGGATGTTGGAGAACCAAAAGCGACAGACCGAGCTGAACCAGCAGCGAAAGGTTTGCGGACCGTTCAGCAGTCCGTGAACAATGTTGTGGCCAGACCAGTTGAACGTGTGGGTACCGTGGCAGATTTCAGGAGACTGGGTCCGTCTGTCTTTACTGGCCTGGAGGAGCCATTGCCAGCGGAGCAGTGGCTGGTTGACACGGATAATTTACTCATTGCGGCGCAGATCCCAGAAGATAAGAGAGTGGACGTGGTACGCATCCAATTGGTAGACTACGCCCATGAATGGTGGCTTGTGGAAGAGACCCGCTTGCCCAAGCCGATCAGTTGGGAAAATTTTTCGAAGAGTTTCTTGGAGAAGTTCTTCCCGCGGACTGCACGGGAGGAAATGGAAGAAAAGTTCATCAGTTTGAAGCAGAACGGTGCACCTGTAGATGTACATGCAGCTGAGTGGACGCGGCTCAGTAGATTCGCTGGACCTCTGGTTGCCAATGATGCTGATAAGGCAAGGAGGTTTATACGCAGTTTGGATGTGGACATCCAGAGGCAGATTGTCTCCCTGGGTTTGACCACTTTCTCACAGGTACTTACAGCGGCCCGAGAACAGCAGAGCATATCTATGAAGACTGGGAGTACATAGCAGACAACAGTTACAGTACGGAAGCCGGCATTTGCACCGAACCGAGCACATGGATACAGAGGTATTCCAGTGAGCCGTCGTGGCGTAACACCTATGAAGAAGCCTGCTGTCGTTGATCAAAGAAGGAGCGTGATTTGTAACTACTGCCATTTACCCGGACATGTGCAAAGAGATTGTCGAAGGAGGCAAGGACTTTGTTTGGTTTGTGGATCGGCGGATCATACTATCAACGCTTGTTCGTCGAAGCTTCGTACGAAGGATGATGTTCAGAAGCCACCGCAGAAATCATTTCAGGGACAGAAGCAACTGACTCAGGGACCCAATCAAGCTCGAGCATTTACCCTGACGGCTGAGGAAGCTAAGGCTTCAGGAGAAGTTGTTTCAGGTATTCTACTTGTTCATGGTTTTCCCGTATTAGCGTTATTCGATTCTGGTGCATCCCATTGTTTTATGTCGTCCAAGTTTATTGCTACACACTCGATTACTTGCACGACCCTGTCTAGTTTCTGGGACATACACACTGGGAATGAGAAGATCATATCTAGTAGGGAATGTAAGGATTGTGCAGTTGTTGTTTGCGGACGGGAGCTTTTTGCAGATTTCTTGATAATTGATACAGGCAGCTATGAAGTTGTCTTGGGAATGGATTTTCTTGGCACTTTCCATGCTCACATTTATTGTAGGGCAAAGAAAGTAATTCTCCAGATTCCCGGACATCCAAAGTTTATATTTACTGGAGGAAGCAGTTCTGTCGGGCCAGTCGAGTTTAGAGCTAGGCCGACAGCTAATGTTCTTTCGTCGATGGAGGTTGCTCAAGATGAAGCGCCAGCTGTCGTTCGAGATTTCATGGACGTGTTCGAAGACATATCAGGTTTACCGCCGAAGCGAGACGTGGAGTTCGCAATTGATCTTGTTCCTGGTGCAGCGCCAGTTTCTAAAGCGTACTATCCAATGGCACCAGTGGAGTTGGAAGAAGTTAAGAAGCAGGTTACTGAATTACTTGAGAAGGGTTGGATTCGCAGCAGTAACTCGCCGTGGGGAGCTCTAGTTCTTCTAGTCAAGAAGAAAGATGGCACAAGGAGGATGTGCATCGATTATCGAGAATTAAACCGGGTGACTATTAAGAACAAGTACCCCATCCCTCGCATTGGCGAATTATTTGAGCAGCTTAGTGGCGCGAGGGTATTCTCGAAGCTGGATTTGCGATCCGGATATCATCAGGTCCAAGTTAAAACAGAAGATATTTGCAAGACGGCGTTCCGAACTCGGTATGGACATTACGAGTACTTAGTGATGCCCTTCGGAGTAACGAATGCACCGGCGATATTTATGGACTTGATAAACCGAATCTTTTCACCATTCTTGGACCAGTTTATTGTGGTGTTCATTGATGATATTCTAGTCTACTCGAAGAGTATTGAAGAGCATGCAGAACACTTGAAGATCGCATTGCAGACATTGAGGCAAGAACAATTGTATGCAAAGATGAGCAAGTGCGAGTTTTGGCTTGAAGAGGTGAAGTTTTTGGGACATGTCGTGTCCGGAGATGGAATCGCCGTTGACCCCGAAAAGATTGCAGCAGTTCGAGATTGGCCGATTCCGAAGAATGTTGCGGAGATAAGAAGCTTTCTTGGACTCGCCGGGTATTACAGAAGGTTCGTGGAGAACTTTGCTCATCTGGCGGAGCCGTTGACCAAGCTTACGCGCAAGGAGGTACCATTTGTGTGGACGGATAAGTGTGCGTCAGCTTTTGAAGCGTTGAAGCAAAGATTGATAACCGCTCCTACTCTGACCGTGCCAGACAGTTCCGGAGGATTGGTGATTCACAGCGACGCATCTAGGAAAGGATTGGGATGTATTTTGATGCAGCATGGGAAGGTTATAGCGTACGCATCGAGACAGTTGAAGACCCATGAGAAGAATTACCCAACTCATGACTTGGAGCTTGCAGCTGTGATCTTCGCTTTGAACATTTGGAGACACTACCTTTTGGGCGAAAGGGTCGAGGTTTTCACCGATCATAAAATCTTGAAGTATGTGTTCACGCAGAAGGAGCTTAATATGAGACAGCGTAGATGGTTGGAGCTGATGGCTGATTACGATCTTGATCTTAAGTACCATCCAGGGAAAGTTAATGTTGTGCCGGATGCGCTTAGTCGGTTGCCAGCAATTCAGATGTTGACTGCACAGAAGGAACTTATTGAAGACTTTCGAAGATTTGATTTGGAGATTGTGCTACCGCATTCTTCGGGACAGTTGATGCAGCTGCTAGTACAGTCGTCGTTGATCGAGAATATTAAAGCAGCGCAATTGCAGGACCCAAGATTGTGGAAGTTCTAAGAACAGGTTGAGGCTGGACTTCGAACAGACTTACTGATCCATGAAGACGGTTCGTTGCGTTATGGTAGCCGTTTGTGTGTGCCAAAGGGAGATATTCGCGAAGAACTTATGAAGGAGGCGCATAGTTCAGCATACTCCGTACATCCAGGAGGCACGAAGATGTACCGAGATATACGATAGCATTTCTGGTGGGAAGGAATGAAACGGGAGATTGCCCGTTTTGTGGCAAAGTGCTTGGTGTGTCAGCAAGTCAAGGCTGAACATCAAAGGGTTGCTGGTTTATTGCAACCACTTCTGATTCCTCAGTGGAAGTGGGAACATATAACCATGGATTTCGTGACGGCTTTACCGCGGAGTCCAAATGGCAACAATGCAGTTTGGGTGATTGTTGATCGATTGACCAAGGCAGCTCATTTCATCCCTTTTCAAGTTGGTCAATCAACAGAAACTTTGGCAGAGCGGTACATGCAAGAGATTGTAAGATTGCATGGTGTACCAGTGAGCATCGTGTCCGACCGTGACACTCGTCTCTTATCACACTTTTGGAGGAGCTTACAGGAAAGTTTGGGGACTCGTTTGAAGTTTAGCACCGCTTATCATCCTCAAACAGATGGCCAGTCGGAGAAAACGATCCAAACTCTTGAAGACATGTTGAGATCTTGCATGTTAGACTTCAAGGGTTCATGGGAGGATCATCTACATTTGGTGGAGTTTTCTTATAATAACAGTTTCCAGGCGACTATTCAGATGGCTCCATTCGAGGCTTTATATGGTCGCAAGTGTCATTCACCTGTTTGTTGGGACGATGTTGGCAAACGAAGATTGTTGGGACCAGATTTGGTTGTACAAACAGTTGAGAAGGTTAACACTATCCAGAACTATATGAAAGCAGCACAAGACCGACAGAAGAGTTGGGCAGATACGTCGAGAAGACCTCTAGAGTTCGCCGTGGGTGATTTAGTATTCTTGAAGATATCACCGATTAGAGGAGTGATTCGTTTCGGAAGTCGAGGAAAGCTTAGTCCTCGATTCGTTGGACCTTTTGAGATTTTGGAGCGTGTTGGAGAAGTAGCGTATCGATTGGCGTTGCCGCAATCCTTGGCGAATGTTCATGACGTGTTTCACGTATCTCAACTCCGTAAATATGTTCGAGATGAAACACATGTGTTGGATCATTCGGAGCTAACTGTACGAGAAGATTTGACTTTTGAGGAGCGACCGGTGTCGATTGTGGATCGAAGAGAAAAGGTTCTTAAGAACAAAGTTATCCCTCTTGTACTTGTTTCTTGGGGTAATCGCTCACATGGAGAATCAACTTGGGAACGAGAAGATGAAATTCGGCAGAAGTTTCCACATCTATTCTTGTAGTATGATTGATTGTTTATCCTTTCTTGTTCTTGGAATTTCGAGGACGAAATTCTTTTTGTAGTTGGGTATAATGTAATAACCGAGTTCAATTATACCAATTTTTGTTCTGTATTTATTATCCGTGGTATTTTACTGATATATCTTGTTTGGGTGCGAATGGTAGTTACACTTTTACATTACATTCGACTCGACCCGCTTGCTTTAACTGGTTAATTTATATTTATAGACTACCCTGACTTGTTAATTAGACACGTGCATTTAATGTGGATACTGCATATTAACATTTCACCTAGCATCGCGTATTTTTACATATAACATTTTAGATCACGTAAAATAGATTAAAATTGAATTTCATAGCCTGCATGATACCCCTAACCCCATGGTAGCGTCCGCGCATCTTGTTCTCGTCCCGTTCAGTGAAACGGACGTGTTTGGATAGCTACGCGCACGTGCGTGCGTCCGTTCTTGGGGGTATACATTTTTGTTAACTGAACATTCATTTTAAAGTTTGGAAGTCGCATTTATTTTTCGTATTTTAAATCTAAATTTTTGGACCTGTCCCGAGCGCGTTTTGAAATATTTTATATCCCACCTAATTTCAAACTTATTTAATTTTTAAATTTAATTCTAATATTTTTTTACAGTTCAAAGGATTTCTAAAACCAATTTTAAAATCTTTTAAAAATTTTCCCTAACTAAATCAGATCCTCTCTCTCTCTTTTGTTTTCCCACGAACCAATCAAAATCCTTCTTTTAATTGTCGAGCCCCACACGCCTCTCTCTCTCCCCTCATAATCCTTCCCTTTCTCCTTTTCTCTCTCCCCAGTGCAACTGTCTCTCTCTTTCCTCTTTCTCTCTCCTCTCGCGCTCTCTCTCCTCTCGCGAACATTGTTTGCTTCTCGAGTCGGGTCACCGCCTCCCCGCTACGCTCACCTCCCTTCATTCTTTTCTTTCTTCTTCTGTTTTAAGAACCCAGTGCCATCTCCTCCTTCGAGAAACCCATCCAAGCCCCGCCGCCTCCTCAAACCCTAACCCTAACTCCTATTCCCTCGATCTCGCCTCCACCCTAGTCTTCATCTTCTCCTCCTCCTCATCTCCATTTTCTTCCTCTTCTATTTTCTCCCGAGACTTCACCTGCACCCACCAAGAACCCAGCACCTCATCCCATCACCGCCAACCATCCTCGCCGTCGCCATCTCTCCTTTCTCTCTTCTGTTCTCCTCCCCTTCGCAAGACCCCTACACATACCTTACACCAACACCCCCGCAACGAAACCCCAGCAACCAAACCCTAGCCGCTAAGATCCCTGCACACCAAAACCCTAGCCGGAACCGCAGCCTCTACCCTTCGCCGGCAACCCCTCATCGTCGTCGCCCCTTGCCGACTCCCCTGGAATCCCAGAGCACTTAACCACAGTAAGATCTTCCCTTCTCCTCTTCTTCACTTTCTTTATGCATTTCTTTTCTTTAAGTGTTCACTGTTCTTTTTGTTCGTCGGAATCCGGCCGTGCCGTCGACGATCACGACGACCCAGTAAGCATCTTTGACCCGTGTGATCCCTTTGTGCGTTGTTTGGATTCGTTCCGTGCACCGTGCGCGCGTCGCGATTTTTCCCGCCTACGTGTGACGTTCCGTATAACCGTTTCTGATCTGTCGAGGCAAGTAAAACTTGCTACATGCTATCTATATTATTTTATACCTATTTAATTGCATAGTAAACCTGTAGATTACATATGATGCCACATGTTCCATTTTCCATTTCGATGTTCCATATACCATTTTAGATCTAGAACTTGAAACATATCATGTTGCATTTTGATTTACTATACATAGTACCCACATCCGTGTTTAAATCACTTAATCATTATCTGCATAGCCCATAGTACCTTTAAATAGTTTCTACCCTATCGGACACCCGTTTGCATCCATTTAACCTATTTTATATATAATTGCATCCCAAGATCATTTAATCCATAATAACGAGATTTTAACAATTCCATATTTGTTTAAGTGTATTTTATTTAATGTTGGAATCATAACCCTAACACTAATCGATAACCGTGCACCCATATATTTTAATCTGTACCTATTTGTATACCACATTACAATGTTCCATTTTATTGTTCCATTAGTACCCCATGCTTGTTTTGTATGCCCCTGCTTATTTTAGTTTGATTATGTTCACCTACATGACATTTGTGCACCCCTGACATGACTTGTTACACCTACTACTTGACACGACATGGTACCGTGCACCTCTTGACATGATATGATACCTATATGCTACCTGACTTGACCTGATGTACCATGGCTTTACCTGTTACCTGATCTTGTTACTAATGCCAACAAACTTGACCTGTTGTCCCTACGGACATTTCCTGTTGTCCATCCAGACAAACCTTTACCTGCCGATCCTGTGTTGGCATTAGCTCCAGATTTAAATACCTGACTTGAACATATATAACTTGGGGGTATGGGGAAATCAATGATGAAACCTGACTTGTAACTCGACGGTTTGATACTTTTACTGATCAGTTTTAGAGGCTAGGCCAGCCTTGGGATGATGCTGCTGACATCATCCATCGTTACCCACTACCTTTTAGAGGCTAGGCCAGCCTTGGGATGATGCTGTTGACATCATTTATCGTTACCCCTTTTCCTTTTAGTGCCTAGCGGCATGTCTCGGTTTCAGCCCGAGAATCTTCACCATGATCCCGGGCACGCACGGGATACTATTGAGTTACATCGATGATTCATCAAATTGATTTCAAATACTTGAGAGTAGTTAACACAGTAGACCAGTTTTAGATTACTCACTGCACACTACCCTTCACTGTTCCTAATTTATATTGTTGTTACACCTGTTTTACCATTTATGATCATACCTGCATGTTTTGCTACCCTGTTTATATATTATCGCTTGATGTTATGACGCACCGACGTCTGGGTTTTGCATGGCCCAGATTCTTTACCTGCATTACAGGCCGAGGAGGAGTACTTCAGTCGGCAGGCTGAGCAGTGAGAACTTGTTAGTATTTAGTTCTTTTATTTTCGGTATTTTCATTCCTGATGTGAGCCCGCATTATGGGACATACATTCCAGTTATTCTTGTATTGGATCTTTTGCTTCCGCATTATTTTTATTCTTGACTCGTTTTATTCTGGCTTATGGACATATGTTAGATAGTTTATTATTGTTCTTGATATCTCTACAGCCATAATGTGACTGTGGAAGGATATTTCCTATCCACAGGTTGCATGGTTGGCTATGTCACTTGCCCACTTAGCGTACTTTGGGAAGCGGGGCGTGACAGTTGTGATGAGATAGGTCATTACCTCATGAGTTTTCTAAAGGTAAAACAAAAGAATATGATGAAATATGTTGAATGTAAAGTTTGTGGTATTTAATTGTAAAAATGTGATAAAAGTTGCATAACATATTATTTTGATATGAAACTTGTTCTAAAGTGTTTGGTTATGATTGTTAAACAATATATGAAGAATTGGTAGGTTTGTTATTAAGAAAATTTAGGTTTTTAAAGAAAAGAGAATCGGAAATCGGAATAACTCCGTTTCCGACGAGTTTTGAAATGAGAGTATTTTAGATTAGAATGAGAAGAGGGGAGTGGAGACTTACTAATTTGGAGAAGAGAGAGGAGGTAGAGGGAACTTTTGAAGGCGCCGTGGAGTCGCGTCGTTGCCGGATTTGTCCCGAATCGTCGCCGGAACTTTGACCTTGGCTAACTCCACTTGTACAACTTTTGGACTTAGGAATTTTAGAGAGTTTTGGCAATGAATTTCAGAATGAGGAGAGAAAAAGTGTAGGGTGGTATTTATAGGATAGAATTAGGGTTTATGGTGTGAATAGAGAATTAAAAATGTATTAAATCCTGGATTAAAGAGGTGAATTAACATTCTCTGTTAATGTGCAAAAAAATCAAACAGGATATGAGTAGTGAAGGTAGGCCAAGGGGTGCTAGGGCAAAGTTTGGGAGCATTACAGATGGGGGCCTGGCGGTGCCGGTCTGGGAGCGAATCTCGCCGGTCTAATCCAAAGGGTGGGGCTGTGGATCTTGGCCACGTGTCCTAGTCGTTTCATTTACCTCAGTGCACATGTTTGTTCTATGAGACTTTTCATTTTTACGTGTTTTGCACGTGTAAACTTTTGGGCTTCCAAAAAGTTTAAAAGAAAAATCAACAAAAATATTATGTGGTTGAGGGAATTCAAACACAGGGGCTATGTCACAGCAGTGCAAGGCTTTACCAATGAGCTACAAGTGCTTTCTTATTGTTCAAAAGCAATTTAAATACTTATAGCATACACATGATTGCAAATACTCCATTTGTACATTACTTTTAAACAAATTTTATGTACATTAAAACAGAGTCGTTACATACGTCCTCGGAGAGCGGGTATTTAGCGCGGAGCTCACCGTCGGCAAACTCCTGCATTGACGCCTTGACGGCATCGAGGGCCTCGTGCCAAACGATGGCCGAGGCTTTGGCGAGATCGGCGTAGAACTGGCCCGACGCCTTATACCTCTCCACGGACATCACCGCTCGGACCTCGGCGAGCTTCACGACCTTGAGCGCCACCTGGGCATCCTTCCTGTTGACGTCCCTCGACTTCTTCATTGCGTTATAAAGGTTACCAATCTCCTCCAACTTGGCCTGTATAGCCCGGTTGGATTCATTCAGAAGTCAGTGAGATTCCTTGTACTTGGAGTTCGTCGGCTCCTCGGCGACCACCCGGGTTTCAAGGGCGGCTATCTTCTCCTCCGCCCTTTGCAGCCGAAGGCATAGATCCTCCTCCCGCGAGGATGATTCGCCCGCCTCCTTCATGGCCGGGGCAATCTCCTTATATTCCATATTGACAATGAGGGCGCAGTGGTGGAGGACCTGAGGAAGGCAGCAAATAGAGTTAGAAAATTTCAAACTAAAAAAAGAGGGTTGATACTTAAGAAAATTCTTAAAGGAAAACGGATACCGACCTGAACAGCCTCCTGAGCAATGGCTGCCACCTGGGCTTTCAGGGTCTCCCGGGGAATCTTGCCCCCAGTTTCTTGCTCCATGTCGGAGAGCAGGTTGTCGGCGTCGGAGAGCAGGTCCCTCCTGCACTGGAATTCCGTTGGAAGGCGCCCGAAAGACCGTTCTTTTTTGCCTTTTGAGGAGAACGACGTTGGGTTCCTCCTCCTCCCTCGCCCGGGGCGCAGCGGAAGGCCTGCTCGGCGGAGTTGGCCTCGGTGCCGAGCTCGAACCGGGTCGGGACAAACTTCCACCCCCTGTCTTCTTCTGGGCCTTCACGGCCATGGCAGCTAAGAACTTGGATCGGTCCACTTGCTCTGCAAAAAGTAGAATAAACAAAAAAAAAGTTAGTGATGCTGAAAAGGGCAAGGAAAATTCATCAAAGTCTAAATAGATCTTCCACGGCCCTAACTTACCCATAAAGCGCGCGGGGCTAAGCCCAGCCCAGCTTAGAGCCTGCTCAAAAAGCAAGACGTCGGCCCACTGGATCGGCTCCCACAATGACACCGCCCTTACCTTGGGTGAGGCTGACGGTTTCGTCCTAGGGCAGTCAGCCATGTGCCACTGTATAGGCACAAGCCAATTCTCGTCCTCGGGTGGCCCGACGAATACGAACTTCTCCTTCCATTCATGGATGGAAGAAGGGACGGCTACCACGCCCGACCCGGCCATCCCGCCATTACGTTTTTTGAAGGAAAAATACACTCAGCTCGGCTCATTCTTGTTGGTGCTAGGGTGATTTTTATAACAGAGGAAGGAAAAGAGGAGGGTCAAACTGAGGGGGATGTTTTCGAGTTTCAACACCGGACCAGAAGCCTGAGGAGGATTCTCCATGAGTTCGGCGCTAGCTGTCCCGGGGCAAGATTGAAGCAACAAAGCACCCCACATACCTCAGTTGAGAAGGGCAGACGCATTCCGGGCCGGAATGCTTCCAAATACAGGGCAATCTCCTTACCTTGTACCTAGTCCGTCCGCTCACCCTCTCTAGCTAAACGGAGCGAATAGTTGGAGGGAATATAGAATCAAGCGCAAATCTCGGTAAGCTCGTCCACACTCCTCAAGACGGAGGGCGCATTACGGGCGTTCCCGATGTGCACCTTAGGGGCCCTTGTCGCCACCCGACGGCGAACAACACGGGTATCCCTGGCTCTAGGGGAAAGCCCAACACAGATGACGCGGCAGAAGAACCTTCTCGGCTATCTGAAGACAGAGGGGAGGAAGACCCGCTGGGCTGGGCTCCAACAACTGGAGCCTCATCGTCCGACTCTACCCTAACTACCTTTACAAACTCCTCAGATGAAGACATCTAACTTGATTCAAGGGAATGGTCCCACCGAGGAAAAATCACGGGTGATCCGATCTAAAGGGACGGAGCGTCGAGCAATCTTTGGCAACGAGAGTGAATTAGGGTAAAAGTGTTGGCCCTAGGATGGTCCCCTCCTATTTATACACTCCAAAGAAAGCATCCAACGGCCCAGATCGATTCCCGCTGAAATGAAACGTCGCGCCTGCCAGCCGTAGAGCTCCACGTGGCGATCGGCCATTGTGGACGTCCCTTCGGTTGCAGGTGACAGTGACAGCCTGTCGCGTCCGCCAACCCACGTCGGACATGTGGCCTGCAGCCCAACAAACAAACGAGCAAAATGGCGCACCCTCCTTAATGCGCAATCATTTCACTGATCCGCTGATATCATCGGAGATACGCGCAAATATCCAAACTCCGGGGGGAGGTGCCACGTGGCCTCAAAGATTGAAACGACGCAACTGCCCCACGCCACGTCTCCCCGAAAAATCTGCACTAATGATTCTCGGCAACAGACGGGGCCGAGAAAATCCAAGCAAGCCATTCTCAACCCGACCCATAAATAGGTCGGAACGAGAATGGGGAGCTAATGATGATGCTCATAAGTGGGAATCCCTCATATCACGACACGTGGCAAATGACATGTCACCCGCGACAGCCCACTAGACTTCTGGGGGCTACCGAGGTAAAACCAGCGTGGGCACTCCACTTCTTGCCCACGAGCAATCTGGCAGCCGAACTTGCACCCCTCCTCTTTTCCCCACCTCCGAGTTCTTGCAGAGCTGAGCTTCCTCGACTTCCCGGCTCGTCTCCGAGCCATCGGCCGAGCTAAGCCGCGCAGCTCTCCTGATCAACTAAGAAAGCGGAGCCCAAGCTCCTCCGCAACGACTCCGCGTATCTCGCCATGGCGAGATATTCGCCGTCTCACGCCCCGTGTCCCACGCTGGCGCATACCCCATTAATGAGCGGATCCCGTCATTAATGGAGGGATCCTGTCACGCCCCGCTTCCTAGTATATGGCGGAGGGGACGCGACTGGTCCGCTACGTATTTACTCAGAAGCAAATACGCTAAGCGTAACTAAGCAATATAAAAGTAAATGCATAAGAGACAAGATATAATAAAGACAACAACTTTTATTTATTAACATTCTTTTGTACAATGCATGAAAAAGAAATACAACTGAAATAAAAGCGATGCTTAAACAATGGCATAACAGAAATGAAAGTACTGAAATGAAATGTGTACAATGAAGCTAGAGCTCGGGGTCTTCAATAATCTTGTCCAAGTCCTCGATGCTGGGCTCCGTCTCCAGAAGGTCCGAAACACCTGACGACATTCAAAGAAAAAAGAAATAGAATGTCGTCAGCGAACAGATCGCTCGGTAAGTCCTAAATAGAAGAGGATAAATAGAATAGACAGAGAGTAAGAGAGAGAGAGTAGCTTTTACAGTTGTATTATATTGTTATATTGTTGTATTTAGTGTTAACGCTGTTGTTTGTAGCTTGGTACAGAAGGATGCCAGTGTATACGAGAGGAGTCTCACTTGCCCCAGAGGCTAAGGTATCAGGAGTACAAGGCTCCGTCGATAATACCACGGAACAACGGCATGGATGTAATTACGTCTTAAGTGACCGCCTCGTGCCACCTTTAACACCTTCCGTACCAATCTACCCCTTAAACCCCGTAGTGTTTTGTTTGTACTGTTGTATTGTATTGTAAACTGTATAGATTGTATAATTGGATTCATGGATTCATGTTGAATTGTAATATTGAAGATTGTAGATTATACTTGAATCATATTCAAGTCAGATTATACTGAGACTCAAACTGAGTCAGACAATTAGAAAAGTAATTTGAAGTCCTGATTGTTTTTATTAATTTGTCTACCTTAGATAGGCAAGCACCCACTTCTCCGGCTCCTTGAGGCTCAAGAGATTGGTCCCACTTAAACCTATCTTTACTAGGGTCCTTAGGGTAATTTATAGAACTTGAGAAGGTTTTATGTAAAAATACTTTTATATACTTTCAAAATATACCCCAAGCATTTATTATTCATCTTTAGGGTTGTAATGAATGCAGATTTTATATTATGATATTTCTAGTGAAAATATCCTAATTTCAGAAATAAAGTATTTATTTGTAATATTGATTTGTTTGGAATTCATGGTATTTTAGTATAAAATTGATTCTTGTGATTTTTAGAAAATGGTGGAATATTTATATCATAACAAAATAGGTATTTCAATGATAAATATACATATATTTATACAAAAATAATTTTAATATATTTTTTATATTCTAAAAATCTCATTTTCTTAAGATGTCGTATTTTAAATCTTCCGAGACCGAATGCTCCTTGCGGAGGTCTGAATCTCGCACTACTAAGCCCGAGGATGTGCGATAATCCGCACCATCCCGAACGGGTTCCCTAAGATGGGTTGTAGCGGCGGTTTGCAAAGATTGTAAAATACTAAATCCTTTAGAAAACGGTTTTATGAAGTAAAAGGTATTTATTTGTAAAGATGTAAATTTTCCCGTATTCTATATTCTAGGGTCTCCTAAGTCAACTAGACTATTCCTAACTGGTCCAAAACGATAAATTATGAGATACCTCAAATCGCCTCTTCACCGCCAATTGTGGCCAGGTAAGTACAAGTGAAGAAAGGAGTGATCCGCTCACGAATCACCGTGAGACGGGCCTTTTAAAGTTACCTTTCTCACTTGCCTAACCTAGACACCACAAAATCAGGTTTAGATAAACGACTGATGCCCACAACGTTATCCTATCTTCATAATAAGTGGTATTTATTTATAAAGATGTATCAATACTAAATCTTTTAGAATTAGTTTTCTTAAGTAAAAGGTATTTAAATGAAAATATTTGTTTTCTTGTATTCTAAGTTTTCGATGGTATCGTGTTAGATTATATGTAAGTGTGTGAGGAGGTAGGTCGTTACCTCGTGATCTACTTTTTATGTATAGCAAGTTTGATGGAGTTAAATGAAGGATTGAAACAATGTGGTATTTAAGTGAAAAATACGATAAATTGAAATAGCTATCATTTCATGTGATGAAACTTGTTCAAATTGTTTGATTAGTATATAATAGTCAACACGAGAAAGTTTAAGTATGATTGTATTAGTGAGAAGTGAAATTTTATAGAAAACCGAATCGGAAATTGGATTTGTTCCGATTCCGTCGAGTTTTGTAAATTCGTATTTTTAGAATAGAAAAGAGAGATAGAAAAGGGACTTACGGGTTTTTAGGATACACAAGAGGGTGAGAGCGAAGTAGTGGAATCACCGATGTGTTGCGTCGTCGCTGGTAGTTCCTAAAACGATCGCCGGAAGTTCCGCCGGGAAATTCGTCGAAGCTTCGCCTCGAGCTCGTTTTCAAGGTACACAAGATCTCTTGAGAATTTTAGAGAGTTGACTCAGAAATGTGAGTGAGTGGGTAGAGGGTAGGGGGTGTATTTATAGGGTTAGGCTAGGGCCGCCTTCTTTGTGTGACTCCTTGGCTATGACTATTGTCTCACAGGTAAATGCCTGTTGTAGCCGTTGGACAATCACTCTATATTGTAAAGAACATTTTCCGAGTGGGACAAGATGAGAAGAATAAAGGTCCGTAGAGTAAGGGCAGGTAGACTAGACCAACCAAAAGAGAAAAGAAAAGACAACATCCACTATTTTCAGTAAAAGGATCAAATCCCTTTCCTAGTTTAAATAAAAAAAATGTAAAAATATATTAAAATTCATTAAAATATGGAGTAAATGGGGATTTCAAAGGTTTCTGGAACCGATCTAAATAAATAGAGTATACAGGGGGTATGGGAGGCCAAGAGTCAACTTTTTTGTGTTGACGACTCGGCCGACTCGGCCGGCCCGCCATCCGAGTCAGAGATCAGAGAGGTGGGGGGTCGTCTGGTGCAGCCTCTGGTATATTTTGTTTTTCAGGTTTAGTTCAAAGTTTGGGAGTTATTGTGTGTGGACTGTTGGGCTTCCAAAGAATTTTAAACAAAATAAAAAAAAATGTGGGGCATATGATTTGAACTCTGATGGCTTGGTTCAATAATACAAGGTATTACCAATGAAACACAAGCTCTTTCTTGTAATTAAATTGCTAATTAATTACTTAAGTCTTGTGCTCAGGCAATAAATACCTTTTTATGGATTTTTGAAATTTTTTTTTGTAAAAACTTGTATAGGAAATTTAGGGTTGTTACAGAGGCATAACTGACGACGAAGATCTCGCACCTGCTCGCTCAATGTGACCCCTATATAAACCCCTCTCTTAGATGACTCAGGTAACTGGAATTATCTCAATACGGCACTAGTCTGCTCCTATTTCTCGGCTCTAACTTGATCGTCGGAGGGTCCTACGGTGGTCACCCACTCCGAGACTTCTTTGCAGGTAGCTCGGCGTCCAACACCAACCCATTAAGATCCACACCCAACAACTCCAAAACCAAATCGCAGCCGTCCAAGATCATCTTCGGAGGATCGACGGAGGACAGCATCCGAAGGAGATCCGAAGCACCATCAGCTTTTATTCATTTCACTATGTTTTATGGTATCTTTCTTTGGTTGAAAAAGATAAGGACCTGTTTGTTTTGCTCCATGGGAGTTAAAAATCAAAAGCTAAGAATGCGAACTTACCAGTGGTTTTACAAATTTGTCTATGCTTAACTCCAAATGTCAACTGTATCCATTTGGTTTTCGTTTTTGAGTTTAATTATCTAAAATCCAGAGTTAAGATAATTGTCATCTAGAAAAAATCGGTACAATCTTTAAAAAATTTAAAAAAGGAAAATCCAAACAACTTAAGATAAATTTTAGGGCCTTGCAAACTAGAATTTGCATAAGCTACACCTCCACCTAAAAGTTAATTTCGGGTATCCTAACTCCAAAACCGAACATGACCTTTTATAAAGCGTGATTGAAAAGTCAGCCGAACATGGAAGAGTTGTTATTGCTGATCATAAAGATTGTTACAAACACTATAAATTAAGAACACACAAACCGCAACTTAAAACGACCAACCTTATTTATTTTCAGTTTTTTTTTATTTTGACCACCAGCTTCGTTGATATTTTCAAAAATCATACCAAATACTTAATATTTTTCAAAACAAAACAAACTTTTTCGGCGCCATCTAAAAACAACACATCCGTTTGATTGCCGTTATTA
Source organism: Agapanthus africanus (assembly GCA_030015575.1). Classification (NCBI taxonomy): domain Eukaryota; kingdom Viridiplantae; phylum Streptophyta; class Magnoliopsida; order Asparagales; family Amaryllidaceae; genus Agapanthus; species Agapanthus africanus. The sequence continues at coordinate 61,166,458 of JASDDO010000024.1, forward strand.
TGGTGAGTTATGAGAGTGGGTTAATGCAACTATCGGGTAGGGTTAGGAAAATTATGACACCATTTACCCCTTCGTTCCCCTTCTCTTCCCGTTTGGAAACACAGCTAGGAAAACCGGTTTATTTTTAGGTGGAGTCTTTGGCCTGCAAAACTTTGGTTGGTCAAAAAAGTAGTGCTTGGTTCAAAAGTAGAGTTTAGACCAGCTATCGTGTACATCTCAACCTGCATCTCCAAAAAAAAAAAAAAAGATAGCGGCAGCCGCCTCAGTCGCCCTCACCTCCTCCTCCACGCACCGCCTCCACTTCGACCCCAAGAACAACCTCGACGACGACATCCTCTCCGTCCTCAGGCACTGAACTGTCCCTAAAAGCTCAACCGCTCTGCCCTCATCAAGAGGTACCCCGGCGCCGGCGCTCCACTCCCTCCCCGCACTCCACTCCGTCATCCACCTCTCTCTCTTCATCGCCGGCGACGACGAGACCGTCCCGGAGCTCGACGAGGCCTACCTGAACGGCATCAGGCACGAGGCCGCCGCCAGAACCAAAGCGGAGGCCCTCCAAAGAGAGGCGGAAGAGCTCGAGCATAAATTAATTAATTAAGTAAATTGAAGGTGCGGACGTCGAGGAAGGATGGGGGGAGGGCCTTGACGGAAAAGTTAACGGTAAAATCCATGGAGAAAATTTAAAGCAAAAGCCCAGGGTCTTTCTTTCCGACGGAAATCATAACGGGATAAAATTGTGTATTTTATCAGCTTGGGTAAAAAGCAAATACCAAGTTTTGAAGGCTATAAAGTAATTAGCTATGTTCCGGGGTCTAAAAATAAAAAGCCCAAATTAAAAATAACCATTACAAGGGTGCTTTTGTCTTTAGCATCCTTATGCCCTACAACTAATCACATGTTAACTTTGGATGGACGGAAAGTTAACCGATTTTAACCATGGTGTGTGTTTTAGATAAACTTTTAAGAAGTTGGTGTTGTTTTTAAATATTCTAAGTATTTGTTGTGTTTTTTGAAAATAACAAAGAAGTTGGTGGCGAAAATAAAATTAAAAAAACTCCTGTTCAAAGAGACGCGGGTCTTGAAAAATCTGGTCACTGTGATGTGATAGGATCATGATCGTTGAAATGGATAGTATATTACTGAGAACGAGATCCCACAAGTCATGGTGGCAATTCATGTCATCATGTACCGAGAACCATAATTTATTACGGGAGTTTTCTTGCTTTTCAGATAACAAATAATCGTTTCTTCGAATTGAATTTCTTAAACATCAAAAGGACCTTCCTATCAATTAAATTCCAGAACAGATATCAAGCGCATGAGGATAGATTATAACCTTAATGAATCTTATTAGTGAGATTAGATGCATAAAGACAGTTTGGCCGAGTGGTCTAAGGCGCCAGATTTAGGCTCTGGTCCGAAAGGGCGTGGGTTCAAATCCCACAGCTGTCATTTTTAATATTTTTATTTGAATTTTTTTTTAATTTCTTTGCATGCCCACATTTCCGGCATTTTTCAAGTCTAACCCATGCACAGCACACCCACAGCATTTTTATTTCAGTAAAAGAGAGCAACTGCAAGTCTACAAATATGAGCTTTATATTTGGAATTGGTATAAGATGTTATATTAGAGGCCGGGGCTGGGGGTCGATACATATGCAGGATTTACCGGTTTGGTTGGTACATCATATTTGTTATATTTTCCTTATATACAACCTTGCCTGAGCTATAGCTCAGTGCGGCGGGGTTTATACCCCAGCCCCGCCAAAGAGGGGAATTGACCGTTAATTAACGCTTTGGGAAAAAATTCATGAATCTCCTAGGTGCGCGTGTGCGTTGTGTATTTGTATGTGATGTGTGTGTGGATGTGTTGTATGCATAGATCGGGACTTACCGGAGGGTGAAAAAAGACAAAAAGAAAAAAAAAATAGTTTCCTTCCATATGCAAATATAAAAAGTTCACATTTCACAGCTGTCATTCCATAAGAAATTTAATGTTATATTTATATATATTCTCGACAAATAAGCTATAACCCATGCACACAATATACGACACACCGACACACATACCCACACAAGCACACAACACATCCAAGGAACCTACAATTTTGTCCCAAAAGCGTTAATTTGTGGCCAGTTCCTCTCTTGGAATTTCTTGGGTTCGAACCCCGTACTTATCCCAAGAGCGAAAGTTACCGTACCAACTGAGCTATTGCTTATTGGTAGACACTATATTTATTACTCTGCTGTGTTCTTGCAGTAAAACATTTTTTGACATTTCTATTTCAGAATAAGAGAGTGCAACTATAAATACGAGCTTTACATTTGGAATGACATGTTTCCTATCAAAGTGATAGATTTTAAATATGAAAGCGGGTTGGTGATTAGATACATTGGTGGAAGTTACCGGTTTGCTAAAGTGTTTTGGGCTGCAGCTTTTCCAACATTTTCCGATTCAAAATTTTCCTTTTTTCTTTAAATTTTCAACATTCTGTTTGGCATACGAAAATTATAGAGTTTTCAAAATTCTTAATTCTTTCTTTCGGTTTTTCATTATTTTGTTTGCAATAGCAAAAAAGATCATGAACTTTTTATAATATCAATTTTTTTTCAATTTTTTAATATTTTACTGCACACAAAAATTACTAAATTTTAAAAATTCTCAAAATAATTTCTTCGATTTTACAATTTTTTGTACTATATAGGACTTGAAAATAGAGAACGGTTTTTTTTATATTTTACTTGCTATAGAGATTATGAACATTGCGATATTTTGAAGAATCCTAAATTTTTTATTAGGTTTTTCAATATTTTACATGTTATAGCAAATGAAAATCGCAAAGATTTCCAAATGTTTATGCTTTCTTCATTCTTTTGTTATGTTGCGTGCTACATAGAATACAGAAATCATAAAATTTAAAAATTATAAGAAATTTTTTTGGTTTCCGATATTTCATTTGCTTATACTTTTGTGGAATTTTCGGGTAACAAGAAAAAAAAGGTTATGTGAAGTACAAAAAAATATATGTTGATTGCTACTTGATGATGCTCCATATTGACGACCCATCAAGATCAAGGCACGTGGCAGATGACGTATCCCAGAACCCAGAAGAAAGGGTCCACGGGGGCCGACCAGGCCATCCGGGTACCCGACCCGCAAGCTCTAGCTGGCTCTCCTCATAGGCCCCTTGATACTGGTCTTCTCGGCCTCTCAGCTCGCCCCGAGCTGCCACCGGACCAAGACTCCTCGGCCCTCTTGCTCGTCTCCGAGCTCCCCAGCTGAGGCTATCTTCCTCGGTCCCTCCGACCGACCAACTCCACCACTCAGGCGTAACCGCCGCTCCGCAAACCTCGCCATGCGCAGATTCTCCGCCAGCAACATCCCGCGTTCCACGCCATCACGATCTCCATTTATGGGCGATCCGCTCTTTACGCGGGCGTGACGTCGGGAGCGTAATTGCCGGTGAGATCCTCGCGCCTGCTGCTGCGTGCTGCCGTCGCTATAAAAAAACCCTTCACAGAGGGGTCAGGTAAGCCATTTTTTACTGGACTTAGCCGTTACTCTGCTCGGATCTCGTACTAATTTTATCGTCGAAGGGTCCTCGGTGGTACTAAACCACCCCGGGACTTCTTTGCAGGTACTCGGCGTTAAACTACTCAAATCACCAATCTCCTCAAAACCCATTGAGACCCACACGCAACGGGAGATCACCTTCCAAATCCACCGGGAGATCGACGGAAGACATCTGACGGAGACCCGAAAAAGACCTCCATCAGTTGGCGCCGTCTGTGGGAAACGAAACTCCACAAAAAATAAAGTTGGCCTTCCGATCTCCATCCACATGGCAAGCACCCTGAAAATCCAGATACCAGTCACCGCCTCCCCCTCACCGGAGGCGCGGATGAACCTCCTCCGGCGACCGTCATCAATGCCCTCGCTGGCCGAATAGACCGGCTACATGGCCCCAGATCACCGCTCCTCCGCCTCCAGGAGACTCTGCCCTCGTTGGCACGGCTGACTACCGGCAGGCTACGTCCCATGGCCATAGGTCTCACGGGCCGATACTCTCTGAGGCCCGCTGGGCGCCCCACGGCTCCGCACCAAGACCCGCGGCAACAAGAACGTCGTGCCGTCCCCGGACAATCCACCACAAGGGATTACCAGCGCCAAGCCGCACAGAGAGAATCAAGCAACCCACTCTCGACCCGACGCACAAAAAAAATCGGAACGAGAATGGGGGGCTAAGGCAACCGCGCAGCTTCACTGCCCGATTATCCTTAGCAGGCCTCCTACGGCCCCTCCAACGCTAAGGATCAAAGTCCTCCTTAAAGGCGGCCGGGCGACCGAGCGGCTTCCCTGCTCGGCTATCCCTGGCCGGTAGCTTCCCTACTCGCAACGCCAGGGATCAAAGCCCTCGCCAAGAGGCAACCGCGCAGCTTCACTGTCCGGTTATCCTTAGCAGGCCTCCTACGGCCCCTCCAACGCTAAGGATCAAAGTCCTCCTTAGAGGCGGCCGAGCGGCTTCCCTGCTCGGCTATCCCTGGCCGGTAGCTTCCCTACTCGCAACGCCAGGGATCAAAGCCCTCGTCAAGAGGCAACCGCGCAGCTTCACTGCCCGGTTATCCCTAGCAGGCCTCCTATGGCCCCTCCACCGCTAAAGATCTAAGCCCTCACTAAGAGGCAGCCCAGCAGCTACCCTGCTTAGGTATCCCTAGCAGGTAGCTTCCCTACCGCAACGCCAGGGATCAGAAATCCTCCCAGAGGCAGTCGAGCCCAAGGATCCCTCGCTCGGCTATCCATGGCGGGTAGCATCCCTACCGCAACGCCAGGGATCAGAAAGTCCTCCCAGAGGCAGTCGAGCCCGAGGATCCCTCGCTCAGCTATCCATGGTGGGTAGCTTCCCTACCGCAACGCCAGGGATCAGAAAGCCCTCCCAGAGGCAGTCGAGCCCGAGGATCCCTCGCTCGGCTATCCCTGGCGGGTAGCTTCCCTACCGCAACGCCAAGGATCAGAAAGTCCTCCCAGAGGCAGTCGAGCCCGAGGATCCCTCGCTCGGCTATCCCTGGCGGGTAGCTTCCCTACCGCAACGCCAAGGATCAGAAAGTCCTCCCAGAGGCAGTCGAGCCCGAGGATCCCTCGCTCGGCTATCCCTGGAAGGTAGCTTCCCTACCGTAACGCCAGGGGTCAGAAAGCCCTCCCAGGGGCAGTCGAGCCCGAGGATCCCTCGCTCGGCTATCCCTGGCGGGTAGCTTCCCTACCGCAACGCCAAGGATCAGAAAGTCCTCCCAGAGGCAGTCGAGCCCGAGGATCCCTCGCTCGGCTATCCCTGGAAGGTAGCTTCCCTACCGTAACGCCAGGGGTCAGAAAGCCCTCCCAGGGGCAGTCGAGCCCGAGGATCCCTCGCTCGGCTATCCTTCAAGACAAAAGCCCTCGCCAAGAGGCACCGGACAGTAACCCTTCCCGGTCAAGGGTCCTTGGTAGGCTTCTTACAGCCCCTCCCGCGCTAAGGACCAAAGTCCTCCCAGAGGCAGTCGAGTCCTTGCTCGGCTATCCCCGGCTGGTAGCTTCATACCACAACCGACAGGGATCAAAGTCCTCGCCAAGAGGCACTGGGCAGTAACCCTGCTCGGTCCCTGTCCTGAAGGATCAGAAGTCCTCCCAGAGGCAGTCGGGACCGAGGATCCCTCGCTCGGCTATCCCCGGCGGGTAGCATCCCTACCGCAACGCCAGGGATCAGAAAGTCCTCCCAGAGGTAGTCGGGCCCGAGGATCCCTCGCTCGGCTATCCCCGGCGGGTAGCATCCCTACCGCAATGCCGGGGATCAGAAAGTCCCCCCAGAGGCAGTCGAGCCCGAGGATCCCTCGCTCGGCTATCCCCGGCGGGTAGCTTCCCTACCGCAACGCCGGGGATCAGAAAGCCCTCGCCAAGAGGCATCGAGCAGCTGCCCTGCTCGGCCATCCTTCGCAGGCCTCTCGGGGCCCCTCCAGCGTCAAGAATCAAAGCCCTCGCCAAGAGGCACCGAGCAGCTACCCTGCTCGGCCATCCTTCGCAGGCCTCTCGCGGCCCTTCCAGCATCAAGGATCAAAGCTCTCATCGTGAGGCCGCCGAGTTCCTTCCTGCTCGGCGCATCCCCAGCGGGCATCCTCCTGCCCATCAGATGCTGAGTATCTCAAGCCCTCATCGCGAGGCCGCCGAGTTCCTTCCTGCTCGGCGCATCCCCAGCGGGCATCCTCCTGCCCGTCAGACGCTGATGGTCTGAAGCCCTCATCGTGAGGCCGCCAAGTCCCTTTGTCACGCCCCACCTCCAATACAGAGAGTATTGTCCGCTCTGGCCGAAACCGCACGGTTTTTCCCTTTAGAGCGAACCGGACCCGACCAGGGGCCACTTCCCAGGAGGTCACCCATCCCAAGACTTCCCTGGCCCGAGCACGCTTAACTACGGAGTTCTCAAGCTCTTGTAGTTCCAGTTCACTTAAAAGGCGCCTCTGTATTGAAGAATGGTATCAGAGCCGGTTCCTCAATAGTAGGTCCTGTTAAACATGATCCTCCTTCCACTATGTGATTTCAAACATGACCTAGAGACCGATAGGGACACTGTTCCCCTCCGAACGGCGGCCGAGACGTTAGGACGTCCTGTTGCCTGGGGTTCGGGGCAGATGCTATTTGGTTTTATCCGTCTACCTCTCCGAAGATGCCAAGTTGATTTATAGCACCTTGTATCGGAGGTTTAGACGGATGCGGCCGATGTAGCAGACTTCGTCAGATTCCCCCTCGGGGTGAGGGGTTTTTGATTGTGGGGACACTCTTCCCTGCAGGCGCAAGCCCCTGCAGTTAATTACGCTACCGCATCGCGGTAACAACTTTCTCCTTCTCCAGAATTTCACTTCGTGTCGTGTGTGTTTGTTTTGTTTGTGATTGCCCGTGGATTGTATACGGAGACTGAGTGATGTCGTCACCCGTAGGACGTAGATTAGTCCAAATCCGTATTTACTTAGATTTGGGTTTGGTGTTTTTAGTTTAAGGATACGTTAGTCGCGTTGCGGCTAAGATCAACTTAAACATTCGTTAAGGATACGTTAGTCCTGTTTGAGACTAAGATCAACTTAACGTGATCGTTTAGATCCGACAAAAGAGCGTTTGGGCTCTATTGTTCCAGTTTGGGAGATTCATAGTCCAATTTGGGACTAAAGTCTGTTTGGAGGATACGTTAGCCATTTTTGAGGCTAAGATCGACTCAAACGTTTGTTAAGGATACGTTAGTCCAGTTTGAGACTAAGATCAACTTAACGGGACCGTTTAGATCCGACAAAAGAGCATTTGGGCTCTATTGTGCCAGTTTAGGGACGTGGTGGTCCATAGCATTTATGGCCGTCGGGACCCGTCACCTCTCTGACGTCGTTGAAGAATTACAACGACAGGCGTCTGAGGAGTTCAGAGATGTACCCTTGAACCAAAGTTGATTTGGAGTTTTATCGTTTATTTGAATATCTAAGGACACGTTAACCGTATTTGGGGTTAAGATCAACTTAGACGGGACCGTTTAGATCCAACAAAGGAGCATTTGGGCCCTATTGTGCCAGTTTAAAGACATGGCGGTCCATCGCCAGTTTTAGGGACGTGGGGGTCCATTATTAGTTTAGGGACGTTTCGGTCTGTCGCCAGTTTAAAGACGTAGTGGTCCATATTCCAGTTTAGGGACGTGGTGGTCCATATTCCAGTTTAGGGACGTGGTGGTCCGTCGCCAGTTTAGGGACGTAGTGGTCCGTTATTAGTTTAGGGACGTTTCGGTCCGATATTAGTTTAGGGACGTTTCGGTCCGATATTAGTTTAGGGACGTTTCGGTCCGATATTAGTTTAGGGACGTTTCGGTCCAATATTAGTTTAGGGACGTTTCGGTCCTATATTAGTTTAGGGACGTTTCGGTCCAATATTAGATGAGTGGTCGTTGGGACCCGTCACCTCTTTGACGTCGTTGAGGAATTACAACGACAGATGTCAAAGGAGTTCGGAGATGTACCCTCGAACCGGTCGTGACTTAGTTTATGAGAGACATTTAATTTAAGGACTTACAGCCAGGATTGGGTTAAGTCCAATTTTTATTTTAGGCTCTGCCCGATTAAAAGAATCAATCTAAACAGGGCTCTGCCTCTTTTTATTCTTGCAGTTTGATTTGGGCCAAGCCCTCAAGCATTTCCAAACAGGGCTCTGCCCTTTGTATGATTTGATTTGGGCCAGGCCCTCAAGAATTTTCCAAATAGGGCTCTGCCCTTTTATTTCTGATTTGGGCCAGGCCCTTTTAAATAATGAGTTGCAGGAACTCAAGAATCTTCTGATTGAAGAAACAAAAGTGCATAGCACTTTTGATCTACATTTAGATCAAAAGAAAACAAGTTTTTCTTCTTGTTTTCTTTTCACAGAACCAAGGGTTCATATCAAGTGCAAGGCACTATTTATTATTCTTTTTTTTTTTAGAACCAAGGGTTCATATCAAGTGCAAGGCACTATTTATTATTCTTTTATTTTTTAGAACCAAGGGTTCATATCAAGTGCAAGGCACTATTTATTATTCTTTTATTTTTTAGAACCAAGGGTTCATATCAAGTGCAAGGCACTATTTATTTTTATTTATTTTCTGTTCTTCAGAAATTTTACCTTCTTCTTTTTTTTGTTCTTGATTAATCTTCAAGAGCCTTTTTTTCCAGAAGTTTATCCTTCTCTTGATGATTGATTCTTCTCTCTGATTCTCTCCTTGATCCCTTTTGAATGAGGCTTGGGGTCTTATTTATAGTGCCCACAAATTTGTTGGATTTGTTAACAAAATCTTTCCTGAATAATTTTGGGAATTTTCCCACCATTGGATCTTTGATCCAAGGGTTCCTGTTTTACAGGAGAACAGAAAAGATTTATCTAAATCTTCATTCAGTTGCTGCGCAACTCACCAGCAAATGACACGTGTCGCGCATCCGAGCGCTTGCGCAGTTGCGATTGCGCAACTGCGCAGACACGTGTCGCGCATCCATGCGTTTGCGCAGCTGCGACTGCGCAACTGCGCAGACACGTGTCACGCATCTGTGCGTTTGAGCAGAAACGTGTCGCGCATCGGTGCGTTTGCGCAGCTGTGACTGCGCAACTGCGCAGACACGTGTCACGCATCTGTGCGTTTGCGCAGACACGTGTCGCGCATCGGTGCGTTTGCGCAGCTGTGACTGCGCAACTGCGCAGACACGTGTCGGGCATCTGTGCGTTTGCGCAGACACGTGTCGCGCATCGGTGCGTTTGCGCAGCTGTGACTGCGCAACTGCGCAGACACGTGTCGGGCATCCATGCGCTTGCGCAGACACGTGTCGCGCATCCGTGCGTTTGCGCAGTTGCGACTGCGCAACTGCGCAGACACGCGTCGTGCATCCAAGCGCTTGCGCAGACACGTGTCGCGCATCCATGCGTTTGCGCAGACACGTGTCGCGCATCCATGCGTTTGCGCAGTTGCGACTGCGCAACTGCGCAGACACGTGTCGGGCATCCAAGCGCTTGCGCAGACACGTGTCGCGCATCCGTGCATTTGCGCAGTTAAGTCTTTAATTAAGTTTTCTGAAGAGCCTTGCTCTGATGGGACGCACTGTTTCGGGCGTTGCGCTGCCCATTTAGCTTCTGCCACGTGGCAAATTGCGCGCTGCGCACGGAAACCGAAGCGTTGCTTCGAATTTTTGAATTTTCAAAATTCAACAGAGCCTTGCTCTGATTGGGGGAAACAGATGCCCCCCCACCGTTGCGCTCACGTGGCGCGCGCGTGGGTGCAGCGGTGGCAAGATCCTGACCGTCGGATCGACGAGTCAGGTGAACAGGCGCAGGCGCCTATAAATAGGACCTTTGGTCCTTGGTAATTTTTTTACCATTCTCAAGAAATTGAATTTCAGAGCCTTGCTCTTACTTGAGAACTTCCAGAGCCTTGCTCTTGTGATTTCCTTAAGAACTTCCAAGTTCTAACTTCAGAACCATTATAGGTAAAATTAAATTAATTTAATTTAAATTAAATTTAACTAATCAGAGCCTTGCTCTTATAGATCTTTGATCTAAAGGAAATCCCTTTGGGGTTTCTTCAACAGAGCCTTGCTCTTATCGATCTTTGATCTAAAGGAAACCCCTTTGGGGTTTCTTTTTTATTCACAGAGCCTTGCTCTCCAAATTTATAGAGACTCTGTTCTTAGGTTTTAACCCATGAACAGAGCCCTGCTTCATAGATCAACTAGAAAACTTTTTAAAAGTTTCCATGGATCTTTAAGATCCCAAAATTTTAATTCTGAGGAGTTATAAATTTTTATCACTACTGCAGAGCTAGGCTCTTTTTAAGAAGTTTTATTCCTTTGAAACAGGAGTTTGACAAATGTCACTCTGTGGCAGAGCTTTGCTCTGAAAAGAGGAGATCTTCTCCTTGTCTCTAGGGGTCCCCCCAATGGGGATATTCTCTTGGGGGTCTTTTAATTGACTGACAGTCTCATCCAATGGTGGGATTGTCTTATCAAATGATGCGCCGTCATCTTGATTTTGTGGGTCCCCCTTTTGTCCCCTACCCACTGCCTCACAGTGTGGAGCCAGCTTTTTATTTATTATTATTGTTTTTATTATTATATTATTTTTTTTATATATTATTTCTATTGAATGTTCAGTGTCAAGCCACTAATGATATGTATATATTTTATGCAGGAAGGATGTCTGACGACTTGTCTTTTCCCTTCGTTCGCTCAGAAGGAGGGTTCCCACACGCACCAGTGGACCGGGTCGTGTTTGCCTTGATCAAAGACCGTGATCCTGAGTGCAAACATCTCCACCTATGGGGAAGGTGGTATAGCCAAATCATCCAGGGTCGTCGCAGTTTTAGTTCTGCCTCGCCCTCCGAACCTATAGTCACGATCCCCTACGCAGATAAACCCCCGGTGGAGTATGCCGTGGAGGTTAAAAATTGGAATTCGGACGATCTTCTCCAGCCCGCAATCGGCGCTATTCCGGTACAGCCGCCGCCGGCCATAGACATCTTAGGAAGGCGAATCTGTCAGGGTGAAGCACGCCCTTGGGGACAGGCCTATAATATTGGATTGAATCCGCGACCGCTTGCTGGATACCTGCCATGGGCCCGGTACATCTTAGCGGCGAAAAGAGCTCATCTGACGAAGATCGGTTTATACTCCGCCGTCTATGTCTCGCTTTTTGAATATCCTACTCCTCCAACGTGGTGGACAAGGGCTTTCATTGAACAATGGAATATCCCCACGCATACTTTCCTGACGGCGGATAGGGAAGTTTCCATTTCTCTAGAGGAGTTCGTCGAGCTTTCGGGTTTACCGGCGAGGGGGGAGCATTATGAGGAGCTGCTTCCTCCTGATGAGTACGTCTTTGCCACCAAGCAGGTGGTACTCGACTTAACTCCGGAAAATGCTATCCAGCATCAGCATCCGGGCCTGGTGAGGGTGTTGGAGATTTACGAGGAGCTTCATTTGGAATTGGGCGACCGAGGCGTTAGTTTCGCGGACTTCATTGCTCGTTTTGTCCGCCCGGAATTTTTATCAGAGCAAGGTGATAAGTTCGCCCAACCTGCTGACCCTTTTGGTTTCGGCCTGGACCGCCGACCTTCATCGGAAATTGATCAGAGAAGTTTTTACCTTCCCGGCACTGCCAGCGTCCCCTTCTCAGAGATCGCTGTTCCCGGCATGGATGAGGAGACCTTCTTCATCGGGTTCTTAGGTTTGTGGCTGTGCAGCTTCGCGCTTCCTATGCACCCACGCCTTATGCGGTCTTCTGTCTTTTACCCGGCGCATCGAATGGTGGCCGGTCTGCAGTTATCAGTGGGGATCGCCGGGTTGGCTTATCTCTACAATGGACTTAGCATAGCGGCGGACGCTAATGAACCTGGGGTACAGCCTGCTAACTTCCCGATGCACTACTTCACTTCTTGGATGGAGATGCATGTTCGAGGAGTGTTCGGTGTCCATAAAACTCCTCAGTTCTTTGAGAGATTTAAACTTCCAAGAATCATGCGATTGGTCGGGGCCTCTATCGTGTTTGCACCTCCGCGGGAGTCCAGGGGATTGCTTCTGCGCTCGCATCTAGTCGGGGCGAAGACCTCTTTAGTGGATAAGGTCATCACCATGGGTTCCGAGTCCACTAAGTCGGTGGTGCCGCTGCGTGATGACTTTAAGGGCGGTGCTTCCGTGTTGAAGGCTCGGGAAATTCTTCACCTTTATTCCATTCGGCCGGGCTACTTGGTATTTAGGCAGAATGAAACGGCCCTCTTCATGAGGTATAACCCGCATCGATTCGCCCGGCAATCAAGTTATAACCAAGGGGTCCCATTGGAAGCCTTCTTGGGAACACCTGCAGTCGGTCCAGAGGGGGTACGGAATGCGATGCATCACTTCATCCGGCTAAATACAGGCTCTTACTTTTTCATCAGCGAGCCCAGCTGTACCCCCAAGATACTCAATTCGTATGTGGCCTGGTACGCGCACGCGATGGGACCAATCATCTTAATGGAGAAACGTCTATTGGTCGATCGTAGGGCTGCGCCTCCCGGTGGCAATCGCAAGGCTCCATTGCAGCCCAGGGTTCAGGTTATCCCTCCGACGAAAGAGGCTGGAGCCGATCGACCACGCGTATTGGCCCCTCCGCGTGGACTGCCATTGCCCACTGCGGTGGATGTTCCAACGGTACCCCGTGCTCCGACGAAGACGGCTAAAGCGGCCTCACCGGAGTCGGGTGTAGGAGCAGACATCGGGACTCGCCGCCCGAAAGTGACTGCCAAAACTGGCAAGCGCAAAGATGCTCCGGGTGGATCCAAGGCTGGTGGACAGAAGAAGAAGAAGTCTATCCTATCCCTTGACGCGATTCTTAACTTAGAACCCGCGGCTCATCCTGCCGAGACTATATGTGAGTATGGCAGCAACGAGGGTTTCGTGGTGGACCCTGAGGACACCAACCTAGCCGCCGCGATTGCAGCTTCGGAGCGATCGGCGAGGCTCGAAGCAATGTTAAGCAGACTCGCTGAGTCGGGTAATCCTCAGCCTCCTCATTTGTCGTTTTATCCCACTTTTACTATTATCTTTAGCTAATATTTGCCTCATTTTCAGCAGGTGGATCTACTGAAGAGGCCGTTGCTGCCTCTCTGAAGACCTTCCAGGCGGAGGAGAAGAAGCGCGCCTTAGCAAGCGTCGGTATGTTTTACCCCGCTCTTTTTATAAGGAAAGTTTGTTGTCTTTTTATGATAGTCGACCTGACCTTCTCTTGTTTCCTTACAGGGGTTGTATTAATCGGTGCAAGGACCCTTCCCAAGCCTGTCATCGAAGTCCCAGCTCCGTCGAAGCTGGCGCAAGAGCCTCGGCTCGATGCAACGACGAGGGATGCTCTGAAAAATCTGGAGGCATCCCTCTACACGGATGAGGAGGCTTCACTCAAGGAAGCTCTGATGGCATCTGCCTCATCGGCTCAAGAGGAACGGAAGCGGTCTAGACGCGAAGCGAAGGCGCGCAGAGCTGCTCTGGCCGCAGGAGCGGGCCCTAGCACTATTCCTCTCGATAATATTCCTTCTGAAGAGCCCCCAGTGGCTCTGTCTACTGCTCGTCGGCAAGTGGCGCGCGCGGTTCGGAGTGCCAATGACAAATCCACTTCAGGTAGTACTTCTTTCAGAATCTCGTCGTACGAATTGTAGAGTTGTTGGCTTATACGTATTCCATTTTGTAGGGTCGAGTCCAACTGAGGGGGAGGGGGAAACGACCATCGAGCCCAAGGGAGCAGAGGACGCGGTACTCGCCGAACCCGAACCGACAGTGGACAACTTTGTCGAGGTCATGGGGCCTGGAGCCGGGATTGAAGAACCTACCGCGGAGCAAGTCGTTGATGCCGTACCCGAAGTGGCGGCAGATGAGATGATTGTCTCAGCCGAGCCGAAGGCGGTAGAGGGCGAGGTATTTGAGGCTGGGGACCTCGTGGTGCCGGTGGACGGGACAGCTGTAATCGCTGATCCTGAGGGAACAGCAGGTGAGGTGGCCATGATTCCTGAAGACGAGCTAGGCGCTCCTTCTCAGGAATCGGGCAATGTTCCTATCTTGGCCCTTCCTGCCTATGGTTCCCCGCCGCCTGCAGAGCTTGAGAGCGTAACAACGGTTCCCCTTGAGTCGGGTGACGAAGCTACAGGTGGTGGTCTTCCGTCAGTGGAGGAAGGGACTACCTCAGTTTCTGCTGGCAGCTCGTCAGGTGAATTTTCGGGTCACCAGCGTTTCCATTTTTTTTTTGTATATATCTCGTGATCTCTTCTGACAAGCTTGTCTTTGCAGGCGCGGTCAGTGCCGACGCTCCATTGCTTGAGGGAGCACCGTCAACTACCGCTTTGGCGGTGGTCACTTCCCGGTCTTCCCTCGTGCCGTCACGGATGTTGGAAGGTACGGATTCACGACTCATGCATTAATCTTTCAAAAATGTGGCTCTTGTACTAATGTTACGCCGTTGTGCCTTTTCAGGAGGGCTCTTTGATCATCTATATCAGGTGTTGCTCCCACACTTCTCCTTCCCATCCGAGCTCGCTTCTCCCTCTAAGGGTATCGGTGAGTGCCGTCTTGGTCTTTTTCGAGGGAATATAGGATCGTATCTGACTTTTCTTCTTCCTGACTGCAGTGCCTCAGATCGAAGGAAGGGACGCCGGGCTTGTGCTGCCACCGGCGCTTCCGGCTTTGACGTCCGTTGCGACTGGTACAAATATTCCTTCCCTCTTTTTATATGATCTTTCATCGACTTTTCGAATCATTGTTTGACCATGTTTCGTTTTTTGCAGCTATTGTCCCAGCTCCAATTCCTTTTGAATCTCAGGTCCTCTCACCGGCGGGTCCTTTCTCGCGACGCCCGTCTTCAAAGGGTGCTGTAATGAGCCTGGGTATGTTGAGCGGGTACATCGAAGAGCTCAACATGGATGCCCTTCCTTCGGCCGTAGATTTCGCTGTGGACGTTAACCCAATGTTGGCGGCGCTCGTAACTTTCCATAACGAAGGCGTCGTCGAATCGTGGGTTAACCACTGCAGAGAGATCGAAGCTCGCCTGCATCGGTTGGAGTCGACACGCCCTTCTCCCGAGGCTTTGGCCGCGAGCGCCGAACGGATAGCTTGGCTTGAGCAAAGCACCTCTTATCTCCGCCATTTGGAGCAGAAGGCAGCTTTACGGCTAAAGGCGCATCAGAAATCTTCAAACGCGACCGCTTGCCTTCGTGCCGAAGTTAGGACGAATGCTGCTGAGGTGAAAGCTGTCTTTGAAGGTCTTCTTAAGCGTATATCTAATGGGCTAGCGTTGAAGCAGAAACTTGATGCTGCTGAGCGTGATGCCCAAGGCCAAGAAGCAGCTCATCAGGTTGTTGGGGAAGAGCTCGCATCCTTCACGCAACAGCGGGCTCAAGTAGAGGCGGAGCTGGCAGTGGCAGTTGATCAGGAGAAAGCATGGAAGGACGTATGCGACCAATTGCTACATCTGTGCAAGACGCTTCCTTCCCCATAATCCCCCTTGTATCAGTTGTCTTTGTAAATTATATGTATATATATTTTTTTATCCTTTAACACAATGTATCCTGTACTCAACCAATTTTTTATGAATAAAAGATACACATTTTGTAATGTCTTGTGTCATTTCTCTGTCTTTCTTTCCTTTTATAATCAGTACGCCACCTTAACAACCACAATTGACGAACGATTGGGACGAGCATCCCGACCTTATTAAGAAATAACGACGGCTTAGGCCGCAGGTTCAGATCTGCTGCCTAAGGCTTTTCAACTCTATAAGCCGTGAGGGTCTCATAGAGACTTTTCTCCCCACGGATCGAGAGGATCTCGCAGGTGAATTTTCTCCTTAGGAATCGTGAGGATTCCCAAGTGTGGTTTCCTCTCATAAATCGGAAGGATCCTATAAGAGAATTTCTCCCTCTTACGAGTCGAGAGGGCTCGTAAGCGGTTGTTTCCCTCTTTGTCGAGAATCGACTTCAGAGAGTGAGGCCCGTGGATAGTATGCAAGAGACCATTCAGGATTGACTTGCAGGGTCCCATTGTCCAGGAAGTAAGTTTTGAATCCTCACTGCCCAAGATGTGAGTCAAGGAAGCTCTCGTCATGGAGTGTTTGTATCCGTGAGTTGAGAAGTTTGCCGGGATTATTTGTTTCCCGAGCGCCAAGGATTATTTGTGTCCTTGGGGTTTGAAACGAGTCGAGGGTTCCTACGGAGGCACTGGTGGCTCTGCGGGTCGACGCGAATCAGAAGGCTCTCGTCAAGGAGTGTTTGTATCCGTGAGTTGAGGAATTTGCCGGGATTATTTGTTTCCCGAGCGCCAAGGATTATTTGTGTCCTTGGGGTTTGAAACGAGTCGAGGGTTCCTACGGAGGCACTGGTGGCTCTGCGGGTCGACGCGGATCAGGGAGCTCTCGTCAAGGAGTATTTGTATCCGTGAGTTGAGAAGTTTGCCGGGATTATTTGTTTCCCGAGCGCCAAGGATTATTTGTGTCCTTGGGGTTTGAAACGAATCGAGGGTTCCTACGGAGGCACTGGTGGCTCTGCGGGTCGACGCGAATCAGAAGGCTCTCGTCAAGGAGTGTTTGTATCCGTGAGTTGAGGAATTTGCCGGGATTATTTGTTTCCCGAGCGCCAAGGATTATTTGTGTCCTTGGGGTTTGAAACGAGTCGAGGGTTCCTACGGAGACACTGGTGGCTCTGCGGGTCGACGCGAATCAGAAGGCTCTCGTCAAGGAGTGTTTGTATCCGTGAGTTGAGGAATTTGCCGGGATTATTTGTTTCCCGAGCGCCAAGGATTATTTGTGTCCTTGGGGTTTGAAACGAGTCGAGGGTTCCTACGGAGACACTGGTGGCTCTGCGGGTCGACGCGAATCAGAAGGCTCTCGTCAAGGAGTGTTTGTATCCGTGAGTTGAGAAGTTTGCCGGGATTATTTGTTTCCCGAGCGCCAAGGATTATTTGTGTCCTTGGGGTTTGAAACGAGTCGAGGGTTCCTACGGAGACACTGGTGGCTCTGCGGGTCGACGCGGATCAGAAGGCTCTCGTCAAGGAGTGTTTGTATCCGTGAGTTGAGAAGTTTTGCGAGTCACTGGCTTCTTCGATTGAAATGAACCGCTGAGGCTTGGTTTCGTCGTTTGACGGAATCCGCTGGGGAGGTATGGTTTCTTCTTTGTTTACGCCCTTGGATTGTATACAGGGATCGATGTGATCTTAACTGTAGGGCCGAAGTTTTATCATTTCTTATTTTTTTGTTTTACTTTATTTCCGCGATGCTCTATCATTTCAGCTTTTATATCGCGAAGGTCGCGATTGCCCAAACATTTCGGCTATTTTTCGCGGTGCCCAATCATTTCGGCTTTTTATTATTTTATTTTTTACTCGTTGCTCTTTATTACGAGTTGCCCGATCATTTCGGCTATTTTGCGTGCATACTTTTTACTTGCTGCTTTTTATTGCAAGTTGCCCTATCATTTCGGCTATTTCGTATGCATGTGCGGCCTACTGGCTTTTCACTGTAAACCTGAAATTGGACACCGATTTCGGCATCAGCACCGCTGCAACTGGGATATTACCAGGAGCGAATCATCATTTGCCTCTATCGTTGTTGGACAACGGAGGCTTAGCGACCGGGGTGAGGACCCCGTCGGCTAAGGCTTTTGACTTCATGAGCTGTAAGGGTCTCGTGAAGGTATTTCTCCTTACAAGTCGTGGGGATCTTGTAAATGTATTTTCTCCTTAGGAACCGTGAGGGTTCCTAAGTGTTTTGTTCTCCTGTAAGTCGTAAGGATCCTACAGGAAGGTTTTCTCCTCATAAATCGAGGGGATTTATAAGGGTTGTTTACCATACGAACGTATTCCCAGTCATGGATGGACCTTGGTTAGGAAAACGTTTATTCGCGCCCGTGGATTGTATACAAGGGTCAGTATTGAGCCACTTATAGGGCAATATTGGAAGTTTGTGGGGGTTTGCTTAAGCACAGGTTTAGGTCTCTGTGACTTAAGACTTTGAAATCCTATGAGCCGTGAGGGTCCCATAAGAGAGTTCTCCTTACGAGTCGTGAGGATCTCGCAAGCGTATTTTCTCCTTAGGAATCGTGGGGATTCCTAAGCGTGTTGTTCCCTTGTAAGTCGTAAGGATCTCACGCGGGTGGTTTCTCCTTACAGGGTCGAGAGGACTCCATAAGGGTTCTTTAACGAAGTTGCGCCCTTTCGGGTTTTCACAACATTCGCCGGTAGTCCTGCTGTTTTTACTCACGGAGCCCTTTCGGGTTTTCATCCGTGCCCATTTTGCTTATGGACTTACTTTTTTTTTTTTTTTTTTTTTTTTTTTTTTTTTTTTTTTTTTTTTATCTCGTCAGCCCAAGGATGCCGCAGTATTAGTTTAAAAGACGTTTCGGTCTGATATTAGTTTAAGGACATTCCGGTCCACCGTTGAGAGGGTTGGCTACCACTTATAAAGCTTGAGCTTAGGAAGATAGCGAGCGGACATAGTCGTCGTCATCTACCATTAACCTGGGCTGTGGCTTATTAAGCGTAGTATTTCTTTAGGAAGCGCCCGTTTATTGGCCTGAAAGGCCTTTCACCGTGCATGTCCATGAGTAGATAGGCCCCGCCTTGGTAGACTTTATCAATGATATACGGTCCTTCATAGTTTGGCTCAAATTTTCCCCGCTTGGCGCGATTGGGGATCATGGGCCTTTTGACCACTAGCACGAGTTCGCCTTGGTGGAATGTCCTCGGGCGGCTCAATCTTTCATATGAGCGCGTCATCTTTGCTTTATAGGCTTCCAGATTTTGTTGTGCTAGAAGCCGGATTTCATCAAGGGCGTCAAGCTCTTCGAACCGAAGGTGAGCATTTTCTTCATCCGTCAGCTCGTAGTGGACTGCCACTCGTAGAGAGGGTAATTCTATCTCGAGAGGGAGTACTGCTTCCGTCCCAAATACCAACGCGTATGGCGTTGTGTTTGTGGCCGTTTTAAACGTAGTCCGATACGCCCAAAGAGCCTCTTGCAATCTTTCGTGCCAATCTCTCTTATTTCGTGACACTGTTTTCTTTATGATCTTCGTCAAGGTCTTGTTGAAGGCTTCAGCTAGTCCGTTAGCTCGCGGGTTATAAACTGAGGAATATCTCCAGTCTATATTGTGCTGTTGTGCGAAACGGCTAATTTTATGACTTCGATAGGCTGGCCCATTATCAGAGATGATTCTTCTCGGGGTTCCAAACCGGTAGATGACATGCGTTTTGAAGAAATGGAGAATGTTCTCCGTCTTTACTTCCCTCAACGGAACCGCCTCTGCCCATTTGGAGAAGTAATCAGTCGTTGCCAAGATGAAACGATGTCCCTTTGACGATGCTGGTTCGATGGGACCGACTATGTCGGTTCCCCACATTTCGAATGGCCAACTAGCCATTGTCGGATGCAGTGGATTGGGATGCTGATGGATGAAGTCCCCATGAATTTGGCATGGATGACATTGCCTCGCATATTCCAGGCAATCCTGCATCATCGTGGGCCAGTAGTAGCCCATCCGCTTTATCTTCAACTTCATCTTAGGGCCTGCTTGGTGGGAACCACAGAGTCCGTCGTGAACTTCTTGGACGACCCTTCTCGCTTCGTCAGGTCCTAAGCATCTCAACCACAGAGAGTCGAATGACCTCTTGTATAGAGTATCATTGACGAAGGCGAAAGACAGGGCTCGTTTCGTGAGCTGATGTCGCGTGGCCTCTTCAGGTATTCGGTGGAACTTGAAGTAATCTATGAAGACTTCTCTCCAGTCCTCGGTATTTTCCCTGTCTTTTATTTGCAGGGTTGTCTCCTCTTTCGCTCCTTTTTCTTCAGACGATTTCGGAGATATTTTTGTTGGGGCGAGCACTCGACGGCTTTGTATCACGATTCTAACGTCATCGAGGTTCTCGTCAGCCAATTCTTTAGCAAGTTTAGCCAGTGCGTCCGCTTTGCTGTTTTCCGCACGCGGTATACTTTCCAACGTGTAAGAGGGAATTTGGGTTAGCAGTTGCTGCACTTTTTCACCGTATTTTACCAATTCCGGTTTGCACGTTTGGTAGTCGCCGTTTACTTGACTAACGACCAGTTGGGAATCGCCGTATACGAGGAGATCTTCAATTCCCATGTCAATGGCAATCTCGAGGCCTGCTATCAGAGCTTCGTATTCGGCTTCATTGTTTGTTCTCGGCTCCGTTAGGGAAAAGGCGTAGCGCATTATTCCTCCTTGTGGAGTTACAAAGATGAGTCCTACCCCTGATTTAATTATAGGGGTACTTTGTTTGCGTTTCTTCATGGAAGATGCTCCATCGAAATAAAGCTCCCATCGAATATTACCGCCGTTGATCGCATCGAACGCATGTTCGTCTGGGAGATCGCAATTCAGAGGAGAATCGGCGGGTATCGGATGCTCAGCGAGGAAGTCGGCGATGGCCTGGCCTTTCACTGCCTTGAGAGGTTGATACGTTATCGAGAATTCCATCAAGAGCAGGGCCCATTTAGCGAGTCGTCCTGTCAATATGGCTTTTGACATTAGATATTTAAGAGGGTCCACCTTTGAAATCAGACGGACCTCGTGCGCCAATGCGTAGTGCCTAAGCTTTGTTATTGCGAAGATCAACGCCAGGCAGTGTTTTTCAATGGGAGAGTAGTTGCTTTCTGCCCCTAGCAGGACTCGACTTAAGTAATAAAGTGCTCTTTCTTTCCCTTGATCGTTCTCTTGTGCCCATAATGCGCCTAAAGAACCCTCGAGGGCGGTTGTATAAAGAATAAGAGGCTTCCTCTTAACCGGAGCAGCCAACACCGGCGGGTTCTGCAGATATTGCTTGATCTCATCCAATGCGCCTTGGCATTTTTGGTCCCAAACAAATGGGGTTCCCTTCTTCATCAGGTGGCTGTAAGGACGGCACTTTCCTGAAAGGTTGGCTATGAATCGCCGTATATACGCGAGTTTCCCTTGGAGAGACCGCAGCTGTTTGAGAGTCCTCGGCGGAGGCATTTCCATGATCGCTTTGATCTTTGACGGATCTATTTCAATACCTCGGTGTCGAACGACGAATCCCAGGAATTTGCCCGAGGAAACCCCAAACGCACATTTAAGAGGGTTCATCTTCAAGTTGTATTGCCGAAGGCGTTGAAATACAGTCTTCAGATGTTCGAGATGTTCCTCGTATGATTTGCTCTTGACCACGAGATCGTCGATATAGCATTCGACGATTTCGTGTATAAGGTCGTCGAAGATCTTCGTCATGGCCCTCTGATAAGTAGCACCGGCGTTCTTCAAACCGAAAGGCATCACTTTATAACAAAATATACCAAGCGGAGTTCTGAAGGCCGTGTGCTTCTGATCTTCAGGGTGCATTTTTATTTGATTATACCCCGATGAGCCGTCCATGAAGGAGAAAACCTCATGAGTGGATGTGTTGTCTATCATCAGTTCGGTGACTGGCACTGGGAAATCATCTTTTGGGCAGGCTTTATTGAGATCCCGGAAGTCTACGCATATGCGCACTGTCCCATTTTTCTTCATCACTGGGACAATGTTGGCGATCCATTCAGGGTATTGGACTTCTTGGATGAAGCCTGAATCTATCAGCTTTTTGACTTCGGCGTTGATGCTCATCTCAAGCTCGAGTCGCATTCTCCTCGGCGCTTGTTTGACTGGCTTGATGTCCGGGGATATCGCCAACTTGTGTACTGCAATTTCTGGATCTAGTCCCGGCATTTCGGAATAGTTCCACGCGAAGCAATCTTTGTGCTGTAGAAGCACATCCTTTAACGCAGCCACCCTTTCTTCAGATAGCAGCTCGCTGATGAATGTCGGTCGCGGGTCATTTTCCGTCCCCAACTCAATTTTCTTGAGATTATCTGCAGTGGTATGTATTCCGTCCTCCAGTTCTTTCGGAGCCGGGGGAAATTCTGAGATTACCTCATCGCTGCCGCTTTCAAAGCACCAAGGGAGATTGTTCATGTCCTCGGACCCTTCTTTTAATATTGTTATTACATGGCAGGTGCGAATTTTCTGCCAATCCCAATGCGGAGTTGGTTTTATTCTTGTATTTTCGGGTTCGTGCTTTTGCGGCGGCGCTACTCTCCAACTGTCAGACAACGCGAATTTGCCAAGCTGATATTGGTCCTCAACCCAATTCTTAAAGGTGAAGCAATCTTCAAGCGGATGCCCTACTACTCGATGGTAAAAGCAATACTTCGGGTTGGAGACTTCGCCTGCTTGTTCAGGGTGTTTAGACTCTGGCAACGTAAGCATTTGATGTTTTAGAGCGAGATCGAATATTTTCCTTGTTTTGTTCCGAGGAAAAGAGTATGCTCGACCCATTTTCTTCCCGAGGGCTAAGTCAATAACGCTCGATTCTCGGATGCGCGGCTTCTTAGCTCTGCTTTGTAGTTGTCGAGCGCCTCTCTTGCCTTTCGACTTGTCTTTGTTCTCGCGTCGAACCTTTTTTGTAGCAGGTCGACAAGGAGCGGCATCTTCGTTCTTTACTGCCTGTTGGAGGAGGCGCTGTGTCTTAGCTTTCTCATAGATTGCCATTTCACGATCGTGATCGTCTCGGGCTTTTTGACTCGCATCCCTTATAAGTTTGCTCATCTGGTCTTCGGACGATGGACCGGGCGGTTTTGTATCCGGAACTTTTGCTGGTTCAGGATTAGCGTCCTCCCATTGAGCGTCCGCCTCTTCATCGAAGTCACATATGGCATAACAGCTGTTTACTAGCTCCCGCTTCCTTGGCCGGATGTACCCAAGCCCTTTGGTTTCTACTTTCCCGTTAGGCAGTTTGCATTGGGTCCCGGGAATGTTCCAGACCTTGTCATAGAATTTGGCTTTTCTAACGGTCTGTGTGAAGGACATCCCCTGGCGTTTTAGCAGTTTCTTCAAACCTTCGGTATAATATCGGGGAAGACGGATAGGCTGAAGCCTGTCAAGCGTGGGATCCGCGCCATGCCAAACTTCTTTTTCTACTTTGTTCTCTTCAGAACGGTAGAATAAGATCGCCTTCTCACCCCTTCGTCCGGGAGGGATATAGAATGTCTGCAATTCTTCTACGCTGTTAGTGTCGAGTGCATCCAGTTCTTTGTAATGTTCAAGCGGCACCATGGTTATCTGCAGACTTCGCTCTTCATCAGCGGAGATCTGTATCGAAGGCCGAGCAGGGAATACAGCATGAACTTCATCCTCTGAATCACTACCGAAGATTAACGAAGGGACGGATGGTCCTGGCTTGGTAGATTGGGATGGACCTGAACAAATTATATCTTCTTCCTCGGTATCACTGCCGAAGACAGGGATGGTGGCATTAGTTTTGTTCTCTGGTTTGTGACACCTTTCCGTGTCTTCGAAGCTCGGCAAGAAGTATTTGGCATCTTCATACTTGCGAACTTCGTTCACGGAAAACGGATTCAACTCTCCGGCCACAGTGTACTCGAGGCCATCCCTGGAATACTTCATGCACTGATGCTGTGTAGAAGGGATGATGTTGTACTCGTGTAGCCATGGTCGGCCGAGCAGAGCATTATAGCACGTCTTGGCATCTATAACATGGAATTTGATGTCTGTGACGAGCAACCCGAAGCGTAGCGTCAATATCACAGATCCAAGGGTCTTTGAAGATTGAGAGTCGAAACCGGAGATAGTGATCTTGTCCCGGGCAAGGTGTTGGACACTCATGCAAATCTCCTTTAACACTCGTACGTTGAGTAAATTGACGGACGATCCGTTATCGACCAAGATTTTACCTATCTTTATGTCATGGCAGTATCCTGAGACATAAAGAGGGCGATTGTGTTCACACGTCCCGAGAAGAAGGTCCTCATCACCAAAAGCAACGTCGGCTGTGTGCACTTCTTCCAATTCGTCTTTCATCTTTTCTTCGGCCAAGAAGGCTTGGAACTGGTCCGGATCTTGTAGTGCCTTAATCAAAGAGTCTCTCGCCTCCTTTGATAGTAACAAGGCATCGAGGATGCTGAGTTGTGAGGGTAGCTTCCTCAGATGCGCTAAGACATTGTAATCCACCTTACTCCTCTTTGGCGGATTTTTGGCGGTTAACTCTTCCGCGACTTGGTCATCCAAAGTGATGTCTTCAGAGACCTTCTCTTTCCCTTTATCTTTTCTATTCGAGGGTCCGAGGTTCTTTTCAGGCAGTGTCCGATTCCGTAGCTGTATATTTTCGCAAGACTTCGGTTCTTCTTCTTTTCCCGAAGTTGACTCTTTAAAGAGAGGGGCAATCTCTAGTTCCTCATCAGAATCGCTCCCAAACGTGGGCACTTGTGACCTGGTAGTGTTAACCATGTGACAGTTGCCGGCAGTTCTTTCAAGCACTTTG
Organism: Agapanthus africanus; assembly: GCA_030015575.1. Taxonomy (NCBI): domain Eukaryota; kingdom Viridiplantae; phylum Streptophyta; class Magnoliopsida; order Asparagales; family Amaryllidaceae; genus Agapanthus; species Agapanthus africanus. Next base: position 61,190,822 of record JASDDO010000024.1, read on the forward strand.
GTCGTGTTTCTTTGCTCCCGACGAACCTTGCGCTTTTCCCGTTTAAAGCGTTGTTGATTAGCGACGTATCCTTGCCACCATTTATCGAACGCTTTGCACTCTTGAGTAGAATGTGAGACCTTCTGATGATATAAGCAATAAGAGGGATGCATTTCTACCACGCTAGTAACTTTTTCTTCTGAGGGTGGTAGCTTCATGCCCATCGATATGGCCTTGGCGAACTTCTTTTTTATCTTAAATTGGCTTTTGTCAGCGGTGGAGGTATTTTGCTCCAGTGGGATCATCTCAGCTCCTCCCTCAAGCCGCTGGCGCTTGGCCGTTTCGAATATCGCCGTCTCACGTTCTTGATCAGCTTTACTTTTCAATCGAGCTTCACTAAGAAACGCGTCAATCATTTCTATTGATAATTCCGGAACCCTTGACTCAGTCTTTGCCCCCGGCGTTTTGGTGCCGGAAGTCCCCTCATCGTTCGAGGTCGAGTGAGAGATCATATGACAGCTTGCCACATCTCCGTCGGATTCATCCGATGAAGTTTCTTCCTCATCTTCCTTTTGAAAGACGTGATCAAGGAAATCTTGAAGCGTAATGGGAGTTCGCGCCTTTTGGTTATACTCGTCCAGTGCGTCAATCTGCTTCTGTAAGTCCGTCCGCTTGTCGCTGGGCTTCACGGGCTTCTTAGATTTCTTCTTCTTCTTTTTCGAAGATTTTGACGGCTGGCTATGAACGCTTGAACTACCACCATCGGCCTTCGGAGTCGGACGTGGTTTCAACATCCCCTCAATAACCTGCGGCTCCAATGGGTTCTTCCACTTGACCGCTGGGCAGGTCTGCAGATCATTCAGCATTCTCCTCGTTTTGGCTGATAATACAACCTCCCAGGGAGCTTCTTCAATGACGGAGCATGTTGCTCCTGGCGTATTCGTTCCCTTGTAGGTGTGGGGTTGCGGAGGATTCACCTTCCATTTGTCGGATAGCGCAAACTTGCCCTGACGGTACTGGTTTTCGAGCCAATTTTTGAACACGTAACAGTCTTCGATCGGATGTCCTAGCACTCTATGATAAGGGCAGTAATTAGGATCGTTGACGTCACTTGGTTGTGACGGACGTTTTGGATCCGGCAAATTTATAAGCCTATTGCGCAATGCCAGCTCAAATAACCTCCTTGTTTTATCACGGGGGAAGGAGTAAGCACGTCCCATCCTGTCCTCAAGGGGTACGTATGGGCGCGTGTTATTTGGACGAGCAACCGGCTTCGAGTCGTTCGGCTGCTGTTGGGCATTAGCGACGATGATAGCTTTTCCCTTTCCTTTGTCGTTTCGAGAGTCGGGCTTTGGGAGAGGGGGTTTATGGCCCATCTGGTCCATCTGCGCCAATTTGTCGATCAAAGCCTGGAAAGAGGTTGGCTTGAAGAACATCATAAACTGCGAAATGGTTGCTTGTGGATCAAGGGTTCCAACAAACATTCCCACCGCAGGGGCTTCTTCTATACGCTGTTCACATTTAGACCATAAATTACGCCACCGTATAGCGTACTGGACCCATGTCTCGCCGGGCTTTACCCTGGCGTTAATTAGCGCCGTCATCGGAGTACGTTCGCTGGCGCTTGCAAAGCGTTGGGTGAAGAGCAGCTCCATCTCTGCGAAGGTTTTAATGGAGTCGTTGGGGAGCTCGGAATACCATTCGAAAGCCGTATCTGATAAACTTCCCACAAACTGGCGCAGCAAGAGCTTGTCGTCGCCTCCAGTGTTACCACAAAGCGCCCTGAATTGGGCAACATGTTGATGGGGATTGCCGGTCCCCTTGTAGACATGAAACTTTGGAATTGTGTAACCTGGTGGGTACTTAATTTGGTCATACCAGCCCGGGTATGGCCGCCCTGTTTTTACAACGTGGCCGGCTGCCTCGGCCGCGTGGTGAACTTTTATCTGCTGGGCTATATATTCGTCCAGATCTGTTTTAGAGATTGTATCTTCTTTAGCCGTCGATAGAACGGGCTGAGGGTTTGATGTTTCTCCCCTATCATCCCCAAGGACGTTTGGGGGTTCTTCAGTCGGGGATTCTGGTTGTATCATCATCCCTATCATATCCTGGAAGAGAAGGCCCATGCGCTGTATATTGGCTGCTTGTTCAGCAGCCTCCTGGTCTCTCTTTTCGAGCATTCGGCGAAGGAACTCGGCATCAGTTTCCTCCTCTTGACGTTCATCTAAGGATGTCTCAGGATTCTCTTTTGGCCCAGTGAGTGCAGCCATGGTAGTCATCATCTCCTGGAGTTTTTGTTGCTGCTCCTGAGACTTGGTCACTGACCGGGTAAGCGGTCGGTGACCCGTAGAAGTACGGCTTTCTTCTTTCCCCGAAGCCATATAGACCGTATGAACTGTGATGCCCCCTGACTTGGGGCGTTTAGGTTCACCGCTCTTAGATTTTGTCAGCGTTATGGGAGCTTTTTCTGGCCTCTTCCTTTTATGGGCCTTTGAGGTTGAAGGAGCCGTTGAAGCGGGCATCCTAGCATTTGTTGCCCCCTGTCGTTGAGCGGGGCGGTTTTTGTCCTTTTCCACCCTTGCCCTGTTCTGGCGACGGAAGTGGTTTGAGTCAATCACGGAGTCTTGAACCCTCCGCCAAACTTTATAAACTTTCGCTGACAGCCGTTGAGGAGGCTGTTCCTGTTTCATCTCCGGAGCTTTTTCCTTGGGTGGAGGAGACCTTTTCAACGTAGCCACCGGGGAGTTCTTTCTCACCCTCCTCAGCATTTCAAAGCTGTTCCCAGTTGGAACAGCAGCATCGACTTCCACCACTGGAGCAGGTGGGGTTAGCCCTGAGGGGGAGTTGCCCCCTGCCTTCCTTACTCTCTGCCAATGGCGACGTCGCGCGCGACGAGCCGTCGGGATTGCCTCGGAGATTGAGGTGGTTTCTTGTTGCCCCCTGTTCGAGCGCGGGGTAACTGTTGATGTCAGCCTATCGAAGACTGATGCCTTCTGACCAGCTGGAGGAGGAGTAGGAACCGTCAATCTTGTGAAGACTGACTCTCTAATGGGAGAGGCCGCTTTAACGACTTCCAAAGCAGCGACCGTTGCCCTCTTTGGGACAGCCACTTTATAGTTCTGACCCAGCCTGGTGAAAACGGAGGCTGTTGGTCCAGTAGCAGGTGACCCGCTGACAGGGGTCGAAGTAGCAGTGAGCCGGTCGAACACCGACTTCTTGTTCGCTTCCAGTGTGGGTATCGGTGCCGAGAAACTTGTAGGTGGGACCATGGTCCCGAAGAACAAGCCGGTGGTGGCCTGAGTCAACTGGCCTACCGGCAGTGTCAGGAAGGAAGCCGCCTGGGGCCCATATGCTACACCTCTAGGTGAGGTGGAGCGTCCGTTGCAGTTGCACTTCGAGCAGTTGGTGCAGTTGGTGGCCATTGAATGCTTGAGTTCTGTACCAAACAAAAGACCAAATCTTAGCGACTTGAAATCCGAAGGCAATCATTTAACAAACCGCGATTGGTTCGCGAAGACGACACACGAAGTGTGGAGTGGAAAGAGGAAGAGGTCCCACCGGGCGTGCCAGAATCTGTTCCCCTCCGAACGGCGGCCGAGACGTTAGGACGTCCTGTTGCCTGGGGTTCGGGGCAGATGCTATTTGGTTTTATCCGTCTACCTCTCCGAAGATGCCAAGTTGATTTATAGCACCTTGTATCGGAGGTTTAGACGGATGCGGCCGATGTAGCAGACTTCGTCAGATTCCCCCTCGGGGTGAGGGGTTTTTGATTGTGGGGACACTCTTCCCTGCAGGCGCAAGCCCCTGCAGTTAATTACGCTACCGCATCGCGGTAACAACTTTCTCCTTCTCCAGAATTTCACTTCGTGTCGTGTGTGTTTGTTTTGTTTGTGATTGCCCGTGGATTGTATACGGAGACTGAGTGATGTCGTCACCCGTAGGACGTAGATTAGTCCAAATCCGTATTTACTTAGATTTGGGTTTGGTGTTTTTAGTTTAAGGATACGTTAGTCGCGTTGCGGCTAAGATCAACTTAAACATTCGTTAAGGATACGTTAGTCCTGTTTGAGACTAAGATCAACTTAACGTGATCGTTTAGATCCGACAAAAGAGCGTTTGGGCTCTATTGTTCCAGTTTGGGAGATTCATAGTCCAATTTGGGACTAAAGTCTGTTTGGAGGATACGTTAGCCATTTTTGAGGCTAAGATCGACTCAAACGTTTGTTAAGGATACGTTAGTCCAGTTTGAGACTAAGATCAACTTAACGGGACCGTTTAGATCCGACAAAAGAGCATTTGGGCTCTATTGTGCCAGTTTAGGGACGTGGTGGTCCATAGCATTTATGGCCGTCGGGACCCGTCACCTCTCTGACGTCGTTGAAGAATTACAACGACAGGCGTCTGAGGAGTTCAGAGATGTACCCTTGAACCAAAGTTGATTTGGAGTTTTATCGTTTATTTGAATATCTAAGGACACGTTAACCGTATTTGGGGTTAAGATCAACTTAGACGGGACCGTTTAGATCCAACAAAGGAGCATTTGGGCCCTATTGTGCCAGTTTAAAGACATGGCGGTCCATCGCCAGTTTTAGGGACGTGGGGGTCCATTATTAGTTTAGGGACGTTTCGGTCTGTCGCCAGTTTAAAGACGTAGTGGTCCATATTCCAGTTTAGGGACGTGGTGGTCCATATTCCAGTTTAGGGACGTGGTGGTCCGTCGCCAGTTTAGGGACGTAGTGGTCCGTTATTAGTTTAGGGACGTTTCGGTCCATTATTAGTTTAGGGACGTTTCGGTCCGATATTAGTTTAGGGACGTTTCGGTCCAATATTAGTTTAGGGACGTTTCGGTCCGATATTAGTTTAGGGACGTTTCGGTCCAATATTAGTTTAGGGACGTTTCGGTCCTATATTAGTTTAGGGACGTTTCGGTCCAATATTAGTTTAGGGACGTTTCGGTCCAATATTAGATGAGTGGTCGTTGGGACCCGTCACCTCTTTGACGTCGTTGAGGAATTACAACGACAGATGTCAAAGGAGTTCGGAGATGTACCCTCGAACCGGTCGTGACTTAGTTTATGAGAGACATTTAATTTAAGGACTTACAGCCAGGATTGGGTTAAGTCCAATTTTTATTTTAGGCTCTGCCCGATTAAAAGAATCAATCTAAACAGGGCTCTGCCTCTTTTTATTCTTGCAGTTTGATTTGGGCCAAGCCCTCAAGCATTTCCAAACAGGGCTCTGCCCTTTGTATGATTTGATTTGGGCCAGGCCCTCAAGAATTTTCCAAATAGGGCTCTGCCCTTTTATTTCTGATTTGGGCCAGGCCCTTTTAAATAATGAGTTGCAGGAACTCAAGAATCTTCTGATTGAAGAAACAAAAGTGCATAGCACTTTTGATCTACATTTAGATCAAAAGAAAACAAGTTTTTCTTCTTGTTTTCTTTTCACAGAACCAAGGGTTCATATCAAGTGCAAGGCACTATTTATTATTCTTTTTTTTTTTAGAACCAAGGGTTCATATCAAGTGCAAGGCACTATTTATTATTCTTTTATTTTTTAGAACCAAGGGTTCATATCAAGTGCAAGGCACTATTTATTATTCTTTTATTTTTTAGAACCAAGGGTTCATATCAAGTGCAAGGCACTATTTATTTTTATTTATTTTCTGTTCTTCAGAAATTTTACCTTCTTCTTTTTTTTGTTCTTGATTAATCTTCAAGAGCCTTTTTTTCCAGAAGTTTATCCTTCTCTTGATGATTGATTCTTCTCTCTGATTCTCTCCTTGATCCCTTTTGAATGAGGCTTGGGGTCTTATTTATAGTGCCCACAAATTTGTTGGATTTGTTAACAAAATCTTTCCTGAATAATTTTGGGAATTTTCCCACCATTGGATCTTTGATCCAAGGGTTCCTGTTTTACAGGAGAACAGAAAAGATTTATCTAAATCTTCATTCAGTTGCTGCGCAACTCACCAGCAAATGACACGTGTCGCGCATCCGAGCGCTTGCGCAGTTGCGATTGCGCAACTGCGCAGACACGTGTCGCGCATCCATGCGTTTGCGCAGCTGCGACTGCGCAACTGCGCAGACACGTGTCACGCATCTGTGCGTTTGAGCAGAAACGTGTCGCGCATCGGTGCGTTTGCGCAGCTGTGACTGCGCAACTGCGCAGACACGTGTCACGCATCTGTGCGTTTGCGCAGACACGTGTCGCGCATCGGTGCGTTTGCGCAGCTGTGACTGCGCAACTGCGCAGACACGTGTCGGGCATCTGTGCGTTTGCGCAGACACGTGTCGCGCATCGGTGCGTTTGCGCAGCTGTGACTGCGCAACTGCGCAGACACGTGTCGGGCATCCATGCGCTTGCGCAGACACGTGTCGCGCATCCGTGCGTTTGCGCAGTTGCGACTGCGCAACTGCGCAGACACGCGTCGTGCATCCAAGCGCTTGCGCAGACACGTGTCGCGCATCCATGCGTTTGCGCAGACACGTGTCGCGCATCCATGCGTTTGCGCAGTTGCGACTGCGCAACTGCGCAGACACGTGTCGGGCATCCAAGCGCTTGCGCAGACACGTGTCGCGCATCCGTGCATTTGCGCAGTTAAGTCTTTAATTAAGTTTTCTGAAGAGCCTTGCTCTGATGGGACGCACTGTTTCGGGCGTTGCGCTGCCCATTTAGCTTCTGCCACGTGGCAAATTGCGCGCTGCGCACGGAAACCGAAGCGTTGCTTCGAATTTTTGAATTTTCAAAATTCAACAGAGCCTTGCTCTGATTGGGGGAAACAGACACATATCATATTCTGCATCATATAGTGACATGGTGATTACTTGCATTGTTCTTATACCAGTATTACCTCATTTACCTGTTTCATCGTATCATAATAAAATTGATATTGTGTCGCTCTGACGACCTGAGTATGCATGCTCAGATTCCGCGGGAGGACCAGCTCAGGAGACGGATCTATCCTTTGAGTTCACGGAGATATAGTTTGGTGTACCTTCTCCATTTACTGCTTTCCATAAAAGAGATTGTGAGATTGAACTTGGTTAGTTATCGTTCTTATTATCTGTAATCTGTGAACAATGAAGTTTTAATATAATAAATTAGTGATGTGATTCCTTTAATACTGTGCTTATTTACTGATTACCATGTAGTGCTAGAAGCCGAAGTGTGACTACAGCGGGATGATTCCTTGACCGTAGGAGCATGGCTGGCCTAGTCATCCCCCGTTTTCCGTATTTTGGGAAGCGGGGCGTGACACCCTTCCTGCTCGGCGCATCCCCAACTAGCATCCTCCTGCCTATCAGACGCTGATGGTCTGAAGCCCTCATCGTGAGGCCGCCGAGTTCCTTTCTGCTCGGCGCATCCCCAGCGGGCATCCTCCTACCCATCAGACGCTGATGGTCTGAAGCCCTCATTACGAGGCCGCCAAGTTCCTTCCTGCTCGGCGCATCCCCAGCGGGCATCCTCCTGCCCATCAGATACTGAGGATCTCAAGCCCTCATCGTGAGGCCGCCGAGTTCCTTTCTGCTCGGCACATCCCCAGCGGGCATCCTCCTGCCCATCAGACGCTGATGGTCTAAAGCCCTCATCGCGAGGCCGCCGAGTTCCTTCCTGCTCGGCGCATCCCCAGCGGGCATCCTCCTGCCCATCAGGCACTGATGGTCTGAAGTCCTCATCGCGAGGCCGTCGAGTTCCTTTCTGCTCGGCGCATCCCCAGCGGGCATCCTCCTGCCCATCAGATGCCGAGGATCTCAAGCCCTCATCGTGAGGCCGCCGAGTTCCTTCCTGCTCGGTGCATCCCCAACGGGCATCCTCTTGCCCATCAGACACTGATAGTCTGAAGCCCTCATCGCGAGGCCGCCGAGTTCCTTCCTGCTCGGCGCATCCCCAGTAGGCGTCCTCCTGCCCATCAGACGCTGAGGATCTGAAGCCCTCTTCGCGAGGCCGCCGAGCCCCTTCCTACTCGGCGCATCCCGGCGGGTAGCTTCCTATCCAGCAAAGACAAGGATCGAAGTCCCCCTTAGAGGCAGCCGAGCGGCTTCCCTGCTCGGCTATCCCTGGCCGGTAGCTTCCCTACCCGCAACGCCAGGGATCAAAGCCCTCGCAAGAGGCATCTGAGCGGCTACCCCGCTCGGTCATCCCAGGCTGGCGGTTGCCTACCCACGACGCCAGAGATCAAAACCCTCGCCATGGGGCAACTGCGCAGCTTCACTGTCCGGTTATCCTTAGCAGGCCTCCTGCGGCCCCTCCAACGCTAAAGATCAAAGTCCTCCTTAAAAGGGAGCGGCTTCCCTGCTCGGCTATCCCCGGCCGGTAGCTTCCCTACCGCAACGCCAGGGATCAGAAAACCCTCCCAGACTCGGCCATCCCTGGCCGGTAGCTTCCCTACTCGCAACGCCAGGGATCAAGGCCCTCGCCAAGATCAACCGAGCAGCTTCCCTGCTCGGTCATCCCTAACAGGCATCCTTCTGCTCAACAGACGCTGCGGGTTTGTAGCCCTCATAACGAGGCCACTGAGCCCGTCACATGCACCGGATCCGAAGCCCCGACAAGAGACATCAGGTCTATCCAAGTCTGAGTGATCCCCCCTCGACTTTGGGGCTACGGAGATGCCTCCTTCTCAGAAAAGGCTTGACAGCCCGGGGACGCGTTCCAACGAAATCTTAGTAGGGAGCTCACCCCGGACGGCCCGGCAGTCCACTCTTGATCCGACCCGCCAGCTGGTCGGGACAAGAGTGGGGAGCTAATGATAATGCTCCATATTGACGACCCATCAAGATCAAGGCACGTGTCAGATGACGTATCCCTGAACCCAGAAGAAAGGGCTCACAGGGGCCGACCAGGCCATCCGGGTACCCGATCCGCAAGCTCTAGCTGGCTCTCCTCATAGCCCCCTTGATACTGGCCTCCTCGGCCTCTCAGCTCGCCCCGAGCTGCCACCGGACCAAGACTCCTCGGCCCTCTTGCTCGTCTCCGAGCTCCCCAGCTGAGGCTATCTTCCTCGGTCCCTCCGACCGACCAACTCCACCACTCAGGCGTAACCGCCGCTCCGCAAATCTCGCCATGCGTAGATTCTCCGCCAGCAACATCTCACGTTCCACGCCATCACGATCCCCATTTATGGGCGATCCGCTTTTTACGCGGGCGTGACGTCGGGAGCGTAACTGCCGGCGAGATCCTCGCTCCTGCTGCTGCTTGCTGCCGTCGCTATAAAAAAAACCCATCACAGAGGGGTCAGGTAAGCCATTTTTTACTGGGCTTAGCCGTTACTCTGCTCGGATCTCGTACTAACTTGATCGTCAGAGGGTCCTCGGTGGTACCAAACCACCCCGAGACTTCTTTGCAGGTACTCGGCGTTAAACTACTCAAATCACCAATCTCCTCAAAACCCATTGAGACCCACACGCAATGGAAGATCACCTTCCAAATCCACCGGGAGATCGACGGAAGACAACATCTAACGGAGACCTGAAAAGGACCTCCATCACTACTAAAAAGCTTAGAGAACAAAAAAATCCGTTCTAAACGACTGAAACTCTGGATGAATGGAAACTGCCAGCAACACAAAAAAATAATGAAATTTTAACAAACCCCATTTTTTTTTGTTTTCTTCAAGTTTCCAATATTTTGTACGGTATAGCACAGGAAAATTGTGAAATTTTCAAAAATATCAAAATTTTCGGTTTTATTTGGTTTTTTAATATTTTGCTTGTCATAACATACAAAAATCCTAAAATTTTCAAAATCTCATGAATAATTTGTTATTTTTGATTTTTCAATATATTTTGTTTGCACATGAAAATCATGAATTTTTCAAAAGGCTTAATATTTTTTGTTTTCTTTCTTTTCTAAATATTTTATATGTTATAACAGAAGAAAATGACAAAATTTTCAAAACTCTCAAAATTTTCTATTTTCTTACATTTTTCAATATTTTGTACCCTATAACAGACGAAAATAGTAATTTTTTTTTGATTTTTTCAAAATTTCAATATTTAATATGTTAAAGTATATGAATATAGCAAATTTTTCAAAAATATCAAATTTTCTTTTTTCTTCTTTTTCTGTATTGTTTGGCAATATCAAACGGAAATTATGAAATTTTAAACTCTAAAATATTTTCTTTTTCTCCTCGATTTTTTCAATATTTTGTATGGTCATGATTCACAAAAATCATCAAATTTTAGAACTTTTTTCTCCAGTCAAACCGAAGCATAGAAAGATAAAATTGAAAAAAGATTTTAAAGAAATATGATGATAAATTTTTTCCCCACCATATAAGGCTAATTATATGGGATACAAGAGTTATAAATATTTAGTAGGGAGCTCATAAATTTTTTTCCATGACCCACATATGGTAAGATAATTAAATAGAAGTTAGATATCAATTTTCCCACAAATTCAAGCTAGATAATGAAATATTATCTCATATGATTTTATATATAGATGTCTAATTTATCTTTCTCAATGTTAAGGAGACTTTTGAATGGAACCAAGCAATCAGCATTTGTACAAGTGAGTTTCACCACAACTCCACTTCCTATGACTTTCAAGAGGTTTTACATGGAAGTCCTGAAAATGGCAGGACAAAGGGGGATTTAAATGCTGCAGCAATAGACAGTTGTAAATAATTGATTTGTGCACCATTCATACCAAGTTGAGCTTGACAAAAAATAATAGTACAATCATATTGAGGATGAGTAATAGTTAATGAATTTATAGTTGTCATACGCCGGAGCTTTATCATGTCGGATCAAGGATCACTAATGGTAAAACCTTCTTGCAGCTGAGTGGGAATTTTGAAATTCAAACCTTGCTTGCATCATGCTACAGCCTATGATTCATTAAATTTTAGAAAAAAAGATCACTATGTTAGTGCTATTGAATGTGACATCATATAATCAACATAACATAATATTCTCACACATGCATCTTTACTCAAAGACGAAATAAGCTTTTCTCAACTTGACACCTTTACCAACAACTTCACCTCTAATTACGCTTTGCTTTCATCCTGAATTTTTTTAGCATCGATAAACTGCCTCAAAGGTTTACAATCATTTCAAACTTTATCCTAGTGATTCCAATTTCTTGACTCTAGTGATGGGTGTACAATAACTTTGGCATGATACTATTGATATGAAAGTTCATCGCAATGCTAATACAAGCTGAGCTGAGCTTCTAAAGGTCTTACCATATTACATCCATGGTGATGAACATACAAAAGCAGAATATCGTCTTCAGGTCTTATAAGCTAAACTATTAATGCCGAAAAGGCGAAAATGGATTAACTTTGAGTTGTTGATACCAACTGATACATGCACAAGCTTTACATGCAGAGACAGGTTTGTAGGAGAGAATGTTGATGTGTGGATTTAGTCCGACCAGAGAATGTTGATATAAGAACCTATATTCACCCACTCCACGTACAACTTTAGAGTTTTGCTGCAGAGCAACATGTTTTTTGTTTGGAAGCAGGATTCAACCAGTACATTAATAGTCCCTGCCGAACGACAATAACTCCAATTAATACAGGGGATTAGATAAAACTCACTGGAAAAAAAAAGCGACGAAAGCCAAATAGTTGCAAAGATGATATAGAATTGAACCTGCTCACGAAGCAAAGAAACCATGGTCTCTACAACTCTCAAATCCCTGCTCCCCCTCCTTTCGTGTCTCTGCAGCTACTGCATGAATCTTTCTCCCTTATTGTGCTGCATCGAATCCGAAAGACAATCTCTTCTTGACTTCAGAATAGGCCTCAAAGATCCCGCAAACTCATTGTGTCCTCATGGTCAGGATATAACTGCTGCAAATTAAATGGCAAGGCATCGGCTGCAACGACCGAACCGGGCAAGTCGTCCATCTCAGCATCCGCAACCCGAATCCATTTCAAGAAGACAGAGATTGTGATCACTGCATCACCGGTGAGATCGCTTCTTCGCTTCTTAATATCTCGCCCTTGAATTCCTTAGACTTGAGTGGCAATTGTTTCCGAGGAAGTCACGTCCCTCACTTCCTCGGCTCGTTATCGGAGTTGAGATATTTGAACCTCTCCGGAGCTGAATTTGGAGGGATTATCCCTCCTCAACTCGGTAACCTCTCAAAATTGATGTACCTTGATCTTAGTGCTCCGTTTCCTTATGATACAGATATCAAAGTTGATGATGCACGGTGGCTATCTCGATTGACAAGCTTAGAGTATCTTGACATGAGTCTAGTGAGGTTTATAGATTCTTTGAACTGGTTATGAACTGGAAACATGCTTCCTCTTTGGTTTATTTACGCCTCCACGCCTGCGTGTTCAATAACTTCCCTCCTCTGCCACTAGTAAATTTCACATCTCTCGCATACCTTGGCCTCTCATTGAATTTCCTAGATAGTTCAATACCTGAGTGGTTTTTCAATTTGAGCAGCCTTCGGCATCTCGATCTCAGCGAAAATTCGATTCAAGGTCCTCTTCCTTGTGCTATTTGAAATTTGAATCTCTCAAGATTCTCGATCTTTGGGGTAATCTACAAGGGGAGATACCCTAAACGGTGAAAAGCCTTTGCAGGTTGAAGAGGATCGTGTTGAGTGGGATGAACATAAGCTGTGGGCTCAATTAATGAATTCGAAAGTATATTTTCCGGTTGCTTGAGAACTAGCTTAGAGGCCTTGGATTTGAGTTATACACAACTCGGTTGCTATATCCCAAGTTGGTTGGGGGAAATGAAGAACCTTAGAGCAGTCTATTTGGAAGTCAACTTCATTTGAGAGGTCCGATTTCTGAGTCCTTCAGAAAATTGGTGTAGTTGCAGGAGCTTTTTTTTGACAGGAAACAGGCTGAATGGGACCATTCCTGCTTGGCTTGGAGAGCTCAAGAATCTTAAATCTCTTAATCTCTCTTCAAACTTGTTCTCTGGTTCAATACCTGCATCAATAGGAAGCATGTCCTCGCTCCAAGAACTGTTTCTTGATATCAATGGGCTAACTGGTACTATATACCTGATTCCTTAGGGGAGCTAAGAAACCTGAGGAATCTCTATCTCTCTACTAACTCTTTTTACGGTTCGGTTCCTGAATCAATCGGAAAGCTGAACGAAACTGTATCACAAGAACTAAAGCTCTATGAGAACAAGCTGAACGAAACTGTATCACAAAGCATCGGAAAATTCTCCAATTTGGTTTCTTTGGATCTCAGGGATAACTTTCTGGTAGGGGTGCTAACTGAGGCTCACTTCTCTGATCTCTCAAGTCTGAAGTATGTGGACATCTCTTTGAATTCCTTGGCTTTGAATGTAAGTTCAGATTGGATTCCTCCTTTTCAACTAGAGTTTGTTCAAATGGTTGGTTGTAAATTGGGGCCTCACTTTCCTTTATGGCTTCGATATCAGAAAATTATTTATAGCCGTTGTTTATCTTCTATCTAATACGAGCATTTCAGGCTCGATTCCTGAATTGTTGTGGAGCATTTCTCCGAAACTAAGCACTGCAGACCTTTCCAGCAATCAAATCACAGGCAAGGTGCCACAAATTAATTCAGGTATAGCATATTTGGATTTATCAAATAATTTAATATTGGGGGAAATTCCGCGAAGCATCAGTGACACGATGCCTAACTTGGAGTCACTCTCTCTTTCTCAGAACAATATAAATGGAAGCATCCCCGCATCACTATGCAGCTTGAAGAACTCAACTGCTCTCGATTTCTCAAGAAATCAAATATCAGGAGAGTTTCCGAGCTGTTGGAAAAATTCAACAGCTTTAAGAGTGCTGGACCTCTCCAACAACATTCTTTCTGGGGGAATTCATGGCTCGATGTGCCCTTTTCCTTCACTTTTTTCACTGCACTTGAGCAGAAATAATCTCTCCGGATACTTTCCATTGGCACTAAAAGGCTGTACTCAAATGGTTACTATTGATCTAGGACACAATTATTTCGTGGGAATCGGAAAAGGTTTACAGTCTCTGCAAATTTTGAACTTAAGGTACAATAAATTTGCTAACAGCATTCCATCGCAATTATCTCAACTCGGTTCTCTTCAAATCCTAGACCTCTAGCATAGCAGGTTATCAGGAAACATACCCAAAAGTTTAGGCAACTTATCGACAATGAAGATTCTCAATAAGATGAGTAGCAACTATTTCGGGGATGGCTCAGGTTTGATTTCTTACAATGAGAATATGCTGTTGTTGATGAAAGGAAGAGAGCTTGAATATGATTCATTGCTCTCTCTTGTCACCATTGTAGACCTGTCAGATAACAAACTATCAGGAAATATCCCTGACGAGTTAATGAACTAAATTGGATTACAGAGCTTGAATCTATCTGGAAATTCTCTTACCGGAGCAATATCAGAGAGAATTGAGAATCCGCAGAAGTTAGAATCCCTTGATTTGTCGAGAATCGAACTTTCAGGTGTCATTCGCTCAAGCCTGTCAATCCTGTATTCCTTGAGTTTCTTGAAACCGTCATTTAACAATTTGTCAGGAAGAATTCCAACAGGGAATCAACTATAAACTCTCGATGACCCTTCAATTTACATTGGAAACCATGGCTTGTGCGGAAGTCCACTTACAAAGTTATGCCAGTATGAGGAAAACCCTGTTCATCATCGAAATGTATATGATGAAGATCAAAGTGATGGTTGGGGTGATATGCAATGGCTTTACATTGGAATGGGAGCAGGATTTGTGAGTGGCTTCTGGGTATTCTGTTGGGTGTTGGTGCTAAAAGATACATGGAGGAAAGCCTTCTTTCGACACATAGATAAGATGTATGATCTAACTCATGGGGCCGTCGCTTCAAATCTAGTAAGGTTGAAGAGAAATTAGGGCAAATGAACTAGCTGAAAGATCTCTTTCTATTTTCTCAGTCAAAGTTTAAACTTTCTTTGAAAGTTGCAATCACTTGCATCCATGATTTCAACTGTCGATACAGCATGTTAGAATTCAATACTCAGAATGTATTTAAAAGCCTCACACCTTAATTTATCCATGATTTCAACTTGCTTCTTACTTTCAGCCTTCATTTTTCGTGTGCTAGGAGTGTATACATTCTATTGATGCAAGATTTCTGGCTATAAGATGATAGTGCACAATCAAAGATAATAAAAGACGACAAGGATATTAATTACTCCATATTGGATATTCTAATATCCCAGAACACAATGTATTTAAAAGCCTCACACCTTAATATATACGAGTTCGAATTAGCCATTCCTGAAAGAAATAGAATTAATATTAATTTTCTAAATAAGATTTTTAACATGAAAAGATCTATATAAGAGAAAAGAAAGTGCTAAATAGAAATGCAAACAAGGAAAAGGACATAAATAAGGTGAAAGATCCTAAATAGCAAATTGCATTACCAATAAACTATGATTATTAAAATGAGTAGGACCCTCAATATGCTCCTGCATCATTCAGCCTGTGCTTATTCATGGTTTAGGAGTATATATTATATACTGATGTAAGGTTTCTGTGATACAAGATGATAGTAGTGAACAATTAGATATAAGAAAAGAAAATAAGGACATCTATTACCCCAATATCAACAAATTTAGCATTGCTAAATTAGATATAATAACATCTTAGAATCGCAATACGATCCATCAAGTAAACAATAATATCGCACACTAATCCTGATGTATGTTACAGACTACAATTTGCAGTACAATCAACTATCTTGATTATCTACAGACAAATCTATATAGAACCTCGATTTATGTCACAGATTAACATTACGACGAAGTGAACTTACAGATGTAATGCAACTCTCTCACAAGTGAAAGTCAGATTGGCACCCTACGAAATACCAACAAATTAAATAAATACCTTGACCGCCTTTCCCATGCAGGCTCCATTGAGTACCATTGAGTACCATCTTCAGTCTCATCCCACAATATAAGATTCCACTTGCAAAAACCATCAAATCATGTCTAGTTTCAGCAAAATTGAAGCCAGAATGATCTCAATGATAGTAATGCTACTATCGATGATGTTCTCTAGTGCACATCAACCATAATATCATGTCCGCAAATATGCGCAGCCCTGACCCTGGTATGTCCAAAGCAAGGGCACGTCCCACCTTCAGGCTGTAGTGGGGTCCGTGAAGTAGTATCGCAAGCACGTTGACCTACTGATCTCCACAAGGCTTGCAGCTGCCTCTTAAGTCCCTTGCCAGCGGCTTCTCCAAGTTTGACTTGGGGCTCATTAACCTATTAATGTGTATATGTGGGGCGTCCCTCTATTTCAAGATTGGCCCCTCAACCGACTGCTCCAGGTTACACACTTTCACTATCTAGTCATTCCGATTACTTTTAACGAAAGTCGAATATTGAAGTTCCTCCCAACTAGGCTATGTCACTGAAAGATCCTTGATCACTTAGACACGATACTAACCATGCTAAGAAAACCGGGAAGTGAAAACAGTCATCCGTATTTTTCTTTTTTCTTTTTTGGGGTGTTGCTATTGGTATAACCTAACATATGATTCTACGCACACAAACACTAATCCTAGTTGAATCATTGTAATAGTAAGATAAATGGTAAATGAAACTATCACTTATTTTATAGCACAAAATTAATGTTTGAACCACAACCGTTCCTTCCATCTATGAAAAGCATACCCCTATTCTTTTAACAAATATGTGCAATTTCGAATTTCCAAACAAGGAAATGTTTATGATTCCTGTGTTACATCTATTACACTTAAGATTTGATGTTATCAGACTTGAACAAATGATCCGAATTGATTCAAGGTCGGCGTCAAAGCTTCTCCTCAGCTGCAATGTCTGTCGGATTAGAACATTGACTACACTTGCATATATAATCATTGCCATTGTAATAGGAGCAAAAGTTTATAGTTGTAATCATATTCCACCGGAACCGTGCAGAGAGGTCTCGGACTGCTTAACCCCTCTTATGCTAACTTGAAATAGAATATGAAGAGCAATAACCATTCCTCGACATAAAACAAACATATGTAGAACTTAAGAAGATTCAAACTATCATAGCATCATCAAAGAAATTTCGGTCCCGTACAGAAAATATTTCACGTTACTTGAGTAGATCAAGAGTATCATGCAACCTATATTTCTTACCCTTTTAAGCTTAATGCATTTTTTGGACTATATATGAGATTCCCACCCCACCCCACCCCTCCAATTAGAATTTATGGTAAAAATTGAATGTCACTCAGCACTAGCAAATCGTACATAAATAGCCGAAAATGTGGAGAAATGTGTGAACAATTTGATATGTGTGTTGGGGTCGAAATTTACACCCCACTGCCGTAATCAGAAGTCAAAAAGCCAAAAAGTTTAAGTCAAAGTCAAAATCAACACCCAAACAAGTGGACTCAAGTCCAACCAACCCGGGCCCACGCCCAAGCAAGTGGGCCCACGCCCAAACCGTCTCAAGCCCAAGCGAAGTCGGCTGGCTATCGAAAAAGAAAGAGAAAGAAATTTGTAATAAATAAATCTTGTATGCAAATAAGTGTGAAAACGTAATACAAATGGGCAAAAGGCCAATTGTGTAAAGCCCAGGAGGCTATGTATAAAGTTGTAAGCCTATATAAGGCTAAACATATGATAGGCTAAACATATGAAGAAATAGCAATTTTTGATTCCTCTCATATCATTCTAGGGTTTTGTGCCTCCATTGCTCTTTTATGGTGAGCTCTCTTCTTTTTCCTCAAGAGAAATCCAAAAGAAAAGAGAGATTTTTTCAGGTCTCTCTCATCTTCTCTATCTCTTTTTTCTCCAAAACAACCCATGAATAAAACCCTATTCCTCTGTAACAGCCCTATTTGAATGCAATAGTTCAAGAGTTTATCAAGATTCTTTTTCCATAATTTTTGAACTTTTAGTTGGCCGCTAAAATATTTTATTTTGGATTTTTTCTGTAAACAATTTTGATATGGGAAAATATTCAGTTTTTATATTATATAAATAATATTTTCTTAGTGACAGCAAAATAACATTTTGCGTATCTGTTTACTGTTAAAATGAGAACAAGAAAATCTGCACCGAATCTCTAAAATACGACCAATTAAAGATATGCATCTATATACATATATTTATAAAATTTATATATATACAACAAAATCTCTCTCTCTCTCATTCTCACATCTCTCTCTCTCCTCGTTCTTTTTCTCATCTCACGCCGCCTCCGCTCTCGAAAGCCCTAACCCTAGCCGTCGCCGCGCCGCGCCGTCTCCGCCTCCTCCCCGACCTCGACCTTCTCCTCTCATCCATCTCCTCCTTCCCTCTCTCTCCTTCACCCCGACTACAACCCCGAGCCCGACCGCAACAACCCATCTCCCCGAACCCAACGCCAAGCCCTCGTCGCTCCTCCCTTGCTGGAAATCTCCCTCTCTCGACGACACCATCACGCAAATCTCCATCAGCCTCATTATCGCTTCCCTGCAGCAACGCCACAAGCCCTCACCGTCGACGCAGCCTCGTCTTCGCCTCGCAGCCGCTCCCATCTCCAGATCTGAGTGCTCTCGACTCGATCTTGGACCATCCGAACCCTAGCAACTGCCACGATCCCCCCTGTAAGCATTCCGTGATCCCTGTTTCTTTTTCTGAAAAAAAAAAAGAAATAAATAAATAAATAAATAAAATGATAGGAAATCAGTGAACAATTGAAAGTGGAAAATTAGTATCAAAACCCTAAATTGAGATAATTGTGTTTTGGTTGTGTGACAATGTTTATGTAGATATTTATGGTTTAATCGATGAAATTTATCTAGGCGGATCGTATAACTCAGATCCAAAGTCGCACCTTAGCTGAGATCGTGCCTGCATTTTTGTACATCGTTTTTCGTGATCGTTATCCTCAGGCAAGTACTCTTGCCCTTTTTTTATATGATGCTATGACATGATTACTATGCACAAGAATCCTTTTACATGCGTTATACACATTCGAGACTCATGTTGATTACATGTATAGATCACCTTGATTTGACATGCTTATTCATAATCCTTATTATTTATTTTAAAGTGAAATCATTAATTAGAATGCTGGACTCCATGCCATGACACCACTATTCACCAGTTTTATTCCCATACAATTACCATACCACAAGTTCCTGTCTTTTCAGCATTCTTAATTAGTGCTCGAGTCATTACCATAGTAGCTGTAAATACGTGGGTGTTGGGGTAGTTTGAGTGTGCGTTGTACAACAGGATCTCAGGAGTCCCATGCCGGCAGCTCGTACCGGGCTATAGCGGTCTCATGATTACAGCTCGTACCGGGATATAGCGGTCTCATGTTTACAGCTCGTACCGGGCTATAGCGGTCTCTTGTTCATTCCACAGTTGGGCCCGTGTTTTCTAGCCCCTGGGGCACCACTCTTGGGTTAGGAATACTCCTGCAGAGGTTGACGCACACACTCAAACTTACGATAGGATAGTTTACCTTTTAGTGACCAGTTAGGTTATGACCTGATCTCTTACACACATGTTTCATAGTGTTAGTGTATTTAATTATTTATGTACATGTTTTTCTTGTGCACCAGGCTTCACTTTTTCATATATTCATGTTAGTATGCTACACACACACTTTTTTACGTTGAGTACTTGTTGGGGGTGTTCTGACATCCCAGAGATTTGCCATATCAGGTTTAGAGACAGGTTTTCAGGCTGAGCAGGATCAGAGCGGCTACCGGGACTTTGCTGAAGATCAGTAATCGTAGGTTTATTTCCTTTTCATTTAGGTTTTAGCATGCGCGCTCTTATGGGACATTAGGACTTATGTATCTTTCCGATTTTGTTTTCTTTTCGAACCTATTGTATCGGATCTTTTTGCATCAATTATCTAGCGGACCCATTTTTAGAATTTCTTTTGGTTTCATTGCAGCATAATTATCAGTATTATTCCTTTCGATATTGGATTTTATTTTTGACAGGTTAATCTGGACAGCCTTATGTGACTATGGAAGGATCTTCCTTACCGTAGGTAGCACGACTGGCCTTCGTCGCTCTCCGCATTCCGGATTTTGGGAAGCAGGGCGTGACATCCTCAAAGTTCAGGATCCAAGATTAAAACCCAACAAAGGAGCAAGCTTTTCTCACCAAACTTGAAGAATGAGGGAGGAGCCGGGTTCTCGGGGTGAAAGCCATAGGCTTTCACCTCGAGGAAGCATGACCGATAGCATCGAACACAAGAAAAGAACCGCCGATGAAGAATTTCGACGAAGGCCATTGGCTTTTATCCTATTCACGTCGCCTCCGCTAGTTGGCGAGGATCCTCAAAAGGATCCTTGCCATGGACACCCCCGTGAGGAGGATGTCTGTCTCGGAAACCCCAGCAAGGGGATTTTCCGTCTTGGAGACCCCCAAAGGGATTTTCTGCTATATCCGTTTCGGACATCTCAAGGGGATGCTCGCCGGCAGACATCTTAAGGAGATACCCGCTCGCGGACACCTCCAAAAAGATGCCCGCAGCGGACACTGTAACAACCCTAAATTTTCTGTACAACTTTCTGGAAAAAAAAATTTCAAAAATACAGAAAGGGGTATTTTTGCCTGAGCACAAATTATAAGTTTGTTTTGCTTTTGAACAGCAAGAAAGAGCTTGTAGCTCATTGGTAAGATCTTGCACTGATGAACCAAGCCACCAGAATTCAAATCCCATACCCCACATTATTTTTAATATTGTTTTCTTTTTAATTTTTAGAAGTCCAAGGGTTTGCACGTGCATAACTCGTAAAAACCAAAAGTCACACTAAAAACAAACTGGACCAGGGTGAAGACCAACCGATGACGGCCAACTTTGACCCCTGACTCGGCCGGATCGGGCCGGCGGAGGCGGCGACTCGACGGGCGAAGGCGGCCGAGTCAGCCCCGATGAGGAATCTGCCAACATGAAAGTTGTGTCTTTACACCTCCCCATCACTCTTGCACACTTTAATTCTCTGGATCGGTTCCTGAAACCTTTTAGAACCCTAATTACTCCATTTTTTAATACATTTTACAATTTTCATTTCACCCTTTCACCTACCCTAAACCCTAGCCTTACCCTATAAATACAACCCCTAAACACACACCCCTCACTCCAAAATTCTGGTCAAAACTCTCAAGAAATCCATAGAAGTATAGTGTACTTTTGGAGTTAGCAAAAGGACGAAACTCCGACGATCTTCCAACGACGTTTCAAGGAGCAATCGGCGACGAAACGACACACCGGCGATTCCTCTCTCACCCTCTATCTCCTCTCCTTCTTTTTAGCGAGTAAGTCCCTTCTCCTTCTTCACTTTGCTATTCTAAAAATACTCAAAACCCGACGGAATCGGAATTAATCCGATTTCCGATTCGGTTCTTTCTAAAAATTCAACCTTTTCTTAAATACAAATCATACCAAACCATTACATATTGACTATTAAACATTAAAAAACATGTTGAACAAGTCTCATGACAATCTATTTCATTTTGTAACTTTTACCGCTCTTTTTCATTAAAATACCATTTAGTTTCATTTCGACATTAAAACATCACAAACTTACTATACCTTTAAGTAGATCACGAGGTAATGACCTACCTCCTCACACACTCATATGCAACATAGCACAATACTTTTCGGGAACATAGAATACGGGAAAACGAAAATTTATATATAAATACCACTAACTATTAAAACCGTTTTCTATAAGAATTCGTATTTTTTATAAATCTTTGCAAAGCGCCGCTACAACCCATTTTGGGGAACCCGATTGGGATGGTGCGGATTATCGCACATCCCTGGGCTAAGTAATGCGAGATGGAGACCTCCGCAAGAAGCATTCGGTCTCGAAAGATTTAAAATACAAATATCTTAAGAAAATGAGATTTCTAGAAATATAATATATATTAAAATTATTTTTATATAAATATATAAATATATATGTATCATTAAAATATCTATTTTGTGATAATATAAATATTCCAATTTTTTTTCTAAAAATCACAAGAATCACTTTACATTAAAATACCATGAAATTCATACAAGTTCAATATTACAATTAAATACCATGTATTATGAAAAATATGTTTATTCACTAGAAATGTCACAAATATAAAATTTACAACTATGAAAACTCTAAAGACGACAAATAAATACTTGGGGTGTATTTTGAAAAGTATACTAATTATTTTTACATAAAACCCCTTCAAGTTCTATAAATTACCCTAAGGACCCTAGTAAATATAGGTTTAAGCGGGACCGGTCTCTTGAGCCACAGGGAAATGGAGATATAGGTGCTTGCCTATCTAATGTAGACAACTTAACAACGGTGTTATCAATACGGTAATCGTCTTTGAAAAAGACACAAATTCTGTCGCCCATGTGCAGCGGTTACCGATAACATCAAAACAATCAGGACTTCAATTTCTTTTCTAATTGTACTGACTCAGACCAAGTCTTATTATAATAATCTGACTTGAATATGATTCAAGTACAATCTACAAACTATAATTCAATATGAATCCATGAATCTATATATTCAAACTATTCAATTTATTCAATCTATATTGACTGCACCGAACCATGGATATACATCCATCTACATGATTCATACATCTATATGATTCTCCAGTTAGATCCATTTACTGATATCATGGTTTCAGCAAGTCATCCATCTAATCAATTTACAATACAATACAAATCAATACCACCCGTACCATCATTACTATCAATCCAATAAATACACGGGGTATTGGGGTAGTTTATTCGTGAATCCAACAGAATCTAAAGAGTCTCCCTAGATCATGAATCCATGTCTACTAACACAAGCAAGCTATCATGAGAGCCCGTGTTTCTATGCTCCTGGATTACAGCCTGTTGAGTTTGGAATACTTCGACGACGGTCGAAGTCCCGTTACTAACATTTGATTCGGGCCCGTGGATCCCTATCCCTGGATTACAGCTTGTTGGGTTTGAGAACACTCTTGAGATTGGTTGACATTCACTCTTGAACTTACGTTAACAACATCATTAACACTAAATACAACAGTATAACAATATAATACAACTTTAAAAGCTACACTCTCTCTTTCTTTCTTTTCTACTTCTTTCTTATCTTTGAGACTTACCGAGCGATTTGTTTGCTGACGACATTCTCTTTTTCTTCTTTGAATGTCGTCAGGTGATTCGGACCTTCCAGAGATCGAGCCTAGCACTGAAGACTTGGACCAGTTTATTGAAGATCTCGAGTTGTAGTTTCACTTGTACATTTTCCTTTTCATTCCAGTACTTTACATTTCTGTTTTGCCACTGTTTAGGCATCGCTTTATCCCATGTATTTACTTTTCCATGTATTGTAAGAAGAATGTTAATAAATAAAGTTACTGTTCAATTATATATTTTGTCTCTTGTGCATTTTATTTATATTGCTTAGATATGCTTCAGAGTAAATACGTAGCGGCCTAGTCGCGTCCCCTTCGCCGTACATCGGGAAGCGGGGCGTGACAGGTTTTGTTGATGGCCCATACAGGTCAGAGCTGTATGGAACCCTACCATGCAGTTCTGTTCTGCGTGAACAACCTAAGCAATATAACACAAGAACCAACAACTAAAACATTCTTTACAATTCATATTGCTTGAATCTTATCATTCCATATACTTTGAATCTGTCCTAACCTAAATTTTTCTTTCAAGGTTATGGATTCTCCAAACAACACCAGCATCAACTTCAACAACACTCCACCACCACTACAAATTACACCTGCCGTAGCTGCTCCGATCAACGAGCAGACGGTTCTGCTTGAGGCATTCCACAGCCTCCTGGAAGGACAGCAGCAGCAGACTGCTATTCTCTTGAACCGTCCAGAAGCAGAAGCACCTGGGGTGAAGCAATTCAGGGCTTTGCACCCCAAACAGTTTACAGGAAAGGAGAGCCCACTGGAAGCTGAGGAATGGGCTCGGAGCATCAAAGATGATCTGGCAGCGACACAAGTGTCATAGATAGCTTGGGTTCGTGTTGCAAAATTACAGCTCACGGACAATGCACGGGTCTGGTGGAAGGCGGAAGAAAGCCGTCTTGACCAACCTATCGAATGGAAGACTTTCCGACACAAAGTACTTCCTTGAGACTGCCAGGTTCGACATGGAACAACAGTTCATCCATCTGCAACAAGGTTCAATATGGACCAAGTCAGTAGATGAATATGCCGCTGAATTCACCATGCTCAGTCGGTAAGATATGTCTCAATGTTCGATTTTATATCACATACTACACAGCTAACACAAGACCGTAACAGGTTTGCGGCCCATCTCATACCGACTGCTGAGATCAGAGCTAGAAGATTTCAGCAAGAGTTGGACCCGGAAATCCAAGCTGCATTAGGTACAGGGGATTTCCCAACCCATGATATGTCTTTGAAAGCTGGCCGAAAATATGAGGCAGTGGTGAAGAAGAAGGGCGGACCTCAATCTGCCGGAGTGAAGCGTCCTGCCAACCAGATGGCAGGAGAAGCCGCATCAGGACCCCCATTTGTACCAAGGAGACCGGGAGTACCAATCAACAGGCCCAGCCCAGCCTTTTGTACTTACTGCAAGAGAGCTGGACATCTGATGGAAGATTGCAGACGAGCAAATGGTCTTTGCCTGATATGTGGATCATCCTCACATACCATTGGAACTTGCCCACACAACCGAACTAATCCTAATTCCGCGGCTAGACCAGTTATCCAGGCTCCACCTACTCGGTTAACTCTTCCTGCACCACCTCCACGTGGACCACCTTTACCTCGACAACCGGCGATGTACCAGCATGCATGAAGAAACGGGCCGAGACGTCAGGCTTACAATTTGGTGGCCGTAGAAGCTAAGACGGTTGGCCAGGATAATCCTGGTAATTCTCTTCAACCTTTTCAAACCCTGGTATCACTTTGCTATTTTTCATACACTATCAGTACTTCAGTCACCAAACTTTCCTTAAACCCGTTACACTTTCCTTTTACAAATTTCAAGAGAGAAATTTTTATAAGGAGGGTAGAATGTAACAACCCCAAACATTCTGTACAATTTTCTGTAAAAAAAAATTTCAAAAATACAGAAAGGAGTACTTTTGCCTGACTACAAGTTATAAGTTTGTTTTGCTTTTGAACAGCAAGAAAGAGCTTGTAGCTCATTGGTGAGATCTTGCACTGCTGAACCAAGCCACCCGAGTTCAAATCCCATACCCCACATTATTTTTGATATTGTTTTCTTTTTAATTTTTAGAAGTCCAAGGGTTTGCACGTGCATAACTCGTAAAAACCAAAAGTCACACTAAAAACAAACTGGACCAGGGTGAAGACCAACCGACGACGGCCAACTTGGACCCCCGACCCGGCCCGACCCAGCCGGATCGGGCCGGCGGAGGCGGCGACTCGGCCGATGGCGACGGCCGAGTCAGCCCCGATGAGGAATCGTCCAACATGAAAGTTGTGTCATTTCACCTCCCCATCACTCCTGCACACTTTAATTCTATGGATCGGTTCCTAAAACCTTTTAAAACCCTAATTACTCCATTTTTAATACATTTTAATACAATTTTCATTTCACCATTTCACCTACCCTAAACCCTAGCATTACCCTATAAATACAACCCCTAAACACATCCCCCTCACTCCAAAATTCTGATCAAAACTCTCAAGAAATCCATAGAAGTTTAGTGTACTTTTGGAGTTAGCAAAGGGCGAAACTCCGACGATCTTCCGACGACGTTCCAAGGAGCAACCGGCGACGAAACGACGCACCGGCGATTTCTCTCTCACCCTCTATCTTCTCTCCTTCTTTTTAGCGAGTAAGTCCCTTCTCCTTCTTCACTTTGCTATTCTAAAAATACGTAATTCCAAAACCCGACGGAATCAGAATTAATCCGATTTCTGATTCGGTTCTTTCTAAAAATTCAACCTTTTCTTAAATACAAATCATACCAAACCATCACATGTTGACTATTAAACATTAATAAACATGTTGAACAAGTCTCATAACAATCTATTTCATTTTGTAACTTTTACTGCTCTTTTTCATTAAAATACCATGTAGTTTCATTTCGACATTAAAACATCACAAACTTACTATACCATTAAGTAAATCATGAGGTAATGACTTACCTCCTCACACACTCATATGCAACATAACACAATACCTTTTGGGAACATAGAATACGGGAAAACGAAACTTTACATATAAATACCACTAAATATTAAAACCGTTTTCTATAAGAATTCGTATTTTTTATAAATCTTTGCAAAGCGCCGCTACAACCCATTTTAGGGAACCCGTGTCACGCCCCGCTTCCCGCTGTACGGCGAAGGAGACGCGACGAGGTCCGCTACGTATGTACTCAGAAGTATATACGCTAAGCGTATCTAAGCAATATAAAAGTAAATCACAAGAGACAAGAGATAAAGAAATAACAGCAACTTTATTAATAACATTTTTTTGTATAATGCATGAAAAGTAAATACAACTGGAATGAAAAGCGATGCCTAAACAGTGGCATAACAGGAAATAAAAATACTGAATAGAGCAAGGTACAATGTCTAGAGCTCGGGGTCTTCGTGAAACTGATCCAAGTCTTCACCGGTGGGCTCGATCTCTGCCGGGTCCAAAACACCTGACGACATTCATAGAAGAAAGAAATAGAATGTCGTCAGCGAACATGTCGCTCGGTAAGTCCCAAAGACGAAGAATTATTAGAAAAGACAGAATAAGGGGATATCTTTTAAAGTTGTATACTATTGTTGTAATGTTGTGTTAACGCTGTTGTTTGTAGCTTGGTACGGAAGGATGCCAGTGTATACGAGGGGGGTCTCTATATGCTAGAGACCAGGGCAAACGGAATGTACAAAGAACCGTTAAGCCACGGTACAACAGCAACGGAATATAGGTTAGGCGTCTTAATCTGACCACCTCGTGCCACCTTTAACACCTTCCGTACCAATCTACCCCTTAAACCCCGTAGTGTTTTGATATTATTGTTGTATTGTATTGTGTAAGTTGGATGACTGACCAAAATCATGATATCAGTAAACAGATTGTCACTGCATAATCAGGTAAATGGAATAACGGAATAAAGAATGTATATCCATGGTTTGATTCAGTCAAGTTGTATAGATTGTTAACTGGATTCTGGGATTCATGTGTTCATATTGAGTTGGAATATTAAAGAATGTAGATTGACTAGAATCATATTCAAGTCAGCAATAATCAGACTCAAACCCGAGTCAGACTAAAAGAAATGTAAGTCGAACTTCTATATTTGTTAGGGTCATTATTTTAATTTATAAAACTTGAGGGGGTTTTATGTAAAAATACTTTTGTATAGTTTTCAAGATGCACCCCAAGTATTTATTATTCGTCTTTAAGTTATAATGAGTGTAATTTTATTTTGTGATACTTCTAGCGAAAAATATCCTAATTACATAAATAAAGGTATTTATCTGCAATATTGATTTATTTGAAATTCATGGTATTTTAATGTAAAACTTAGTCTTGTGATTTTTAGAAAAAGTGGAATATTTATATTATAACAAAATAGATCTTTTAATGATAATATACATATATTTATACAAAAATAATTTCAATAAATATTTAATATAAAAATATCATTTTCTTAAGATATCATATTTTAAACCTTTCGAGACCGAATGCTCCTTGCGGAGGTCTGAATCTCGCACTACTAAGCCGAGGGTGCACGATAAACTGTACTATCCCTAACGGGTTCCCCAAAGGTGGGTTGTAGTGGCGCTTTGCAAAGATTTATAAATACAAACCTTTAGAATACGGTTTTATTAAAGTAAAGGTATTTATTTGCAAAAGTCGATTTTCCGTATTTCAGGTTTTAGGGTTTTCTATTTAAACTAGCCTATTTCTAAATGGTCTAAACGAAAAGTCGTTAGAAGCCTCAAATCGCCTCTTCACCGCCAATTGTGGCCAGGTAAGTACAAATGAGAAAAGGAGGGATCCGCTCACGAATCGTGAGACGGGCCTTTGAAAGTTACCTTTTCTCACTTGCCTAGCCTAGACATCACAAAGTCAGGTTTAGATAAACGATCGATATCCACGACATATCGTATTTTCCTATTAAAAGATATTTGTTTTGAAAGTGTATCGAACCTAAAACGTTTAGAAAAGGTTTTATAAGAAAAGGGTATTTAAATATAAAATCTTGTATTATCGTATTCTAAGTTTTGATGATATCAATTAGGGTTGTATTTGCATGTGTGTGGAGGTAAGTCATTACCTCATGATCTACTTTAAGGTATAGCAATGTTAAGGGGTTAAATGTGATAAACTAAACATGGTGGTATTTAAGTGAAAAAATACGATATATTGCAAAAGCCATCAGTTCATGTGTGAAAACTTGTTCAAATTAATTTTTAAGTGATTAGTAGTCAACATGAAGATGTTTAAGCATTATGGAATTAGTGATAAGTGAGATTTGATAGAAAAGCGAATCGGAAATCGGTTTGTTTCGATTTCCGTCGGGTTTATAAGTTCGTATTTTTATGAAAGAAAAGAAAGGTAGAAAAGGGGGACTTACGGGTTTGGACAACGCTAGAGAGTGAGAGGGAGGTAGAGGGTTTGTCGGTGCGTCGAATCGTCGTTGAGAGGTCCTAGCACGATCACCGGGATTCCGCCGTCGATTTTATCAGCGCTTCGCCTTTCGCTCGTTTTCTCACGTACCAAATTCTCTTGGAATTTTGAGAGAGTGGACTTAGAAAAAGTGATGAGAGGATAGAGGGTATGGGGGTTTATATAGGGTTAGGCTAGGGTTAGGGTTTTTAATAAAAAAATATAAAAAATATATAAAATTATATAAAAATTCATTAAAACTCATTAAACCTAGGAGTAAAAGGGATTTATTGGACAATAGGAAACCGATCCAGGGATAATAAGTGTGCAGAAGGGTTGACCAAGTCAAGGCCCAACTTTTCTCTGTTGGTGACTCGGCCGTTCGGCCAAGTCCGGCCGGCGGCGCTGGACCGAGTCGGCCGGTTCGCCGGCCGGCGGCGCCGAGTCAGGGTTCCAGTGGCCGGGGGTTTTCCTGGGGTATTTAATGGTATATTTACTTTTTCATGTCCAGTACATATTTTGTGAGTTATGGCCTTTTGACTGTTGACTTCCAAAAGAAATTAAAATAAAATAAATACAAAAATAATGTGGGGCATAAGATTTGAACTCTGGTGGCTTGGTTCAGCAGTGCAAGGTATTACCAATGAGCTACAAGCTCTTTCTTGTAATTATGGAGTGAAATAAATACTTAAAGAGATATCAGCCACAATAAATACTCCTAATATACATTGAATTTAAATCAATTCTTTGTACATTAAAAATGGAGTTGTTATAACCCGACTGGGATGGTACGGATTATCGCACATCCCTTTGCTTAGTAGTGCGAGATGCAGACCTCCGCAAGGAGCATTCGGTCTCGAAAGATTTTAAATACAAATATCTTAAGAAAATGAGATTTCTAGAAATATAATATATATTAAAATTATTTTTATATAAATATATATATGTATCATTAAAATATCTATTTTGTGATAATATAAATATTCCAATTTTTTCTAAAAATCACAAGAATCACTTTACATTAAAATACCATGAAATCCATACAAGTTCAATATTACAATTAAATACCATGTATAATGAAAAATATGTTTATTCACTAGAAATGCCATAAATATAAAATCTACAACTATGAAAACTCTAAAAACGATAAATAAATACTTAGGATGCATTTTGAAAAGTATACAAATTATTTTTACATAAATCCCCCTCAAGTTCTATAAATTATCTTAAGGACCCTAGTAAATATAGTTTTAAGCGGGACCAGTCTCTTGAGCCTCAGAGAGCCGGAGATATGGGTGCTTGCCAATCTAATGTAGACAACTTAACAACGGTGTTATCAATACGGTAATCGTCTTTGAAAAATACACAAATCCTGCCGCCCATGTGCAGCGGTTACCGATAACATCAAAACAATTAGGACTTCAATTTCTTTTCTAATTGTTCTGACTCAGACCGAGTCTTATTATAATTATCTGATTTGAATATGATTCAAGTACAATCTACAAACTATAATTCAACATGAATCTATGAATCTATATATTCAAACTATTCAATTTATTCAATCTATATTGACTGCACCGAACCATGGATATACATCCATCTACGTGATTCATACATCTACATGATTCTCCAGTTATATCCATTTACTGATATCATGGTTTTAGCAAGTTATCCATCTAATCAATTTACAAGACAATACAAATCAATACCATCAGTACCATCATTACTATCAATCCAATAAATACACGGGGTATTGGGGTAGTTCATTCATGAATCCAACAGAATCTCAAGAGTCCCCCTAGATCATGAATCCATGTCTACTAACAAAAGCAAGCTATCATGAGGGCCCGTGTTTCCATGCTCCTGGATTACATCCTGTTGAGTTTGGAATACTTCGACGACGGTCGAAGTCCTGTTACTAACATTTGATTCGGGCCCGTGGTTCCCTATCCCTGGATTACAACCTGTTGGGTTTCAGAACACTCTTGAGATTGGTTGACATTCACTCTTGAACTTACGTTAACAACATCATTAACACTAAATACAACAGTATAACAATATAATACAACTTTAAAAGCTACACTCACTTTTTCTTTCTTTTGTACTTCTTTCTTATCTTTGGGACTTACCGAGCGATTTGTTCACTGACGACATTCTCTTTCTTTCTTCTTTGAATGTCGCCAGGTGATTCGGACCTTCCAGAAATCGAGCCTAGCACAGAAGACTTGGACCAGTTTATTGAAAATCTCGAGCAGTAGTTTCACTTGTACATTTTTCTTTTTCATTCCAGTACTTTACATTTCTGTTATGCCACTGTTTAGGCATCGCTTTATCCCATATATTTACTTTTCCATGTATTGTAAAAAGAATGTTAATAAATAAAGTTACTGTTCAATTATATATTTTGTCTCTTGTGCATTTTATTTATATTGCTTAGATATGCTTCGGAGTAAATACATAGCGGCCTAGTCGCGTCCCCTTCGCCGTACACCGGGAAGCGGGGCGTGACGGGTTTTGTTGATGGCCCATGCAGGTCAGAGCTGTATAGAACCCTACCATGCAGTTCTGTTCTGCGTGAACAACCTAAGCAATATAACACAAGAACCAACAACTAAAACATTCTTTACAATTCATATTGCTTGAATCTTATCATTCCATATACTTTGAATCTGTCCTAACCTAAATTTTTCTTTCAAGGTTATGGATTCTCCAAACAACACCAGCATCAACTTCAACAACACTCCACCACCACTACAAATTACACCTGCCGTAGCTGCTCCGATCAACGAGCAGACGGTTCTGCTTGAGGCACTCCGCAGCCTCCTGGAAGGACAGCAGCAGCAGACTGCTATTCTCTTGAACCGTCCAGAAGCAGAAGCACCTGGGGTGAAGCAATTCAGGGCTTTGCACCCCAAACAGTTTACAGGAAAGGAGAGCCCACTGGAAGCTGAGGAACGGGCTCAGAGCATCAAAGATGATCTGGAAGCGCCACAAGTGCCAGAGATAGCTTGGGTTCGTGTTGCAAAATTACAGCTCACGGACAATGCACGGGTCCGGTGGAAGGCGGAAGAAAGCCATCTTGACCAACCTATCGAATGGAAGACTTTCGGAGACATGTTCAACGCAAAGTACTTCCCTGAGACTGCCAGGTTCGACATGGAACAACAGTTCATCATCTGCAACAAGGTTCAATGTGGACCAAGTCAGTAGATGGATATGATGCTGAATTCACCATGCTCAGTCGGTAAGATATGTCTCAATGTTCGATTTTATATCACATACTACACAGCTAACACAAGACCGTAACAGGTTTGCGGCCCATCTCATACCGACTGCTGAGATCAGAGCTAGAAGATTTCAGCAAGGGTTGGACCCGGAAATCCAAGCTGCATTAGGTACAAGGGATTTCCTAACCCATGATATGGCTTTGAAAGCTGGCCGAAGATATGAAGCAGTGGTGAAGAAGAAGGGCAGACCTCAATCTGCCGGAGTGAAGCGTCCTGCCAACCAGATGGCAGGAGAAGCCGCATCAGGACCCCCATTTATACCAAGGAGACCGGGAGTACCAATCAATAGGCCCAGCCCATCCTTTTGTACTTACTGCAAGAGCGCTGGACATCTGATGGAAGATTGCAGACGAGTAAATGGTCTTTGCCTGATATGTGGATCATCCTCACATACCATTGGAACTTGCCCATACAACCGAACTAATCCTAATTCCGCAGCTAGACCAGCTATCCAGGCTCCACCTACTCGGTTAACTCTTCCTGCATCACCTCCACATGGACCACCTTTACCTCGACAACCAGCGATGTACCGGCATGCACGAAGAAACGGGCCGAGACGCCAGGCTTACAATTTGGCGGCCATAGAAGCTGAGACGGTTGGCCATGATAACCCTGGTAATTCTCTTCAACCTTTTCAAACCCTGGTATCACTTTGCTATTTTTCATACACTATCAGTACTTCAGTCACCAAACTTTCCTTAAACCCGTTACACTTTCCTTTTACAAATTTCGAGGGAGAAATTTTTATAAGGAGGGTAGAATGTAACAACCCCAAACTTTCTGTAAAAAAAAATTTCAAAAATACAGAAAGGGGTACTTTTGGCTGACCACAAGTTATAAGTTTGTTTTGCTTTTGAACAACAAGAAGGAGCTTGTAGCTCATTGGTAAGACCTTGCACCGCTGAACCAAGCCACCAGAGTTCAAATCACATACCCCATATTATTTTTAATATTGTTTTCTTTTTAATTTTTAGAAGTCCAAGGGTTTGCACGTGCATAACTCGTAAAAACTAAAAGTCACACTAAAAAAAACTGGACCAGGGTGAAGACCAACCGACGACGGCCAACTTGGATCCCCGACCCGGCCTGACTCGGTCGGATCGGGCCGACGGCGGCGGCGACTCGGCCGACGGCGGCGGCCGAGTCAGCCCCGATGAGGAATCTGCCAACATGAAAGTTGTGTCTTTTCACCTCCCCATCACTCTTGCACACTTTAATTCTCTGGATCGGTTCCTGAAACCTTTTAAAATCCTAATTACTCCATTTTTAATACATTTTAATACATTTTAATACAATTTTCATTTCACCCTTTCACCTACCCTAAACCCTAGCCTTACCCTATAAATACAACCCCTAAACACACCCCCCTCACTCCAAAATTCTGATCAAAACTCTCAAGAAATCCATAGAAGTTTAGTGTACTTTTGGAGTTAGCAAAGGGGCGAAACTCCGACGATCTTCCGACGACGTTTCAAAGAGCAACCGGCGACGAAACGACGCACCGGCGATTTCTCTCTCACCCTCTATCTTCTCTCCTTCTTTTTAGCGAGTAAGTCCCTTCTCCTTCTTCACTTTGCTATTCTAAAAATACGTAATTCCAAACCCGACGGAATCGGAATTAATCCGATTTCCGATTCGGTTCTTTCTAAAAATTCAACCTTTTCTTAGATACAAATCATACCAAACCATTATATATTGACTATTAAACATTAATAAACATGTTGAACAAGTCTCATGACAATTTATTTCATTTTGTAACTTTTACCTCTCTTTTTCATTAAAATACCATGCAGTTTCATTTCGACATTAAAACATCACAAACTTGCTATACCTTTAAGTAGATCACGAGATAATGATCTACCTCCTTACACACTCATATGCAATATATCACAATACCTTTCGGGAACATAGAATACGGGAAAACGAAATTTTACATATAAATACCACTAACTATTAAAACCGTTTTCTATAAGAATTCGTATTTTTTATAAATCTTTGCAAAGTGCCGTTACAATCCATTTTGGGGAACCCGACTGGGATGGTGCAGATTATCGCATATCCCTGGGCTTAGTAGTGCGAGATGCAGACCTCCGCAAGGAGCATTTGGTCTCGGAAGATTTAAAATACAAATATCTTAAGAAAATGAGATTTCTAGAAATATAATATATATTAAAATTATTGTTATATAAATATATATATGTATCATTAAAATATCTATTTTGTGATAATATAAATATTCCAATTTTTTTCTAAAAATTACAAGAATCACTTTACATTAAAATACCATGAAATCCATATAAGTTCAATATTACAATTAAATACCATGTATTATGAAAAATAGGTTTATTCACTAGAAATGTCATAAATATAAAATCTACAACTATGAAAACTCTAAAGACGATAAATAAATACTTGGGGTGCATTTTGAAAAGTATACAAATTATTTTTATATAAAACCCCCTCAAGTTCTATAAATTATCCTAAGGACCCTAGTAAATATAGGTTTAAGCGGGACCGGTCTCTTGAGCCTCAGGGAGCCGGAGATATGGGTGCTTGCCTATCTAAGGTAGACAACTTAACAACGGTGTTATCAATACGGTAATCGTTTTTGAAAAAGATATAAATCCTGCCGCCCATGTGCAGCGGTTACCGATAATATCAAAACAATCAGGACTTCAATTTCTTTTCTAATTGTTCTGACTCAGACCGAGTCTTATTATAATAATATGACTTGAATATGATTCAAGTATAATCTACAAACTATAATTCAATATGAATCCATGAATCTATATATTCAAACTATTCAATTTATATTGACTGCGCCGAACTATGGATATACATCCATCTACGTGATTCATACATCTACATGATTCTCCAGTTACATCCATTTACTGATATCATGGTTTCAGCAAGTCATCCATCTAATTAATTTACAAGACAATACAAATCAATACCACCAGTAGCATCATTACTACCAATCCAATAAATACACGGGGTATTGGGGCAGTTCATTCGTGAATCCAACAGAATCTCAAGAGTCTCTCTAAATCATGAATCCATGTCTACTAACACAAGCAAGCTATCATGAGGGCCCGTGTTTCCATGCTCCTGGATTACAGCCTATTGAGTTTGGAATACTTCGACGACGGTCGAAATCCCGTTACTAACATTTGATTCGGACCCGTGGTTCCCTATTCCTGGATTACAACCTGTTGGGTTTGAGAACACTCTTGACATTGGTTGGCATTCACTCTTGAACTTACGTTAACAACATCATTAACACTAAATACAACAGTATAACAATATAATACAACTTTAAAAGCTGCATTCTCTCTTTCTTTCTTTTCTACTTCTTTCTTATCTTTGGGACTTACCGACCGATTTGTTCGCTGACGACATTCTCTTTCTTTGTTCTTTGAATGTCGTCAGGTGATTCGGACTTTCCAGAGATCGAGCCTAGCACTGAAGACTTGGACCAGTTTATTGAAGATCCCGAGCTGTAGTTTCACTTGTACATTTTCCTTTTCATTCCAGTACTTTACATTTCTGTTTTGCCACTGTTTAGGCATCGCTTTATCCCATGTATTTACTTTTCCATGTATTGTAAAAAGAATGTTATTAAATAAAGTTGCTGTTCAATTATATATTTTGTCTCTTATGCATTTTATTTATATTGCTTAAATACGCTGCGTATTTGCTTCAGAGTAAATACATAGCGGCCTAGTCGCGTCCCTTTGGCCGTACACTGAGAAGCGGGGCGTGACAGACACCTCCTAAGAGATGCCCATAGTGGATATCTCCAAAGAGATGCGCGCAACGGGCATCCTCAATGGGAATATCCGCTTCTCTCTAAATTTTCCTTTTTCGAAGATCTCCGACACGCTAAAAATGCTTTCCTTTTCAAAAAAATTCTAACAGGGCGCTGCCTCGCATCCCATAAAGGAGGCTGTTAGCACCCTTGACCCCCAACCCGCTGATCAATCAGCGGGACCCCGTAAACTCTACGAAGCCCCCGATATGCCTAAAGCATCCTCAAAAATTATTTTTTCAAAACACGACAAGCGCATATTGCACACTAAGTTTGCATGACCTATACGACCCGTTAATCGGAGGGTCCCTCACCTTAAAGCAAAGGTTAATTAACGAAAGCTTTATCCACGGTCGTTGGAGATCAGAATCCCCACAATCAATAAACCCTTGCCTACCTTAGGCAGGAGGAATCCATACACGTTTGACAAACGAGCGCATCCTATCTTAGTAGGGTGATGAAAAACACTTTACAGATTTCGGCACATCCGGTGGGACTAGTCTCTCCCATATTTCAAGTCCAATGATCATGCGAACTCATTTAATATATACATCATTATTTGTATTGAAATCATGCTACTTCATGAAGATTATCAACTTTCAACTACAATTCCAAGCTCAACAACGATGTCTCCAAAAGCAAACTCAGCTTTCGCTGCAAGCCCAATCGCCTACAAAATCAAGACGACTGCTTGAGTGACGCTCCAGCCGGAGCTCATGCACCAATGGATGGAACAATCGCCATTTCATTCGCCTCAGCTAGCAACATTCCTGTCCCTCAAGCTTTAGCTCCAGTGATGGATAGACCGGTCTTAAAAGGGAGGAGACCAAATGTTGTAATTGCGAAGACGCCCGAGCCTAAACGTAAGTTAGTCTTTGAATGACTTTCTGTTGCTCCAGCTGGAGGCAAGGCCGTCAACACTAAGGCGTCTCAAGCAAGCTCAGGCGCTGCCCTTGACAACTGCACAATTGAGTGTCTTTTATGGACTCCTCATCAATCGGCTTACGGCTGCTTCCAAGAAAGCAGATGCTTACCAAGGCTTCAAAACTGAGAAGTTAAGGCAAAAACAGCTCAGATACAGAGTCAACAAGAGGGCTAGGGCTCTTGATAAGTTAGAGTTCATGTGGTTTCAAGAATATGGTTACCCCGCGATAGCAACTAAATTTTCTTTGAAGATTGCCAACTCTTTTGAACCTTTAAAGCTGGTTCAGAAAAATGCTATAACGGCTAAAATAAAAAAACAGCGAATCAGAGAGTCGTGTAAAGAGGTGTGTCTAAGCCCCCGGCTCGACTCAAAAGCATGACACCATCGCATCAAAGGTCTACCAAACGCTTCTCGCCGTGCGAAAGCAACGGAGAGAGTTCCAAAAGAGGGTGTTAATATCGTCCAAGATCCGAGCCAGGTCGACGGTATTCAATAGCTTGTCCTTTCCTGAAAAGGACGGGCCAGGACGATGGTCCGAAAGACTAACCGCCAACAATAAAAGGATGTCCGGATGCACGGTCTATACGGCCTACATCGCAGGCCCGCACCCCAGAGATAGCCTTCGCAGCAAGAACAAAGATGGGGCTTCCACTTTTCAAACCCAATATGGTTTGAATGCGGTTTCCACTTCTCAGTCCCAGCATCCTCTGGAAGACAATGAGAACCCTTTTAATAAGGTTGCTAGGCAAAAAGATCCCCTACTTTATGAAGAATCGGACTCAAAAGTAAGGAGGAGCCAACTGTCATCCCCAAGACTGCAGAACATCAGCTGCTCCAAGACCTCCAGAAACAGCTCAAAAATAAAGTCAAGGAAATGAGTAAGCTCTAACTCTAAAATCGATGATTTGATAAATGTCATAATGCAACTCACAACCAAGGTCGCTCAAGGGCGGTCTAATCAAGCACAAGGTTCTACCCATGAGTCAGGAGGCAATGCCCTGAAACAGCCGACACCTATTCCCCCAACTCTAAAGACAGGCGAGCTCCATGAAAATCGCCCGCATTCCGCTTTAAGGGGCATCTTGACTCTGGATGACAACGGCACGCTAACTCAAGATCAAATCATGAACTTGGTCGCTGTTGAAAGTAAAAACCAAATGATGAGACTTTAAAGATAGTCTCATATTGGAAACAACAAAAGAAACACATGAGTATAAAATATAAGATGGGCCAAATCTCAATAAGGCTTGAGTCCTATTGTTAGAACCCACTTATATCAAAGGCCTATGTGTACCTATAAAAAGCCCATCACTCGCTCAACTTTAACATGGTATCAAAGCCAGGGGCTCGATTCTCCACATGACAACCACACCAAGAAAAAGTGATGGTTGCACGTAACTCTTCTCGTACTTTGCATGTAACTACACCAAAAAAAGTGATGGCTGCACGTAGCTTTACTCGTACTTTCCATATGACAACCACACCAAGAAAAAGCGATGGTTGCACATAAGGGGAGTGTTGAAAGTAAAAAATCAAATGATGTGATTTTAAAGATAGTCCTACATTGGAAACAACAAAAAAAACATATGGGTATAAGATATAAGATGGGCCAAAACTTAACAAGGCTTGAGTCTTATTGTTGGAACCCACTTATATCAAAGGCCCATGTGTACCTATAAAAAACCCATCACTCGCTCATGTTTAAATAAAATTTAACTTTAATAGTCGCCAATAAAGTCAAGACACCGAAGCGCAGAAAAAATGTCGGCAATAGTAGGGTACCATATCCTGCACGATATGATCTCGTAAAGTTTCCGAGTGGCTATATTGTCCCTAAATTCAAAAGGTTTGACGGGATGAGAAACACAAACCAGCACATTGCCCACTTTAAAGTATCATGCGGAATACCGGGGGCAATGATGCGCTTCTCCTCCTGTAATTCGTTAACAGCTTGACCGATGTCGCTTTCAACTGGTACCCAAACGTACCGGACGGCTTGGTCACGACATTCGCTCAAGTATCTGTAAAGCAAATATTCATGAGTGTCTGCGAGAAAATCACCATTACCGACCTTGTGAGAACCAAACCAGAGGACAACGAAAGCAACACGGATTTTATAGTTCGATGGCATAATCTCACTGTCAAGTGCGAACCGCTGTTAGAGCAGGACCAATCCGTCAGCCTCTTATAGGAAATTTCAGCAACTGGATGACTCATTTCCTATGCACAGCTGGTCTCAAAACACTTCAGGAGCTGACCAAGGAGATTTAGATGTTGGAATGCTTAAAGCACAAGTTCGCCCTGTTAGATATAGTATCCTCAAGGCAATTATTGTAATTACAGGCAGGCAATTATGATGATTGAAGAAGAACCTATACAGGTAGAATAGTATTACTTGAGATGATAGTACGCTATCTGATTTGTTTTTATCATTATGTGTATACATTTTACTGGTGATTACATATTGCTAATATATAATGATAAAGCCCGTAGGATTCTTGCTTGACTACCAGCACCATGATGGCGATCATATACGTAGGAGCTGAATAGTTCATAAGAACATCCTTAAATGTCCCTAGTCGAGAGAGTATCAAGACTGGGTATCGATATTCTGGAGTACATTAGTGTATGTGTTTCTAGACCCCAACGAGAGGCGGTGGTTGGTCCTACAGCCATTGGTGTGTACCACCTAAGATTGTATACAGGTGCTCACTGGGGGTGAGTACACCCGACAGACTCGCCGAGAACTGCTAGAGTACATGTAGTCTGTCAACCTGAGGTCTTCATTTGTCTCGTGTGAATTCCCATTGTGCTTTGATTACTACCCTACCACGGCTCTATTGAGTCGTGCAAACATATTTTAGTTCGGTACAGTTCCGAGCCACATGGAGGCAGTGAGTGATCGTTAGGGATTCGTCTCTTTCGGTATATGGAGTCGATATCGTGCTGTGTTCGGTTGGCCAGCACCATAAGACCTTGGTTAAGGCAGATGAGATTTCCTGATTGTAAGATCAGTAGTTTCTCGGTTGGTCCTGAGCCACATTGACATGATTTGTCGGGTTATTAGGGGTCTGACGTTATCCACCCCTAGACCTGTATGCGATATTCTTAGACGAAAAGACCAGACTGTACGGAGATTATCATGGATAGGCTCAGTAGGGGTTCAGATGAGTTTGCTCATCGACCTTTTTCTATAGATATCTGGGTAGCCGTTACATACAGCTAATACTGCTGACGTGCTTGTAGTTAAACCCACTGTCAGTATATTGTTGAGTCTTTAGAGTCCCACATAGATGGTTTTCTTGGTTTAGACGAAACGATATACATGTCGTATATTAATACATGCAGGGTTCCGATTAAATACGTGTACTTGTATACGGATTTAAATCAGACAGTAATACTAGTGGGCTTAGGATTAAGTCGGATTATTAAATCAAGTATTAATTTAAAAATATTCTAGTATTATATTTGTAGTATTTTCTATTTCATGATATTGGTATTTTTGGTACGAATATGAGTATGTATATATGGTTTAGCATTCTTGTATTTGTACAAGATTGCTTCTAGAAGGACACATCATTATTGGATTTTCTATTTTTAGAAAATATGAAATGAGGTGGAAGAGATGAGGTGGATAAAATGAATGGCTATGTATTTATTTATTTCATTTATGGTTACTATTGAAGTATGGTTGTAATATTTTATAGTAAAAATATTATGAAGAAAAATACATAGCACATTTTCCTTCAAGTTTTTCTTTCATTCTATCATATGCATTCTCTCTCCTCTCATGAGCTCCTTCTTCCTCATTTTCTACCCTCTCATATATTGAGAAACAAGAGAATTATAAGATAGATTAATCACACAAACAATCTCTATATCAACTAAGCACCTTAGATCAACAAACTAAGGTCTTTAATTACTTCATTGAATGAAGTTGAAACTTGAACTACAACTCTCTGGTGGATCACCTTCGACCAAGAGGACCGTGGAGAAAGCTTGATCAAGGGATCACCGATGAGCTCAAGGAAATGATATAAAGACCCGAAGGACACGACTCCAAAAGTTGTAACACTAACCGAGTAGAACCAGCTCTCTTGATTTGTGCAGTTTAGGCATATGGTAGTTTTTGGGGTAATAGTTGGTTGTGCTTGCATTAAAAAATGATTTTTATGCATTCCGCCTCGCCACGACCATCGTAGAGTGAGCATAACCCATATACACACCCGGACCTCCAAATTAACAACAAATCCTGAAAGTACCGGAAGGACGACAACCGCAAAGGCGGAAGCTCCAATAATGCCGACTCTTTCAATACATTTGACGATGAGGGCAAGCAAAGAGCGGGCGGATCAAAGACCGACCGGCCTCGAAAGCCAGTACTGGAAGGAGGAGGGCCGACTCTAGAAGAGAAGAAGAATAAGGTCTACTCTTTCAGAAGGGACAAAGTTTGTAAAATATTCAAGGACGCTCTGAACAACGGTCTACAACTGTCAGAGTCAAAGAGGTCTCATGAAGCAAATATGATCGACAATCCCATGTATGCTTATACCACAAAAAATTGAGCCATACCTTCGAAAACTGTTATATTTTCATGAATTGAGTCGAGAAACAATACAAAGCCGGAGAAATTGAACTATCTGAGGACGTGTTAGCAAACAATCAAGCAGCGACCACCAACTTCATAAAAACGGAAGACGAAGACTTCTGGGGGCAGATGGCTCAATCGCCCGTTCCAAAAGATGACTTCAGTCTGCTGCGACCTCCTTAGAGCGTATTCCTGTCTAAAAAGACGGAGAAAATGTTGAAGCTGGTTCAGAAAGAACCTAGAATTGAATGGGAGGATTAAATAGAGCCCACTGTTCCGGCTATTAAGTCGGCTTAACTAAGCTCAAAGCCTAAGAATCTTAAGAAGAAGAAAAAGAGAAACGCGGCTCAACTCAAAAAGGGGTCTTTGAGGAAATCGGTCATCCAAAAATATTTGTATCATGCACCGCAGCGTCATGGCCATTTGAGATGTAGGGCACCGACATAGTTGGCTCAATTGATCATTCATCATCTAAATGCCATAAATTCATATTGGCGTCATCTAAAGGCCATATGTTCATATTAGCGTTCGCTGACTACTTTTCCAGATGGGCTGAAGCCGTTCCTCTAAAAGAAGTCAAAACAAAAGATATTCTGATATTCTTCCGGCATAACGTTCTATATCGCTTCGGCACACCCAGGCAGATCATTTCCGACAACGGGCCTTCTTTCAAGAGCATCAAAATCTTAAGATTCACCACTCAAGACAAGATAGACTGGAGATATTCCTCCATCTATAATGCAAGATCCAATAGATTGGCCGAACCCTTCAACAAAACCCTATGCAAGCTCTTAAAGAAAAATATCTCAGCTAATAAACGAGACTAGGATCTGAAGCTCCATGAGGCGTCGTGGGCATATTGTATCATGCACCGCACTCCAACCCAATCTACCCCATACTCACTGCTCTTTGGAATGGAAGCAATTCTTCCCCTTGAAGTCGAAATTCCAAGTTTAAGGATGGTCGTTCAACACGGTCTGACAGAAGAGGAAAATGCTCTCCATCGTCTTGAAGAGCTCGATGCGCTCGAAGAAAAAAGACTCGCTGTGTAACAAAATCTGGAGTTGTACCAAGCCCAAATAACACAGGCCTATGACAAAATGACACGCCTACGTATTTTCAAGAAAGACGAACTGGTGTTGGTCTTTAGAAGATTAATCATCCCTAACCGACATGCAAAAGAAAATTTTGAACCGAACTGGAAAGGGTCGTACGTAATCTAATAAGTGTATGATGGAGGATCCTACCAACTGATAAGCGCTGGGGAAATAGGCCCATGCCGTCCATCAACGACCGATGTCTCAAGAAATATTATGCATAAATACCTCAAATCACGGATAAGCTAATCCTAAATAGCCCTGCAAGAATGCGTCAAAACTGCCAAATAAAGAAATCAAACCCAATTGACCTCTAAGTCGTTAAATTGGGAGTATGTCGTTAAACTGGGAACCAATAAAATCTTCCAAAGACAAATGATGAGTCGCTCCTGGCACTATACTTCAGTGTTAGCGGTGCTTATGCCGACCAAAAATCCAAATCTCCAAATCCTCCAAAGGAAAATGATGAATCGCTTCTGACACTATACTTCAGTGTTAGCGGTTGATGCCGACCAAAAGTCTAAATCTCCAAAACCTCCAAAAGCAAATGATAAATCGCTCTTGGCACTATACTTCAGTGTTAGTGGTGCCGACACCGACCAAGAACCCAAATTCCAAGCCTAAATTTCAAATCAAAATTCCAAAAATCTCCGTCTAAGATGACGTTAAACATCCAAATTCCAAGTCAAAATTCCAAAACCCTTCCGTTTAAGTAAACGTTAAACCAACCCTCTCCGTTTAAATAGACGTTAAAACAAAGCTCCTCTGTCTAAATAAACGTTAAACAAAATTTTCCATCTAAGATGACGTTAAACTCTTCCATCTACGACGACGTTAAACATTTCATTAAATCA
Source organism: Agapanthus africanus (assembly GCA_030015575.1). Taxonomy (NCBI): domain Eukaryota; kingdom Viridiplantae; phylum Streptophyta; class Magnoliopsida; order Asparagales; family Amaryllidaceae; genus Agapanthus; species Agapanthus africanus. The sequence continues at coordinate 61,233,899 of JASDDO010000024.1, forward strand.
CATCGGGTGGAAAACGAATGAAGACGACGGCTCTGTTTCCGAACCAATTCAATCGAAGCAGCGACCTCTACGTCGGAAACAAGTCAACATCTCCGCAAAGGAAGATCCATCAATTTCATACACACGACACATATATATCATATGCATTTATTGATTGGGGCACTTTGTTGGGATCGAAATTTACACGCCAAAATCAAAAATCAAAAGTCAAAGTCAACGCCCAAATAAGTGGACCCAAGTCCAACCAACTCGGGTCTAAGCCTAAGCAAGTGGGCCTACACCCAAACTGCCTCAAACCCAAGCGAAGTCGGCCGGCCATCGAAGAAGAAAAAGAAAGAAATTTGTAATAAATAAATCTTGTATGCAAATAAGTGTGAAAATGTAATACAAATGGGTAAAAAGCCAAATTTATGTAAAACCCATGGCTTATGTGCAAAAAAAATGAGCACATGGGCATAAGAAAGACAAAGGCTAATTGTGTAAAACCTTAGGGACTATGTGTAAAGTTGTAGACCTATATGAGGCTAAACATATAAAGAAATAACAACTTTTGATTCCTTTCATATCATTCTAGGGTTTTGTGCCTCCTTTGCTCTCTTGAGGTGAGCTCTCTCTTCTTCTTCCTAAAAAGAAACCCAAAGGAAAAGAAAGTTTCTTTTGGGTCTCTCTCATCTTCTCTATCTTTCTTTTCCAAAACAACCCATCAAAAGAAAACCAATCTCTTAAAGAAAACTGTCTGTCAAAACTGAAGATCCATGAAAAAACCCAATAAAGGAGCCAGCTTTTGTCACCAAACTTGAATTAGAGAGGAGCATGGTTCTTGGGCACCCCAAGCAAGCATGACCGATAGCATCGAACACAAGAAAACAACCGCTGATGAACTTCGACGAAATCCATTGGCTTTTATCCTATTCATGTCGCCTCCGCTCTTTGGCGAAGAACCTCAAACAGATCCTTTCCATGGGCATCCCCGTGAAGGGAATGCCCGCCTCGAACACCCCCCCCCAAAGGGATTTTCCACTATATCCACTTCAGACATCTCTTGAAGATGCCCGCTAGGGAACATCTTAAGGGGCGCCCGCAACGAACACCTCCCAAGAGATGCCCGCTCATGGACATGTTCAAGGAGATGCCCGCAGCGGATTTCCTCAATGGGGATATCTGTTTCTCTCTAAATTTCCCTTTTTCGAAAATCTCCGACACACTTAAAACACTTCCCCTTTTAACAAATTTTCTAATGGGGCGTTGCCTTACATCCCATAAAGGGGGCTGCTAGCCCCTTGATCCCAGCCCCCAACCAGTTAGCGGGACCTCCATAAACTCTGCCAGGCCTCTGAAGCATCCTTAAAAATTGTTTTTCCAAAACACAATACGCGTATATTGCACACATGACCTATACGATCCGTTAATCGGATGTTCTCTCACCTCAAAGCGAGAGATAATTAACGACAGTTTTGTCCGTAGCTGCCGGAGATCAGAATCCCCACAATCAATAAATCCCTGCCTATCTTGGGCAGAAGGAATCTATGCATGCCTGACAAGCGAGCTCATCCTATCTCAATAGGATGACAAAAAACACTCTACAATGTGATTGGGATTTGGGGCCTTAGATCGAAATTAAGTCTCTCAAACTATTATAAATTCCCTAGACGACTTCTAATTAAGTTATACTACCACCCATAAAATTGGTGTGAGCACTCGATATTTTTTGTTGTGCCATTATCAAAGAAGTAATTGAAGTACTAGTGCTTCATGTTTTTGCTTGAACATTAATTAATATTCAAGGACCAACGACAATAACTCTATTATTCATTAGTAATCCCCAACAAAATACAATGACCACAATTTATGGATGTGGGCAATCTTGAGGTATCTTTCTGAACTTGGAACTTATAACAAAAAGTAAAAATTGAAATAAATAAATAAATAAGATGTTGAATTAAGTAAGGTGCAATGGTGATATCATAAACACGCATATTTTGCATGGGAACTGACCTGCATAACATTTGTTTACTCAGATTAACGTAAAAATGTTAGATTACAAAAGCCATATGCATCATAAAACATTGGAAAATACCTCAAATCAAAGCTCTATATATCTGTTGAAGCCTGAATCTTAGATGCTAATCTTTACTGAAGGAGCCTGAATCTAATATATGAGTTTAACTTGATTCTAGTGATTGTCACAAGAGAAGGCTCCAAAAGAAAAGACTTAACCTTATCAAACTATGCCCCACAATTAAAACCTAAACCACCTTGAAAGCGCCATCACCTGTGATATGCGTTAGAACCATCTACAACCTCTCATTCATTCCACAACAGAAGAAAACTTTCTTGCAACAACTAATTATCAAACAATGACCAATTTCATCAACCTAGAACTCACAATGACCTCAATGATGGTAATGATAGCACTAGTGATGATGCTCCCTCCCTCATGTAACATCCACCACAATATCATTCCCTCAAGTCTACGGAAGCCTGGCCCCGTGTAAGTGGTACCTCAGTAGAGGAGGGTGCGTCCCGCCTCCGTGCTGCAGTGGGGTCCGTCAACTCATGTCCGAAGCATGAAGCCCCACTGATCACCGAAAGCTTTGCAGCTGCCTCACTAAGCCCTTCGCCAGCGGCTTCACCAAGGTAGACTTGGGCCTCAGCAACCTCCTACCACGTATCTGTGGGGTGCCTATATCTCTCAATATCAGCCCACCACTGATTGCTCCACGTTAAACATTTTCCACTAATTACCCCAACTGATTCTGAAACGAAATAAAATTTTGCAGTAACATATAGAATGCAACTCTTTCTTGAAACTCACTGAATATAAGTTAGATAACTCAATCCAAGATCGACCACAAACTGGTAGATCCAACTATAGAAGATGCATTCATTCCGCAGATCTGTCAGTTTTTCATTTTTGCTAAATTCACCAATAATCTTGGTAGAGATGGTTGTCTAGTGTCTTCTTCAGGTCTCTAATTATCTTTCTTATCATTGGTATTGTTATCATGAATTATATATAATGAAGGAAAGAGGCCATAGGAGGGAATTTTCTCCTATGCCGTCGAAAAAATACACCATCCACTATTTTTTCCAAGGATCAACATCCATCATCTTCATCTTTATCATTTAAGATGTGGATACACCAAATTTCATGTGATTCTACCACTTTTTCACTGTTGAATTAGCAATGTAAAAGTTCTATTGGCGGTAACCCACTAAATCAACGGTCAAAAAGTTGCTAATTCAACGGTGAAAAAGTGGTAGAATCATATAAAATTTTGTGTATCCATGTCTTAGATGATAAACATGAAGGTGATGAATGACGAACGTCGAAAAAAATCGTGGAGGGTGTATTTTTTCGACACCATAGAAGGAAATTTCCTAGTGTGTGTGTCATCTTTTTATGGATTTTCTTCTGCTATTGTTATTCAGCTGTCATGTGTTTGAGTTTTCAGGGTGAATTAAGGCATCAGCTGAAAAAGACAACTCTATGAGAGAATGGTGATGAAATGTGCAAGAATAAGGAGCACTTGGTTTCCTAAGAATTGATCAAATATCAAGTTTGTCACTGTTTTCACTGTGGCCTTCAGCAGGATACACTCTGCTCATATTGAGCTACATATTGACAGTGTAGCTTGTGTGATATATGCTCTAAAAAAATTGAATTTTTTCTCAATATAATACTATTTAATTAAATATTTCCCAAAATGATACCGGAGGCAAAATATTTTTAAAACTAAACCTCCGTACTACCACGTAGGAATAAGCCTTGCGTGGTAGTTGGGTGGAAAAGGAAAAACGCTAGCGACAGTAGTGTTTTTCTTTGTATGAAAACGCTACTGACAGTAGCGTTTTCAAACAAGCATATCCAAGACCTAATAAAAGTCTCGGGTTGGGCTAGGGGATTTGTCTCGGGTTAGGGTTAATCATACCAAATGAAAACACTAATGTCAGTAGTGTTTTCATTTCGACGAAAACGCTACTGACAGTAGCGTTTGCATTTGGGCCCACCCACACCTTTATATACAATCGAAGCCCTAATTTGGTATGCATGCATCACATGTGCAAAAATTTAGTATGTATTAATGCTTTAACATGTTTAATTTTGTTTGCAGGCAAAGGATATATTAGAGAGGACCTTGAGTGCAGCCATTACATGAAAAACTTCGATGCTGGGCATATACCCTTAAGGTTGCCTAGAGCAAAGCAACTACTTGGAACAATCAACAAACACTTTTCAACGTTGGCCTTTTGCAGGCGTTACTTAGATCGCATTGGAGAGACGAAATACCTTATGGCACTTAAAACTTGTGTGATGCTGGTATTGTTCAGGTACATATTGTGGGTTTGTTTTCAATTTTACAGGACCAATCATATAGTTAAATTATGTCAGACTGAAGTACATTCTTATCCAATAACCCAACGACTAAGCTTTTGGGCGATGTAATTCTGAAAAATGGTATTAACTACATCCGGTTTCAAGAGGTCCTAGGATCAAACCTCATCACTGTCAATCTTAAAATATTTATTTATCCTAGTTGTGCCTTTTACATTTTACTGTACATAGTAGATTTATGTGAATACGTGGATGATTCCTCCAAGAGGACAAACAAAACATATAAGGGTTAGACTACTACAAGTCTAAAACACCCAAAAAAATGTAGTTTGGGAGATTTCTGGGCCAGTTTTCAGGATTTCACATTGCAAACACCACATAACAAGCAAATTAGCTTTTATGAAATAAACATGAGAACATATATGAAGAGTAATGTATGGACTAAGACTAGTGCTGCTAAAGACGGTCTACCATAAGCCAGAAGGTGTTTAGGGCCATAGCGTATTACACATGTCAAGACAACCTTCTACTCTGAATTAAGATGGCTAGAAGCTCTCTAGGAAGCTGTAAGTTGGTAAGAGGAAGCCTATACAGTTAGTTCCTCCATTGTTGTCTATGGTTTGATTAAATGAATAAAGGCCAATATAATCTATGTTTCTTCAAATTAATTGGCAGTTATCCCATCCTCCCTTTCTTCAAGAATCTAAGGTGAACGCCCTCTATACTTCATCTGATAATGTAGATTTGAAGAGAAGATTCGACTTATACTCTAATGGAATAAAGTCATTCGATTCAACAAATTTCAGCTAATTTTGTAACATGGATATCACACTTCCCAACATCATGTCCTGGCTGATCCGCTCAGTATGGAAAAGGGGAATTTAAATTTGTAATGTGCTGTTGCAAACTACAGTATTCCAAAGGGCATTATTTGCCACTTCAAGATACCAATGTTACCTAATCACAACACTCCCAATCAAATTCCAATCCAGACCCCATGCGACCTGTTGAGAAGTTAGTATTAAGGATCCAAAAGTGGAGACCCAATAACTAAAAGGGAGAAGTAATGATTAATTGATTCATCAAACTTTTTCAATGTAATTCACTTTACCATCCACTTTGCCTTATTAGTTTTCTTTATAGTATTAAAGTAGGACCAATACATGGTTGGTTTCCTCTCCCCTTATGTTGGTCGCATGCCTTGAACTTATGACCGCCTTATCATAATTTTCCATACCATACCAACTTTCCAACTCCTTTGGAGTAGTTTTTTTCTAACTAAAAAATTAGTTATTAGACACATGAGGTTTCTGACCTTAAATTAGGTTTTAGAGTGTGGAGTTTGGACTTCAATGGTATACTTTAATTAATATTAGGGTTATTTCACCACCTTGTGGTTAACCTCATTCACTAGAAATCACAATACACTAATTCCGATAGTCAAGAACACCCCATGCTTTCGCTCAGTCCCCCCAATTCTGATCTCGTAGGCACACAATGTATCACAATTCATAGGGGTAGTATAGGTGCCGTTGGTAACATAAAAGAAAATTATTCTCTCTAAAAATCAATACCGGGAGTCCTTAAATTTCAACAACTTCACCATAATAGAATAACACAAGACTCCACTATGTCTAATAACTACTAACTGACCGATAAGGATTTCCCTTCTTCCTGATAATCAATTAAGCAATAAGAAGTAATGATCAATTAAGGCCTCAAGCAGTAATGATCACACCTGGAACTACCGATAAAGGTTGCAAACTTGCTATCATGAAAGTAGATAATCGACAATAATTTTAATCTTCCAAAGCCTCTAAATTTTAACTTATAATTCAAGGGACCACCCATATATCAGCTAGGAGCCTATCTGCTAAAATCAATTTGACCTCAAAGATGTAAAAATCAAACATAAGGTCCTCAACCAATTAACATCAGCAAACCAAAAGCATAATGCCTTCATCAAGAAAACATGACCGATGAAAATGGCATTTATTATCCACAATTTTCGGCACTTCTTTGGAAATGAGTTCTTTAAATCTCCTACTGAATGTCTATATCTTTCCCTTTCTCATTATACAAGAATTTGGTTGATGCCAACTGGTTTTTAGAATTATTGCAAGCTATAGTTTGTTAATCCAAATATCCTTGCTTCGTAGCGCCTCCATTGCGATGGAAAAGGCTTAGACGAATAAACAAGGTTAAACAATGAAAGAATTCCAATTTAATGGAAAAAAATGAATGTTCAAAATAGCGATGGCGTGTAACATAGCGTTCCATTACTGAATAGCGAAAAAGCAAGCAGCGTTGCGCATAGCGTAAGCTATACGAATTATTAATTATTACTAATTATTATTATTATTTTATTTACAATAAGTTATATATTATATAGATAAAGAACACACAACAATTAATAACATAATGTTATTTTCTTAATTTTCAAATCTTGAGTTCATATGTATGATTCATAATTGTATTAAACATATCAAAAATCAATCAAATAATCTCTATTTAAGAAATATGTCTACTAAATATGATTTCAAATTGAGAGTTTAGAACTCCAATAAGACTGTCTTCATATAGTTTAGGATTAGGTACTGAAATATTAAGAACCAGAATAGAAAATACTATATGAAAATAGCGTATGCATAGCGTAGCGTATACTGATTGTTAAACAGGGTAAGCTACTTGTTAAAAAGCGTAAGCTACTTTGCATTTAAGCTATTTACCGATGCTAAGTAGCGAAGAGGCTAAGCTACGGTACGTAGCGTAAAATAGCCAGCGAACCATTTTAAACATATTTTAAATGATTATAATTTTCATTTCACAACGTGACATTCATCGACATTTGAATAACAATTAACAAAGAATTCATACAAAACCCTAGAATCACCTCAAATCGTACCCAATCCATCTCAGAATTTCTTCTCACATCAAAGATCCGCATTTTAACACAAATTAACAAAGAAACCCTAGAAACACCTCAAATCGAATCAAAATTTACCAAAATCAAGATCGGAGAACGATCTACGAGCGGTTCGTTGGGTTACACGTGGCGTCGAGATTGGGTGGGCCTTCCATGGATTCGTAATTGTTGACGGGCTTCGTCAGCATCAGCGGGCGGCCCTTCGCCTCCTCCTCGAGATCCTCGTCGTCGTCGTCGACGTCGGTAACGTTGACGCACCCGCAGCGCTCAAGCGAGGCGAAGAACGCCGACGCCACGCCAGCACCGACCCACCCAATCCACGTGGGGTCGCCGTCGAGCTTCTCGCATGACGATGATGATGAGTTCTCCATTGTATTGAGAACGAGATTTTGGGATTTTTATTCTTATTTTCGTTTCAAGACAGGAAGGCCGTTGAATGTGGGTCCCAGCGTTTATTGGAATTTCTGACGAAATGAAGGGCATTTTGGGTATTATATTAGTCTGCCATGTAGGCAGGCGTTGTGGATAGGGGAAGATAAGAATAAGATAGATAGAATAAGAAGAGCAGCGGGATTTGGAAACGATCGAAGAAACGAAACCCTAAAAAATAGCGACAAATACAATGGCGACCCTCAATTTGCCTTCGCTTCACTCTCTCTCCTTTAAATGTCGCCGTTGTCAAACGCCCAAATCTCGATTGCTTGTGTCGTTCCATTACTCGGGTATGAACTAAACCCTAGAACTCTGCATCAATTTTGAAACCCTAGATTTTTTTTCTGTTTATGGATTTGATGCTAGTTAAAGTTGAGATTTTTACATTTTCCCATAAGTTCGTTCCTTTGTTGAACTAGAAATAGTGATAGCTTGATGAATCAACTTATTGCATGGAGTGGTTCATTTTATATTTTCATTATGTATAAATATGAAATTTGTGCATGATGCCTCCTGTCCGACAAAAAACACGCATCCCTAGTCGTTTCGTATGACCGATCCATTATAATGTGCATTTTTTTAATGATTCTAATTTAAGGATTTGCCCGGCCATCAAAATGGTTTCGATTTTGAAGAATGGCTCCACAAACATATTGACTTAGTTTCGGTTAGATTAGTACTGAAGTCACCGCCTAGGAAACCACGGAGAGCAGAGGGATTCCCATAATTATAAATGCCCAAACCTCTACTAGATTGGAGGAACATCTAGTGGAGGGGAAAGGTGATAGATTTATTGAATGAAAATACGCTCATGTACGAGGCACAAATGAAGCCAATAGCGAAACATTACACATACCCACAATCCACAACCTTCCTTATTATGTGTACTCTCTATCATTTCTGAATTCTTGTATCCAGATTTTGTTTCAAACCCTTTATGTTAATGTTTTCATGGGAGAAGACAGTTTCATTTTTATTTTTATTTTTGCTATTATGGTTAAACTAAAATCCGAAACTAAAGATTTTTCTGGTATCCTGAACCTTATGCATCATTAAACTTTTCATAGCTCTTTATTATCAGATAAATTTAATTACATTTTATTCTGCCAGCAAATGAAGATAGGACGATTTTATCGGAAAGTGGTCCCACGTTTAATGGAATGAAAAATGTTGCTTGTGGCATACTTGCTGCGTGCTTACTGACTGCTGCCTCTCCTGTTGTTGCTGCAAATCAGGTTAGATATTTTCCCTTCTTTCCCCCTATTTATTATACTCTTTTCATGGTCAACACCATCTTGCTTGTTATCTAATTGTGCATGCCGGTGTTATGTTGTTCTTAACTTTGCAGTTCTATTGTTCAAGTATTGTTAGGTCACATGCATGTCCCTTTGAATCATGAAATTTGCTACTTAGGCGTCAAAGAAGAGGTAGTTAGAGAGAAGAGTATTGTCTATTTTTGTGATGATGTATCAGGACGGCAAGTATATTTTGAAATGAGACGCATATGCTTCAACAAGAAGTTTATAGCTTTCTTGTAGCTCATGATGAAGTTCAAATTTACACTTTTTTGTTCTTTTCTCTCCCTTTGGTGATGTTTAGATCGAGAGAAGAAAGTTCTATTCATACATAACTTTGCCTTTTTTTATTTGTATATAAATCGGTAACCCATCACAAATTTTTATCCAAACTTCAGTTGCTATGTAAGCAATACACAAGGTAGCAAGAATCTATAGATTTCTAAATCCAGACTCTTATAATAATTTTACATCCGGCCATCTCCCCTCAAGTTTATGAACATTTTTAACCCCTTGGAATCCAAGATTTTGCTGATATGGTCATTTTTATTTCTTTCTTGTAGAGATTGCCTCCCCTATCTACAGAACCAAATCGATGTGAGCGTGCATTTGTTGGGAACACCATTGGTCAAGCAAATGGTGTATACGACAAGCCAATTGACCTCCGTTTTTGTGATTACACTAATGATAAATCAAATCTGAAGGGGAAATCACTTGCAGCGGCTCTGATGTCTGATGCAAAATTCGATGGTGCTGACATGTCGGAAGTTGTGATGTCCAAAGCCTATGCTGCTGGTGCAAGTTTTAAGGGTGAGTAAACACTTAATAGTTCTAATTGGCTGGTTGTTTGTTGATAATTGTGATCACACACACACACACAAAATAAGAAATTGATAAAATGCAAGCCACCTCATTTTTTATAATGCATGTAAAATCAAATAAACCCAAACTTTTGGATGTTCGATAGATAATTTTATCCTCTTCAATTGTAATTTTGTACGGCTTAAAAGATACAATTCATCAGGGTATAATGCATATTGGCAATCTGTTCACACATGCATCATTGTCTCTCCAGATTTACGGTTTGTCTACAAATCGAACCAAATCCTCCCATTTTTCTCAATTATATTTTATTATGGCTATTATTTTCACTATAACAATTATGTGCAAAGAACCCAGCGTCATCACAATGAATTATGAATTTCGGTTAGACAGCTAAGATGTAAGTTAATTTCGCAGGGGTGGATTTCTCTAATGCAGTCATAGACCGAGTAAACTTTGAGAAGGCCAATCTCCAGGGAGCAATCTTTAGGAATGCTGTTTTATCTGGTTCTACTTTCAACAATGCTCAACTTCAAGATGCCATTTTTGAAGACACCATAATAGGATACATCGATCTTCAAAAGCTTTGTGTAAATACTACCATCAGTGAAGAAGGAAGAGCAGAGTTGGGGTGTAGGTGACCGTGTCACTCTTTGTTTTTTTTTTTTGGTAATGGTTTGTAATATGCAATTTTCCTCTGTATCTTTATATGGCGATAATGCTTATGATGCATGTGCGATATTTGTTAGTAGCATTTACATGTAATAAAAGGATTTATGGATGTTGTTGAAAGGGCTTCCAATTGAGCATATCTAGGTAAAAGAGAAAAGATTCATCAACTGAAATGAAGAAAATGATAATTTTTACAGGTAGATTTCAGTTTTACTAGGCATAATGCAGCTAGACTGAAAATGCAATATATGTTTATGCTGCTTGTAGTTGATTCCATCATCATTCCATGATATATAAATTTATGTTGTGTATGAAGTTAGATTGAGATAAAGATGGAACTCGAGTGGTAAAACTGAATTTGGTTGTGTCAATAGTAAGCCTAAATATTGTTGGAAAAAGAGTGGCTGCTATTAGAAAATAATAGCATCCACATATCAGCACGTAGAAGACATCAATACTCAAGGCCCTCTCGTTTCACATAAATCTTGACCGTTCAATACTATTTTTGATGGATCTAGATCGTTTGATGTAATAGCATGTGTGCTATTATCTTTCATAATAGTAGCCACTTCAAATCCAATATTGTTATTGTTGCTGCTTTCAGTTGTGAAAATTGAAAAGGGTCCAAATGACTCAATAATGCGCCGTGAAAATGGTATGACTCGAGTCTCATGCAGCTATAAATCATGCAAAAATTCTGTCAAGTGAAAAATAAGTTTGCATAGAGCCTTCACGTTTGTGGGCTTTGAAAGGCAATTATTTCAAAACTAGATACATATTTTAAAGTCATTGTTGCGAGATACAGAAGCGCATCTGGTGTAGTGGTATCATAGTACCCTCCCACGGTACTGACCAGGGTTCGATTCCCTGGATGCGCATTTTTGTGTATTTTTTTCCCGGCTATGGTTTTATTAATTTTTCTGTTTGTTTATTTTAAAACTTTTTTTTTAAATGTTTAGTCATCCTTATCTAGCTATATATAGTTTTAATGTTGGCTTAAATTACACTAGAATACCATTGAATTTCTTCCTTTTTTAAGGAAATGTAGATGCAGATAACTGCCATGACATAACGTGTCTGTTGCATATATATACCGTATGTTACATTTTTACTATATTAGTTATCATGTGACTGGGATCGAACTGGAGACATCTCACTTTGAAGAGAAAAGCAATACCAACTAAGATATGCCCAGTTGGTTATAAAGTTACTCTTTGTATGCTTCTACTAGAACACAAGTTCATTCTTTTCTGACTTGTTATGATAACACCAAAAAAAGACCTAGTTCAAATGTTGAGGGTGATCTTTCTTTCCTTGGGTACGGTGATCAAAAGATAACATGTCAACATCATTGCTCTTTGTTTAGGTCCATGACCCCTAAATATCAATGCTGGAAAACATGTATTCGTTCACTATTCGATTGGCCAGAAAATAATGCATAAATGGAATATATGATGTATAATCAAATTATACACAAAAACTAATAAATATGCACCTTTCCAATCTATGTAATATTAAAGAACCCCAAAAAGGCATTTTTTAGTAAGATACAGGAAATAATTGGGCCTTGTTTGGTGGAAATAATTGATGGTAAGATATCGTAAATAATCGGATTACACTCAGTGTTTTGAATATCGGGTGGACTATGTATCATATATCCATAGGTTTACCTGTCGAAATATTCTGAATAGGACCAATTATGTGGGTATTCGTCATTTAGATACTATTCTATATGGTTGCTAGCCGGGAACATTTAAGCGGCCATTTAATCGACCGGTAAAACCTTGTGTTATAAGTCTCTCTCTGTAAATAGATATTTATAGAGGAAATGAAATGCCATGGAACTATATTACCCTTTAATATCATTCTCTTAACTTTTATTAAATAAAAATTATGTTGTGAAATAATCAGGTTTCAATTGCTTGATTATTTCACACGGTATATAAATAGGCAATATGAACCTCTAGCCTATTATTGGCAAAGTTAAGACATTCATAAACTCATTTTCAGTTGGTGAAGAAATATTGCTTCTTGAATTTATATTCAAACCACATTTGTTTTCTTGGTGATTCCTCGATTTCTATCTGCAATTTATCAATTAATCTGTGCATTTACTATAATTCTTCCACCAATATTCTAGTTGCATTTTCTTTCTTGATGAATTGCCATTTCCTCTCTGATACTTTGCTCTAATTAATTTGTGCATTTGCTATAATTCTTGCATATGTATTCAATTTGCATTTGCTTTCTTGATGAATTGTCAATTCCTATCTGCAATTTTGCTTGAATTAATTTGTGCATTCACTATAATTCTTGCATTGTATTATTTGGTTTCTTGTTCGGTTCATATTTTGATTGTTCTTATGCCTTTTTTGTTATTTACTTTAAGATAACTGTGTATTTATTTGATGCATTTTTGTAGAATATTCTGTCGGAACAATAATCCTACATGGAAAACCAAAAAGAGTTACATTGGTATAAGATATAGATGATCACTCTATCAATTGACTTAATTTTTTGAATGGAACCTCTCTATATTAAAAACAAGTGCACTCTCATCAAAAGCCCAACACAATCGCCATAGATTTTGAAAATGTAATCTATATGGTCCAATTTTGTTATATCAATATTTTTTGAAGCTATAAATATATTTTCAAGATAAATAAATCATTAGCGTTTGATATTAAATTTTTTATTAAAATCAATTCAAATTTTCTATTTAAAATCAAATCAAATTTTTTACATAAATTAAATCAAATTTTGATATAAACTAAAATTTAATAAACAAAAACTTCATAAATCTTTAAGTTATAACAGTATTTTAAGGGGGGAAACCCCTAAAATCCTTTTGGTATATTTAGCTTATAAACTTAATTTAATCTATCAATATAGTACTACTAAAAGCAAATCCAAGTTTTTTCGTCAATCAAATCTAATATTGTTATATCAATATTTTTTGAAATAATAATTATGTTAATAAATCTTTGGTATTCTGTACTTAAATTTAATTTATTAAAACAAATTCATATATGCAATATTTAAATTTTATTAAAACCAATTCATATATGGAATTTAAAATCAAATCAAATTTGTTATAAAAATGTAAATCAAATTTTAATATAAACTAAAATTTAATAAACATAAAATGATAAATCTTTATGTTATAAATCCAATATCATATCCAACTGCAAATATTTTTTTATTAAATCTGTCAAACCCTTTTGATATATTTAGCTTATAAACTTAATTTAATATTTACTACTCCTAAAAGCAAATTCATTTTTTTTTCTCAAATCCAATTTTGTTATATCAATATTGTTTGAAATAATAAATATCTTTTCAAAATAAATGAATTATTGGCATTTGGTATTTAAAGTTTATCAAATTCAATTCAAAATTGCTATTTAAAATCAACTCAAATTTGTTATAGAACTCTAAATCTAATTTTGTATTAAAATTTAATAACATTAATTTCATATGACAGTATTTTTAAACAAAAAGTATTTTAAGAAAATAAAACATTGTATTTGTTATGAACTTTTGTGATTTGAATTCTCTATGGCTCTTTTTATGTTTGTAAGAAAAATTCTTCTCCTTTATTATTTTTTTGAAATCACTATATATCATGTAAGATAGCAGCACGTGCAACAAACTAGTAATGAAAATGTTGGCATTTGATTAATTTCTTGCTTGTTTATTAGATTTTTGCGAATTGTTTCACTCAAGATGCATGGCATTTGTAGCCCACACAATTAGATAGTCCAACACAAATGTTCTATAAACAGGTACATATCGTGAACCCGAATTAGTTGAGTTAGGTCTTGTTCTTCTATTAGTCGATCAAATAGATTTTCCGGGATTTGTTACTTTAAGAAGAGAACGTTGAAACTATTAAGATTAAAATGGATGGTTTCGACTGTCCAAAAAAACGGTGTAGAGTAGGGTTTTTGACTTATAAAAATATAGATACATATTAGAATGTAATAATGTTTGTAAGCATATACAAGATGGCTAATGTAATCTTAAAATTACCAAAAGGTCGAAGGGAAACCAATTGGGCATAATTCATGCTTCAATAACGGAAGCATTGAAAGGGAGAAAGGGAAACCTTAGAAACCCTTACCTCACTGTCGAGCAGTCAGGATATAAATTGAACCCCCAAAAACAACTTAACTTTTATGAGATCAATTGTTTTATTAATAATTTAGAGTTGTGATCGATCGCTTAGGGTTAAAATTCGAGCGATCCATGAAAAATCTTTCGATGGCCGGAAGAGGAGGATTCAAATAGAACCCTTTTTACAATGCAGCGGTGACTGATTGGCAACGAAAATAAACAAATTGAGTCTAAGATCGGGGATCTCGATTGCCTGCTTGGATGATGGATGAACACTAATTTAATTATCAAAGTTTTGGCTTTTTGATCACCACGAATCTGATTGAGTATAATTTTTATTTTTGATTTTTAGGAAATTTTCATGTGTGAGACAATTTCAAGATTTGGATAACGTTCATAACATCTTTTCATAGAGTTTAGGATGGATGCGATGTTTGTTTGCAATATTTTCAATTGAAAAAAAAGGTTTCAGACCTTTTTTTTTTTATCATAGTGGAATTTTATGATTTCTTGCGTGGAAAAAGGAGAGAGAAAAGGGTTGATGTGAGTTTTGGGGGGAAATTTTTATAAAGATTGATGCGGAGAAGCTTAGTTTCAAAAATATATACAGATTTTGGATGGAAATTTGCTAGTTTTGAGAGTGAATTTCGACCAGTCGTGTCTCAGGGAGAAATGTGGACCATGTCCAATTCCACGTTAATAAAGTATTGAATTTGTTATAATTTCTATAGACGTGATCGTCGAAGGAGTCGCAAACCACATCACACACGCGTCACAGCGGAAAACCGATCAGGATGGCAAGTTTCGAATCTATTTGAAAAAGACTACCGAACAACTATCAAAACACGGCAAGTTATCAAAAGCACAATACCAAACAACACAAACACAAGATTTACCCAGGTTTGGCGCAACTCACACCTACTCTTGCAACGACGAAGCTTCCACCATCAATAAAGAATTACACAAGAACCCCTCTCCGATTACTGCCCAATACAAAGAAATCTCCTAATACTCATAAAAAAACCCTCTGTTTTATCTTCCTCTCTCTTGGTTTCACGGCTGCACCCTTTTTATTAAGGAGAAATATTGATAACTTTCTTAAGCCCTAAACTGTTGGTTTTTATATTTACAGTGTACATGCTTAATTAGAAATAAAAGCAATTTTAAACAAAGCTTTCCTTAAAAGAAACTGCCTAAAACTTGGTTAACCAAAGTTTCTATGTTACTGTAAAAAAAAATTCAATTATGGCACTAAAATCTTTTATTCTTATCATCCTACGATCTCTCACATTCATCTTGCTCCATTCGCTTGGAACCCTTATATGATCTCCTTGTCTCCATGTTGAGCATTATAGTTTTCGAGTACACTCATGGTCATTACACTGTACTCTCCCAATCCCTCCTAATCAATACTTTGAACTCTATGTTGACTCGAACCATTAAAACCCCTTATCCGGAAACGCTTAAAGACGTACTCATGTGCTACTCTCCATGTTTGAGAAAATCATGCACCTATCCACAGCCGCATGTCCGAGCATTTGTGTTCGCCTCCTTTGGCAATGCTTGTGAACGCTACCTTCAACAATACATATGCGCGCTTCCTTGATGGTTGCCTATGCGCGTCTCTCCACGTGGTCTTGTGCACGCCTTCTTTGACATCAACTCTTTGTGCCTCATTTTTGCGCTACGTGTGCCCTCCCATGCACGCCGACTGCGCCATCGTCCGCAAGCTGCCATGCTCAAATCAATGGGATTCGAGCATTCTTGGTTGTTCAACAGAAGGTCCGGTCTCTGGTCATCTCCATCGGCTGCACCTTGACCTATCTACTTTTGACAACCTCCAATCCGATTTTGAGGTCACATCAAACCTTTTGTTTTCTGATGCCTCCACCGTACTTCGACTTGACACCATCCATGGCCATTTCACAAACTCGGAACTCCAATCGAACTCTAATATTAATCATTAAGAAATTCCTCTGTTATAAATCCTCGGGGGAAAATCCCGTCTCTAACTATCAAGCATACAAGACAATAATCCATAAGAAAAAGGAAACAACAAGATTTTACATGGTCCTGCCGAACTCGGCTTAATCCAAGAGACAAACATGAGGATTCCATTATCATGAAGCAGATAAAATCAACCTCTCAATCTTCTCCGATTTCTCATATTCTCTCTCTTGATCTTACTTCAAGAGATTAGATATACAATCCTCATAAACCTAAACACTACATCTCTAATTTGTATCTTTGCCTATTTGTGCCAAATCGATTTTCGCCGATGAAAGTATTTCACTATTTATAGTCTTGTACAAGCCTTATTCTAAATAGATAAGGATCAATAAATCTTCTTATCCTTATCTAATAGATCGAATATTTTCTCTTATTTAATATCTAAATCTATATCTAAATAAAATACTTATTTAAATGAAAGCATATCTTTATTTATAGCCTTTTATATATAGGCTTGTATAAGCCTTATTCTAATTAGATAAGGATCACCGATATCCTTTACCCTTATCTAATATAATATTTTCTCTTATTTAATATCTCAATCTGTATTTAAATAAAATATTTATCTTAATTCTATCTATAACAGTGAACTATTTAAATTTAACTAATCTCAACGATTTCTTTTGCAAGGAATATAAATTTTCCTTTTGACCTTCTCATGTATTTAAATGAAGTCATTAAACTTGAGCGTGGTCATGATTCAACTGCTGGGAAGGCTAAAATCATATTTTATATTCAAATCGGGAAATAATTTTTAATAGATGAAAATTCAAGTTTTTGCGCTCAAATTATTACATACTTATGTTATACATGTTTCCATGATAATGAAATTATTAATATAAGAAAAGAAAAACATTTTACCAAGCTTACGAAATATTAGTAAAACTACAGCAAATTAACAGGAGTAATGTTTCACATTTTGACTTGATTGTGCTTTTTCTCCCTTCAAGCTTTCCAAAATAAGAAAAGAACCTATAATTTGAAATTGTAAGGACAAAATAGCATTATTGTGCTATTTAATTTTTCAAATTGCTAGTGGACTCTCACATCGGCCGGTGGGACCGCCGGATATTTTGCAGTTAAGCTTCTGGAATCCACTAATCCATATGAGAGTCCACTGTAGTTTTAGGCATGGAGGGTTACTGCAATGCAGACCTGTGACCTGTTTTCTCTAATTAAATAGGTTACATCAGGCCAAGGCCTAATATTCAAAAAAAAAAAAAAAGGTCCTTGCTGCTGCAAGCTTCCTTAAATATTTTGATATTGTAAATGTTTTCATTTTTTCCTTCTGATGTCTGGATTTCTTCTGCATTCTTCTACTTTCCCTCAGAAATTTGATTAATTAATTGCTAGTTTGCTACTTTGAAGCTGGCTAGCTAGGATTCAACTTAAGGCATCAAATTTAATTAGAAAAACAGAGATTTTCTTTTCTGTTCTTTTATTTGGAGGGGGCAAAAGGGGATAAGATGATGGATATAAATTTAAAAATTGTACATGTGATCATACTATAATGAGAAATAATATAAATACTGATTCTTTTATTATTCTTACCCGAAAAGGAAAAGACATTGCAGGAAATAAATATTGTCATAAATGAAATTAATTAATAACAAAAAACTTATTTACCAAGTTGTCATTTTAGGTGTTTGCTCTGGCCTATAAAAAATAGAAATTATAAATATCTCTTTTCTTAGCAAACAATTCAATATTAAAAGGTTCATCGTGAATTGCCACTCTAAAACAAATCTCTCTTTGTTAATGTTCTTGATATTTCATGTAGTTTTGACTCATGGAGTGGAAGGAAGGATCTCATCGCCAACAAAACTTGAAATAAAGAGATATTTGAAGAAGATCAACAAGCCAGCTGTTAAAACTTAATTTTAAGGTGATGCCATGCACATATATAAACTTTATCTTTAATTGTGTGTAAGTTAAGTTTAATCATGCATGCAAGCTGTTCTATGTATTTTGGTATTATGTTAACAATGGCGATTCATGACTTGGAAATACATTAGCTGCTCAAAGGATTATAAACTGTATGAGGCTGCGATCGCCCGCAGCCTTGTGACAGCCGGCACTTAGCCTAGCCTCTATGGGGCGGGGGTCTCCTGCTTAAGTCAAGCGCCCCCCCTCCCCCCCTCCCCCCACACACCCAATCTTCAAATGTAAGGTTTGATTAAAACTTGGGATTGCATTGCCCACAAGGAACAATTAATCTATTCGAAGAGTCCTAGAGATCGATCGATCAGCGACATTCTTAGAGCTTCTTCTCTCACAGACTTTGTGAAAAAACCTAATCCAGTTCTACCCCAGGATGATCCTGCATGCTTCTCATGTAGTAAGTAAATTGCATGTCGATTATATACCAATTCTATAGAATAACGGACCGCATGTGTCATGCATTGACAAATGCCAGTTTTCCTTCTATGACAGTCAGAAGTCATGCAGCATTTGTTATTGATGATTCCTTTGTGTGTGTACATATACATACATATACGAAACTGAGTATAAATGGGAGGAAAATTCCTACATTGGTGGTCATTAAAAGTAGACCATCCATCGACTATTTTGATGATTGGCATCATCCATCTTAATCATCATATCTTTAGGTATGTCTATGTCAATTTTCATATGAATTGGATATCGTTCATCCATGCATCGGATGCTTGCAAAATTAATGGTTAATTTTCCGACAATAGAACATTTTACAATGCTAAATGAATGAAAAAAATGTATCCAAACAGCATGAAAATTGGTGTATCCATAACTTAGGGCATGGGGTTTAATATATGGTCTAAAAAAGTTGACATATCAGATGGACTTTGGTTGCATTTGAAGACTCTAATGTAGAAAATTTTCTACAACACCACTTTATATATACTTTGCATTTCATGTGTGT
Source organism: Agapanthus africanus (assembly GCA_030015575.1). Taxonomy (NCBI): domain Eukaryota; kingdom Viridiplantae; phylum Streptophyta; class Magnoliopsida; order Asparagales; family Amaryllidaceae; genus Agapanthus; species Agapanthus africanus. Next base: position 61,253,407 of record JASDDO010000024.1, read on the forward strand.
GCCTGTGTGTGAGTGTGTGTGTAGACACGCAAAATCTAAATGGATTATATGAAATGAAAACTAAGGATTAAAAATAGTATGCATACTTAATTTCTCCTAAATCAAAGGAAATCCCAACGAGATCTGAAGATATTATAAAGGCTAAGAAAATGTAAACTGATCATGAACCTCAAAAATATTGTTTTAAGGTGGAGTTAAGTTCTTACAAAAATTTATAGGTCCGATCGATTTTCTCTTCTAATTCTTAAACAATAAAACCAAAATTTTTATGCTTGAAAAATTGCATGCTTGGTTTCTTTCTTTCGAAGACAGGAATGCCATCCCAAGCTTAAAAACATTCTAGAGGTTCAAAAAAGTAAACTAATCATTTTTCTCTCGTGAGAAATTTCTATATCTGAAACTCGACAATATTGTTAAAGGTCATTAACATGGAGTTAATAAGAAATTTTATTATAAGTAAGAGAATGTCATTTGAGACCCAAAACTAATATTTTGGAGACTTGAATGTAAACTTCTCATTTGTTTTTTATTAGAAATTTATGTGAGACTAGACAATATTGTTGATGGCCGGAATTAAAAAATCTTTTTAAAACAAATAGAATCTCATACGAAACCTACAAATATGGTAGAGGCACAAAGAAATAATGTAAGCTTCCTATTGTTTTCTTATAAGAAATTTATATATTTTAATTTCTACAATATTGTTAAGGCCTTCAAGATGGGGTTATGTAATTAATTAAGAATATTAAAACAAAGAGAACCCCATTCGAACTTTACAATATCGTAGGGGGTAAAAAATGTAAACTACCATCTTGGAGAGAGTGCGGTGTTCGAACTCCATGAACTCCAAGCGAGGAAATGACCATAAATTAACGCTTTCGAGGTAAATTTGTGGGAGCCCTGCGTGCATGCGTGTGATGTGTGCTTGTGTGTGGTGTGTGTCGGGGTGTCAAGCGGTCTTCAGGCCGGGCCTGGCCCGGGTTGACCGGGCTTCGGACGGGACATAGTCCCGGTCCGAAGCCCCCAAACCCGAACTCAGCCCGGCCCGTGGCTCGGGTTGGGCCGGGCCGGGCCGGGTGGAGGCCGACCCGTTTAAAAATTTTGAATTTTAAAAAAAAAATTAAAGTACAATTTTATTTTGTATGAAAAATTTTGGAATTTTTTTTAATCCAAACTTTGTGTAGGTTCCGGAGCAGACCTAGATATTTTATTAATTAAAAAATATTTTGAGTGGGGACATAAATTGGCAAACATTACCCCTCATACAATTGTCAAAAAAATTACAAATTCAATTCAATAAAAGAAACTAACTGGTTAGCTTATATCGGTCTTTACTCTTCATCGGTGTGGGGTCTTCGATGCTCTTAACGTGTTGTTGTCTAGCTTCTGTATTGAACCAATATTTTTGGCACACTGTGATCTTCAATGCGTCATCCGATAGCCTCGCTCTCTTGTTGCTCAGAACCCTGTTACCTGCACTAAAAGCAGACTCCGAAACTACCGTGGACAATGGAATTTTTAATAAATCATGAGCCATGGCAGAAAGCACAGGATACATGTGTCCATGTGTTTTCCACCAATCGAAAATATCAAGATTATCTATTTGATCCGCGGTAAGAAAATTACTGAAATCAGTTTACAAATATATTGTAACTTCATTATAAGTAGAAGAAACAGAAACGGTTGTTCTTTGTTTTTTCTGCTGCAAAAACTGAAATATTCCTTAAGTTTGCTGTGAAGAGGAAGATAAAGAAAAAATTCTGTTTTGACCGAACTGTGCATCATATATGGCATACAATTCATGCAAATAAGAATCTAAAACATTTTTATAATCTCCTATAACAGTACCTAAGTTTTCATGGTACTCATCCAATAAAAAAATAAATTATCTTTTTTAAATCTAGGATAAAAAACATATGCTAAATAAAACAATGCAGGAACTTTTCACCAATATTTATTCAATTTAGTAAGCATGCTATGTAATATTTCGGAAAATACACTTTCAGGATCAATTACATACTCATTAATAATCTTACTAACATAAAATAACTGTTCTACTGCTAAACATGTAGTAGAATAATAAACACCAGATAAATATTTAGTTTCATTGTAAAATATTTCTAAAAATTTCAAAACATATTCACAAACAAACCAATCATAATTCTCTAAATTATTATTGGGTATTTGTTCCTCATAAAATAAAGTAATGGGCTCCCGATATTTTAAAACACATTTCAACATCTCATAAGTGGAATTCCACCTAATTGGAATGTTGAATTTGAAAGATCTAAATTTTAAATTTAACCGGATACAAGTTTGCTTAAAAATCTGTTTACGAGGTCCAGAGGTTTCAATAAATATCATTGTATCTTTAAGTTTCGCTAAATGAGCATCAATTATAGTAAGACCATCATGCACAATTAAATTTAAAATATGGCATACACATCATTGATGAAATAATTCTCCATTCAAAACAGAATTTAAATTATCTTTTAAAATTGCTATAGCAGAATTATTATTAGTAGAATTATCAAAACTAATAGAAAATATTTTATTTTGAATATTATATTCACGTACAATAGTCAAAATACAATTACTTATATTATTTACCTTATATGAATGCTCCATTTTTGAAAAACCAATAATTCTTTTATGTAAAAACCAATCATTACCAATGAAATGTGCAGTAACACAAATATAACTCATACCCTATTATGTAGTCCAAAGATCAGAAATTAATGCAATTTTACTCTTAAAATTTGCAAAAATATTAATCAAACTGGCTTTACTTTTTAAAACATCAATTCTAAGTGTTGTTCTGAGTACTCTTTGAAATGCTGGATTATATGCATTTTTTACCAATATATAAAATTTTTCGTTTTCTGCATAATCAAATGGTTGTTTAACATGCATGACATATCTTGTAAGTTCTCTTCTATTAGTATCTTGCGAATAAGGAAAACTAGTTAAAGAGTTAGACAACATACTTACAGTCGTCTGCCGAGAATCAGCTTTTTCGTGTTTGATTAAATATCATTTTAGATAGTTAGTTCCACCTGAAGCGGCACAAGTAAAATCTGCTTGGCAATGAGTGTGTCACGTCCTGCTTTCCGGCGTACGGGGAGGGAACGCGGCGAAACCCGCTACGTATTTACTCCAAAATAAACACGCTAAGCGTATCTAAGCAATATAAAATAAAATGTAAATAAGAGACATCAATGTAAACGAACAACAACGTTATTTATTAAACATTCTTTTACAGGTATAACTGGAAATGTAAATACATGAATGGAAAGCAATGCCTAAATAATGGCATAACTGAAATGAAAATATGTACAAGTAAAGTCAATGCTCAGGATTTCCTGTGAACTACTCTAAGTGCTCCTGGCTGGTCTCGAGCTTCTCAGAGTCGGGTCCACCTGACAACATTTCAAAGAAAAAGAGAAATAGGAATGTCGTCAGCGAACAATCGCTCGGTAAGTCCCAAAGATGAATAGAGATAGAATAGACAAAAAGAGAATATGACTAATAATTTTTTATTATAATATTAACGCAGTTGTTTATAGATTGGTACAAAATATGCCAGTGTATACAAGAGGAGTCCAACTTACACCGTGGACTTTGGTAACCCGTAGTACAAAACTCCGTCGAAAATACTACGGAACAACGGTATGGATGTAATTACGTCTTAAGTGACCATCTCGTGTCACCTTTAACATGTTCCGTACCATTCCACTCCTTAATAAACCCCGTAATGTATTTTGTATTGATTGTACTGAATGTAGTGTATTGTATTGTAGTAAAAGGAAGACTTGCCGAAACCATGATATCAGTAACTGGAATGGATGTAAATGGATAGTCATATAAACAGAATATATCCATGGTTCGGTTCAGTCATGTTCATGTTATTATAGATTGTATTCTGGTATAGACAAATTCATGTTGTAAATGGAATTATACTCGAATCATATTCAATTCAGATTGATTATATTGAGACTCAGTCTGAGTCAGACACTTTGGACAAAAATTGAAATCGCGAATTAGTTTTGATGTTATCGGTAACTGCTGCACATGGACGGCAGGATTTGTGTCTTTTTCCAAGACAATTACCGTGTTGATAACACCGTTTGTTAGATTGTCTACCTTAGATAGGCAAGCACCTACATTCTCCGGCTTTCTGAGACTCAAAAGAATTGGTCCCGCTTAAACATATATTTACTAGGGTCCTTATTGTAACTTAGTATAACTTGAGGGGTTTTTATGTAAAAATAGTTTTGATATATTTTCAAAATACACCTCAAGTATTTAACTATCGTCTTTAGGGTTTTCATAGATGTATATTTTATAAAAGTGAAATTTCTAGTGAGTAGAACCTAGTTTTCATTGTATGTGGTATTTTATTTAAATATCGGTATTTTGTATTGAATTGTAATGGTATTTTCCTGTAATGGTGATTCTTTTGATTTAGAAAACTTGGAATATTTATATATTATAATTAAAATAGATATTTTGTTAATAGTTATATATATATTTAATAAAAATAAATTTTATTTATTTTTGTAGAAATCTCATTTTCTAAAGAAAAATGCATTAAAATTCCATTGAGATCGAATGCTCCTTTCGGATGTCTGCATCTCGCTCTACTAGGCCCAAGAATGTGCGATAACCCACACCATCCCGAACGGAGTCTCCAAAAGTGGGTTGTAGAGACGCAATTGTAAGGAATTGATTAACACACATTTTAAAGAAATGGTTTTGCAAGTTGATAGTATTTATTTGTAATGTCGTATTATCCCATAACTAATGTCCCAAACTTTTATCGTGCTATATAAAAGATGTGTGTTGTGATGAGATAGGTCATTACCTTATGAGTTGTCTAAAAGTGGTACAAGTATTATGTTGATTTATGTCGAAAGTAAAGTATATGATATTTTACCGTAAAAATACGATAAAAGTTTGAGATGAAACTTGTTTTAATATGTTTTTTAATATTTGTTAAACATTATATGGGAGTATGGTATTTTATTGATTAAGAAAAATAGAATTTTTAAAGCAAAACCGAATCGGAAGTTGGATTAACTCCACTTCCGTCGGGTTTTGAAGAATGAAAGTTTTAGAATAGATAAAGAGAGTGGATGTAACGTTTTAGAAATCGTTTTGCGAATTTTCCCGTTTTAGGGCAAAATTGTCGGTATTTCCCGTTTTAACCCGATTTCGATCAAACGTCCGTATAACCTTGCCGGCACCTAGTTTTGCTAAAATAAAGCTTGTGCGGGAATTTTGGGGGTATTTGGGAGGTTTTGCTTCAGATAGAATTTTTCTCAAATAAAATATTGTTTTAAGCGGTAAATTGTGCACGTAAATCGGGAAATTTCTTCTCTTGGGAATAAATTAATTTTTGTTACTAGAAATTTTTGGAAACTTTTTTTTAAAATATATAGATATTTTTGGAGTGCAAAAGGAATTATTTTAAAAAGAAAAAAAAATGTGTAAAGGTGGCAAAGTACATTTATTAGCATTTATTACTCATTTTCCTTACAATTTCTTCACCCAAAATTCACAAAAATACCCCAACCTCTCCTTGGCCGAGCCCTCCTCAAATTTCTGTCCAAAACATTTTCCAATCTCATTTCTTCATTATTTCTTCACAATTCTTCAAGAAAAATTCCTAAAATAATCCACAAAAATCCTAAATAAAAATAAAACTATCTTTTCCTTCACTAATTCTTCTTGGATTTTCAACAAAGCATGATTTTTTTTGATGCTATGAGGAGGGATTAAGTTTCATTTTGGTGTTTTTGGGGAGGTATAATTCTTACCTTAATCCTTATATATTTGTTTTAATCTTAATCTAGCTATTTTAATTAGCTAATTATATGTTTAGTTTAGCTTTTAAATCATGATTAATTCATTTATATTTGTTTTAAGAAATTCATGTTAGGATTAAAGTTTATTTAAGTGATTAGTGTTCATTTAAACTGTTAATTTGTGATTTGAAAAAGTTTAACCTAGTAGAGAATGTTAATTTTTGCTAATGAGCATTTTGTTTAATTATGCAATTTGCTTACTAGGTTTTTTCTAAAACTTAATTAGCAAGTGTTAAAAATATAGGAATGGTTTAGATAGCTTAGTTAAGCTATTTTAAGGTGTTTGTAATCGCTAGATATGCGTTAGCTTGAAACTAGTGCGAAATATTGCGATATGTTGCTTACTAGGTTTCGTGGTTTTTCCAACGTGGGTTCGATTGGTCGTTGCGAGGTTATATCTATTGTATTCTTTATAATTATTTGTGTTGTGTTGAGCGATCGGGACGATTGGGGTCTAGAATTGGTGTTTTTTAGTTTAGCGACCCCAGTTAGGGTTTTTGGCCGATGTCGTGCACGATAGATGCGCTAAGCGCGCAGTGTAATTTTCCGGACGTTTTCATCGCGTTTCGTTGTCTTTTCATCATTATAGGATATTCAGCTTATGTGTTGTATTTATGAAATTTTAGGTTCGCAAGCAGGGACTTCGGGTGCTGCGGACAAGGGAAAACAGGTGGTCGGATTTTCATAGCTGGAGACCATTGGTGAGTAGATTTAACATCTACGGGGAAATCGCCCGTATGGCGTTATGCGTCGGGGCGAATATGATATGATAGCTGCATGTATTTGCATATTATTTACTTTCATATGAATGTCATTGCATAGCATTATCTGTTGTACTTTAGATATAACACATTACTGACGGTTCATGTTGCACGAGTACTAAATTGTATGCTACACCCACATCGTCAGTAATTGCCATGACACGCATAAACCACCTACATACGTGTTATTGTGTTTGACATGGATAGTTAAGATAGTAACTCTTAATCCATTTCACGAATACCTTACTATAGCTACTTGTACATCTTGCATACATATTGACATGTACACCTATATAGTCTATTACAGTTACATGTACATCATGCACACATATTGACATGTACACCCGCATACTTTCGCTATAGTTGTATGTACCCAAAGTGGTATTGTTTTGATATGTGATATTGAGTTGTTCATCATTGCGCTTATGAAATGCATCATACATACTTGCTTACATGTAGATACTTAAACCTTGCTACATTTACATGTACACCTCATATGATACTGCATTTGTTTTCGAAGAATTTGGGAACCACATGATATGTTTTAAAGTTAGATTCAATTTAAAGAGCGGTTTTCCCTTTTATATGCTCATATTGATGTTTTATGTTGCATATATCAGTTTTATATGGATTTTACGTATTGAGATATGGATTTCATATGATTTATGGATTTGAGAACCGTGGGGGTATTTTCAAGAAACTATGTATTGTTTGAAAACCCGGTTTCTCTTGATATGATATTTGATGCGTCCACCATGAGATTTCTCGGTTCTGAGATTTGTGATATATACCCGATGCGAGGAGTGAGTGGGTCGTGTGCGGGTACATGGTGGGGCCCGGTACGGTTCCCCTCGGCAAGATGTTCGTGGTACATACGATGAGCCTGGAAGGTGGGCAAGTACCTACCGGTGATTGTATTTGGACTCGGCGGTTATCGTGGGGATACCGACCGGAGTGATGTACGACATATCGTCAGGGTCAGTCGTGGTGACGGCACCTGAGTTATGAGGATTTACGTGTCGATGCTAGACACGGGTTTCATGATGTTTCGAGTGTCAGTGTTAGACACTCAGGTTTCCATGATTTTTACGTATAGTCGGTGGACATACGGGGTTGATATCCTCATACACACACACACATACTTATAGGTACATGTTTTCATGATGTTTCGGGTGTCGATGATAGACACTCAGGTTCCATGAGACTTACAGGATGTGAGGGCCGATCTGAGGATGCGGTGCCTGAGGATTTGGGATTTGATGTGTCAGTGAGGGACACTGGTGTTTTTCCATGCTGATGATTTTGCATGAGATTTTATATTATATCATCCCACACTCAGGATTATGTTGATATGCATTACTTCATGTAGTTGTAGTACCCTGATGATGTATCTTTACATGATTGTTG